>CM068707.1:24355198-25768899 GCA_035079005.1 Fraxinus americana | reverse complement strand
TGACACCATAATTGGCAGCCCACATTTAGGAAGAAATTCAAAAAATGCTCTGAGGAACTATGTGAGGGAAGCAAAAGTTTTCCCGTTGACAAATTACCTCATCAACAGCACCAGCAGGGGCACTGGGAGTGGCCCACCAATCACATTCTCCCAGGAAGATGCCATAGGGGTACAGTATCCCCACTGTGATGCGCTAGTGGTACGAGCTTGTATGGCCAGGAATGGTTTGAAACGCATGTTGGTTGATAATGGAAGGTCTGTTAAGATCATTTTCGGAACCACCTTCGATAAGATGACTGTGGACCATGAGCTCACCCTAATGACTGCCCTTCTATAGGGTTTTACTGGGGAAGTATCGTTCCCAGATGAAGGATCACATTGGCAGTGGAGATGGGAGAATACCCGTTTAGAGCTCAACACTCCATGGAGTTTTTGATAGTGGACCACCGATCCGCTTACCACGGAGTTCTGGGGCGACCTGCCTTGAAGGAATTGGAGGCAGTAACGTCCCTACATCATCTTTGTATGAAATTCCCCACCAAGGAAGGAATCGCAGCCGTGCGAGGTGACCAGATGAGTTCAAGGAAATGATATCTTAGCTCCCTACGAAAGTCTAAGCCCAGAAGTGGAAATACAATCCTGTTGGATAGTGAAATGGCTGATGCACCTGAAGAAGGTCCAACTCCTGAATAAGGAGGAGACTCAACATGATAGATGCCCTTGAAGAAGGGGTCATCGAGGTGGATTTGGATCCACGGGTTACAGAATCTAATTCACAAGTGACTCCTATGGAAGAGCTGAAGTCCTTCTCCGTAACCCCTAGCGACCCAACAAAGTCATTGCAGCTAGGGAAGGACCTCGAGCCAGAAGCAAAGGGCAAGATCAAACATTTTTTGTGAATAGACTTTTAACATGTCCGAAAGATAGCTTTCCACTCCCAAGGATAGATGAATTGGTCGACTCCACTACTAGCCATGAGCTTTTAAGTTTCATGGATGCCTATTCGGGATATAACTAGATCCCCTTGCATCCCGCTGATGAGGAGCACACATCTTTCATCACTGACCGAAGTCTGTATTGTTACAAGGTCATGCCCTTTGGTTTGAAGAACGCCAGTGCAACTTACCCGCGATTAGTAAATAAGATGTTCTCCAAATTACTGGGGAAAATAATGGAGGTATATGTTGATGACATGCTGGTGAAGAGCCTCAAGTCAATCGATCATGTCGATTACTTGCAAGCCACCTTTGACATCTTAAGAAGGCACCGTATGAAGCTGAATCCGTTAAAATGAGCCTTTGGAGTTGTTTCTGGGAAATTCTTGGGCTATATGGTGAACCAACGGGGCATTGAGGCGAACTCCGAAAAGATTAAGACCTTACTAAACATGAAATCTCCCAATAAGCCAAAAGAAGTGCAATGCTTAATAGGGCACCTCACAGCATTGAATCGCTTCATCTCTAAGGCGACTAATATGTGCCTCACTTTCTTCAAAGCTTCGAAGGGAAGAAAAAGGTTTTGCTGGAGTGAAGAATGTTAAGAGGCATTTCGAGAGCTGAAGGAAAACCTAGGACAAGCCCTCCTCCTTTCCAAGCAAAAAAAAATGAGAAATTTCATTAATATACCTAGCTGTAAGTACCGACGCCGTAAGCTCGGTGCTTGTGTGAGAAGAGCGTAACGCTTAGCTACCTGTATACTATGTTAGCAAGGCCATCCTACCAGTAGAGACCCGCTACACGGATATGGAAAAACTCGTCGCCTTGTCCTTCATGGTCGCTTATAGGAAATTACGGCCTTACTTCTAGGCACACAGTATACAAGTTTTAACGAGCCTCCCCCTCAGAAAAGTACTCCAAACACCAGATACATCTGGGAGACTTATGAAATGGGTCGTAGAACTAAGTGAGTTCGACATCATATACCGACTCAGGACCGCGATAAAGGGGAAAATGGTGGCAGATTTCGTCGTCGAGTTCACAGGGGCAACAGACTTCAATGTCGAAATGGAACCAATGCACCCTCTAGCATGGAAATTATTTGTAGATGGGTCCACTGGAGAGGCTGGTTCGGGAGCAGGGGTCCTGCTAGAAAGCTCAGAGGGCCACAAGCTCAACTTCGCAATACGGTTTGATTTTAAAACCTCCAACAATGCTGTGGAATACGAGGTACTCTTAGCAGGCCTCAGGTTAGCCAAGGAGATGCAAGTAAAGAATTTGGCAGTTCGAAGCAACTCACAGCTCGTCGTCATTCCATCACATTAATGGTAATTTCATAGCCAAAGACAAAGGCATGGCTACATACCTGAAGAAGGTGATGGAATTGATTCCTTGTTTTGAGAAGTTTGAACTGACCCGAATCCCGAGGGCTGAAAACTTATATGCAGACAGTAACGCCCTGAGTTCCGTGAACCCGGAGTGCCACATCATCCTCATTTGTCTTGAATTAACTAAAAAGATTAGTGGAAATAACTAAATTTTAAACATCAAATTTATAATTGTAAAACCTCGTCGGCAACAAAACTCATTTGATTAATTTAAGAAAATTGATTAAACCTTAAATCTCAAGTTTTTTTGAAATAACTGAAATGACAAAGTACGTTAATAACGTTCAAATACGTAAATTTCAAAAGTAAATAACTTCATCCATTAAATCATTGCCACCACTGTCAATCAAACCCGACCGTCTCCAAAATTTTCAATTTTCATTAAAATAATGGAATGAGTAGTTCAAATAAATACTCGGTAGACTCATCGCTAATAATTAATTTACAGAATAATTGAACACGTAATCATGCAATTTATACCGTGACATCATCATCAACATCATCATAGACTCATTTTCTTTAAAAATCATAGGCTCTTTAAAATCGTAGGGTGTGGGTAGTCTCGTCTCATGTATTTAAGCACATAAGTTATGCATAACATTATCATATTATCTCATAAGAGATAGTCTCGTCTCATCTCAAGTGTTAAAGCATATAAATCATGCCAAGCATAACTACATCATTTATCACATAGGAGATATTCTCGTTTTATGCATTAAAGCATATAAATCACATAAAGTCACATAATACATGCAATTATAATTTAAACTAATTAATGGGGGTGAATTTACCTCAAATTATCTCGAGTCACATAAAAAGTGGAGCGGGAAGTAACCTCAATCTCCTAATCGTCCGTACGTTTCGTCTAGCCAAAATAGAAAATAAGTTTTGAATTAGTATTCTGAAAATTTAAAGTTTCAAAGAGATAAAATAAAGTTTAGGGACCTAATTGGATATATGTTAAAACTGAAATTTGACAAATCTAAGGACTGAAAATAATATTTTCAAAATAGTGGGCTAATTGTGGGAAACAAGAACTCCCGGGACTGATTTACTAATTGCTGGAACTTTGGAACTGAAATAAATAACTTAAAATTATATAAATAAAGTTCAAGAGCTTAATTGGAAATTTATGAAACTGAAATTAAAAAATTTAAGGACTGGAATTAACCCTTTTTGAAATTTGGGGCTGACTGGGGGAAAACAAGACTCCAGGTCATTTATAACTGAAACGTTTTGGAACCAAAATAAGAAACTTTAAAACTTGGGTGCTTAAGGGGTAATTTCTAAAAATCAAATATATACAAAATTATATACACCTCTCTCTCTCTCTCTCTCTCTCTCTCTCTCTCTCTCACCTATTTTCGAAAATGAGCAGAGAGGAGATGGAGAAGCTCCGAGGCGATTCAACAGTAGGCCAGCAGGCCGGCATCGGCGCCACCGTCGTGTGGTGGCACCAGTGCGTGGGTGGAGGTGACGGGGGATTTTGGTGCACAACTCAAGGGTAAAATGAGGCTTGGAGGTTCGATTTCTTTTGAATTTCTTGGTGGCAATCAAGGTGAAAAAGGTCGAGAAAGGAGGTAAGTTCATGGGTTAAATTAGTTCTTGATTTTGGGGCCGTTTGGGGTTGATTTTGGGGGTGAAATAGGGGCTGTTTGGTGTCGATTTTGGGGTGTAGGGTTTTTAGTTTCGAGGTTGCAGTTGGCATCCGTGTGCGGTGTTGCAGGTGGTTGTTTTGGAGATGGTGGTGTTAGTGTGGTGGTTCCTAGATTGAGGGTTGGATGGCTGCAACTTGGGTGTTGGTGGTTCAATTTCTGCTGGACCGTTATGGTAGTTCTGGGTTGAGGCTGCAGCTCGTGTGTGTTTGCAACTGGGCTTTAGCTGGTGTCGATTTTGTGTGAAAAACATCATGGTAATGATGCTAGAAATTGATGTTCTAACATCATTTAGAGTTTCCAATCTTGAGGGATTGCTGTTGGTGCTAAAAATCGATTTTAGTATCAACATGAGTTTTCACAGTGGACTGAAACGAGGGAAAAATTGAGGGAGGTGGAGATTCTTACCAATAATGGCTGCTTGGAAGTGTGAGATTGTGAGGAGGAGAGAAAACAAAAGTTATATGAACAGTAGAAATTTAGGTCACAAATTTCTAGGAACTAATTGGGCAAATTAGTTGGGCTGTAAGGATATTTCTTAATTAGGCCTAAGTGGACTGGGCTAAAATAACCCAGATTCCGACTATTAAAATTTGGACCTTAAATAATAAAATATTGTAAATTAAAATTATTAAAATTTGCTTGAAAATGATAAAGGATTGGATACTTTAAAATTATTCAGGATTGGACTTGACTTGAATAGTTTTAAATTGATTTTACAATGACTAGACGAACAGGCTTTCAATTTAAAATTTGGGGTTAAAACTTAGTGACACGTTTTTCAAGATAATAATTTTATATTATTTAAAATTCTGGGTCGCTACAAACGTACCCCCTTAAATTAATTTCGTCCTCGAAATTTAAACTTACTTGATCTAAAATATCTAGATACTTAGCCAAAATCTCGTCCTCTCTTTCCCAGGTAGCTTCATCACTATCATGTCTACCCCACTGGACTTTGATTAAAGGAATCTCTTTGTTTCTTACGACCTGGACTTTTCTGAAGAAGACCATAAAGCACCTTCTGAAGAAGAAACTGGACGAATCGAAAGGAGCGTGGATGGACGAACTCCCCTATGTGCTATGGTCAATATGCACTACCAACCGAACGGAGACTAGGGAGACCCTTTCTCCATGGCTTACAGAGCAGAGGCCATGAGCCCGGTCGAGGTAGGCCTCCAATCGCCTAGACGCCTGCAGTTCAACGAAATCTCAAACAAGGAAACAAGGCGTTGTGAGCTCGACTTTCTTGACGAGAAAAGAGAGGCCTCACAGGTTAAGTTGTCCGTCTACCAAAGGAAGATGATACGGTATTACAATTGCAAAGTCAAACATAAATCCTTTCGGAGAGGCGATCTAGTGCTTAGAAGGGCATTCCTGTTATCAAAAGAACTAGGAGTAGGCACATTGGACCCGAATTGGGAGGGCCCCTACTGCATCTCTGATGAGATCAGACCTGGAACTTTTCTAATTGAGAAACTCGATGGAAAGCTGCAACCCCACCCGTGGAATGTAGAACACCTCCGAATGTATTATCAGTAAGCTCCCGTTCTTTATGTGTCATTCAATCAATAAAAACTCCTTTCACGAGTTATTTATACATGGCGAACCCATATCTTCATCAACGGTTAAAACATGGTGAGCCTATATTAATTATGACAAGTTCATAAGTTATTTATAAATAGCGAACCCATATCTTCATCAACGGTTAAAACATAGCGAGCCCATATTAATTATGACAAGTTCATAAGTTATTTATACATGGCGAACCTATATCTTCATCAAGGGTTAAAACATGGCAAGCCCATATTAATCATGACAAGTTCATAAGTTATTTATATATGGTGAATCCATGTCTTCATCAATGGGTAAAACATGGCGAGCCCATATTAATTATGATAAGTTCATAAGTTATTTATATATGGCGAACCCATATCTTCATCAACGATTAAAATAGGCGAGCCCATATTAATTATGACAAGTTCATAAGATATTTATATATGGCGAAAAACCCATATCTTCATCAACGGTTAAAACAAGGCAAGCCCATGTCTCAAAGCTAGTTAAGTTTTAATTGAACCCATTAACTACTCTTATAAAGGTTAATAACGAAGAGACGACTAGAACGGAATGATGATTCAATTACACTTTCAATACTTAATTAAAATCCAGATACAAAGGAAAGAAAAGTAAGGCATCTACAAATCCTACCCTAAGAAGCGGTTTCTCCTGGCTGACCTTCCTCTTCAGGAAGGTTGATCTCTTCAACTGAATCCTCAGCCTCGATGGCCAGAGTAGACGGCTCAACACTGAGAAACTTCCTCCTCACTGCATTTAGATCCAATTGTGGATGGAGCTCGGAAAGCCTATCAAAAACCTCCTTGTAAGCCACCCTCCTGAAATGGATCTCGAGCCCCTCATACTCGACGATTTCGTAAAAATGGGCAACATAGTTATCCACCATTGCCTCTCCGGCCCGTTTGAGCTGCTCACCAAAATTGGAGACTTTCAGTATTGAGCACGTCAACTCACCCTCAGCTCCTCATTTTCCTTATTTGCAAATTCCAAGACTGAAGAGCCAATCTATTGGAGCGCATCAGAGTTTTCAACCCGCTTCGTCAGGGCAGCCACCTCGGCCTTGCATAGGTAGGTCTTCTTTTTCATTTCCTCATTTTCCTTAGAGAGTGCCTCCACCTTACTCTCCGCCTCAGCACATCTTAGCCTAGAGGTTTCAGTAGCCTTGTTTGCGGCAGAGGCTACGACATTGGCTTTGAGTGCCCTAAAGTCAGCGTTCTGAGCCCGATTGTGATAATCGTTGACAATCCCTTGCATGCGCCTCACCTCCATTTGGGCACTAATAAAGAAGTTTTGAGAGAAAGCCTGTATGGAGAGTCCAGCCTCCATCAAATCAACTATTTCACTGGACTCAGCGTGGGAAGAATACGCTTCAGTCTAGTACTTATGACTGAGCCTCGCTGTCCCTTGTACCTCTGCAGAAATCATCTCCGTAACTATTGGAGTTATCTCATCCAACCGACCCATTAAAAAGCCCTGAGCTTTTCCCTCAGAGGAGGCACTTCTCGCCTCCCCTCCTTTCCTTTTTCTCACTAGGCTAGCCCCCTCATCAGCTGCCTCTTCTTCCTGAATACCCTTCATAGAGGAGGTCAGCTCCACTGAAATGGGCTTGGAAAGGGACTCTCCAATAGTGGGTTGGCGTCTGCGAGTGGGGTCAGGGTCGGAGTTCTTTGTTATCACCAGCTTTCTCTTAGGGGGTTGCTCAGACGAGGCCTCCACCTCCTTGGCCTTCCCTTTCTCCCCTTCTTTCTCAACAGGAGGAGGCGGCTATGTCTTTGAAAGGTGAGCCAATTCGTCCCACTGATGCTTGTAGGTGGAAGAGCCGATACCCATAGGTTTCTTCCTTTAGGCCTCCCCAAGGCCCCTCCATTGAAGCAGGGTTGGCCTCTTTCTGTCTTTGTTATCATGCTAGCCTGTAGTATACATGTAGATTAAGGATAATCGCGTCAAAAGAAATCGACAAAACAATAAAACGTCTCGCTTTACTCTTGGTAGTCATAAGTTGATGAATTTCAAAGAGGGTTCATTTGCTAATGACGTTCTTGAAGTGCCTCTTTTCCAAAGGGAACCCGTATATGGATCGGAATGGAGCCCACTCCGAAGGTTCAAGTTCAAAGCGATTAACCGTACCTACGCAAAATACACTTTACGCAAAGATGAAAAAGGGTTTGGAAGACGTGTGAGGGCATATCGCCTCCAAGGGTTACCTCCTTCCAAAGAAGGAAGGCTCCTACCAATTGACTCCATGCATTTGGCACTAATTGGGCGGGAGCCAAATTGTGTTCTCTAAGGATAACCCTAAAGAATGGGTACAATGGTAGTCTCATCCCCCTACTCAGGATTGCCTCACTCACCGCCACGCAACCCTCCCTGGGGAAGCAAGCCTTTTCCTTTTGGGTCGGCACTAGCAACTCAACATCCTGAGGAATCCTAGACTTTTCCCTAAAGCCCTCAAGCTTGTTCTCCTTAATATCTGTCGACCACAAGGAGGCCTCCCACCTTACGTTATCATCTACCTCTACAAGCTGCTCAACAAGTGCTGCCGAAGGAATTCCTTCCTTAGTCCAAATCAAAGCCATGCCTACCCCAGAAAAATCCCCCTCTACACACTTGTCTGATTTGGAAGCCATCGAAAATAAGGGAAGAAAAGAGAATAACTCGGTACAGTAAGAAGAAGAGAATATACTTATGCCAAACCTAGCAAGAATCGAATACTGGAGAGCCTCGAAACCAAATAGCAGTTAATAGTCGAAAATGATAAGAAATTGTTGGGCCCTGAGAGAAGAATTATTGCACTTGGGATTTCAAACTTTCGAGAAAGTGAAAAAATGCAAAAAGGGTGATTTCCCTGCCTTTTATAGGCTTGTCCAACGAACCCCCGCCATTGGATATTGCTCTGATTTAATCTGAGCCATCCATCGTCACCTCATCATTTGCATAGAAATCAAAAGGTGCCCATTCAAATTCGAATCGAGGTCCCAGATCAACTCGTACAGCTCACGCGCCTAGGATTCACGTACTCTTGGATAAAGGTGAAATGCCATCATCATTGTGCATTAAATGCACATGTCACTCGAGCCTTGGAAATGACTAAGAATAACCAGCTGTCGCTCATTGGGAACCAACATTCACAAGTCCACACGAAGGCTCTGCCTACTTATGGTTCATCCACATGAAGGCTCTGCCTTGGCAAAGCTCGTCCCCAGTGAAGATTGCACCTTCTCCCCCTTGCAGGGACTCAGAGAACCGCCTTTATTGACTCAAACCCCATTGTTTTATGAAATTCAGGTAGAAAACATGGAAGGCCTGTGTTAACTCCAGCAAGTAGACATGTCTCGATTCCATCATTTCCCAAGCTTCAAAGTCTACTCAAGATATAAATAATCATACCTGGATTTGAGGGACTGATGTTACTCGTATAAATAATCGTAAAGTTAAGTTCCACGTGACAAGCTGAAAGCCCACATGTGGGATAGCGGCCAGGCGACCCTGTGCATGCCGAGGCGATCTCAACCCAGTTGGTCCTCGTCCAAGCCCCATCGACGAAGGCATCAGCTCGCCTCTGATGAGATAGTAAGTCAACTGAGCAAATTAAATGAAATGATTCACAAGACAACACCCTGCCAACGCCGACTCTACATACCTTCGCCAGTCAGATCATGTGTCAGTGAAAAGATAAGGGGACCTAAGCATTAATGGCTTAACTAATTGATTGACTCTAACAGTGACCATTGGATCCTTTGCGATCGGACGGACCCCATCCACCCATTAGGGGATATAAAAAGCCTTAACTCTAGATGTAAAGGGGGATGAAAATGAGACATTGAGAAAGAAAACATGGATTCTCCCTGCCATGTGCAACGGTCGATCCTTTTTTATTTGTAAAGACTGTCCTAACATCACGATACAGAACACAGTGGATCATTCTCTACAATGATTCATAGTTACAGTTCATATTTGAGTTCCAGTATGTTGTAATTCGGTCTCTGAAGAAGTGATTCTCTAATTTTCTATTGGCCACGTCATACGACCATTTTTTGGGGTCAACAGGATCTAACATTTGCCATGCGGATAAAGATAACAAATTTAAGATTTCCATCATCTTCAATCTTAGGCAAAGGCGGTGGCGGTGTACGCTGGTACTATCTAGCCCCCATTCCTTTTTTTCTCCTTTGCTTCAATCACCATTACTCGCCATTCCTTATGCCCGTACATCTTTTAGGATGTCGTCATTCTGGTCGAGAAAAGTGAGTGTCTTATACGTGAATCTTCAAGTGTTCTTGAATTTGATAAGGGAACTCTCACCATTGAATTCAAAGACATACACACTTAAATATACATTTAAGATTAGTGTTAAAAACAAGTTAGCACTACAATATCTTCATAACTAATTAGATTTAAACATACAGCTAAGCAAAACGTTTCTTGAACAAATGGTGTCTCTTAGCCGGCTCTTTGAGCTTGCTTTTTGACTACCCATGCAGCTTTTTCTGTCCAGTACTGCAACAACAGAAAGGTTGGTTTTCAGCTCAAATAATCTTAGCAGTGCTTATAAGTTGTGATTCCAAAGAAAATGGGTTAAAATAGAGTTTGACCAACTTATGAACACTTGTAAGCTTTGCCAAACATGTCAAACTAGACACCCAATATAGTTTAAACATATAATGGTACGTATTTAAGGAATATCTATCAGTAAATCAACAAGAAAGAAAATTAATTGAAGTGAAGATTATATAAAACCCATACCTGTATTCCATGTATACCATTCCACTGGCTCCTGACATTGCACTCATGGATCCTGCAGAGCGACGGGCTTTCTGAAGGGCACTGCCATCTGTGTCTTCTTCTACTTGCTCTAGACCTACTACATCGTCACCTGCACTTAGCACCTGTCATAAAAGATAGAGAAGACTATCGGTACTATCAGGGAGACCTCGTTACTCATTGCACTTTTGTCTCAAACTAATAAAACAAAAAACAAGTATGCAAACCTTTCCGAGAAGTGCAAGTTGCTCGTCAAGATGAGAATAACTCAATGTGTCTCCTGAATCACGAGAAGGTGTTACACCTCATTCATTTATAGTCATGTCAAGAAATTATTTAGTCAAAGTTAGTCAAATAAGGACTTAAGTGAAATAAATTATTTTATTGGGGTTATTTTACAAATTGACAATATTTGAAGGTTTAAGATGGATAAAAATTTATTTTGGGGTTTACTTATATATTATCAGAAGTAAGATGGTTAAGTTTTATATTCAATGGTAGTTAAGGACTAATGGTATGTTAAATTGAAGAACAGGGGTTTCCTATGCAATTTGTGGTATGAGTGGATTACATGTGGCATGTATTTAACCCCTTTACCCAATTTTCTTTGGATATATACATGAAAATAGACAGAAACTTGACGGGCAGAAAGGAAGAAAAATTGGGAGAGAATAGTTATCCATTTTTCATTGATATACACACACGCACAAAAAAACAAATTGGCAGTAAGAGACAGGGAAACAGAGAGAAACGAGAGGCGGTGAGAAATGAAGAGAAAGGGAAGAAGAAAGAAAGAGCGAAGAAGGAAAAGAAGAAGAAAGTCAAGCTGTGACATAGTTTGCCTATTGTGGAATTGATTCTATGTTTGCTACTTCATCAGGTAAGACCGGAAAATGATTTCATGAATTAATTATGGTATGCTTATGGTGAACTAAAAATCATCAGTCTTTAGCTGAACTTTTGGGGCTATGTTAAGGGTTGTCTATTAATTCTAGAGATGAAAGAAATGGGATAGCTTATGCTCAATGAAAAATAATTGGGGGCAGAAAGGAACAGAAGCGAGAAGAAGATAAGTGAAGGAAACGATACCATTCGGAATTAACTGCAAGTCTTGTTTTTCACCTGCAATTCTGTTACCAATTTTGTTATCTTTAATCATTAAACGGATATTGAATTTATCTTGTTATTAGAAAATAGCTCAGACTAGAAGTAAATCGAATGAGGAATTTTAGAAATCGCTTAAATATGAAAAGATTAAGTTTTGGTATTGCGTATCTGATTATCAGAATTTCTTAAAATGGTTAATTGTTGATCTCAATATTATATCTTACTTTAGGCAACGATACGAATATCGGGACAAACTACCAACCAAGTGATTTTGCGTACATAATTCGGTGAGTGGGAAAAATTTAAATATTTTTCAAGTATTGATAAGTAATTATATTATTATACATTTTATGCAATTATGTGAATTAGTTGTCCAATTACATGACTAAAGTGGAAATATTCTTTCATTATGATCGGTGCAGAATTTTAAAGATTGTGTATGGGTTATTTGTGAATTGAAATGTGAGACATGTGATATTGAGATCGACCAAAAAAGTATCCATGATTATATACTTATTCTAGTTCACGAAGTGTGCCTTGGCCGTGTTCTATACTACACGAGGGGTTTTGACTGAGGATGAAGGGGTCTGACCTTGTACATGTAGTTCACAGAGTGGCCTTGGCCGTGTTCTAGTATTGATCATGAGAGGTCTTTGAGACCCACTTTCAGTCACGGAGGGGCCTACGGGCCGCGGCGAAAGTATTTAGCCCGAGGGGCGGATTATAGATTTCAATCAAAGGGTACCTTTTTGGTTGATCACATGTGATGAGACGAGACGATGATATGGATTTAAGTTGATGATCATGACGTGACTATTAGATGATATTTTTCCATGTTATAAGATGTCTCATTTTTTAGTATTATTGTTATGTGTGATATTGTGGACTGTTAAATGATGTAAACTTAATATTGATAAAAAGGTGTAAATGGAAAGGTATAATTATTTTTGAACTTCTCCACTCACTAAGCTATTAGCTCATATATTTTCCACAATTATTTTCTGACGGGTACTATTGGTTCTTGATAGCTTCAGGAGCCTGATGATTTCAAAGTTATAGCCACACGACATGGTGTATTTTTGGTAGAGCACAAAATATTTATTTTGGGCCCATTACACTACATTTTTCATGAACATGTGATACATGATATTTTGTAGCAAGTCATAGTCAGCCTTGGTGGTAGATCTGGCATCTAGTCAGCATCTACCATCGGCGCACGTTACGTTTCGGGTCCACTAGGGCGATTCGGGACCGGTCGTGTCAAAGTTGTATCAGAGCATGGTTTTGAAAATTTTCATAGTTCATGCAATGACATATCATGCATAGTCAGTGTGTATGATCCACATGTCGTGGTGGTAGAAATCACAAGCTCTGAAGTTCTTGCTGTTAGAATGTTTGGAACTTAAAATGATAGAAGAATATTGTTAATAGATTCAGAAATGACTTATGTAAGTATGTCAGTTGCAATGATCTAATAGTTGACAATGTTATAAGTTTTTGGATTTGTACAGTGTTGTATGTAATTTAGTACCCATTAAGAGTGCTTTGAAGGAATAAGGTACGAAGTGACCTATGTACTGAATTATATGTGAGATTATATGATCATTTAATCTATATAGAGGAAAATTTTTTGTTATAGTTGTACGATAAATAAAAGGGAATGATATTATCTCTGTAATTGGTGACAATTAGTGAGAAATTTTAATTATCTTGGGGAAGCCAAATGATCGTTAGGGTTACCAAAATTTTGTGGTGATTTGTGGTCACATATGTTGGAAGATGGTAGAAATCATGATGGTGTAAACTTATGCTATATGGTAAGAAATTGTGGAAGACAAAACGATTACTCATTATGGGAGTAATTTGTTGTTTTAAGGAATAGGATAAAATGGATATGTGCAATTAAATATGGTTATGTGAAAAGGGAGTCAAGAATACTAGAGTAGGAATTTATTGAGATTGGGAAATTGACATGAAATTTTGGTGGTATATTGATGGGTGAAAGTTTTACGTGATATATATGGAGGCTATTAGTTTGTGATCGTAAGGAAAATGGACACTATTAAATGTTTGAGGTCATTCGATACGACGATAAATGACAAGGTTACATGATCACAACATGATATGGTAAATAACAAGTGAATGTTATGGTTGTCTTATAAGGTGGTGATATACTTGGGTTATTAAGTTAGTTAATTTTACCATGGCCATTCGTTGGGTTATTCTTTTATTTTACATACAATTGGGGAATTTGAGCCAAAGTTTGAAGTTAAGGTGAATCTCATGAATTTTTTTGTAATCTTGGGTTATGTTTGAGGTCATTTTTGGATCTCATGAACAAAATATTCTACTCTTAAGGAGATTTAATCCTTATGAATATATGGATGATATGTTGAATATTTCAAAGTCTAATGTGATTATTAGATTTAAATTTTACTCAATGGTGGAATGGTCTCATTTGGTTACATTATCTTAGTTAAAGATCTTTATGCAGTACACAGGAAGGCTTGTGCATTGGCAATATGTCAATGACCTCTCTATGGAATAAGAGTATAGAATTATCATCTATTAAATGTTATTATTGTCTTTCCATGGAAAGAAAGAGTACCAAAATTGTGTGGGTTTAGAAATGTAAAAAGTTTTATTGGCACATTAAATCTTGAGGAAATATTTACCCTTGTATCTAAAGTTGATAAGGGTTTGATTTATGATAATGGATTGTGTTAAGATTTATAAAGTGTTTTGAGGTAAAATGATGAATTATGGATTATATGGTAGATTGTTGAAGATGCATGAGTGAAATATGATTTAGAGTGGGTTATATTGGGATTAAATTTAGGAATTGTGGTGTTATCACATTGTGAGAAACATTGATACCTACTGATCATCTGAGTTTAATGATATATTTTGTTGGAAGTGGTGATGATAAAGGTTATATATGATATTGAAATATTTCAAGGACGTAGTCATTGTGATGGAATTGGTGAAAGAATGTTATTTTGGTCTTGGTATGTAACCATTGCAAAAAAAAAAAAAGAGGATTTGATCAGATGATAGTTCAATTATGATATAAGATGCAAGATATGAAATAATAAAATGGTGTCTAGTTAATGGTGAATGGAGGAATCATTTATTATGTATGCTTTATACCATTATGTGTGCGAATTCTAGTTGATTGAATTTCGAGGATGAAACTCTTTGAAGGGGGTAAGATTGTTACACCCCATTCATTTATAGTCATGTCAAGAAATTATTTAGTCAAAGTCAAGAATCTCAACCGTCAAAGTTAGTCAAATAAGGACTTAAGTGGAATAAATTATTTTATTGGGGTTATTTTACAAATTGACAATATTTGAAGGTTTAAGATGGATAAAAATTTATTTTGGGGTTTACTTATATATTATCAGAAGTAAGATGGTTAAGTTTTATATTCAATGGTAGTTAAGGACTAATGGTATGTTAAATTGAAGAACAGGGGTTTCCTATGCAATTTGTGGTATGAGTGGATTACATGTGGCATGTATTTAACCCCTTTACCCAATTTTCTTTGGATATATACATGAAAACAGACAGAAACATGACCGGCAAAAAGGAAGAAAAATCGGGAGAGAATAGTTATCCATTTTTCATTTGATATACACACACACAAAAACCAAATTGGCAGTAAGAGACAGGGAAACAGAGAGAAACGGGAGGCGGTGAGAAATGAAGTGAAATGGAAGAAGAAAGAAAGAGCGAAGAAGGAAAAGAAGAGGAAAGTCAAGCTGTGACATAGTTTGCCTATTGTGGAATTGATTCTATGTTTGCTACTTCATCAGGTAAGACCGGAAAATGATTTCATGAATTAATTATGGTATGCTTATGGTGAACTAAAAATCATCAGTCTTTAGCTGAACTTTTGGGGCTATGTTAAGGGTTGTCTATTAATTCTAGAGATGAAAGAAATGGGATAGCTTATGCTCAATGAAAAATAATTGGGGGTAGAAAGGAACAGAAGCGAGAAGAAGATAATTGAAGGAAACGATACCATTCGGAATTAACTGCAAGTCTCGTTTTTCACCTGCAATTCTGTTACCAATTTTGTTATCTTTATTCATTAAAACGGAGATTGAATTTATCTTGTTATTAGAAAATAGCTCAGACTAAAAGTAAATCGAATGAGGAATTTTAGAAATCGCTTAAATATGAAAAGATTAAGTTCTGGTATTGCATATCTGATTATCAGAATTTCTTAAAATGGTTAATTGTTAATCTAAATATTATATCTCACTTTAGGTAGCTATTCGAATATCGGGACAGGATACCAACCAAGTGATTTTGCGTACATAATTCGGTGAGGAGAAAAACTTACATTTTTTTCAAGTATTGATAATTAATTATATTACTATACATTTTATGCAATTATGTGAATTATTTGTCCAATTACATTATTAAAGTGGAAATATTCTTTCATTATGATCAGTATGGAATTTTAAAGATTGTGTATGGGTTATTTGTGAATTGAAATGTGAGACATATGTGATATTGAGATCGACCAAAAAAGTACCCATGATTATATACTTATTCTAGTTCACGAAATGGGCCTTGGCCGTGTTCTATACTACACGAGGGGTTTTGACTGAGGATGAAGGGGTCTGACCGTGTACATGTAGTTCATAGAGTGGCCTTAGCCGTGTTCTAGTATTGATCATGAGAGGTCTTTGAGACCCACTTTCAGTCACAGAGGGGCCTACAGGCCGTGGCGAAAGTATTTAGCCCGAGGGGCGGATTATAGATTTCAGTCAGAGAGTACTTTTTTGGTTGATCACATGTGATGAGACGAGACGATGATATGGATTTAAGTTGATGATCATGACGTGACTATTAGATGATGTTTTTCCATGTTATAAGATGTCTCATCTTTTTAGTATTATTGTTATATGTGATACTGTGGACTGTTAAATGATGTAAACTTAATGTTGATAAAAAGGTGTAAATGGAAAGGTATAATTATTTTTGAACTTCTCCACTCACTGAGCTATTAGCTCATATATTTTCCACAATTATTTTCTTACAGGTAGTATTGGTTCTTGTTAGCTTGAGGAGCCTGATGATTTCAGAGTTATAACCACACGACATGGTGCATTTTTGGTAGAGCACAAAATATTTATTTTGGGCCCATTACTCTATATTTTTCATAAACATGTGATAGATGATATTTTGTAGCAACTCATAGTCAGCCTTGGTGGTGGATCTGGCATCTAGCCAGCATCTACCATCGGCGCACGTCACGTTTCGGGTCCACTAGGGAGATTCGGGACGGGTCGTGTCAGAAGGTAAGCCTGTGATTACCTGAAAACAAGTTGAAGAGTCATAAACAAGCAGAATATGCATCTCAAACATTAATGGAAAATTTGATTTAGAGGAATATGCTACAGTTGAGAAGAGAACATTGTAAAGGAATAGAACATTAAATCTAGAGATGTAAGAGAGGCTCTGTACCTTAAAGCTAAAAACTTGATCAATCAAAAACTATTGCCTTTTTTGTCGAGTAATACATTTCCTGCATCGAAACAATGCAGCTAAGCAAAGCAAATCCCAGCATACAAAGTGATTTAAAAACAGAACCTGGAAAGCGAAAACATGCACATCTGGGTGTCTGTAAATACAAGGGAGTAGAAAAATGCATTGTACTCTTCCTTACCCCCTGCTATCATGTCCTGAGGCTTTCCCTGTCAATTGAAAAATAAACTTGACAATGAGCCATGATGGCTGCATTATGTAAGAGAGATTCCATCATAAATGACATTATATTACTGAATAAACACACACATGAATGACCGTAGATGTGGAAAGAGAGAAAGTAAAGCTAGAATACACCATGACTCTAGGCCCCTGTTTGAGCTTCATTCTCCAAAAATACATTTTTCTCTTTCTTATTTTCAACAACATATTTTTCAATAAAATAATATTACACGTAAATCCAAAACTTTTTCTTATTTTTTAACCACACATTCTTCAAAATGTTAATATTCAAAAATGCATTTTTAATGGAGCCCAAACAATGGCTTAATGTAACCACTGAATCATGTGTTATACTGGAATGTTAATTACAAGCAATATCCAAAAACTAAGAGAATGTAGTTATTGTTTTTTTTTTTTTTTTTTTGGGTGGGATAGGGTAGTGGTGTGGGGGTGGAAGATGTTAAAGGCACAAATCATCTACAATCAAACATTCAAATTCTTTTAATAATATACAACAAACACCCTCCATCTCAAGTAGAACATCCCCCTTGACATTTCTCAATATAAGTCACTTCCCAAATCTTCTTTTCAAAACTACCCCCATTACACTAAATGCCATCTGATAAATCAGCACATCGGACCTCATATAAGATTCTAAGAGCATTCTTAACACTTTCGCAGCCCATTCCACCCTCCATAAACTCGGGGTTAGCTACAATACCCTTTCTTGCCTTTTGGTTCACTAGCATTGCTTACTAATAGAGTCATGCATTCAGAAACCAAATAAACATCCAGAACTGGATAAGCCTCAACATTTCTTGATGGCAATCCCTAACACTGCAGATGGTGACACTAACTTCAAATCAGGGGCGAAGGCAGGGGGTCCTTGGGGGGCCCGGACCCCCCCCCCCCCCCCCCCAATTTTTTGACCAAAAAATTTTTTTTTTTTGTATTTACTATTTTGTCCTCACAATTAATAAAAATCCAATTTTACCCGATTCTTTCTATAATGAATTATTTCAAAAATCAATTGCACAATCGAACGAATGATAAATGGTTAAATGATAGCTTACTTGTGTATATTGAGAATGATGTATTCGATAAGATTGATAATGATGTAATTATACAACATTATCAAAGTACGAGAACTCGAAAGGAACGCTTGTAATAAGGTATGATTTTGCTAAATTAAAAATTAATACTTTTTTTTATACGTTTCTTTATTTTTTTTGTTAATAACATACATTAATTTATATTCTTTTTTTTCATTTCTCCATCACAAAGTACCAACTTCCCTCATTCTAAGAGAAAATGTTTCAAAAAAAGAAATTTGTGGGCTCCCCACCCCTTCAACTCTAGGACCCCCCTACTTCGACGGGCTGGCTCCGTCCCTGCTTCAAATGATCTGCATTACAGTTCTCTGTAATGCTATATCCAACATCATCGCAAGTATTGGTTCAAGCAAAAATATGCAGATGATACGTCAGTCATCACATTAACAGATAAATTAATTAAATTCACAGAGAGACAAACGAAAAGCTAAACAACATACCTTGGCCCTGAGAATACGCCCCAGTCGTTGGGCTTCTTGACGCCTTAAACCAACATGTGATGAAATCTGAATAATCACATTTGCCTTAGGAATATCTATAAAATTATCTCCCACTTGTAAATACACACAATAACAATTACTTTCCCCAAGTGATAAATTAGACTCATTAATGTTGAGGATTTTAAAGGGAAACAAAGTGGAATCATGGTCATAGCAGAAACATTTAAGATATAGTTCCTTGTGTCCCTTGTTTAAACTGATTATCACAAAGCATATCTCTAACATATAGCATTTACCATGACCATGACACCATTTTCAATCCATAACAATGAGTGCAATGGAGTCTCAAAAATTATGTATATTCACGAGTACTCATTGTAACAGTAGCATAAGGCTAAATAGTCAGTCACATTTATTGGCCAGGAGAAAATAGGTCATGGCGCATGCACAAGCATATTTACTAAACCCCAAGAACTAGCGTAGTTCAAGCCATCAAGTTGTGAAGAAAATAGACAACATCCAACCAAAATCAATCATGTTTGCTAGAATAAACAAAGTTGCCAGTGGAATTAAGCACACTCAAGCACAACAAACATGGGTTAAAAAATAAATTCTATTTATACCTTTGAAAGAATACGGTGTTAACCTCTCGACTAGTTTTTGTTGGAGCAAAGAAGAAGAGAAAACTTGGAGGAACCGTGTGTCATTGATTGAGCAAAATGAGGTCAATGATATAGATTACAAACCATACTTCTTGCATAGTGTTCTATCATATCAACTAGTATAAGGATAAATTATAAACTAATGCAACTTGACTTGAAATGAAAATTATAAACTACCAACTACCATTCATCATATTATAGAAGGAATGATGGTCAAAATGAGATTAAATATTCATAAAAGCTTCATTATCCTTCAATCTCCTCCTTGAAGCTTTTATCTAGGACTCCAATTTGATGAACAGCTCTTCAAAACAATTCTTGGCAAGTGGCTTAGTGAACAAATCTGCTAGCTGCACCTGTGAAGAACAATAGTGCAAGTGAACTTCCCTTTCTTTTTCAGCCTGTTTGATTGCATGAAACTTGACCTTGATATGTTTTGTTCTTCCATGGTTAACTGAATTCTAGGCCAAGCTATCTCTTTCTTCATAATAAAAAAGGCAGTCCATACACTGATTTGTTAACTTTTCAGGCCCATAGTCCATGAAAAAGCCCAACGGTTGACTCAAGTGAAATGATCCCCAAAAAGATCACTTAAATACAAGGGAAAAATTCATTTCTCCTATTTTTACTATATACTATTTCAAAAATAAGAAAATAACTTTCAAATTTCTAAAATCAGATATTTGATATTTACATACACTATGTGTGTGTGTGTGTATCTATATATATTTAACTATATCATTCAGTTTCACATAGAATTCATCGAACGATTCATCATCCTTCATCCTAATCTCTTCAAACCTAGTGGTTAACATTTGCAGTTTAGAGTTCTTAATCGTTTTAGTTTCCTCGTGTGTGATTTCTAGAATATCCCAAACTTCTTTTGCAATTTCACACATTGACACTCGTCTAAACTTTTCAACAAATACAGCCATGAACAGAGCATGTAATGCTTTGCTGTTCCAGTTTCTTTCATCAAGGTTAGTTTTAGTCCACAGAGATATGTCAGTGGGTGTAACTACACCAGCAATAGTTATTGAAGGTGGAGCCCACCCATTTTGAACGCTAATTCAAATACGTTCATCCAAAGATTTAAGAAAGTCTCTCATTCAAACTTTTTAGTGGACATAGTCACTTTCATCGAAAAACGAAGGAACGGACAACGACTAACTCATCTAGATGTTATAAAGGGTTAGGAATCGAATTAAGGCTCTGATATCAAATGAAAGTTACGTAGTTCGACCCTAACAATACCTAGAGGGGGTGAATAGGTATTTTATGCCGAATTAAAAATATTTTACGAATTAAACAACAACAAGTCACTTTTTAATTCTAATCTAGATGATTAAACATGCAAGTCATTTTAGTCCTAAATTTGAATACTGCAGTTTATGTGATCAATCAATAAACAATAACGAAAGCAGTAAATCAACACCAGAATGATCACGGAGAAACCCAACTGGGAAAAACTCTGGACACTTTGCCAGTCAATAATCAACTATAAACGATATGTAACTTACAGTCTACCAGTCTAGACGACGACATGTACTATCTAATCTCCTAACTGGAATTCTAACAGTTTTCCTGGATTCTGTGCTCATACATCACTCCCAGCTGCAGTTTCCAAAGCTCTCCTGGATTCTGCAATCCTGCAGTAACTTCTAGCTTTATAAAATCATTTATCTCCTGTGCATCCAAGAAGTACACCACGTTCTTCACATATTGGAACTCCAGTCAAACTTCCTCGATTTTCAGAACTCTGATCAGATGTGGAGGAAAGGCAATTTGGTATTTGGATTATAGAAACGTTGTTTTTCTCACCAAAACAATCCAAGCAGATGAAGGTTAAAAGAAGGAATTGAATGAATCTCTCACAGATGTAGCTCTCTCAATGTTCAACCTCATCAATTTCATACAAATGTGTTTCGGTACATATAGGTAAGTTAGAAAAACAAATGGGCCAGGGAAAAATCCTTTAAAACGAGAAATAAAAATTTCTCGAATAAAGCTGTTGCTCGAGCGAGGGCTCAGCGACAGTCGAGCAACAGATTTTCGCTTGAGCGAAGTAAGGGCGATAGTCTAGCAACAATGTTTCTGCTTTTGTAGCTCGAGCCAAACCTTGCGACAGTCTAACAAAAATTTGCGCCGTTTTCCTCTCTTTGTCATTCTTGAACCCTATACCTAATAACCCTATTTTCAACGTATTTGCACATTACTCCTTGACTTTTTAAATATAGTACAATTCAGTCCTTTTATTTACAGAATTGCCAATTACAAAACATCGAAAACTTAACATCACTTTCAAGGAATGCAAGTGACACGACACGAGCCTCGTGCTCAAACTGTTATATCATATGTAATAGTGAAAATGAGCACCATCCATAGTTTTAAACTATACAATTCAAAATTCAGATTTAAAAGTTTTCTTTTCAAAAATCAGATATAAATCAAATTTTAAATATTAATAATAATATTATAAAAGTTAATTTATTCTACGTATTCATCAACCCAACATTTTCTACTCTAACCAAACCCTAATTATTTCCCTTTATCTTCTCTCTCTCTATACCTATCTATTCACTCTTTTCTCCCAACCTCTCTCTACGACTCTACTGGCCAGTGTGTGCAAAGAGATCTCTCACTTCCCAGCCTCTCTTTTTATCTTCCCACCCGGACCTCTACGCGAAGAGGTGTGTTGATGTGGTGCTTGTAGGCCGTTGCACGATAATGCCCTATAGCAGCGGCGTTGTGCGCACAACATTGTGAACTTTCCCATTCGTAGCGACGTCGAACGACAATGGCGAGACTGCTGTGAACTTGCAGCAGCGTTATCCGACGGTGCACCCGCCAGAGTTGTAGAAAAATATGGGAGGGGTTTGGGGTATTTTGTTCACCGACAGAAGAGAAAATTTGGGGAGGGAGTTTTGGGTATGTTAGGGTGATTTCATTCTTCTCCAATTTGATCTACTTAGCCGGAGCCATTGCGGAGAGGGGCCTCTCTGCTAGAGTAGACAAATCTGGTGGTGGTTTTAGTGTTGATGGTGGTGTTGGTGGTTGTGTTGTGTTGGGTTGGTGGTGGTTTTGGGGTTGTTTTGTTTTTGTTTCTATTTCAAATTGTGAGGTGGTGGTGGTATTGTGATGGTGAAATGGTGATGACGATTGCTATGGTTGTGGATCGGATGTAGCGGTGGCTGTGGTGGTGTAGCGATGATTGTGGCTGTGGTTGTGACTGTGACTGTCATAATTTTGAATTTGATTAGTTAGTGGTGTTTGGATGATAGTGACGGTGATGGTGATATTGGCGATTTGGTGTGGTGGTGGTGTGGTGTAGTGCAGTGGTTGTGGTTGAGTGGTGGTGGTGATGTTTGTCTGTGGATGGTTTTATTGTCGGGATGTGGTAGTGGTGATGGTGGTGATGGCGACGTTGGCTGCGGATGTTTTTAAAGTTGAGATGTGGAGGTGGTGGTGGTGGTGGTGGTTTCGAAGACAATGTGATGGGTGGTGGTCACAAATGATTTGATTTTATATAACTAATAAATTGATTAATGTGTGATCAATATATAATATGTGATCAATAAAATAGATAAATTGTAACCAATAAATAACGTGTGACTTAAAATTTTGTTAATTTGTGACCGAAAATTAATTTGTGATTAATTAATTAATTAGATATTTTATAACCACAAATAAGTTGTGATTTATAAAATTTGTGATTTGTGATCAATGAATAATATGTGATATATTAATTTGGTAAATTTGCGATCGATGAATAAATTGTGACTTATAACACTTTTGATTTGTGATCGTGACAAAATTTGTGACTTACAAAAAAAATTATTCTCACCGAAAAATAATTTGTGACCAAATTATATAAAATTGTGACATTAATATATTTAACTAATAAAATATATGTTTAATTAATTAGTTTATAAATAAAATTTTAAAAAATCTGATTTTTGAAATTTGAAACCTTGTTTTCTTAGTTTTGAAATGTATCATACTTAATCTCTTATTTATGAATTTTTCCCAATGTAATATTTATTGTGGAAGAGTTTAGATCCATTTTACCCCTCATGAATATTCCATCGCGTCCCTCATATATTCGAACTTAAGATCTCCATCTAATGAGGGATTTAAATTGAATTCCGGTACTAATTGAGCAATATGGTAGCAAAGGGGATGTTGGAGGGTAAAGGCAAGAGGTTCACAAGTAGCATAGGAGGGGTTGGTGGCAGTAGCTGCTGGTGCCAGGGGCGGAGCCCAATAGAGTCCAGTGCAGGCACATGCCTGCACTGAACTTTGGGCCCAACCCAATCCCTTTAATTTTTTTTTTTAAGTATTGGCTCATTGGACTTTCCAATTCACTGGCCTAAATAAAAAAAATTTAAACAAAAAATTTAAAACTGGCCGAACCCAAACCCTTATCCACCCATTCCACGCCTTTCGCTCTCCAATTTGGCAATTCCCAAATCACGCCTCTCCCTCTCATCTCTCACCTTCCATCAACGGGAAGAAGGAAGAAGATAATAAAAGCATACTGCATCTGTTCGAAATGTTCTCTGGCCTCTCACTCTCATCTCTCAGCTCTCCGCATCTTACTCTCGTCTCTCGCCTTACATCGGCAGAAGAAGAAGAAGGTGTTTAATCCAAACTTACCACATAATCTGTTTAATGTTTGTTTGAGTAATTATGTGTGATTTTAATTGTTATTATGTGTGTTTGAGGAATGTGAATGTATGGAGGTTGATTTAGGCTTAACTTCTTGTTTTTGATAGTATAGGGTAAATAGAAATAGAATTGAGGGTAGATTTTACTGGAGTTTACTTGATAGGCTGATTTGGGTTAATTATATTTGCTTTCTGTAACATGAATTTTTTCTTTTATTCCAAAATTAGGAATGACCTTGTTCTTGATTCCATGGTAAATTAAACTAGTTTAATTCTTTAATTTCATTCATTTTGAGTTGAACACTTTATCGAAAATTAAAAAAATTCATGTTTGATAGTTGATTCTCAAATATTTTGATAGTTGTTTTCAAGTTTTGAATCTAAAGCAGAGCTTCAATATTTTGCACTTCACTGTATAAACTCTTCTTTTCTGGGATTCAATTTTTTAGCTTACATATAGTTATTTTTAATATTGTCGTAATATTGTTTTATATTTTTATCATCATTAAATCCGTGGCTAAATGATCCGTGGCTAAAAACTCAAAGTTCAACAATGATTAAATCGTGCCCGCACTGACCAATATTCGTGGCTCCGCCCCTGGCTGGTGCTACAATGGGGATATGGTGGCTTGTAGGGGTCGGAATTTTATTAAAATGGCACACATGAATGGATGCAATTTCCTTTTGATCTTATATGAAAGTTTAACATTTTGAACCATAGGAACTTGGAAATTGCCGTCGAATTTTTGCTATTGTTTGCCAAATTTGTAATTAAATCTACGGTTTTTACTCTTTTTACGTTATTTTTTATTTTTCATAATTATATTGAGGAAGTCTTTATAGATATAATTCTTTCCCTCTAACATTGTACAAGAATAAACCCATCATTTTACTACTACAACCTTTTCTTGATGTTGCAAAGAGAGAACATCTTCTTTCACACTTGAGCCCATAACAATGTCTTATATTCGGCATAAGTATTCATTTACGCTAATGCTTGAATCCCAATTGTCATCTTAGAAAAAAAGTGCATCATGTGCCTGCACATGTCAATTTAATACACCATCCGTTCCAATTATATAGGCTTGTTTCATTTTTCACACAAATTAAGAAAACTTTTTTAATGTCATTAGAAAATTAATTTTTGCCAAGATCTTTCATAGTTTACCCCTATTTAATTTTCAACATTTAAAACTAAATTATTGTTGGAACTAATAAAGAATTTGAAAAAGAAGAAGAAATGAGAGTTGTTTCATATTTTCAAGAAGTGCGAAATGTGTATTTTTGGATGATTTCAAGAAGTTGGCATATTAAGTAGGGAAAATTTAATAGAAAAATGCTCCAGTACAGGAGCATATTTTACAGGGGTCTGCCAGGTTACTCACACTGGCGGACCCCACATGTTTTTAAAAAATGGAAAAAAAAATGCACCCCTCCCCCCTTGTATTAGTAGCCTGGCAGTGAAACCACCCACCCACCCCCCTGTACGTGAATCATCACTCAATTTAATAAGGGTATATTGATAAATGAACACAACAAAATATTCTACATTAGGAAACATTCATATATATTTGGGACAAAAGAAAAAGGAAACTCACTTATATAATTGGGACGGAGGGAGTAACAATTTGGACGTTTTCATCCCTAAAGACCTCAATTGTTACACTTGTGATACATCACGCATCCAACGTTAAGGTTTTAAAAGTAGAAATCCATTTGCACTTATTACAAAGATCAGAATTGCTACCCCAATTTTCCCGTACGTATAGGAAACTTTTTGTCCCTCGAGTTTTAAGAAATATAGAGAACTATCTTAACTTTTCCTGTCCAATTTTTATCCCTAACTTTTGACAAATTAGCAAGTACCAGCCTACCATCAAATTTAGGTGTTCAATCCGGTTAAACGCAGTCAAATGTAATACAATTGCATTTCAATCATACTTGTTGTACGTTATAGTGTACTGTTTACCATATGCCATTATCCAATTGGACAATTTAAAAAAAAATAATAATAATAATTTTTTCCACTAATCATATGTTAACAACAATGCAAATGTTAACAATGATGTAAAAAATTAGTATACAAGTGGCATAATGCATTGCCTTTTATGGAAGGACAAAAAGGTCCAGCCACTTAAAATTTTGAAAAATGACTAATAACCAAAAGGAAAACAATAAATAAATAATGGAAAGCTAATATGTAGCTTTATACTTGCACCGATAACACACACACGTCCACCGCCACCACCTTCACATTAACCACCGGACCAAAGCCCCCATTCATATGCGTACATTGATACACTCGGGCACACACTTATATACACCTACCACCGCCACCCACTGACCACCGTATACTGACAACATTATTATTTTAAGTGTTCCGTTTATCTTTATTTTGTCAAATACCAAAGCCCAACCTAAACATGCGACGAGTTTAAACCTCGCTTTTTTGGGGGAATTTCTATGGTTCCTTCATTTCTTGTGTAAGAGAAAAAAATAAATCAATTTCTATGATTTTGTTTCTCCACCGCTGATTAACCAATAGGGAAGAACAACCCCCAACTTCAACCCCAGCATTTTTGCCGAGAGCTCTACGCCAAATCTGAATAGGTAAGCAATCAATAGTTTTGTTCACCATTAATTTAAAGCAAGATTCGAAAGCGGAGTTAATTTAATCAATGGTCACTGAATTTTGTATAGATTACTACTTCCTTATTAAAATTTAAAAAGTTACTCTTTGTTCACTAATTTTGTTATAAGTTATCACTTGTTGACCGAAATTTAAAAGGTCACTCGTTGATCGCCCAAATTTAAACAAAGTTATCCGCCAATCACTCATATCATTTTCATCAAAGTTACTTATAGTAAAGATTAGAGATCAACGAGTAACTTTTTAAATTTCGTAAGCAAATAGTAACATGTGGTAAAGTTCAGTAAACAATGAACAACTTTTTAAAAATTAGTGAGGAAGTAGTAATCTATAGTAAAGTTCAATAATCATTTATTAAATTATCTCTACGAAGTGTGGTGGCTGACTAAATTTAGCGCCTGAATTAAACCCAAACACTTCACCAGGATAAGCCACCATTTTAAAATTCATCAAACTCATATTCCAATCACATACTTCAATAAATTCACAAGTAGTATCTAATCATTTATATATATTCATATATTCAGTTCATGTTTGTCTAATTGTCTCTTATTCTTTTAAACCTTTTTTTCTCCTAAATATTCATTTTTAATCACATTCACACAATAAAATATTCTACATGTAAATTCAAAAAAAAAAAAAAAAAAATCTAGTTTCACATTTTTCAAAAAATCATTATTCAAAACAATGATTTTTTTCCAAAAAAAAAAAATAATAATAATAATAAAAGGCCATCAAACAGAGGTTAAATGGTTTATAAAATCTTCCCAAACGGAGTATAAATTTGTTAATTTCTCAAAAGTTGGGGATAAATATCAAACAAAAAAAAGGTTATAGGTAGGTTTGCTACTTTGCTCAACGGTTGGGAACGAATAATGCACTGTACCCAAATTATAAGTAGCACGTGCTGCTTCCATCTGGGGATGGAGATCTGTTTATTCAATCCATAATTGGAATCGCCTATTAAATTATAGGCATTTTACAAATGGAATAATTGCTGATATAGATTCGGTTCTAATCATATATTTTTTTTTTTTTTCTAATGAGAAGGTGAAAAATTCACATCACTCAATATATTTGAAAAGTCGCACAATACGTCAATCAAAACTGCATCTAGATACATATAGATACCGTTATGAAAGTAGTTTTAAATGAATCTCTATCAAGCCTTTCACGATTCTCCTTAAAAACTTAGAATACCCAATTTAACTTCGTTAATAATTCTAATTGCTTGTCTTATTTTTAATATTTTATTAAAATTGACGAATATTACAAAGTAAATTGTGGTGTCATCCTTAACATTTCGTAAATTAGCATGAAGGTCTTTACTAATAGAATTCTTCCCCTCTAGCATTGTACAAGAATGAAACCGTCTTAATGAATCAGCAATTTTCAATCTCGTTATGTCATTCTTAACCTTTCACAAGCACAGTGCAGAGATATTTACTGACATAATTCTGCCTTCTAGAATTATACAACAATAAAACCGTCGTTCTACTACTACAATATTTTCTCGAAAAATTTAAAAAGAAAAAAAATAATCCTTCACATTTCAGCCCGTAAGATTTTCTCATATTTGTAATGTGTGAATTTACACGCATACACAATTATCATCTCACAAAAATAGTACATTGTGTTCCTTGCGTGTTTCATGTTGACTGCAATATAGACAAATTCCAACAATAAAGACCTCATTGCTATATTTATGAAAAGTCGAGAATACAATACTAAAACTTTCAATAAAGACGAATTCCATCAATAAAGACCTCAGTTCCTATACTTACGAAAAGTCGAGTTTCGAATAGTAAAAATTTTGAAAGTTAGAAACCAAGTTGTATTTTATAATAAAATTAGAATATATTGTATGTGAATCCAATCCCCACCTCTTCCCTCACTACGAGAAACAAGACTTTTCCCGACCACTTAAAATACTTGGTCATATCTTAGCGGACCAACTTTTTACCGACCCAATTGAAACAATAAGTGAAAATAGTCTTTCCCAACCAACTTTTCCCGACCAACCAAATATTAGCCACGAGAAATAATATTTACCGACCAAGGTAATTTATTAATCGACATAGATGATATATACTTGTCAACCAAAAATGGTCGGTGAAAATCCTAATTTTGGGCCAAAAATATTCCGCCAAAACATTTACCTACCAAAAATATGTTTTGTGGGCTTTTATTATATATTGTGGAAATTACACCAAACCCTATCTTCCAAAATCCAACTTCAAAAATCAGATGCAAGGTTTGTTTATTCAAAAATCAGATTTTTTATATTTATATATTAATTATTAATTATATAAATTTCATCAAATCCCTAATTAGTAACTCCTTCAAGATCGTCTCCTCCTCCTCTCTCTCTCCTCAGCCACTCTTCCTCTCCATTTCACTCTCTCTCTCGTCGCCGCTCGTCGGAGGAGAAGTTTCTCGTCGCCTCTACAGCCGGTGTGGGTACCGGTGTAGGAGACTTGTGAGCAGCATAAGTATTGGTTTATGCCGAAGATGGACTTGAAGAGCAATCTGACGGCGGAGGCACCGAAAGGGAAGAAAGTGTGAGGAAATGAACAGAAGATGGCGATTGCGATGGTGTTGCAGGAGACGGGATAGGTGGCAATGAGAGTGCGTCGGCCGGAGGAGAAAATCCAGTGATTGCTCAAACATCAGTCACCAGTGTGAGTCTCATGGTTTTGGATGCGTTCTTCTTCTTCCTCTTTTTTTTTCTTTTTTTAATTTTTGTGCGGTGCAGTGCAGTGTGGTGGAGGTGTTGGTATGCGGTGCAATGCAGTGCAGTGTGGTGTGGTGTGGTGTAGTGAGTGGCGTGGTGCTGTGCTGTGCGCGGTGGTGGTGGTATGGTGCGGTGGAGGTGGATGTGCAGTGGTATGGTGCTGACGGTGGCTGTGTCGGTGGGTGCGGTTGTGGTGCTGTGGATGCGATGGTGGTGTCTCGATCTGTGGTCGTGGTGGTGACTGTAATAATATTTTTTTTTAGATGGGCTGATTTGTTTCAAGTGGTGATGGCGGCGGTTTGACGGTGAGGTGGTGCCGACTCGCAGGCAGCTGAGGTCGTGTTTTTTTTTATGGTAGTGGTGCGATACGGTGCAGGCGATGGTGGTGGTCAAGGGGGTGGTCACAGAAGTCAGTGGCGGTCACGGGAGTGGTCATAGAAGTCGGTGGTGGTCACGAGGATGTTCACAAAATTCGGTGGTGATGACCTTAAAATTGTGACTAAAAATTAATCTGTGATGGAGGTGGTCACAGAAATTGATGGTGACGTGGGTGGTCACAAAAAAAATCTAACTGTGACCTTAAAATTGTGACTAAAAATTAATCTGTGACCAATAAATTAAGCAAATACGTAACCTGATTTGTGACCTCGAAATAATTCACGACCTACAAAATTTTTGATCTGTGACCAATAAAAAATCGTGACCTATAATTTTTTTGATTTGTGACCTCAAAAATAATCTGTAACCAATTAATTATGTATATGTGACCATTAATTGTATAATTGTAACATCATTATATTTAATTAATAAAATAAATAAATATTTAATTAATAATATAAATAATTGTCCGAATCGAAAAAGTCGTCGGGAAGTCACCGGAAAGTTCGCTGGACAGTCACCGAAAAGTTTACCGAAACGGTCTCCGAAAAGTTCGCCGGAGTAGTGTGGTGATCGGAACGGTCGCCGAAACGGTAGGGGTGGTGAAGGTGGGATGGGTTAATTATATTATATTAGAATTAAATATTTAATAATAAATTAATTTAATAATTTATTATTTCATAAATAAAAATTTAAAAATTTTTAATAAAAATCTGATTTTGGAAATTTCAAACTTGTTTTCTTATTTTTGAAATAGGCTAAACTTATTCTCTTGAATATGAAATTTTCCCTTATATATTTGCCGGCTAGATAAATTTTTAGTCGGCGTAGACGAGATGTATTTGTCGACTAGATGAAAATAGTCGATGAAAATCATATTTTCAGGACAAAATTTTGGCAGGATTATTGTGCAAAAATATCTACCGACCAAAATAATTGTTAGTCGGTGTAGATGAGATATATTTTCCGACTAGATAAAAATGGTTGGTAGATATCTTATTTTTTAGGCGAAATTTTGGCGGGTATTATTTTATAAAAATATTTATCGACCAAAATAATTATTAGTCAACATAGATGAAATATATTTGTCGACTAGATGAAAGAGATCAGTGAATTATTTTTGGGACAAAATTTTGGTAGAGAATATGGCGCTACAACGTTTACCTACTAAAATAATTATTAGTTGATTTAGATGAATATATTCGCCAATGAGATGAAATGAGTCGATGAATATCTTATTTTGGGTCAAAATTCTCTTTAGTATATGGTTGCCACAATTAGTTGGTCTTTTAGTCCCAAAATACATTAATTAAGAAAAAAAATTAATGTTATTCCTCTCATTATATTGCCTGATATTAGTGCAGATTTCAATCCTTTACCAATGTAATTTCGAGTTTTATTGATGACCAATTAATGCTATCATTTTTTAATTTTTGAATGAGGAAAGTAAAATATATATGAATTTACCTAGGAAATGGTTTTGTTGATGAAATTCAGTAGGTAATTCATTGGTAAAATAAAACAAAAATAGAATATAAAATTTTCGACAAATTTTCCAATGGGTGGTTCCGTAGTTAACTACAAAAAAACAAAAACAAAAATAAAAAAAAAATTCGAATGAAAAAATTAAAAATGACGAATACAAAGATCGTCACTATCATAATATAAAGACGAATAAGAAGATTGTCCTATAAAATACCACAATCATTTAGAGTTTGTGGTACTTTCAATCACAATATCTAGATTTATAGCATTCTCTACATACTTTTGCTAAATATCACCAACTTGACCTTTTGAGGGTCAACTATCATTAAATTATTCAACGGTTTTTCTTTTTAGAGTTCTCTGGTGGCTCATCGCTCCATTATTCTCAAATATAGAAAATATACACGTATAAAATAATGTCTCATCAATATTCATTAATTGAATTAAAATATTTTTATTCGTACACTTCGTGTATCTGTGTTTTGTCAAATGTATCATTTAATTATTTGATCAACTTAATAGCTTCGACATTATTATTTACAAGCCATGTTCTAAAAAACATGAAAATGCGCTCCTAGGCGCGACGCACGTCCAAACCGCGTCGAATTTGGGAAATGCGGGAAAAATGCGTTTTCCATCTAAAAGGCGCGCCTAGGCGAGCATTAGGCACGCATTATCCCGCCTAATCCCCTTTTTTTTTTTTTTTTTTAAATCTATTTTTTTATGATATATTAAAAAATCTATTTTTTTATATAAAAATATATTTAATGCCTTAAAAATACGAAACGCATTATGGCGCTTATTCTTCGCATTGACACGCCTAAACTTGTGATTCTTGATTCTCGACCTCGACTCTTCGCAACGCATTACGCATTTTAGAGCACTGTTTACAAGCATTTGACTAAGCCTAAGCGTAGGTTGAATCGGTTCGAATAAGTGGATCCACCCTCTAATGGAAATAGCTTTAACTATAATTATTTATGTGATTATGGAGCAAATATAGTGGTGGGAATGGGCCGAGTTTTGGGTCGCCCAAAACGAGCCGCTCGGCTCGCCGGCTCTTCTTTTTTAATTTTTTTTTTTTTTACTACACTACTAAACTTGAAATTCAAATAATATATATATACACATTTTCTAATATATATATATATATAAACACATTTTGTAAATAATTTTTTAAATATACATTTTCCAAAACTTTTTTAAAAAAAAAAAAGATAAACCCTCCTCCTTCATCCGAGCTTGGGAGGAGCAGTTGTAGGTACACGAGTAATATGTGTACCCATTCGTGAAGCATATAATTTATACATTTCACTTAACGTTTGTTCCAAATTCCTATAAGTAATATGTATATTAAAAGTTAAAGCATTTGAAATTTGATCAATTACAAATTTAGTAGCCGATAAATTATATCGGGGGTCCATGACGCATGTTAAAGGAAATAACATAGGTAATTCTTCTCAATATTTTCTAAATTTTAATTCCATGGAATATATAACAGCATGAAAATCGGGATCATTTTGAAATCTCATAAAAGCTCTAACGGTTATATAAAGACGTTAAGAACCATACAACTAGTGGGATAATAAATATCAGGCAATATATTTGTAGACACGTAAAAAGTTGTCAAAAAATTTTTAATTTTAAAAACTACATTCCAAATGGATTCATTCAAGATAGTATCGTCCTCGTCTCTAACATGCCTATTATTATAAAATTCAATAATAAACCCTTCAAAACTTTCACATGATTTCAATAATAAATAAGTTGAGTTCTATCTATGACTTACGTTAGTAATAAAGGTTTTTGTATGCGTCTTCCCACCTTCCTCACAAAATTCCTCAAATGCTTGTTCTCTACTAGGTGTAATCGTGACACACACACACACACACACACACACACACACACACACACACACATATATATATATATATATATATATATATATATATATATATATATATATATATATAATGCATTCCTAATTCGATTAATTTCATCCTTAACATGTTTTAAAACGTCATGTACTATTAAATTAAAAATATGACACACATATCAAATATGAAATAAATAACCACCAAAATCAAGTTGAAGTATTCTATGCAATTTATCGATAAACAACCTTATTTACAGTAGCCTTGTCGAACGTAAAAGAACGAATTTTACTCTCGCATTTATATTCTCTAATTATCAACATAATAGCATTAAATACAGTTTGAGCGTTGTGCGATTACTCAACAACTTTAAAAGCAATAATTTTTTTATGCATGACCTAAAGTAGGTCTATATAGTGTGCAGTTGCAGCTATATAACCTCTCTTATTAATCCCTTCCTAGATATCCAAAGTTAACGATATCACACCCCCATATTTTTCTAAATCCGCAATCAATAGTTTCTTTGAATTAAGAAAATATTCAATTGTATCAGACCGAAGAGTATTTCGACTTACCCCAACGTACCTCTGTTGAAGATATTGTTTGACGTAGTTGAGGAAATGTTGGTTGTCCGCTATTTCTAGTGGCAACTCCGAATATATCCACGTAGAAAGTGGCGTAGTAGTAGCACCGCTGCCTAGAGTACCAAACTGTAGTTGAGTTTGACCAGTTTGAAGAAGCCCATGTTTGGCCACACAATTTTGTAGTGACAGTTGAGGTGTGTAGTGACAATGTCTTTTTGCCACGCCAGTCATTGTTGGCAGCATTTACATACTGCTTTGATTTTTAGAAGTCCATTGACCACATGACCAGTGCAAACCAATTTTAAATTGTCCCAACATTTTGCATGTTTCTTCTCCTTTCTCTTCCCTCTTGCATCGGGAATATTTAATGTAAGTTCTTCATCTTGTTCCAAATCAATTGGAACACTAGGATCAACATCATCCAAATAAATTGGATGACTACCTTCACGAATGTCGAAATCTTGAATGTTTTCTGGAATTGGTAATTCATTGAGACCGGCAAATTCATTCCCAATTTGATTTTGGGTAGGTGTTTCGCCTTCCATACCGAACAAGTTTTCAACAAATGCTCATGGATCCATTTATTAATAATAGAAATTGAATGTTGAAAATTTGAAGTAGAATGTAGAAAATAGAAATGTAGAATTGAGAATGAATGAAGATTATGTAGTAGTGTATAAAATGAATTGTAAAAGTAAAATCAAAATAATAACATAAAAAAATGTAGAAGATGAAGATAATAATAGAATAAAATGAATTGATATTGTTGAATGTTGATAAATTGTAAATTTTAGAGAGTAGAGTAGAGAATGAGAGGATTGGTGGGAAAAAAATGTTGATTAGGAGGTGGATATTTATAGAGAAAAAAAAAAAAATTTCGGTGACAAAAATGGTCACTGAATAATTCAGTGACCGTTTCTAGTCACTGAATTTCAAAGTGACCAGAACGGTCACTGAAAAAAAAATCGTTCAGCCCGTAGGCTCGTAGCGAGCAGCTCGGCTAGCCGCTCGTCTACAGTAATAGTCGAGCAGGCTCGACTCAGCTAGCGAGCCGTCCGCTCTGCTCATGCTAGTGGCTCGTGGGCCGCTACAGTACGAGCCGAGCTGACGAGCCACTCGACTCGATTGCCATCTCTAAGCAAATATAAATGCAATGCCTATTTGTATTGACAGGAAACTAAGTTTGGAAGAGCTTAAGAATGCAACAATCTCCCTTTAATCAACAGATCGATCTATTAAACACCCTCTACGAGTGGTTGAGAACATACTCATTAAGGTGGACAAATTTATATTTTCAACATATTTCGTTGTTTTAGATGAAATAGGCAAGTGGTTCACCATTTGGTGATCATAGGAGGATGGGTCACTTGATTGTGTCGATAATATATTAATCATTTGATTATTTATATTGCGTAGAGTTCATCCAGTGCATAGTAGGTCGGTCGTCAATGTACATTAATCCTTCGGTCGTCATCAATGTACATCGATCCTTGAAATTCCGTAAGAGCTTCTTAGTTAGCTAGGCCTTCTATGCAGTTCTATAGAACTATTCAGGTCCATGCAAATATTCGAAACCATCCATTAGTCAATCATATCTTTACAATCATAGTTTTCACTATCCAATAAGAATAGCTAGAGAAAATCGTCTTAGCAATAATTTTTCTTGACTTACCAAAACATAGCTCCTGAAATTACATTTACTAGACTTAAAAATAGTTAATGGGCTTAAAAGCGAAATGTTTCTTCACTGAAAAAAGGTGTTGGTGAATATCCTAACCTCTTTTAGTTTAGATAAAAATTAATTTTTTTTTTTTTTAGATTTTAGTAAAAGTTGAAGAAATGTGAGTTTCAAAAGTTATTTAGTTAAGATATGTCATTAAAATTAATTGTTAACTTTATTTTAATATACTTTTTAAACTAAGCCCATGTTTGGTGAAAGTTAAAATATAGATTTTAATTTAAATCAAAATCAATAATTAATTTTAATTACATATATAAGAGAATGCACAACTTTTCAATAATACATCTCATCAACTTTTATTAAAATTTACTAAAAATCTAATTTTAATCTTCATATGGCTAAATCAAACAAAAGCCAAATGTTTGGGCCAAAAATTTTGGCGGGCAAACAGTGCAACATTTAATTGGGTCTTTTAGTCCCAAAATATAGGTTTAGGGTAGGAAAAAATTTCAATTTCGCTCCTCTCCAATCTCATCTCCTCCCCTATGCTGTCGGTCTCTCTTCCCGGTCTGCATCTACTCCAGACCATTCTCGGAGTTGACATTCATAGTGGTAATTGTTTCCAAGTTTTATTTTAACCCTTCTTTATTTCATCATTAGCAATAATTTTCTTTTTCTATTGGATTTATACCTACAGTATAAGTACACAAACAACACCGTCTCTGCATTCTACTGAGGAACTTTTTCACACAGAACGCACATCATGTTTTCTATGATTGAATTATTTAGTTCTTGTCAATGTTTTTTTGTTTTTTGTATTGACATCATATTCTTTTGTCACTTGCAATGCCACCACTCGAGCATAAGCGATTTTGAAAATTGTTCTTACTTTTTCTAATAGGATGAAACTGGGAGACTAGATAAAATTCAGCTATGGAAGAATACGCATTACAGGGATATCAAAGGCTAGATCCATCTTGTGGCTGAGGAGAAATATGTAATGGACAAATACTTATGTCTTTAACTTTATTATTACTGAATGGAACAAATATTTGACTCCCTTATTTGCATTAATATTTTTCTAATGTCACGCAGAAGGAGATGATAGACATACAAACCACTCAAGAGGCACATGTTGACGGAGAAGAGGGTGAGATTCAAGGAGTACAACTCATTGCTAATGAGATTGCGACTCATGTCCTTGGCACTTCTTCTTACTACTACAGGGGCCCAAAGGTTCAACGTGCTACATCTCGGACAGACACGACTCAACGAGAGAATGCCGAGTTTCGCTAAGTCGTGCATAACTTGCAGAGCCAAAATGTAACATCCCAAGTCTAGAAAATTTTAAACTTACGACTGTTAGCATTTAATTTTCATTTAAGAAATAAATGAATCAAATTAGATAAAATTTAATAACATTAATTAAATTTAATTGATATCATAATTTTTCGAAATTTATATAATCGTAAACAATTGCATACGAAAATTACATAGTTTATTTAAAGTAATTAAGATAAACTTCAAAATGATTCAAATTATCTTATTAGCATAGGAATAGAATATTCAATTCTGACAGTGCTGAATTCATTTTGTCTCAAGAGGCCGTCTCGCATTATCAAGCTCTCATCATCTGAAATTATAGTAATAACGTGGAATGAGCTCACGTTGAGTAAGCAAAGTTCATGTACATGATGCATGCTTATGCCTATGCATAAAATACATAGCTTTTCTATTATGTATCTCATTTCCTTTCATTTCTTTAAAATCATAAACATTATATCGTGAGCTCACTTGGTGTGTCTAGCCAATTAGAGTGTAGTGGACAATTATTATTTGGAACCCAGTCGAGCATATCGATGGTATCGTAAAGCGGTTAACATTAAAATTATCATTAAACATTGGTTAGGTACGTTGATTTTCCACGTTCCATTTCTCACTCACATTTTTCATGGCATAGCCATACACTTTGCAACAAAATATTCGGAATATATATCTTTAAAAAAATTCTTTGACTTGTTGACATTTGAAAACTCTTATTTTTTGAAACTTTATGTATGCTTATGAATGTATTGACATGTATAAATATGTAATAAGAAACAATAACAACATAAAACATAATATACAAATATCATGTTAACATAAAAAGTAAATAAGATAATACATTTAACCATATGATGTACACATGAAAACGAGGGGAGATTTACTTATCGTGAATCCATAGTAATTAACTTTTTAAAGTGGGTAGTGGAGATGTCCTTAACAGTCCATGAGATCAATATGCCCAAACTCCTAGTTCATTACCATTGATTAAAAATAACTTCTACTTATTTATTATCTTTATATTATAATCCAATCTTAAGTACCATTAGAGAGTTTAGCGACTAATCGACAACAATCAAAACACTAGTGAAAGAAGAGTTAAATTTCAAAGGTTCCAAGAATTTAATTTATACTTCTTTGATATCACCTCATGATAATGAACTTAAAGCAAGATGCTTACAAACTATTTGCGAAAAATAAAAGTCATTACAGAGAGAGAATTTAGAGGTACTACAAGAATGAATAGAAAAGTCATATTAACGTGTGATTAAATCTCATACTTAGCAATTAGGACCACATATGTACCATTTATCTAATGTTAGGGCTGGACAAAACTCTCGAATCGAACCGAACACGAACCCAAACCAAATCGAGCGGTTCTTTTATAAGTTAAATACTCGAACGGGTATTTGAATCAAGAACCGATAGATTTGGTTCGGTTCGGTTCTCGATTCTAGACCAAGAATCGAAAAATCGAATCTAAATATTTTTTATATTAATTAATTATTATTTTTTAATTTTTTCTAAACAGATTAGCAAATTAATTAATTTAACGATTAACGCTCCAACTCCCAAGTCAAGTACATGCCTAGCTAGTCCAGCCCAACCCAATTTCTAAATTCAATTTTTTGTTGAGGAAATTAGGCTCATTACCCCCCCAAAAATAATAAATTAGAATAATAGACTTACAACTAAGTAGAATATTTTAACCCGTAAATAATACATCTCAATCCCCAAAATCATCTCAGAATCATCCAACACACAAAGAACTCCAAAATTCTTGCTGAGAAACTCTCACCTACGAGCTGTTTCAACCGTCTAACCCCAAATTTCCAAGAAGCCCCAAATCAAAACCACAAATTCAGAAACTTTGGTGATTGTGCTTTTGAATTTTATTGATGAAGAGATCAATGGCAAAAAAAAGCTTCCTCTTGTTTGTCTCATTAGGTTTGTTCACTTCACATTTATTGAAGAAAATTATGACATTGAAATTCGTAGATAGATAAATTGCTGGCCATCGATCCCCGTCGACCACCGGCCACCATACCATCCCACAAAACCAGAAATCAACACCAACCCCCCCCAACAGATAAAAAAAAATCTGGTAGTTCATAATTCTCCTAATGGTTTCTTGGAGCTGGATCCAGCAGCTACCCCATTGGAACTTCTTCAAGTTTTAACTGAAACTAACAAGTGACCAAAGAAGTTGGAGAGAGACGTCGTACGAGATATCGAGTAGATATGCAGGTTTTTGGGTATGCACCAGTGTATGGGGCTTTTGGATTTCAAAAGTGACAAGCTTGACTATGATTGAAGGATATTGAATCTTTTGATTAGTTGCTTGCATTGGGCGAATATGTTTATTCTCGGCTTATAGTGCTTACAGGTTAACAATCCCAATCAAAGGTTCAATTTTGACATATACTTGAAAAAGAAGAAGATGCTTGTATCTTCTATTCCTTTAGATTCAAAGATTCTTGATCCTAATGAACTTAAAAAATTGTCGGTGATCTCCAAATCAAACTCATCTTTTAGATCTTCCTCATTTTTCATAAACCCTTTTTTTCCCCTCCCGAATCACAATGACAAAAAGCAGAAAATCAAAGAGTACAGTTACTGCTTTAAGTTTCTTCATAGCTACCAAATTGGAGCCGCTAATGTCTTTTTTCTGGAGCAGCTTTTCAAAGATTCCGATGAAGCATTCAGGTGATGGTGGTGTGATGTTCCATTTTTGTGTCTTAATTTGGTGTCTGAGAAAACGAGAGGATACTTAACATGACCATTTTTGTGTGAATGACCTCTCTATCGAGCAAAAGGGGGATTGCAATGGGACGCCTTCTCTTGTTGCCAAACCATGTGTCAGGCGTGGATTATTGTGGTCTCCTAATTAGTTTTTACTTTTTAGGTAGAGTTTAGGTATTTACAGCAATACCATACATTATGGTCTGGAATTGACTGTGTACTTGGTTCATAGTTACCTTTTTGTCAATATATTTTTTTAGCAACATATTATTATGCAATAATTAATTATACTCTCCAATTGTTTGCATATTTCTCCCTATAAAGTATATCAATGAGTAATTTATTGTGTACACCAGTCATTTGACAAAATGTACTTGAATTCTTGTAGGATGTGCATGAGAGGATGAATAGTGTGTTTTCTCCGTTCCTCTCGGGGCTTCAATCTAAAGGGTGGCATACCAATCGTTTTCTTGATGAGATAGGATGTCATTGTTCTTTATAGTGTCGTAATCAGTGTTCTAAAAGGCGGCTTAATGCTCCGCCTAAGCACGCCTAGGCGCAAGGCGCCGTTAAAACGCATCGCGTTCAAGATATTCGTGTAAAAATGCGGTCAACACAAGCTGTGACCACTAAAACATACACAAAGGAGCAATAATGCACACAAAGGCGAGCATTTTTTAATTTTTTTTAGTTTCTTTTTATTTTACCATTTACTAAATTTACTAATTATACATAATACAAATATAAACTCCAACTTCCAACCCATCAAGTGATAGGCCCATGAAGTAAATGAAAATAAAAGGATTGTTAGCCCATTTATTTATAGGCAAAATTTCTTAGCCTTTTTCCATATGATTTCGATATGGGATACTTTGGCTGTGTTACTGTGCAAGCAACCACGGCATCCTTCATTTTCCACCCTCCTCCTCTTCTTCTTCTTGATTGAAAGTAGACGACATCCTTCTTCATTTTCCATCCTTCATTATCTACCCTCCTGTAAATTCAAGAAAAATGGTTGGAGTTCCTTTGTGAATCAGAAGAAGCTGGTTGCAGGGGATTCAATTGTATTTTTTAGGGCAGAAAATGGGGTTCTTTGGATTGGAATTCGAAGAGCCAAGCGCGGTGTTGGCTTTGGTGGGCATGAGACCCCATCTGGGTGGAACTCTAGTGGTGCTGGAAATTTATGGGGATTTTCAGCCTTTCTGAAGGAAGATGAAAACAAGCTGATGAATAGAGGTGGTAATAATGGGAATCTAATGGAGAGGGGGAGAGTCAAGCCTGAATCGGTTTTCAATGCCACACTCCTTGCTGCCAGTGGCCAACCTTTTGAGGTGGTTTATTACCCATGTGCAAGGACACCAGAGTTTTGTGTGAAGGTGTCATCCGTGAGAGCGTCTATGAGGATCCAGTGGTGCCCTGGAATGAGGTTCAAGATGGCTTTTATGGGAACTATAGCTTTTGTTCATGTTGCTGACCCCGTTTGCTGGGCTAAATTTAGTTTTAACTTTTAAGTTTTGTGTTTGCGTGTTGCCTAAATATCTTGTTTATTTTGATTTGTTAATGTTGGTAACTTGATTTGTCAAATTTTTTGATGCATTTTGTTGACTGGTTGTTAATGGTGGTTTGTCAAATTTGCGATGTAAGTTCTCAAGGTTCAAGTTTCAACTATTTTGGTCAGTTAAATTTCAATTAAAATGAAAAATGTCCTTCAATTAAAATGAAAAATTTGAAATTAACCCATTTTTTTTTATGATATAGTAAAAAATCTATTTTTTATATAAAAATCTATTTAATATCTTAAAAATAATTAAAATAATATTAAAAATACGAAACGCATTATGGTGCTTATTCTTCGCATTGACACGCCTAAACTCGTGATTCTTGATTCTCGACCTCAACGCCTCGCAACGCATTAAGCATTTTAGAACATTGGTCGTAATACATGTCAATTTTTCGACTTTCAGAAAATTTTGCATTTTTTGACTTTTTGTATCTTTAATACCTAGTGTTAAAAATTTTCCTAATCTAAGGCTGCTTCGATAAATTAAATTATGTCACTTGTATGATTACTAATGTTGCTGTCCTACTGCTTTAATCACTATTTGAAATGAAGTGATGCAACATTCTCTAGAAACACTTGAGAAAACATGATGTACAGATAAAGTTAACTGATTTATTTTATTTTTTCTTGCAAAAAGGTGTTCAATTGGAGCCATTTTGGTCCGGTTAATACTTGACTATTTTCTCAAGCGGATAGACTTTGTGACACTTTTTTTGATTGTTTGTCACTTTTTTTAATATTTGTCACTTTTTTTAAAATTTCTATCACTTTTTTATTGTCTGTCACTTTTTTTTTAGTTTCTGTCACTTTTTTTTAGTGACAAGCGTAACTTTTTAATAAAAGTGACATAATAAAAGAGTAACACTCAACTTTAAAAATTGACGTTTAGTATTTAGTGGGTAGACTATGATCTTGTTAATACCTAACATGAACATTTTCTCAACTCGGTATCGTGTCACTTTTTTTTAAAAAAAGTGGCATTGTTACTTTTGTTGTCACTTTTTTGAGCGTTTGTCGTTTTATAAAATGTCACTTTTTTGGTTTTTTTGTCACTTTTTTGACTAACAAAATCACTTTTTTTTTTTTATAAAAGTGAGATTGTATCACACTGTCACTTACTTAATTTTATGCATTACCATCTAGAGATGTCAAAATTACTCGTCAATTTTATAAAAGTGACATTGTGTCACTTTTTTTAGGTTCTTGTCACCTTTTAAGTTTTTGTCACTGTTTAAGAAGATAAAAAAAGTGAAATAATATGTTATATTTTCCTAACATAATCAGCATGTTGATTGGCCTAAACGTGCTGATTATTTTAAGAACATGATTACTGATGCTGCACAAATGGATGGTGCTATTTTGATATTTATCATTTTTTTTGAATTTGTATCACTTTTTGAGAGTGTGTTACTTTTTGTAAAAAAGTGACATTGTGTCACTTTTTCATTTTACACAGTATTTTTTACTTGCTAAAAACTTTTCATATGATTTTTCAAAACATCCCCAATTTTAAGGGTATTTTTGTAAGTACCCCTTTTTTGTTTTTGTTTTTTAGCCCAATTATTAATTTCCCTGTTGGCCCAAAACCTAGGCTTTTTTAAGTTTTTATTATTCATTTTCCAATTTCATACTTTCATTCGGTAAGCACATGTCCACTAACCCCAAATTATTTGATAAATTGAAAACCTACATCTACATACGCAAATCGAAGCCGCCGACTGCTGAGTCTGGCTTCCCTTCTCCAACTGCCCATCGAAACTATGAATGAACATGTCATTAGTTATATTTATGTAGTGTTGCTGTAAATGTTAAAAAAATTAACTATGGCACGGAACCGAACTGAATCGAACCGGACGGTTCCATAATTATATTTGAACCGGACGGTTCCATTTATTAAATACCCAAAATCGAACCGATCCAAACCGGACCATGTCCAACCCTATCTAATGTTAACAAAAATTTGCATCAAGAAATCTATATCAATTCCACGCATGTGCAAACAGTTTTAAAATTTGTACAACAAAATCCAGTTGACTTGGTTATGATTGTGTTCATCTTAGAAGTTGATTTTAAGTAAGAAATAAATAATTAACTTAGATAAGAATTACTTATTTGTTCAAGAATTCTTATGATTTACTTTAACACAAGTATCTTGTTTAAACTCTTGATTGCGGAAAAATAAATATTCACATAGACCATCTAGGTAGATTTTAAGATAACAGTTTTATAACCTAATTAAAAGATAGTCTCAATGTTTAAAAACAAAAAATTTATTACTCTTTGCCTATATAGTAAATTATTACTCAACCTTTACCTATATAACCGGATAGATTACCACATTGGCCAAATTATAGAAATCAGATAATGAAACAATAAGGGTCAATTCCTTTTACTATTTTCAGGTCATTTTTAGTTTTCAATTTTTAAAAACACTGAAAACACGTTTATTTACCTATTTGCAGAAACGAATTTCCAAAAGCGCTTTTAAAATTTACAAAGATAACAGAAAACACCAAAAACTCGTTTTGACTGTTTTCAGTTAAAATTAAGCCAAAACTTCAAATTTTTTTTTTTTGAAAACAATTTTTCAAAATGACAAAAAGAACGCGTTTTCAGCAATCTCATAATGGATACTCAAAATATAAAATCCAAAATAAATTCAAAACTCAAAATTAAAATTTGAAATACGAAGAGAACATATATATGTATACATATTTATACAAAGACGTGTACCGAAACAATAAATTAAATCTCTTAATGATTAAATGAAACTGAATGATTTCCAAAACCCAATAAATCCACATATTAATAGAAATAATAAAATAGAAGTAAATCTTAATACCTTATCATATTAAACCCCTGTTTGGTCCGGATTAAAATCTGATTTTAATTCAAGTTAAATTCAAACAATCAATATTAACCATATCTTTCATGGGTCCCACAACTTTTCAACCACACATTTCAAAAACTTCTATTACAATCTACTAAAAATCTAATTTTAATCCCTACTAGTAAGATTCGAATTCCGGGAGCGTGAAGAAGAATTATGTAACTTGGGATGGCTGGTTTATCTTGGCCAGACACGAGGGAGTGATAAAATGGGGGATATTGATTTTTAAACTAATGATATTTAGTGAGGGTGCAATTTCTGCTAATTATGTAATAATACCCTTAATTAGCCCATTAACTTATTTAGTCCTTAAATCAATTCAATTGATTTACTAAATTTCCATTATTAACTATCTTGTCATTATTAAATTAATTTACAACAAATTTACTAAAAAGAAAAATGAATATCTTCCAACTCGATGTCTAGGTTCAATTCAAAAGCAAGATGGTACAAAATTGAATAAAGTTCATAATATAATTCAATACGAGTTAAATAAAATATAAACATTATAATTGAATTAATGGGAAGTGATTCATTCATAGCGTCAAAGTACATTCCACTGTAAAAACACAGTTAGTCACGAGAATGATAATTATATTAATTACAAAATAAATATCACGTTAATGAAAATAATTCAGATAGACATAATAATCACGAGAAATAAGTATGCAACGCGTACCCTCACTTTGTTGGAAGTGATTATGCCAGGTGCAATTGAGAGAATAAAGTGCCCACTACTTATCCGTCATCATTACCTGATCATGAATCACATGATTATTAGTTATCTATATGGTTAATTCTCTAGTATAGCTAATGTTACTTTTGGACTACACTAATCTTCTCATAGTTTGGAACATGATTAGGCTTTTTATTGCCTATGCTACTATTTTTGGACTTATGTGTATGTGTATGTAGTTATCGAATTGACTTGTCTTTGATATAATATATTATTTTGCCTTATGACCATTTGAAAACCCGCAAGTAAACGAGATCGTGATCAAATAATATAGTAATGTGTAAAATGTCAAACCCACGAGGACTACGGATTTTATCGAATTAAAGTTAATAATATCCTCAATCGAATAGCAATAATAATTTGTAATAACTCTAAGTCTAATTTATTACGTACTAGAAATTAAAGTAAAAGTTTATCTAATTTAAACGTGAACAAATCTGGAATTAATTGAAGCTGCCTTTGTTCTTCAATTCTCAGCCTCTGTTTGCGTGGATCTAATTTTAAGTCCAAGTTGAGGCCAAATTAAATCCAATGCTCAATAAAATTAATGATGGCTTCCAAATCCTCCATTCTTTCATAAACTACAAGTTAATCCTTGTACTTTAGATTTTGCCATTTTTCGTCACATTTTACTTCTTTCTTTCAATTCATTTTTCATCCATAGAGTTTCACCCATTAAACATAAAATACAACAATTTAGAATATATTTTATCAAAAGAACTATCAAATATCATTATTTTAAGTCCCGAATAAGTGTAAAAAATTACACTTATCAAATACCCCCAAACTCAAATATTTGTTTGTCCCCAAATAAAATTATAATCTAAATAATAACAAATACACAAGCATGCAAAATATTTGGTTAGACAATCTAACTTTTTATCTAAATATTTGATATTTATAGTATTAAATCTACAAACCGCTTCATAGTCACAATATCAAACCAATATCTACTCTTTCAATACAAAATCGACGTGTGTGTGAAGGACTAAGTAGACAATCATGACTTTACAAGTTGATTCAATTCCCGACCCTTTGTGATCAAATATATCATGTCACCTCTCGTATGATTCACATACCCCCAAACTTATTATTTTCTCACTTTTTCTCTCAATGTGTAATCTAAGATTGAATTTTTCATTAATATCCTCTCCCTCTCTAGTTCATGTGGATTTTACCAATTGCAAGTCAACACATCAATAAACAAGGATTCTTCAATTTTTTGATTGTTTCGACATCCAAGACTCAATGAAGCTAATTATCTTTCATCAAAAGTCAAATTCCCTCAAACAAGTATTTGGAACTTAACCAAGACATTTAGTTTTTTTTCATGCACTTTCTTTTTTTTTTTTTTTTTTTTTTTCTGATTTTCAAATGTATTTTTCTTTTTTGTATTATCTCCCTAAAACTTTCTTAATGACCCATATAACAGGCTTTAGGCCGATGACTCCCAAATCAGATAACTTTAGGGCACCAGGTTTTAAACACCCTTACATGCTTAATAACCCAAGTCAAAAAGGCTTCGAAGATAATTTTCACATTTTAAAAAAAATTATGCCTTGGTGCAATTTTCCTTATCAAACACCTATTCAAGCAAACTGACCTCCAACATAAGGTTTTCGCCCAATTTTATCTCGTTAATCTAAGACAATCCATACAGAAGTTTTCACACATGGAATCCTTATCCATATCCGTATCTTCTTACAACAATAAAATCACCCCCAAATTATGCTAAATTTGGTCTAAGGATAAGTAATTTAGTATGATTTGAGTAAAGCATTTATTTCCAACTATATCAACCCATCAATTATATGAATCAACTCGTAGCATCACAATATCCAATTTAATTTTAGTGCACGTATAATATCGAGTTTTTGCAAAGTTAAGCATCATTAGCCTAGCATGCAACATATTCACAGTTCATAAATCAATACTAAATCTCAAATTTAATCATCATTGTCGGCCAGACTATCTAATTCACACAAGCACACAGCCTAAAACAAGAAAAAAAAATATTTTATTTATTTTATTTATTTATTATTTTTTTTGTTCAAAATTTTCAAATTTTTTTGTGTGTTTTTCTATTATATACTAAAATAATAACAAAAAAAAAAAAAAAAAAACATTCAAAAACACACGAAAGTAAAGACTCAAGGTTTTTAGTTTTTCCCACCCCCAAACTTAAAATCGACATTGTCCTCAATGTCATATATCAAAAATAAGAATATAAGGGGACGGGGAAGAAAATGAAAAAAAAAAAAAAACAGTACTCCCCGAATTTTTTCTGTTAAAGGTATGAGGCATTATGTATGACTATTAGACAATCTTCTTTATCATGCTTTCCCCTTCGTTTGTGTTGGTTTGAGTATTCCGCGATGTCATGTTCATGCACGTAGCGGTCAAATCAAACAATAAAGATAAAAAACTAGAACATATGTTACTTAACCCAAACACTCGAAATAACCAACAATAAAGTCAATGACCGAAGGGAAAACATGACAGGATGGTGATACCTGTAAATTTAAACATGTCTATGACTAATGCAACCTAATGATCAAGAATAAAAACTACGTGCAATGCAATACGAAAAACAAAATAAGTAAAATGGTTAGAAAATTGGGTTGCCTCCCAATAAGCGCTGAATTTATAGTTTTTATCTAGACTTGACAGCTTGATCACTTTGGGTTGTGGAGTTGGGTGAATGACTTCTCTTTATCAAATTCGCCACCCCAATATGCTTTCAAACGCTGCCCATTTACTTGGGAGTTGCCTTTTGTCTCATGAGTCACCTCAACTGCTCCATGTGGAAAGACTTGAACAACTGTGAATAGTCCAGACCATCTGGAATGTAGTTTCCCATGGAAAAGTTTTAACCTAGAATTGAACAACAATACTTTTTGACCTGCAGTAAACTCACGCCTCTAGATGTATTTATCATGCATCTCTTCGTCATTTCCTTATAAAGCTTTGCATTCTCAAAAGCATCCATCTGGAATTCCTCTAATTCATTCAGCTGTAGCATCTCCTTTTCTCTAGCTGCCGTCATGTCCATGTTCAACTGCTTTACTTCTCAATACGCTCGATGCTCTAACTCCACTGGAAGGTGACAAGATTTTTCAAATACAAGGCGATATGGTGACATGCCGATTGGTGTTTTGTAAGTAGTCCGGTATACCCGCAGTGCATCATCAAGCTTTCTTGACTAATCAGTCATCGAGCGATTAACAGTTATCTCCAGTATTCTCTTCAGATCTCTGTTTGACACTTCCACTTGGCTACTGGTTTAGGGATGACAAGGTGTAGCGATCCGATGTTTTACCCTATATTTTGCCAATACTAACTCCAGAAGCTTGTTGCAAAAGTGTTTACCCACATCACTAATAATGGTTTTAGGGGTGCCAAAATGAGAGAATATGTTTTTCTTCAAAAAATTAACAACCACTCGAGCATCATTAATTGATGCTGCTATTGCTTCTACCCATTTCGATACATAGGCAACTACCACCAAAACGTATTAATTGTTGTAAGAGGATGGAAGTGATCCTATAACATTTATCCCCCAAACATTGAAGAGCTCCACTTTGAGAATTGAATTCAAAGGCATCTCATGCCTTTTGGATATAGTCCCTGTACGTTGGCATTGATCTCAGTATTTTACAAATTCATGAGCATCCTTAAACAGTGAGGACCAGTACAATCCTGATTGTAGAAATTTCGCTGCCGTCTTCGAAGATCTAAAATGCCCCATATAAGCTGAAGAGTGACAATGCTTCGGAATCTGAGGGACTTCCTCATTGGCACACATCTTCGAATTATCTGATCAGCACCCCTCTTGTATAATATAGGATCCTCCCAATAATAGTATTTCGACTCCGAAAATAACTTCTTCCTTTGGTGATGTGTTAACTCAGGTGAAAGCACATTACACGCCAAGTAATTCACTATGTCTGCATACCATGGCCTGCAGTCAATAGCAAAGAGATGCTCATTTGGGAAAGAATCATTTATATTGCTCTCATCCCTGTGTTCTGCCTTCAAGCTTTAAAAGGTGGTTTGCTACCACATTTTCACTGCCTTCCTTATATCTTCAATTGTTGATTTTTTATCTTGTGAGTGTACAACAAGATTCTCCAAGTGGTTTTGAGGGTGCTTAAGAATAAAAGACTCCTCCACAGCCAAATCTACCATATCAATGCGCAGACAACTATCTGATTCAGTAGGGTACTTGATTGCGTTGAAGACGTTGAATGTCACCTACTCATCATTCAATCGCAACATCAATTGTCCCTTCTGAACATCTATTAAGGCTCGACATGTTGCACGGAATGGTTTCCCCAATATCAATGGCATGTTCTTGTCCTCCTCAACCATGTCCAAAATGAAAAAATCTATCGGGTAAATAAATTTATCTACCTTCACCAATATATCTTCAATAATTCCTTTGGGAATTTTACGAATCTGTCTGCCAGCTGTAAAAAGATCGATGTTGCCCTTGCCTCTCATAAGTTTAGTTTCTTAAAAATAGAGTAAGGTATAAGGTTAATGCTAGCACCTTAATCACAAAGAACCTTATCAAATGTCATTTCACCAATGGTACAATGGATAGTAAAATTTCATGGGTCCTTTAGTTTAGGTGGCAGCTTATTTTGTAAGATGGCACTACATTCTTCGTTCAACATAATCGTCCCCCACTCCTCCAACTTCTTCTTGTTCGTAAGTATTTCCTTCATGAATTTTGTGTAGGTGGGCATTTGAGCTAGTGCATCCACAAATGGTATATTGATATGCAGCTTTTTCAATACCTCAAGAAATTTCGAAAACTGCTTTTCCAACTTATGCTTCTGTAGCCTATGTAGAAATGGTAGTGGTTGAACGATTTCTTTGGCGGGAGCGATTACGTTAACCTTTGGATCCTCTGATGCTTTCTCTTGTTCATTGTACTGTTCAGATTCCTTTAAGTGCTCCTCAATCGGGATATATACCTTCTCTTCTATAGCAATGTGTATGGAAAAAGCCTCAGTCTGATTGCTTCACTGGACATCCCTGGATACTCGATAGTTACACACATGTCCAGAAATCTTAATACATGAGCGTTGGGATTCTCCGAAGCTCTCCCAAAGAATTGTAATGCATTTTGGAACATGTTAATCAATCCTCAAGTGGAAGTTTGTCTGACCAAACGTCGGATATACTATGTTAGATTGGTTTTCCACAACTGGTGGAACCATGTACTCTCCCATTAGCCTTGCATTTTCATTAGCTGTAGCCACATTCGGTTGTGCTGCTTCTAGATTAGCCCATATGACTATTTGATTTGGATTTCCCTCTATCATATCTTTCTCTTTCTGTTTTTGGTGTGTTTCCAATTGTTGTCTTTTTTGAATGTTGAATGTTCGTTCGATCTCCGGGTCAAATTGAGCAAGATTACTTGTTCTCGAACTTCACATACACGTTCTTGAAAAAGTAAGCAGGAAACACTATAATAATTTTTTTTTTTATTTTTTTATATAAAACTAAACTAAGAAAACAGTAAAATTCATATTAAAGTTAAAATTAAGTAAACGTATCAAAAACAGTAGTCCCCAGCAACTGTGCCAAAAATTTGACAGTTTGAAAACTCGCAAGTGAACGGAATCGTAATCAAGTAATATAGTAATGTGTAAAGTGTCAAACCCACGAGAACTACGTGTTTTATCGAGTTAAAGTTAATAATATCCTTAATTGAATAGCAATAATGATTTGTAATAACTCTAAGTCTAATTTAATATGTACTAGACATTAAGGTAAAAGTTTATCAATTTTTTTAGATACATTGCTAAGATGTAGAATCCCCTTTGTTAATCCATTTTTAGTATAACAATTAAAATGACTCTTTGTTATCATGCGAGTTGGTCGAAATTCCAAATTTATTTAAAAGCCTCTCTCGATAGTAATTAAATCTAATCATATATGTGCACTTTCTATATCTATATGAAAGATACCAACATATAAGAAAATATTAAACAAGTTAGAACATCTAAAATAATCATGTGAAGCATATAGGTATATATCTATCATCTATCGAACCTCACAATGCTTACTACTACGTGCTAACGATCTTATTATCTCTCTCGATGACAAGAAAATCTACAAACAATTCAACTAATGACCAATTAATTGAAAAAGATACTAAACCATAATAAATATCCAAACATTCAAGCAAATTAACGTCAAAATAATTAATTAATACTAAAAATTTCAAAACAATGGTTCATCTATATCTTTAGCAATGTAAAAATATAACCTAACATAATATTGAAATTAAACACGTAAAAGTAAAACAACATCACCGAAAATTGACCAAACGTAAACAAATCTGGAATTAATTGAAACTGCCTTTGTTCTTCAATTCCCAACCTCTATTTGCAGACATATATATATATATATATATATATCTATCTATCTTAAGTTGGGTCTAATTTTAAGTCCAAGTTGTGGCCAAATTCAATCTAATTCTCAATTAAATTAATAATTGCTTCCAAGTCCTCCATTCTTTCATACAATACAAGTTAGTCCTTGTATTTTACCTTTTGCCATTTTTCGCCACCTTTTACTTCTTTCTTTCAATTCCTTTTTCATCCATAGAGTTTCACCTATTAAACATAAAATACAACAATTTAGAATGTATCTTATCAAAAGAACTATCAAATATCGTCATTTTAAGTCACGAATAAGTGTAAAAAATTACACTTATCACCTTACATATATTTTGCTATTGCTTTGGGATTTCAAATAGTTCTTGATTTTAGATTTTTTCTGCTGCGTTGTGTTTGAGTTATGCTTTAAATCTATTTTGAAATTTAGATTATTGCACAGGTTCAAAAAAATAATCGCATAAAATCACATTTATCAGGTGAGACTATAGTCAGAACTTGCTTTTAAATGTTCTTGGTCGGCAAAGGTTCTACTATTCTTGACCAATAAAGAATTGGTAAGCAAAAATATGGATAATCGTAGACTAATATTTCAATTTTACCAACTCAAATATTTGGTCGGCAAAATTTCTACTATTCCTGACCAATAAGGAATTGGTAAGCAAAAATATGGATATTCACTGACTAACATTTCAATTTTACGGGCTCAAATATTTGGTTGGCAAAGGTTCTACTATTCTTGACCAATAAGGAATTGGTAAGCAAAAAATATCTATATTCGCCATCTAACATTTCAATTTTGCCGACTCAAATTCCTGGAAAGCAAAAATATGGATATTCACTTACTAACATTTCAATTTTGCCGACTCAAATTCCTGGAAAGGAAAAAATATGGATATTCACTTACTAACATTTCAATTTTACCGACTCAAATATTTGGTCAACAAAGGTTCTACTATTCTTGACCAATTAGGAATTGGTAAGCAAAAAATATCTATATTCGCCATCTAACATTTCAATTTTGCCGACTCAAATATTTGAGTCAACAAAGGTTCAATTCAATCATTTCCGACCAACATGGAATTGGTAAGCAAAACTCTTTATATTTGCCGACTAACATGCATTTTGGTCTGTAAAAACTTTTGCTGGCTGGCCTTTGGCAACTACATTCCAACCAATATTTTCTAGTTGGGAATTAGTTTCACCGGCTGATGATTGGCCTTTAGCGACTAATATTTTGGTTAGCAAAACTCACTTTCCTTGTATTGCCCAATAAAATTTTGTTGACATTTTGTTTTTGTCTCAACTCTAGGGTGATATCTATAACTGGAAAATGTAAAATTCTAAGCCTAGAATAATCCAAAAATGTGAGCATTTTCTCAAAATTAAATTTTAATAAAATTCAAACATTCATGCTCCTAGCATTGGTTGACCAGTCAATTTTCTACTTAAATGTCCCAAATATGTCGACATTGTTTCGTAATAAATTTCCTCATTTTGTGTACATCATTTTCACTCTTTTCATTGTCCTTTTCAAAATATTCATAAGAATATTTCATGGCCAGAAGATTCATTATAGTGTAAAAAAATCACATTGACATAAAGCAATGTAATTTCAGAGTTTGTTATTTCTAAAACACAAAATTTCATGGTCGTAACTAATTACAAACTCATATGAGTAAGATAGTATGGGACGAGTTAAATTTGAAACAACAAAATTCATCTATTTTGTCTAAGAATCTCTTAAGTTATACACATATATTTCCACAAGTATGTGGGCTTGCTCGAGAATGAGTTAGTAAATACTTATTTTTGATAGTGTTTATTGGGACCCCTCAATTTTCTTAACATGTGAGACTAAAATCACCTCATTCATATGAATGAAGTCATATTTATTATTTAGGGGAGAGATACTATGAATAAAAGTGAGAAACGTGTCAGCTGGAGTCTAAAAAAATGAAACCTCATTCAATGTATTTTCGCTTTTTATCTGGAGAAAGGTTGTTGAGTATAGTGGAGACCAATGACCATAGAATTGTGCTTATATAGAGAAAATGAAATTTGAGAACTTTCCTAACTCTTACGATCCTATCTAGGTTCATGCACACTTCACACTCAAAAAATTCAGCATGTGATAAGTTCAAATTTCCTATGGCACCAAGTGGATTTTTGTGGAATTAAATGCCTGGGTACAACCCCGACTCAATCTGGTAACATGGCTTGCTTGACCAGTTGACATAATATTTTCGTTTGTGTTTGTGTGTGAATTTATTTTGTTCTACAGGCACGTGTTAAAACTTAAAATTTGAATCAGCGAAATTCATTTATTTCATCAAAGAATCTCCTTAATTATGCATACTGTATAGTTCCTGTTTATCTTCTACATCCAATGAGAACTTGGTTTTTGAGTTATAAGTCTATGGGATCGTCTGTTGAAAATTTTTGATGTATATGATAATTAGAAATTTGATGTAATCAATCAAAGTTTTTCAATTAGAAATGAAGAAAAATAAATACAATGTAAGTTCAAAAATCTTCTCAAAATATATATCTCATCTAATGAATGATTGTAATAAATTAAGTACCAAGAAAAAAGTAGAGAAACATTGACGAATATGATGATTTTACAAGTTTTATTCAATCAATCAAATTTTTCAATATGAAAAAGTAGAAGAAATATATGCAATGTAAGTTAAAAGATCTTCTTCAAAATATGTCTCTATTTTATAAGTTATAGAAATAAGTTAAGTACAAAATGGGAGATGAAAAACCTTGATGAAGATGATAATTAAAGAGTTTGAATCAATTAAAGTTTTTGATATGAAGAAATAAATTAAATGAATGCAAAAGCAAGTTTAAAGAAATCTCTCAAAAGATATTTTACTTTGTTGCTCTTGAAAAATATTGTAATGAATTATAGAGTTCAAAACGTCAAAAAAATCTGTGAATAAGGATGACTCATTCGGTTGACCGCATTTTGTTCGAATGACCAATATAATAGTTTTTACAGTAAAAATCAGATGTCAAAATGGTCAAATTGTGGACCTTAGAAACTTCCAGTCGAACGCCTCTTTTATCCGGTCGACTGCCTCTTCCGGCCAGTCAACGGTCCAGCAGTTTCAGTATTTTTACGTTTTGGTCTTGTTTGCCGGAATTCGAAAGTTTTGAAAAGCATGGACTTTTGAAAAGTATTTTTAACTAACTTTCAAGATAAAAGATTTTTTTCAAATTTAAATATCATTTTTAAAAGTCATTTTTATATTTAATCAAATTGTTGCATTAGAATAATTTTTAATGCACAAAATTATTTTTAATGCATAGAAAGATTTTGAGCTTAAACATTCATTAACAAATATTGAAGTGTTAATACCTTTACACTTTATCTAAGAAATCAAGTACTCGATCTTGCTCCGAAATTTGACTCTTAAGTTCTTGAATGTGTAATTTCGATCTTGACCTCCTTTATGAGTCCAATTTGTGATGATAGCTTTTGATCTTTTGATGACCATTTATTAATTTTTCATAGTATGGTTTGAAAAATTATAATCACTTAAATACAACTTGTTAGTAATCGAGATTAACTTATTTGTTATAATAAAATTTTTAAGGTTTTAATTACCCATAGGTCAACACAATTTAATTGCCATCTAAATTGATGATAAGCACCAGTAATGCTAAATAACACTATTTTTATAATTAGGCAAGAGACACTACTATTAGAAGTGTAAAAACATGTCAACCCAGCCGAGGACTTTGCATGTCCGGTCTATTAAAATGATACGTGACGCATTCATTTTCTTTCTTCTTCTTTTTTTTTTTTAAAATCAATTTTAAGGAAAAAAATATATGAAAAATGAGTAGGTGTTGTGTGACAGAGAGCAACATCACTAGACCACGACTCGTGACAAAAGAATCTCCACAATTCTTAAGAACATGGCTTTTCCAATGTCAAACTTGGACTAAGCCATTTATAAATTAAGCAATTTTGAATTTAGACAATTCAACCCACCTTTATACCTCTAACTACATATATTATCAAAATGATATTTTGTAAAAAAAAAAAATTTTGAATTTTAGTGAAAGCGTCTACGTAACAATTAAAAAAGTAATAATGTTATCTTGCTAGATTGTTATGAATAATTGTCATATAAGTTATACTACATGAGATTTACGGCGTTTTGTCATAAATTGAACATTCCATAATTTTGAATGATTTTCATATAATAGATATGCTATTTACAACATTTTGTAAAGAACTAGGTTTAGGTTAATGGAACGATTGTCATATGAAATGGATTATTTATAATATTTTCTCATAAATTGAACGTCCCATAATTTGTAAATGATTGGCTTATAATAATACATATGCTATTTCAACAGTTTGTGACAAACTAAAGGCCCGTTCGATAAAGTTCTAAAACGTCATAACTTGCTTATAAGAGAAGAAGCTAATCCTAAACATGTTTGAATAATTTCTAGAAGGGTTTTATCTGATTGAAAGATTTTATATGGAAAGTTGTAAGATAACTTATAAAGACTTCTACAAAAAGTAAAGCAAAAAAGATAAAAAAAAAAAAAAAGTCATGACAACCGGGTCAACCCGTAGACACCGGAGCTCCCTCGAGCCAAGCTGCTAATGAGTTGACTCATTAAAAAAAATTAATAAAATAAGCTCAAAAATGAATATTTTTTTTAAAGAAATTAATAAAAAAAGTCCAAAAATAAGAAAAAAAAATGAGTCGTTCCACGTAGGGCTGTCCGTGGGTCGGTTCGGTTCGGTTCTGAAGATACCCGAACCGACCCAAAACTTTCGGGTATTTAATAAATGGACCCGTCGGGTCCAAATATAATTATGGAACCGTTCGGGTTCGGTTCCGTTCGGTTCGGTTCGGGTCGGTTCCGTTCCGTTCGGTTCCGTACCATAATTAAATTTTTTAATATTTACAGCAACACTACATAAATACAACTAATGACATTTCATTCGTAACTTTTAAAAATTAACGTAGCCCAATTCAAAAATATATAAATAACTAGCCGTCCAATAAGATTAATTCAATGCATACAAATACCAAAAAGTAGATATTAATATTACAGTAGTACTACATAAAGTATATTCATTTGTTTCAAATTAAAATGGGCTAATGGATTTTAAAAATGATTTGGGCTTTAAAATTAAAATTATGAAATAATCTGATTTATTTAATTAATTTGCTAATTTGTTTAGAAAAAAATAAAATAATTTAATTAATTCAATATAAAAAATAAAAAAATTATTTAGTTTCGGTTCTTATTCGGTTCTTCGGTTCTTGGTCTAGACCCGAGACCCGACCCAAACCCATCGGTTCTCGATTCGGGTACCCGTTCGGGTATTTAATTTATGAAGAACCACTCGGTTCGGTTCGGTTCGGTTCGGGTTCGGTTCGGTCCGGTTCGGTTCGGGACTTTTGGACACCCCTAGTTCCACGAGCCCAAGTCATTCATTGACTGAATCGAGATGAATTTAATCGATGAGCAGTGTGATCCATTTTTCATCCCAAGTCTAGGTTAATGAAATGATTTGACTATAATGGACTAATCATAACGTTTTGTCACAAGTTGAACATTCCGTAATTTGTGAATGAGTGTCATATAACAATTTGTAAGAAACTAGGTCTAGGTTAATGGAGTGACTATCTAAACACATGCTAGAAAATGGAACATGCCACAATTTGTGAATGGTTGTCCTCCTATTTTAACATTTTGTAACAAAATGGGATTAGGTAACTGGACCACCTTTCCCCCAACTTTAATTTAGTGCAACTGTGGTACATAACAACTTTTGTCAGCATCCTCCACGCTAATAACACAAAAGTAGACTCAACGTTCCTATACCTACCACACGCAGTAAATGTACAAATTTTGGCACCCACGTGCTCTTTCATGAGTTCTACCTAAAAGTCATCATTTCAATTTTCAAAAAGGAAATTATTGATGACTTGGATCCAAAAGTGGCAAAGTTCTTTCTATACCTTTTCGAATTTGAATTTTATGTTAAGCCTTTATATTCTTTCTTAAAATGTGTAGAATAATCAATCATTAGGGATATATTTGATATATATTTATAAGATTTGATACTATGGTAAAAATATACATAATAAATATTTCGTTTATAATGGCTTGTTTCTTTTACGAATTAGGTCACGCCGTCATGGCCATTGTTGAGCATTGGCAAGTTCTTCGAGTACATAAGACGCTCATGCACAAAATCTGAGGTATTTACTTGCTTGCTTACTTTCTTGATGCTAAAATTTGCAGATTCGTTCGTATGAATCAATCGTTAAAGGTATGTTTGGCGTGCTAAAATATACACGCACACGTGTTGCACACACAAAATTGCTCTCAATCCCTGGCCTCTTACGAAACATAGATTTGGCAATTTATGAGCGCTGACAAGTTCTTCGAGTAAATAACACGTATATGCACACACAATAATTGAGGTAACTATCTATTTATTTTCATAATAATAATAATCTAATGTTAAGGAGTGTTTGGTATTCCAGACTACATAATTGGACTTATACATTGAAAACATGCTCTTCCAGTGCCCTTTAAGGCTTTACATTCATATAATTTTTTCTTTTTTTCAATTACTTAATTTGAATCCCGACCATCTTCCATCTCCTAGATTCGACCATCACCGCGCACCAGCAAATTCTTCAAGTGTGTAAGCATAAATAATAATAATAAAAAGTAACATGCATATACAACTATAAAAATCAATGGCTAAACGTGCTTTTGGTATCCGGTACCGTAAAACATGCTATCCCCGATGAATTTGAAAGGTTTCCATTTAAATAACTTACTTTGCTGATTCTCAATTTGAATCCCGGTTCTCTTTTTTTTAATCCCAGTTCTCGTATGTCACCTAGATTCAATCCTCATTTTCGAGCATAGCCAAGTTCGTTAAGTACAAAACACGTACATGAACACGTGTACGCACTCGAAAAAGGACACAAGCCACACTACCATGCTTTTGCTACTTAGAAATGAACAAAAATCTAAACGTATGCAAGCCACAAATTTAATGCATGATGAATTTTTATTTAGCATCTCACATGTGACATCAAATTTCTAACTTGTTTGCAGAAAAAGGAACAAAATAATGTATATAAAATTGGGTCATTCTTACAATATTCTCCAAGATAGAAATCTATATAATTATTTTGCAGACTTTCCAGATTCTGATCCCATATAAAAAAATTTCCATTGATAATTCATACAAATTTATACAAATTACACAAGGACAGAGACAACCTAACATGTTTAGAATCTATTGATGTGACTTATCTTTTTTTTCTTTTATAATATTAATAATCATAAGCACATAGTCATACTGATACACCTCTATATAATAGTGCTGAGATTCCTCACCAACCTTATCGCGATTCATGTTTTCTTCATAATTTAACAGGTCTGTATATCCACAAGAATTTATCCAGTCCTAGATACATACAGATTAATATATCTATGTAAATAAATGTAGCAATAAACAGAATAGCCGACTCTAAATTTATTGGGAATAAAACTTAGTTTGTTAATTTTTGTATTACATTGATGAACATTTTTTCTCAGTTACAGGATTTACAGATTGCAATTTTTATCTGTTTCAGGTTCAGTTGTGATGGATATCTCTCTGAAGTTAATCCATATAGCATTTTTTCTGTTCTTACTGATATGCCTTCTGCTGGATGTCTTCAAAGAAAGGAGGAATCATGGAGACAAGCAGTCATTGAAAAGTGAATTTGGCCAACAATCAACGGTTTTCAGCAAAATCACTGTTACGTTGAATTTCATCATTAGCATTTCTTATCTGGGATTTTTTTTTTATGAAACTTGGAAGGATGGGACCCCTCTCTTGAGTCTGTTTTCTCTGTTATGACTTGGACCTTAGCAAGTCTGGTTTCAGTCTATTCACTATGCAAAACTTCAAGGAAACACAGAACATGGCCATTTGTGCTTATTCTATGGTGGTTCTTTTCAAGCATTTGTAACTTTCTTCTGGCTTCAGTTTATATCCTCACTCTATTCAAATCAATTGAAATCTCAAACTTTCTGCCAGAAGCCAACATTATTGATTTTGGTTCACTTCCATTGTCAATTCTACTTTGTTTTAATGCTTTGCCTAATAATTCTGCACATAAACACAATATGACTACACAACCATTACTTCAAAAGGAGTTGGAGAAGCAAGAAAAACACAGAAACGCATTTTCTGATGCTGGAATTTGGAGCCAGTTAACATTCAGGTGGTTGAATCCACTGTTCAAAAAAGGCTGTGGTGAAAAAATTGAATTAGAGCACATACCTTCAATTCCTCTGTCTGAAACTGCTGATGAAGCTTCTTCCTTGTTGGAACAGTCTCTGCGTAAACAGAAAACTGAGACTATCTTGTTGCCCAATGCCATTTTCCATTCTATACGGAGGCCCCTAGCTATGAATGCAGTTTTTGCAGGTATTATTCTGTTTTCTTTGACCCTTTAAATTATTTTTCCCATAATAGAAATTTGAATGATTATTTTGATGTTTTTAGGAGTCAATACAATTGCTTCCTACATAGGGCCATTGTTGATTACAAGCTTTGTTGACTTTTTATCAAAAAAGGATGACAAAAGTTGGTACAATGGGATGGTTCTTGCACTTGTTTTCTTCTTAGCAAAGACTGTGGAATCATTATCCCAGAGGCAGTGGTATTTTGGTGCGCACCGTCTAGGTATAAGAGTCAAGGCAGCTCTAATGGTCTTAATATACAAGAAATCTTTGTCAACCGAGTGTGGTAGCATGAGCAATGGTAATATTATTAATTTTCTCAACGTCGATGTCGAGAGGATTGGAGACTTTTGCTGGTACTTCCATGGAATTTGGTTGCTTCCAGTTCAGGTTATATGTGCCTTGGTTATCTTGTACAAGAATTTAGGAGCAGCTCCGTCACTAGCTGCTCTTATCATGATGATTATTGTGATGATAAGCAACACCCCACTTGCCAATATGCAAGAAAGATTCCATACCAAGATAATGGAAGCTAAGGACTCGAGGATCAAATCTACTTCTGAAACCCTAAAGAGCATGAGAGTCTTGAAGTTGAATTCATGGGAATCCAACTTTTTGAAGAAGCTACTTAAACTGAGGGAAGTAGAAAGGCATTGGCTCAGAAAGTACTTATATACATGTTCTGCTGTGGCTTTTCTCTTTTGGGCTTCACCAACATTAGTGTCAGTTGTTACATTTGGTGTTTGCATTATGTTGAGAACGCCATTAACATCGGGCACAGTTCTATCGGCACTGGCAACTTTTCGAATCCTTCAAGAACCTATTTACAATCTCCCCGACCTTATTTCTATGATTGCTCAGACTAAGGTTTCAGTCGACCGGCTAGAAAATTTTATCATAGAAGAAGATCAGAAGAGATTGATACACTGTAATAATTTCAGCACACCTGATGTGGACATTGAGATTGAAGCCGGAGAATACGCATGGGAAAATAAAGATGCGAAAATACCCACAGTCAAGATAACTGAGAAAATAAGAATAATGAAAGGTTACAAGGTGGCCATTTGTGGTTCAGTTGGATCTGGTAAAACAAGTTTTCTCTGCAGTATACTCGGTGAGATACCTAGGATTTCGGGGTCAGGTATCCAAACCTATGGATCAAAAGCTTTTGTTCCACAAAGTGCTTGGATCCAAACGGGCACTATCAGAGAGAATGTCTTGTTTGGCAAGGAAATGAATCAAACAGTTTATGAAGGTGTCGTCGAAGGATGTGCCTTGAACCATGATATTAATATGTGGGCAGATGGAGACTTGACTATGGTGGGGGAGAGAGGGCAGAACTTGAGTGGTGGACAAAAGCAGAGAGTCCAAATGGCACGGGCAATTTACAGCAACTCGGATATATTCTTACTTGATGATCCTTTCAGCGCCGTTGATGCACATACTGGGGCTCATATGTTCAAGGCAAGAAATTTCTTCTACTATACATGATTAACTTTATTATGCATGACACATCATATTTCTTACATGACTAATCAAATATAGCTTCAATATTATGCAGAAATGCCTCATGCAACTCCTGCACAATAAGACTGTCATCTATGTTACTCATCAGTTAGAGTTTTTGGATGCTTCTGACCTTGTTTTGGTAAAGCTATATGAACTCAGAGAAGTGTATTTTTTTCCCCAAGGAAAATATTCCCTTTTCTTGGGAAATAAGAAATTGAAACTATTAAGACCATTAATAATTATGGGCACATATTTTTTATACAGGTTATGAAAGATGGCAGAATTGTTCAATCAGGGAAATATAAAGATTTGATTGCAATGCCTGATGGTGAACTCATCAGACAAATATCTGCTCATAGTAAATCTTTGGATCAAGTGAACACTCCAAAAATGTGTATCAGCTTAGCTAAGAAGAAACATGATAGTAATCAAATTGAAGTAACTGAAGATAAAATTGAAGACCTTACTGGCTTTAACCAGGTTGCAGGCAGGACTCGGCAAGAAGAAACAGAAACGGGTCGTGTGAAATGGCACGTGTACTCCACTTTTATTATGTCTGCATATAAAGGAGCCCTTGTTCCACTTATCCTTCTGTGCCAGGTTCTCTTCCAGGGGCTGCAAATGGCAAGCAATTACTGGATGGCCTGGGGAACAGAAGAAGGAAGGGTTACAAGAGAGCATTTGATTGGAATATTTTCTTTACTTTCTGGCGGAAGCTCCTTCTTTATTTTGGGAAGAGCAGTTCTTTTGTCTACCATTGCCATTAAAACGTCTCAGCACCTTTTTCTTCAAATGATAACATCTATTTTCCGGGCACCATTATCATTCTTTGACACTACACCTTCAAGCAGAATTCTCAACAGGGTCTGTATTTTTGCTATTATCCAATATAACTGCCTTGTACTTTCTTGTTTTGCACTTCACTTCACATTGAAAGTATTTTAAATCGTGTTCTTGATTACCAGTCTTCGACAGATCAAAGTGTAGTGGATACAGATATTCCATACAGGTTAGCTGGATTAGTATTTGCGCTTATTCAGCTGTTCAGCATTGTGGTGCTCATGTCCAAAGTCGCCTGGCCGATCTTTTATATCTTTGTCGTTGTCTTTGCCATCTCCACTTGGTATCAGGCAAGAACAGTCTCCCCATTAAATGTTAACTTCATTCCCAATATGCTGACACCAACTTAACCAAAATGCTTATTGAAAGAAAAGGAACAGATTTATCAAAATATAAACAAATCTTCTTGTAATCTTCTAATGCATCAAATCTTGATGCAGACGTACTACATTACCACTGCGAGAGAATTAGCTAGGATGGTTCCAACTCAACGGGCTCCAATTCTCCATCACTTTTCAGAATCAATCCTTGGATCAGCAACAATTCGTTGTTTCAATCAGGAAGATCACTTTTCAAAGAAGAATTTAAACCTCATTGATGACTATTCTCGTGTTTCCTTTTACAACTCTGGCACAATGGAATGGCTCTGTGTTCGGATCAACTTTCTATTCAACCTCGTCTTCTTTCTTCTTCTGATCATCTTGGTCAACCTTCCAAGGTCAGCCACTGATCCCAGTAAGCATCCTTGCCCTTTGCTTTCCTTTGATTGGGTAGAAAACAAGATTACACTCACCTATTTGTCAGCAAAAGATAACAAAAACAGTCAAGTTAAATGTACTTTCAGTAACGATGATAAAATTATATGAATCGATTCATTGGTGCAGGCCTGGCAGGACTAGCAGCTACCTATGGTTTGAATTTAAATGTTCTCCAAGCATGGGTTATATGGAACCTTTGCAATGTAGAGAACAAAATGATCTCTGTGGAAAGAATTCTGCAGTTCACTAAAATAACCAGTGAAGCTCCACCAGTTCTTGACAATTGCAGACCAGAAACTGATTGGCCGTTCAATGGAAAAGTTGAAATCGAAAATCTCCATGTGCAATACAGGCCTACTCTTCCTAGAGTTCTCAAAGGGATCACGTGCACCTTTCCAGGTGAAAAGAAAATCGGTGTTGTGGGACGAACTGGAAGTGGAAAATCTACCCTGATCCAAGCTCTCTTCCGGGTTGTGGAGACCTCAGAAGGACGCATAATGATTGACGGAATAGATATCTCGAAGATAGGTTTACTGGATTTGCGGTCGAGATTAAGTATCATCCCACAGGATCCAGTTTTGTTCCAAGGAACCGTGAGGACAAATCTTGATCCTCTGCAGGAGCACTCAGACCAAGATATTTGGAAGGTAATGAATCAAAATGAAACAAAAAGTCTTTTACTTGTAAGAATTTGATAGAAGACAATCTGAGTTTTCCCTGAAATGATGTGTAATCCAGGTTTTGCACAAATGTCATATTGCTGATGATGTAAAGCAAGATCAAAGGCTTCTAGACGCACCTGGTATCAGCCATAACAAATTCTTCAAAAAAGAACTACATTTTCATTTGAATTGATAATTTTCCTTTCCCTAAACTTTGAAAAATTGTGCAGTTGCTGAAGATGGAGAAAACTGGAGTGTAGGGCAAAGGCAGCTTGTATGCCTGGCAAGGGTGCTGCTTCAGAAGAGAAAGATATTGGTCCTGGACGAGGCTACTGCTTCAGTTGACACAGCAACTGATAATCTGATCCAGAAAACAATAAGAGAAGAAACAAACAGATGCACAGTTATAACAGTAGCTCATCGCATACCCACTGTAATTGATAACGATCTCGTTCTGGTTCTTGGAGAAGGTATAATCAACACAAAATCGAAATGAAAACTGAATCAGTAAAATCATAATCGAGAATATACGAACATAATGATATATTTTTCACCAGCAATCTTTGGTTGATGCAGGGAAGGTTTTAGAGTATGACTCTCCAGCTCAGCTGCTAGCAGATAGTTCTTCTGCATTTTCAAGTTTGGTAATGGAATACGTGGGAAGATCAAAAGGCAAATGATAATGAGATTTGATTTTGTCAGGGGATTCAAGCAGTTTATGACTTTTTCATGTACAGGTGACAAACAAGGACATAGAGTAGAAAGAGCTCTTGCTTACTAGAAGCAAAACTGGGAAAACAAAGACAAAAATAAAAGATAGATGAAACCACTTTGCAGGATGATTCAGTGACTCTTGATTGTATGCATTTAAATGTTCATTACTTACTGCAACATCAATTTCAATTGACTAACATCGATCAGGTAGGACATTAGCAATGTTGCTAATTTATAGTACTAGATCAGTAATCTTATAGACAGCTTATTAGAAGATAAATATATCGAAATTTCTCCTAGTCATTATAAGAAACTCAGGAAGTCTGGCAAGCATGAAATTTCAAATTTCATTGCAGCAAAGACCGCAAGTGACGATGTTTTAGATCCATTTTATGCATAATATAAAGGATGAAAAGTTCATGGAAATATAAAATCAAAACCTCCCAAGTTCTCCAAGTATTTTTGTATATTTTTTTCTGTTAAATCTTCAAGTTAATATTTCCAGAAATTGAAACTGATTGCTGAATATAAAAATTCTTCAAGTAGATAATATGTACATTTTGAAGTTGGATACTACCATCCATAGCATAAGGTGCTAAAAGCACTTGATATCTCAGACCCTGTAGATTATGCATTAAAAAAGTTAGTGAAATCTACATATTCTGACCTTCACTTTTGTCACATGTAGTTTCAGAATAAACCTTTCAATCAACCAAAAACATAGATAGTTATGTACATCCTCTATATTCAGTGCAAGTATATGAATACTTAAGAATTAAAGGGCCAGCTAGAAATTAGCTAAAGAATTGAAAAAAATTCCATTGCTTAAGACCATCAAACACACTGTTGAAATCCAAGTTCAAAAAAACAAAAAGAGAGCTTCATTATTGCAACGAACTAATAGAAAGAACTAACAATTTGGTGCTTAAATTAGGGACTTTATACTATAACTGTTGATTTTTATACTCTTCATTTAGACTGTGTAGTCTTTACGTTTCCATAATGTGCCCTCCAAGAACAGTATATAACCAAAATTCTCGGTAAACTTGAAGATCAGCTATCTATGTAAATCCTTCGTCGTTCACACAAAACCAACAAAATTCGATACTTTACAACTAAGTTCGGTCATATTATATTGTCCTCTTATAAATTGTTCTAATGGGATCGCTCATTAACACTTGATTCTAATCATTGGTCAAGACTTTAGCCCAATAAATCGTAACAAGTTATACTCTGAAAGTTTATATTTTATAGGCATATAGAAAAAGCCTGAAATTCCAACTGTAATCTAAATATACCAAATTGCAGAATGGAGAGTATGGAATGTTTCCATAAAAGAAAAGATACTCCAATATTTATTTAATAGTGGAAGATTATCAAAGGTACTACAATATATGATTGATTTAATTCTATCATTTAGAAAGTGTACACATTTATTTATTTAAATGTAATCTAACACAGGCACAAGTTTAAATCCTCTGTTCAACAACTTCCCAATTGACAATGGCCGTACGAAAATATAAATTGATGGTAAAGAAATGTAAGATGATTTACCTCGGGCTTGCGAATAACAAGAGAGAAAGCACGGTTTTTTCACGTAGAATGCGAGTTCTCTATTCTTCTCTATTGGATCCAACCCTGGTCCAATATTGGTGCTTCCACAACTTGTGTTGAAAACGTGTTTGAGACATGCGACTTTATTAATGAAGCATTTTTAACTGGATGGAGACACGTGGCTGTCTTGGCTGTTGATTGCTTGATTCTTGATGGTTCTATTATTTGCTTGTACCGTTTCACTTGGAACTTGAGGATTTTCTCATTTTGACTGCTGGCTATTGGTTTTTAGAGATAAACTCTCTCGACTGCAAGGGTTTCTTCTTTTATGTTTTTTCATCTGTCAAATTTCTGAATTGAGACTTGTGATCTGTAATATTTAGCCTCTAGTTTATGATATCCTAAGTGAATATTTGTAAGAAGAAGAGGGTTCTTTTGAGTTACTATTTTCAGAGGGTTTGAAAACATTCTTAATGATTCTTCATAGATCAATCGTTGTGTTTTAAGAAATAAGTGTTCTTGTACTATTTTTGTGTATTGGTTAAACATTTGTAACATTTCGTTGCCATTTTAAGCTATTTAGTGCAACCGAGCATAATCTAATTTATTGAATGCTCAATGGGGGATGTAGGCGTTGGAAGTGGTCGCCAAACCTCCAGTGCTTATGCCGAAAGAATGGCTTGTATTGAATCTTTTAATTTCTGCACTTTTATTTTCTGTAAGATAGTTTATTATTGCTTCTCAAAGCTAACATCGTGTGAACCTGGTCCTTAGTGATATCAGAGCCATTACTGAGGAGCAATATACCTGGATATTGGAGAAACTGGTTGATCTGCAATAGATCTGAAATTTTTGGAACTACTGTCAAGCAAAATTGAAAGAAAACAAGCTTTTCAATATCGTTGGGTGAGATCTTTTAATTTTTATGAAGTTTACTTTTCAGAAATTAGGGTTTCTTGATTTTTCCCTTGATTTACCATACACAATAACTCTCTTAAGATTAATCTTTGTCCAAAGGCTCCTACAAGACCTTGGGAATCTGAGATAAATTAAGCACGGGTGTGTACCTCGAAGATCTTGAATGAGGAATCTTTGAAACATAGTATTGTGATCTCTGTTATTGTGTTTTTCTTTTGAATCTTGATCTGCATGTTCTTTGTGTGTGCTCGATATTTGTGAAATCTTGTTTTACCAAGTGTATTACTGTGATTTGTGATTGACACCAATCTGTATTCTTACTGTTCTTTGCAAATATGTGAAAATTATCTTAAATCTGTGAGTCATACTTGCTTATAATATGGCTTCTACTAAGTTTGAAGTTAGTTAGTTTGATGGAAAATGTGATTTCAATATGTGGAATAAAAAAATGAAGGCGATTTTAATGCAAATGAGACGTGTCAGGGTTCTAGATGATAGTTGGCCTAATGGTTGACTTTCTGCAAAGAAAACTGAATTTGAAGAAGTTACTCGGAGCACTATTTTCTTGTACTGGTCTAAAAATGTGATAAAAGTATTGGTGAAACAAAAACTGCTTCTGAATTGTGGACTAAATATCATGCTAAATATGTGACAAAAACTACTCCCAACGAATGTTCCCGATCGAAATAATTCTTTTATTTTAAAATGGTTTCATTAGTTGATTTGGATGAGAACTTAAACAAATTTACAAAAATTACCCAAGATTTAGCAAATTGTGATGAAAAACTTTCAAAAGATCATATGGCTATAGACTTGTTAAGCTCCATTAGTGATTGATTTAAAGACATCAAGGTTGTTCTAGAGTATGGTAGGGAAGAACTTACAACTGATATTATAATTAATTCCTTAAGAAATAAGGCTTTAGAGATGAAAGCCGATTTTAGTAATATTCAAAATTGAGATAATTTTTTAGTAAAAGAAAAAGTTTTGGTAAATCAAATTATTACTCTAATCTTTTATTGAAAATAAAAATAAGTTGAGTGATAAGAATAAGTCAAAAAATAAGGCTAAAGGCAAGAAGTGTTGTTATCGTAGGAAGTTAGGTCATTTTGGTAAAGATCGTTTTAAGGAAAAAATGATTCAAAAAAAAAGTTGTTGGATGATGGAAGTAATGCTTTAGTGTATAATAAAGCTAAACCTAAATTGGTCTAATCCTTGTTAATGTAGAAAAACAATTGAGTGGTGAATGAATACTTGACTCAGGTTGTTCCTTCCATATGTGTCCAAATAAAAACTGTTTTCTTGATTTTGAAAAAACTGCTCGATGTCAAGTTATAATGTGAAATAATATTACCTGTAAAGTTAAAAGGATATGTATAATAAAATTGTTATTGGATAATGGTAATGTTATATTCCTAAAAGGAACTACGTATGTTCCTGATTTGAAGATGAATATTGTGTCATTAGGTATGTTAGATGACATGGAGTTTAACATAAATTTGGGTCATGGATACATTAAAATTCATAGGGGCAATGATTTAATCATAAGTATCCCTAATAGATATGGCCCCTATTTTTTTAAAGCTAAACCCTCACTCGGCTTGACTGCTTCTGCTTTATCTGAGAACTTTACACTTGCAAAATTATAGCATGATACACTTGGCCATATTGCAAAAAGAGTTTGAATTCTTTACAATTAAAATGAGTTTTTAGAAAATTAAATTTAGCCGATTTTGGTTCCTGTGAACAATGTTTTATAGGGAAACAAGTCAAATTACGTTTTCCAACTAGAATTCATAAATCCAAACAAATATTGGAATACTTACATGTTAATTTGTGGGATCCTGCTGTTGTATGCATCTTGTCGAGTTTCAGATATTATTTGCTGATCATTGATAATTTTTCATGGAAAATTTCTTATTATAAAACAAAGATGAGACTTTCTCCATTTTTAGAGACCAGAAAACTTATGTGGAAAATCAAATTGATCACAAAATAAAAATTTTTTAAGGACCGACAATGGTTTGAAATTTTGCAATTAAGAATTCAATAATTTTTGCAAAGAACACAGTATTTTAAGACATAGAACTGTTACATATACTCTCCAAAAAAATGGAATAGTTAAAATAATGAATATAACTTTATTAAACAAAGTTAAATGTAGGCTTTTAAGTTCTGGTTTGTCTAAACTGTTTTGTGGTGAAACTGTTAAAACTGCTGCATATCTTATCAATAGAAGTCCTACTAGAATTTTAAATTTTGAAGTACTTCAATCTATTTAATCTAATAATCTTGTGAATTATTCCCACCTGAAAGTATTTGGTTGTGCCGCATATGTTCATCAAAACATTGGTAGATTAGAATCTAGATGACTTAAATTTATTTTCTTGGGCTATGATGACAATGTTAAAGGCTACAGATTATCTGTAAAATGTAAAAAATGGTATAGAGTAATTATTAGAAAGATGTTATTTTTAATGAATATTTAATGCCGTGTGTAGAAAGAAAAGAAAATGTATTAATTGATAAAGATGTTCAAATTGAGGTGGAGTCTTCTCACATTTGAGCAAGATGCTCATGTACCTATAGTAGATGAAACTAGTCCTAAAGAAAATATTTATATACCTGAAACTGAAAATGATCAAGAAGTTGATCAAACTGACCAATCTGATCATACTACTCTTCCTCTTAATGAAACTCACAAGAGATAGGGAGAGGAGGCGGATCAGACCTTCTACTAGATTTGACTGTGATAATTTTGTATCTTTATTTACTTATCAAGAGCAGTTTGAAAATGAGTCAAACTCCTATGAGAATGCCATTAAGTGTAAAGAAAGTAAAAACTGGATAGTTGCCATGGAAGATGAAATGTCTTCACTTCTTCAAAAAAAAAAAAAAAAATTGGAAACTTGTTAACAGGCCTAAAGGGTAGAAATTGATTTACTGCAAGTGGATCTATAAAGTAAAATATAACACCATCAAATCTAGATACCTAGATTTGGAAGTATTATCACTTCATTCTCTTTTTAAAACCATAATTGTGGAAAACAATTAAATTTTTTTTGACATAATAAATATCAATGACTTATTATTTTAAAATAATTTGTATTTAATATAGAACAATTAAATCTAAATATTAACTTTAACTACAAAACAACGAATTCAACATTTAAATATGATAGTACTGAGTCCATGTCACCACAAGTCGTCATCTCGAATCATCTTGCATTCATCATTTGAACATAGGAAGGAATAAAGTGGGATGAGCTAACACTCAATAAGCAAACATCATGCATATGATATGCATATGAATTACTTTAAAATAAAGTGTTTTTCATTATATATCCACTTTTCTTTCATTTCTTTTAAAACTTAATATTGTCATTGTGAGCTCACTTGATGTATCGTCTAGCAAATCAGAATGCAGCGATCAATTATTATTTGGAACCTGGTCGAGTCCTACCAGTAGTACTGCAAAGCGGTTAACATTAACACTATCATTGAAATTTTGAACATTGAACATTGGTTTAGTGCTCTAGTCGTCCACGCCTTATTTCCCACTCACACCTTTCATAGCATAGATGTACACTTCGTAACAAAACATTCAGGATACATATCTTTAAAAAATTATTTGACTCATTGACATTTGAAAACTTTTATTTCTTGAAACTTCATGTATGCTTATGGATGCATTGACATGTATAAATATGCAATGAGAAACAGAAACATTAATGGTATAAAACATAATAATCAAATATCATGTTAACATAAGGGCAAATAAGATAACACATTTATACATTTAACCATATGATATACGCATAAAAAACGAGAGGAGCTTTATTTACCTAGAGTTCTTAGCAATTTATTTTAAGAATGGTTAGTGGAATTGTCCCTAATTACCCACGAAGTCAACATGCCAAAAGTCCTACTTCATTACCATTTATTTAGTCCATACCATTGTCTTACTAAACTAAATAAGTTTATTATTTGTTTATATTTAAATGCAAATTGTAAATAAAACTGTCAATAACTATCAAAAATAAAAGCGATGTGTTCAAATAAAGAAAACACTCTTAGCTCATCGAGTATTGTAGTAAAATAAGTGATTAAAGAAAAGAAACTGTTGGAGAAAACCCTGAACAATTGCAAAATGAATCATTGAATTAATTATGTCATTTACAAAAAGCATCATTCAAGACTTTAGACAAAGTGCATGATATGAACATTTTAATAGCATGAGCCCAACTAAAATACCATTTTTATAACTTAAAAGGAGGAACTAAATTCTTAACTTCCAGGACTAGTCACGAACTAACATTAAAATGTTGGTGATATAAGAAACGATAAAATTAGCTCACAAATGAAAATGTCGGATTCACATAGAATATTATGATATCATTAAAACCTAAAAGAGTAAATCTTTTGATTACATTTCGACTAGACATAAGAGGAATAAAATAATATTAATAAAACTTCCATTCATTTTATTATTCTTACAACTTTGAGGGGATGCATCCCAAAAAGGCAATTGAGGATAATAAACTCATACATGCATGTGATAGAACCCGACCTACGTAAATAAAAGTAAGATCTCAATTCATGATATAAACCTTTAAAGTTGAATTTGACAAAATTCATTGGACTTACTTTATCACGAAACATGAATTCTACTACAAAATTAATACCTTAAATGCAAACTCTTCATTCAGGGAAGGTGAACCAAGCAGAAGAAAATGGAGTAATTCTTTTTTAATATCAATCCGTTTTGGAGACATAAAGGAAAATTCTTTTTACCTTATTATGAAAACGTGTAAGATTAGGTTTCAAGATATATACACACACACACACACACACTCACTAGGTTTAAGCAATGTGCAATGCACGTTTGCTTAGTTTATATATAATTTTTTTGGTTAAGAATTAAATTTTTATTAATAAAGATGTAATTTTTTTGGTTAATTAAATAACTAATGATGTAATATTTATGTAATTGATAAATAATTACACATTGTGATATATTAAAAAAAGAGTATTAATAGAATCTATAGCATGATCCTATAAATAAACATCGCTCGTAGTTTTATGAAAACTGTTTGAAATAATTTTGATTCTAAGATAACAATTTAGCATTTTCCTCATCTTGCACTACTTCAATAGAGAGGAAATTGAACTGCCTATATTTTTTCTCATTTAGTTTCTCTGGATCTACATAAACTTGAATCTTCCAAATCTCTACAACGCTTTTAACATATGGTCGATTTTCCTACAAAATAAATTTTGAATAGGTTTACATAATTAATAAAAAAAAACCCAATTATTTTTTAAATAACTCATTATAATAAAAATAAAGTTTTGAAGAAAAATTTAAGAAATACTTCTCCAACATGTCCCATCAATTCAATTATTGAACAACCAAGTGCCTGTTTTGCTACTTTTTGCTACTTCACCAAACATAGTAACAGCTAGTTTTTGAGTATTATCGTCCAATTCAACATATCCCCTAACACTTTAAATGCGTTGAATATATTAATTTTAATTTGAATAGTGTTAAATTCTAAATTAAATCAGATATCAATTTTAAATTAAAATTGTAATATACATACCGTGGTTTACAGGCCCCAAGCTTTTGCAATATATACAAACCAAGTTTTTATTGTATTTATATCCAGTTCCTTTATTACGATCAACGCATGACAGTAATAAAATATTTGGGCAAATTCGATCACATTTATATTCGCCTATATCCAGAATTTTGCTTTCTACATTAAATCATAATCAATTTTTAGAATGAATGTTAGTGTAAAGACAAACAAATGTATAAGTTTGTGTTTCGTACTATTATATTATATCAAATTTTGTACTTAATCATGAAACTTTTGTACATAATAAAATAATAGATAACATTACAATACAAAACTAAATAAATAAATATTTTTCTTCATTAAACTCAATGTACCTTACCAAATAAATTATTAGCATTTTCAAATTGATAATCTCCTCGTCCATTTTGGTTTTTTAGTTTAATTTTTTTCTAGTGACTAAAATGTAGTAGTACAAAATTTTTTGCATTTCCCATTCATTTATTATTAGATAATGGAATTCCAACAGACACATCATCAATGGCCACAAACAGTGGCTTAATTGCTATTTAATGGAAACAATAAAACTATCGGTGAAAAAAAAAATTTCGTTAAAACAACAAATTTCGTTAGATTTTCTGTTAAAACAAGAATTTCCGTTATAATGTGTTGAATATATATATATATATTAACATTTAGGAAAATAATTTTGGGCCTTGATTTTGTTGACCTATGGTCTATTATAACCTTAATGTTTTGATTATAACAAACAAGCCAATATTATTTCTAACAATTGATTTTGAGTGATGATAGTTCAACGTTGAAATCAATCAAGCATTGACAAAATCAACACATTATAAATCGGACTTGAAACGAAGATCAAAGTGAAAGTTAAGCATTCAAATCAAATCATTCGAGATGAGAGCATAAAGGATCAAAATCAAGACTATCAAATCGAGCCCATCAAGAAGAACAAGATCAAGAGTTTAAGAGTCAAATATGAAAGAAACTTCGAAGTAAAATCAAAAACTATGCTTTCGAGATCATATGTAAAGGTATAACGCTTTGATCTTTAGTAATAAATTACAATAGCTCAAAAATCATTTTGTGCACAAAGAGTTATTTTCATACCACTTGCATAAAATATTTTTGATCAAAAGTAAGATTGATCTTTCAAAGCGTACTTGAACTAAAAAAAAAAAAAAAAAATTGATCGGCGGTCGACCAGGCGTCTCCAACAATCCAAAATTTGACCGTTTTGACTGTACAAACGGTTATATTGGTCATTCGAAAATTAGCAGTCGACCGGACCGGTCATCCGGTTTGACAGAAAGTTTGGCATTTTTCACTTCTATAAATATCAACTCACTTGCCATTCTTTCTAACACTTTAGAGCGTTCAATTGATATTCTTTTGAGCTTACATTTTTACATTCATTTCATTTATTTTTTCAAAACAAAAACTTTGATATTGAATCAAACTTCTTGAATCATTTATCTTATCAAAGTTTTTCATTTCTCTTTGTGCTTAATTTATCTATATCAATTTTGAAAGAGAAATATTTTTTAAGAAGATTTTTACACTTACATTGTATAAACTATTCTTCTTCCTCTTCATATTGAAACTTTGATTGATTGAACTAAACTTGTAAAATTCATCATGTTCATCAAAGTTTTTCATCTAACACTTGAGCTATCATTTATTACTATTCATTGAAGTGTTAGCCTCTCTTAGTACTTAATTTCTTTGTATTATTTATCAAGAGAGAAATTTCATTGTAAAATCACTTTGATAAAGTGTGGGTCGTGTTAAAGTCCTTTAAAGTTCAACATTGTATAAGGATCGGTGCTCCTTGTTGTAAGTCATCGTGTGGGCCATATTGAGGTCCCGTAAAGCTCAATAGTGTGGGTCGTGTTAAGGTCCTGTAAAGCTCAACATTGTATAGGGATTGATACTCCTTGTTTGTAAGTCACCGAAAGTGTTGTAAATTGTTGGATTGCACCATAAGTCAATCAACACAGTGAAAATGTCTGCTCGTGCCGGAGAGCTTGGTAACGGGGAACGTAGATTATTGTTTTAGATCGAACCACCACAAATATATCGTTTGCGTCATCTCTCCCTTTTACTTATCGCTTTTATAATTGTGCTTTCTATTTGAATTAATTTATTTAGTCTTTACTTGCTTAAATTTAGATTAATTTTTCGAAAAAGTTTTAAAAACCAATTCACCTCCCTCTTGGTTAGTTATTTTTGGGCTAACAGATTTTGCTAATTTGACTTGACCATATTAATATACCCAATTCTTGCCAAATAAATAAATAATTAAATTTCTCATTTGGCTCATTTTATTATTCTTACTCCGAAATTGGTGTCCATTGAATTAACATAGAATAAATCTTCCTAATATGAATATAAAATGGAAGATTACAGGGACAAGTCGAGATCGTTAATCAAAAGAGTTAAGCTACAAGTACAAGAATTGAAATTCTTGTACTTGCCCGACAACACATATTAGGTGGGTAGGGGGAGGTTTTTGGCATTATTTTAATTATGTGAGGCCATCCCCATGTGAGATAAATTTTAAATTCCTGTATGAATTCTGTGAGAATAATTATGTACTCTCAAAATAATTCTAATCAAAATTGTAAGCGTACAATATAATAAAATATCATATAACTTAATGCAAATTTAATGAAATTGATTGCATGTTAAATTTAGAATTATTAGGCACGTCGATAGTTTAGGACGTACAAGGTACATTCCTCTACAACAACTTAGTTAGCCCATATGAAGATAATTATCTTGATTAAACAATAAATATATCATTGGTGTAATTAGTCTAGATAGACATGATAATTACAAGAAATAAGCACTCGATATTACATAAAACAAGGAGAAGAAGATAGTAAAATTCTTAGATATAAAACCAGATTTGTTGCAAAAGGTTTTACTCAAAAAGAATGTATTGATTACACTGAATTTTTTTCTCCTGTTGTTAAATATACTACTATTAGATGACTACTTGCTCTTGTTGCTCAATATAGGAACTTGATCAATTAGATGTTAAAACTGCCTTCTTGTATGGTGAGTTGGATGAAATAATTTACATGAGATAGCCCCTTGGTTTTGAGAAATGAGATCCTAAAGATATCGTTTGTTTATTAAAGAGATTCTTATATAGTTTAAAACAAGCACCTAGGCATTTTGATACTTTTGTTTTAAAACTTGATTTCAAAAGGAGTCGGTATGACTCCTGCTTATACTGTAAAGGTGATGGAGGTAAAATATTCTTTGCATTTAGTCATTTAGTGAATGATATGCTGCTTGCTAGTAGTAATAATCCGAAATTGATAATATTAAATTGAAATTGAAATGAGTTTGATATGAAAGATCATGATTTTGCTATAAAGATACAAGACATGCAGATTTGGATAAATAAAGAAAGGGACATACTATTCTTGAATCAACATGATTATGTGGTTAAAATTTTGGGAAAAAAAAATTACATGTATGATTGCAAACATATAACCTTACATCATGCTAATCATTTTAAGTTATCTTCTAAATATTGTCCTAAAAATTGAATTATTCTGTTTATATGATGATAGAATGGAATTTTGTACATGTGTTTTCGAAATGTTAAGGAGCACTCATGCTCTGAAATTTTGGAATTGGATTATTCTGTTTATATGACGATTAGATTGAATTTTCAAAATGTGTTTTGGAAATGTGAAGGAGCACTCATGTTTTGGAATTTTTGAAAATGTGTTTTGGAATTGAATTATTCTGTTTATATGACGATAGAATTGAATTTCAGAATTGAGTTTTTGGGTTCTAATGGTGCACTCATGTCCTGGATAAAGGCCACATTCATATGTTTCTCAATCATTTGGCAAATACGTAATGGATTTGATACAAGACTATTGCCATTCGATTTTTGTATTTTGCACGAGTGTTAAGTGAAATCCCATAACCTTTTATTGTGCCATACCTTATATTTCTCATTCAACTTCGTTTTACATTTGAAGTTTACAGGAAAACCTAAAGTACAAGAAGTTTAAAGATAAGGACGTGGGAGAAATTCACGATTGATGCAGTCGTCTATTCGGTAACAGTTAAGACTTAACCAAGTACGCTTTGGCACTGAACAAATGTACGTGAATTCGGCATGCGTGAAGACACCGACATCGACCAATTAGCCGACCGTTTGCCTGTCTCGATATACAATAGTGATTCAAGCCACGGTCAACACCGACACGTTCGAAGCGGGAAATTGAAATGTGACGTAGCGCAACAGCGGTAAACGTAAGTCCACATCTTGTTCAGATAAAATCGAGAAAAAATACGGGACCCTAGATGTGTCCACTTCGGTTGATTTGGTCAGGTCTATTTGTAGAACTGCAGTCTTTTACACATAGCAAAAGTGTTGGCTACAGTATTTCGCTTGACAAGTGTATCACCGAAGTAGAAGCAACTGGTTAGGTCAATAGGAGCAGCGATCTGTTCATGTTCGCTCTATCATTCTTGGGGATCAGGGGTAATAAGGGCATATGGAAGGTAGCAAAAGACGTGGACACGAAGATGTGTTGGTTGAAATGGAGCTTCATGACTGGAAGTCGTGTAGAGCTGATTCCTCATGTGGTTCGGGTTTCAATTGGTAATTTATTTCTATATTTGACAGATTGTTATAAAAACTACGTTTGTTTTGCGTATTTGATGTTTTTACCCCTTTGCGATACATGTTTTTTTTCTACATTTCAGACTGGTTTTCTTTCGTATTGCTTTCCATTTGTGTCTTTTTTACAAATGAAGGTAAAATTATTTGAACACTCAAATCAATTCTACAATTACTCCTCATTTTCAAGCCTATAAATAATAGCATGTATTGAAGACAAAATACTTCCGCCCTTCTTACTAGTACATGCTCATGTATCTGCTTCTCCCGAAACTTCAACATTCGTATGCAATACAAAGTAGTGGCAACCATCACATGAGGAGCAAGAAATAATTTCTACTTCTCCCGAAAATTTAGGAAACATCTTCTCTTTGAAGCATTTCAACGAAAAAAATAAAAACATGTCGCAATATCGATTTGCCGATTGCAATATTTACCCGAACTCCGATGTGTTTGATGAAGAAGACGATGAGACATTAATGCAACAACTTGAAGACGACATTTAGACATGGCTCAAATATTTTTTGCATTTTTGAACATCTGGTACAGAACTACTTGCATCATTTTGCGAAACCGCACTTTCTTTTTCCATTTCAACGTAGCGGACATGTATTCATGCTGCGGAATTTGAACACAAATTCAAAAACTTGTTTTAATGAATTTTGGATATATCCATTCGCAGGAGACGTGATAAAGTCTGGCCCAAATTACAACTTCAGGATAGGACATCATCAGCCAGACGTTGTTGACTATCCATTGTTCCAGGTGATCGTGCTAATGGAGAACGTATTTTTATGTACTATATGAAAATTTAATTCTTCCACACAAAGGATTACATTAAATCTATTATGTTTAGCAACTGTTTGGCGTGCTCAGGATTGCATCGAAGCATTGACGGAATGCATTTGCGGATTGTTCTACCGCATCATGAACGTGAAAATCTTAGAGGACGAAAAGAGATTCTAACACAAAATGTGTTGGATGTAAGCGATTTCAACTGTGCTTTACGTTCGTGTTGTCAGGAACTACTGGAAATACATACAATAGTCGAAAATATTGGCCAATACAATATATAATTCGGAAATTAATTTTCCCATCCCCGCTCCAAGAAAGTGTTATCTTGTGAACTTTGGATTTGCGCATATGTTGGGGTATATGGCCCCGTATAAAGTTTCACATATTAGATAATAGATATCATTTTCAGGAATTTCGTAATGAGGCGACACGATAAGGGCTTAGATTTCGAGATGCTTCAGAATGCTTCAATTTCCATCACTCGTCCTACAAGAACGTCATTGAGAGGTCATTCGGAGTATTAACGAATCGTTGAAAAATTATAGATCGCATCCCAAGCTACCCATTTCCTGTGCAAATGGTGGTTATTGTTGCGGCGATGACTGTGCACAATTTTTTTAGGCGCAATGGTTATAGATGAAGTGTTTCGTAGAGCGGCACATGACAAAGACGACCAAGTGGAGATAGACCTTCTCGACGAGATTGATGAAATTGTAGGCGAAATGGATGCAACGTCGGACGAAGATTTACCTTGGGAACAATGGCGTGATTATATGCGATTGTGTTACACTAGTATGCATAATCCAAAGTTATCTTGATTGTAATTCACGAAATTCTAGTCGAGATATTTGGTAATTTGTAGTTGTTCGTGAAATCCCACAAATGTACGGATCATGACAAGTAATAAAGTGGGTTTATCAAGTTCGAATATTGTCCCACAGATACTAGTATTTACTATAGAGTTTTAAATTAATCTAGTTTCAATTTAAATTAAAATAGTAACTAATGATCAAGTCAAATTTAGTTTTCTACGTGAAATTCTAATAAATAAAATAACAAGCTATTTAATAAAATAACAAACTCAAATTAAAACTGGAGAAAAGATTATGTGATGAGGTAGTTAGGATTTCCGATTTCACTTAGGTTGTTTATCATACATTTAATTTCAATTTATTCAGTCATTTTTCATATGTGCCAACGATCGAATTAACCTGATGTATTTAGTGATCTCTCACAAGCAACACTAATTCTATTCATGCGCCTAAACTTACTATATCTCTATGGAAATTCACACACATAAGAACGCATTAATCTATAGGAATTCAACAAAGATCGCATAGCTTATAATTATCTCTCGATCTCTTATAATGTCTATGTCAATTATTGCACGAGTTAGAATTATATTTCACCTCTCGGTCTCAGTATTATCCTTAAATCAATTAAATGTTGCGCAGACAATTAAAGAATTAAACACACAATAATTAATTAACAGGTATTAAAATAGCATGAAAATTTTGAAACTAAACATATAATAAAAACATAAGTTCCATCATCAATCCTAATATAAAAATATTTAGTCACTCATAATGTTGAATTTAAACATAGAAAAATGGAAAGAAATCACCAAAAATTGATGAAACGTGATTAATCTTGGCTAAAATTGAATCTACCTTTGTTTCCTCCAATTTTGCTGGACTCTGCGTGTATATATATATATATATATATATATATATATATATATATATATATGAATTCAGCCCCAGTTTTTCACCTCCAATCTTGCTGCTTTGGTGCCGGTCACACGTGTATGTTAATATATAATATATATTAATCTCAATTCAGATTGTTTTCTTCCCAGTTGCAGCCTTTGACCTTTTCCCCTAGTTGCTTCTGTTTGTTGAACATGTATATATAAATATGTAATTTTTCCTCCAATTGCCGACTCCCTATGCGTCTCCTCTTTTTTTCTGTGGCCTTTTTTTTCTCTTGTGGCTCCCCCTCTCCTCTTTGAATTCTGCTGGCTTTGTATAAATATAATCTCTAGTTGTTGTGTTTTATTTAGGAGATCGAAAGAAAAAGAAATTCAATCCCCCTTTGACTCCTTCAGCAGTCATCCTTTTTAATCAATCCAACAATACTTCAAAGCCAATTGAATTTGATTCCAAGTGCAATTCCAATTTGAAGCCCATTAATGCTATATTTTTCTTTTAGTACTCGTATTTTAAATCTTGCCATTTTTTCTGTTATTTTGCACTCTTTTCGTCAATTCTTCAATAAACATAAAGTTTTACCTACACAATACAATTTAACATAAATTGGGTAGAATTTTATTTAAAAGACAACAAAACATCATGATTTAGCGCCGCAAATAAGTATAAAAACTACACTTATCACACCCCCAAACTTGACATTTTACTTGTCCTCGAACAAAAATGAAACCTAACAAACACAAACATGCAATGCTAATTACCTAATTGGTGGCCAGTCAATCAAACAAAACAAAAAGATTTAGTTAGCTAACCTAATTTTTTATCTCAGGATTGAAATCATAATATTAATCTAATTATAACTTCAAAATCACAATACAAAACTTAAAATCTACTTTTTCAATGTAAAATCGATGTGTATGTGTGAAGAATTAAGTATCGCATTATGAATTTAAAAGGTGTTTCAATTTCCGACCCTCAATGGTCAAATATATTCTTGCATCACTCGTAAGATTCACACACACCCAAACTTATTCTTTTCGCTCTTTTCAAATGTGTGAACTAAAGTTGACTTTTATATTATCATCACCTCTCTAGTTTAGGTAAATCTCACTAATTGGTAGTCAATATGTCAATGAAAAAGGATTCTCTGTAGTTTGATTGCTTCAATAGCTAGAACTTAATTAGGCTAATAATCCCTTATCAAAATTCAAATTTTCTCAAATAGGTGTTTGGGACATAACCAAGGCATTTGGTGTGTCAATTGCTTTTTCTGATTTTTTATAATTTTTTTTTTTTTTTTTGAATTTTTTTCTTTATTTGAAGTATTCTCACCCTTAACCTTTCTAAATGACTCATGTAACAAGCTTTCGGCTGATGACTTCCAATCAGATGACCAAAGTGCACTAGGTTTTAAAGACCCTTGCAGACTTAATTGCTTGAATCATAAAGGCTACGAAGAGAAATTTTCCCAATAAAATAAATTTTTTTTTATGCATTGATTAGTGCAATGTCCCTCATTAAACACCAATTCAAGAAAAACGACATCTAACATGAGATTTTCACCAAATTTCATCATATTGACCTTAGACAATCCACACAATATTTTTTTTTTCACACATAGAATCCCCATTATCTCAATATCTTCTCACAACGGTGAAATCTCCTAAACTATTCTAAATTTGGTCCAATGATGTAAAATTTTGTAGTTTTGGATTTAGGGTCTATGGTCTACTGTTTCAACCTATCAAATTATGAATTCAACTCATTCATACACAATACTTAACTTAATTCATATACTCAATATATATCAAAATTCACATAAAAAAAAGTAAAAATTAATCTAAGTATACAATTTATTCACCTTTCATAGATCAATTCATGATTCAATACATTTATCATTGTCAGCCAGGTCGACTAACTCACACAAGCACACAATTTTTGAATTTTTTTTTTTTTGAAAATTTTCAATTTTTTTTTAATAAAAGCACATAAAAAATGAAAAATCATGTTTTCCACCCTCAAATTTAAACTAAACATTGTCCTCGATGTCTTAAATCATAAATCCACATATAAAGGAGTGACAAAAAAAGTGAAGAAAATACTCCCCTGATATGGCATGTAATTCAACGACTAGCTATCCTATTACTTTCATGGCTCATTGGTCAAAATTGGTTTAAATGTTCTGCGACGTCATGTTCCTAAAAACTTAAATAAAGTATTAAGATCAAATAACTGGAACAAGTGTTACTTAACTCTAATATCTAATAAACCAACAAAACGATGAAGTAAGGGGAAACGGGGTAGGGATGATGAATCCTAAATAAACTTAAAAGAATCTAAACTATTTTAAAACGCAAAAAAGAATAAATAAAAAAAAACATTTAGGCTGCCTCTCAAGAAGCGCTTCTTTAACGTCATTAGCTTCGATCGTTGGCACGTATGAAAAATGACTGAATAAATTGGAATTAAATGTATGATAAACAACCTAAGTGAAATCGAAAATCCTAACATAATTTTTTTCTCCAGTTTTAATTTGAGTCTGTTATTTTATTAAATAGCACGTTATTTTATTTATTAGAATTTCACGTAGATAACTAAATTTGATTTGATCATTAGTTACTATTTTAATTTAAATTGAAACTAGATTAGTTTAAAACTTCATAGTAAATACTAGTCTCCGTGGGACGATATTCAGATTTGATAAATATACTTTATTACTTGTCACGATCCGTACACTTGCAGAATTTCACGAACACGTTTTTTGCGCCGTTGCCGGGGACTAGTGTATTTGCTTTAAATTTTTGATTAATTCTAGTTTTGATTTAGATTTATTTATTTTTTTCCTTTGTTTTTGTTTTTGTGTGCTTTTTTTTTTATTATTATTTTCGTTGCTAGTGTCCTTGCATGCGAAGTTCGAGAGTAGGTAATCTAGTACCATTTAATCCAGAAACCGAACGAACTTTTAACCATAGAATTAGGCAATAACGAGAGAACATCATGGCACAACAGAACAGAGAAGTGCAACCGGTACGGGTTGAACAACCAGTCGAGATTGATGAAAATGATTTGCCACTTGGACAATTCATCATACCACATGTTGCACCAAATCAATCAAGCATCGTTTAACCTCCATTTGGGCAACCGGACTTTCAACTGAGGACAGACGTCATTTTATTGTTCTAGAATGGAGTATCATTTTACAGAAAATCTCATGAGAATCCACACAATCACATCTCACGCTTTTTGGACATCTACCAAAATTATAATTTTCGTGGAGAATCTGATGAAGCAATCAAGTTGAGACTGTTCCCATATACACTCAGAGATGAAGCAAGAGAATGGTTGGATGCCCTACCCGCTGGAAGCATTAGGACCTAGAATGATCTCGTACAAAAATTCGGCACAAAATACTTTCCACTATCTAAAGTAATTAAAATAAGACACGAGATATCCACTTTTTAGTATGACAAATTAGAGAGTTTTCACGAAGCATGGGAAATGTTTAAGGACTTGATCAGGAAGTGTCCTAATCACAATATTAAGAAAAATTTGCAAATTTAGTACTTCTACACTGGTTTAAACCCAGTATGTCGTATATCGGTGGATGCAACTTCAAATGTATCTATCACATTAAAGTCACCCAATGAAGTTGAGGAGTTATATGAGACGATGGCAATCAACAATGCCTTATGGCTTTCCGAAAGATCCACACATAAGAAGCACACATGTCTACATGAGGTGAATGCTTTCTCGACATTATCAGCACAGATGTCAGCTTTAGAGAAGAAGGTTATAGATCACTTGACAATGAGAGGTTCAGCAAAAGCAGTGCAAACAAAATATTTAGTTTGTGGCATATGCGGTGGAGCTCTCAACAGTGGGGAATGCCATATAGCATCTCGAGAGATAGAGGAAGTTAACTATGCACAAAATTATCAACTCCAACACAACAACGCATTCAGCAATACATACAACCCAGTTTGGCGTAATCATCCTAACTTCTCCTGGAACAACAACTAAAATAATCAGCAGCAGCTTCCTCCTGGTTTTCAACAGCAAGAGAAAAAAATATCTCTGGAAGATATCTTGGGTAAATTTATAAAGAATACCGACCAGTATATGGCAAAGACTGAAACAACTTTGCAAAATCATTCAGTAGCCATAAAGGGGTTGGAAACTCAAATAGGTCAGTTGACCCGCACTATTTCAGAAAGACCACAAGGAGCCCTACCTAGCAACACAGAAACTAATCCAAGGGAACAGGTAGAAGCAATCACAACAAGAAGTGGGGTACAACTGCTTGAAATTACAGTAAAAAGGTCAGTAGCAAAGACAAATAAAATGCCTACTTCAGATGAGGAGTAAGTGGAGGAAGCTGAAAAATCAATTGAGAAAATTTTGAAAGAGAATTCAGACATACCACAGGCTAAGGCGGCTGTTCCTGTAAGAGAATATGTACCCCCAATTCCATTTCCGCAGAAACTGCATAAACATAAATTGGACAAACAGTTCTCTAAGTTCATTGAAGTGTTTAAAAAGCTGCAAATCAACATTCCATTCGCGGATGCTGTAGCACAAATACCCAGCTACACAAAATTCATGAAGGAAATTCTTGCCAACAAGAGGAAGCTGGAGGATTATGAGATTGTGATGCTAACTGAAGAGTGCAGTGCACGTCTATAGAATAAATTGCCTCCTAAGCTCAAGGATCCGGGAGTTTTACTATACATGTACCATAGGAGATAAATATTTTGAACATGCTTTATGCGATCTTGACGCAAGTATAAATTTAATGTCGTTATCTTTGTACAAGAAATTAGGGATTGGAGATGCCAAACCAGCGACAATATCATTGCAACTGGTTGATCGCTCCATAAAGCATCCAAGGGAGATTATTGAAGATGTCTTGGTAAAGGTGGACAAGTTCATTTACCCCACAGATTTTATCGTATTAGATATGGAAGAAGACCAGGATATTCCAATCATTTTAGGCAGACTTTTCTGGCTACTGGAAGAACATTGATTGATGTACACAAAGGAACATTGACACTGCGGGTTAATGATGAGAGCGTAAATTTCAACATCTATCAAGCAAATAAACCTCCAAAAAAGGCCAACTCTTGCGATATGATCCAATCAGTCAAATAAGTTGTAGGTAATAGAGAAAAAATGATTATTCTATGACCCTTTAGTGCAGCACATGACTACCAGTTATTCATCAAAGGATACATCTCGTATTGATAAATACTCAGGAACCAATGAAGTAGTTGAATTCATATTGGCTCATGAAGCTTACCCACCTCACAAAAATGAGAGCTATGTGAAAAATCCTTGGAAACCTCCAAACAATGTCAAACCAAAAGATGTTTTGAAGGCTATACCAGAGTTAAAGTCGTCCAATTCTATCAACATGCCATAGTAAAGAAGAATACAAAGCCAAGGATAAAATTTAGAAACGTGAGAGACGTGCCACCTGAAGACAATTTAGTTAATTCTATATTTTTCTTTTAGTCCAATTTGGTTAATCCAATTCTATATTTTTCTTTTAGTCCTCGTACTTTAAATCTTGCCATTTTTTCTGTTATTTTGCACTCTTTTCGTCAATTCTGCAATAAACATAAAGTTTTACCTACACAATACAATTTAACATAAATTAAGTAGAATTTTATTTAAAAGACAACAAAACATCACGATTAGAGGTGTCAATGCGGGTGGTCCGGGCCGGGTCGGCCCGCCAACATGTGAGCCCGGTAACGGCCCGCATGAAAAAAAGCCCGCCCGTTGCGGGTTCCGGGCCGGTTACGGGTCGGCCCACAATTTTGGACTACAACCCAGGCCCGCCCGCTGACCCATGCGGGTCACGGGTCGCGCGGGTCGCGGTTCGTTCCGGTTTGACCCGTATGATTGTATAAATAAAATTATAAAAATATAGAATTTTTTCGATTTGACCCATATGGAGAGCAACTATCATTGAAAATAGGATTTTGAGAAGAAGAATCGCAAGAATCCATAATATAGTAGGATTAAAAAAATTTAGTAATGACTAGTGAGAATCGAGAAGAAAGAAATATAATCAAGATGATAATGATATTTGCAATTGAATAATTATAATTGTAGTAAAGTAGTAACAAGTATGAATTATGAAGTATAAATGTATAATAACTAATTAGAGGGTATTGTAAAAATAAATGTAAAAATAAATTAGAATTTATCGATGAAGGGGATGATATTACCGTTAGAAAATTTATATTACCATTAGTTAAAATTAAAAAAAAAATTGAGAATTCAGCGGGCTATGCGTTTTTTTGAATTTTTTTATTTTTATTTTTTCAAATTTTTTTGTTTAGCTCTCCCCCCCGCCCCCCCTTTTTTTAATTTTTGTTTTTTTTTTTTCAATTTTTTTTTACGGGTCGCTGGTTAACCGCGGCCCGTGGGAGTGCAACCCGCGAAACCCGCGGGTTACACCTCCTTGGCCCGTGAACCGCCCGCACGGGTCACGGGTCGGCCCGGGGTCCCGGTTTTCACGGGCCGATTTTCACGGGTCATGGCCGGCCCGTCCGTCTTGACACCTCTAATCACGATTTAGCGCCGCGAAAAAGTATAAAAACTACACTTATCAGTAGTCATTATTAAGAACGAACGGATAGACTTAGTACATCCGAATATGTTGCTATTGCTTACGGAAACAATGTGACGTTTACAGATACCATAATACTCTGAAAAGTTATGTTCCCAAAAAAAGGGTAAAAAAAGGAGGTCTTACAAGACAACCTCAATTGAAGCATTTAAATCATTTATAACAATGGTGAAATTTTGAATTGAAATAGTCAAAAAGATAATAGTAAAGACAAAAAAAAAAAAAAAAATACGGGCCCACCTAACACTTATCATGTACCCAATTCACGGAGGGTAGTAATTGAAATATTAATGACTGTCAGAATCTAGTCATCATCATTATTTTTTAGAATTCGTCTCATGGCAATATGCGTGAATAAACAAATGAAACTTTTCTGTACCAAACCGTGTATTCATGTAAAAAACAAATATCAAATAGACGCTAAAATTTGTTTTGCAAATGTATGTAATTGAAATTTTTTGGCAAAGTTAAACCTTATAATTTTGAAGTCTTTGTTTGAAAGTGATTTTGCCAAAATCGCTTTTTTCCTACTTATTTTCAATAACACATTCTCAAAAAAAAAAAAAAAAAATCACATTTGTTTAATAATTTCTCTACTTTTTAATCACAAAATTTTCAAAATAATCATTCTTAACAAAATCAATTTCACACAAGTACCGTTATCCTATGACAGAATAATAATAGTCTAGTATAAATTTTTCCATAACCGCAACTTCCACAACAGCAAATACAAGGACTATTATCCCATGACAAAACAATAATAGTATAGTATAAAATTTGAATTAATCTCTTTGTACTGGAGTAGAGATTCACAGAACCCCTACACCCTCTCACATGAGGTAGGTCCCACTCAGGACCCACCTCAATAAAAAAATTTAAAAATTTATTCATCTCTTATGTGAGTTGTTGGCGGGGGTTACAGAACCCTCACCGTGTACATGCAGCATGATTGATAAATGTTTTCATAACCGTAGCTTCCACATCAACAAAGACTATTTGTCTTGGAATATATGCTTTCTAAATAGGCTTAAACTTCAACCTCGTTGTTTTTAAACTACTTGTAGTGTCTATTTTTTCTAGAGTACTTTATTTTGGTTACTAATCTCGAAGGTGTAATTTGATAACCCGACAAATTTTCTATGTGCTTGTGTGAAAGTAATTTTTTGAGAATATATGATTAAATAGTAGAAAAAAAATATATGGAGAAACATGAATAGTGATTTTTTTAGAATGTGACTAAAAATGCTCGTAGCTAAAAGTGATTTTCAAAATATCACTTCCAAGCAAGGGTTACGGTTTGCTGCCATTAATTATAAGGTCACAAAATTTCTTATCGCTAATATAGTATTCATCTCTACCAAATTAGTCTTAAATTTTTGTATTTCAAATCTTGTACATATGGAGAAATATATATTTATCCAAACTACATGCAATAAAATCTTTGTATTTGACTCAGTCCTTTTAGCAAAAGATAGCAGGGTGGATATAGAGTAGGTCGATCCGAATATTTCAACATCCAGTATTACTCGTTAAATTTTGAATATTTTGTAAATGAAACCATTCGGTTCAGTTCAGTTAGATTCCAATTTGGAATATTCAATTTCGATTAAAATGTTCACTCCTATAAGATCGATCAGAGTTTTTCAAATAATAATTACTTAATCTTAAAACAGTATGTTGATTCCATTCTAAGCCTCTGTTTGTTGCTCATTGGTAGAAGAAAAAGAACCGTTCGAACAGTGGCCCTGCCTACCATTTTTGACCATTTGTGTCTTGTTGGGACCCACCAACTTTGAAAAAAAGGGTCCCATTCTTTCTATTAATGGGGAAAAAGAAGTTGGAACAAACAAAGGCTAAAACTGTTTTAGAAAGAAATGAGAGTTGAAGATGGGTTTTCTTGTCCAGACGAAGATATGGACTTTCTTCAATGAGGATTGCTCCAATGTTTCAAATTGGCAATAACATTACAAGATATTGAACAATTATGTTGCAAAATTCATCACATTTTCATGGAACATAGAAAGAATGTGTTCACTCGCAGTTTATTATTAATTTTCATATAAAACCCGCAAGGGAAAACTTGTTAACAATGATCCAAACATTAAATAAGCATATATTAGAAAAGTAGCTGTAGTAATTCCACTTATTCTAGAACTGAACCAAACAGAAACTTGAGGAGGAACCCAAAAACCATAAAATACTGGACGAAAAACTAAGGGATCTTGTAGCACCAGTGGAAGCCTCAGGCTTGAACTGAAGCCATGTGAACGATCAAATCAATCACACGAGAACTGCAATACAAACAATCATCATGTCAAGTTTGTGAAATCCACGATCATATTTTTGGTTGTCACAATGATATGAACACAAGGGGGAGTAAAAGAACGAGAGAGATTAGTTTCACCTGTAACCCCATTCATTGTCATACCACGAGACAAGCTTCACAAATTTCTTGCTAAGAGCGATCCCAGCCTTGGCATCGAAAATGCTTGACCTGCACAAGGAAAAGAATGCACCAAATGATTAACAAAATTTCATCTTTTAAACCTAAATGATTGATTGATACACCACGAGGTCCTTAAAGTTAATGGTTATTCACCTGCTATCACCAACAAAGTCAGTCGAAACAACATCATCTTCAGTGTAACCTAAGATACCCTTGAGGTTTGTCTCCGACTCCTCCCTGAGAAAAAACGGAGCAAGCAATTTAGGGGTAATTCGAAAAGTTGGTGAATATAATGATGAAAGAAATTAGATGATTAGCTCACTTGATGGCAGCTTTGATGTCCTCGTAAGTGGCCTCTTTCTCTAGCCTGACAGTGAGGTCTACCACAGAAACATCAACTGTAGGAACTCGGAAGGACATCCCTGTCAACTTCCCGTTTAGGGATGGAAGCACTTTACCAACAGCCTACACATTTGGATAGAGAATCAGACAAGCCAACTAAACAAATTTTGATGTTATTGTCCACATTAGACTTCAATAATTAAGTACCTTGGCAGCTCCAGTGCTGCTGGGAATGATGTTGAAAGACGCAGCTCTTCCACCTCTCCAGTCCTTGCTTGATGGACCATCAACGGTCTTTTGAGTAGCTAAATTATCACAATGGAAAAATATTGTGTCATCATTCATGCTTGGGGCTTACATTTCCAACCCACACATAACCGAGCAACCACTCACCAGTAATGGAGTGAACGGTGGTCATGAGACCCTCGACTATACCAAACCTATCATTTATGACCTGCCAGAATTTGAACCAAAACAAATAACCTTAGAAGAGACGACAAATCAGCAGACAGTGGCTAATAGAGACGAAATCAAGAGTAAAGCCGAAAAACCTTGGCCAGTGGAGCAAGGCAATTAGTGGTGCAACTAGCATTGGATACAATGTCTAGATCAGGCTTGTATTCCTTCTCATTAACACCAACAACAAACATGGGGGCGTCTTTGCTTGGAGCCGAAATGACAACTTTCTTAGCACCACCCTGATTTTTTCGATCAATACAAAGCTCGATCAGTTAATTACACCCACAAACTTCAGACACAATAATGCCTATTGAAAATTTAAAATGTCGAGCATGTAGATCCAACTTCGCATGACACAAGTACATCAATTAAAAGAAGAAAAAGTCATTAGGCCAATCTAAAACAGTTGTTTCAACAACCTTATTGAATAGATAAAACACATCTACTCCCAACAATCGTTAGTATTTCAAGTATTTATACGAAAATGGCTTTAAATTTAGAGCTTTGCTACATGTACACTCAAGTGTACACTTTGGATGACACATTGCACAAATGACATTCTGTCATTGGCTGTGAAAAAAAATCAGTTTCCACCGGCCAATGACAGAATACAACTTGTGCATTAGGTCACCCACGATGTATACCCGAATGTACAAGTAGAATAATCCTTAAATTTAACCAAATGTCAGCACAACAAAGGTAAAGTTAACAAGACAGAAATGTCGAAATGGCTAAAACAAACTCTCATGGTAATGCAATTGAAACATAAACATAAATACAACTATGTCATTAGATCACCTATGATACACAATAATCGACAAGACTAAAGGATCATAGACTTGACGTATAATAAACAAGAGTTAGCTTATTTTTCTCGTTAATGCTACCAAATACTATCCAGTCATCCCCCTACCAATTATATCATAGAAGATTGATCAGTAAAAGACCTTCAAGTGGGCAGCAGCCTTATCCTTGTCGGTAAAAACTCCGGTTGACTCCACGACAAACTCAGCACCAGTTTCGGCCCATGGAATCTCCTCAGGGTTCCTAAAAATTTCCAATCAATCATCAAAAAATGAATTCTAATAATTTTTCAGTTTTCAAGAATGTACATAGAGAAATTAAAAATCCTACCTGACCCCAAAAACTCTGACTGGATTATCACCAAAAAGAAGGGTCTTTTCATCCTTGACCCTCACCTCATTGTGCTTCCAGTGGCCGTGCACACTATCATACTTAAACATGTATGTCTGCAGTTTTTTTTTTTTTTTAAATCAGATTAAAATATCCAGAAAATGAGAGAAAGTTCATATACGTTGCATAAATAGATGGATAGAAACAATACCATATAATCAGTGGTGATGAATGGATCATTAACAGCAACAAGTTCTACATCATCCCTCTGCAGAGCAACTCTAGCGACCAAACGACCAATCCTTCCAAATCCTGATTAAAAATCCATTTAAAATAAAAGAAAATAAAATATCAAACTTTAACCACTAATATTCTAAAACCCATTTCTAGAAAGATCCAAAAATGTTAAGGAAAAAAACCAAATCCAAGCAAAAATTATGAACTATAAGCAGCTTTTATGCAAAACAGAACATGCTGATGAATTGAACAAAATCAAGAAAATATACCATTGATTCCAATCTTGATCTTGCCCATTTGTATTAGAGAGAGTTAAAGCTGAGTTGAAACTTGATAGAAAGCGGGTGGGAGAAAAATAGGTGATTGTGGGTATTGTTATCGGGTGATTTTAAAGGGGTTTATTGACATGTGCTGGCCGAATAATCGCTTCTTTATACTTTTTTTTTCCTTCTTTTTTCTTGGGGAAAAAGAAAGAGAATTTTAGACAGTAAAGTTGCAGTTGTTTTTTCAAGAATTCTGGATGAGTACACTGATTTTGTCCTTCTGGAGAATCAAGAAAAGTATTTTTGAGCACGTTTGGATCCACTTACCAAACAAGTTTTAAAAAATAATATCAAAATTAACAAATAATTTTAATCACATTTCTTAAAATTCAAAATTTTTATAAATTTTTGAACCACTCATTTAAAAAACATGATTAAAATCTGCTAAAATTTTGTCAAAAAATTCCTAAATGTCTATTTGCATGATGCATACAAATAAACCCAAAAAAAATGCTCCTTGTTTGAAAATTATTAAAATAATATTTTTCCTCGAACTCATTTTCAGCCATACATTCTCACAATAAAATATTTTGTACAACTAAATTTTAAATTTTTTCCTACTTTTTAACTACGCACTTTTCCAAAAATCACTATTATTTTCGAGAACACAATCCTTAGGATCTTTATGATTCATGATTTATAAGCACTTAAAAATATATTATTAAATTTTAAGGGAAGCCAAATATGCCATACAAAATAACTTTTTGATTTTTATATTTTTATTTTACTTAACAAATATGTAAAGTACGATGATTATTTTTGTAATAAATTATATACTTGGGAAGCAAGCCATAATTAATTATTTTACCCCTTCAAGTTTCGTAGTTTTATTTTACAAAGTATTTTGATCAATGGACGTAATTTTGATTGGAATATTCGAGGAACAATTCGGAGAATCCTAAGATGGTAGATCACATTATGAATAGATTGGCTTCTTATTTTTGGACTTATGAATCTATAAATTATGAATGAAAAGTTTTCACTTATTTTTTTTCTATCAATTATAAAAATCACAAATTTTTATTTTTCTTACTTACTGCAAGCTACATAGAATTTTTTATATTCTAGAATTTCACCAAAATTACCTTTTTGAATAAAGAACTAGTTTGTTTAGAGGTGGACGAGTGAGTAATGGTTAAGAATATTCATGACGTAGAGAAAAAAAAAAGTCTCACTTCTCCTTTCAATTAAGAGAGAGAGAGAGAGTAAAAAATCATTTCATTTATCAGATAATATGTTAGGTTAATGCAGAAAAATAAAATAAAATTATTTTGATTTATCATTCTCTTCTGGAACGTATTATACGGGAATTGTGTATATAGAAATTTCTTTAAATTGTCATAATTACTTAATCAAGCTTTTGAATTAGAAAAAGAAAAATAGTTTTGACCCGGAACATGACTCACGACCCATGACTTTTTTGAAGGCGACATTGGAACAAATGTTGGCTAACCATTATTTTTTGTTTTTTTTTTTAATAAGTTTTGCCTTTTAGAAGATTGTAAAGTTATGGATGACAAAAAAATTCGTTCAACTCGATATCCGCGGGCTCCATCTCAAATGGGGCGGAGATTACACGCCTAACCGGATAAATGGGGCAAGGAAGGGATAGGGTTCGTTGCCTCGAAGTGGGTACAAGAAACATGAATTAAGCTAAATGAACATAATACTTGAAATAGGGGTTGACCGACCTCTCACATTACATGTGGGTCCCGACCTGAGTTAAATAATGTCGACATCTCCATATGTGTGTTGTGTTATCCTCTTTGTCAAACATTATGTTTGTGTAGCAAAACTCGAGAAACATAGCCCCCATCTCGCTACCCGCCCATTTAAAGTTAATTTCAAATTTAAATTTTTTATCAAAGAAAAATAAAAAATGAATCATCATTTTTAAAGAAAATATAAGTTGTTCTTAACAAATTAAAAAAAAATAATAATAATATTTACTAACTAAAGATATAAATAAAAATAAAATAAATGGGACGATAAATTGGGCAAGGGACTTGCTCTGCTCCACCCCGGTCTCACCCCGTCGCGCTTTAACTGGGTATGGAGACGGAGCAAAGTGACAAAAATGCTTGACAGGACGAAGGTGGAAATGAACGACTCATATCATACCCGCCCCGTTACCATCCATACGTAGGGTGAATCTTTCTGACTTTTCCATGCATTTGCAAGGTGTAATAGTGTGGATTAGGTTATTTTTTCGTTTGACAAATTTATGAAAATAAATAATAATGAGTTATGTAAATATCATAAGTAGTAATTATGAGTGTGTGATTGAAATTAATATTTAATTTTAATTAAATTTATAAATTGTATTTAAACGAAGTGTAAATATGAGGTGACTCGACACTTCTTAAATCCATTATAAACTCAACGTGATATAGATTGTTCTTGATTTCACACTAGAGCTCGCACAATTTTTTGCTTTTATCAAAACAATACAAAATTAAAAATTGATGAACTCAGCTAGAACGAGTTGAGATTTAATTTTTTTTTTTTTTTTTTTGGGATGTTCTTACTTGTCAAAAATTGTAAGTCGTGCCGAACATCTACGAACGAACCGGGCTTGACCGATTTCAAGAACAAAAAATATAAACTAGATTAATTGTTAATTAATGCCTTCATATATGTAGGCATGGCATTTGACATCACTGTACACGATGACAAATTTCACACTTTTGCATTAATGGTTTAATTAATGAGCAGGCTTCTTTTAATTTTTTTTAATTATATATTAGCCCCGCCAATTTAATTAAAAAAAAAAGGAAAAACTCTCTGATGTATTATTGTTGTTAAAGTATTTGAAATTATTTTTTGTTTTAAATAAAAGAGTAATTTTTTGTATTAGTTTAATTACCGATAATGGTTTTATAAGCAATAATAAATTAATAGGCAATAATTATTGATACAATAAATTAAAATTGTTCATAAAAAAAATTAAAAGTTTATGTACAAATTGAAGATTCGATGGAAGAGCCGACTCCGAAATTTGAGATAGTTGTAGATAAAAATATCCGATTTCAATAATTCCTTAGTCGACGTAGACAAATAAAGGATGTAGATGTGCACTTTGCACTTGGAGATGCATTAATTGATCATGTATGGGATGAATATACTAATTTTGATAAATAAGTAACAAAACGAGTTGCCATTTTCATTATATGTAATTTTTTTAATTGCGATATTATGTTTAATATTTTTTTCAGTTCATTAATAAGTGCAATATTTTAGTTCATTAAATATAATTTCTAATTTAGCGATTTTTGTAATAATATAATTTGTAATTAAATGATTTGGTGTAAAACAATCTACACCAAATTTGGCGTTCTTGGTTGGATATGGTCTAATACTTAGCTACTTATTGTTGGATTTAATTTCTTATGTGGGCTACATAGTTAATTACAATTATATTGGGCTATCTAAATTAATGGGCCAGACAAGTGATCTAACTATTGGGTAACTATTGGGCCCTAGAAACATCTAAATTGGTATGGACTTTGCAATGTGTAGAAACCGGGCTTTAGTTCAATTAGGGTTGATGGAAACCTAATTGACTAATATATAAAGAAATCTTATGTGGTTATGGTCCCCAAGCCAAATCACAAATATGTTCAAGTATTCTCTACTGCATCCATCTCAGAGGGAACCCAATTGGACACTAAGGAAATTTGGCTGTGGAAGATCTAACCAAGTTGCAGACAAATCCAATGGATCCAGGTAACTTTTAATTTACTTGTTTTGGTGATTTAACATGATTGATCTTGGGAAACTAAGGAATTACAGATTTTGGTCTAACAAGTGGTATCAGAGCGGATCATGTTGAATCATTGAACATTATGTATTTTTTAAAATATTATTTCGGATTCAGATTTAGAATTTAAAAAAAAAAAAAAAAAAAAAAAAAAAAAGGAAGAATTCAGAACATGTCGTCAATTGTTTCTGAATATTCTGAATGTAGCATTTTGTGAACAAGCCCATTATTCAAATCAAAGTTGTTTTGTTTGCTGGTGAATAAATTAAAGTGTTGCCATTAAGAATATAATAATGGAATCAGATTTAAGATTTGGATTTTTTGGCATATGGAATGGTTTACTCCATTATCAGAATTTAAGGATTTTCAATTCTGTTTTACATACCTCCGTTTATTGCCCTCTTATTCCTATTAATCATGATTTCCACTCTTGGTTTTACTTGGAATTCGATGAGTATCTACTTGTATCTTCCGGGCTTGGATTCAGTCCCCCTGTAAATTGGAAACCATGATATGCTTCATGTACTCTGTAAATTGCTTATTTTCTCTGTCAGATGAAAACCCATTTCGTAATTTTGTTCAGGCAGTTTGCTGTCGATAATAAGATTCAGGCTAAATTTTATGAAGCATGAGATTTGAATAGGAAAATTGTTTTGTAAATGGAGATTGATACTATAGTGCCAAAGAACATTGGTGAAGCATTAGATTTGAAACATTGCTCGCTAGAATTTATGGAATTTCTACAGTAATTCGTTGCGAGCGATGTCGGCGTGGGTCGGCACCGCTTGATCTCTTCAGTTTTCTATCCAGATGGAAGAAGATGAGGGGGGGCGGTTTCGGGAAGATGAAGTGACGGTTTTTTTGGAAGTTGAAACTTCCAAAGTCGATTATGGCAGATGAGGGGCGGGGGCCTGTGGGGTAAATTTGATTATCTCAGGTCCTTGGGTTGCAATTTCTATTAGGGTTGATTATTTATAAATTCAGCCCCTTGAGTTAATAACTTTTGTTATTATGCCCCCTTAAGGTTAAAATTCATCTATTGGGCCTTTAAAGTTCCGGGTTTTACAATTCAGTCCCTAAAGTTGGAAAAATTAATTAATTAGGGTCACTAAAGTTTCTGAATTGTTCAATTCAGCCCCTAAAGTTTAATTTTTATTTGAATTGGGCCTTAAGGTTATGGGTTTGAATTAATTCAGCCCTTGGAGTTTAAAATTAATTAATTTTGACCCCTAAAATTTTGAATAATTATTTTTTTGGGTCCTTAAAGTTTTAAAAAAACTTATTTTTCGACTCCTAAAGTTTCCAACAATTAGATATTGACCCATAAGGTTTCAGATAATTAATTTTCATCCCCTAAAGTTTGAATTGTTAACCCTTAGGCCCTTAAAGTTTCAAAATTCAACATTGTCCCTTAAAGTTTGGGATTTCTAAAGTTTATCCTTAAAGTTTTTATTTAATCCCTCAAATTTGCCTTGTATTTTGAAATAAATTAATTGAAACGACACGTTGCCAAAGTAACCTCTGTCGTGTAGATTTATTTATTTTAAATATGAAGGTGTGTGTGTCTGTTAATTATGCGAACAGTCATTGACCCAAAGGAAGATTACTGTTTGGCCAAATAATAGACATATCTGTGATAATAAATATGTGATGATTATAAAGTTTTCATGTGGACAATACGTCGGTCCAAAGACAGGCCTATTGTTTGACAGATTGATTATCAATATTTGATTACTGCATGGAGAGTACCACTTGCAAGTTGATGTTTCTGTCCAAAGACTAAATATCAATGTTGCACTAGGTATCTTGTAATCGGGCTCATCGTTACTTATATCTATCATGACAATTAATTGTGAGCCATTTTTTCAAATTTTGGTATTAAGGACTCTTTTGAGTATATAATATTCAAAAGTGAAATGATTGATACAATATGTTGTCAAAGCAACCTCTCTTGTAGAAATCAAGTAACTTAGAATATTAGAAGGATTTCGTGTGTATGCTAGTTTATGCGGATATTAGCCGGCCCAAAGAAAGGTTAATATTTGGCCAAATTGCATGTACACTTGTGGTGGTAAACGTGTGACGATTGTAAGGTTTCCATGTGAATAATAAATCAATCCAAAGATGGGTTTATTATTTGACAGGAGTTATTGTCAATATTTGATCACTACACCAAGAGTACCATTTGCAATTAATATTACTGTCCAAAGACTTAATATTAATGTTGCGCTAGGTATCTTGAGATGGAATTTACCATTATTTGAATTAATTAATTGTCTAATACGGATTCCGATGTGAACATGTTAACTGGGAATTAGTTCTCTATTCAGTTAATCCATCCACTTCTGCAATATCTGTCAACGTCAACTCTATTCCCATCCTTAATGGAACAAACTTCAAGAATTAGAAAGAGGGTATATATTAATTGTTCTTGCTGCAAAGATCTAGATCTTGCTTCGGATTGAGCAACTCACTCATCTTACGGAAGGAAGTTCATCTGTTGAAAAGAGGAACTTTGAGAAGTGGGATAGCTCAAATCGCACGAGTCTAATGATCATTAAGCACGGCATTCCGGAAGCCTTTAGAGGCGCAGTATCTGAAGAAGTAACTAATGCCAAGGAATTTCTTGCTGAAATTGAGAAACGTTTTGCGAAAAACGATAAGGCTGAAACAAGCACGCTTCCGCAATACTTGATTTCAATAAGGTATAAAGGCTTGATTTCAATAATGTATAAAGGCAAATGAAATATAAAGGAGTACATCATGGAGATGTCTCACATTGCTTCTAAAATTAAAGGCACTAAAGCTTGAGCTGATTTGCTCATGCATCTGGTTTTAATTTCTCCTCATGCACAATTCAAGGTCAGTTATAACTGTCAAAGGGAGAAGTGGACTCTAAATGAGCTCATTTCATACTGTGTGCAAGAAGAAGAAATGATGAAGCAAGAAAGGACTGAAAGTGTTCACTTGGCTGGTATTTCTAAGGATAAGTAATAAAGAATAAGAAAGCTGCATTTTAGCTGTAACTTTTGTGAAATTTTAGGATATATGAAGAGATACTGTATTAAATACCACGTTGGACGTGTAAAGAAAAGTACATTTCTCACTTTGGTTTGTTTTGAGGTAAATTTAGTTTCAATACCTAGACACACTTGGTGGATAAGTTTTAGTACCACTACTCACATAAGTGTGTCAGTATAGGTTGTCTGAGCTGTAAGAGCCAATTGATGCTGAAAGATTCATCTATGTGGGGTCGATGACAAATCAGTTAAGGTTGAGGCTATGTGGACTTTAGGTTATCATTAAAGACTGATTGTTATTTGGATATGAAAGAGACATTTGCGGTACCGTCCTTTTGGATGGAATTTGGTATCTATTTCTATATTGGACAAATTTGGTTACTCTTGTTCACTTAGAAATAATCAGTTTGATCTTTTTCTTAATTCAAATATTGTGGATACCAGTCCTTTATCTGGTTGCGATAACCTATATTGTGGATCATTCCCTCCGTATATATCTCTTCTATGAGGAATCTCAAACACTGGACATGTTCACGGCATATATGACTGAGTTTGAAAATCAACTCAGTAAAAGAACTTAACGAGTCAGATCTTACTATAGTGGTGAATACTATGAAAGATATGACGAATCAGGAGAACAACGTCCAGAGCATTTTGCAATATTCCTAGAGGAATGTGGAATCTACCCACAGTACATCAGAATCTTTCTAGGAATAAGCACTAAAGACTGCAGCTTGAAGCTATTGTTAAGGGGTTACAAATATTTTAAAAGTCCCACTATTAGGTTAATTTTCGAAACGGGAAACATTCGGTTCCTTGAGGATGTAGAGTTTGTAGGGGAAGATAATGTTATAAGATTGACACAATCAAGAGATTGTTTCAGAAAAACAAACTCAACAACCTCAAGAATAAATGTCATTAAGAATAAATCCACTATAAAAGGGAGAATGACAATTCGGATGACTTTATAGTTTTTCTCCAAGAAAATAAGGATGGCATGAATTGATGAAAGAAGATAGAAGACCTTATTAATCAACTTTCATCAAGCCATGTAAAGGAATAATTCTAAAGAGTGGATTGATGTCATGCATAAAGAGATAAAGTTTATAAGTAACAATGACGTTAAGGAACTCATCGTATTGCCGAAGATGCGAAACTCATTGGTTGTTATTTGATATTTAAAACCAATAGGGATTCGAAAGGTAATGTGGAGAGTTATGAGGTTTTGTCTTGTTGTAAAGGGCTTTACTCAAAGGGAATGCATACATTAAAAAGGGACTTTTTCTTCGATTTTTATGAAAGACTCTTTAAGGACAATTATGACATTTGTGACATATTTTGATCTTAAGTTACATCAGATGGTTTACAAATTAAAGAAATCCATCTATGGGCTTAAGCTGGTTTCCCGTCAATGGTATCACGAATTTCATCAAATAATCATCTTGTTTGGTTTTGAGATGAATTCAGTTGATGATTGTGGATATCACAAGTTCAGTGGGAGTAAGCATATTTTTGGTATTGTATGTCGATGACATACTGCTTGTCTGCAATGATAAACTTATTGAACGAAACCAAGAAATTTCTGTTGTGGAATATTGAAATGAATAATCTTGGTGATACCTCTTCTGTATTAAGGATATAGATACACAAGAATCATTCTTAGTGTGTTTTTGGATTATCACAAAAGAGTTGTATCGATAAGGTTCTTAAAAGATTTGAATTGCAGATATGAATTCAGGTGACCCCTATTACTAAGGAAGACACGTTTAGTCTCTATTAATGCCCCTGAGGATAAAGAAAAGAAAAGAAATACGTGAGATTCTCTATGCTTCAGCAATTGAGAAGTTAATGTATACTCATGTTTATTCACATCCGATTATAGCATTCATTGTTGGAATGCTAGACAGATATTTAATTAACTCTGGGATGAAAATTTGGAAAGCAGCCGTTAGGTTATTCGGAATCTATAGAAAACTAAAGATTACATGATCACATTCAGGAAAGTCAGACCAATTGGAGATCGTTGGATATTCTGATTATGATCATGGAATATGACTGCAAAATATTGTCACTAGGCTGCATATTTTGGATGAAATTGAAAGACCACTTAAGTTATTCTGTGACATAGCAGTCTTGTATTCCAACGGGAACATAACGATGTCAAAGTCCAAAGACATTGAGTTCCTAGTTGTAAGGAATGAAATCAGAGTGGTTAGATATCAATAAAGCATATTAAGACAAACTCCATAATCATGGATCCATTTACTAAATGGCTACCACCCAAGGTCTTTCATCAGCATAATATTCACATGGGTGCTGCATTTTTATGATATGTCAGTTTAGTGGGAGTTTGTATTTGGATGTTGTCTATTTTAGACACATATTTTTGTCCATGGATATTCGGTTTATTTCAGAAATAAAGTATTAAGTTCAGTTTCACTCTGATTAAAGTTTATGGTTGATCTCACTTAAGAAATAAGGTTGGACCAGTTGGAAATAGGCATGTGTAAGATCGCATTGCATGTAATTTCCATGCTACACATCCATACTTGATCTATGTTGTCGAATATGTTGGTGTGGTGACCATTGATGGGTTTAGTTACCAATATGAGTGTAACGAAGGCCGCTTTGATCTCTGCTGACATTGTAGATGAACCAGATTGTAACTAAGGGGATGTTTCAAGACAAGATAGCATTTGGTGCGCACTTAAGGTTATATGATATAATTGTTTCGGATGACTCATGTAGCCCAAGTGGGAGATTGTTGGATTTAATTTCTTATGTGGGCTACATAGTTAATTACAATTATATTGGGCTATCTAAATTAATGGGCCAGACAAGTGATCTAACTATTGGGTAACTATTGGGCCCTAGAAACATCTAAATTGGTATGGACTTTGCAATGTGTAGAAACCGGGCTTTAGTTCAATTAGGGTTGATGGAAACCTAATTGACTAATATATAAAGAAATCTTATGTGGTTATGGTCCCCAAGCCAAATCACAAATATGTTCAAGTATTCTCTACTGCATCCATCTCAGAGGGAACCCAATTGGACACTAAGGAAATTTGGCTGTGGAAGATCTAACCAAGTTGCAGACAAATCCAATGGATCCAGGTAACTTTTAATTTACTTGTTTTGGTGATTTAACATGATTGATCTTGGGAAACTAAGGAATTACAGATTTTGGTCTAACACTTATTTCAAATCATCTACCATAATATATGAAGTATGCATACATAGTTTCTACTTGTCATTTTTTTGCTTCTTCATTCTCAAAGATTTTCGGATTTGATCAAGCTTTTCTCTGTTCTTCAAGGCACTGGTGGACCCGGGGGTCCTGGGGGCATGTGCCCCCAACTTTTGAGATTTTTTTTAAGTCATGTTTTGTATTGATTGAAATTTAAATTTTAATATAAATCAAAGTTAACAATTAATTTTAATAACATATTTCATGGAATCCATAATTGTTTAACTTTTATCAAAATTTACTAAAAATTTGATTTTAATCTCTACCAAACAGGGGCAGAATCACAATAAATTTGAATTTCGATTATATGCTAATTTTAAAAATTCTCTGACGATCGTACACTAATCGAATTTACAAATTGCTTATGTCATTTCAAAGCTTATTTCAAGAACTACATTATGGGCATATCGAATAGTCCAAACAGATATCGAAAATAGTTAAAAATACGTTAAACGTGAGTTTTAAAGAAAGACGTCTAACTCGCATTTAAAAAAAAAATCAATTATTTCATTAACATTTATTATTTTTGCGATACAAATTTCTCGATGTAATTTTCATCATTTTATTAAGAAATTTTATATGGAATATAACATTAAAAATTTTCAAAATTTTACATCCGAAAAAATTATATCACATGTAAATTTTCGGATACAAAATTACACGGAGTATGATTTTTTTGGACGTAAATTTTCAATTGTAAAAATTCTCTCAACTTTTTTTGCAAGTTCGACTGTGCCCCCTAACTTTAAAACTGCATCCGCCCTTGCTTCAAGGCGCCATACAAAATAATAAGGACGTAGTAAATGATCAATCCATAGATAAGACTGCCCATAAGAACTCAGGTAGTGATATGCAGAAGGAACCTGAATTGACAAATAATTGGCTTTATACTAGGTTCAGTAATGCTGCTGCTACTGGTTTATATTCATTTTACACAAAGTTTATATTGTCTACAGTAGGCAAAGACAAATCCATGTTGAACAATACATAATTCGTCAAGAGCACGCGTTGGATTGTCTTTTCGCTCAATATTCATCAAAGAATATATTACTTGATGATGTGCTTGAGTCAAGTGAAGATCAAGAAGTAGTACAATTCGATGTTAGTTAAATGGCTCTAATGGACAAGTCAGGGATCAAATTGCTACAATGATTACTCAGCTACTCATACATGATTTTGTAGATTTATTTTGTTGTTTTCATTTCCCGACTGTGTGTATTTTTTCTATCGGTATTTAAGAGTGTAAACTTAGTCGACTTACTATGAAATGGTTGCTACAATCTTATAATTCACTAGCACATTTTATAATTCTATTCCACATCATTAATTTATATATTATTTTTTTGTGAACTCAATTTATTATTAGTTGTATTTTAATTTTTGTAACGGAAAAAAGCATTATATACAAATGCGATTTTCAATTTTTTATTTTTAGAAACAATTTTTCAGAATGAGGAATCGAACGCGTTCTTTGAAATTTTAAAACAGACCTTAAAGGCCGAAAATTGAAAATGAATTCAAAACACAAACAAAAAGTCCACTTAGCGTCCTTACCACTACACAAAAACGTAAACAACATTCTTCTCTTTGTAGAGTCTATCAACTTGATGGTCAAAATTGATCACATAGTCGAGTTTAAACAACTTCATAAAACAAGAAGGGCGAAAAACGTAGTTTTCATCCAACTTTAAACCAAGTTTTACTTTGACGTTGATCACTAATGACTATTCCGACACAAAATCGTTCTCATTTCAAAGAAAACCATCTCATACTGTGGTTCCCCTTCGCAGTCTCTCACTCGCTACTCCCAATGGTTTTAGCGCGGAAGCAAGGCTCGTTATGTCATTCTTAACCTTTCATAAGTACAATGTGGAGATCTTTTTTGAAAGATCTTCCCTTATAGAATAATACAACGATAAAACCATCTTTCTACTACTATAGTTTTTTCTCGAAAAAAATAATAATAGGAAAAAACATCATCATTCACATTTCAACCTGTCAGATTTTCTCACATTCGTAATATGTGAATTTACTTGCATACACAACTATCATCTCACAAAATAATACATCGGTTTCATGTCAACAGCAAATTTAATCAGTAAAGATGCCATTGCTATATTTTTGAAAGATCGAGAATACAATAGTAAAACTTTTAATAAAGACGAATTCCATAAATAAAGACCTCATTTACTATACTTAAGTCGAGTACAGAATTCTAAAAATTTTGAAATATTATTTTATAATAAAATGAGAATATATTGCATGTGAATCCAATCCCCACCTCTTCCCATTTACAAATTTTTTGACGTTTTGTGTTTGTCTTTACTCTTTAAAGATATCTATACCTTTGGAAAGTATAAATAAAATAAAATTCTAAGCCTAGAATAATCCAAAAATGTGAACATTTTTTTCCAAAATTAAACTTTAATAAAATTCAGACATTCATGATCCCAGAATAGAGTGCATGTGAAACTAAAATAATCTCATTCTTATGAATAAGTCATATTTATTATTTAGGCAAGGGACGCTACGATTAGAAGAGAAAAACATGCTTGCTCAAGTCGAATGCGACAGCATATTGTTCTTTAATAGTCACATATACTTGTAGTCCCTCACCATCTCTGGTGTCGAGTAACAAGACATCGTTGAGCTTTGTAGAGTTACAGGAATCTGTAGACACAAAATTTGCCACCCATACCAACGGCTGAAATTCAAACAATGAGCCTCTCAAGGAATCAATGCTTTAATCTCTTCAACATTTTAAATGCTCACGCTGCATTCTTTCATGAAATTGCCCTCAATTCTTCGTATTGATTCGCTCACTTTTGTCACCAAATTCGCTTGATCATGGTCAATATAGTTCATGCTTTCAACTGCTGCAATCCATAAGAACATAGACGGAGATAGGGGGGGACTCCCCCCGCCCCCCCCAACATTGTCCGCTAGTCCACTATTCCTATTTATTTTGAAATGTATTTTTCAGTTTCGCCCCCACAAAATTTTGAAATTTTTTTTTTCCATTAAAAAATATTGACCCAATAACTTACACTTTAAAATTCAACCATACAAAAATCTTAGATCTAAATAAAAGATTCAATAGTTACTTAAATAAATAAATAGCCCAAATCCAATCCAAAAACAAATGACCCATTTATGAATCAATTACCCAAAAGCATACCCACATGTCACAGCCCACAAAATGTAATCTTGACTACAGACACCCCTCATTCTTCCTCAAATCTCTTATCTGCACGATAGGCGATTGAATTGAACATTGAATTTCAGTACTGATTTGAATTATATTATGAGTAGTGGGTATTGAAATTAATTTGAATTACTGGGAATATTTACAGTAATATTTACTGGGAATTTCAGTCAATCTAACTTGCCTATTTTGGTACTCAAAATCGTCGTTTTCAATCCTCTTTGAGAAACGCAAGATTCGACCCTACTACACCTAAATGGGGGGTGATTAGGTGTAAATGCGGAATTAAAATTTAATTAACATGCAATAAGTCACAAGTTAATTATGTTTAGGTGATTAATCAAACTATTCAATTTAACCTATCTTGAAATCCACAGTAATCCCAAAGTAGTAAATAAAGCAGTAAACAATACCAGAATTGTTCACAGAGAAACCCAACGTGGGAAAACCTTCGGGCACTGTGCTAGTCAAAGATCCACTATAAACTGTCAATAAAATTTACCGACTACCAGCAAAGTTGACAACACAACCTTTTTGATCTCCTGTCTGAAGTATGAAGCAGCCCTCCTGGAATGTGCACACAAACACCAATCCTGGCTCTTCTTTGTAAAGCAGTCCTCCTGGAATGAGCACACGAACTCCAATTCTGACTCTTTACGCAGTTTATCTCCTGTAGATCTTCCCCAAGAACTCCTCGTTCTTCAAACTCTTCCTTGATCTTTAATGCAGCACAATTGACGACATAATCTTGTAGCAGATCCAAGCGAAAAAACCAATTCAATGTTTGATTTGATTGCTTTGATGTTTTCAATGAAAAAGGCTCATGAACAATGAATGATTGAACTTTGATCTTGTGTAGGATGCATTCTTCTTGAATAATATGTTGTTCAATCTTTTACATAGAAAATACGGCGCCTTTAATATATAGGTTGGACGAATTAGGTTGTATGGACCGACTTAAAGTCTCGGAAAAGGAAAATTAGATTTTTCAGATAAATACGTCGCTCGAGCGAAGAGGCATTCTCGCTCGAGCGCAGGGTCTCTCGCTCGAGGGACAGGGGGGCGAACATCGAGCGAGGAACTTTCTGCTTTAGTCGTTCGAATAACACTCCAACGAGCAGCTAGCGAAAATCAGGCGTGAATTCTTCTTGTTCCAAGCTCATAACCCCAAACCCTAATCCTAATCTACCCACTATGAAACTTTACAATTTAGTCCCTAAACTTTTATAACTGTTCAAGTTGGTCAATTTGTTCACAGAATAGCCAATACAAAATATAAACATAATAAACTCCCCCTTTGGCATTCTGTGACAAAACACAATACAACATAACAATAACATATCCAATCTACCCAAATCCAACAAAACCAACTGAATACATCTTCTACTATGTCAATCATGTATCCTGAAATCAAAAACTCACATACCAGTGTAAAAGCACGTGATACAGTAAATAAAAAATAAAGTACTTAGAAGCATAATCAGTGAAATATCTATGTCTCTCCCCAACGACCCCACAAGTTATATGCAAAAGATCAAATCAAATGAAAAGCATAAAGTGTCTAAACACTATCTATGTCTCATCCCAACGACCCCTCAAAGACATATGATCAGTATCAATATGTAACTAACTGCTCCAGACATGACGTGAATATATATCTCCCCCTTACTATGAAAATTCTCCCCCGTTTTGTCACAAATGTCGAAGAAATGGATCAGAAACACACAACAAATGGCAACAAAAAAAATTCCAATAACTGAAGAAGGGCTACAAAAAGTTTATACTACATCAAGAACCAGCCTCACTGTAAGCAACACATATATCAATATTAACTACAGCACTAGCACTATCTATGAAGCAGGAGCATCGTCTCCATCGGAAGCATCAGTCTCATCACTCTCGTACTACTGGATCAGTAGGCTCAACAGGAGTAGAAGAAGAAGAAGCATAAGATCGACTCTGCGAAACGGTAACAAGACCAATCCATTTCTGAGGGGAGGTTTGGCCTGGTGGGAGGTTTGGCACCCGGTGGGAGGTTTGGTACCCGGAACAAGTTCAATCTCACGATCAATTACCCTCCTTGGTGGCAATTTCTTTGGTAACTCGTTCAGCTTGATGTCCTCAAATTCCTTAACAAGCCTTCTGACATGTTTTAGAATCGTACTAGTCGCCTCTTCAATCTCCTCTAATCGAAGAGTGCACAAAAATGAAGGTTCAATCCTCTTGAAACCCTTACTATATTGCATGGTCGAGATACCATTCTCGCCTGTATTCCAAAACTTGTGTGGAGATAATGCATGGTTTACTACTCATCATTATTAATGAGTCGGAATGCGGCAACATTGCTGTTCTTGTATCCCGAAGAAATTCCAATCCCAGTATGAGCTTGAAATCATCCATCTGAACTGCCGACAAGTTCGGCCTTCCTTTGAAGGGACCTATTTTGATCGACACAGATTTCGCTTCTCTCGCTATCGGTTGAGCAGTGGAGTTGATTGCTTTAACTTTTCCCTTACCTCTCTCTAGAGCAAGTCCGAGCCACTGTACTTCGGCACTTGCGAGGTAGTTGTGGGTAGCACCGGTATCTATCATAACCCTAATTGGCTTCCCATTGATCTTCACATCAATGTACATTAGGCCTTTCGCCCTAAAATTGTGAGTTTCGATTCTTCTATCTTCGGCTCTTTCGAGGGACCATCTTTCCTTTAGCAACTTGGTACGATAGTGTATTGCACCGATGCGAGAATGCACCAACTACATCCTCATATTTTTCGAAGTCAGTCTCGCCATAACAGCTAGCTTGTGGGGTACTTTGCTTTGATTTGGTCCCGCCACTTGCTAGTTGGCAATATGCATTCACCATTCATTTCTGAGGACACTCTGCCACCCGATGTGGTCCTTCACATAAAAAGCACTTCAATTTAGGATGGCATCAGATCTGTCCTCATTTCCTTTTCCTTGGTTCCAATTGTTACTCTGACGGTTGCCTTGATAGGCTCCTCCCCGATTTTGAGAGTAACTATCTCCCCCATTTGAGCTTGAGCTGGGTCTATGAGGCCTATTTCCACATCCAATAGACTGACTATTTCCCGAAGGCCGATCCTCTCTCGATTCTAGTTGATAGTCACTCAAACATTCGACAGCTCGCATAGCTGCGCTTAAATCAGTGACATCCGGTTTACCATTTTCTTTAATAACCTTTTTAGGCACATAGGGACCAAATTCAATAACTTCTCAAATATTATAATCTATTGATTGAATAAATATTGTCATTCTAACCTTCCAATAGTTATAATCAGTATCATCAAATAAAGGAGGACGATTTATAGAATACCCCTCAAGATTTTGAAAAATATGGTTAGCCGCCATTACTCAAGATTGTAAAATCTTTAAAATTGAGCACCTTGTTCTGATACCGATTGTTAGCCCAAGAATAACTAATCAATAGGGGGTGAATTGATTTTTAAAACTTTTTCTAAGAATTAATCTAAATTCAAACAAGCAAAGACTAAATAGATTAATTCAAATAGTAAGTCCAAATATAAAAGCGATAAGTAAAAGGGAGAGAAGATGCAAACGATATATTTGTGGAGGTTCGATCCAAAACAATGATCTACGTCCCCCGTTACCAAGCTCTCCGGCACGAGAAAAGCCTTTTCACTATGTTGATTGACTTATGGTGCAATCCAACTCTTTACAACGCTTTCGGTGACTTACAAACAAGGAGCACCGATCATTATACAATGTTGAGTTTTACGGGACCTCAACACAACCCACACTATTGAGCTTTACGGGACCTCAATATGACCAATACAGTGACTTACAATAATGAGCATCGATCCTTATACAATGTTGATCTTTAAGGGATTTCAACATGACCCACACTTTATCAAAGTGATTTTACAATGAAATTCCTCTCTTGATAAATAATACAAACAAATTAAGTACTAAAAGAGGCTAACACTTCAATGAATAGTAATAAATGATAGTTCAAGTGTTAGATGAAAATTTTTGATGAATATGATGATTTTACAAGTTTAGTTCAATCAATCAAAGTTTCAATATGAAGAAGAAGAATACAAGTTTATGCAATGTAAGTGTAAAAATCTTCTTCAAAAATATATCTATTTCAAAATTGATATAGATAAATTAAACATAAAGAGAAATGAAAAACTTTGATAAGAGAAATGATTCAAGAAGTTTGATCCAATAATCAAAGTTTTTGCTATGAATAAATAAATGTAAAAATGTAAGCTCAAAGCAATATCAATTGAATGCTCTCAAAGTTCTTATAATAAATGAGAAGTGAGTTGGTATTTATAGAAGTGAAAAATGCCAAACTTTCTGTCAAACCGGATGACCGGTCCGGTCGACCGTCAATTTTCGGATGATCAATATAACCGTTTGTACAATCAGAACGGCAAAAAATCTGACCGTTGGAGACGTCCGGTCGACCGCCTGGTCAACCGGTTGAGCACCGGTCAATTTTTTTTTTTTTTTTTTTAGATATGATCTAAGTTCAAGTACACTTTGAAAGATCAATCTTACTTTTGATCAAAAATATTTTAGGCAAGTGATATGAAAATAAATCTTCCTGCATAAAATGATTTTTGAGGTATTGTCATTTATTACTAAAGATCAAAACGTTATACCTTTACATATGATCTCGAAAGCATAGTTTTTGATCTTGCTTCGAAATTCTTTCATGTTTGATTCTTAAACTCTTGATCTTGTTCTTCTTCATGAGCCCGATTTGATAGTCTTGATTTTGATCTTTTAGGCTCTTATTTCGAATGATTTGACTTGAATGCTTAACTTTCACTTGAATGTGTTGATTTTGGGACTACTAGATAGATTTTAACATTGAAATATCATCACTCTAAATCAATTGTTAGAAACAATATTAATCTTGTTTGTTATAATCAAAACATTGAGGATGAAATCAAGCATAGGTCAACAATTACTCCTTTTTTTATTATGACAAACAAGATGATTTGCAATGTACAAATTAAACAAATTGATAAGGAATAAAGTTGCATACATATATTTCCCATTTCAACATTCTCCCTATCATGCATAATCATCTAATCCATCTTCCCCCTTTTTGGCATAAGCAAAAAGAAATACGAGAAGGAAGTCAACCATAGCATAAAAATGTAGTGATATCATATTGATAAAGGAATATATATTATAAATTTATCATGCAATTCATATTCCCCTTATCTTTTACAAATCAATAATCATTTATTCAAAACATATTATAACAAAGCATGTATAATCATCTCTCTTCATTTTCTCCTTTTGACATAAGCAAAAAAAAAAAAAAGTATAGTATCTAAGATCAAAAGATGATTATAGGAAACAATAAAAGATTCCCCCTTTTTAATACTTTTCAAAATTTATCTTACTCAAGTTCTCCTCCTAGTATAAGCAAAATGATAACACATATGAGAGGAATATTATTGTATATAAGATCAAAACTTTAAATCAACAATAAGAGAATGATATATTCTCCCTCAATTAAGCACAAGATGCTAAATGTAGACAAATTTAAGAAAATAATAAGAATCACTTTATAGTAAAATATTAATCAAAGTATAAGTGATGCAAATGACAAGAGAAAGATCATTTGAATAAAATTTATATAAATTACATCCAATTATGAACGTAGAATTATACGAGAGCATTTAATATGAATTCAATTTAGTCACATACTTCAAAATCATCGATAATTCCCAAACCTCTTAGAATATATGAAAATCTATCAAGTATTAGAGGTTTAATGAGAATATCGGTCAATTGATTTTCCTTATTCACAAATTTTAATACAATATCCCACTTTTGAATGTCTTTAGAATATCACAGACGTAATATTTTAATGCCACTAAGATATCTAAAATTTGTTTTATGGCACTTGGGTGTGATTCTCGAGTATTGGATTGAAATATAGCATATAATCACACACTAAACATAACATCGAGTTTACTTGTGATTAGATGAAGGAGAGATCCGATCATACCTCAATATTTTGTTATGCCTATGAAAGTACCTTGATCATCTAGTTTGATTGATGAGCTCATTGAGGTGTTCATTGATTTCAACTCTTCCATTTCAAAGTTATTGAGCATGTTCATGGTGCACTCTGTTTGACTTCATTAGTTATGAAGAGATTGGTCACTTTATACTTCAAAAGATCTAGTTGCACATTTGTTTCTTCCTCATGTTGATCTTCAACATCTTTAGGATCTTTCTTGTTTTGATTTTATTTGCTCAAAAAGGAATCTCCAAACCTATATCATTATCAATACCTTTCTCTTGATTAAGAAGATTAGTTTCATCAAAAGTAACATGCATAAATTCTTCAATGACTAGAGTTATCTTGTTAAAGACTCTATAAGTTTCGCTAGTCGATGAGTAACCTAGAAAAATTTCAATATCGAATTTCGAATCAAAGTTAAATAAAACATTTACAACCAAGAACTTTAAAATAGCCGATAAATAGAATTTTATTTTTCCAAAACTCATAGGGAATATAAGTTTACTTTCGACTCTATTTACAATATAGCAAACGATTTTAATGACTTTAGCCCAAAAAAATATTTTGTCATGATATTTTCATTTAGCATGATTTTAATCATTTCTAGCAATGTGCGATTCTTCCTTTGAAGAGTCTTAGGAGCCGAAAAATTATGTTTATAGCCATAATTTTTTGCTAAAATCATTAAATGCAATGTTTTCATTTTGAACCTTTTTACAAAGTTTGAATAATTCAAAGTTTCATGCTTTTGGTTCAAAAATAGGACTCAAGTGAATCTTAGAAATGTCATTAACAACAACGAATGCATAATGCTTATCATTTGAGCTTATGATTCTAGATGGTCCAACATGATTCATGTGAAAAAGTTGAGCATGTTTTGTAGTCGAAGAGTATTGATTAAGTTAGAAAGAACTCTTCACTTGTTTTTCCAAAATCATAAATTTCCTTTTTCTTAAATCTCAAATATGACATACCTTAAACAAAACAATTTTTGAAAATATTTGAAAGTAGGTTCATGCAAATATGACATAATCTTTTATCCCACAATCAAGTATCTTTTAATGTGATAAACATTTTTCTTCACTTTTTAAACTCAATGTTTCTTCATCATTCATATTTTCGCTTGAAGTGCCTTCATCAACTACGGATTTAAAAGCAACTTGGCGTCTTTTTTCTTCTTTGCTTTTCAATGTTTTCTCCTTATTCTCGGTGCGATTTAGCTCATATGGCATCAATGTTCCATAGTGCTATTCCAATTGATATGTGTTGATATCTTTGGTATTTTCTATCAACATTCTCAATGGGCTCCATTCTTCCGAGAGTAATCTAAGCATTTTACTTACAAGATCACCATTAGTAAATTTACGACCAAAGCTTCTGAGGCTATTAACAATATCGGTGAATCGAGTAATCATGTCAACAATAGGTTCATTCTCTTTCATGAAGAAATTTTCGAACTTTTTAACTAACATATTTATTTTAGTTTCTTTAACTTTACTCGTTCCAACATGAGTAACTTCAAGAGCATGCCAAATATCATGTGCTGAATCACATGTGCTAATCATATTAAATTTATTTCTATCTAGAGCACAATAAAGCAAATTTTTGACCTTAGCATTTAATGACAATTTTCTTTTATCTTCTTCATCGTATTCTTCTCTAGGTTTAGCAATTATTTGATACGGTTTACCATTTTCTTTAATAACATTTTTAGACACATAGAGATCAAATTCAATAACTTTTCAAATATTATAATCTATTGATTGAATAAATATTGTCATTCTAGCTTTCAAATAGTTATAATGAGTATCATCAAATAAAGGAGGACGATTTGTAGAATACCCCTCAAGATTTTGAAAAATATGGCTAGCCATTACTCAAGATTGTGAAATCTTTAAAATTGAGCACCTTGCTCTATATCAATTGTTAGCCCAAGAATAACTAACCAATAGGGGGTGAATTGGGTTTTAAAACTTTTTCGAAGAATTAATCTAAATTCAAACAAGCAAGCAAGCAAAGACTAAATAGATTAATTCAAATAGTAAGTTCAAATATAAAAGCGATAAGCAAAAGGGAGAGAAGATGCAAACGATATATTTGTGGAGGTTCGATCCAAAATAATGATCTACGTCCCCCGTTACCAAGTTCTCTGACACGAGAAAAGCCTTTTCACTATATTGATTGACTTATGGTGCAATCCAACTCTTTACAACGCTTTCGATGACTTACAAACAAGGAGCACCGATCATTATACAATGTTGAGCTTTACGGGACCTCAACACAACTCACACTATTGAGCTTTACGGGACCTCAATATGACCAACACAGTAACTTACAACAATGAGCACCGATCCTTATACAATGTTGATCTTTAAATGACTTCAACACGACCCACACTTTATCAAAGTGATTTTACAATGAAATTCCTCTCTTGATAAATAATACAAACAAATTAAGTACTAAGAGAGGCTAACACTTCAATGAATAGTAATAAATGATAGTTCAAGTGTTAGATGAAAAATTTTGATGAATATGATGATTTTACAAGTTTAGTTCAATCAATCAAAGTTTCAATATGAAGAAGAAGAATACAAGTTTATGCAATGTAAGTGTAAAAATCTTCTTCAAAAATATATCTACTTCAAAATTGATATAGATAAATTAAACACAAAGAGAAATGAAAAACTTTGATAAGAGAAATGATTCAAGAAGTTTGATCCAATAATCAAAGTTTTTGCTATGAATAAATAAATGTAAAAATGTAAGCTCAAAGCAATATCAATTGAATGCTTTCAAAGTTCTTATAATAAATGAGAAGTGAGTTGGTATTTATAGAAGTGAAAAACTTTCTGTCAAACCGGATGACCGGTCTGGTCGATCGCCAATTTTCTGATGACCAATATAACAGTTTGTACAGTTAGAGCGGTAAAAAAATCTGACAGTTGGAGATATCCGGTCGACCACCATTTTTGGCCGGTCGACCGCCGCCGGTCGACAGCCTGGTCAACGCTTGACCTCCGGTCAATTTTTTTTTTTAGATATGATCTAAGTTCAAGTACACTTTGAAAGATCAATCTTACTTTTGATCTGAAATATTTTAGACAAGTGATATGAAAATAACTCTTCGTGTATAAAATGATTTTTGAGCTATTGTCATTTATTACTAAAGATCAAAGCGTTATACATTTACATATGATCTCGAATGCATAGTTTTTTGTCTTGCTTCGAAGTTCTTTCATGTTTGATTTTTAAACTCTTGATCTTGTTCTTCTTCATGAGCCCGATTTGATAGTCTTGATTTTGATCTTTTAAGCTCTCATCTCGAATGATTTGACTTGAATACTTAACTTTCACTTTGATATTCATTTCGAGTCCGATTTATGATGTGTTGATTTTGGCAATACTCGATAGATTTTAACAGTGAACTATCATCACTCAAAATCAATTGTTAGAAATAATATTAATTTTGTTTGTTATAATCAAAACATTGAGAATAAAATCAACCATATATCAAATTTTTCTAATTTCTAACTATTTTACAAACAAATGAAATATTTACAATGTGCGGTCGAAATTGGACAAACTGCGGCTGCGATAAGGTCACAGGGCTTGAGTAAAGTTGCGGTCCATGACACCTTTTATTGTGAAAGATTTTTAATTCTTTAATTTTTATCACAATTAAATAGGATAAGGAGAGGAGAATCGAAACCTTGACATCTCTTTAGGTCATTGAGAACTTGACCATTGTGGCATTCACTAAATTTGAAACTAAACTAACCAGAATAATACATATTACATTTTAGCAGGTTTAATGCAATTCTAAAAATTTGATTACGTGTTGTTCTTTTGAATTATACAAAATATGCTCACAATATCATTTGGTGAATATTGCTAATTTTTACAACAAAATTATATATGTTCAGTTTGAACAAAATAATTGTTATATTTAAATTTTAGACATTGTTTTATTCTTTTTTTTTCGAAATACATTTTTCTTTCTTCTTTCAACCGCACATTTTTCAATAAAATAATATTACATTCAAATTCAAAACTTTTTTATTATTTTTAAGTACATATTCTTCATCAAATCACTATTCCAAAATACACATTTTGCCAATTAAAAAAAAAAGCATCAAACAAGGCTCTTAATATTTTATTACTGATAATGGTCGACGATCTATAGCCGCTCGTGCTGACTCAAAATCCTGGGTCCGTCACTGTATGGGGGGATGCGGCCGCATGCCTATTTATACTATGCGATCACATAGCTTTCCCATTCAGCTGCCTCGTTTGTTGTGTGAACAAAGTTGATGCACCTTGTTCCCTCTTCCAAACTCAATATAAAACTTGTCATTTTGCTTGTTATGATCGATGTTTAATCTACCGTAACTTGAATAAGTAATTCCATGACTTCTTTAACATTCTTTGCTTGTGACCTACTCATTGGTCCTTCCTACATGATCAATGGATCATTGTCCTTGTTAGCTCCCGTACCATGGTTCACATCAGGAAATGTTTTAAACTCAATTGTAATTACTTTAGAAATTGGATTTATCTGTAATTATAATTAAAGCTTAGGACTACCCGTTTAATTATACCAAACCGGGCCTAATCTGATTTGAACTAGGACAAGGCCTTTATGCCCATATAGGCACGTAGAGAGAGTCAAATTCACTTGCGAAAAATGTCCCAAACTTTTTTAGAGAGGAGAAAAATTAGAAAGTCGTTTCTTGATTTATTATTTTTTTTCTTCGTCTGTTTGGTCTAAAAGTCGAACTTTTTTTTTTTTTTATTAAAAGAATGTGTCCACACATTGTACAGTCTTAATTTTTGAGAATACCATAGAATGCTTGAATGTTTAAAACACCAAGTTCTTGAAATAAAAAACTGAAAGTCTGTGATTTAGGAAGTTGAAAGTTCATAATTAAAATCCGAATCAAGATTTAATTATCGAATTTGGATAAATTCTTAATATAAGTTTCTTGATTATAATATACACGTAAACATTTAGTAACGATATTGAATTTTTGAATTATTGAAAATTCCAATTTTCTAAATAATTTTTGTTCCGTGGTCAAGCAATACAAAGTACAAAAATCTACTAAAATTTATGTAGATTTTTGCTTTGTGTAATGCTATTTGACTCAAATAGGTAGGGATGGAAAAAGTGATAAAATCAAATCAGACCAAATCAGAACCAAATAAAATCGAGCGGTTTAGTTCGGTTCTACAAAAAAAATTAGTGATTTCGGTTTTTAGAATTGAGAACCATTTGGTTTTGGTTCTGGTTTGATTTTGTTTCTCATTTCTCAATGTAGAGACTGGAGACTCTAATTCATTTTGGAGACCCAAATCCTAATCAATTTCTCATATTCTCTCCTTTTCAATACATCGACATGGAAACCAACAACTCCCACCTTTCGTCTATCATCGCGCTCAGTCATCATCGTCGCATTGATTTCTAAAATTGAAGCCTCAACCTTTGGTTCTTCTTCCTCAAATGCTATTTCTCTTCTTTTTTTCTTCAATCGGTAATAAAATTAGAACCAAATCAAACCAAACCAGAACCGAATGGTTCGGTTCCGATTTGGTTCCATTATAAAAAAAACCATCGATTTATGGTTCGGTTCGATTATTTTGAAATCAGAACAAAATGGAACCATATGCACCCCTATAAATATGAGTAATTTTGCAAATACTATTTCAAAAAAAAATGAAAAATGAAAAGGAAAAAATAATTGGTTAGTACGTTTCAATAGATCTTATAACTTCATATTAAGCCATGCCTAGCTTGTAGTGTGAAGGAAGTCAACAATTACGACCGCTAGCGGTCCAATATTTCATTAAAATGTGGATGAAAATTGTCACAAAACATGCGTTAAATAACATAAAGGGTCTATTATTACAACATAGTTTTGCTTTTCCTACTAAATTTGTTATTAAAACTTCGATTATCCCAAAGTCGCCAACTCTAAAACAAGACAAATCAAGTAATTAGAATGTGCTTTGAAAAAAAATCAATTTTTGTTACTTAAAAAATGAAGTAACTTCTATACAGGAAAGAAATATATTTTTAAAAAATTACTTAAAACCGCAAACGTGTCTGACTAAACTCAAAAAGTTTATGAAGCAACTTTACTTTTTTATTTGAATCTCCGTCAAATATGCTTTTATTTCGTTTTCAAGAAGCCTACTTTGATATATAACGAAGAAATCAGTAGAAGAATCAAAGAAATTGGCATTATTTATTTGGAATGCAGACGTCAAAATTTAGTGGGGTATATTGTAGACAACGTAAGCATAAATACAAGGCATATTCCGTCGAAACTACAACATATATAAAAATAGTATGACAGATTGCACTATTAGTCTTGAACTTATTGCTTCATTAGCATGTTGGTTCTCTACTTTTAAAACTGAAAAATAGATTTTCAACCTTCCGTTATAGCTGTACAATCAATTCTAACAACAAATTTCGTCTAGATCTTCATCAAATTATTGTATGAGCCTCACTTTTTTTTTTAGTGGACGATGATTTCTATAATTGAGAGGAAATGATTCGGGCCACTAGCAACATGCAAAACTTAAAATAGAACAAATGAATTGTCTAAGATCCTTAGGGTGACACCCGCACAATGTCGAGCGACGATTATTAGACTATTAAGTATTTAGTAGAGTACATTAGAGAGACGAGTGTCAAGTGTAGAGTGCAAGGATGGAGCCAGAACTCGACAAGTCGAGGCGGCCTCCCATGCTGGCTCTGTCGAAAAAAGAATTACATATTCATGAAGTTTTGAAGTTAAATATAATTAACTGTACTGATTTAAAGTGAAAGTGGTTGTAGCTCAAATGGTAAAGCACTTGTTTTGCATATGAGAGGCATCCTATTCGATTCCTCTCACCTCCGCTTCTTCTTTTGAATTTTTAACATAATAAATAATTATTAAACAAATCTATATTATATAGTTTTCATTTGTAGCGCCCCGAGTTCTGTTAACCCGGATTGCCACGTCATCGTCTTTTGCCCTAATTTTGTCAATCAATTTTGCGGAAATGACCTAATTTTTAAAATCATATTTGAAATTGAAAACTACTTCGGCAATTAAAATACATTGGATAATTGTTCAAAATTTAAATATCGTGTTTTTGGGATAGCGGAAACGAAAATACGTTAACAGTGTTTCAATACATAAGTTCGGAAACTTAATAAATTCGATAATCAAATTTTATATTGCCACCACTGCCGGATCAATCACGCTCGCCTCCGAAGTCTGCATATATTGTTAAAATAGCAGAATGAGTATTTCGAAGAAATACTCAGTAGACTCATCGCCGATAATTAATTTACAGAATAATTGAAAACACACTCATGCAATATACAATGTGATATCATCTTTGGTTCATTTTCTTGAAATCATAGGCTCTTTAAAAACATGAAATTTGTGGGTAGTCTTTCTTTCTTGTGCGGATGAAGCACATAAGTTATGCATAACATTCTTTCTTATCTCATAAGAGATTCTTTCTTTCTTTCTTTCTTTCTCATGCAATTAAGCATATAAGTTATGGCAAGCATAACAATATCATATATCGCATATGACACATTCTCATCCTATGCATAAAGCATATAAATCACGTAATTCACATAAAGCATGCAATTATAATTTAAACTAATTAATGGTGGCGAGTCTACCTCAATTGTTTCGAGTTGCGTGAAAAGTGAGCGGGAAAATAACTTCAAGCTCCTAATTGCTCGTACGTATCGTCTAGCCAAAAATAGGAAATAAGTTGGAATTAGTATTTCGAACTTTAAAGTTTTAAAGTGTTGAAATTAAGTTTAAGGACTTAATTGAAAATTATTGGAAATGAAATAAATGGCTTAAAATGATAACATAAAGTTTAGGGCTAAATTGAAAGTTTATTAAATCTGAAAATAAAAGTTTAAGGGCTAAAATAGTAAATTTTAAAAGTTAGGGACTAAGCTGTAATTATAACTAAGCTGGAATTAAAAGTTAAAAACTGAAATAATAACTTTTGTAAGTTTAAGGACTGAGCTGTAAATATACTAAAGCTGAAAATAAAAGTTGAAAACTAAAATAATAATGTTTAATAATTTAGGGACTAATCTGTAAATATAAAAAAGCTGAAAATAAAACTTAAAAGCTGAATTAAATAACTTATATAAGTTTAAGGACTAAACTGTAAATAAAATAAAGTTGAAAATATAACTTAAATGGCTGAAATAATAACTTATATAAATTAGGGACTAACTTAAAACAATTCAAAACTTGGGGCTTAAATTTATCAATTGAAATTAATATATACCTAAACTAATCTAACTAAACTAAAACCTAAACAAAACCAAAATAAAATTAAAATCAAAATCAAAACAAATCAAAATCAATATAAAACCAAAATAAAAACAAAACCTTAAATTCAAAAATTTAATTTCATTCCTCTCTCTCTTCCCCATTCGACCGAGAGAGAGGAACGATGGAGGGGCTTCGCCCCTCCTCCAATTCCCACCACCGCCGGCGACGGTGGTGGCGGCCACCGTCCGGTGGTGGCGCCTGGACTGACGGGTGGAGGTGGTGTGGGTGATTGGAGATTTTAGGGCTCGAAAACGAAGGTTAACCGAGGCGAAGGGACACGGGTTCTTGTGGTAATCCGGCTGAAAATGATCGGGAAGAGTGGGTAAGTTCATGGGTTGTTTATTTAAGGTTTTTATGTCATGCTATGGTTTAGATTTGAGGAAACTCAGGTGAAGATGGAGGTCGGTTTTCGGAGGTGAAGGAGTGGAGGTTTTGTGGTGTTCGTGGGTTGCAAAGTTGAGGTTTGCGTAACTTGAGTGGGTTTGAAGTTGGGTGTTGGGGTGGTAGTTCGATTTCTCATGGGTTTCGAAAATGGTGTCGTTTGGAGCGGTTGAGGTGGCTGCTCATGTGGTGGTAAGCTTGGTGTTGGTGTTTTGGTTTTCTCAGCGTGAGGGTGTGTTGGACTGGGTTTGGGCAGTGAGCTTGGGGTCTTGGTTGTGGAGTTGCAGTCGGGTTTCAGCATTGATTTTGGTCTCGGTTTGGGGTGTTGCAGTAGGTGAATGGAGTTTGTTGTTTGGTTTTACAGTGAGTTGGGTGAAAGGTGCAGTGGCTTGCAGTGACCTTGCAGTGGAGGTTGGTGGTGGTCGTGACTGCTCATTTGGGTGAGTTCACGGTTGATGCTAGAAATGGATTTTCTAGCATCAATGGTGTCTCACATTGGACACATTGAAATGGAGAGAGAGTTGGAGAGAATAGACAATTCTTACCAAGATGAATTTTGGCTGCGTGATGTATGGAGTGGAGGGAAATGATGGTAAATAAGATAGTGAATTTAGGGCACAAATTTCAAGGTGGGTAATTGGGTTGGGAATAGTTGGGCCTAACATTAGTGGTCATGGGGTTTTTTTTTTCTAAATTGGGTTTATGGTAATTGGGCTGAATGATTTAAAATTTCATTTTGGGACATATTTCATTGGGCCTATGTAATTGGATTATAATTATTGGACAACAAATATTGGGCTCTAAATATTGGACTTGAAACTATTAAAATTGAATCCAAATAAAAATAATTCCGAATTGAAATAAAAATAATTACTCAATATTCGATTCGATTCGAAATAATTTAAATTCATTTATGACGGCTAGACGAAACGTGCTATTTCTTAAAAATTAGGGTTAAGGTCGAGCGACACGTTGCACGAGAATTAATTTTATATTATTCAAAAGTTCTCGGTCGCTACAACCTTACCTCCTTAAAATAATTTCGTCCTCGAAATTTAATCTTACTTGATCTAATATATCTGGATACTTGGCCAGAATCTCTTCCTCTTTCTCCCAGGTAGCTTCATCGCTATCCTGTCTACCCCATTGGACTTTGACTAAAGGAATCTCTTTGTTTCTTAAGACATGGACTTTTCTTTCTATAATGCACATAGGTGTTTCCTCATAGGACAGATTCCTCTGAATCGAAATAGTCTGAAAATTTACCACGTGACTTGGATCGTGGATATACTTTCTCAATAGGGAAACGTGAAAAACGTTGTGTACGGCCGATAGCTCGGGCGGCAACGCCAAACGATAGGCCACGTTACCCACTTTCTCTAATATCTCGAATGGTCCGATAAAACGGGGTCTTAACTTCCCTCTCTTGCCGAAGCGAATAGTTCCTTTCATAGGAGCTACTTTCAAGAATACTTTCTCTCCAATTTCAAATTCTAAGTCTTTTCTCCTTTGATCGGCATAGCTTTTCTGTCTATCTTGAGCGGCTTTGATCCTGATCCGATCTTATCAATAGCCTTAACTGTCTTTTCAATCAATTCTGGACCTAAAATTCTTCTCTCGCCTACTTCATCCCAATAGACTGGTGATCGACATCGTCGTCCATAAAGTGCCTCATATGGTGCCATACCAATAGTAGCCTGGAAACTATTATTGTAGGCAAATTCCACTAATGGGAGGTGAGTCTCCCAATTACCACTCAAATCTAGTACGCAAGCTCTAAGCATATCTTCTAATGTCTGAATTGTGCGTTCAGATTGTCCATCGGTCTGGGGATGGTAAGCAGTACTAAAATTTAATTTAGTACCCATCGCTACTTGTAAACTCTTCCAGAATCTTGATGTAAATCTCGGATCTCTATCTGACACAATGGAAGCTGGTACTCCATGAAGTCTAACAATCTCTCTAACATACAACTGGGATAACTGATCCACATTGAGAGTCATTCTGATTGGTAGGAAATGAGCTGACTTCGTAAGTCGATCTACGATAACCCAAATAGCGTCATGTCCTTTCACTGATTTCGGTAACCCTGTTACGAAATCCATGGAAATTTTCTCCCATTTCCATTCTGGTATATCCAAAGGATTTAATAATCCTGATGGTCTAGGTGTTCGACCTTAACTTGTCGACACGTCATGCATCGAGAGACAAACTTTGCAATACAACCCTTCATGTTTCTCCACCAAAAGGTGTTGCGCAAATCGCGATACATCTTCGTTCCTCCTGGGTGGCATGCATATGGTCTTTGAATGAGCTTCGTCAAAATCTCATTACGGATATGTTCGTCCTTTGGTACACATAGACGTCCTCTCGAATATAAGTGCCTTATCGAGGCAATCTCGAAACCTATTCTCTTGCCGTTCCAACTTCGGATCCGATCTTTTCCAAAAATTTATCTCCAACTTGAGTGTTATAATCCGACCTCTCAAGTCCGGTTTAACGCTCGATTTGCCAATATAGAAGATCCTTGGGTGATGGGGTTCGCACTTCGATTCTTAGATTTCTCAAATCTCGAATCAAGCGATCTTGCGTCGTTCCCAAAGGCGATAAGCGTCGGCATCCTTTCTCGCTCAAAGCGTCGGCAACCTTATTTGCTTTACGGGTGGTAAAGAATGGTGCGGTCATAATCTTTTACCGCTCTAGCCATCGACGTTGTCTCATGTTCAGTTCCTTCCCGAGTGAAGAAATACTTGAGACTCTTGTGATCGGTGTAAATCTCACATTTACTCCCGTACTGAGATAGTGTCTCCAAATCTTAAGAGCGTGCACAATTGCGAGCTCTAAATCATGTGTCGGGTAATTCTTCTCATGTGGCTTCAACTGTCTTGAAGCATATGCTATCACTTTGCCATTCGCATCAAAACACAACCTAAACCATGTTTGGATGCATCGTCGTAAATAACGAAACCTTGAGATCCATCTGGGTATCGTAAGACTTCAGTGTTGAAACGAGTCTGTCCTTGAGTTTCGAAAGCTTTGTTCACATTGTTACGTCCACTGGAACTTAACTCCCTTTACGGTCAATCGAGTCATAGAACACCTTTATTTTAGAAAAACCTTCTATGAATCGCCGATAATATCCAACTAATCCAAGAAAGCTTCTCACATCTCCAACATTTGCGGTGTTGGCCAATTTGTTACGGTTTCAACCTTAGAAGGATCGACCTCGATACCTTTAGTCGTAACAATATGACCTAAGAAACCTACTCTTTCAAGCCAAAATTCACATTTCTTGAACTTGGCGTACGACTTTTCGCTTTCGGCGTTTCCAACACAGTCCTCAAATGTTCTTCATGTTGTGCGGAATCCTCGGAGTAGATCAGTATATCATCGATAAAAACAATAACGAATTTATCAAGATGCGATGGAAAACTCGGTTCATCAAATCCATAAATATCGCAGTGCGTTCGTAAGACCGAACGGCATCACCGTGAACTCATAATGTCCATATCGTGTCTGAACGCTGTCTTTGGTACGTCGGTGGCGAAACCTTTAGCCGATGGTACCAGGATCTCAAATCAATCTTCGAGAAGATTGCGGTTCCTTTTCAACCGATCGAATAAGTCTTCGATCCTGGGTAGGATACTTATTCCTTATCGTCAACTTGTTAAGTTCTCGATAGTCGATACACATCCTCATGCTTTCGTCCTTCTTCTTTACAAACAGCACAGGTGCTCCCCACGGGGATACACTTGGCCTGATGAAACCCTTCTCTAGCAATTCCTCTAATTGCACCTTCAGTTCTTGCAACTCTTTCGGTGCCATGCGGTACGGAGCTTTAGAAACAGGGGCAGCTCCTGGTACCAAATCGATGGAAAATTCCACTTGCCTATCCGGCGGAGTGCCGGGTAGATCGTCTGGAAAAACGTCACCATATTCACATACTACTGGTACTGAATCCAGAGTAATCTCATCTACGGGTTTGTCTTGAAGACTAACCAAATAGCCATGACAACTATCCTTGGCTAATAGCTTCTCTGCTTGTAAAGCCGAAATCAGGCGAGGAAGTGCCTTAATCCTCGTCCCATAAAATCTGAATACTTCTTTACCATCTTTACGAAAAATAACCTCCTTCTCGTGGCACATAATTGCGGCACGGTTGGTACTGAGCCAATCCATACCTAGAATAATATCGAAATCTTTCATTCGGATAATATTCAGGTCTGCCTCCAAAACTTGACCATCAAAATCGATTTGTACTGCCTTGACTATCTTATTAGTATCGAGGGTTTCTCCTGACGGCAAACTAACTTCAAGGGTACTACCAGTCTCTATGCCTATTAGGTTCAGTCTTTCTAAGCATGTATCTGATATAAATGAATGTGTGGCTCCCGAGTCTATCAGAACATATACAGGTATCCCAGAGATAGATAGTATACCTGATATCATATTATCATGCTCAATATTGGAAGGAAAATACGGTATGGAAAGCAATTAAGACATGTACAAGGGTACTAGGATAACTAGTATACCTGCAATCACGTCGAGTCTGGGTGCATCCATAGCGAATACCCTGGCTGTCCCCTTCCGGTTCTGGACTGGGTTCATCTTCTGATTAGAACCCTGGGCGGGCTGAGCACGACAGTCCGTTGCAAAGTGACCTGACTGGCCACACTTATAGCAGACTCCCTTCCCAAACAGGCATTCTCCCTTGTGCATCCTCTGGCACTTAGGGCAGGGAGAAATGACATTGGGCATCTGTCTCCCTGTTGGCCCTGGATTGGGCCTCTTGACGAACGGCTGGTTTCTGTTGCAGTTGCAGTTGCGGCTCGGACCTTGCCACTTTCTCTTGCCCAGGTTTCTCTGCTCATACTGAGATCCCTGGCTTACCGTCCTCCCACCGGCATAGGCTACTGCTTGAGCCTTTTTTACTACTTCCCGGTAGGTTGGTAGCTCGTGTGAGCTGACAATTTGTCGGACATCGGAGCGTAGACCTCTCTCAAATCTGCGGGCCTTTTTGAACTCCGTCTCCACCAGATGTGGAGCATAACGTGATAGCTCTTCAAACCTCCTTTCATACTCGACTATATCCATGTCTCCTTGCACTAGTCGAAGAAATTCGGCTTCCTTGTGATCTCGAAGAGCTTGTGGGAAAAACTTGTCCCTGATCTCTTCCTTGAAATCATCCCAAGTTAGGGCTGCCTGTTGTTCCTCGCTTCTCGTGCGGGATGCAGATTCCCACCAAAAACCAGCTCTTCCGATCAACATGAACTCGGCACATCCCACTTTCTTGAATTCCGGGCAGGCTATGTGCTTAAAAATTTTTTCAATGGCCTGGAGCCATTCTTCCATTGCCCGGTGGCCCATTTCCGCCGTCAAACGTAGGCGGTGTACCTTCCGAATTGTTCGATCACCGGAACAATAGGGTTGGGGTTTACTTGTCGCGGAATCTGTCTCATTTCCTGCACTGCCTTGAGTAATTCCCTGATAACGTCGGCTTGGTTCGGTGGTGCCATAACCTTCATAAATTTAAGGGCAGTTTGTAATAGTTAACTAGGAGTACTAATAAAGCGAACAGTAAGGATATCTCAGAAATTAAGTTTCAAATTTCATTTCATTCATAATTCGACTTCTTTTCAAGTAGGTACATCGGGTGGCGTGTATGCCAACATTTGATTAAAAACAAAATGTTAACCCTACTCTAACTCCTATCATCTATTCTCCTTCGGTTACGCATGATTCGGCGTCCGAGAATTCTCCCAACGCTGGATCAGCGTCTTCCTCTGGTTCTTCTTCTTCGGGATCTTCTTCGGGATCTTCTTCTTCCTCTGGGTCTTCCTCGGGATCTTCTTCCTCTTCTGGGTCTTCCTCGGGATCTTCTTCCTCTTCTGGTTCCTCCTCGGGATTGCCCTCGGGTGCTAACTCATCTTCTTGCACCTGCTCAGGCTCGAGCATTGGCTCATGTTCTGGCTCTCCTTCAGGTACAATCCCAAGGCGGTGCTCAAAATACATGGGCCAATATGCCACAAATCTCACGCAGAATGAGTCATATTCCATATCCACGTTAGGTGACGTGAGAGCATCCATGTATATGCTACGAGCTACTTCCGCATAGTCGGCCCGGAAGGTCGATAGCAAATGATGGATCGATCGGTAATCATTAGTCACATAGCCATCTTGTATGGCCCGATCGCGTACAATATTAATTTGCTCGATGTGTTGGGCTATAGCCCAATCAAGTCTAGGCCTGAAGCGGTCGTAATCTCTAGCAGCTTGTTCTACGTCACTGGGTGCATTTCTACGGATGGGTGCCATGTCCTAAACCAATTATGCAAAGTCCAATTAAGTGGGGTTATTCATCTCTTCTTAGTTAAAATTTACGAGGACGTAATAATTTAGAAAATTATTTCCAATTATGCTCAAACTCGTCTTTCTTTTCTTTCTTTCTTTCTAATTCGGATACACTTCTTTCTCTTTCTTCTAAGTCTCGTAAATCGTAAAACAGTATCCGAAATAACGTAACAGTAAACTTCAATAACTTCTTTACCTTCGGAGTCGACGGATTGAATGGTGGCAGTGGCAACTTTCATTAATGATAAAATAATCTCTTTAAAAATTCTCTTTGAAAATTTTCTTTTTTTTTTTTTTTTTTGAAAATTTGCCAGTCTACAGAAACGCAGACCAGCTCTGATACCAAGCTGTAGCGCCCCGAGTTCTGTTAACCCGGATTGCCACGTCATCGTCTTTTGCCCTAATTTTGTCAATCAATTTTGCGGAAATGACCTAATTTTTAAAATCACATTTGAAATTGAAAACTACTTCGGCAATTAAAATACATTGGATAATTGTTCAAAATTTAAATATCGTGTTTTTGGGATAGCGGAAACGAAAATACGTTAACAGTGTTTCAATACATAAGTTCGGAAACTTAATAAATTCGATAATCAAATTTTATATTGCCACCACTGCCGGGTCAATCACGTTCGCCTCCGAAGTCTCGCATATATTGTTAAAATAGCGAGAATGAGTATTTCGAAGAAATACTCAGTAGACTCATCGCCGATAATTAATTTACAGAATAATTGAAAACACACTCATGCAATATACAATGTGATATCATCTTTGGTTCATTTTCTTGAAATCATAGGCTCTTTAAAAACACGGTCGTGGGTAGTCTTTCTTTCTTATGCGGATGAAGCACATAAGTTATGCATAACATTCTTTCTTATCTCATAAGAGATTCTTTCTTTCTTTCTTTCTTTCTCATGCAATTAAGCATATAAGTTATGGCAAGCATAACAATATCATATATCGCATATGACACATTCTCATCCTATGCATAAAGCATATAAATCACGTAATTCACATAAAGCATGCAATTATAATTTAAACTAATTAATGGTGGCGAGTCTACCTCAATTGTTTCGAGTTGCGTGAAAAGTGAGCGGGAAAATAACTTCAAGCTCCTAATTGCTCGTACGTATCGTCTAGCCAAAAATAGGAAATAAGTTGGAATTAGTATTTCGAACTTTAAAGTTTTAAAGTGTTGAAATTAAGTTTAAGGACTTAATTGAAAATTATTGGAAATGAAATAAATGGCTTAAAATGATAACATAAAGTTTAGGGCTAAATTAAAAGTTTATTAAATCTGAAAATAAAAGTTTAAGGGCTAAAATAGTAAATTTTAAAAGTTAGGGACTAAGCTGTAATTATAACTAAGCTGGAATTAAAAGTTAAAAACTGAAATAATAACTTTTGTAAGTTTAAGGACTGAGCTGTAAATATACTAAAGCTGAAAATAAAAGTTGAAAACTAAAATAATAATGTTTAATAATTTAGGGACTAATCTGTAAATATAAAAAAGCTGAAAATAAAACTTAAAAGCTGAATTAAATAACTTATATAAGTTTAAGGACTAAACTGTAAATAAAATAAAGTTGAAAATATAACTTAAATGGCTGAAATAATAACTTATATAAATTAGGGACTAACTTAAAACAATTCAAAACTTGGGGCTAAAATTTATCAATTGAAATTAATATATACCTAAACTAATCTAACTAAACTAAAACCAAAACAAAATCAAAATAAAATTAAAATCAAAATCAAAACAAATCAAAATAAAACAAAATCAAAATCAATATAAAACCAAAATAAAAACAAAACCTTAAATTCAAAAATTTAATTTCATTCCTCTCTCTCTTCCCCATTCGACCGAGAGAGAGGAACGATGGAGGGGCTTCGCCCCTCCTCCAATTCCCACCACCGCCGGCGACGGTGGTGGCGCTGCCACCGTCCGGTGGTGGCGCCGGCACGGGTGGAGGTGGTGTGGGTGATTGGAGATTTTAGGGCTCGAAAATGAAGGTTAACCGAGGCGAAGGGACACGGGTTCTTGTGGTAATCCGGCTGAAAATGATCGGGAAGAGTGGGTAAGTTCATGGGTTGTTTATTTAAGGTTTTTATTTCATGATTTGGTGTTGATTTGAGGAAAATGAGGTGAAGATGGCTGTGGGTTTCGGAGGTGAAGGAGTGGCGGTTTTGGCGTGTTCGTGGGTTGCGAGGTTGAGGTTTGCGATAACTTGAGTGGGTTTGAAGTTGGGTGTTGGGGTGGTAGTTCGATTTACTGTGGGTTTCGAAAATGGCTGTCGTTTGGAGCGGTTGAGGTGGCTGCTCATGTGGTGGTAAGCTTGGTGTTGGTGTTTTGGTTTTCTCAGCGTGAGGGTGTGTTGGACTGGGTTTGGGCAGTGAGCTTGGGGTCTTGGTTGTGGAGTTGCAGTCGGGTTTCAGCATTGATTTTGGTCTCGGTTTGGGGTGTTGCAGTAGGTGAATGGAGTTTGTTGTTTGGTTTTACAGTGAGTTGGGTGAAAGGTGCAGTGGCTTGCAGTGACCTTGCAGTGGAGGTTGGTGGTGGCTGCACTGTTCATTTGGGTGAGTTCACGGTTGATGCTAGAAATGGATTTTCTAGCATCAATGGTGTCTCACATTGGACACATTGAAATGGAGAGAGAGTTGGAGAGAATAGACAATTCTTACCAAGATGAATTTTGGCTGCGTGATGTATGGAGTGGAGGGAAATGATGGTAAATAAGATAGTGAATTTAGGGCACAAATTTCAAGGTGGGTAATTGGGTTGGGAATAGTTGGGCCTAACATTAGGGCTGTGGGGTTTTTTTCTAAATTGGGCTTATGGTAATTGGGCTGAATGATTTAAAATTTCATTTTGGGACATATTTCATTGGGCCTATGTAATTGGATTATAATTATTGGACAACAAATATTGGGCTCTAAATATTGGACTTGAAACTATTAAAATTGAATCCAAATAAAAATAATTCCGAATTGAAATAAAAATAATTACTCAATATTCGATTCGATTCGAAATAATTTAAATTCATTTATGACGGCTAGACGAAACGTGCTATTTCTTAAAAATTAGGGTTAAGGTCGAGCGACACGTTGCACGAGAATTAATTTTATATTATTCAAAAGTTCTCGGTCGCTACATCATTTATTTCAATAGAATAGTTGTAGCTCATATTGTAAATTGCTTGCTTTGTATACGAGGGGCATGGGGTTTGATTCCCCTCATCAACAATTCTTCTTTTAATTTCTAACACAATAGATAATAACTAAATAATTCTATATTATTAGTTTTTGTTTCTAAAATAATTTGTTTAAGAAATTTGTTAACTCAAATTATTACTTCATAATATATATTTTATTAATTTATTTTGTAAAATTCAAATTTGGACAATTAATGTAATAATCTTTATTTTTTTAAGAGTTCAAAAAACACTTTTCTTTTTGTGGTAAAAAATAGCTCTAAAATTCACTTGAAAATTTTTGCATAGGCTTCGCATAAATTCGGAGCTTGTCTTTATCATTTAATTATGTTTTACGTATAAATTTCATCTTATCTCGTTTAAGTTCATAAAAACTTGAAATTTGATCACACGTATGATTCAAAAAATGTACTTTTATTCCTTATTATTTTTGGTTGTTTTGGATTATATTTTCATATGTATACGATTTTTATATTTTAGTGCATTTAGAGATTGATTAAACCCTTATTTGAGACACATTAAAATTTTTATTTTCATTATTCTACTCATTTTCAACTACACATTTTTCAATAAAATAATATTTTCATTATATCAATAATTTTTCCTTCTTTTTCAATCACACATTCTCCATCAATCTACTATTCCAAAATACATTCTTCCAAAATAATGTGACTCAAACACACCCTAAAGATTCTTTTAATATAAATTAATTAAATATTAATAAAAAATTTCGCTATGTTGGATGATCGCTCAATGGCCACTCAACACTCTACCCTACATCACCTGGAACGACTAGATCCATCCCTGGTCGAGTGTGTATAATTTAACCTATGAGGGTTGGAGGTATTCAGAGTGAATGCCTACAATGGCAAAGGCGGCTGTAATTTAGAGTTTGTTTGGAAAGGATTAAAATCGGATTAAAATTGAAAAACTAGTCGTTATTGTTGACTTTTATTAGACGGGTGAGACCCAATAATAGCTATATTTTCAATTTTAATTAGATTAAAATCATTCTCAAACAAAGCCATTCAGAATTGGTGCTAAAACTACTATAGCAAAAGACTAAGGATCAAATTGCCATTAACGGCAATAGTTTTGGGGTAGAATCGTGCAGTTTTCCCATAATATCCCCTCCTGCCCACAAAGTACGAAAGAACACAACTGGGACCTCGTTGCTCGTCTTCGCAAGATCCATTCAGCTTCCATTTTCCTCTGTTCTTACTGTATAGATACAGAAAAAACTGTCAATCAGAATTCTTGGGTTAAAATCTTCCAGGGGTTTTTGAAATTTGATTGGCAAAACAATGTTATTGAGCCAATAATAATTCTTATATATTCAAAGTCAAATTTTTTTTTTTCATCTAGTAAATAGATATAGAGATAAAATTCGTTCAAAAATGGTGATGGATGAAGTGGGAAAATCAATGCCGGAGACAACGACAGGAGCAGCTGCAGGAACGACGTCGTATGTTTCGTCCTCGATTTTCTCGAATCATCCATTAATGTCGGCTCTCATCGCCTTTGCTCTTGCCCAATCTTTCAAGCTCCTCCTCTCCTGGTACGCTTTTGATCCATCCCTGTATACACACGCACTTGAGTGTGTTTCTGTGTGTTTTTATTATAATTGATTTATTTTTTTTGTTTGTTTTTAAGAAATCTCGGAAATGGGATCTGGAGTTGGAAACTGTTATTTTCTTGAAAATGTTTATTCAAATGATTATGTCTAATTTGGGTTGCAATTGCATGCATCTGTTGAGAAAAATAATGATTTACTGAATTAAATGTTTTCTGGATTTTTCTTGTTATATATGCTGATTCTCATCTTCAATTAATATATTTTTTTAATAAAATATAAATCTCTCTATATTCTAGTTAAATAAGAAAAAAGATGAATCTGATTCAGTAATTGTAAGCAAATTTAATAATTCAATTCAAATTTCTGAAAACGTATCCATAAGTACATCACAGGCAAAAACTACCAACCTGTGATTCAGTTATTTCAGCATATAAGCTCATAAAGGTTAATAAATAACGAAAAAAAAATGAAATGTTTATAGAAAATATCCAATCTAATGGAAAAGCCGACCCTGAATCAATGCTTAGTTTGTTGTCTTTTGTTGTTGTTGTTGTTGTTGTTGTTGTTGTGTAGTATGTGGGAAACATAAATTCGATACTGTTTAAGACATCCTTTAAACGACAAATGGCTGGGTACTAATCCTCCGAGGGTGAAATTTTCTGGTTCTTCTTTAACACAAGAATCAATGTCAACCTTCGTCTTGATAATACCCTAAGTTATTTAGCCTCCCAGGTATACCTGTTTAGGTCAAGTCGGATAGTTGTATAAATAATCTTTTGAGCAATGCGAAGTTCAGTATGCATGTCGTGGTTTTTTCAGTCTGACTGCCTAGGCCAGGTTTTGAAACTCTATTAAGATTACTTCTTTGATGATTTCATTTTCTTAATAATTAGAGTATAGTAGGTTTAGCTGATCATTAGTGAATGTAAAGTAAGAATCTAATAAATGTTTATGAAACCCAGCTTCAGAATTCTAAAGGATCTCAAATTTTAAGCAGATATACATCTTGATGGTTGGAGGAGCCCATCCATTACATAAATACGTGATTGACAAACTAATTTGAATAAACTTCAATTATGTCAAATACACCATGCGTGACAGTGTTCAGAATCAAATGAAGTAAATAAAAATCCGGTATCTTGATCTTGATAACATGTTGTAGATCGTGTCTTTCCAACTGGAGCTTGTGAAATCTTGCAGGCAAGATAAGAGGCCAAATGATATATATACATAAGATGATGCAGTTTACGGAATTCTATTGATATTAGTATGCATATTTTACACTCAAGACATTATTTCATCTCCCTTCCCTCCAAATAAAGAAAGACGATTTACTCACCAACCTAGCTACAATCCTATTCAGAGCATGTCTAGGTTGTTAGCCTAACCCTCAATTGGTACCCTGGTGCAATACCTGCATGCAGTTGGTATGTTTGAAGTAATTCCTTATCTTGAAACTTTGGTTGCTTCTTCTGTAAGATGAACCGAACCGTCTGCAAAACACTGAAAAATATTAAAGAAGCTAAAATGTTATCCATTATAGTGTCCAATCTAGTCAAATACTGTTGACATAGCAAGCAATAGGACAATTGTAGGAGAAGGGGAAAGCCGAAAATGGAAGAGGAAAAATGGGGGGGGGGGGGGGGGGGGGGGGGGAGGATGGTGGAATCTGTTTATTTTATTCATCAAAAGTTGTCTTTATTACATTGCTAAAGCTCCCTTTATATAGGGCAAATTTTCAATGATCATATTTTAAATAAGAAATATTTAATAAAAGCTATTAAATCAAATCATAATTATATTTCCTAAAATAGCATGAAAATTGGAAACTAAATATAATAATATCCCTTTTAATATTCTATCAACGACATAAGCGAGAAAGAGAACAGATAAACAAGTTGAAAGGGATGGGATAGATAGGTGGTTTCGCCTTCTCAACTACTTTTCATCCTGCCCAGCCGCTAGTTATATATAAATTATCGATACAGACACGTATGTCCAACACGACACGTCAGACATGCCGACACATGATTTTTAAAAAAACTGTTGACACGACATCTCGTGGACATGTTGATTAAATTTTTTAAAATTCTTTATTTATATAATATAAATGTAGTTTTATACTTTTTATTAATTTATATGTTGAAATTTTTTAAATATGAGTACTTATTTGTTATTTAATAATAATTTTGAATTAAAAATATATAATATTTGTTTATAAAGAATAAAAAAGACCATGATAGTGTGTCCGAGGAGTGTCGGTATCCGACACATATCGGATACGGACACGCTACCCTAGTCAAAGTGTCCGTGCTACAAAGCTAGTCACCGTGGCAAAGCTAATAACTTCAATTTATTTTGAACAACCCTTAGCTTACAACCACCGGGAATTTGCTTGATATTTTGTCATTCCATCAAAAGAAGCGGGGGCCTTACTATAAATATCATTAATATACTGACACGCAGAACATGAAACTATAACCATCTGAAATTGATAGCTAAAGACAACAAAGAAGGAAACTTAATTATTCATCCATAACTAAATGAATTCTGAGGGTTAAGAGAGTTATTTAATCTTGTTTCTATACTACCTAAAAGTTTCACCCGCAAAGAAAAATGAAAAATTACCGGGTTAAATGCAGCACTGAAAACTCAATACATGTAGACCGGCAATGAAAAATATGTTTGTTACTTGTAAAATTATCAAACCATTTAAATCTTTCAGGTATAAAGAAAGACGTTGGGATCTCAAGCAACTTATTGGATCTGGCGGTATGCCGTCGTCCCACTCAGCAACAGTAATTGCTCTTGCAGTGGCTGTTGGTTTACAGGAGGGCTTTGGAGGATCACTATTTGCGTTGGCATTTATCTTGGCATGTGTGGTAAGATCTCTCTTGATTGTTTATGGTATAATCTTTCCTTTCTACATTCCTATGAGACCATTATTGACTTAATGCATGCTTGGCGAGCTTAAAAGAATTACTTATAAGTTTAATTATAAATAAGTGAGTTTTAAAGGAAATATAGTTTTTTGTTGGTTGAAGTTGGAAACAAGGAGGTTGCTGATTTTGAAAGAAACTCCGAACCTACCATCAAATAAGTAAACTTTTTACTGTAAGTAAGACGTCCAAATATGTTTGGAAACATAAGTTTGAATGGATAAATACGCACTTCCATGGAGCTGTTGATTAGTGAAATCAGCAAGAAGAAAGTGATATTATGGGCAGAATGTTTATAAAATTGTCCTCTGGAAAGAAAGATGTTAACAGTTCATAGAGGACTGTGTCCCTGTACATCAATGTGTATGATATTGTAATTTTATTCTTTCTTTTTTGGCCTTTGTAGTAAAAATGTTGTCCCCTTCAAGCATAAACACTTTTTTGTATCTTGGTTCTCCTTGTATCAGATTTTGGTTTAGAAAAATAACATAAAGATATACATGGAAATCTCCAAAACTGGAGGAAAACTATGAACTTCCAAATAGAAAAGTTACACTATAGGAAACATGGTTACAATCATAAAGAATTTCTCTCTAATTGAAACCCAAATATCATAGGGAAAATAATCTAAGCTTTACCAGACTCACCTATTCTACTGTTTGTACAAACCTCAAAGAGACAAGAAAAGCTAGGTTGCTAGACTTACTATTTTTCCTCTCAAGAAACCCTTTATCACGTATACAAAAGAGAGAATCGCATCAATTTAAAGAGATTGCTCGCTGAACCTTTTTCTTAATTTTCCTCCAAGAATCAGCTGCCTAAAACATGCCTTATTTGAAACTTTTTCAATTCTCATTCCATCCCAAATTGGCTCACACACAATTTGAGAACTTTGGCATCCTTTTCTTCCTCCAATTAAATAACAATGTACAGTTCAAAGGTAAGTTTTCATTACCTTAAATTGTTTCCTTTTAATATTGATTCTTCTTTGCTTTGGTAACTTTTGAGGCAATATTCCCTGCAACTTTCACTTGTTTTCACTTATTAACTGTTATATAAAACTGGAAATTCTTATAAGAAAAACCCTTGGCAGGTGATGTATGATGCAACGGGCGTAAGATTACATGCTGGAAGACAAGCAGAGGTTTGTGGCTCTTGCTGCTGCCAGTTTGTATTGATGCAATTATAGATGCATGCGAAAATGCGTAAGCATATTACGCTTGTAAAATTGATAAATTTGAAGATGCCAAATAGTGGAATGAATATACAAGTTTTATGCTATATACATCCAGAAACATCTAACGGACCAGAGATTTTTCAGGTTTTAAATCAAATTGTATGTGAACTTCCAGCTGAACATCCTCTGTCTGAGAGCAGACCACTGCGTGAACTTCTTGGTCACACACCTACTCAGGTTCATTTTTTTGCTTTAAATGAAGATTAAGTTTTTACCATACATATCATTTACTTTTGTGCATTGTTGTTGCCAGTTTTACACTTTTTCCTAAATTAATTTTTTCTTTCTTTACATTGCCAACTCCGTGTTATTTCATGGTAGAAGAAGGTTGGGTAAGATGAAATGTCATCTCAAAACTCTTACCTCTCGTCAAGATAGGAAACTCGCTTATTTCTATCTTTCACAAATTAAAAGAAATAGTTATTTAAAACTTAATTACTTACTTATTAGTAAATCTACTAATAAGAAACTTTTTGAGCTTAGCAAAACATGATTTCTTGATTCTTTTCTTGCTAAACTTTTCATTCTTTCTCTGTTCATAAATGGCTAACACACTAAATAGAGGATAGAGGCTTTTATGGCTTGTTTGGTAAGGTGGACTACATAGTATTAAGAAGTACAAAAGTTAAAATTCTGTATATTATACCGTCAAATCGAGTACTGTCTGTGAAACATACTCTCAAGAGTCTCCGCCTGAAAAATGACTAATATTTGTTTAGCATTTCATTTAATCGTCATTTTAGGTTTGTCCTTGCCTTTGCGGGTTCAACACCCTTAATGAATACTTGCTACAGTTCAATGTGTGAAATCCTGTCTAATCCAGAGCATGCCCAGTTTTATATATTAATATTGTCACTAAACCGTTATACTTTTTTTTTTTTATTAATTTCTGAAATTTGTCATGTGCTTCAGGTTGTTGCTGGTGCTCTGCTGGGACTTATTACAGCAACAATTATCCATTTGATCAATGGCTCTGGCATTCGAGCTTGATCGTTACATTTCTCCATTTATACAACAGATCTATTGCATGTCATTTCGATTCCCCTGTTGAATATGGTTTCTCTTGAATTGAAGTCGCGTCTATGAACAGAAGGATAAACTAAAGGTGCATCTATTGATTGTAGTTTGATGAATTGTAAATAATAAGGTTTGTTGAAAGGGGGGAGGGGGAGAAGTCAAAGTCTAATATACATGAATAGCAGTACATTACCAGTTTTCAGTATAAGTTCGTTAGTTTGACTGATTAAAGCATTGACGATGGTGTAGCTGGCTTCAAACTATTAACTCCGTGCATGTTTGGTAGTTGATTAAAATAAATTTTAAGCGATTATAAGTTGAGAGCCTTACGTAATGTGTAAATAATAAGTGGATAGAAAATTGTTTTGACCAGGAGTGATTAAATTATAATCCATACAAAACATGCTCCAATTTAGCTATAAGCGTACTTCCCTTGAAACTTCAAACTAATTCACTTGCAAAAATACTAGGTGCTTGTTTGAATCTCATTTCTGGTTAAGAGTGCATGTTGAAATAGTAGATTAATGGAGAATGTGTGGTTAAAAAAGAAGAAAAAGTTTTATGTTTGCGTGTAACATTATTTTATTGAAGAATGTGTGGTTGAAAAGAAAAGAGAAAAATATATTTTAGAAATACTGAGGATTAAATAATGACTAAAATATCGAAAATATCTCGTGTAAGTTAGTGTTTCATAAAGCATGTTTAGGTATGAAGTTTGTCAATTTTTACTGTATTATATACTTTTCATTTAATAACGGCTATTTTTTCTTATACTTACGTAAGTGAAAGTTTTAAATTATTTAGATCCACGTGCGGAATTACATAACTAAAAGTAACAAGTTACTTTTTTAATTATTTCTAGATGGTTAGTCAAACAAATCAATTTATCCTAAGTTTGAATACCACAATCAATAATTAAAGTAATAAAGAACACCAAAAATGATAATCAAGAAATCTCAACTAGGTAAAATTTTTGGGTGTTTTGTCAGTCAATAATCAGCTATAAATAGAAGCAAACTTACAGTACGGTACAACCCATCTACTTCATAGAACTTCTAATCTCAATTCCTGCAATTTCATTTGATCCTACTGGAGGTGTGCTCCTTCAAAACGAATCCTGACTCTTGATTTATACCTTAGCCCTTCGTATTGTGTGCTCCGACGTCAAATTCTGACTCCTGGTACCTCACCTTAATCCTCCTTAATTTGTACTTTTGCAATAGCTCCCCGATCCTTGATATCGATTTATTTCTGATAGATTAAATGAAGAACATCTCGTTTTTCGGGTTGGTATTTGATCAAAAGATCTTTTTGTGTTTGATCTTGTAGGATGATGCAAAAAATATTGGAATATGTTTTTGGTTTTCAAATATCAAACGCTTGACTTACAACAAGGTACTACTAATTGGATCAATATATGAGTTGAATAATGAACAAATAATATTGTGGTTGAATCAGGAATCAATTAAAGTTTTGGATCGTGCGCTATGCGAGCTACACCACTCAAGAGCTAGTCTAGAACTAAGCGAGTGACAGCGATTCTGCTTCTACAGCTAGACCGTCGACTGGGCGACAAGGTAGCGAAATAGTATCATACTCGATTTCAACTTTTTCAACTCCGAATCTTGATATTCTTCTTGGCTTTATTTGACTTCTTTTAGGACTCTATCAACCCTATACTAATTTTATCATAACTTGGACTTTTCTAATTCTAATTTGACTTTAATTACAAAATAATTAAATCCCGATACAATTCAACTAGGATCTGATTTTGACAAAGGAAATTGTCAATTACAAATTTAGAAATTGTCAATTATATAATTTGGAAGATACAAGAATAACCAGAAGCAAATCCTTACTGTTCTTTAGAGTAATAATATGAGCGAACTTTTATTTATAAATAGTACTTTAATGCTTAATAAACATTTTTAACAGCAGTAAAAACAAAATTATCATGTTAAAATATTTTTTTTTTAGATGGGTCTTTTTCTTGATTAATTGTTGATGGTGAAGTTAGGGGTCCTCAACTGAGAGAAGTTAAGCCAAATTGTACCGAACACACACCTGCCGTTGCCCATCCTGGCCATGTGGAAATTCTGACGAAAAAAAAGCATCACATCTTAAATAACACAACCAAATGGCCCCAACTCTGCCAGACGACAAACCCACTACGGCAAAAAAAAAAAAAAAATTCACAATTCACGGGGATAGATTATGATTATAATTCTCAGAAATAGGAGACATCGAAAGTTGAACTCAGCATTTTAAATAATCCTATCGGAAAGCTTAAACTCTTAAAAGGAAAAAACTCTAAATTTGCGGAAAATATGCTTAGTTTCTTGTTCATAGACGCATTCACTTGCTGCCAACTGATATGGGTGCAGTCATTCAAACTCCTACACTCCTACTCTGTACATTTCCCAACTTTATTCAGTATCGAGCTTTTTGACTAGATCTTATGACCAATATTCCAAATAACTCATCAAAAATAAAAATAAAAAAATCTCGAAATAATTGATCCCAGAAAGAACCATAAAGAGGAATCGTAATGAATATTACGAAGTGTACGGATAATAAGTATGAATGTGCGTTGTTAAAATTAATATTTAATTTTGACCAAATTTACAAATTAATGAACGCAAAGGCTAAATTTTTATCCCAAAAAAGTAGAAACTCTCCTCAAGATTCCATGATATGATAGCAAGTTGCAGCCTAAGCAGTATTTTAGTGCTAACAATTTTTTACTGTTACTCCAACATTAAGCTGCTTTTTTACCAGTCGGTGGATCTGAACTTCATCGTTTGATGGCCATTATTAATAAAAAAATAATGTTTTGAATGGTGAAATTTTGGAGAATGAATGGTTAAAAAATGGAGAAAAATTTTAAGTTCACGTACAGAATATTTTATTGTGTGAATATATGGTTAAAAATGAGAACGTAGAAAAAATGGTTTTAATTTAACGGTCATCAAATCTGCCGGTCTCTAAAAAGTCTATGGTTTCAGTGTTCTATTCTCTGCAAATTTGGTTCTCTCCTTCAGAAAAATCCTGCAGGGTTGAAATCAATATATAGTACTCTGTTTTTGTTTCATGTTCTTGCTAATAAGCATATTATATAGCAATTTGTAGTTTTATTTAGTTGGTATTTCAGTTGATATTAATGAACTGAGTAAAAGAATTCGTGTAGTCGACCATGAACTTATTTATCATTTATGAGGCCTCTGTTATAGTCTCTGATATGCTTTTTCTGGATGATGAATAGGGTCATAGAAACTTGCAATGTTGACTGTTATGCATGAGTTTCCTCAGATGGACTTCTTTTTCAAATTGCTGTTATGGGTGGCTGTGCATTATACTTTTTGTGTTGAAGATTTTAGAATTTGAACTTAAAAGGGAAAAAATTATACTAATCAGATTTTTTTTGCACTCAAAACAACAATGCAGATGTTCATCCTGAGATCTGCATCACTTTTAGAAGTAGCATTGGATGAGGTTTAACCACATGGGGAAAGGGGATTTGTTTGTGATTTTATATAGGTTTGCTTAGTTAGCATTGTAGACGAAAAGGGGAAGGGGTTTTTGCTGGCAGTCGAGTGCAAGTCGATTTTTCTAGTTATATTTAGTAGATCAAAAGGAGTAAAAATGAGATCCATAGAGGATAAGGGGTGCTTGAGTCATGGAACTACACAAGAGATGCCGGATGAAAGTTGTATGAGTTTTGAGTTCCACAAGGGAAATGGGATGAATCGAGCTTCTCACCAACGAACAGCCTTAGGGAAACCAACTCCGTCAAAATGGGACGATGCACAAAAATGGCTAGTAAATCTATCGAAAGAAGGAGATAAAAATCAGGCAAAAGCTTCCCCCCGTAATTCAAATGCTGATGCCAAGAGATTGATTGTTCTGGTACCAAAGAAGGAATACTCGAGTGGTGAGGAAGATAATGATGGTACTGGCTCTACAAAAGCGAGTCCATATGAAGTGGAAACTAAGAAAATAGACTGTGATGAGTCAATATGGAGAATCAGTAAGCCAGTTAATAGTTCTGCATCGGTTGTGAGCTCAATATGTGTGAGGGATATGGGGACAGAAATGACTCCGATAGCAAGTCAAGAACCCTCGAGAACGGCTACTCCTATCAAAGCCAGAACTCCAGTATCAAAAAGCCCCATATGCTCAGGTCCATCAACTCCGGCAAGAAGTCAGAGCGGATTGCTGGCTCACAAAAGTGGCCAAACTGTTACTATCCTGACTGGGACGAGAGACGAGGGTAGCAGGGGCAACGGTACCACTATACAATGCAGCAGAGACGGAGAAGAACCAAATGCTAACAATACGTCTGCAAGCAGGACTACAGATCAATCAAGAAAGTTAAATCCTCTGGAAACCCGAGCAACAGCTTGGGATGAGGCCGAGCGTGCTAAAAACATGGCAAGGTAATTTATTGAATCATTTTTCTGCTTATTAAGAAACCAAAGCTTCGAAGATTCCTCCAATGCTTGTAAAGCACTTCCTTTACATTCGGTTTGTCCATGTGAGAAACCTTAGATAGTTTACTAGTTGTCTATTGATGGACCTGCAGGTACAAGCGCGAAGAGGTGAAGATTCAGGTCTGGGAAAATCATCAGAAGAGGAAAGCTGAAATGGGAATGCGGAGAATGGAGGTAATTTGACATTATTCTACAACCAGCATATATTGCAGATTTAAAAGGTGTACTTTGGCTGATTCTTCATTGTTTTACTGGCACTTTTTAAAGTGTTTGATGAGAAAAAAACTTACAAAATACATGAATCATGGAGGATCAGGGCATCTCCAATGGAGACACCAAAACACCAAAATTTGGAGCCAAAGTGCTCCAACGTGGCACCAAATTTTGCACCATTTTGGAAAAATTGTGCAAAGAATATGGTGCAACACTTCCAAAAGGATATCATCATCATCATCGTCGTCGTCGTCATCATTATTATTATTATTATTAAGGATATTATTAGTATTATTATTATTATGATTATTATTTGCATTTTTACTATTATTAAGGATATTATTAAGGATGTTATTATTATTATTTGCATTTAAAATAAATTTTAAATGTTGAAAATAATAATTACTGAATTATTTAAAATAAGAACAAAAACATATAAAATATAACAAACACGATTATTTATAGTTAACAGGAAATATATTACAACAACCATATACCTACATTAATCTAGTTTTATTTAAAGAAAACGATACATAAAAACAAGTGCATAGTTTAATAATCTGGAAGAGAAATAAATAAATAATATTTCGAATAAATAAATTATTAAGAATAAAAAAAGAGAAGAAAATGATTAAACACTGTTCATTTAGTGTAACTTTTGGTGTAATGGTTGGAGATGAATTTTAGTTTGGTGCAAGATTTGGTGGGAAATAGTGCAAATTTTGGTGCGGCACTGGAAATGGCCTAAGAACATGTGAAATTTGCATACAGCGTTCTTGTTTCAGTTGAAGCAATTTTTAAGAATAATGTTACTTTTATATAATAGTTTACATACAAATGAAGTGTCAAATAGAGATTTGAGGTTTTTTTTTTTTTTTAAATTTGATTGAAGAAATTCTGATCCAATCTTATCTCACCACACTATGTGTACGTAAACCATTATGTAAACTATTATATACATGAAGATGTTCATAAGAATGGAACTGTCTTGCTAGAACAAGTTAGAAGGATGAATAATGCTATTTATAGTGAAAGCTACCGGAAGTCGTCCTTGTTGCATACACAATAGTTTGTTAAATATATGTTGAAATTGTTGGATATTGTTCAAATTAACAATAAGAAGTGATTTTGAAAGTGATGGGAATGGTTAACCATGAAAAAAAAAAGCAAAAACAAAACGAGAACAAAAAATAGTGATGGCTGAAAAATGTCCCAGGCGGCCTCCCAGCCTTATGTTGCAATTACAGCGACCATTTTGTTGAACTGGGGGGGGTGCCCTATTTTGTACTGGGTGACTGTCTAGTATAAAATATTTGCTCGTTGGAGTTTTGAATTCTCGTATCGTTTTGAAGAGTTTTACACCCTTTGGCTTGGTTTTTGCACATTTTCATGCATAGTGGTTGTAATTCTATATATGTGAGTGATTTTCATGATTGAAAACATATCACATATATCAAATTCATTCATCAACATCCAAAATCAAAGATCAAACCCAATTTTTTATATTGTTCTTCAAAGTTCCTTTTCCAAGTTTTGATTGCTTGATTTATACTTGGATTAAAGTTTGTTTACTCCTATAAACTATTTGCCATTGAAGTTTTCAATCACTTACCCCGGTGGTGGCAAATATCATTCGAGGATAACGATTCATAATCATGTTCGAATCTTCCATTTGGAGATTTCTTGTTGCTAATTTTATTTTCATTCTTTATCAATTTTGTTCATAAATTTCAAACGATATTCAACATGGAGAATGAGACAACCATGGCTATAATAAAAATAATGAATCGAGAACTTGTAAGGCTTGGTAGATTTGATGAGTCGAACTTTACAAGATGGAATAACAAGTTGAAGTTTCTTCTTACAACCTTAAAGATCTTTTATATTTTGGATCCAAACTTGACGCTATTTCCGGAACCAACCCTAAATGACATAGACGAAACAAGGAAGGAAAGGAAGAAGAGAGAAGAAGATGAATTGATATGTAGAGGACCCATTATAAACGCTCTAGTCGGTCGCCTCTATAATCTCTACACAAATAACATCTTAACAAAGGAGATATGAAAATCATTGGAAACCAAATACAAAGCTGAGGAGGAAGTTACCAAAAAGTTTATTATTTCTAAGTATTTTGGTTTTAACTTTTTGAATAACTTGCATTTGTTAGGACAAGTCCATGAATTGCAAAGCATTGTCAATAAAATGAAGGCTATGAAAATAGATCTTCCCGAAACTTTCCAAGTTGGAGCAATCATTGCAAAATTGTCATTTTCATGGAAGGTTATAGGAAGAAAATTCTTCACAACTCCCAAGATTATTTTTTAGAAGAAATCCAAAAACATTTTCGAATTGAGGAGAGTCAAGGGCATGAGATGTGAATTAATATTCTCATGAAGGCACTTCCAAATCTCATGCCGTGGATCAACCAAACAAATACAATAAGGGTTCCAAGAAGAGAAAATCCACAAATCCCAACAAGATTATAAGAACAAGAAGAAATTCAAAATTTCTTATTACGTGTGTGGTAAACTTGGACATTATGCTCGGGATTGTAGACATCGCAAACAACCAAAGCAAGAAGACATAGTGAACTCCATTTTCAAAATCTATCAAGAAATGGATGACAAACAAATTCAAATGGGGAATGAAGTTCAACCAAAAGTTGTTGGCAAAGGAAACATTGACTTACCACTTACATCCGGCAAGAAGATTACATTAATAAATGTATTGCATGTACCGAATATGAATAGAACTCTTGTAAGTGGTAATTTGTTGGGAAAACTAGGAATAAAGTCCACATATGAGTCAGGCAAACCTATACTTTCCCGAAATGTTGTATTTATTGGAAAAGACTATTCTAGTCATGGAATGGTTAAACTTTGTACTATTGACAATAATATCAATAAAAGTACAAATTTAAATTATGTCGTTGAGTCTATTTCTTTATAGCATTATAGACTAGGACATGTTGGCTTTTCTGCTTTAAAAGAATGATTAAAATCGAATAATTTATGTGAAAACATATAATGTAATAAATGTGAATTATGTGTTAAGTCTAAAATGATTAAGAAATATTTTCATGGTGTTAAAAGATAATCTAATTTGTTTGACTTAATTCATTCCGATATATGCGAATTAAATGGAATGTTAACTAGAGGAGGGGGTAATAGATATTTCATAACATTAATATATTATTTTTGCTATATCTACTTAATGAAACATAAGGATGAAACATTTAAGATATACAAATTTGAAGTAGAAAATTAATGAAATAGAAAGAATAAAATTCTTGGAAGTGATAGGGGAGGTGAAAATTTCTCTGATGAATTTAATCTATTTTGTGAACATGTCATAATATATCAATGTAGTGTACCTAGAACACTCGAACAAAATAGTTTGACTGAGAGAAAGAATGGGATACTAGTAGAAATGATAAATGCTAAGTCACCATCTAACTTATGTGGTGAAGCTTTATTAAGTGCATGTACAAAGTTAATAGGATTCCTTCCAAAAGATTTAAAGTTTCTTCATATGAATTATGGAAATGGATAAAACCGAACATTGGTTATTTCAAAGTGTAGGGGTGTCTTACTTATAGTAAGAACACAGATCCTAAAATGACTAAGTTGAGTCATAGTGGGGTCAAATGCGCTTTTGTAGGATATGTCCAAAATAGCAAATCATATCGTTTATTAAGCTTGGAAACCAATGTTGTCATTGAATTCCATGAAGTAGAGTTCTTTGACAGTATGTTATTTTCAGTTAATAATTCTTTAAGGAGATCTCAAGTGGAGATTCCTAGCCTTACAAGATCACAAGTAGAAACACCTTTCGAGGATGTTGAAACAAGTGAACTTAAAAGAAGAAAAAGAGCTCGAAAGGAAAAAGTGCTAGGACTGGATGAATTAGACTCTCAACATATTTCATTCTATTTAGTTGAGGGAAATAATAAAGGTGTCACAAGAACTACTCTGTATGTTCTTTAAGTGAAAATCGATCTTAAAACTTATCAAAAAGCAATGTCATCTAGAGACAGCACGTTTTGGAAGGATGTTGTAAATGATGAAATTGATTCAATAATGTCAAACAACACTAGGAAATTAGTCGATTTACCACCTTGATCAAAACCTAGAGGCTGCAAATAGATATTTAGGAAAAAGTAAAATGTGGATAGCACTCTTAATACCTTTTAAGTTAGGTTAGTGGCTAAAGGATATCGACAAAAATAAGCAATAGATTACTTTGACACATATGCACCAATTACACGAATAACATCAATTAGGATTATATTCGCTTTATCTTCAATTTATGATTTGCATATACATCAAATGGATGTTAGAACAACATTCTTAAACGGGGATCTCGATGAGGAGGTCTATATGGAACAATCTGAAAGATTTGTTTTCCCTGAAAATGAAGGTAAAATATGCAAGCTAATAAAATTATTATCTGGATTAAAACAAGCACAAAAGAAATTGCACGAAAAGTTTGACTTAACAATAATGTCTTTTGGATTTGTACATAATAGTGTTGATAAATGATATTCAAAAGTCTGTGATAATCATGTTGTGCTCATTTGTTTATACATGGATGACATGTTGATTGTGAGCAATCAAATGAAATGTATAAAAGAAATAAAGAGGTTTATATCTTCCACGTTTAAAAAATCTAGTCAAATAGATACCATACTAGGTATCAAATTCACCAAGACTAGTGGGGGTTATATATTAAGCCAATCAATTATGTTGAGAATGTGATTAATAAATTTAAACACTTGAACATTAAAGAAGCTAATACTCTATTTGATCCAAGTTTGAAACTTATAAAGAATGATGGAAGAGCTGTAACATAACCTGAGTATGCAAGTGCTATTGGGAGTCTAATGGATGCTGTGCAATGTACAAGATTCGACATAGCATTTGCAAGTAGTAAACTTAGTCAGTTTACCAGCAATCCAAGTAAAGAACATTGGAAGGCTATTGGGAGGGTTCTTGGTTATTTGAAGAAAAACAAGAATCTAGGTCTCCAATTTTCTAAGTTTTCGGCAATAATAGAAAGATTTATCGATAGTAGTTGGATATCTAGTGTTAGTAAGAATAAATCAACCTGAGGCTGGGTAATTACCCTCAAAGGAAGTGCGGTCTCTTGGAAATCCAAGAAACAAACTTGTATTACTTACCCAACTATGGAATTTGAATTTGTAGCATTGGCTGATATCGGAAAAAACCTGAATGGTTTAAGGATTTTTAATGTATGAAATTCCATTGGGAGAAAAATAATAATTTTTCCACATGTATCTTGTGTGATAGTCAAGCCATTAGGTAGAGCATACAATGAAGTGTATAATGGTAAGTCTAGATATATGAGTCTAAGATATGACTATGTGAGAAAATTAATCAAAGATGGAATAATTTCACTTACTTATGTGAAGTCAAATGAAACTTTGGCTGATCTGTTCACTAAACCGCTCACAAGGGAATTAGTGCGAACAACAACTAGCAGGATAAGGTTAAAACTCCATAATTAAATCCACCAATGACGGTAACCCCACCTGACTATACTAATAAGTATATTTTCGGTTCAAAGGGTAACAATAAGTCATTCGATAAGTAGATAGATTCAGCACTTATTTATCTTTAAAACCCTATCCTAGGTTACAAGTGCTCGTTGTCAGAATAGGAAGGACAAGTTTCTATAACTCTTTATAAAGTTTAGATATGTGGATTAAGTATCTCTAAAAGTGACAAAAATACTACAAGAACTTTACCTATAAAAATTTCGAGGTGGTGCCGCTTCAATAGAGAGTTGAAGTTTCTCTCTTAAAAGTTTATGAATAGGAGAAATGTAAGGCCATAAAAGCGGTAAACAAGATTGTATGGAACTTGGAACACTTGATACTTGTGTGTATAATCTCACTGGTATCATCACATGAAATAATAAGTTCAAATCTTTCATGCTACCTAGGATTTCAATTATTACTTTGTGAGATTTATACTAAGTTTTGATTTAAATCGAAAGATATTTATACTTTATGCATAAGTATCGTTTAACTAGAGTTTGTACTTATTTTATATTTGAAAAAGTGGGGAATTGTTGGATATTGTTCAAATTAACAATGAGAAATGATTTTGAAAGTGATGGAAATGTTTAATTTTGAGAAAAATAAGCAAAAAATAAAATAAAAAACCAAGAACAAAAAACAATGATGGCCAAAAAATGGTCTGGGCGGCTGCCGGCTTATGTTGCAATTATAATGGCCATGAATTGGGCGGGCGCCCGATACAACATATTTGTCTGTTGGAGTTTTGAATTCTGGTTTTGATTTGAAGGGTTTAACACCCTTTTGACTTAGTTTTTGCACATTTTCGTATATGGTGATTGTAATTCTTTATATATGAGTGGTTTTTATGATTGAAAACATATCACAAACATCCAAAATCAAAGATGAAACCCAGTTTTTTATATTGTTCTTCAAAATTCCTTTTCCAAGATTTGATTACTTTATTCATACTTGGATTAAGGTTTGTTTACTCCTACAAACTATTTACCATTGAAGCATTCAAGTACTTAACCCTGTGGTTACAAATATCGTTTGAGGACAGGGATTTATAATTGTGTTCAAACCTTCAATTTGAAGATTTCTTGTTGCTAGTTTTATTTGCATTCTTCATCAACTTTGTTCAATAGAAACATGGTATTTAAAAAATATATTAGTAAAATTCTGCTTACTGCCTACTGAATTATGGACAGGCATATCTCGGAGATAAATAATTGTTCAGCTCCTCATTTCACTTCCAGTCTTTTCGTGTAGGTGAAGGCTGAAAGAATGAAATCTCGAGCACAAGAGAAGTACACGAACAAGCTTGCGTCTACTAGGAGAATAGCAGAGGAAAAGCGCGCAAATGCTGAAGCCAAACTAAATGAAAAGGCCGTGAAGACATCAGAAAGGGCAGATTATATTAGAAGAACGGGTCATCTTCCCTCTTCTTTTTTCTTTAAGTTGCCTTCCTTTTGCAGGTAGAAAAATATTTGTGCATTTAACATTCCCAGTTCTAAGTGTATTTATATTTCAAACTGTCCTAAAGGAAATCATTTCCTTCCAACTTCCTGCTACATTTAGGGTGTGTTTGAATTTAATTTTGAGGAGAATAGAAATTTTGGAATAGTGATTGATGTGAGAATGTGTGGTGAAAAAGTGATGAAAAGTTTTTGATTTGTGTGTAATATTATTTTATTTGAAAAATGTGTGGTTGAAATAAAGAATGAGAATGAGAATGGGAAGGAGAATGAGAAATTAATGGGTGCCAAACAGGGGCTTAAGTCGATTCATTTATTAATTGATGCAAAGTGCACTAATAATGCCCCTCGGTGAGTAAACTTTTGGGAAAAAATGATTATCGTGCATATATTATAGGCTTTTTTGAGCCTCATTTTTTGTATAGAATGCATTTTTGAATAGTAGAGTGAGTGATGGAGAATATGTGGCTAAAAATGAAGGAAATCTTTTTGTGTTGCATGTAATATTATTTTATTAAAAAATGTATGATTGAAAAAGAGTGAAAAATGTATTTTGAAAAAAAATATATATATATAGGGATCAAACAAGGACCATATTAAAATCTAACCTTTTGGTAGTGAAAAGGGGGACATAATTTCAACTTACCCGAAAACCAATAAGAATAAAATAATATAGAGAAATTGAAATGATCAAGACAAGAGTTTGACTCTTTCTTCTTAAAGTGATAATGTCTCGCACTGATGGGATGGTTCTTCGATATTGTATTTTAAGATATAACAATCTCGATTTGTAATAGTAAAACTCCTAGATCAATGAACTTACTAATGTTACAATCTTTCTGAATCAAAAGAGGACTCAAAGATATGCAAAAGTATATTATTTGGGACAAACATGAATAACATGAAAGAGTATAGGAATGAAGAGAACATTATTCTGCAAAAGAAGATTTTTGGATGAACAAAATCCATGATTTGAGGCCTTTATATAGAAGTTGAAAAGTTGTGTACAAAAACTACAACTGTTTGAAAGTTGTACCTCGAAAGACACAACTACTAGAAGGCTATGTTTTGAACAGACACTACCCATTTGGAAAGCTAGTAAACTACTGTTCAGGCAAACATGTTTGTAAGTGTCCTATTCTAGAAGTCAGACGTGTTATGCACAAATTCGAAAGGCTATAAAAAATATAATTAAAATATATTTATTTAATTTAATAAAAAATATAATTAAATATATTATTTGACCAAAATGATATAGTGGAAATTACACAAAACCAGAAATTTAAAGATTCAATTTCAAAACTCAAATTAAAGGTTTCACTTTTCAAAATCAGATATTTTATTTTAAATATTAAATATTAATTGTACAATTTTCACCACAAATCCTAATCAATTTCATTTCAATTTTCTCCCTCCTTCTCTCTCTCTTCTCACTGTGACTCTCTCTTCTCTCTTCTCCACTCTCCTCCTTCTCCACTGGCAGCCCAGCCTCCACGAGACGGAGGGAGCATGATGGACTCCTGGTGACGGTGGGCAGCACCTACTGCCTTCGTGACTTGAACGCAGCTGCTGCCGGTTCGGGCGCTGTCGCTTGCTATGGTGTGGCGATGGGTGTCGGGTTTTGCCGTGCATCCGGTTGGTGGTGAGTGCGATGGTGGATTTGCTGTGAGGTTGTGTTGTGTGTTTGTGCGTGCGTGCGTGCGACAGGTTGGAAGTGGGTGCGGTGGTGAGTTTTTTTTATTTTGTTGTTGGATGTGTTTTTCATTTCCCCCAAACTCGTTCTCTCTCTCCCTGCTCTCTTCTCTCTCGTCGCCTTCACGACGATTGGTGGATGAATTTTTCAATTCCTGATTTTTAATCACGATAATTAGTGGTGGTGGCACTTCAGGCAGTCGTGCTACTACGAATTGTGGATCTAAAGTTGGTGAATTTTGGATTGCGGATCATGGGTGGTAGAGATGGGCGTGTTGTTGTGTGTGTGCTAATTTGTGTGATTTGTGTGTTCTGTGTTTTGGCGATGGTGGCGATGGCAACTAGTGGTGGTGATGGTTGTTTGTGTGGTTGCAGGTGGTGGAGGTGGGCGATCTGTGGGTATGTGTGTTGATCTGTGTGTGTTCTGTGATGTTTTGGCGATGGTGGGAAGAAGGTCACTAGTGGTACGGTGGAGGTGGAGGTGGAGGTATGCGTTGCAATGCAGTGGTGGTGTTTGACGGTGGTGCTGTGTGCGGTGTCGTGACGTTGGTCGTGGGTGGGATGATATGGTCATGGGTGTCTGTGATCAATTATTTGGTTGATTGTGACCAATAATTGGTTAATTTTTGACAGATTAATAATTTGTGATCTAAAAATTGTGACTGTGACCCACGATTTATTAAGTTATAACCGAATTGTGACCAATAAAAGTTTTCATTTTGTGATTGATAAATAATCTATGATCTATAAAAAATTTTATTCGTGATCGAGACATGATCTGTGTGACATATGAAATTGACCAAAAAAGAATGTAAGACCTAAAAAATTGTTAATTTGTGACCGATAATTTGATAATTGCGACTTATAATATTTGTGACTTGTGACCTATAAATAAATTGTGACGTTTCAATTTTTGATTTGTGACCGATGAACAAATTGTGAGTTATAAAATTTTTGAATTGTGATATATAAAATTTGTGATTTGTGACCAATGAATAATACGTAACTTACTAATTTTATAAATTTGTGATCGATGAAAAAATTGTGACCTATAAAATTGTCAATTTGTCATTATGAAATAATTTGTGACTTGTAAAATTTTTTATTATGACCGAGAAATAATTTGTGACCAAATTATATGGAATTGTGACCTTAATATATTTAATTAATAAAATATATAATTAATTAATTAATTTATAAATAAAATTTAAAAATATCTGAAATTTGAAATGTTAAACTTAAGTTCTTAAATTTGAAATTGGTAAAACTGTACCTCTTAATTATGTATTGTTCCCAAAGATATATATTTGGTCCAAGCCTAGCAGAGTCTTTGGTCCAACCCGCGAAGATGGAGGGTGTTAAGGAAACATTACCAACTTCATGACAACATATATTTTTCCTTTATATAATTGATTCTTTCCTTTATCAAAGATTATGTAAACATTGTAACCTTTCATATAAATAGAAATACCTCACCACGTTTATGGTGTGGTGGTTTTTGGCTCAATCCTCTCATGGTATCAGAGCAGCCTACGGATTAAAATCGTCACACGATCATATCTCCCTCCCCATGGCTGTTGAATCCTCCTCCAACCTTCTCCCTTTCAACACCCTCATCCACATGGTTACCATCAAACTCTCCTCTTCTAACTATCTCTTATGGAAGACCCAGTTGCTTCCCCTTTTACAAAGCCAAGGATTAATTGGCTATGTTGATGGAACTCTAGAAACTCCACCACGTTTTATCCCTGAAGATTCTCAAACACCAAATATCAAACATGTGGCGTGGAAACAAACTGATCAACGCCTCCTCAGCCTCTTGTTGTCATCTCTTACCGAAGAAGCTATGGCAGAAGTGGTGGGACTCTCAACTTCACGCAAGGTGTGGGTTGCCTTAGAAAATACCTTCAGCCACTCCTGCAAAGCCCGTGAAATCCGTCTGAAAGATGATTTGCTACTGATGAAATGAGGCACCAGATCTGTTTCAGAGTTTTCCCATGCCTTCAAAGCCCTATGCAATCAACTCAACGCAATCGGACGACCCATTGATGGCACTGACAAAGTTCACTGGTTCCTTCGCGGTCTCGGCTCAAAATTCTCAAGCTTTTCCACGGCTCAAATGGCTCACTCCTTTGCCAAGTTTCCCAGATCTTGTGTCCAAAGCCGAAAGCTTTGAGCTCTTTCAACAATCTCTTGAGCTCAAGGCCTCCCTCAACGCCGCCTTCGCCACTTCTAGTCACGGTACCCCATGATCGACCCAACGGAGCAGCTTCTCTCACCCTCAGCAAGGAAATCGAGGTGATCACACCACCTCCTTTTCGAATCAAGGAAAGGGGTGGCCTCGCCCCGGCCAGGTACGCCGTCCACCTCGCTGCCAAATTTGCCTTCAAGAAGGTCACTATGTCGATCGGTGTGACCATAGATATACACTGGGAGGAGAAGATCCCACTGTCCACCTTGCTGAAGCCTTTACTTCTTCATGTGGTTTAAATGGGCCTAAGCCAAATGACTGGTATTTGGACACTGGAGCTTCAGCTCACATGACCACAGACCCTTCCAATTTGGACCGTTCAAATACCTACAAGGGTAAGGATAGTGTAATTGTTGGGAATGGTGCTTCCCTACCCATTACCCACTCCGGTAATATTTCTCCAACCCCCAATCTCCATTTATTGGATGTTTTGGACGTTTCCCGTCTCACTAAAAACCCTTATCTATTAGTAAATTAACATTTGATTTTCCTCTTTCTGTCACATTTACTAATAATCTTTTCATTGTCCAGAATCGTCAAACGGGAAGGGTGGTGGCAACCGGTAAACGATGAGGTGGCTTATATGTGTTAGAGCACAGAAACTCTGCTTTTATTTCTGTTTTTAAAAATAAAGCTCTTCATGCTTCTTATGACTTATGGCATGCTCGTCTTGGACATGTTAATCCTTCTGTTATTTCTTTTTTGAATAAAAAGGGTCATCTTTTTCTCACATCTTTATTACCCTCCCCAAGATTATGCAATACATGTCAACTTGCGAAAAGTCACCGCTTACCGTATGCACGTAATGAAAATAGGTCATCGAAAGTATTGGATCTTATTCATTGCGACATTTGGGGACCCTCACCCGTCAAATCGAATTTGGGTTCTCTCTACTATGTCATATTCATTGATGATTATTCTCGATTTACTTGGCTTTATCCCTTAAAATTAAAATCTGAATTTTATGACATTTTTCTTCAATTTCAAACATTTGTTGAAACACAACATTCCGCCCGGATCAAAATTTTCCAAAGTGATGGTGGTGCGGAATTTACAAGCAACCGCTTCAAAGCACACCTTCGTGCCTCTGGCATTCACCACCGCCTCTCCTGCCCATATACACCCGCTCAAAATGGTCGCGCTGAAAGAAAACATCGCCATGTGACTGAGACAGGCCTATCTCTTCTCTTCCACTCCCATGTTCCCACTCGTTTTTGGGTTGACGCCTTCAGCACTGCAGCTTACATTATCAACCGCTTGCCTTCACCGCTTCTTGGAGGTAAGTCCCCTTTCGAGCTTCTCTATGGTTCCTCTCCAAACTATGAACATTTTCATCCCTTTGGTTGTCGTGTCTACCCTTGTTTACGTGATTATGCCCCGAACAAATTCTCTCCTCGCAGCATTCCCTGTCTTTTTCTAGGGTACAGCACTTCCCATAAAGGATTTCGTTGTCTTGACCTCGCCACATCTAAAGTATATATCACCCGTCATGCCCAATTTGATGAAAACCATTTTCCTTTTCTTAATAGCTCTCATGCTCAGCCCATCTCCTCTCTCGATTTTTCCAATTTTCTTGAACCTAATTCCACTGCCACACCTCTTCCTGTCACTACGCACCATACCCTACCTTCTACACCATCCCGGTCTAACTCGTGTGTTATTTGTACTGATCCAATGGATAAGTCTGTGCAGATTCCCTACTCTCTTGCAGGTGATTCCTCCCCGCTGATGGAACCTCGGCTGCCTGTGGTTGAACCTACTCTTGATCATTCTGATCCTTCTACTGTCACTCTCCCACCTGTTCCGGCATCCCCATTGGGTTCTCATCCTATGGTCACACGAGCTAAGGCTGGTATTTTCAAGACCCGTCACCCGGCTAACATCAGCTTTTTGTCCTCATCTGGGCTTCTTTCTGCTCTTCTTACATCTACTGAGCCTAGAGGATTCAAATCTGCTGCTAAAAATCCTGCCTGGCTTGCTGCTATGGATGAAGAAGTCCTTGCCCTACAGAACAATCGCACATGGATCTTGGTCCCTCGACCTCTCGCCACCAATATTGTGGGTTCCAAATGGGTATTTCGGACCAAATACCTACCAGATGGTTCTGTTGAGCGCTTCAAAGCCCGTCTTGTTGCCAAAGGCTTTACTCAGGTACCTGGTCTAGACTACACTGATACCTTCAGTCCTGTTGTCAAGGCTACTACTGTCCGCGTTGTGCTTTCTATTGCTGTCACCAACAACTGGCCTCTCCGTCAATTGGACGTAAAAAATGCATTTCTGAATGGTACCTTAACTGAAAATGTTTATATGGAGCAGCCTCCCGGGTATGTTGACCCTAGGTATCCGAATCATGTCTGCAAATTACAGAAAGCTCTCTATGGCCTCAAGCAAGCTCCTCGTGCCTGGTTTCAACGCTTCAGTTCCTTTCTTATTACAATTGGTTTTTCCTGCAGCCGTGCTGACACATCTCTTTTTGTCTTCCACCAAAAGGCTGACATTATATATTTACTTCTTTATGTTGATGACATTATCATTACTGGCAACAATTCTTCTCTTCTTGATGGCTTTGCTCGCAGGCTTAATTCTGAATTTGCCACCAAAGACTTGGGCTCTCTCAGCTACTTCCTTGGTTTGGAAGCTTCCTCCACTACTAATGGTCTCTTTATCAGTCAACTGAAATATGCCCGTGATATTCTGTCTCGCGCTCAGCTACTTGACAGCAAGCCAGTTCACACTCCTATGGTTGTTTCTCAACACCTCACTTGTGATGGCCCTTCTTTCTCGGACCCTACTCTCTATAGATCTTTGGTTGGTGCCCTACAATATTTAACCATCACTCGTCCGGACATTGCTTATGCAGTCAACTCTGTCAGTCAATTTCTGCATGCTCCTACTACGGATCACTTTCTTGCTGTCAAGCGCATTCTTCGCTATGTCAAAGGCACACTCCATTTTGGGCTTCATTTTCGCCCCTCTGCTACTCCTGGTGCTCTCGTTGCTTACTCTGATGCTGATTGGGCCGGATGCCCCGACACTCGTCGTTCCACCTCCGGCTACTCTGTTTATCTTGGGGATAATTTGGTTTCTTGGAGTGCTAAGAAGCAACCTACTGTCTCTCGTTCCAGCTGTGAATCTGAATATCGTGCTCTTGCTACCACCGCCGCTGAACTTCTTTGGCTTATGCATCTCCTCCAGGATCTCAAAGTCCCTATCCCTATGAAGCCACTCTTACTATGTGACAATAAAAGTGCTATCTTCTTAAGCTCTAACCCCGTTTCTCACAAACGGGCAAAACATGTTGAGCTTGACTATCATTTTCTTCGGGAGCTTGTTGTTGCAGGCAAACTTCGGACGCAATACGTGCCCTCTCATTTGCAGATTGCTGATCTTCTCACTAAAAGTGTTCCTCGACCCCTTTTTGAATTTCTACGCTCCAAGCTTCATGTCTGTTCCAATCCGACGCTCAGCTTGCGGGGGGGTGTTAAGGAAACATTACCAACTTCATGACAACATATATTTTTCCTTTATATAATTGATTCTTTCCTTTATCAAAGATTATGTAAACATTGTAACCTTTCATATAAATAGAAATACCTCACCACGTTTATGGTGTGGTGGTCTTTGCCTCAATCCTCTCAGAGGGCATCTCCTTTTTAAAGACTATCGGTAATTCTTGGAGGCAAATATAAGTGTCAAAATTGAGCTATGCCTATATGAGATCATCGCTTCTAATTTTAAATATGGGATGGATACTTCTCCATTTTCCCATCAATTTTATTTTTAACTTATTGCAACTTCAAATGACTTCTTATAATCTTAATTTCTCATTCACTCAAAATTGATTTTGAAAAAAAATTAATATATAACATTAATATACTTCAATGTTTGCGGAATAGAACATGCTTGACCTTGTGTTCTTAACTATTAGGATCGAGTCCCATTATTTGAGAGAATATGTTTTATAATAATGATTTTTTTTTAGAGAATACGTAGTTAAAAAACAGGAACAAAATTTTGAATTTATGTGTAGAACAAAAATTATTTTATTGGGAGAATGTGAAGTTAAAATGAGTTTGAAAAAAATAATTTTTTAATAGAATAGAGCTCAAACACGGACTTAATAATTATCATTTTCCAACACAAACGCTCTGTAACCTCATTACAATTCTCTTTAAGGAGTTGCTCATCTGAAACTATTCCGTATCAAGCATGATAGCCGCGTAATTGCTAGCCATCAATTTTTTATTTATTTTTTATTTGTCATTTATATTTTTAACTTCTTAGTTCCTAATTTAGCAGTAAAATGCTTCCAACTTAATTTCATATCAAAGCAATTAGTCAGCAGTAAAGCAGAAAAGTAAAATTAACGGCAAAAGAGCATTGTGGGTAACAGTCTTGAAAATGTTAGGGTGTTTTTTAAAATAATGAAAACATGTTTGGTCTATTATTTCTGAAAATGCATTTTAAAAAATATGGATAAATTTATAACATAAAATTCAACACACTTTTTTTTCTTTCGTTTTGAGTATTTTCAATGAAAATTTCGAAAACATTCAAAACATGAAAAGAAAAATAGGTTTAAATAAAATTTAAAAAAATAAAATCTAAAATCTAACAAATAAAATTTTAAAATTCAAAAAAATAATTACAAAAAAATGATAAATTATAAAAATAATAAAAAAATTTGAAAATAGAATTCTGAAAATATAAAAATATAAAAAATTCTAGAAAAATAAAAATTACAAAACATAAAATTGAAAATGAATTCAAATTTAAAAACTAAAACATAAATCAAACGAACACTTAGAAAGTGGAAAAATCATAATATTTCAATTAGCACAAACTAATTAATTTTTTCTTTTTAAAGTGAGTGTCCTTTAGTCAAGCTAAAATTTACCCTTAGAACCAGCGTTAAGAAAAGATGTTAAGCTCTTGTTTGATTCCCATTATTTCTAAAATATTTTTCTCTCCTTTTTAAATCACATTTTTCTATAAAATAATATTATACGTAAATTCAAAATTTTTGCTTAATTTTTAATCATATATTCTACAACAATTTATTATTCCAAAATACATTCTCAATTGAAACTGGGGTCAAACAGGCGTTAAATGTTCATATAAATGAGGCGCACCTTCAACAAGTCACATGGGATTCAGAAGAAGTTATAATTACACTCTAGAGATTCGACATGCATAACAATATATTTCCAGTTATGCGTGACAATAGGCAATTAGTCTTTGGAAAAAACAATTTGTACAAAAAATGCTTCACGGAAGTGTTCCAGAAGCAACGTTGGCAGCTTTTGATTGGATCTATTTTTTTGTGTTTTTTGCCATGAACAAATGAAAAATCGTCAAATGTCTATTTGTAAAAATCTTGTGAACTAAATTCTATACACCTAGCATTGTTCTTAGTCTTTTTACCTGTACTCTTGGGTCAATACACGGAAAACGAGGGAGCTCTTATACCATTATTTATAAAATCAACTTGTTAATGAAGTGTATTCTTACAAGCTCATGATGCAAGCATTTAAATCGGTATTAATTTGATGTAACACTGTTCATTTGATGTAAATTTCGACATAATTCATTATTTTCGTTTTGTCCTTCATTTTATATTACAACAAATTATAATTCATTCTAGGATAATTATATTACCACCACAAAATTTAATTATTACACCACATTATAATCATGCCACAATTAAAATATATTTTCAATAAATACACCACAACAAATTTAAAATTATACTCCTAATACAATAAAAACTAAAAATAAAAAATAAAATACAATATTGTGGTGTATTCATCCTCACAATATACTTCATCTTTATTTTATTTTTTCTTAGAATATGTTTTTCTCTTTCCGCTTTTCAACTCCATCTTTGTTGACGCATTGCAAGTTTTTCACTATTCACCCTCAATAATTTAACTACAACTTATATGGCTTAGGTATACTATCCATTTACCCCCAATAATTAGTGTCCATATTTTTTTCCCCAATACTTCTCTGAATTTTCAATTCATTGACTTCAAATGTAGCAGGTTTGGAATGGAATAGAATAAATATGCTTCATAAGGAGTTTGACTTATCAACACCAACGGAAATCTCAACTTTCTCTCCAATTTTCTCCAAATAAGTGTAAACATACCCAAGAATTTGTCTTTACTAATTTTAATGACGTGTTGGTGCTTTTCAAGCTTGCTGTAAGCTGTTGCAGGCAACAGCTCAGAAAAAAAAAAAAAAACCTAAAAATCTGGGCTCGGCTCAGCCCAAAAGTAGGGATGGCAAAAAAACCCGACAAACCCGATACCCGCGGGGACCCGCCCCGAACGGGGAAAGGAAAACCCGCTTAAACGGGTAACGGGGCGGGGATGGGGCGGGGAATTATTCCCCGAGGCGGGGACGGGTAACGGGGTCCCCGCCCCGTTCAAAAAAAAAAAATTTTTTTTTTTTAAGAATTCAATACTTTAAGTGAACATTTTCGTTAGTTCTAATAGAAAATAGCAACTAAAATTATTTGTTTAAATATAATGAATATGAACAATAAAAATAAATTATCAAAAACTAAAAAAAAAAAAAAAATTTAAACGGGGAATTAAACGGGGAATAAACCCACCCCCGCCCCGCCCCGACCCCGCCCCGACCCGACTTAAACGGGGAACGGGGCGGGGACGGGGAATGAATTTCTTAACGGGGTGGGGGACGGGGAGGGCATCCCCGCCCCCGCCCCGCCCCGTTGCCATCCCTACCCAAAAGCTCGGGCCGAGCCTCATTTTTTTGGTCTGGCTCGGCTCAGCTCGGGCCAAAAAAAGCTCGGGCTCGGCTTGAGCTTTTTTTTTCGGCTGGGACTCGGCTCGACTCGTTGACGCCACTACCTCTAGTCAAGCTAAAATTTACCCTTAAAACCAGCTTTAAGAGAAAATGTTAAGCTCTCGTTTGATTTCCATTATTTTTAAAATATATTTTTTCTCTTTTTTAAGTAACACATTCTTCTATGAAATAATATTATACATAAATCCAAAATTTTTACTTATTTTTAAATCATATATTGTACAGTAATCTATTATTCCAAAATACATTCTTAATAAAAAAAAATGAGGCTCAAACATGTGTTAAATGATCGTATAAATGAGGTGCACCTTCAACAAGTCACATGGGATTCAGAAGTAGTTATAATTACACTCTAGAGATTCGACATTCATAACAATATATTTCCTATTATGCATGACGATAGACAATTATTATTTGGAAAAAACCATTTGTACAGAAAAATGCTTCGCAGAAGTGTTCCAGATGCTACGTTGGCAGATTTCGATTTGATCCCTTTTTTGTGTTTTTTGGCATGAACAAATGAAAAATTGTCAAGTGTCTATATGTAAAAATTCTGTACACCTATCACTGTTCTTAGTCTTTTTACTTGTACTTTTGGGTCATTACACGTGCAACAAGGGGCTCATACCATTATTTATAAAATCTTGTTAATGAAGTGTGTTCAACATTCTTACAAGCTCTTGATGCAAGCATTTAAATCGGTATTGAGTGTTCGTGAAAAGTTTTGTTACTAAAGACATCTCCAATAGTACAAATCGGTATTAATTTGATGTAACACTGTTCAATTGGTGTAAATTTTGATATAATTCATTATTTTCGTTTTGTCCTTCATTTTATATTAAAACAAATTATAATTCATTCTAGGGTAATTATATTATCACCACAAAATTTAATTATTAACACCACATTATAATCACACCACAATTAAAATATATTTTCAATAAATACACCAAGAATTTGTCTTTACTAATTTTAATGACATGTTGGTGTTTTTCAACTTCCTTTAATTTGCTTGTGGATGAATCTTTACATCCAGCAAATACATTACATTATGGTGGTGGTGGTTCCTCTGTGTTCGAAGTGTAGGTGGCATAGGAAAGAGGGGGATCCTTAATTCTCAATTCATGAAACCACAAGATTAAGAAAAATAAAAATAAAAAAAAATAAAAATCATTGAACAACACCATATAGTATAAATACATTTACCGTGAGAAAAAGAAAATTATCTTTGCCGCCGTGGTAGAAAGCAAAAGTCGCCATCAATGGAAAAGCAATGCACAATTAGATGTTGAAAAAAAAAAGAGAAAAAAACTTAAGATTTTTGTATGTGGGGGAACAATAATTTATTTTATGCTAATTATATATTAAACTCTAATTATGTAATTTTACTTAAGGTTATTTAAGTAAATAAGAAAAATACTAAAAATTGTGGTGTAGTAGTTAAATTTTGTTGTGGTCATATAATTACCCTTCATTCTATATCTCTTCTTCTTTTTTTTTTTATCCTTTTAGTATTTATTGATATAAATTTATTAACATTTATTTTACTGTATTTATTATTTTTAATCAACACTTATTTGCAAGTTCTAATCAAGTAATAAGTATTAAATATATTAAATTAAAATTTCTCATTAAAACTTGAAGTTACAAATTTGATAATTAAAAATTAATGAAAAAACTAGTCGTGATTTTTATCTTACGAAACTTTTTTTTGTGCATTCGACGTAATTTTTTAAACCGTGGTATTCAATTTAATGCTTTTTTTTATTAATAAATGCAATATTCTAGTTCATTAAATATAATTTTAACTTAATAGTTTTAGTAACAATATAATTTGCAATTAAATGGTTTTTGAAATAAATTAATTATTGAGAAATAAATATAAGGAAATAATATTCATTTGGTGTAAATTTAAGTATAACCATTGCAAAGGTCACCAAATTGGTGCAAACCATTGGAGATAACTTAACTCAAACCTCGTTGATTTATCAAAATAACGATGTAATGTGTCGTAAAAAAATAAACATAGCTTCAATGGAACGTTAACTGCAACAAAAGTAGTTTTTTACGATATTAATTTGTAGCCTGCATAGAGGCATGTCTTAATAAGACTATTTTTAGGACATGCTTTAAAGGGGTGTAGTAATAATTCAATTATTTAAAGTATTTAGGAAATACTTTTATGGCAGTGAATCATCTATCAAAATAACGAATAGTAGTCTACATTTTGTCATATTGTATTAGACCACACTCAATACTTTTGTTCATTGAATTTATGAAAAACATGATTATATATGTATTGATATTTTTTAATTATTTATGTTTAGTAATCAAATAAATAAATATTTTTTAAAAATTTAAATTGGACATTTACGGCATGCAGATAAAGTATGTCGTAAAAAATATCATCGTTTATTACGGAATGAAAGTTAGTATTTACAGCGTGAGCCTGCTTTTGTTTTTTACGGCATGCGTTTCATGTCGTAAAAAACGAGGTGAGTATTTACGGCATGACTTTATACGACGTTCAAGTGTATGCCGTAAAAAGCAATCTATGTTGTAGTAGTTTAGGCCTTGCTTGAGAGTTTTATTTTCGTCAATTTTGGGTGGCGCCGTTTATGAAAGGTTGGAAGATCCAGTACTTGATAGAATTTTGGGCACTGATTTTGGATGGTTGAAAAACCACCCAAAAATGGTGTAGTGAAATTTTGACCGGTTTTCTCAACTCACTAAATCAGCGATTTTTTGCTTTTTTCAGATTCTCTTTTAATTTTACCCTTTTATAAAATAATTATTTTCAACAAACATATTTTTTTTAATACTAACTTATAAATAAAAAATATTAAATACTAACTAAAAAGTTTATTTATAAGCAAAAAGTTATGCTATAATTAAAAAATTACTGAAAAGTTAAAAGTATAAGATAAAAAATTATTTGTGTGTAAAAATCTTACTAATAAGACGAAAAATTACTTTCACGGCAATTATAAAGTATTTGAAAATAATGTACAACGAACGTTCAACTCTGACTAGTCCATAAAATAAGGGCTTGTTAAGAGTTGCTCAATGTGCTTACTAATCTATGAGGTAGACATTTCACAAGCGCAAATAGTCATTAACACATAAATTTAATTGATGAAATTTATAGTTAAAAAATTGTGAATCTCATAAAATATGTTATTAAAATTTAATTATTGATTTTTACATCAATTTTAATCAACTTTTTAGTTGAATCAAATTTGGACTAGGGCTGGACAAAACTCTCAAATCGAACCGAATTGAGCGATTCTTCATAAGTTAAATATTTGAACGGATATCTGAATCGAGAACTTATGGGTTCTGTTCGATTCTCAGTTCTAGACCTAAAATCGAAGAATCGAATTTAAGTAATTTTTATATTGAATTAATTAATTTTTTTATTTTTTTCTAAATAAATTAGCAAATTAACTAATTTAGTGATTAATGTTCTAACTCCCAAACCAAATCCATGCCTAGATAGCCCAGTCCAACTCAATTTCTAAATTCAATTTTTTGATTTAATTTTTTTGATCCTATTATTAATTGTGGAAATTGCATAAAACCAGGCATTTAGTTTGACATTTTTAAAAATCAGGTTTTACACTTTATTTATTCAAAAATCAAGTATTTCATTTTACCTATCCAAATCCTAAACTAATTCATTTCTCTCCACCCTCTCACCTCTCTCCACAAAGTCGCTGCCTCCATTTCTCTCCAATCTCTCACCTCCCACCCCCACCGCCCACTACCTCCTCCCACCACCACCAACGTCATCGCCACCTCCTCCCCTTCTCCCTCGTACCATTTATACTCTTCATTGATTGTATCGTTCCTTTTCTCTTCTCGATCTCTTGTTTCGTTTCTCTCCACACAGATATAGCAACAAAATTCGCGGTGATGTCGTCGAATTAGAACTGTCGCGGAATCACGTTTTTCTCTTCTTGATCTCTTGTTTCGTTCTTTTTCTCTTCTCTTCTCAATCTCTTGTGGTGAAGGTGGCGATGGTGATAATTGTTTTTTGTTATTATTGTGGATGTGGTTGTGGTTATGGCTGTGGTGGTGTTGTGATTGGGGCGACGATGTTGGTGATGTTGTGCAGGCGATGACGGTGGTTTGGGTGGTTGTTGTTGTTGGTGGTGTTATTGTTGGTGGGTAGTTGTGGCGGTAGAGGTGAATGTATCGACGAAGAGTGTCTGTGACCAACTATTTGATCGATCCGTGACCAAGTATTGGTGGTGTATTAGGATTGGGGACGGGTGTTTGTGTATGTGACCAACTATATTAGCTATTAAATTGTGACCTTAAAATTCGATAATCTGTGACCAACAAATTTGAAAATATGTGATATCCGTTATCTATAATTTTTTTGACTTGTGAGCAATTAAACATTTGTGATCTATAAATTTTTAGATCAGTGACCAATGACATCAATTGTGACTCAAATATTTTTTTATTTGTGACCAATAATTTGATAAGTTGTGATTGAAAATTAATTTTTATCTAATTAATTAGATATCTGTGACCACATTGTTATAATTGTGACCTTAACAATTGCCGGAATTGGAGCAGTCGTCGAAATTAAGTAGCGGAACGGTCACCGAAGTACTCGCCGATCGTCGGAATCGTCGCCGGAGTAGAGTGGCCACCGGAACTATCGTCGGAGCAGTAGGGGGTAGGGGGGTTGGAGGTGGAATGGGGTGGGTGGGGTTAATTATATTATATTGCAATTAAATATTTAATTAATTAATAAAAACCTGATTTTTGCAATTTTGAAAATTAGCACCTGATTTTTTGATTTCGGCAAAGATAATATATGATCCATAAATTTTTCCTTTATTAATTTCATTCTTAGCCCAAGATCTAGGCCTTTTTAAGTTTTCATTCTTCTCTTTTCAATTTCACATTCGGTAACCACTGAGTCACTGACCTCAATCATTTGATAAATTGAAAACCTACATCTACATGCCCAAATCGAAACAGCCGACTACCGAGTCCGACTTCCCCTCTCCAATGTCCATCGAAGTCGCGACCTCCAACCACGACCACCGATCATTAACCATTAGAAATCTGTTAAAAATTTTAATTATGGTATGGAACCGAATCCGAACGGTTCCATAATTATATTCCGAATCGGATTAGTCTATGTCCAGCCCTAATTTGGACTATATTTTTTAGATTTTTCCACTTAAATCCTAAATTTGGCAGATTTTCAACACCAATGCATATTCCCTCCATTATTGGTGACTGTATTCAAAAGAAAAAAATATATCCCCCTTCCTTTTCATTGTGCAAATCCCACCAATTCGATTCTCTTCCGCAGTATCCTGGTTGCGACTCGGAATTTCTCTCGCTACGCGCCTCGTATTCTCTCTCTAGAACCGCCGCAAGATCTTCTTCACTTATCTCTACAGTCATTTGATTCTCTCCGATTGTTTCATCGGTAAGCCACTCAATTGCTCATAAATCACGCAATACACCCAACTGGGAACCAAAAAATATCGCACACCATCATTACTAGGTTTCATTATTATTCGATTCATTTAAAGGAAAAAAGAGGGTGTGGAGTTTGGATTTTTTTTGTTAACTAGCGTACCTATATTTGATTTTCTCGTAGCAAAACTCCTTTCCTTCGTTTTGATATATGGTTTTCCATTTGCGAAGAAGTTGAAAATTCGTAGCTAGTACTCGGTGGGCTATATATATAAGCACTCACAAACATCTTAGAGTATGGCGGCTGGAAGACATGGGAACCGAAAAGACAACGAGTTCAAAGGTCGCAAGATGGACTTGGGACTACCAAGAAGGAAGTTGGGTATGTGAATGGGAATTATGATCGTGCTAGGAATGGAGGCTGGGATTATCGTAGTGGTGGTGGGAGGAGGATTGAATTTATGTTATAACGGGATTTTTAGGTTTATAAGAAGAGTAATAAAGAGTCCTGATCCTTTTAAAGATCCACAGAGGAAGGAGTTGCAGCAAGCATAATTAGGCGCTGGTGGTTTTTTTGGCCAATAGTAATTTGAAATTTCTGTTGTTTGGAATTTGCAATAGCTCGGACAAATGTGGTTTAGGTGAGAGCTATGGATCAAAGGGAGTTCTAAACATCATTTGTGCTGTTTGTAGCAGGCAACCTTGATGAATAAGGTGGACAAACAATTTGAGTCAGATAGGGTGCAGATTGACCTTCCTTGCGGCTTGTCGGAGGCGAGAAAAGGCTAGCTGGCTTGAAGAAATCAGTAAGGGTCCGTTTGATTGCAACGATGAAAAATGGGTGGAAAGAAAATGAATTTCAGGGAAAGTAATTGCCTAAAAATTATTTTGCAAGAAATTGTTAATTAAGTGTGTTTGATTGGTATAATTTTTCACCCGGAAAATTTTAAAATTTTGTATTCGTTTGACTTTATTTTACATGAAAATTTTCATTAAACTAATAAATTTTTCCATAATTGTTTATAAAATTTGTTTACATTGCTAAAAAGTAAAAAAAAAAAAAAAAGAAACAAAAACAAAAACAAAAACAAAATTTTTTTCCTAAAAAATCATTTTTTTAATCAAAATTTTGTATTCGTTTGACTTTGTTTTATATATAAATTGACCATTAAAGTAAAAATTTTTTTTACAATTATTTATAAAATTTGTTTCTATTGCAACAAAAAAAATTATATATATGACAGAACCTAGAATGGTGGGAAAGTCTTTTCTCCCCATTTTTAAGGAAAAAGGCACTTGGGGAGGGGGGTGGGAAATTTTTTTTATTGGCCGAATTTGTCCAATCAAATAGTTGTTTGGCATGGAAATAGAATTTAAATTCCAAGTTCCATGGAAAACAAGTAATCAAACACTACGTAAGAAAAATAGATGGGAGGAAGAAATGAAAAAGAAATGAACGGCAATACCTGGGAAGAAATGCCATATGTCGACTGGTCTGGGGAAGAAATGCATATGGGAAGAAGTGCCTAGGGAAGGGAAGAAGTGTCTAGGGAAGAAGGAAAGGATAAAGAGGGAAAAGAGAAAAGAAATGAAGTAATGCGGGAGGAAGGAAAGAAGAAAGAGAGAGAAGAGAAAGGAAATGAAGAAATGACTGCACAGGGAAATGAAAAGGATTGATGGGCCCACCACTGTAAAACTTATTTTCTACTAATGTGTAATTGACGTTTTTTAACAATAATTTTTTGTTCCAGCTGTATTCTTTGACAAAAAAAGGTAAAATTTTATTTGAATCAATTTTTTATGAGTTTAACCTTCAATAAAAAGTCAAACTTATATAAGAATTCAAATACATTTTCTTCGTCATTATAACCTATGAAAATTGCAAGAGAAATTCAAAAAATTCACTTAAATTTTCTTTTTTATTTCATCTTTTTCAAAAATTTCATCAATCCACATTTGAAGAATCATTTGTCAAATCAAGAAGAAACTATTTTTTTAAGTTTTGAGTAATATCACTCTTATCTTATTTAACTATTTGAATTTTTTTTCTTTTGAAGTTGAGTCGTAATACTTGATAAGTTTAATGAAAATGGTGGTAACATTCTTTGGCAATACAATTTTTGTAATGTAACTAAGACAAGTTCATACACAAGAGTGAGTGCACATTTGTTAAAATTATAAGGTTATGGAATTGGGGATTGTGGAAAAGTGACTGTAAAAGATATATGTATAATGCAAAAAATGGAAGATGAAGCCATGTTGAGAATGCAAACTAAGGCGGGGAAAAGAGTACCATTGCTGTCGAATAATATGAGTTTTAAGGATTGTTATGTTTTGGAGGAAAAGAAGAAAGAAATGAGCAGAAGAAAATGCATTTAACATGAAACACGTGACCAATTGTATTCTGAAATTGCTACACCGTTCTATTCAAGTGGTTTGTCTTTTACTCTTGTAAGAAATTCTTATTACATTAGTTCTTATACTTTCGCTTTAAATAGTCAAATTTCAGGGTGATTGCCTCCCGGTTATAACAAGATTAGAACTATTCTTCTTCAAAAAGAGAGAAAAAATGTGGAAAGATTATTAAACCCAATTAAAGGCCCATGGGCAGAAAAATGAGTTATCATTGTAAGTGATGGATGGATTGATCCACAAAGAAGGCCACTAATTAATGTTATGGCAATGATCGAGAGTGGACCAATGTTTTTAAAAACGGTTGATTGTTTCAGAGAAACGAAAGATAAATATTTTATTGCTAACTTGATGAAGGAGGTTATAAATGAAATTGGTTGTGAAAATATGGTTCAAGTAATAACCAATGATGCTCCAAATTGCAAAGGTGTCGGGCAAATAATTGGATTGGAGTATCCTCGTATTTTTTGGACAACATGTGTTGTACACACACTAAATCTTGCTTTGAAGAACATTTATGCCGCAAAGAATGTTGAAAATAATTTGATCACATATGAGGAATGCAATTGGATTACCAATCTTCATGATGATGTAATGATTGTAAAAAAATTCATCATGAACCATTTTATGAGACTAGCAATGTTTAATGAATTTGTGCCTTTGAAGTTGCTTTCCGTAGAAGAGACACGATTTGCTTCTATTATCGTCATGTTAAAACGATTTAAGCTTATACAACGTGGTCTTCAAGCTTTGGTTATTAGTGAAAAATGGTCATTTGTGAAATTGAAAGTGCTTGATGATCTTTGGTGGGACTCTATTAGTTATGTTTTTTATTTCACTTCTCTCATTTATGACATGCTTAGATATTGTGATAACTGATACGGATAAACCTTGCCTTCACTTGGTTTACGACATGTGGGATACAATGATTGAGAAAGTGAGAGGAATAATTTATAGGCACAAGAAAAAAGTTTAAGAAGAGGAATCATCATTCTACAATGTTGTTCATCCGATACTTGTAGATTGTTGGAACAAAAATAACACTCCATTTCATTCCTTATCTCACTCTAAATCCAAGGTAATTTTTAAATCCAAAACGTGCAAAAGATTTAGTTTTCGTCCGTAGTAATCTTCATCTCTTGTCAAGGAGGAGTGCACAATACTCACAATGAGAGACAAAAATGTGGGATATTATTAAATTAAATGAACGACATACGTGTGAAATGTGTTGGATATGAAATTTTGTATCTGAAAATAAAAGTTTCCAGAATCGACTTGCGAAGACAAAATGTAGGAATTTAAAATATTACAAACAGTAACATGAAACTAGTAAAATAGAAAGCTGTAAACAATTGCTGAAGTCGGAATAAGGATGATCGAGGCGAGAACTATGCTCTCTGTCCTTAAGACGTTTTTACCCCGTCACACGGTGCTTACGGTATATGGTAAATCGTCTCCCAAGATACAACGATCACACTTGCAGAAGCAGCACGTCGACTGCAAGACAGCGAACCAGAATGGAAGTAACTCTCTGTAGACTAATGCAGAAACGGAAAAGACAAGAAGACTATGTATGCAGTGCAGTATGAATTCGTGTGTTTTTGTTGTGTGTTCAATTGAAAGCTCGAAGACCCTTTAAATAGAGGAGGGAGTTGACGGTTCAGCCTTCGTTCAACTCCCCACTTGCAGCAGTTTTCACCACTCACGTCCACTAAACTCAGCAACTAATTGGTTGGTTTTTCCCCACTCACGCCCACTTAACTCACCAGTTAAGCAACTAGTGGGTTGGTTAATTAACCGTGAAGAAGAGGGAATTAATTTAATTCGGATAAGAAATTCAAATAAATTTTATCCAAAAAAAAATTAATATTGGCACGGGCCTGGCCCAAGTCCATGTCCATGTCCAGGCCCACGACCCGAGACCCGAGCCCGAGCTCGTGCTCGTACCGTGCCGAGCCGAGCCGGCCGAGCCGGTCGGTCGGAAGGACGACGGCGGCGCTCGCGCTTGCGTGTGGCCGTTGGTTAGTCTAGACATTGTCTAAGACTCCCCCTTTTCAAAGACTATTGGTACCCCTTGGGGCTCAAACCCATTTCCAACCTTAGAGTTTATAAAGTGGTTCAAGGTTGTGTTTGCAACCTATGTGAGATTGGAACACTTTTCCAATTCTTTCTCATTTATTCCTCGTATTTATTATCCGACTTTCAACCTTAATTTCTCATTCATATTGGAATGGTTTTTCACAAGTAAATATTCTACACTCATCTACTCGGAACGTAGAATTTAATTGAACATAAATTTCAACAATTCGAACATTGGGTCCCACATAAAATTGTGGTCAAAGTTGACCCACTTGTGGTCAAATGGGCACCATTTCCAACAATCCCCCACATGAATGAAAATTAACATGACAAATGCAATGCAGACACGAACAGAGAGTACAGGCAAAAGACTTATTGCATCAGGAGAGGTAGCTTTTGGCTTTGAACCTGCCTTAGTGGAATACTATCGAGTTTACTTGGCTAATCAGTGAACTGATGTCTTGAACTGTTCAGCCGTTGGTGTAAACCAAGGCAACAGTATCCACACAATAATCTTTCTATTCAATTCTTAGGTTCTCATAGTTGTGTTCATTTTGGCCCTGAACAATTCTCGGGATTCATAAGTGCTTTAGAGAATTTTAAGCCCCAAATTCTCATAGAAGCGGCCCCACTTCACACTTATATAGGTGATCTCCTATTAAGAGTATTCTGCTGTACTCCACTCGGATTATCCAAGCTATAGGAATCATTAAAAGTTACATCTTAACCTTTTACATTCTGCAGACAGCACTTTAAATAAAAGAATGGTTAAGTGCTTAACTGAGTCTTAATAACTTAGTTGTCCCATTGAACCAAGATCTTGGGATCTCCAGTCAACAAGGTTGGGTTACCATCATTAAGATTCATGCATGTTCGGCTTTAATCCCATTCCCTTTGATAGATAATATACTTGATCTCTTGGTAGGCCTTTTGTAAGCGGATCCGCAAGATTCTCCTTTGATTTCACATAATCAATGGAGATAATACCATTTGAGATCAACTGCTTTATGGTATTGTGTCTACGACGTATATGTCTAGACTTACCATTATACATGCAATTTTGTGCCCTTGCAATAGCCGACTGATTGTCACAGTGAATACTGATTGCAGGCACCGGCTTAGGCCAACACGGAATATCCTCTAAGAAGTTACGAAGCCATTCTGCTTCTTCTCCAGCTTTATCTAAAGCTATAAACTCTGATTCCATTGTTGATCGAGCTATGCAAGTTTGCTTTGAGGATTTCCAGGACACAGCCGCACCACCAAGTGTAAATATATAACCACTTGTGGATTTAGAATCTTTCATATCAGATATCCAATTTGCATCACAATATCCTTCTAATACTGCTGGATATCTCATATAATGTAATCCAAATTTTAAGGTATGTTTTAAATATCGAAGTACTCTATTCAATGCCTTCCAGTGATCATTGCTTGGATTACATGTGAACCTACTTAATTTATTAACTGCGAACGCTATATCAGGACGTGTGCAGTTCATTAAATACATCAAACTCCCAATAACCTGAGAATATCTTAATTGATGTACAGGTTCACCTCTATTTTTTGCTAAGTGTAGACTCGTGTCTACTGGAGTTTTAACTGAACTTTCATCAAAAACTCCAAATCTCTTTAGTACAGACTCAACGTAATGAGATTGTGAAAGAACAAGACCATATGGTGTTTTAGAGATTTTTATTCCAAGAATTACATCCGCTACACCCATATCCTTCATGTCAAAGTGTTTTGTTAGCATTTTCTTAGTGGACACAATGATATCATGATTGCTACCCAAAATTAGCATATCATCCACATATAAACATACTAAGACATATCTTTGTCGGTGTATTTTTATTATACACACACTTATCACACTCGTTAATCTTAAAACCATTTGACAACATTGTTTTGTCAAACTTTTGGTGCCACTGTTTTGGCGCCTGTTTTAATCCATATAAGGATTTAACGAGTCTGCAAACCTTTTTCTCTTGTCCATGAGCGACAAATCCTTCAGGTTGCTCCATGTATATTTCTTCTTCTAACTCACCATTCAGAAAAGCTGTTTTAACATCCATTTGATGAATTTCGAGATTATGTAACGCAAAGAATTGCAATAAGGATTCTTATCGAAGTAATCCTCGTTACTGGTGAGTAAGTATCAAAGAAATCAAGACCTTCCTTTTGTCTATATCCTTTTGCTACCAAACGAGCCTTGTATTTATCAATAGATCCATCCGATTTTAATTTTTTCTTGAAAATCCACTTGCAACCTAGAGGTTTATTTCCGGTGGGAGATCAACCAACTCCCAAGTATGATTTTGCATTATCGATTCAACTTCACTATTGATAGCTTCTTTCCAAAAAGGAGCCTCCGGTGTGGACATTGCTTCACCGAATGTCTTTGGTTCATCTTCGATCATGTACGTTAGAAATTCGAACCGAAGGACGTAGACTTTCTAGTCCTTTTACTGCGTACGAGTTCTTCTTCATTTTCATCATCATTTGCGATCGTAAGTTCGTTTTGTTGAACTTACATCACTTTTGTCTTTACGAGGAAAGACATCTTCGAAGAAACTTGCATTCCTTGATTCAATTATTGTATCTTCATGTATATCGGGAATCTCTCGATTTTTGCACAAGGAAACGATATGCACTATCGTTATGAGCATATCCAATAAATATGCAATCTACGCTTTTTGGTCCTATTTTTATTTGTTTAGGTTTTGGCACTTCTACCTTTGCCAAACACCCCCACACTTTCATGTATTTATATGAAGGTTTGTGACCTTTCCATAACTCGTAAGGTGTTTCATCCTTTACTTTGTGTGGTATTTTGTTAAGAATGTGATTTGCCGAGAGGATAGCCTCCCCCCACAAATTCTGTGGTAGACCGTAACTAATTAACATAGCATTCATCATTTCTTTAAGCGTACGGTTCTTTCGTTCCGCAATGCCATTAGATTGGGGTGAGTAAGGAGCCGTAGTTTGATGAATGATGCCTTGAAGAGAACAAAATTCTTCAAACGGTGCTCCATATTCTCCACCTCTATCACTTCGAACAATTTTTATTGTTTTGGTAAGTTGATTTTCAACTTCATTCTTATAGTGTTTAAACACTTCCAATGCCTCATCTTTGCTTCTTAACAAATAAACATAACAATACCGAGTGCAATCGTCAATGAAGGTAATGAAATACTTTTTCCCACCTTTAGTGTGTACTTCTAATTTCAAGTCACATATATCACCGTGAATTAATTCTAAAGGTAAAGTATTTCTTTCAACCGAAGGAAATGGTCTTTTGGCTAATTTAGCCTCAACACAAGTTTCACATTTGTGATTAGGATCGAAACTTATCGAAGGTAGCAAATTTAAGTTCATTAATTTGCGCACAGATTTAAAGTTTGCATGTCCTAATCTTTTATGCCATAAACAAGAAGAATCAACAATATACGCAGTAGAAGCTTCATTCATCTTGTTCAAATTAGGTACAATAGTAAGGACGTTCATCTTGAACATCCCATCACCATGTAACCCTTTCCAACATACATTCCATTTTTAGTTAGTACAAATTTGTCAGACACAAATACTAACTTAAACCCATTCTTGCTAAGAAGGGAACCAGATACAAGATTTTTCCGAATGTCCGGCACATGCAGCACATTGTTGAGGACGAGTTCCTTGCCGATGTCATCTTCAAGGTCACCTTTCCTTGTCCTTCAACCTTTGAGCTTGAGGAATTTCCCATGAACAATTGTTCTCCATCAATAGGTTTGTAATCTGAAAACACGTTCTTCTCAGCACAAATGTGGCGAGTGGCACCGATGTCCACCCACCATTCCTCGGGATTTCCAACACCGTTACATTCAGATATCACAGCAGATAAGTGCATCTCTTGAACGCCTTCAGTCAGATTTTCCGTTTCAACCATATGTGCACGGTCATTTTGCTTTTTAGGCTTGCGACAGTCACTTGCACGATGTCCAGGTTTGCCACAGTTGAAGCAATCCCCTTTGAACTTCTTGTTCTTCTGGTTGTTTTCATTTTTCTTCGGAGCAAAGTTCGAGTGCTTCCTTTTCATGTTCTTCTTTGAACTTGATTCAGCCATGTTTGCCTTAGCTTCCATGCTTGGTCCCCCGATCCTCCTTTCAGATTTCTTAGTATCTTCTTCAATCCTCAAACGCACAATCAGCTCCTCCATGTTCATTTCTTTACGTTTGTGTTTGAGGTAATTTTTGAAATCTCTCCATGAGGGTGGGAGTTTTTCAATTACTGCTGCTACTTGGAATGACTCACTTACAGTCATTTTTTCAGCATGTAAATCATGAAGGAGCACCTGCAAATCTTGAACTTGGGAAATAACAGATTTAGAGTCAGTCATTTTATATTCTAAAAATTTTCCTACAAGAAATTTTTTAGAACCAAAGATCTTCGATTTTATATTTTTTCTCTAAGGATTCCCATAATTCTTTTGCAGTTTTCATTACGCTATATACACCATACAAATAATCATTCAATCCATTCAGTACATAGTTTTTGCATAAGAAATCGGAGTGTTTCCATGCATCCAAAGCAATAACCGAAGCTCGATTATTTTCTCCTTGTTGAACAGAAGGTGGATCCTATGTGAGAAACCTCGCCAGGTTCAAAGTGGTAAGATAGAACAACATCTTTTGCTGCCATCTCTTAAAGTCGACCCCATTAAACTTTTCAGGTTTATCTCCATGAGGAACATGAGTTGAAGCAGCAGGACCAGCCACTGTTGGCGTCACAGTAGGGGTCACAGCCACAGTAGGAGTCACAGCCATAGTAGAGGGAATTGCATTCGTCCCAACAGTGTTAGCCATTTCTGTTTTCAAAACAGAAGATCAACAAGTCAGAATTTTCGAATTAAAATTCTGTAAAACAGTATCAACAAAAAAATCAGAATTGACGAATTAAGATTTTGCGTAACAAAGAATATCGTATAAGAACCTGCAAATGTTAGAAATACGCAAGTACAAATTTGGAAACAGATTGATTAAATTTAAAAATCGCCTAATATCGTCTTAAGATTGTTGGATATGAAATTTTGTATCTGAAAATAAAAGTTTCCAGAATGGACTTGCGAAGACAAAATGTAGGAATTTAAAATATTACAAACAGTAACATGAAACTAGTAAAATAGAAAGCTGTAAACAATTGCTGAAGTCGGAATAAGGATGATCGAGGCGAGAACTATGCTCTCTGTCCTTAAGACGTTTTTACCCCGTCACACGGTGCTTACGGTATATGGTAAATCGTCTCCCAAGATACAACGATCACACTTGCAGAAGTAGCACGTCGATTGCAAGACAGCGAACCAGAACTGAAGTAACTCTCTGTAGACTAATGCAGAAACGGAAAAGACAAGAAGACTATGTATGCAGTGCAGTATGAATTCGTGTGTTTTTGTTGTGTGTTCAATTGAAAGCTCGAAGACCCTTTAAATAGAGGAGGGAGTTGACGGTTCAGCCTTCGTTCAACTCCCCACTTGCAGCAGTTTTCACCACTCACGTCCACTAAACTCAGCAACTAATTGGTTGGTTTTTCCCCACTCACGCCCACTTAACTCACCAGTTAAGCAACTAGTGGGTTGGTTAATTAACCGTGAAGAAGAGGGAATTAATGAGAGACAAGGTTGTGAAATGTCAATGCAGTAACAAAACGAACAGGTTGAGGAGTTCACTGGCACATCCTGGCATGTATTTTTTTCTGGTTATACTGTAATTCATAATTCTCTCCTCTAGCTCAAGAGAGGTACAGTACAACCTTTTTGCTACAATTTATGTTTTGTTTCTTTATTTAATATTTTTCTTTTGTCTATATTCGTGTTTTTGTCATATTCAGTGTCATTAGACTTATAATTATATGCTATGCTTCTGTTATTTGTTGTGAAAAATGTAGTTTTTATTCATTTTAATGGATCTAAGACTATTTTGGTCCATATTTGTCCTCCACTCAAATTTTCTTTCTTTGGCCTTCCTTTTTTCTTGGTTGCCTTGACCAGATTGTGGTACGTATGTTCGCGTTTGCTTTGTTTTGCTTTCCCTACGGCTTGATTGAGTGGAGTATATGGGGATGATGGTGTTAGATATTGGTGAGAAGATTTGCCTCTTATTATTTGTATCCACTGTAACTAGTTTGATCGAACTCGCGCGTGTCATAGATAGCTTCAATAGTAAAAGAATTCATTTGTATTAAATGCTATATAGAATCGAAATAAATTTACAAAATAATCAAATCCAATGTTCATTCGAAAATTCATATAGTAGATAAATAAATGAAAAAATGGAGTGGCGGCCACCGATTCAGACTTTGGGGAACTCTAATCTATATTATATGCACGTGCTTGCAATACTTAGCTTAGCATCATGATTTTGAACTCATCGAAGCTGAGAACCCCATCGCCATTAAGATCAAATCGATCAATCATCCCAACACATTCATCGACAGACCTTGACTCACCCATTTTGCTCAGCATTCTCTTCAGGCTTCTTGGAGTAATGCATTCGATTCCTTCCATTTCATACATTCTAAACGTCTTTTTCAAGTCCTCCATTTTCTCTTCTTCGTTTTCACTTTCCACCAAACACTCCAACTCATCCTTTCCCAACACCCCATTCTCACCAGAAAGCAACGGCGCAACAACCAGTTGCACCTCTTCGAGTGATAAATCGCCGGAAATTGATCCAATGTAACTGTGGAGCTCCAATGGGGTTAGTTTTCCATCTCTGTTTTTGTCGAAATAGTTGAATACACGCTCGCACTTGTTCATCATATAACTTACTAGAAGAAACGATCAAATTAAACTGAAACAGGAAAATGGATTAGGGATTTGAGTAGTTTGTTTACGGTTGTGGGTATTATTTATAGTTAGTTTCCCACGCGATTTGAAATTTTGAATGATAAGAAGTTGGAATCTAGATTTGTCAAAAAGGGCCCAAACCCACGGTTTTGGGAGTTTCCGGGTCTGGGCGTGGAAGTAGATACGAAAGGTGCTGGTAAGCTAGTCAATATGGACTCGTGTTATTATGGAAATGAAGTCACATCACAATTGCCTATCATTTTCAGGTAAAATTTACCCGTCCTCGACGCTCTCTTTAGTAATCGGGACATTGACCAAAAAATTTTAAATTCTGATTTATGTTTTACAATATTTTAAATAATAAGATGGATTTTTTTTTTTTAGTTTTTGCCCTATCCCGACTCTTGAAAATCCCTGTTAAATTAGATCCTTCCCGATTCGTTGCGGTTACTAGACATGATGGTTAATTTAAAAGAAATGGTCTTCTACTCATGGTGGGCAGGAGTTATCTTGTCCACTATTCACGTGGGTTTACAAATTTTTCAATTTAGAGCATGTTTGGGAGTGATTAAAATCCAATTAAAATTGAAAATATAGTCGTTATTCAGTCTCACTCGTCTAATAAAAGTCAACAATAACGACTAATTTTTCAGTTTTAATGTGATTTTAATCTCTACCGAACACGCTCTTAACGTTCAACTGTCAAAAATTGTAGACTTGACTGCTGACGTGGTATTGCCATATAAGCGGTGAACATGTTTTCTTCTACCCATATCATGGGTAAAAGATCATTTCTAATTGATGAAATAACCCTAGAACATGTTATCACGTGCAAAGCATGTAATTGTTTGGTTGAAAAATGACAGTTTTCATCAAGTGAGAACTGAACGAGGATGTACTAAATTAAAGTTCAGAAACTTAGGAAAATGATTAAGAAACAATGTAATTTATACCGTGTTTGCGAATCGCCAGTAACGATAAGTCTGCATGATTTTTTATTTTTTCAAAACTCTATTCGATTCGTTTGATTACTGAATTTGTAACTATATTATTCATAGAAATTAGATCTTTATAACATGCAAGTAATATATTATTTTGTAACTATATTCAAAAATTTCCATGAAAGATTATTGAATGATTTAACTACGAACTAAACTTTATTACAAGTAAAAAAAATAAAAATAAAACTCACTGCATAAATCCTTTTACAGCTTCATTCATTCAGTTTACTGATATATTTATTAGATTGCTCGCATTTGTTAGACGATGTTAATTCAAATTTACATAAAAATCTTCACGGAATAATAATGTTGGATCGAGAATTTTTTTTTTTTAAAGGGGTTATCAATTTATTGATAATGAATAATTTATTAATTTATCGATAAATTAAATGAAGCTGTTTCTAGTTAATGCTAAAAAAATGTGATTGATGATTGAAAAGTGTGCATGCCTTTGTTTATATAAGCAAATTAACGCCCTCATCTTGCAATATAAGGAAATTAAACAATGTTGCAAAAAGATAGAAAAACTAAAATCATAAAAAGAAAAAGAAAAATCCTAATCCAAATGAAAGAAATATCATAACAACTAACTTTTATCATAGTTGTAATAGGATTGTTATACATCATTCTCCACACTTGAAGAAAACTCAACCTTGAATTGTCGAAAACGAACATCCTTCAGGTGGATAATATTCATATATGATTGTCACATTGAATGTAAATGAAATCTTCATATTCGTGGGAAAAATAGGGTTGGGCGTGGTCCGATTCGATTGATTGATTCGATTCTTGACTGGAAATTAGAAATAGTAAAATTATATTTTGGGTTTCGATTCAATTAATTAGTTAGCAAATTTATTTTTATTAAAAATAAAATAATTTGACTTATTTAAGATAAAAAATTATGGAGATTCGGTTCTGGGTCTAGAATCGAGGATCGAGCCAAAACTGTTGGTTCTCGATTCAGATATCCGTTCGGGTATTTAACTTAAAAAAATTGCTCGATTCGATTCAATTTGGTTCGGGTCCGATTCGGTCAGATTCAATTCGAGAGTTTTTTGTTCAACCCTAGGGAAGACTACTCTTGTAAATATTGTCTCTAATCTTCTACAATACGCGCAAAAAAATCAATTTTCTCATCTTTCAATTTACTATACATCATAACTGCAAATTCACTCTTTCGTAGATGCACTCGGTCTAAATCACTATTGTTGAACATTTTTACCCTACCATGTTTATAAGTTGTAGCTTTGTCCTTCCAATTGGCAGCCTCTAAGTTCCTCTTAACCTCATGATGAATTTATTACACATTTTTTAGCAAACTCTTCCGACGTAGACTTAATATCATTCATTGGAGGCAAACGAATTAAATTTATAGCGTATCTAGGTGCTCGTATATATATTACCTCGATATTGCACTACTGCTTGTACACATTCTCCAACTTCCATCCTTCTTTGGATTAAACAACATGCCCAAAGACTTGTACCTTCACATATTAATCATTTTCCATTAATTCATTAACTTGTCGTTATAATTTTGGCATATTTTATTGGACTCATAAGGTGATGTGGTAGGTGAAGGAAACTAGCCCCAAGCACTAAATCAATGTGGTATTGAATATTCTGCATGGGTTGTACGGCGACGATAACTCTCAGGGTGATAAATGTTGGATTTTGTGACCCAAATTAGGTGAAATATTTTGAGAAAATATTTCTTTTGTTTCATGTGTTTTATTGAAAAATATTATTTCATTTATTGCACGTGAATTTTTTATCTTGTTTCCATCTTTGTGATATTTCTATGCTCTATAAATAGTAGACTCTTCATTCAATTTAGTAGATAGCAAAAGTTGCTTAAAGTTGTATTTTTTCTTCATTGGTTATAATGAATAAAATATTCGGTTCCTCTAACAATTTCTTGTTCGCTTTCTTTTAAATCTTGTTCTGATTTATTAGTTTGTACGATCTATACTTCATATCGCGTCATATCACCTCCTTGAATTCCTAACAAGTGGTATCAGAGCCACGGTTCAATAGTTCCGCAGAACAAGGATTTAATTGTTTGAGGTTTTTTGTTATCAATGGCTACCATGAAGTATGATATTCCACTGTTGGATTGCAGTACAAGATTTTCGTTGTGGTAAGTGAAAATAAGAGCTGTATTGGCGCAAATGAATTTGGATGATGTTTTGTTGAGATTTGATAGGATGCCCACAACTTATAAGTGGTATCGACATCGAATTGTCATGATCTTCCCAAAAGGAACTTTGAAAACTTCGGAGCCTTTCTTGATCCATGCAATCTTGTGAGGGGTTGGGTGTCATTCCGTCTACAAATTAGTGCCTTCACTAGTACTTTGGAGAAAACATTTTTGTTGTTGCCTCGTTCCATGATGACATTACATACTTTTTTATTAGTTTGCCATTGATTGCCAACATCCGTAGGTGCGTGGCAAATCCAACTCGACTTTGCATACATTTCTTTTGGTATTACTTTGACATTCATTTACATTCGGGTGTTTTTCACTCATATCCTTAGGTTGTGTTTGATACACCACCTTTTCCATGAAAAATGGTATTAGTTTTCCATTCCAAGTTTTCCTTTGTTTGATAGGTTTTTTTTTTTTTAGGGAAATGGTTTTCCCAATAGAGGCCACACGGTCACATTTTCTTCTTTTTCCTTGAAATCATTTTCCCACCACTTAGGTGGGAAAATGGTTTTCCAGGTAAATTTTATTTTATTTTTTTTGGCAATTGAAAAAATTTTTAGGCACAACAGTAAAAAAAATTCACTTTTATTGATAATTTCCATACAAAACAAAGCCAAACGAATGGTATTCGGCATGGTAATTTTTTTTTTTGGCAATTCGAACAAATTCTAAACCCAATGGTAGAAAAAAATTATCACTTTAATGGACAATTTCCATAAAAAAAAGTCAAACGGACACCAAACTTTCAACATTTTTCAGGTGAAAAATTATACCAATCAAACACAATTAATTACAATTTCAGTAAAAAAATTTCTAGGCAACTCAATTCCCTGTCAAACATTTTCTTTCCACCCATTTTCCACATTTGCAATCAAACGGACCCTTACTGTTACTCTGTCAAATTTTTGGTAAGATTAGTAAGTTGTTTTAATTTAAATCCATCACTCAAATCCATCATTTTGATCAACAATGGTATTGTTGATAAAATAATTGTTCATAATCTAGTGAAAGAAATCACTCGTCTAATATATATATATTTTTTAAATCTTGGTCCACGTGCAAATATGTTGTTTTTCGCTTTGACGATTATATTGCAATTGTTCTCCGAAAGAGGAAGCTCCCTATTTTTATAAGCCACAAGTTTAACTTGGCTTTCCTCATGAATTTCCAAAAAATCAAAGAAAATTCTTGACCCCTCACGTCGCCCTCCTTTGCTAAAAATCTGCATCTGTTTGCCCAAATTATAGGGCAAGCGCCTCCTGCCAGGAAGTCTTCGGCACCACTCCGAAACCCTTGTCTACTTGTGGGAAATCATTAGTCATTCTTTCGAATCTCCTTCAGGATCAAACAAAAAGGTCCTCTATGTGCTATTTTTGTAATCTGGTTGGTCGTTGTTTCGCGCGAGCTATCGCTAACAATTAAAAGATAGTTTCAGACGATTGCGTAAGGAACAAACCTTTGGAGACAAAGTTCCAAAAAGGGGTGCTTTATTTATGAAGATTACAATTGGGAAGAAGCAAAACGCTTCCAAGGGGCACAAGCACACGAAGTGAATTGAAAGTTTGCATTTATAAAATAAATGAATTGAAATTACATATTCTATGTTGAGAGTGATTGATTCGGAGTCTTTCCTTCTCTGTCTTCTTTTCCTTTTTATACTCTTTAGATGGTTTTCTCAATAGAACTGCTTGGAAACTGCTTAACTACCCACTTTCTTCGTGATGACTAACCTGTCAAGGAACTTCCGTTTGCAATTGTTGTTATTACTCTTGTTGTTTAACCGCTTGTAACCGAGATTCTTGTATCGTGAGGTGTGATAAGGTTGCTCAATAACCGCTTTAATAACCATCGTTTTAAGTAATCACAAGACATTGTATTTGCTCAAATCTTGAGCGACTCAAAGGCTTGGGCGAGAATGGGATCATCGCTCTGGGCGACAGTAAGGCGCTTCATTCGCTCAGATCCTGGACGTCCCGCAGGCTTGGGCGATGATATTACTTTGTTTATGGGTATCTGCTATATTCTACAATGGTCTCATTTTGGCCTATATCTTGAACTCCCTAACTGGGCTCTAATTCTTGGACTATTTAATTGGGATTCATTTTTTGTATGTAAACAGTGGTCACCTTCGACTTTTGGTCAATGATGGATCGATCACTAGGTTTGAAATTCCTGCGATTTTCCCTTAGGTCCTGGACAAAATCTCCAGGTCTTGTGCAATTTTCCTGGATCCAGGAATTTCGAGTGTGGGGACTGAAATTTAAAAATCAATATAATAGATTCATATATAACATTAAGTTGAAAAAGCAACAAAAACAATTCATTAATCCGACAAGGCAACATCATTCAATATTTTTCCAACAAGGCAAGGCAATAAATAGTAAGGTGACTATATGAGTACATTTACTTACTAGGGGAGCAGAACCGGGCTTCTACCGCACCTTCGAAAATTCTACTCCAAAGCTTTCGAAATTCGAAAACGAAGGTTTGGTCCAGTAGCTCAAAGCCACAAAAACTATTATAGCAAAAGAATAATTCTACGTAGCTCCAATATGATTGTAACCCTAATTTAAGTGGCGCTAGATGATAGGCTAAATGAAAAATAAAATTAAATGAATTTTACTTATCATTTAATATCATATCATCGCTGACAAGGCAACTGATTTGACCTAAGCTCAATGTATCTTCTTCATTTTATAGTTGCTGCTCAATGTTCGATAGAAGCTCATCTGATTCTGTGTTGCAATGACGAACACAACAAGGGTTTGATAAATGCCCTGGAAGGTTTTTTTGGAATCCGTCAAGTCTTCGCTCCATTGATTTGTCCTCCACTCTTACGTCCATCATGCCAAGTAAAAATCTTTGCTGTGATATTAATTTTGGTGTAGAAACGGAATTGAATTCTTAAAACAAGAAGAAACTTTGAGAAAATTTGGAAGTTTTTGAAGTAAATTATTATTATTATTATTATTATTATTATGAAATGATGTGTACAAGCTTTTACTTCTGCAAGCAAATTAGTCTCCTCATCTTAACAATATAAGGAAATTAAACAATGACACAAAAAAAAAAAAAAAATGAAAATAAAAAATAAAATCTAAAAGGAAATAAAATCCTTAATCTTACTATAAAATAACTAACTTGTATCCTTTTTATAATAAAATTGTTATACTTATACATCATAGCCTATAGATGAAAAGATTATTCAGTGAGGAAAAAAAAGACTTTGAAATTATGATCATGATTTAGATGACAATTGTGTTTCTAATATTTAAGAAAAAGATGTTGGAAAAAATTGAGTTAGTGGGTGACTTTGACACGAATTTTGAGCAGGACCCGTTTGGCTATTTTGGAAGATGAAAGTTGATTTGTGTTCTCCTCCATGAATACATCGAAATCATATAATTACTTGTCAAAAATGATGATAAGGTGAATGAGAAATTAAAGCTCAAAGTATGACATGTGAAAGGAGTTTATGTTGGTGGGAAAACTAAAAATTAAGTTTGTCCCACATAGGAAGTGAATGGAAACTAAAACCACTTTATAAAGGATTACACTTTAGAATTGTGTAATCATGTGTAGTATAGAGGCTCTCTACACGTGCGCACGCAGGGGAGTGCAAATCACGGACCGAAATAAGTATTGGACCTTGAACTTGTGTACGGGTACGACATGCGTACACGAATATCGGACCGAATTGACCAAAAATTGACCCTTAGAAGAGCCTACGTTTGCTACATTTTATTTTATTTTTTGACTTACTTTTCATTTTCTGAAACAGTTGAAACTCCTAAAACTCCTGTTGTAATTGCCATGAAGTAGGTGGGCAAGTTACAAGATCTAAAGTCTATATATACCTCGGTTTTTCTCAGTTTTCAGTACACGAATATGTGGTTAAAAATAAGAATGTAGAAAAAATAGTTTTAATTTAATGGTCATCAAATCTACCGGTCTCTAAAAAGTCTATGGTTTCAGTGTTCTATTCTCTGCAAATTTGGTTCTCTCCTTCAGAAAAATCCTGTAGGGTTGAAATCAATAGACTTTTTAGAGACCGGCATCAAATCTGCCGGTCTATGCTTATTAGTACTCTGTTTTTGTTTCATGTTCTTGCTAATAAGCATATTATATAGCAATTTGTAGTTTTATTTAGTTGGTATTTCAGTTGATATTAATGAACTGAGTAAAAGAATTCGCGTAGTCGACCATGAACTTATTTATCATTTATGAGGCCTCTGTTATAGTCTCTGATATGCTTTTTCTGGATGATGAATAGGGTCATAGATGTTAAGAAATATATAATTATTTTGTTAACATTATTTATTAAGGGTAGAATAGTCTTTTAAGTTTTCTTTATTTTAGACTATATATAGTCCCTTTGTATCTAGGTTTTATTCATTCAATTACATTATGCAGAATCAATAAAACCCTAGCCTCTTTTTCTTCTTCTTCTCTTTGGATTGTTTAACATGGTATCAGAGCTAAGTTTCATGGGATTTGACATAATCTCAAACACAGCTTTCGCGGATCCAACTCCGCGGTGAGTTGGCTGGGGGTTGCAGGGGGCAGCGCGCCCCTGCCGGGGTTCGGGGCAGAGCCCCGAAAATTTTTTTTTGAGAAGAGACGATTTTGGGAGAATTTTTCGTTCCGTTTCTGCGATCTGGTATTTCGTTAGGGTTTTTATTCAGTTTCTGCAATTGGTATTTCGTTAGGGTTTTCATTCAGTTTCTGCAATCTGGTATTTCGTTTCCCTTACTTTTGCGATTTGGGTTTCCTTCTTCTTTTCTTTTATTATGGCTACTGAAAGAGACGATTCGCTTCAATCTGTGAGTGTGAGGTTGGATGGAAAGAATTATTCGTATTGGAGTTATGTGATGAGAAATTTTCTTAAGGGTAAGAAGATGTGGGGATATATTAGTGGAATTTCTGTAAAACCTACGGATATTGATGAGGGTTATGCTGCTTCAATAGATACTTGGGAAGCAAACAATTCAAAAATTATTACTTGGATTAACAATTCTGTTGAGCATTCCATAGGTAGAGAGTTGGCAAAGTATGATACAGCAAAGGAGGTTTGGGAACATCTGCAAAGGTTATTCACTCAGTCAAATTTTGCAAAACAGTATCAATTAGAGAATGACATACGAGCTCTTCAGCAGAACAATATGAGTGTTCAGGAGTTTTATTCTGCTATAACAGATCTTTGGGATCAATTGGCTCTTACAGAATCGGCAGAATTAAAGGCGTGCAATGCCTTTATTGTTCATAGAGAGCAGCAACGGTTGGTACAGTTTCTAACGGCACTTCGCAGTGATTTTGAAGGACTTAGAGGTTCAATTTTGCATCGTTCTCCACTTCCTTCTGTTGATTCAGTTGTCAGTGAGTTATTGGCTGAAGAAATACGTCTTAAGTCTTATTCTGAAAAGGGAATTCTTTCTACTCCTAATCCTTCTGTGTTAGCAATGCCTTCTAAGTCACTGACTAATAATCATAATATGTTTCACGCAAGGGCTGCCCGTGATGAGTGCAGTTTCTGTAAGGAGAAAGGTCATTGGAAGGCTCAGTGTCCTAAGTTGAGACAGCAGAATCGAACCATGCATCAATTCCAAGCTTGGAAGCCTGGCAATCAATCACAATCGAATGATCGTAGACCACCTCAGGGTTATAGACCACCACAATTCAATACTGCAGCGGTAGCTTCATCGGGTCCTTTCACAGATCCTGGTAATCTGGCTGAGCAATTTCAGAAGTTTCTCTCCTTACAGCCACAAGCTATGTCCGTACAGAGGTCGGTTGCCTCATAGTTCTTCGGGTATGTCACATTCTCGTTTGGGTCTTGGATTACGGTGCTTCACATCATATGTCTCCGCATTCTTCATCTTTTGCTTCCGTGTCTCATTCGTCTTGTATTCTGTCATGACTGCTGATGGCACTCCTATGCCTTTAGCAGGTGTTGGTTCTGTTGTCACACCTCACTTGTCTCTCCCTAATGTTTATCATATTCCGAAACTCAAATTAAATCTTGCTTCTGTTGGTCAGTTATGTGATTCTGGTAATTTAGTCACATTTTCCTCTTCTTCTTGTTATGTGCAGGATCTCCAGTCTCGAAGGCGATTGGGACGAGCCATAGGAAGGGGGGACTATATGTTTTGGATGAGTTAAAAGTACCAGTTGCTGCTGCTGCTTCTAGTGTTGATTTATCTTCTTTTCGTTTGAGTCCTTCTTCTTCTAGTTTTTATTTATGGCATTCTCGCCTAGGTCATGTTTCGTCTTCTCGTTTGAGATATTTGGCTTCTACAGGGGCATTAGGAATTTTGCAACCTTATGATATTTCAGATTGTAGTGGATGTAAACTGGCAAAATTTTCAGCTTTACCTTTTAATCGAAGTATTTCTGTTTCTTCCTCTCCATTTGATTTGATTCATTCTGATGTATGGGGGCCTTCTCCTGTTGCCACAAAAGGAGGGTCCCGGTATTATGTTTCTTTTATTGATGATCATACTCGTTATTGTTGGGTTTATTTAATGAAACATCGTTCTGAATTCTTTGAGATATACTCAACATTTCGTGCTCTTGTCAAAACTCAACATTCTGCTGTTATCAAATGTTTTAGGTGTGATTTGGGTGGGGAATACACTTCTAAAAAATTTTGTGAACTGCTTGCCTTAGATGGAACTATGCACCAAACTTCGTGTACAGATACTCCTGAGCAAAATGGTGTTCTTTGAAAGAAAACATAGGCACATTGTTGAAACTGCTCGCTCTCTCTTGTTGTCGACTTCAGTTCCTAGTGTGTATTGGGGTGAAGCTGTTCTTACTGCTGTAAGTTTGATTAATACAATTCCATCTTCTCATACTTCAGGTTTTTCTCCTTTCGAAAAGTTGTATGGGTATGCCCCTGATTATTCTTTCTTTAGAGTTTTTGGTTGTACTTGTTTCGTTCTTCGTCCTCATGTAGAACGCAGCAAGTTGTCATCTCGATCGACTATTTGTGTCTTTCTTGGTTATGGTGAAGGTCAAAAGGGGTATCGTTGTTTTGATCCAATAACTCAGAAACTTTATGTGTCTCGTCATGTTGTGTTTCTCGAGCATATACCTTTCTTTTCTATTCCATCAACTACTCATAGTTTGACTAGATCTGATCTTATTCGTATAGATCCTTTTTCTACTGATTCTGATAGTTTGTCATCTCAAGTCCCTAGCACTTCAAATACTGATCATTCTGCATGTACTGACACTTTACTCTCCGGCACACCTGAAGCTCCCTCTTCTCCTCTGGTCCCTCAAGCTCCGTCTGAGACTGTGGATCCACCTCTACGTCAATCCATACGCATTCGTAAGTCTACAAAGTTACCAGATTTTGCTTATTCTTGTTATTCTTCATCTTTTACTTCCTTTTTAGCTTCTATTCATTGTCTCTCTGAGCCCTCTTCCTATAAAGAGGCAATTCTTGATCCTCTTTGGCAGCAAGCTATGGATGAGGAACTCTCTGCTTTGCATAAGACTGGTACTTGGGATTTGGTTCCTCTACCTCCTGGTAAGAGTGTTGTTGGTTGTCGTTGGGTGTATAAGATCAAGACTAATTCTGATGGATCAATTGAGCGATACAAAGCTAGGTTGGTTGCAAAAGGGTACTCTCAACAATATGGTATGTATTATAAGGAGACATTTGCTCCTGTTGCAAAAATGACTACTATTCGTACTCTTATTGCAATAGCCTCGATTCGTCGATGGCGTATCTCTCAACTTGATGTTAAAAATGCCTTCTTGAATGGAGATCTTCAAGAAGAAGTTTATATGGCTCCCCTCCCGGTGTTCCACATGATTCTCGGGGTATGTTTGCAAGCTCAAGAAGGCGTTGTATGGTCTCAAACAAGCACCTCGTGCTTGGTTTGAGAAATTTTCTGTTGTGATTTCTTCTCTTGGATTTGCTTCCAGTAGTCATGATTCTGCTCTTTTTGTTAAGTGCACTGATGCAGGTCGTATCATTCTATCTTTATATGTTGATGACATGATTATTACTGGTGATGATATTGATGGTATTTCAGTTTTGAAGACAGAGTTGGCTAGACAGTTTGAAATGAAGGATTTGGGTTCTCTACGATATTTCTTGGGTATTGAGGTAGCCTGCTCACCTAGAGGTTATCTTCTTTCTCAGTCGAAATATGTTGCAGATATTCTTGAACGGGCTCGACTTACTGATAATAAGACTGTTGATACTCCCATTGAGGTTAATGCAAAGTATTCTTCTTCTGATGGCTTACCTTTACCAGATCCTACTTTATACCGTACTATTGTTGGGAGCTTGGTATATCTCATTATTATTCGTCCAGATATTGCATATGTTGTTCATGTTATTAATCAGTTTTTTGTTTCTCCTACTACAGTTCATTAGGTAGTTGTTCTTCGTATTTTGCGGTATCTTCAAGGTACAGTCTTTCAGAGTCTTTTACTTCCATCCACATCTTCCTTGGAGCTGCGTGCATACTCTGATGCTGATCATGGCAGTGATCCTACAGATCGTAAGTCTGTTACTGGCTTCTGTATCTTTTTGGGTGATTCTCTTATTTCTTGGAAGAGCAAGAAGCAATCTATTGTGTCTCAATCCTCAACCGAAGCAGAATATCGTGCTATGGCATCCACTACCAAAGAGATTGTTTGGTTACGTTGGTTACTTGCAGATATGGGAGTTTTTCTTTCACATCCCACTCCTATGTATTGTGATAATCAGAGTTCCATTCAGATTGCTCACAACTCGGTTTTTCATGAACGAACTAAGCACATTGAGATCGATTGTCACCTTACTCGTCATCATCTCAAGCATGGCACAATTACTTTGCCATTTGTTTCTTCTTCTTTGCAGCTTGCAGATTTCTTTACCAAGGCGCATTCTATTTCTCGTTTTCGTTTTCTAGTTGGCAAACTCTCGATGCTTGTAGCTGCTGCATCGTGAGTTTGAGGGGAGATGTTAAGAAATATATAATTATTTTGTTAACATTATTTATTAAGGGTAGAATAGTCTTTTAAGTTTTCTTTATTTTAGACTATATATAGTCCCTTTGTATCTAGGTTTTATTCATTCAATTACATTATGCAGAATCAATAAAACCCTAGCCTCTTTTTCTTCTTCTTCTCTTTGGATTGTTTAACAATAGAAACTTGCAATGTTGACTGTTATGCATGAGTTTCCTCAGATGGATTTCTTTTTCAAATTGCTGTTATGGGTGGCTGTGCATTATACTTTTTGTGTTGAAGATTTTAGAATTTGAACGTTAGGGAAAAAACTATATTAATAAGATTTGTTTTGCACTCAAAATACCAATGCAGATGTTCATCCTGAGATCTGCATCACTTTTAGAAGTAGCATTGGATGAGGTTTAACCACATGGGGAAAGGGGATTTGTTTGTGATTTTATATAGGTTTGCTTAGTTAGCATTGTAGACGAAAAGGGGAAGGGGTTTTTGCCGGCAGTCGAGTGCAAGTCGGTTTTTTTAGTTATATTTAGTAGATCGAAAGGAGTAAAAATGAGATCCATAGAGGATAAGGGGTGCTTGAGTCATGGAACTACACAAGAGATGCCGGATGAAAGTTGTATGAGTTTTGAGTTCCACAAAGGAAATGGGATGAATCGAGCTTCTCACCAACGAACAGCCTTAGGGAAACCAACTCCGTCAAAATGGGACGATGCACAAAAATGGCTAGTAAATCTATCGAAAGAAGGAGATAAAAATCAGGCAAAAGCTTCCCCCCGTAATTCAAATGCTGATGACAAGAGATTGATTGTTCAGGTACCAAAGAAGGAATACTCGAGTGGTGAGGAAGATGATGATGGTACTGGCTCTACAAAAGCGAGTCCATATGAAGTGGAAACTAAGAAAATAGACTGTGATGAGTCAATATGGAGAATCAGTAAGCCAGTTAATAGTTCTGCATCAGTTGTGAGCTCAATATGTGTGAGGGATATGGGGACAGAAATGACTCCGATAGCGAGTCAAGAACCCTCGAGAACGGCAACTCCTATCAAAGCCAGAACTCCAGTATCAAAAAGCCCCATATGCTCAGGTCCATCAACTCCGGTAAGAAGTCAGAGCGGATTGCTGGCTCACAAAAGTGGCCAAGCTGTTACTATCCTGACTGGGACGAGAGACGAGGGTAGCAGGGGCAATGGTACCACTATACGATGCAGCAGAGACGGAGAAGAACCAAATGCTAACAATGCGCCTGCAAGCAGGACTACAGATCAATCAAGAAAGTTAAATCCTCTGGAAACCCGAGCAACAGCTTGGGATGAGGCCGAGCGTGCTAAAAACATGGCAAGGTAATTTATTGAATCATTTTTCTGCTGATTAAGAAACCAAAGCTTCGAAGATTCCTCCAATGCTTGTAAAGCACTTCCTTTACACTCGGTTTGTACATGTGACAAACCTTGGATAGTTTACTAGTTGTCTCTTGATGGACCTGCAGGTACAAGCGCGAAGAGGTGAAGATTCAGGTCTGGGAAAATCATCAGAAGAGGAAAGCTGAAATGGGAATGCGGAGAATGGAGGTAATTTGACTTTATTCTGCAACCAGCATATATTGCAGATTTAAAAGGTGTACTTTGGCTTATTCTTCATTGTTTTACTGGCACTTTTTAAAGTGTTTGATGAGAAAAAAAACTTTTAAAATACATGAATCATGGAGGATAAGGGCATCTACGATGGAGACACCAAAAGACCAAAATGCACCAAAATTTGGAGCAATAGTGGTCCAACGTTTAAAATGAAAGGTATAAAAGAAATAAAGAAGTTTCTATCTTCCACGTTTAAAATGAAAGATCTGGTCAAATGTATACCATACTAGGTATCAAATTCACCAAGACTAGTGGGGGTTATATGTTAAGTCAATCACATTATGTTGAGAATGTGATTAATAAATTTAAACACTAGAACATTAAAGAAGCTAATACTCTATTTGATCCAAGTTTTAAACTTATAAAGAATGATGGAAGAGCTGTAGCACAACCTGAGTATGCAAGTGCTATTGGGAGTCTAATGGATGTTGTGCAATGTACAAGATTCGATCCAAGTAAAGAACATTGGAAGGGTTCTTGGTTATTTGAAGAAAAAATAAGGATCTAGGTCTACAATTTTCTAAGTTTTCGGTAATAATAGAAAGATTTATCGATAGTAGTTGGATATCTAGTTGTAAGTGAGAATAAATCAACATGAGGCTAGGTATTTACCCTCAGAGGAGGTGCGGTCTCTTGGAAATCCAAGAAACAAACTTGTATTACTCACTCAACTATGGAATCCGAATTTGTAGCATTGGCTGAAAATCGGAAAAAAGCTGAATGGTTTAAGGATTTTTATTGTGTGAAATTCCATTGGGAGAAAAATAATAATTTTTCCATATGTTTCTTGTGTGATAGTCAAGCCATTTTAGGTAGAGCATACAATGAAGTGCATAATGGTAAGTCTAGATATATGAGTCTAAGATATGACTATGTGAGAAAATTAATCAAAGATGGAATAATTTCACTTACTTATGTGAAGTCAAATGAAAATTTGGCTGATCCGTTCACTAAACCGCTCACAAGGGAATTAGTGTGAACAACAACTAGCAGGATAGGGTTAAAACTCCATAATTAAATCCACCAATGACGGTAACCCTACCTGACTATACTAATAAGTATATTTCCGATTCAAAGGGTAATAATAAGTCATTCGATAAGTAGATAGATTCAACACTTATTTTTCTTGTATGGTGATTGTAATTCTATATATATAAGTGATTTTCATGATTGAAAACATATCACAAACATCCAAAATCAAAGATGAAACCCAGTTTTTTATATTGTTCTTCAAAATTCCTTTTCCAAGTTTTGATTACTTGATTCATACTTAGAATAAGGTTTGTTTATTCCTACAAACTATTTGCCATTGAAGCATTTAATTACTTAAACCTATGGAGGCAAATGTCAAACTGACATCGATTCATAATTGTGTTCAAATCTTCAATTTGAAGATTTCTCGTTGCTAGTTTTATTTGCGTTCTTCATCAACTTTATTCAATAGAAACATGGTATTTAAAAAAAATATTAATAAAATTCTGCTTACTGCCTACTGAATTATAGATAGGCAAGTCTCGGAGATAAATAATTGTTCATCTCCTCATTTCACTTCCATTCTTTTCGTGTAGGTGAAGGCTGAAAGAATGAAATCTCGAGCACAAGAAAAGTACACGAACAAGCTTGCGTCTACTAGGAGAATAGCAGAGGAAAAGCGCTCAAATGCTGAAGCCAAACTAAATGAAAAGGCCGTGAAGACATCAGAAAGGGCAGATTATATTAGAAGAACGGGTCATCTTCCCTCTTCTTTTTTCTTTAAGCTGCCTTCCTTTTGCAGGTAGAAAAATATTTGTGCATTTAACATTCCCAGTTCTAAGTGTATTTATATTTCAAACTGTCCTAAAGGAAATCCTTTCCTTCCAACTTCCTGCTACAGTTAAGTCGATTCATTTATTAATTGATGCAAAGTGCACTAATAATGCCCCTCGGTGAGTAAACTTTTGGAAAAAAATGATTATCGTGCATATATTATAGGCTTTTTTAAGCCTTATTTTTTTGTATAGAATGCATTTTTGAATAGTAGAGTGAGTGATGGAGAATATGTGGTTAAAAATGAAGGAAATTTTTTTGGGTTGCATGTAATATTATTTTATTAAAAAATGCATGATAGAAAAAAAGAGTGAAAAATGTATTTTGAAAAAAAAAAAAAAGGAATCAAACAAGGACCATATTAAAATCTAACCTTTTGGTAGTGAAAAAGGGGACATAATTTCAACTTACCCAAAAACCAATAAGAATAAAATAATATAGAGAAATTGAAATGGTCGAGACAAGAGTTTGACTCTTTCTTCTTAAAGTGATAATGTCTCGCACTGATGGGAAGGTTCTTCGATACTGTATTTTAAGATAAAACAATCTAGATTTGTAATAGAAAAACTTCTAGATCAATGAACTTACTAATGTTACAATCTTTCTGAATCAAAAGAGGACTTAAAAATATGCAAAAGTATATTATTTGGGATAAACATGAATAACATGAAAGAGTATAGGAATGAAGAGAACATTATTCTGCAAAAGAAGATTTTTGGATGAACAAAATCCATGATTTGAGTCCTCTATATAGAAGTTGAAAAGTTGTGTACAAAAACTACAACTGTTTGAAAGTTGTTCATCGAAAGACACGACTGCTAAAAGGCTATGTTTTGAACAGACACTACCCATTTGGAAAGCTAGTAAACTATTGTTCAGGCAAACATGTTTGTAAGTGTCCTATTCTAGAAGTCAGACGTGTGATGCACAGATTCGAAAGGCTATAAAAAATATAATTATTTAATTCAATTAAAAATATAATTTAATATATTAATTGACCAAAAAGACAGAGTGGGAATTACACAAAACCAGAAATTTAAAGATTCAATTTCATAACTCAAATTAAAGGTTTCACTTTTCAAAAATCAGATATTTTATTTTGAATATTAAATATTAATTGTACAATTTTCACCACAAACCCTAATCAATTTCATTTCAATTTTCTCCCTCCTTCTCTCTTCTCTCTCTTCTCCACTCTCCTCCTTCTCCACTGGCAGCCCAGCTTCCACGAGACGGGGGGAGCATGATGGACTCCTGGTGACGGTGGGCAGCACCTACTGCCTTCGTGACTTGAACGCAGCTGCTTCCGGTTCGGGCGCTGTCGCTTGCTATGGTGTGGCTATGAGTGTTGGGTTTTGCCGTGCATTCGGTTGGTGGTGGGTGCGATGGTGGATTTGCTGTGAGGTTGTGTTGTGTGTTTGTGCATGCGTGCGGCAGGTTGGCAGTGGGTGCGGTGGTGAGTTTTTTTTTTTTTGTTGGATTTGTTTTTCATTTCCCCCAAATCCGTTCTCTCTCTCGCTGCTCTCCTCTCTCTCGTCGCCGCCACGACTATTGGTGGATGAATTTTTCAATTCCTGATTTTTAATCACGATAATTAGTGGTGGTGGCACTTCAGGCAGTCGTGCTACTACGAATTGTGGATCTGAAGTTTGTAGATTGTGGATTGCGGATCATGGGTGGTGGAGTTGGGCGTGTTGTTGTATGTGTGCTGATCTGTGTGACTTGTGTGTTTTGTGTTTTGGCGGTGATGGCGATGGCGACTAGTGGTGGTGATGGTTGTTTGTGTGGTTGCAGGTGGTGGAGGTGGGCGATCTGTGGGTATGTGTGTGATCTGTGACCTATAAAATTTTTGATTCGTGGTCGAGAAATAATCTGTGACATGAAATTATTGACCAAAAAAGAATGTAAGACCTAAAAAATTGTTAATTTGTGACCGATAATTTGTGACTTGTGACCTATAAATAAATTGTGACGTTTCAATTTTTGATTTGTGACCGATGAACAAATTGTGACTTATAAAATTTTTGATTGTGATATATAAAATTTATGATTTATGACCAATGAATAATACGTGACTTACTAATTTTATAAATTTGTGATCAATGAAAAAATTGTGACATATAAAATTGTCGATTTGTCATTATGAAATAATTTGTGACCTGTAAAATTTTTTATTATGACTGAGAAAAAATTTGTGAACAAATTATATGGAATTAGGACCTAAATATATTTAATTAATAAAATATATAATTAATTAATTTATTTATTTGTAAATAAAATTTAAAAATATTTGAAATTTGAAATGTTAAACTTAAGTTCTTAAATTTGAAATTGGTAAAACTATACCTCTTAATTATGTATTGTTCCCAAAGGTATACACTTGGTCCAAGCCTAGCAGAGTCTTTGGTCCAACCACAAAGATGGAAGGCATCTCCTTTTTAAAGACTATCGGTAATTCTTGGAGGCAAATACAATGTGTAGTTAAAATGAGTTTGAAAAAAATAATTTTTTAATAGAATAGAGCTCAAACACGGACTTAATAATTAGAATAATCCTAGGTGTACATAACCATTCACATAATGGTTCACATAATACTGACGTGGCAATCATCCACTTATTGATGTGTAAGAGTAAAATTTGAATTAAAAGTTGGATCACATGTCATATATAATTATCTGAACCATTATGTGAATGATTATGTACATGTAGCATTACTCTAGCTCGTCTGAAACTATTCCGTCATGTTATTAAGCGCCATCAAGCATGATAGCCGCGTTGCTAGCCATCAATTTTTTATTCGCCATTTATATTTTTAACATCTTAGTTCCTAATTTAGCAGTAAAATGCTTCCAACTTAATTTCATATCAAAGCAATTAGTCAGCAGTAAAGCAGAAAAGTAAAATTAACGACAAAAGAGCATTGTGGTTAACAGTCTTGAAAATGTTAGGGTGTTTTTTAAAATAATGAAAACATGTTTGGTCTATTATCTCTGAAAGTGCATTTTAAAAAATATGGATAAATTTATAACATAAAATTCAAACACTTTTTTTTTTCGTTTTGAGTATTTTCAATGAAAATTTTGAAAACATTCAAAACATGAAAAAAAAAATAGGTTTAAATAAAATTTTAAAAAATAAAATCTAAAATCTAACAAATAAAATTTTAAAATTCTAAAAATAATTACAAAAAAATGATAAATTATAAACAAATAAAAATAATAAAAAATTTGAAAATATAATTCTAAAAATATAAAAAATTATAGAAAAATAAAAATTACAAAACTAAAAAATTTACATAAAAATTCTAAAAAATATATTTAAATGAACTAAAATAAAATATTCTCAAACCATGTTAGAAATTTTTATTTTTGTTTCCTATATTTTGAATTCAATTTATTATTTATTTTTATTTTACTTTTAAAGTGAGAAAAATTATTGTAAGATTCATTAACTTTATGGGCTAATTTCACAAATGGTCACTGAAGTTACAGCAAAATTACAAAATGGTCACTGAAGTTCGAAACTTGCATAAACGGTCACTCAACTTTCAGACACTTTCAAAAATGGTCACTGAGGTAAGTTTTTGGACTTCTTTTTTCTAATTGAAACCTAAAACACCAAAACACGGTCACGTAAAAGTTGGAGGACCTCAACTTCAAAATTTATCTAAAATCCACCTCCAACCTTCACTCCTCATTCCGGGGACTCCCAACCCAAGTAAATGTACCTGAAAACACAAATTTTTATTGAATGCAAAATCAGAATGAACTTGTTGACACACAAAAAGTGCAGCCCAAGTAGAAGGCCCAAAGAGCGAAGTAGTCCACCTAAAAGGCCCAAAAGAGGAAGGCCCAATCGAGGTCCTAGTATCTGAAGAGCGGAGCCCAATTGAAGGTCCAGTACGAAAGCCTGAATAAAAGTGTGGGCAAGTGACATAAAAGCCCACAAAGCAAAAGCCCAATGCTATCGCCCAAGCCTGTAGAACGCCCAGAGGCTGAGCGAGTAAAAGACCCTGCAGTCGCCCAAAGGTATAAATCCGTCATCGCCCAAATGGTTTAAGTTACCCAAAGGCCCCAGTGGAAATAACGTCCTGCCACCATCCAAGGCAACGGTTTCAAGCGGTTTAAGTATTTTAATGCTACATCCACGATCTAAGAACCTCAAGAATATGGAGTCGTGCGGTGATAAGTTATGAACGACAGTTTCTACACATTGGCCATGATGAAGAAAATGGGTGGTTTCAAGCAATTCTTAAGCAGTTGAAGGCCGTCTAAGAAGTATAAAAGAAAGAAGAAGATAATGAGATAGGCCCAGACAAAAATTGACTCTCAAACAGAGAATATGTAATTTCCTTTTATTAGATTTAGTTTTAATTAACTTCAATTCCCCTGTACTTGTGTGCTTGCGCCCCTTGGAGGCATCTTGTCCACGTCCAAGCTTGTAATCTTCATATTCAATAAACACCCCTTTTTGGGACTTTGTTCCAAGAGGTTTGTCCCTTACACAATCGTCTGATCCCCTTTTAATTGTTAGCGAGCGAACCCGCGCGAAACAATTTGGCACGCCCAGTGGGACAGTTGGTGTTTGAAGATACAAAAAGGAAACATTATGCCTCATAAAAATCCCGATAAAGCACCAGCAAGTCACGGAGTAGTCCAGTCTGTGATCGAGCGGTACGAGGAGCAGCAACAGTATCCTCAGACGGAAGGACAGACTCCGAGCAGTCACAGTCGTTACGAACCAATGACAGAATTGAGTCCTCGAACCATGCGTGCATTGCTTGGAGAACTCACGCAAGATGTCGTTGAACAGGTAAATTTACGAAATGCCCATAATATGGAAAAATTTACCCAGAACGGAAACGTTCACTATGACAACATGGCCAAACAGTTAAGTGTTTTGAATGATCTTATGAGCAAATTAGTAGGCCAAGTATGTCAACCAGCCATACCCGTGGGGAATCATTTCCAAACCAGGACGATTGTGGGACCTACTTCACCACACAACTCCCCTGGTTTGAACCCAGGTTTAGAAGCGTTTTTTGGCCCTTCCACCTCAAATCAGGGGGCTAATGGAATGCCAAATTTAAATGGTGGTAACGCAACTACTAACCTGGGGGGTAATTTGAACATAAAAGATAATATGCCGAATAACGGTCATGATTTACCCCGTGTTAATGAGGGGGGAAATACTCAGTATAATGGGTATAATGGTCTAAACAATGGCACGTTCCATGCCAATCAGGGACCAAATGTCAGGCCGACTCAAGTGAACCAACAGGTAAACCAACCCACAGGAGTCCCATATGATCCAAATGTGCTGTTGAGAAATCAAATTGCAGAAATAGTACAAGATCAAATGGCTGTTAGGGTGCGTCCTGTCATCAGGCTGACTTACACTAAACCATATCCTAATTGGGTAGACCAAACATATCCATGGCCTAGAGGATATAAGTGCCTGAATTCTCGTTGTTCACTGGTTTAGGAGAAGTATCCACTCTAGAACACATAGGACGATTCACATTACAGAGTGGTGAAGTGACCGATTACCATAAGATGAGACTATTCCCTAGTTCTTTAACAGGAGTAGCCTTTTCATGGTTTATCAATTTGCCAAAGAAATTCTGCTCGTACATGGCAACAAATGGAACAGCTGTTCCATGCTCAGTTTTACAAAACAGAGTCTGAGGTTACACTGACCGATTTGGCGAATTTACGTCAAATGCCAAATGAATGGGTAGAAGGCTTCCTTCAAAGGTTCAAAACAGCCGGAGTAAATGTTTTGTACCCTTGCCCGAAAAAGAATTCGTCAAAATTGCTCAGAGCTGTTTAAGTTTTGACTTAAAGAAAAAATTCCAAGATAGGGAATTCCCTGACTTGTTCCAACTCAGCGCGAACGTGATTAGGTACGAACGTTTGATAAGAGAGGAAGAGCAAGTGAAAAATTCTAGTAAGGGGACTTACTATAAAGACCCAAACTTTGGCATCCATGCCATAAATGATGAATTTTACGATCAAACTGAAATATGTTTGGCCGAACTAACCAAAGGGGACGCGTATACTTGCCCCATAATGGCTAAACCTAGAGACTTAGCCAGCAATGAGCCTATGGAAGGAGAAAATAAGAAGAATAGAACGTTCTCGTTCGATGTAACTAAGGCTGACCTCATATTTGACAAATTGTATAAGGATAAACAGATAAAGTTGAGCGATAAGCATAAATTGCCAAGCCCTGAGCAAATCAAGGGTAAAAAATATTGTAAATGGCACAATGCATGGTCACACATGACTAATTATTGCTTGGTTTTCCGTCATGTTTTACAGGATGCTATTGAGTCAGGACGAATCACGTTCGAAGACAAAAATAAAATGGCAGTGGACAAAAATCCTTTCCCACAGCCACTTGAAGTGAATATGGTGACGACGACCAATCTTAAAAACAAGTTGCCAAGATTCAAGTTGGTTATCGACGATGAAAAAGACCCAGAGAAACATGCCAGTGTGTTTGAACGCATCAGAGGAAAAGAACCCATGAAGGATGAGGAAATTTTGTGTGCCAGGTGTAAAGGGGAAGTGAGAACAAATACTTGGAGACCAGAAGTGTGGCAGAATCACCATCGCCTTGGGTTTGATCCAAGCAAGAGGCAGGGAACATCGCTCTATAGAGAACCGCTTCCGGAAAGGCAGTTCAAGCCAGTAAGGCATATGAGATCATTCAGACCATAGCCTCGCCAGCCTAATGTGTGGTACTCATATCAGCATAATGCGAGACGTGTTGTGCCTTTTAATGAGATGACCAGGACTCAACAAAGAAGATTCCAGAGGAATTATGGACGAATGATGAGACAACAACAAGAAAAGCCACGTCCTAAAGCACCAAGAGTACTAGAAAAAGCTAATCAAAATGTTCTTGAGGATAGTGAAGAAACTGGCACTGGGGAGTCAATGGGAGAAATGCTAGAAAGTTCTTCTGGGAGGTCGAAGTTTGATCGAAGGAAAGGAGACGAAGACGATACAGAACCACCCCTTACTATCCAGTTTGGTACTTTACCTCCAGTCATGGCTAATAACTATCTGTTGGCCAACGAATTCAAGAATAAGGATAAAGAAGAAAGAAATGAGGAAGAAGCGTGTGTGCTGGAGTGTGAAGAGGGTCAGTCATCTCAAGAAATACAAAGCGAAGAGGATGATGGTATGACTGATATTGAGGAAGAAATTGATTTAGAAGAAGAAAGGAGAAAGAGAGGAGTATCACGCAACACTCTGCTAAAGCAATTGCATCGGGAAGGAGTCCATGAAGTAGACTTGTTGGGAGAACCATCTGGGAGTTCTTTCGACTACTACGTGTTATATGGAACACCCAAAAGGAAGAAAAGGGTACCTCGATCTGAAAAGTACGGATCTCCTCCAAGGATATTAGTTCCCCCAACAGGTTGGGTAGTTACTGGAGAAACACTGGAGAATGAAGATAGTGCCCAACTAGCAAGTATCCAGCCCGAGGTGTTGCAAGTTGATGCATCTCAAAGGGATAAGTTGACAGGAGGCAAACATGAAGTAGAAATTGATGCAGCAGAAAAAGTCGTCTTCAGAAAACCCACTATAAAACTAACTAAGCATTTAAGGCCACTTTATGTGAAGGCTTTAGTCAATGGCATACCAGTGGTGAAGGTGCTCATTGACAATGGGGCAGCCATAAATACTATCCCATTAAGGATGATGAGGAAATTCGCAAAGACAGAGGATGACATGATCCCAACAGAGGTCATTCTTACAAGCTTTAATGGGGGAGCAACTTCGGCCAAAGGAGTGATGCCACTAGATATAACGGTGGGAACGACTACTAGGACCACAGTCTTCTTTGTTATTGATGGTCCTACTAGTTACAATATACTTCTAGGGCGAGATTGGATCCACGGAAGTCGCTGTATACCATCATCGCTCCACCAGTGTTTAGTATTCTGGAATGACCAAGGTAAAGCAGAAGTGGTACAAGCAGATCATAGGCCTTTTGTTGCAGAAGCTAACTCAGTGGAAAGATTCATGTACGAGGGAAACTATGGACCTGTCAGAATAATCCAGGATGGAAATGAAACTCAGGTCATCGCACAGAGTGAAGAACCATTTTCGGTAGATGCACTCGCTGAGATGTTCAGTCAAATGAGGCCAAATATAGTGGCCCTAGAAGAGCCAGTGATTGGCAAAAGGACAATCGAAGAATTCTGATGAGTGGGCGACCGAAAGAGCATGTGGCCGAGATCCAGGCTTTCAGAGCCAGATTAGTGGCTTTCAATAAAGAATGTCAAGAGAAAACCAAAAAAGAGGTAGCATTGAAAACATTGGGAGACAAGTTGGCAGTATTCAGTTTGGAGCAAAGTGTTGACCAAGAAGTCAACAAGGTGGATTGCCTAGAAGAAGAAATGCCTACAAGGGACATGGATGGCGAAGTGATGAGAATCAACAAGCCTGGGAACGCTCAAGTACAAGACCCTTTGGTCGAAGTAAACATTGGCGACGTGGGAGAAGATCGCCCAACGTTCATCAGCCAGATGCTCAGTCAAGAGGTTAGTACGGCTTTAATCGCTTTATTAAAAGAGTATAAAGATTGTTTTGCCTGGGAGTATGAGCACATGCCTGGTTTAGATAAAAATTTAGTGGAACATAGATTGCCAACTAAGTCAAATTTTAAGCCCCATAAACAGCCTCCTAGACGCTTTGCCCCTAACGTGCTACCTGAAATTAAGAAAGAGATTGAGTGATTACTGAGGGCAGGCTTCATTAGGACGGCTAGGTATGTTGAATGGTTATCCAATATCGTGCCAGTATTAAAAAAGAACGGTAAATTAAGGGTGTGTATAGATTTTAAAAATCTGAATTTAGCAACACCTAAAGATGAGTACCCCATGCCTACGGTAGACTCTTTAGTCGATTCCACTGCCGGACACGTCATGTATTCCTTCATGGATGGGTATTCAGGATATAACCAAATATATATAGCTGAAGAAGACATACACAAAACTGTCTTTAGATGTCCGGGGCCTTGGGGTGTTACGAATGGATAGTTATGCCTTTTGGCCTAAAAAATGCGGGAGCAACTTATCAAAGGGCAATGAATCTAATTTTTTATGGTATGATAGGCAAGTTTGTTGAAGTGTATGTGGATGATATTGTTGTCAAATCTATTAAAGAGGAAGATCATTTTGAACAATTGAAACGCTCATTTGAGCGAATGAGACAATATAAGTTGAAGTTGAACCCTTTGAAATGTGCGTTTGGTGTCAATGCCGGTAACTTCCTCGGCTTTCTAGTACACTAAAGGGGAATCGAACTTGATAAGAATAAAGCAAAGGCCATTTTTGAGGCCAAACCGCCTAGCAACAAAAAAGAATTGCAACGATTTCTGGGTCAAGTAAATTTCTTAAGGCGTTTTATCTCTAATTGTGCAGGGCGAACAAAAGCTTTTTTGCCTCTACTGAAATTGAAAAACCAGGACGAACTCGTCTGGAAGGAAGAACATCAAAAGGCTTTTGATAGCTTGAAGGTGTATTTATCTAATCCGCCAGTGTTGGTGTCACTTATCCAAGGACGGCCAATGAAGGTATATATATCGGCCGAACAAGAATCGATAGCTGGAATGGTCGCGCAAGAAGACCAATTTGGTGAAGAAAGGGCAATATATTATTTGAGTAGACGATTGATAAAATGTGAATGTAATTATTCCGCCATTGAGAAATTATGTCTCGCTTTATATTTCACATGTACCAAATTAAGGGCCTACTTACGGCCTGTAACAGTTTATTTAATTTCCAAGGTAAATTTAGTAAAGTACATGTTTTCTCGCCCTATCTTACACCAAAGGATAGGCCTTTGGATTTTGGTACTATCCGAATTTGAGATACAATATATACCATAGAAGGCAGTAAAAAATCAAGCGTTAGCTAATTTCTTGGCCGATCACCCGTGCCTCGATATGCCTGAAGAAATTAAACTGGAAATAGACTCATTTGAGTTAAAACCAGGGATCCTATACTTCGACGGATCAAAAACTTCCAAATGTGCAGGGGTAGGAATAGCCTTGATAAATCCTTTAGGGGTTTGTTACAAATTCGCTTTCACATTGGACAGAATGTGCACCAATAATCAGGCCGAATACGAAGCATTGATTGTCGGCCTAGAGTTGTTGATTGAAATGGAGGTGAAAAATGTGATTATTAGGGGCGATTCCCAACTGGTAATTTACCAACTTACTGGCGATTTCAAATGTCAAAGTGAATCCGTCATAAACCAGTACGAGGTCGCCCAAGAATGGCTAGAGGAGTTTGACCAAGTAGAACTTCAATATGTCAATAGGATATACAATGACATAGCAAACGAACTAGCTCAAACTGCCTCAGGTTACTTGAAAATTTTAAGTATGGAACCTACTTGTGAATACGGAGCAATATTGCCTGTTGTGCAAAGGAGGGCAAACAGAATCGGAATTCATTGCATACAAGAAGGAGAGGCAATGGATTGGAGGGTGGAAATAAAGGAGTTCTTGAAAGAACCATGGAGGAAGAATGATAGAAAGATAAAGCTACGGTCGCTAAATTACACATTGATTGAAGGCGAATTACTTAAGAAACGTTCGGATGGGATTTTGCTGAAATGCGTAAGTTTACAAGAAGCCAAGGTAATTATGGCTGAAACACATGAAGGAATCTGTGGAGCCCACCAAGCTGGTCAAAAAATGAGGTGGTTAATTATTAGGAATGGATATTTTTGGCCTAAGATGGGGGAAATGTGCGTCCAACATGCAAAAGGTTGTTTAGCATGTCAAAAATATGGGCCAATTCAGAGGGCGCCAGCAAGGGAAATGGCACCAATCGTTAAGCCATGGCCGTTCAGAGGCTGGGCGATAGACTTAATAGGGAAGATTTACCCACCATCATCCAAACAGCACACGTTCATTATAGTAGCAACAGATTTCTTCACTAAGTGGGTAGAGGCAATACCTCTAAAAGAAATATCTCAGAAGAATGTCATAGAGTTCATTCGTGATCATATCATCTACAGATTTGGCATTCCCCAAACCCTTATGGTGCATCATGGGACTTCCCTGAATGGTGATCAAGTGAAAGAATATCTGAACGAATTCCACGCCTTATTACGCCCAATCCAATGGTCAGGCTGAATCATCTAACAAAATTCTAAAGAACATTGTAAGAAAGATGATAAATAGAATGCCAGAAATTGGCACGAATGTTTGAATCAAGTTTTGTGGGCCTATAGAACATCGCCACGCACAAGCACTAAAGTCACTCCTTTTCAACTGACGTACGGGCAAGACGCGGTGTTACCCATGGAAATCAACGTCCAGTCAATGAGAGTATGTTCACAAAATGATTTGGGCGACAGCGAACGTGCAGAGTTACTTATCCAAAATCTGTTGGAATTGGACGAGTTAAGGTTAGACGTCCTAGATAGACTGCAAATTCAGAAACAAAAGATCGCTAAGTTCTACAACAAGAAGGTCGTAGCCAAGTCTTTCAGTTTGGGCGATTTAGTTTGGAAAACAATACTTCCGTTGGACAGCAAGGACCCAAAGTACGGTAAATGGTCACCAAATTGGGAGGGACCGTACAGGGTGAAAAGCGTGTTGCCTAATGGAGCCTACCATTTAGAGAATTTAGACAGTACCAATCACATGAGGTTCATCAACGGCAAATATTTGAAGAAATATATCCCTTCCTTGTGGGAAGACGAACGGGCAAAAGTTTAAGCATATAAAGAACGATGATAGCCAGATAAGACAAAGAACGAAATACGTTCAAGCAAAAGTTTATTAAGTAAGTGTTGGTTACATCTGCGAAGTACAAAAATACAAGAATCCCTACGGAAAACAATCAGGGTCAAACTATTACAATCCGCCAAGGAAGACGGTGAAAATTGTGGATTGGGCTCGGCCGCCTTCCTAAATGCATTGCTGCAATGGTTGACGAAGAAACTGAGAAACACTCTCAGCAAGCAAAAATGGCTTGCAAAATACCCTCAAATCGCCTTCCATAATTGAATCCTTTGTAGAACACGGAGACGATGGGAAGAATTTTGTTAGCCAACATACGTTTCCTATATCTCCCATACCAAGAAAGGATTGAGACGGCTCCGTCATTAACAGGAAAGGGAACGAAGGGTCGATCATGCGAAATGCCAAAATGATGGCAGTAGTTTAGTTGGTGGAAGAAAGGGATGAGATATGAGGATGACGATGAGTGTGGAACATGAACGCATTTATAGTAAACGAATGCGAAAAGTCAGAATATCAAAGGCCACCTACATTAAATGGCCCAAAAATCTGAAAGGTGAGAGGATCGATATGCATGAATGTTAGCGTTAAACTGATCAATTGCTTGGGGGGTTGACGATTTAAAAAGAAACGTCAATTAACGCACGAACATATAAAAGCGATTATTCAATAAAGGCAAAAATACTGCTGTTACAATGAATGATCGAGCCGTCAAACTACAAAGAAAAGACATCAAATGTCTCAATTACAATTCACCCCAAGCAGATCGCATCTGTTCACGAAGCTTCGCCCAATCTTCATCTTGCCTTAAGGACGCAGTACGTACATCGGTCACAACCTCGGTGTCAACTCTTAGCTGATGATAACGCTCGACCAAGGACTTGGTCCGTTCTACCTCTTGGGAAGCATTACGCTCTTTGGCAGCCATTCTAGCTTTGCAATTGTCCATCCTTGCCTGAAGCTCCTTTATCTCCGCGACCAACATCATCATCAGGGAATCTTCAGCCTTAATCTCAGAAGAAATCTCATTCAATCCAATTTTGGCTTTGTTGATCTCTTGAAGTAAAGATTCCTTTTCGGAGGAAGCACGAACATACTGAGTACTTTTGACCCTCAATTCAGCACTTCTAGCCAACAAAGAAAGGACTTCAGAATGAATGGCCCTCAATGTAGCCTTGAATTTAGGAGAAACATTGAGCGATGGAAGCGTGAGTGCTTGTGACAACTTCGAACCCAAGAGGTCAAATTTATCCTTCTGTGTGGCTGCACTGGCCGTACAAACATCCATATCCATGAAGGCAACATACTCAAGCATTGATTGTCTGAGAGTTTCAATGTGTGCCTCTGAGGAGTCAGAAGAAGAAGGGCAGGGCGTCTCCACTTGTTCCCAAGAGGAAAACAAGTCCTAGATGGAGCGCACAACAGCATTGGTACACTGAGAAAAATGCCTATGTTAAAAATGTCACCACAACAAAACAAGTAAAGTGAAGGGTGAAGGAAGAAAGTTGAGCTACCTCAGCGGCGACCTTCGGAGGCCCAAGATCATCATCAATTGGCTCCATCATTCGAGAGGACTTCCCTTTCCCCGAATAAGACGAGCTTGTTGCAACGGGCAGATCTGTAGAGTGACCCGGTATACACGAGGGAAAACAAGTTAAAGATTGGTAAGTCAACAAATAGAGTGAAAATGTTGAAAGGTGCCCTACCCGTTGGTTCGGTAATTGGACGACGGATGTCTTGGGAAGTTTGCAACGCCTCCGGGGACTGTGATGAAATGTCTAGCACCAAGGACTGCTCTTCAGATGGAACCCCTTCATCAGATGATTCTGTCGAGATGGTGACGACAGCAGGAATTAGAGCAGGAGAGGTTGTAGCCGAGGTTTCTAAAGGAGAAGGTAAGTTTTTCTGAAACCATCAAATGAAATGGAGAGGAAGCATCAGTTTATGAAAGTCGATAGCTCACAGACAAACAAAATCATTACCTTTCATTTATGGATGAGGGGAACATCAGCATAATTGCCACCTTCATCTTCGATGTTGTCCTGCGAAATTGGAGAAGCCGTGGCTGGCCGTTTTCGGCTGGAGGTACCTTGGCAGCAATAGCCGGGGCAGTTGGAGGAACGGACAGAGGATTTGAACATCTGCGGGAGGCTGAAGGTGATTTCGAAGGGCCTTTAATAGACAAGGGAATAGCAAGAACAGGGGAAGAAGTGAGAATATTTGAGCGATCCAACGAATGAAAGGCGTGAGTAGCATTGACCGAAAAAAGCCTACGCTTCACAGACGACCACAGTTGGTCAAAGAGAGGATGCGTAACAACAGTAGGATTGAAAGGAACGAAAGAAAAACCAACGGTCAAGCGTTTATTACGAGCATCGATAGCCCCAACCTCAGCTTTACTAATAAGGTGGAAGCGCTCTGTGATATTCTGAGAATAACAAAGAGGGACGGGCTAAGTTTGACCAAAACCCAGCTGACGGGCAATGAAATGAGGAGCATATACTTCAACTCTAGCTTTGGCATTTGTCCCCGTCAAGATGTCATGAAACAATTCTTTCCCAACCAAGAATTCAACCCACATAGACAAAGAAGTATTCGCTTCATCCATGGTGGAGGGAGGATGAACAAAAATGGGAGTTTGGTGGGCAGAGAAAGGAAAGAATGAAGGGATCGAATTCAAATTATAAAAGAAAGTGAAGACATCCATGGCAGGCATATTTACAGGAGCCAATCGATGAATGAATAACCCATAGCAGGCAACCGACCTAGGAGGAGAAGGTACAGCAATAAGTTGCGGGAAATACGCCTTCAACCATAATTGGGCCAACCAGAGAGGCCCACTGCCTGTAGGGGAAGCACCATTCTTTAGTTGGAATTGGAGGGAGGCCATGCCTCTATAAAGGGCAGCCAGGAAAAATGAACATAAATTCAGGGGTCGGCCACGTGCTAATTCATGTGATATGGGTAGATGGCTCGTAGAAGGCTTCAGACTTGGGACACAGAGGACATATTTACATAGCCAAACGTGAAGGAAGGCTACACGCTCTGCATGGTTGGGCTCTGAAATGGAAGGAGTATAAAGGCTTTGCATGCTCGAAGAAGATTCAGTAACTGACTTATCAAACTTCGGAGCAGCGCCAGTAACCAAGATACCAGGGAATATGGTATCGCCCAGGGGTGGAAGATTTACTAAAGTCCCTACGTCCCTCAGGGTAATAGACATCGGGCCAAGAGGAAAGACAAAAGTATTGTATTCTGAGGACCAATTGCACTGAATCGTAGATTGGGGGATAGAGGGTAATCTCCAGCAAATCAGAAATCCGTGCACGGTCAAAAAGTGTTTTTGTGGGACCATGTTTCAATAGTTGTGCATGCCAAAGATGAAAAGAAGAATCAGTTTTAGGCCAAGTACGAATACCTCGCTCTTGGATGGGCTTCAATGGTAACGAATTCTGGAAATGGAGATTCTCCAGACAAGGAAACACTTGACCCACTGCCGTTTTCTCTATGGATGTAGCGTCATTGAACATTGGACCAAGATAAAACTCATTCAAGTCTGGATTGGCCGGTGCAAGGTAAGAAGGGTTTACATACGGCCTGGTGAGGAGGTTCTGGAAATCCTCGAAACTAAAGGGATTTTTCGAGTGAGTTTGAGAAGTCGTCATAGAATGCAGGATGTGAGTTTAGTTGGATTTACTCGAGAAATGATGAAGAGAAGTAAAGCGGTGAACAATAAAAATAGTGGGAAAAGACGCAAGGTATGAAGACGAGGTTTAATGGTGCGATGAAGTGGCACGATTCTTGGGACTACGAGAGTTGTAACGTCGCGCCGTTCCAGACAAAGAGAAGCGATGGTTGGAATTCTTGGAAAAATTCAAATGGTGCTAGAGAAACGCGAAAGTGAATATGGCAAAAATTAATAATCGGTATTAATTCTGCCATATTGGGGGGTAATTGTTGACACACAAAAAGTGTAGCCCAAGTAGAAGCCCAAAGAGCGAAGCAGTCCACCTAAAAGGCCCAAAAGAGGAAGGCCCAATCGAGGTCCCAGTATCTGAAGAGCGGAGCCCAATTGAAGGTCTAGTACGAAAGCCTGAATAAAAGTGTGGGCAAGTGACATAAAAGCCCACAAAGCAAAAGCCCAATGCTATCGCCCAAGCCTGCAGAACGCCCAGAGGCTGAGCGAGTAAAAGACCCTGCAGTCGCCCAAAGGTATAAATCCGTCATCGCCCAAATGGTTTAAGTTACCCAAAGGCCCCAGTGGAAATAACGTCCTGCCACCATCCAAGGCAACGGTTTCAAGCGGTTTAAGTACTTTAATGCTACATCCACGATCTAAGAACCTCAAGAATATGGAGTCGTGCGGTGATAAGTTATGAACGGCAGTTTCAACACATTGGCCATGATGAAGAAAATGGGCGGTTTCAAGCAGTTCTTAAGCAGTTGAAGGCCGTCTAAGCAGTATAAAAAAGAAAAAGATAATGAGATAGGCCCAGACAAAAATTGACTCTCAAACAGAGAATATGTAATTTCCTTTTATTAGATTTAGTTTTAATTAACTTCAATTCCCCTGTACTTGTGTGCTTGCGCCCCTTGGAGGCATCTTGTCCACGTCCAAGCTTGTAATCTTCATATTCAATAAACACCCCTTTTTGGGACTTTGTTCCAAGAGGTTTGTCCCTTACACAATCGTCTAATCCCCTTTTAATTGTTAGCGAGCGAACCCGCGCGAAACAGAACTTAATACATTTACAACCAAATTTGTAACTGGAAATTGATCTACATTCACCAAAGGAGTAATAGTCTCATTCCGGATCCTCTTAATATTGGGACTCACCAAGCCTCTATGCCTAAACCCATACAAGTTCAGCACTTGATTATCTGCAAAGTTGAAATTCCTTTTCATGCTCTTCAAGCACCTCTCAACCGGGTAAAATGTAGACGAGCAGATTTCAGAAGTTACCATTTTCGCGCGCAGTCGACGAGCAGATTTCAGAACTGTCCTAGCCTTACGCGTATGAACTGTCCCAGCCTGTTCGTCCTCATTGAGCCCAAATTGCTGATGACCCGTGGTTGGAATAAATGCGCCATGAAGGCAGGGTGCCAGAATATGTGGTCTGCGATCGTAGGAACAACCGCTGTTGCCGGAAAATGTGATTGTTGGCCGCGAGTTCGTTGATTAGAAATTATGCTGTAGATTTCGATTTTCTGAATTCATTAATGTAATAAGACCATGTATGGATGCGCCGTGTTGAGCTTGAGCGACCTATGGGGTGCTATTAACATGGGCATGGATGGAGGTGCATGAATTTTGAAGAAAATCGTGTGTGAGAGGCTTATTTTGGGCTGAAATTGGCTCCATTTTGCTATGTTTTGGAGCTGTTGTTTGTGTTAGGATAGTAGAGGTTGATGAGGAGATATTGGTGGTGCAAAAATCCCAGTCTGAGTTTGTTGCAGAAACCTCAATCGATGGACGGTGGCCCGACGTTCACATTGGTTTCCATGGTTGGCGGCACCTATGGTGAAAGAGGGAAGATGGAGAATTTTACCAACGAGGTCCTCAAGCTTCTACGTGTTTTGGTCCTTTAAAGTTGAATTAACATCATAACAGTCCTAATAGTTCCTTCAGTGACCATTTGTGAAACTGGATGATACTTTAGTGACCGTTAGTGCAAGTTTTAAACTTCAGTGACCGTTTTGTGATTTTGACGTAATTTCAGTGACCGTTTGTGAAATTAACCCTTAACTTTATATATAATAGACTAAAACATAAATCAAACGGACCCCTAAAAAGTGGAAAAATCATAATATTTTCACACACTAATTAATTTTTTTTTTTTTAAAGTGAGTGTCCTTTAGTCAAGCTAAAATTTACCCTTAGAACTAGCGTTAAGAAAAGATTTTAAGCTCTTGTTTGATTCTCATTATTTCTAAAATACTTTTCTCTTTTTTTAAGTCACGTTTTTCAATAAAATAATATTATACTTCAATTCAAAATTTTTGCTTATTTTTTAATCATATATTCCATAACAATCTATTATTCCAAAATACATTCTCAATTGAAACTGGGCTCAAACAGGCGTTAAATGTTCATATAAATGAGGCGCACCTTCAACAAGTCACATGGGATTCAGAAGAAGTTATAATTACACTCTAGAGATTCGACATGCATAACAATATATTTCCTGTTATGCGTGACAATAGGCAATTAGTCTTTGGAAAAAACAATTCGTACAAAAAATGCTTCACGGAAGTGTTCCAGATGCAACGTTGGCAGCTTTTGATTGGATCTATTTTTTTGTGTTTTTTGCCATGAACAAAAGAAAAATCGTCAAATGTCTATTTGTAAAAATCTTGTGAACTAAATTCTATACACCTAGCATTGTTCTTAGTCTTTTTACTTGTACTCTTGGGTCAATACACGGAAAACGAGGGGGCTCTTATACCATTATTTATAAAATCAACTTGTTAATGAAGTGTATTCTTACAAGCTCATGATGCAAGCATTTAAATCGGTATTAATTTGATGTAACACTGTACATTTGATGTAAATTTCGACATAATTCATTATTTTCGTTTTGTCCTTCATTTTATATTACAACAAATTATAATTCATTCTAGGATAATTATATTACCACCACAAAATTTAATTATTACACCACATTATAATCACACCACAATTAAAATATATTTTCAATAAATACACCACAACAAATTTAAAATTATACTCCTAATACAATAAAAACTAAAAATAAAAAATAAAATACTATATTGTGGTGTATTCATCCACTTCATCTTTATTTTATTTTTTCTTAGAATATTTTTTTCTCTTTCCGCTTTTCAACTCCATCTTTGTTGACGCATTGCAAGTTTTTCACTATTCACCCTCAATAATTTAACTACAACTTATATGGCTTAGGTATACTATCCATTTACCCCCAATAATTAGGCCCTGTTCTCTTTGTCATTTTCAAGTCGTTTTCTGTTTTTAATTTTTCAAAACAGTAAAAACGCGTTCTCTTCCTTATTTTCGAAAACGCGTTTTTGAAAATGAAAAAAAACCAAAGAAAACACAAAATGACTAAATCCTCGTTTTGGAAAAACTTGCAACAAAACAAGCAAATTGGCCAAAACACGGGAAACGCGTTTCTGAATTCTCTCTCTCTCTCTCTCTCTCTCTCTCTCTCTCTCTCTCTATCTCTCCCCTCTCCCGTAATGTAAGACACTCTGGATTTCCTCTCTCACAAACCCACATGCCACAACCCAAAATTGAAAACATATCGTGTTGCCAAATCGAAGGGTTCTCTACGGGATCTTCAAATGAAGGTTTTGAGCTCGCCTTTCCGAATCGAAGGCTTCTCTTTCCGTTCTGATCTAGAGTATTCATATTCTCTATATATTATTGTCCTGTTAATTTATTTACTTCAAGATGTTGTGATTTTTATGCATTTTTGATTGAATTATTCGTTCAATTTGGTACAGGATCTAGTTCCGATTCTTTACTTCAGCAAAACCGGAGGCAAATTTTGGTTTTATTCGGGTAAATTACGAGATCCCTTTTTGATCATTTGTACTAAATTTTGATAAATTTGGTAAAGGTTGAATATTGAATTGTGGGTTTTACTTGTTTTGAAAATTGGGGTAATAGGAAAACAATAGAATGTTGAATTTCAGGTTTGCTTCGTTCGAAAACTGTGGCAAAATGGAAAAAGATCGAACTTTCACTTGTGGGGTTTGCATATTTGGGTGTATTGGTTGAAATGTAAATGAATGTAGCTAATGTACTCGTTTATGAGAAGAATTTGTTTTATTATTTGCTCAATTAATAATTTAAAAAAAAAATAAAAGTTGAATTTTATAGCTTTTCTGCAATTTATACCCTAAGAAAGCATTTTGAAACAATGAGAGTTTATTCTTTAGCAATGATGATTTAGTTATTACATTGTTTTGAAATTTCAAATATTGATTATACCAGCTAGAAAAGTATCGATTTCACTTGAATTTCTTCTTCTTTTTTCCGAATGTAGATTGCTTCATTTATTCTTTGAGTAGTCTAAGATTTCTTTCCATGGATACAGCTGCAACCTAAGTCATTATGTAGACCTTTTGTTTCTTGCCAGAATTTCATGAATACAGGTCAAAAGTGATTTCATCATGCTTTCACTTAAATATTTTTTTCTGGTCTTTTTTTTATGTTGATGATTAATTTTTGGATTTTAATGCAGCAAACTTTGGATGATTTGCATTGAAATCGGAAGTTAGTGAGTATGTTTGATTAATCTGATTGTTTGATTTTGTGTGTGTTCTTGATTTGGATTCGTTGTTAAATTAATTTAGATTGATTGAGCTGGCTTAGAAATGAAATAGCAATGGTATAATTGTTTTTATTGATCTTTTTTGGCATGTTTAAGGATGAAAATGGAGTTAAAATCTTGTTCAGGATAGTGTCCAATATATATAAGATTCTTGAAGTTTTGGCAATCTTCTATTTTGCAGATGAAAAATGGCGTCAATGGTGGTGAAGGATTGTAGTTATAGTTCCAGTCAAATTCCAGTTATGACAGTGGAAGAAAAAGGAAGTAGGACCAAGAGAAAATACCGAGCAGATCTGCCTCTAGCAGACCCTACTAAGATCTTCCCTTCACCTCCAAATGAATGCACAAGTTTCGAATTCTCAACTGAAAAGTTGGAGATTCCCCGAAGTCGTGGGCATGCAAACAGTTGTGACATGTGTTGCATGACCTGTGATAAATCTGATGCTTTGAAACTTGATCTAAGATTGTCATGTGCGGTGGAAACATTGGAAGTGGGGCCAAGACAACCTCAAGAGGAGATGGAAACATTATCGAATGAGTACAATGGTGCTAATTGGAGTAAATCTTACAGAATCCCAGCTAGAGGACTTGTTTTGAGTGATTTGGATGCAATTTTCAAGAGTGCAATTAAGAAAATAATTGCTAGCGGTTACAGTGAAGAAATTGCTACAAAGGCTGTTTTGAGATCTGGCCTTTGCTATGGGTGCAAGGACACTGCATCAAATATTGTGGATAATACTTTAGCATTTCTTAGAAGTGGCCTAGATGTTGATTACTCAAGGGAGCATTGTTTTGAGGATTTGCAGCAGATGGAGAAGTATATTTTGGCCGAGTTGGTTTGTCTTCTAAAAGAGGTTAGACCTTTTTTCAGCACAGGGGACGCAATGTGGTGCTTGTTGATATGTGATATGAACGTGTCGGCATAGAATAATTGTCCATATGAATTCAGAGGAAGATGCAAGTCCAAGTGAAAATTTTGCTCTGGAAGTCGTTTGTACATTGGTACTCATATTGTGCATACTATTATTTAGTCATGTCTGGTAGCAATGAAAATAGCAATGACATATTCATTTTGTTCCAAATGACTATGTGAAGCCAACTGATTGATTTTTAGATATTGACAATATTTGTGATCTGTCTTTTTACTTGTAAGTAGTTTATCTATAATCAAGGAGTAATGTTATTTATTATCACTTATGATAGTCAATTGTATTTAGACGATCAAAATTGTATTTGGCAAAAATTGTGAGAACTAACATGAACTCGATAAAATTGATTTCAAAATATTTATTAACATGTCAACATGAGATTAGTCCTCCCCTTTTTAGCAACTTGATTAAGTTTGATTGTGACTTGATGCTAATTAATTATTGTCACAAGTTACATACAAGAACAAAAATAAAGATTTGTCAAATTTAATTTAGGTTATGTTTTTTATATTTGGAAAAAAAATATTTCAAGATTCATCAACTTCAAAATTTATATGTTATTTAATACTATATTAACATTAAACTATTAAAACTTATTGAATAATCAGATTTCTTGAATAAAATATTATTAAAAAAAATTCTCAAAATTTTAAAGTAAACGCGTTTTCCATTTTTATGTTTTCAGAAACAGTTTTTCAAAATGGCAAAAAGAACACATTTTCAGAAATTTCAAAACAGACACTCAAAACACAAAACACAAAATGAATTCAAAACTCAAAACACAAAACTGAAACACAAAGAGAACAGCCCCTTAGTGTCCATATTTTTTTCCCCAATACTTCTCTGAATTTTCAATTCATTGACTTCAAATGTAGCAGGTTTGGAATGGAATAGAATAAATATGCTTCATAAGGAGTTTGACTTATCAACACCTATGGAAATCTCAACTTTCTCTCCAGTTTTCTCCAAATAAGTGTAAACATACCCAAGAATTTGTCTTTACTAATTTTAATGACGTGTTGGTGCTTTTCAACTTCTTTAATTTGCTTGTGGATAAATCTTTAGTAATTTACTTCCAGCAAATATATTATGGTGGTGGTGGTGGTTCCTTCGTGTCCAAAGCGTAGGCGGCATAGGAAAGAGGGGGATCCTTAATTCTCAATTCATGAAACCACCAGATTAAGAAACAAAAAAAATCGTGGAATAACACCATATAGTATAAATACATTTATCGTGAGGAAAATAAAATTATCTTTGCCGTCGTGGTAGAAAGCAAAAGTCGTTATCAATGAAAAGCTATACACAATTAGATGTTGAAAAAAAAAATGGAGAAAAAAACTTAATATTTTTGTTTGTGGTGGAACAATAATTTATTTTAGGCTAATTATATATTAGAATGTAATTATGTAATTTTACTTAAGGTTATTTAAGTAAATAAGAAAAATACTAAAAAAATTTAAATTTTATGTTCGTTTGAGTTTATTTTACATGAAAATTGTCCATTAAACTGATAATTTTTCCACAATTATTTATAAAATTTGTTTACATTGCTAAAAAGTTTTAAAAAAAAAAAAACAAATTTTTTTCCTGAAAAATCATTTTTTTAATCAAAGTTTTGTATTCGTTTGACTTTGTTTTACATATAAATTGACCATTAAAGTGCAATTTTTTTTACAATTGTTTATAAAATTTGTTTCTATTGCCACAAAAAAAAAATTATATATATATATAGATGACAGAACCTAGAATGGTGGGAAAGCCTTTTCTCCCCATTTTTAAGGAAAAAGGCACGTGGGGAGGGGAGTGGGAAATTTTTTTTTATTGGCTGAATTTGTCCAATCAAACACTTGTTTTGCATGGAAATAGAATATAAATTCCAAGTTCCATGGAAAACAAGTGTAATCAAACACTACCTAAGAAAAATAGATGGGAGGAAGAAATGAAAAAGAAATGAACGGCAATACCTGGGAAGAAATGCCACATGTCGACTGGTCTGGGGAAGAAATGCATCTGGGAAGAAGTGCCTGGGGAAGGGAAGAAGTGTCTGGGGAAGAAGGAAAGGATAAAGTGGGAAAAGAGAAAAGAAATGAAATAATGCGTGAGGAAGGAAAGAAGAAAGAGAGAGAAGAGAAAGGAAATGAAGAAATGACTATAAAATTTATTTTCTACTAATGTGTAATTGACCTTTTTTTACCAATAATTTTTTGTTCCAGCTGTATTCTTTGACAAAAAAAAAGGTAAAATTTCATTTGAATCAATTTTTTATCAGTTTAACCTTCAATAAAAAGCCAAACTTATATAAGAAGTCAAATACATTTTCTTCCTCATTATAACCTATGAAAATTGCATGAGAAATTCAAAAAATTCACTTAAATTTTTCTTTCTTATTTCATCTTTTTCAAAAATTTCATCAATCCACATTTGAAAAATCATTTGCAAGATCAAGAAGAAACTATTTTTTTTAAGTTTCGGGTAATATCACTCTTATCTTATTTAACTATTTGAATTTTTTTTCTTTTGAAGTTATGAGTCGTAATATTGTGGATGATGATTTATCTAAACCTCTTTCGAAATATGTTACAAAACTTGATAAGTTTAATAAAATTGTGGTAACATTCTTTGGCAATGCAATTTTTGTAACGCAACTAAGACAACTTCATACACAAGAGTGAGTGCACATTTGTTAAAATCATAAGGTTATGGAATTGGGGATTGTGGAAAAATAATTGTGAAATATATATGTAAAATGCAAAAAATGGAAGATGAAGCCAAGTTGAGAATGCAAACTAAGGCGGGGAAAAGAGTACGATTGCTGTCGAATAATATGAGTTCTAAGGATTGTTATGTTTTAGAGGAAAAGAAGAAAGAATAATGTAGTAGAAAATGTTTTTAACGTGACAACACGTGATCAATTGGATTTTGAAATTGCTAGACTGTTCTATTCAAGTGGTTTGTCTTTTACTCTTGTAAGAAATTCTTATTACATTAGTTCTTATACTCTTGCTTCAAATAGTCGAATTTCGGGGTATTTGCCTCCCAGTTATAACAAGTTTAGAACTATTCTTCTTCAAAAAGAAAGAAAAAATGTGGAAAGATTATTAAACCCAATTAAAGGCACATAGGCAGAAAAATGAGTTAACATTGTAAGTGATGGATGAATTGATCCACAAAGAAGGCCACTAATTAATGTTATGGCAGTGATCGAGAGTGGACCAATGTTTTTAAAACCTGTTGATTGTTTCGGAGAAACAAAATATAAATATTTTATTGCATGAAATTCCATTGGGAGAAAAATAATAATTTTTCCATATGTATCTTGTGTGATAGTCAAGCCATTTTAGGTAGAGCATACAATGAAGTGTATAATGGTAAGTCTAGATATATTAGTCTAAGATATGACTATGTCAGAAAATTAATCAAAGATGGAATAATTTCACATACTTATGTGAAGTCAACTGAAAATTTGGCTGATCCGTTCACTAAACCGCTCACAAGGGAATTAGTGTGAACAACTAGCAGGATAGGGTTAAAACTCCATAATTAAATCCACCAATGACGGTAACCCTACCTGACTATACTAATAAGTATATTTCCGGTTCAAAGGGTAATAATAAGTCATTCGATAAGTGGATAGATTCAACACTTATTTTTCTTGTATGGTGATTGTAATTCTATATATATAAGTGATTTTCATGATTGAAAACATATCACAAACATCCAAAATCAAAGATGAAACCCAGTTTTTTATATTGTTCTTCAAAATTCCTTTTCCTAGTTTTGATTACTTGATTCATACTTGGATTAAGGTTTGTTTACTCCTACAAACTATTTGCCATTGAAGCATTCAAGTACTTAACCCTGTGGTTACAAATATCGTTTGAGGACAGTAATTTATAATTGTGTTCAAACCTTCAATTTGAAGATTTCTTGTTGCTAGTTTTATTTGCATTCTTCATCAACTTTGTTCAATAGAAACATGGTATTTAAAAAATATATTAGTAAAATTCTGCTTACTGCCTACTGAATTATAGACAGGCATATCTCGGAGATAAATAATTGTTCAGCTCCTCATTTCACTTCCATTCTTTTCGTGTAGGTGAAGGCTGAAAGAATGAAATCTCGAGCACAAGAGAAGTACACGAACAAGCTTGCGTCTACTAGGAGAATAGCAAAGGAAAAGCGCGCAAATGCTGAAGCCAAACTAAATGAAAAGGCCGTGAAGACATCAGAAAGGGCAGATTATATTAGAAGAACGGGTCATCTTCCCTCTTCTTTTTTCTTTAAGTTGCCTTCCTTTTGCAGGTAGAAGAATATTTGTGCATTTAACATTCCCAGTTCTAAGTGTATTTATATTTCAAACTGTCCTAAAGGAAATCATTTCCTTCCAACTTCCTGCTACATTTAAGTCGATTCATTTATTAATGGGGCATTTTCAAAAATGTCCACTTTTTTGGGTTTCAATTGAAAAATGTCCATCATTTTGAATTTTGTACCAAATTGTCCATTATGCCCTTAATGAAAAAATGAGGTAATTTGTTTTTTTTTTTTTTTCCAATTTTTCACAAATTTCGAGAAGTAGCTTTCATGAGAAGCCACATTCAAATAATATTCTCGACATTTCAATTGTCGTTCTTGACATTTGAACCCTATTTATATTTCAAAAGTACATATGTCAAATTACAATATTAAATATTCTCGATATTTCAAATGTTGTTCTCGACATATTAAATGTCTAGAATGACATTTCATTCTGAACATGACATTTCTCTACATTTGAAATGTCGTTCTTGACATTTCTGTGTCAATGAGAAAAATTGCATTTATTGGGATTTGACAATTGTACTTTCGAAATAAATAGGTTAGGGTTATGTGTCAAAAATTTATTGGTCAATAAAATTTTTAATAAAGTGGACATTTTTGTATTTATGTGGAATTATAAATTGTTAACAAGGATATTTTGGTCTAAATTCTTTCAAAATGGACATTTTTGCAATAGTGGACATTTTTGCAAATGGACACAAAATATTGGACATTTTGTGAAATTTCCTCTTTATTTATTAGTTGATGCAAAGTGCACTAATAATGCCCCTCGGTGAGTCGGTGAGTAAACTTTTGGGAAAAAATGATTATCGTGCATATATTATAGGCTTTTTTGAGCCCCATTTTTTGTGTAGAATGTATTTTTGAATAGTAGAATGAGTGATGGGGAATATGTAGCTAAAAATGAAGGAAAATTTTTTGGGTTGCATGTAATATTATTTTATTAAAAAATATATGATTGAAAAAAAGAGTGAAAAATGTATTTTGAAAAAAAAAAAAATAGGGATCAAACAAGGACCATATTAAAATCTAACCTTCTGGTAATGAAAAAGGGGACATAATTTCAACTTACCCGAAAACCAATAAGAATAAAATAATATAGAGAAATTAAAATGGTCAAGACAAGAGTTTGACTCTTTCTTCTTAAAGTGATAATGTCTCGCGCTGATGTGAAGGTTCTTCGATACTATATTTTAAGATATAACAATCTAGATTTGTAATAGAAAAACTCCTAGATCAATGAACTTACTAATGTTACAATCTTTCTGAATCAAAAGAGGACTTAAAAATATGCAAAAGTATATTATTTGGGACAAACATGAATAACATGAAAGAGTATAGAAATGAAGAGAACATTATTCTGCAAAAGAAGATTTTTGGATGAACAAAATCCATGATTTGAGGCCTTTATATATAAGTTGAAAAGTTGTGTACAAAAACTACAACTGTTTGAAAGTTGTACAACGAAAGACACGACTACTAGAAGGCTATGTTTTGAACAGACACTACCCATTTGGAAAGCTAGTAAACTATTGTTCAGGCAAACATGTTTGTAAGTGTCCTATTCTAGAAGTCAGACGTGTTATGCACAGATTCGAAAGGCTATAAAAAATATAATTATTTAATTCAATAAAAAATATAATTAAATATATTAATTGACCAAAAAGATAGAGTGGAAATTAAGCAAAACCAGAAATTTAAAGATTCAATTTCATAACTCAAATTAAAGGTTTCACTTTTCAAAAATCATATATTTTATTTTGAATATTAAATATTAATTGTACAATTTTCACCACAAATCCTAATCAATTTCATTTCACCTCTTCTCTCTCTCTTCTCACCGTCACTCTCTCTTCTCCACTCTCCTCCTTCTCCACTGGCAGCCCAGCCTCCACGAGACGGAGGGAGCATGATAGACTCCTGGTGACGGTGGGCAACACCTACTGCCTTCGTGACTTGAACGCAGCTGCTTCCGGTTCGGGCGCTGTCGCTTGCTGTGGTGTGGCGATGAGTGTCGGGTTTTGCCGTGCGTCCGGTTGGTGGTGGGTGCGATGGTGGATTTTCTGTGCGGTTGTGTTGTGTGTTTGTGCATGCGTGCGTGCGGCAGTTTGGCAGTGGGTGCGGTGGTGAGTTTTTCTTTTTTTTTATTTTGTTGTTGGATTTGTTTTTCATTTCCCCCAAACCCGTTCTCTCTCTCGCTGCTCTCCTCTCTCTCATCACCGCCACGACTATTGGTGGATGAATTTTTCAATTCCTGATTTTTAATCACGATAATTAGTGGTGGTGGCAGTTCAGGCAGTCGTGCTACTACGAATTGTGGATTTAAAGTTGGTAGATTGTGGATTGCGGATCATGGGTGGTGGAGTTGGGCGTGTTGTTGTATTGTGCTGATCTGTGTGATTTGTGTGTTCTGTGTTTTGGCGGTGGTGGCAATGGCGACTAGTGGTGGTGATGGTTGTTTGTGTGGTTGCAGGTGGTGGAGGTGGGCGATCTATGGGTATGTGTGTTGATCTGTGTGTGCTCTGTGATGCTTTGGCGGTGGTGGGAAGAAGGTCACTAGTGGTGCGGTGGAGGTGCAGGTGTGCGTTGCGGTGCAGTGGTGGAGTTTGACAACGGTGCTGTGTGCGGTGTCGTGAAGATGGTCGTGGGTGGGATGATATGGACATGGGTGTCTGTGACCAATTATTTGGTTGATTGTGACCAATAATTGGTTAATTTTTGACAAATTAATAATTTGTGATCTAAAAATTGTGATTGTAACTCACATTTTATTAAGTTATAATCGAATTGTGACCAATAAAAGTTTTCATTTTGTGATTGATAAATAATCTATGACCTATAAAATTTTTGATTCGTGGTCGAGAAATAATGTGTGACATATGAAATTATTGACCAAAACAGAATGTAAGACCTAAAAATTGTTAATTTGTGACCGATAATTTGTGACTTGTGACCTATAAAAAAATTGTGACGTTTCAATTTTTGATTTGTGACCGATGAACAAATTGTGGCTTATAAAATTTTTGAATTGTGATATATAAAATTTATGATTTGTGACCAATAAATAATACATGACTTACTAATTTTATAAATTTGTGATCGATGAAAAAATTGTGACATATAAAATTGTCGATTTGTCATTATGAAATAATTTGTGACCTGTAAAAATTTTTATTATGACTGAGAAATAATTTGTGAACAAATTATATGGAATTACGACCTTAATATATTTAATTAATAAAATATATAATTAATTTATAAATAAAATTTAAAAATATTTGAAATTTGAAATGTTAAACTTAAATTCTTAAATTTGAAATTGGTAAAACTATACCTCTTAGTTATGTATTGTTCCCAAAGATATATATTTGGTCCAAGCCCAGCAGAGTCTTTGGTCCAACCCACGAAGATGAAGGGCATCTCCTTTTTAAAGACTATCGGTAATTCTTGGAGGCAAATACAAGTGTCAAAATTGAGCTATGCCTATATGAGACCATCGCTTCTATTTTTAAATATGGGATGGATACTTTTCCATTTTCCCATCAATTTTATTTTTAACTTATTACAACTTCAAATGACTTCTTATAATCTTAATTTCTCATTCACTCAAAATTGATTTTCAAAAAAAAAAAAATTAATATATAACATTAATATACTTCAATGCTTGCGGAATAGAACATGCTTGACCTTGTGTTCTTAACTATTAGGATCGAGTCCCATTATTTGAGAGAATATGTTTTATAATAATGATTTTTTTTTAGAGAATACGTAGTTAAAAAACAGGAACAAAAATTTGAATTTATGTGTAGATTTATTTTATTGGGAGAATGTGCGGTTAAAATGAGTTTGAAAAAAATAATTTTTTAATAGGATAGAGCTCAAACACGGACTTAATAATTATCATTTTCCAATACAAACGCTCTATAACCTCATTACAATTCTGTTTATGGAGTTGCTCATCTGAAACTATTCCGTTATGTTATTAAGCGCCATCAAGCATGATAGCCGCGTAATTGCTAGCCATGCCTCCAACTTAATTTCATATCAAAGCAATTAGTCAGCAGTAAAGTAAAATTAACGGCAAAAGAGCATTGTGGGTAACAGTCTTGAAAATGTTAGGGTGTTTTTTAAAATAATGAAAACATTTTTGGTCTATTATTTCTGAAAGTGCATTTTAAAAAATATGGATAAATTTATAACATAAAATTCAACACACTTTTTTTTTTTTTTCTCGTTTTGAGTATTTTCAATGAAAATTTTGAAAACATTCAAAACATGAAAAAAAAAAAAAAAAGGTTTAAATAAAATTTTAAAAAATAAAATCTAAAATCTAACAAATAAAATTTTAAAATTCAAAAAATAATTACAAAAAAATGATAAATTATAAACAAATAAAAATAATAAAAAATTTGAAAATATAATTCTAAAAATATAAAAAATTCTAGAAAAATTAAAATTACAAAACTAAAAAATTTACATAAAAATTCTAAAAAATATATTTAAATGAACTAAAATAAAATATTCTCAGACCATGTTAGTAATTTTTATTTTTGTTTCCTATATTTTGAATTCAATTTATTATTTATTTTTATTTCACTTTTGAAGTGAGAAAAATTATTGTAAGATTCATTAACTTTATATATAATAGACTAAAACATAAATCAAACCGACCCCTAGAAAGTGGAAAAATCATAATATTTTCACACACTAATTAAATTTTTTTTTTAAGTGAGTGTCCTTTAGTCAAGCTAAAATTTACCCTTAGAACTAGCGTTAAGTAAAGATGTTAAGCTCTTATTTGATTCTCATTATTTCTAAAATATTTTTCTCTTTTTTTTAAGTCATATTTTTTTAATAAAATAATATTATACGTAAATTCAAAATTTTTGCTTATTTTTTAATCATATATTCTACAACAATCTATTATTCCAAAATACATTCTCAATTAAAACTGGGCTCAAATAGGCGTTAAATGTTCATATAAATGAGGCACACCTTCAACAAGTCACATGGGATTCAGAAGAAGTTATAATTACACTCTAGAGATTCGACATGCATAACAATATATTTCCTGTTATGCGTGACAATAGGCAATTGGTCTTTGGAAAAAACAATTTGTACAAAAAAAATGCTTCGCGGAAGTGTTCCAGATGCTACGTTGGTAGCTTTTGATTGGATCTATTTTTTTGCCATGAACAAGTGAACTAAATTCTGTACACCTAGCATTGTTCTTAGTCTTTTTACTTGTACTCTTGGGTCAATACACGGAAAACGAGGGGGCTCATACCATTATTTATAAAATCAACTTGTTAATGAAGTGTGTTCAACATTCTTACAAGCTCTTGATGCAAGCATTTAAATCGGTATTAAGTGTTCGTGAAAAGTTTTGTTACTAAAGACATCTCCAATAGTACAAATCGGTATTAATTTGATGTAACACTATTCAATTGGTGTAAATTTTGATATAATTCATTATTTTCGTTTTGTCCTTCATTTTATATTACAACAAATTATAATTCATTCTAGGGTAAATATATTATCACCACAAAATTTAATTATTAACACCACATTATAAGCATACCACAATTAAAATATATTTTCAATAAATACATCAAGAATTTGTCTTTACTAATTTTAATGACATGTTGGTGTTTTTCAACATCCTTTAATTTGCTTGTGGATGAATCATTACTTCCAGCAAATACATTATGGTGGTGGTGGTTCCTCTGTGTTCGAAGTGTAGGCGGCATAGCTAAGAGGGGATCCTTAATTCTCAATTCATGAAACCACAAGATTAAGAAAAAAAAAATCATAAAAAAAAAATCATTGAACAACACCATATAGTATAAATACATTTACCGTGAGAAAAAGAAAATTTTCTTTGCCGCCTTGGTAGAAAGCAAAAGTCGCCATCAATGGAAAAGCTATGCACAATTAGATGTTGAAAAAAAAAAAAAGAGAAAAAAACTTGAGATTTTTGTATGTGGTGGAACAATAATTTATTTTATGCTAATTATATATTAAACTCTAATTATGTAATTTTACTTAAGGTTATTTAAGTAAATAAGAAAAATACTAAAAATTGTGGTGTAGTAATTAAATTTTGTTGTGGTCATATAATTACCCTTCATTCTATATCTCTTCTTCTTTTTTTTTTATCCTTTTAGTATTTATTGATATAAATTTATTAACATTTATTTTACTGTATTTATTATTTTTAATCAACACTTATTTGCTAGTTCTAATCAAGTAATAAGTATTAAATATATTAAATTAAAATTTCTCATTAAAACTTGAAGTTACAAATTTGATAATTAAAAATTAATGGAAAAACTAGTTGTGATTTTTATCTTACGAAACTTTTTTTTGTGCATTCGATGTAATTTTTTAAACCGTGGTATTCAATTTAATGCTTTTTTTTATTAATAAATGCAATATTCTAGTTCATTAAATATAATTTTAACTTAATAGTTTTAGTAACAATATAATTTGCAATTAAATGGTTTTTGAAATAAATTAATTATTGAGAAATAAATATAAGGAAATAATATTCATTTGGTGTAAATTTAAGTATAACCATTGCAAAGGTCATCTCAAATTGTTGTGAATATTGCACCAATTTGGTGTAAAAGTTACACCAAATTGGTGCAAACCATTGGAGATAACTTAACTCAAACCTCGTTGATTTATCAAAACAACTATGTAATGTGTCGTAAAAAAATAAACATAGCTTCAATGGAACGTTAACTGCAACAAAAGTAGTTTTTTACGATATTAATTTGTAGCCTGCATAGAGGCATGTCTTAATAAGACTATTTTTAGGACATGCTTTAAAGGGGTGTAGTAATAATTCAATTATTTAAAGTATTTAGGAAATACTTTTATGGCAGTGAATCATCTATCAAAATAACGAATAGTAGTCTACATTTTGTCATATTGTATTAGACCACACTCAATACTTTTGTTCATTGAATTTATGAAAAACATGATTATATATGTATTGATATTTTTTAATTATTTATGTTTAGTAATCAAATAAATAAATATTTTTTAAAAATTTAAATTGGACATTTACGGCATGCAGATAAAGTATGTCGTAAAAAATATCATCTTTTTTTACGGAATGAAAGTTAGTATTTACAGCGTGAACCTGCTTTTGTGTTTTACAGCATGCGTTTCATGTCGTAAAAAACGAGGTGAGTATTTACGGCATGACTTTATACGATGTTCAAATGTACGCCGTAAAAAGCAATCTATGTTGTAGTAGTTTAGGCCTTGCTTGAGAGTTTTATTTTTGTCAATTTTGGTTGGAAGATCCAGTACTTGATAGAATTTTGGGCACTGATTTTAGATGGTTGAAAAACCACCCAAAAATGGTGTAGTGAAATTTTGACCGGTTCTCTCAACTCACTAAATCAGCGATTTTTTGCTTTTTTCAGATTCTCTTCTAATTTTACCCTTTTATAAAATAATTATTTCCAACAAACATATTTTGTTTAATACTAACTTATAAATAAAAAAATACTAAATACTAACTAAAAAGCTTATTTATAAGCAAAAAGTTATACTATAATTTAAAAATTACTTAAAAGTTAAAAGTATAAGATAAAAAATTATTTTTGTGTAAAAATATTACTAATAAGACAAAAAATTACTTTCACGGCAATTATAAAGTATTTGAAAATAATGTGCAACGCACGTTCAACTCTAACTAGTTCATAAAATAAGGGCTTGTTAAGAGTTGCTCAATGTACTTACTAATCTATGAGGTAGACATTTCACAAGCGCAAATAGTCATTAACACTTAAATTTAATTGATGGAATTTATAGTTAAAAAATTGTGAATCTCATAAAATATGTTATTAAAATTTAATTATTGATTTTTACTTCAATTTTAATCAACTTTTTAGTTGAATCAAATTTGGACTAGGGCTGGATAAAGCTCTCGAACCGAACCGAACCGAATCGAGCGGTTCTTCATAAGTTAAATACCTGAACGGGTATCTGAATCGAGAATCAATGGGTTCGGTTCGGTTCTCAGTTCTAGACCCAGAATCGAATAACCGAATTTAAGTAATTTTTATATTGAATTAATTAATTTTTTTATTTTTTTCTAAATAAATTAGCAAATTAACTAATTTAGTGATTAATATTTTAACTGCCTAGATAGCCCAGTCCAACTCAATTTCTAAATTCAATTTTTTGATTTAATTTTTTTGATCATATTATTAATTGTAAATCCAAGCATTTAGTTTGACATTTTTAAAAATCAGGTTTACACTTTATTTATTCAAAAATCAGGTATTTTATTTTACCTATCCAAACCCTAAACTAATTCATTTCTCTCCACCCTCTCACCTCTCTCCACAAAGTCGCCGCCTCCATTTCTCTCCAATCTCTCACCTCCCACCCCCACCACCTCCTCCCACCACCACCACCACCGTCGCCGCCGCCTCCTCCCCTTCTCCCTCGTACCATTTATACTCTTCATTGATTGTATCGTTCTTTTTCTCTTCTCGATCTCTTGTTTCGTTTCTTTCCACACAGATATAGCAACAAAATTAGCGGTGATGTCGTCGAATCAGAACAGCTGTGAAATCACGTTTTTCTCTTCTCGAGCTCTTGTTTTGTTCTTTTTCTCTTCTCTTCTCAATCTCTTGTGGTGAAGGTGGGGATGGTGATGATTGTTTTTAGTTATTATTGTGGATGTGGTTGTGGTTGTGGTTGTGGTGGTGTTGTGACTGGGGAACGATGTTGGTGATGCTGTGCAGGCGACGATGGTGGTTTGGGTGGTTGTTGTTGGTGGTGTTATTGTTAGTGGGTGGTTGTGGCGGCGAAGAGTGTCTGTGACCAACTATTTGATCTATCTGTGACCAAGTATTGGTGGTGGATTGGGATCGGGGACGGGTGTTTGTGTGTATGTGACCAACTATATTAGCTATTAAATTGTGACCTTAAAATTCGATAATCTATGACCAACAAATTTGGAAATATGTGACATCTATTATCTATAATTTTTTTGACCTGTGAGCAATTAAACATTTGTGATCTATAATTTTTTAGATCAGTGACCAATGACATCAACTGTGACCCGAATATTTTTTTATTTGTGACCAATAATTTGATAAGTTGTGATTGAAAATTAATTTTTATCTAATTAATTAGATATCTGTGACCAAATTGTTATAATTGTGATCTTAACAATTGCCGGAATCGGAGCAGTCGTCGGAATTAAGTAGCGGAACGGTCACCGAAGTACTCGCCAATCGCCAGAACCGTCGCGGGAGTAGAGTGGCTACTGGAACTGTCGCCGGAGCAGTAGGGGGTAGAGGTGGTGGAGGTGGAATGGGGTGGGTGGAGTTAATTATATTATATTACAATTAAATATTTAATTAATTAATAAAAACCTGATTTTTGCAATTTTGAAACTTAGCACTTGATTTTTGATTTTGGCAAAGATAATACCGATCCATAAATTTTTCCCTTATTAATTTCATTCTTAACCCAAGATCTAGGCATTTTTAAGTTTTCATTCTTCTCTTTTCAATTTCACATTCGGTAACCACTGAGTTACTGACTCCAATCATTTGATAAATTGAAAACCTACATCTACATGCCCAAATCAAAACAGCCGACTACCGAGTCCGACTTCCCCTCTCCAATGCCCATCGAAGTCGCGACCTCCAACCACGACCACCGATCGTTAACTATTAGAAATCTGTTTAAAAATTTAATTATGGTATGGAACCGAACAGAATCGTATGAAATCGAACCCGAACGGTTCCATAATTATATTTGGACCCGACGATTCCATTTATTAAATACTCGAAAATTTTAGTTTGGTTCGATTATTAGACCATGTCCAGCCCTAATTTGGACTATATTTTTTAGATTTTTCCACTTAAATCCTAAATTTGGCAGATTTTCGACACTAATGCATATTCCCTCCATTATTGGTGACTGTATTCAAAAGAAAAAAATATATCCCCCTTCCTTTTCATTGTGCAAATCCCACCAATTCGATTCTCTTCCGCAGTATCCTGGTTGCGACTCGGAATTTCTCTCGCTACGCCGCCTCGTATTCTCTCTCTAGAACCACCGCTACATCTACTTCACTTATCTCTACAGTCAATTGATTCTCTCCGATTGTTTCATCGGTAAGCCACTCAATTGCTCATAAATCACGCAATACTCCCAACTGGGAACCAAAAAATATCGCACACCATCATTACTAGGTTTCATTATTATTCGATTCATTTAAAGGAAAAAAGAGGGTGTGTTTGGATTTTTTTTTTTTGTTAACTAGCGTACCTATATTTGATTTTCTCGAAGCAAAACTCCTTTCCTTCGTTTTGATATATGGTTTTCCATTTGCGAAGAAGTTGAAAATTCGTAGCTAGTACTCGGTGGGCTATATATATAAGCACTCAAACACATCTTGGAGTATGGCGGCTGGAAGACATGGGAACCGAAAAGACAACGAGTTCAAAGGTCGCAAGATGGACTTGGGACTACCAAGAAGGAAGTTGGGTATGTGAATGGGAATTATGATCGTGCTAGGAATGGAGGCTGGGATTATCGTAGTGGTGTTAAAGATCTACAGAGGAAGGAGTTGCAGCAAGCATAATTAGGCGCTGGTGGTTTATTTGGCCAATAGTAATTTGAAATTTCTGTTGTTTGGAATTTGCAATAGCTCAGACAAATGTGGTTTAGGTGAGAGCTATGGATCAAAGGGAGTTGTAAACATCATTTGTGCTGTTTGTAGCAGGCAACCTTGATGAATAAGGTGGACAAACAATTTGAGTCAGATAAGGTGCAGGTTGACCTTCATCTGGGCCTATGCTGTTCCATAGAAAGTGGCTTTGATAACATTTGCATGGCAAGGTGTCAAGGACCGCAACTTCAACTAGCACATTGACTTAATCGAGCCGCAGTTTGCCCAATTTCGAACACACATTGTAAATATTTTATTTCAATTGTAAAATAACTGTGATATTGAAATATGTTTAGCATGATTCCTCGACATTTAAACGTCTACTCCAATCATTTAGATTTTTGTTCAGAATGCTATTATAGGGCGTATTAGTCTTTCAAACAATTTTTCAAGCTTTCTAGTGATCGTTCCCTGCACTAGCTATTGAAATTTCCTGCTTCATCAATTGTAATTCATCGGATACTGGTATGCCTCCAACACGTCGCCGACCCGTGTCGAAGTTCCTTGCGACTTGTTGGAGGCGAGAAAAGGCAGCTGGCTTGAAGAAATCAGTAAGGGTCCGTTTGATTGCAATTGTGGAAAATTGGTGGAAAGAAAATGAATTTCAGAGAAAGTAATTGCCTAGAAATTATTTTGCAGGAAATTGTTAATTAAGTGTACTTGATTGGTATAATTTTCCACCCGAATTTTTTTTAAATTTTGTGTTCGTTTGACTTTATTTTACATGAAAATTGTCCATTAAACTGATAATTTTTTCCACAATTATTTATAAAATTTGTTTCCATTACTAAAAAGTAAAAAAAAAAAAATTCCTAAAAAATCTTTTTTCATCAAAGTTGTATTCGTTTGACTTTATTTTACATATAAATTGACCCTTAAAGTGAATTTTTTTTTACAATTGTTTATAAAATTTGTTTCTATTGCCACAAAAAAAAAAAAAAAAAAAAAAAAAAAAATATATATATATATATATATATATATATATATATATATACAGAAATGATCTAATGAGCACCGGTGCTCATCTTATCCTAAGCACCAATGAGTTGGCACATTAATTCATTGGTGGATTGGAACTCACAAAATCTTTATCCACCAATGAATTAATGTGCCAACTCATCGGTGCTTAGGATAAGATGAGCACCGGTGCTCATTAGATCATTTCTGTATACAAAATCTTTATCCACCAATGAATTAATGTGCCAACTCATCAGTGCTTAGGATAAGATGAGCACCAGTGCTCATTAGATCATTTCTGTATATATATATATATGAAACAACCTGGAATGGTGGGAAAGCCTTTTATCCCCATTTTTAAAAAAGGCGCGTGGGAAGAGGGGGTGGGAAAATTCTTTTCTTGGCCAAATTTGTCCAATCAAACACTTGTTTTGCATGGAAATAGAATTTAAATTCCAAGTTCCGTGGAAAACAAGTGTAATCAAACACTACCTAAGAAAAATATATGGGAGGAAGAAAATGAAAAAGAAATGAACGACAATACCTTGGAAGAAATGCCGCATGTCGACTGGTCTGGGGAAGAAATGCACCTGGGAAGAAGTGCCTGGGGAAGGGAAGAAGTGTCTGGGGAAGAAGGAAAGGATAAAGAGGGAAAAGAGAAAGGAAATGAAGTAATGCGTGAGGAAATAAAGAAGAAAGAGAGAGAAGAGAAAGGAAATGAAGAAATGGCTGCTCAGGGAAATGAAAAGGATTGACGGGCCCACCACTGTAAAATTTATTTTCTACTAATGTGTAATTAACGTTTTTTTACCAATAATTTTGTTCCAGCTGTATTCTTTGACAAAAAAAAAAGGTAAAATTTCATCAATCCACATTTGAAGAATCATTTGCAAGATCAAGAAGAAACTATTTTTTTAAGTTTCGGGTAATATCATTCTTATCTTATTTAACTATTTGAATTTTTTTTCTTTTGAAATTATGAGTCGTAATACTGTGGATGGTGATTTATCTAAACCTCTTTGGAAATATGTTACAAAACTTGATAAGTTTAACGAAAATGGTGGTAACATTCTTTGGCAATGCAATTTTTGTAACGCAACTAAGACAAGTTCATACACAAGAGTGAGTGCACATTTGTTAAAATTATAAGGTTATGGAATTGAGGATTGTGGAAAAGTAACTGTGAAAGATATATGTAAAATGCAAAAAATGGAAGATGAAGCCATGTTGAGAATGCAAACTAAGGCGGGGAAAAGAGTACCATTGCTGTCAAATAATATGAGTTCTAAGGATTGTTATGTTTTGGAGGAAAAGAAGAAAGAATAGTGCAGTAAAAAATGCTTTTAACGTGACAACATGTGACCAATTGGATTCTAAAATTGCTAGACTGTTCTATTCAAGTGGTTTGTCTTTTACTCTTGTAAGAAATTCTTATTACATTAGTTCTTATACTCTTGTTTCAAATAGTCGAATTTCGGGGTATTTGTCTCCCAATTATAACAAGTTTAGAACTATTATTCTTCAAAAAGAGAGAAAAAATGTGGAAAGATTATTAAACCCAATTAAAGGCACATGGGCAGAAAAATGAGTTACCATTGTAAGTGATGGATGGATTGATCCACAAAGAAGGCCACTAATTAATGTTATGGCAGTGATCGAGAGTGGACCAATGTTTTTAAAAGCGGTTGATTGTTTCGGAGAAACGAAAGATAAATACTTTATTGCTAACTTGATGAAGGAGGTTATAAATGAAATTGGTCATGACAATATGGTTCAAGTAATAACCGATGATGCTCCAAATTGCAAAGGTGTCAATAATTGAATTGGAGTATCCTCGTATTTTTTGGACACCATGTGTTGTACACACACTAAATCTTGCTTTGAAGAACATTTGTGCAGCAAAGAATGTTGAAAATAATTTGATGACATATGAGGAATGCAATTGGATTACCAATCTTCATGATGATGTAATGATTGTAAAAAATTTCATCATGAACCATTTTATGAGACTAGCAATGTTTAATGAATTTGTGCCTTTGAAGTTGCTTTCCGTAGAAGAGACATGATTTGCTTCTATTATTGTCATGTTAAAACGATTTGAGCTTATTCAACGTGGTCTTCAAGCTTTGGTTATTAGTGAAAAATGGTCATTTGTGAAATTGAAAGTTCTTGATGATCTTTGGTGGGACTCTATTAGTTATGTTCTTTATTTCACTTCTCCCATTTATGACATGTTTAGATTTTGTGATACGGATAAACCTTGCCTTCACTTGGTTTACAACATGTGGGATACAATGATTGAGAAAGTGAGAGGAATAATTTATAGGCATGAGAAAAAAAGCTTAAGAAGAGGAATCATCATTCTACAATATTGTTCATCCGATACTTGTAGATCGTTGGAACAAAAATAACACTCCATTTCATTCCTTATCTCACTCTAAATCAAAGGTAATTTTTAAATCTAGTTCATACATTTATTGTTTATTTACATTTTCATAATATTTAATATTTTTAGTTAGTTATTGAATGAATTGTCATTTCTTTAATTTTATTTTCTCTTGTTTAGGTACTATAGCGAGGAATAGGTTAATGAGGATCCCACTCAACTTGCTCCACATAGAGATGTAGAGATTTCAAGAGAAAGAATAAAATGCTTTAAAACGTACTTGTCAAACGAAGAGCGTAATATGGTGAATAAGGAGTATGCCAAATTCTCAACTATGGAAGACGACTTTGGTGATTTTGAATCTATCCATGCTCGTTATCGCTTGGACCCGAAGACTTGGTGGGTTATTTATGGTTCTTGCACACCTATGCTTTAAAATTATGCCTTGAAATTATTGGGGCAACCATCTTCTTCATTTTGTTGTGAGCGAAATTGGAATACTTATTCCTTTTTGCACTCTCTTAAACAGAATAAGCTAACTCCAAAACGTGCAAAAGATTTAGTTTTCGTCCGTAGTAATCTTCATCTCTTGTCAAGGAGGAGTGCACAATACTCACAATGAGAGACAAAAATGTGGGATATTATTAAATTAAATGAACGACATACGTGTGAAATGTCAATGCAGTAACAAAACGAACAGGTTGAGGAGTTCACTGGCACATCCTGGCATGTATTTTTTTCTGGTTATACTGTAATTCATAATTCTCTCCTCTAGCTCAAGAGAGGTACAGTACAACCTTTTTGCTACAATTTATGTTTTGTTTCTTTATTTAATATTTTTCTTTTGTCTATATTCGTGTTTTTGTCATATTCAGTGTCATTAGACTTATAATTATATGCTATGCTTCTGTTATTTGTTGTGAAAAATGTAGTTTTTATTCATTTTAATGGATCTAAGACTATTTTGGTCCATATTTGTCCTCCACTCAAATTTTCTTTCTTTGGCCTTCCTTTTTTCTTGGTTGCCTTGACCAGATTGTGGTACGTATGTTCGCGTTTGCTTTGTTTTGCTTTCCCTACGGCTTGATTGAGTGGAGTATATGGGGATGATGGTGTTAGATATTGGTGAGAAGATTTGCCTCTTATTATTTGTATCCACTGTAACTAGTTTGATCGAACTCGCGCGTGTCATAGATAGCTTCAATAGTAAAAGAATTCATTTGTATTAAATGCTATATAGAATCGAAATAAATTTACAAAATAATCAAATCCAATGTTCATTCGAAAATTCATATAGTAGATAAATAAATGAAAAAATGGAGTGGCGGCCACCGATTCAGACTTTGGGGAACTCTAATCTATATTATATGCACGTGCTTGCAATACTTAGCTTAGCATCATGATTTTGAACTCATCGAAGCTGAGAACCCCATCGCCATTAAGATCAAATCGATCAATCATCCCAACACATTCATCGACAGACCTTGACTCACCCATTTTGCTCAGCATTCTCTTCAGGCTTCTTGGAGTAATGCATTCGATTCCTTCCATTTCATACATTCTAAACGTCTTTTTCAAGTCCTCCATTTTCTCTTCTTCGTTTTCACTTTCCACCAAACACTCCAACTCATCCTTTCCCAACACCCCATTCTCACCAGAAAGCAACGGCGCAACAACCAGTTGCACCTCTTCGAGTGATAAATCGCCGGAAATTGATCCAATGTAACTGTGGAGCTCCAATGGGGTTAGTTTTCCATCTCTGTTTTTGTCGAAATAGTTGAATACACGCTCGCACTTGTTCATCATATAACTTACTAGAAGAAACGATCAAATTAAACTGAAACAGGAAAATGGATTAGGGATTTGAGTAGTTTGTTTACGGTTGTGGGTATTATTTATAGTTAGTTTCCCACGCGATTTGAAATTTTGAATGATAAGAAGTTGGAATCTAGATTTGTCAAAAAGGGCCCAAACCCACGGTTTTGGGAGTTTCCGGGTCTGGGCGTGGAAGTAGATACGAAAGGTGCTGGTAAGCTAGTCAATATGGACTCGTGTTATTATGGAAATGAAGTCACATCACAATTGCCTATCATTTTCAGGTAAAATTTACCCGTCCTCGACGCTCTCTTTAGTAATCGGGACATTGACCAAAAAATTTTAAATTCTGATTTATGTTTTACAATATTTTAAATAATAAGATGGATTTTTTTTTTTTAGTTTTTGCCCTATCCCGACTCTTGAAAATCCCTGTTAAATTAGATCCTTCCCGATTCGTTGCGGTTACTAGACATGATGGTTAATTTAAAAGAAATGGTCTTCTACTCATGGTGGGCAGGAGTTATCTTGTCCACTATTCACGTGGGTTTACAAATTTTTCAATTTAGAGCATGTTTGGGACTGATTAAAATCCAATTAAAATTGAAAATATAGTCGTTATTCAGTCTCACTCGTCTAATAAAAGTCAACAATAACGACTAGTTTTTCAGTTTTAATCCGATTTTAATCTCTACCGAACACGCTCTTAACGTTCAACTGTCAAAAATTGTAGACTTGACTGCTGACGTGGTATTGCCATATAAGCGGTGAACATGTTTTCTTCTACCCATATCATGGGTAAAAGATCATTTCTAATTGATGAAATAACCCTAGAACATGTTATCACGTGCAAAGCATGTAATTGTTTGGTTGAAAAATGACAGTTTTCATCAAGTGAGAACTGAACGAGGATGTACTAAATTAAAGTTCAGAAACTTAGGAAAATGATTAAGAAACAATGTAATTTATACCGTGTTTGCGAATCGCCAGTAACGATAAGTCTGCATGATTTTTTATTTTTTCAAAACTCTATTCGATTCGTTTGATTACTGAATTTGTAACTATATTATTCATAGAAATTAGATCTTTATAACATGCAAGTAATATATTATTTTGTAACTATATTCAAAAATTTCCATGAAAGATTATTGAATGATTTAACTACGAACTAAACTTTATTACAAGTAAAAAAAATAAAAATAAAACTCACTGCATAAATCCTTTTACAGCTTCATTCATTCAGTTTACTGATATATTTATTAGATTGCTCGCATTTGTTAGACGATGTTAATTCAAATTTACATAAAAATCTTCACGGAATAATAATGTTGGATCGAGAATTTTTTTTTTTTAAAGGGGTTATCAATTTATTGATAATGAATAATTTATTAATTTATCGATAAATTACATGAAGCTGTTTCTAGTTAATGCTAAAAAAATGTGATTGATGATTGAAAAGTGTGCATGCCTTTGTTTATATAAGCAAATTAACGCCCTCATCTTGCAATATAAGGAAATTAAACAATGTTGCAAAAAGATAGAAAAACTAAAATCATAAAAAGAAAAAGAAAAATCCTAATCCAAATGAAAGAAATATCATAACAACTAACTTTTATCATAGTTGTAATAGGATTGTTATACATCATTCTCCACACTCGAAGAAAACTCAACCTTGAATTGTCGAAAACGAACATCCTTCAGGTGGATAATATTCATATATGATTGTCACATTGAATGTAAATGAAATCTTCATATTCGTGGGAAAAATAGGGTTGGGCATGGTCCGATTCAATTCGGTTCAGTTCGGTTCTTGACTGGAAATTAGAAATAGTAAAATTGTATTTTGGGTTTAGATTAAATTAATTAGTTAGCAAATTTATTTTTTTTAAAAATAAATAATTTGACTTATTTAAGATAAAACATTAGGGAGATTCGTTTCTGGGTCTAGAATCGAGGATCGAGCCAAAACTGTTGGTTCTCGATTCAGATATCTGTTCGGGTATTTAACTTAAAAAAACTGCTCGATTCGATTCAATTTGGTTCGGGTCTGATTCGGTCAGATTCAATTCGGGTGTTTTGTTCAACCCTAGGGAAGACTGATCTTGTAAATATTGTCCCTAATCTTACAATACGCGCAAAAAACCAATTTTCTTATCTTTCAATTTACTATACATCATAACTGCAAATTCACTCTCTCGTAGATGCACTCGGGCTAAATCACTATTGTTGAACATTTTTACCCTACCATGTTTATAAGTTGTAGCTTTGTCCTTCCAATTGGCGGCCTCTAAGTCCTCTTAACCTCTTGATAAATTTATTACACATTTTTTAGCAAATTCTTCCGCCGTAGACTTAATATCATTCATTGGAGGCAAACGAAAAATTAATTTGTAAAGTAAATGAGATTTTTAGCTCTGTGATATTTTGGCGGTGGTGGGAATGAAGGTCACTAGTGGTGCGGTGGAGGTGGAGGTGTGCGTTGCGGTGCAGTGGTGGTGTTTGACGGCGGTGCTGTGTCATGACGGTGATCGTGAGTGGGATGATATGGACTGGGTGTCTGTGATCAATTATTTGGTTGATTGTGACCAATGATTGGTTAATTTTTAATAAATTAATAATTTGTGACCTAAAAACTCACAATTTAATAAGTTATAACCGAATTGTGACCAATAAAAGTTTTCATTTCATGATTGATAAATAATTTGTCACCAATAAAATTTTTGATTCGTGATCGAGAAATAATCTGACATATGAAATTATTGACAAAAAAAGTACGTGTGACCGATAATTTGTGACTTGTAACCTATAAATAAATTGTGACGTTTCAATTTTTGATTTGTGACCGATGAACAAATTGTGACTTATAAAATTTTTGATTGTGATATATAAAATTTATGATTTATGACCAATGAATAATACGCGACTTACTAATTTTATAAATTTGTGATCGATGAAAAAATTGTGACATATAAAATTGTCGATTTGTCATTATGAAATAATTTGTGACCTGTAAAATTTTTTATTATGACTGAGAAAAAATTTGTGAACAAATTATATGGAATTATGACCTAAATATATTTAATTAATAAAATATATTATTTATTTATTTATTTATTTATTTATAAATAAAATTTAAAAATATTTGAAATTTGAAATGTTAAACTTAAGTTCTTAAATTTGAAATTGGTAAAACTATACCTCTTAATTATGTATTGTTCCCAAAGGTATACACTTGGTCCAAGCCTAGCAGAGTCTTTGGTCCAACCACAGAGATGGAAAGCATCTCCTTTTTAAAGACTATCGGTAATTCTTGGAGGCAAATACAATGTGTAGTTAAAATGAGTTTGAAAAAAATAATTTTTTAATAGAATAGAGCTCAAACACGGACTTAATAATTAAAATAATGCTAGGTGTACATAACCATTCACATAATGGTTCACATAATACTGACGTGGCAAGCATCCACTTATTGATGTGTAAGAGTAAAATTTGAATTAAAGGTTGGATCACATGTCATATATAATTATCTGAACCATTATGTGAATGATTATGTACATGTAGCATTACTCTAGCTCGTCTGAAACTATTCCGTCATGTTATTAAGCGCCATCAAACATGATAGCCGCGTTGCTAGCCATCAATTTTTTATTCGCCATTTATATTTTTAACATCTTAGTTCCTAATTTAGCAGTAAAATGCTTCCAACTTAATTTCATATCAAAGCAATTAGTCAGCAGTAAAGCAGAAAAGTAAAATTAACGACAAAAGAGCATTGTGGTTAACAGTCTTGAAAATGTTAGGGTGTTTTTTAAAATAATGAAAACATGTTTGGTCTATTATTTCTGAAAGTGCATTTTAAAAAATATGGATAAATTTATAACATAAAATTCAAACACTTTTTTTTTTCGTTTTGAGTATTTTCAATGAAAATTTTGAAAACATTCAAAACATGAAAAAAAAAATAGGTTTAAATAAAATTTTAAAAAATAAAATCTAAAATCTAACAAATAAAATTTTAAAATTCTAAAAATAATTACAAAAAAATGATAAATTATAAACAAATAAAAATAATAAAAAATTTGAAAATATAATTCTAAAAATATAAAAAATTCTAGAAAAATAAAAATTACAAAACCAAAAAATTTACATAAAAATTCTAAAAAATATATTTAAATGAACTAAAATAAAATATTCTCAAACCATGTTAGAAATTTTTATTTTTGTTTCCTATATTTTGAATTCAATTTATTATTTATTTTTATTTTACTTTTAAAGTGAGAAAAATTATTATAAGATTCATTAACTTTATGGGCTAATTTCACAAATGTTCACTGAAGTTACAGCAAAATTACAAAATGGTCACTGAAGTTCGAAACTTGCATAAACGGTCACTCAACTTTCAGACACTTTCAAAAATGGTCACTGAGGTAAGTTTTTGGACTTCTTTTTTCTAATTGAAACCTAAAACACCAAAACACGATCACGTAAAAGTTGGAGGACCTCAACTTCAAAATTTATCTAAAATCCACCTCCAACCTTCACTCCTCATTCCGGGGACTCCCAACCCAAGTAAATGTACCTGAAAACACAATTTTTTATTGAATGCAAAATCAGAATGAACTTGTTGACACACAAAAAGTGCAGCCCAAGTAGAAGGCCCAAAGAGCGAAGCAATCCACCTAAAAGGCCCAAAAGAGGAAGGCCCAATCGAGGTCCCAGTATCTGAAGAGCGGAGCCCAATTGAAGGTCCAGTACGAAAGTCTGAATAAAAGTGTGGGCAAGTGACATAAAAGCCCACAAAGCAAAAGCCCAATGCTATCGCCCAAGCCTGCAGAACGCCCAGAGGCTGAGCGAGTAAAAGACCCTGCAGTCGCCCAAAGGTATAAATCCGTCATCGCCCAAATGGTTTAAGTTACCCAAAGGCCCCAGTGGAAATAACGTCCTGCCACCATCCAAGGCAACGGTTTCAAGCGGTTTAAGTACTTTAATGCTACATCCACGATCTAAGAACCTCAAGAATATGGAGTCGTGCAGTGATAAGTTATGAACGGCAGTTTTAACACATTGGCCATGATGAAGAAAATGGGTGGTTTCAAGCAGTTCTTAAGCAGTTGAAGGCTGTCTAAGCAGTATAAAAGAAAGAAGAAGATAATGAGATAGGCCCAGACAAAAATTGACTCTCAAACAGAGAATATGTAATTTCCTTTTATTAGATTTAGTTTTAATTAACTTCAATTCCCCTGTACTTGTGTGCTTGCGCCCCTTGGAGGCATCTTGTCCACGTCCAAGCTTGTAATCTTCATATTCAATAAACACCCCTTTTTGGGACTTTGTTCCAAGAGGTTTGTCCCTTACACAATCGTCTGATCCCCTTTTAATTGTTAGCGAGCGAACCCGTGCGAAACAATTTGGCACGCTTGATGGGACAGCTTGGTGTTTGAAGATACAAAAAGGAAACATTATGCCTCATAAAAATCCCGATAAAGCACCGGCAAGTCACGGAGTAGTCCGATCTCGTGATCGAGCGGTACGAGGAGCAAAGAATAAGTATCCTCAGACGGAAGGACAGACTCCGAGTAGTCACAGTCGTTACGAACCAATGACAGAATTGAGTCCTCGAACCATGCGTGCATTGCTTGGAGAACTCACGCAAGATGTCGTTGAACAGGTAAATTTACGAAATGCCCATAATATGGAAAAATTTAACCAGAACGGAAACGTTCACTATGACAACATGGCCAAACAGTTAAGTATTTTGAATGATCTTATGAGCAAATTAGTAGACCAAGTATGTCAACCAGCCATACCCGTGGGGAATCATTTCCAAACCAGGACGATTGTGGGACCTACTTCACCACACAACTCCCCTGGTTTGAACCCAGGTTTAGAAGCGTTTTTTGGCCCTTCCACCTTAAATCAGGGGGCTAATGGAATGCCAAATTTAAATGGTGGTAACGCGACTACTAACCTGGGGGGTAATCTGAACATAAAAGATAATATGCCGAATAACGGTCATGATTTACCCCGTGTTAATGAGGGGGGAAATACTCAGTATAATGGGTATAATGGTCTAAACAATGGCACGTTCCATGCCAATCAGGGACCAAATGTCAGGCCGACTCAAGTGAACCAACAGGTAAACCAACCCATAGGAGTCCCATATGATCCAAATGTGCTGTTGAGAAATCAAATTGCAGAAATAGTACAAGATCAAATGGCTGTTAGGGTGCGTCCTGTCATCAGGCTGACTTACACTAAACCATATCTTGATTGGGTAGACCAGGCATATCCATGGCCTAGAGGATATAAAGTGCCTGAATTCTCGTTGTTCACTGGTTTAGGAGAAGTATCACTCTAGAACACATAGGACGATTCACATTACAGAGTGGTGAAGTGACCGATTAACATAAGATATGACTATTCCCTAGTTCTTTAACAGGAGTAGCCTTTTCATGGTTTATCAATTTGCCAGCAAATTCTGTTCAGACATGACAACAAATGGAACAGCTGTTCCATGCTCAGTTTTACAAAACGGAGTCTGAGGTTACACTGGCCGATTTGGCGAATTTACGTCAAATGCCAAATGAATGGGCAGAGGCTTCCTTCAAAGGTTCAAAACAGCCGGAGTAAATGTTTTGTACCCTTGCCCGAAAAAGAATTCGTCAAAATTGCTCAGAGCTGTTTAAGTTTTGACTTAAAGAAAAAATTCCAAGATAGGGAATTCCCTGACTTGTTCCAACTCAGCGCGAACGTGATTAGGTACGAACGTTTGATAAGAGAGGAAGAGCAAGTGAAAAATTCTAGTAAGGGGACTTACTATAAAGACCCAAACTTTGGCATCCATGCCATAAATGATGAATTTTACGATCAAACTGAAATATGTTTGGCCGAACTAACCAAAGGGGACGCGTATACTTGCCCCATAATGGCTAAACCTAGAGACTTAGCCAGCAATGAGTCTGTGGAAGGAGAAAATAAGAAGAATAGAACGTTCTCGTTCGATGTAACTAAGGCTGACCTCATATTTGACAAATTGTATAAGGATAAACAGATAAAGTTGAGCGATAAGCATAAATTGCCAAGCCCTGAGCAAATAAAGGGTAAAAAATATTGTAAATGGCACAATGCATGGTCACACATGACTAATTATTGCTTGGTTTTCCGTCATGTTTTACAGGATGCTATTGAGTCAGGACGAATCACGTTCGAAGACAAAAAGAAAATGGCAGTGGACGAAAATCCTTTCCCATAGCCACTTGAAGTGAATATGGTGACGACGACCAATCTTAAAAATAAGTTTCCAAGATTCAAGTTGGTTATCGACGATGAAGAAGACCCAGAGAAACATGCCAGTGTGTTTGAACGCATCAGAGGAAAAGAACCCATGAAGGATGAGGAAATTTTGTGTGCCAGGTGTAAAGGGGAAGTGAGAACAAATACTTGGAGACCAGAAGTGTGGCAGAATCACCATCGCCCTGGGTTTGATCCAAGCAAGAGGCAGGGAACATCGCTCTATAGAGAATCGCCTCCGGAAAGGCAGTTCAAGCCAGTAAGGCATATGAGATCATTCAGACCACAGCCTCGCCAGCCTAATGTGTGGTACTCATATCAGCATAATGCGAGACGTGTTGTGCCTTTTAATGAGATGACCAGGACTCAACAAAGAAGATTCCAGCGGAATTATGGACGAATGATGAGACAACAACAAGAAAAGCCACGTCCTAAAGCACCAAGAGTACTAGAAAAAGCTAATCAAAATGCTCTTGAGGATAGTGAAGAAACTGGCACTGGGGAGTCAATGGGAGAAATGCTAGAAAGTTTTTCTGGGAGGTCAAAGTTTGATCGAAGCAAAGGAGACGAAGACGATACAGAACCACCCCTTACTATCCAGTTTGGTACTTTACCTCCAGTCATGGCTAATAACTATCTGTTGGCCAACGAATTCAAGAATAAGGATAAAGAAGAAAGAAATGAGGAAGAAGCGTGTGTGCTGGAGTATGAAGAGGGTTAGTCATCTCAAGAAATACAAAGCGAAGAGGATGATGGTATGACTGATATTGAGGAAGAAATTGATTTAGAAGAAGAAAGGAGAAAGAGAGGAGTATCGCGCAACACTCTGCTGAAGCAATTGCATCGGGAAGGAGTCCGTGAAGTAGACTTGTTGGGAGAACCATCTGGGCGTTCTTTCGACTACTACGTGTTATATGGAACACCCAAAAGGAAGAAAAGGGTACCTCGGTCTGAAAAGTACGGATCTCCTCCAAGGATATTACCTCCCCCAACAGGTTGGGTAGTTACTGGAGAAACACTGGAGAATGAAGATAGTGCCCAACTAGCAAGTATCCAGCCCGAGGTGTTGCAAGTTGATGCATCTCAAAGGGATAAGTCGACAGGAGACAAACAGGAAGTAGAAATTGATGCAGCAGAAAAAGTCGTCTTCAGAAAACCCACTATGAAACTAACTAAGCATTTAAGGCCACTTTATGTGAAGGCTTTAGTCAATGGCATACCAGTGGTGAAGGTGCTCATTGACAATGGGGCAGCCATAAATACTATCCCATTAAGGATGATGAGGAAATTCGCAAAGACAGAGGATGACATGATCCCAACAGAGGTCATTCTTACAAGCTTTAATGGGGGAGCAACTTCGGCCAAAGGAGTGATGCCACTAGATATAACGGTGGGAACGACTACTAGGACCACAGTCTTCTTTGTTATTGATGGTCCTACTAGTTACAATATACTTCTAGGGCGAGATTGGATCCACGGAAGTCTCTGTATACCATCATCGCTCCACCAGTGTTTAGTATTCTGGAATGACCAAGGTAAAGCAGAAGTGGTACAAGCAGATCATAGGCCTTTTGTTGCAGAAGCTAACTCAGTGGAAAGATTCATGTACGAGGGAAACTATGGACCTGTCAGAATAATCCAGGATGGAAATGAAACTCAGGTCATCGCACAGAGTGAAGAACCATTTTCGGTAGATGCACTCGCTGAGATGTTCAGTCAAATGAGGCCAAATATAGTGGCCCTAGAAGAGCCAGTGATTGGCAAAAGGACAATCGAAGAATTCTGATGAGTGGGCGACCGAAAGAGCATGTGGCCGAGATCCAGGCCTTCAGAGCCAGATTAGTGGCTTTCAATAAAGAATGTCAAGAGAAAACCAAAAAAGAGGTAGCATTGAAAACATTGGGAGACAAGTTGGCAGTATTCAGTTTAGAGCAAAGTGTTGACCAAGAAGTCAACAAGGTAGATTGCCTAGAAGAAGAAATGCCTACAAGGGACATGGATGGCGAATTGATGAGAATCAACAAGCCTGGGAACGCTCAAGCACAAGACCCTTTGGTCAAAGTAAACATTGGCGACGTGGGAGAAGATCGCCCAACGTTCATCAGCCAGATGCTCAGTCAAGAGGTTAGTACGGCTTTAATTACTTTATTAAAAGAGTATAAAGATTGTTTTGCCTGGGAGTATGAGCACATGCCTGGTTTAGATAAAAATTTAGTGGAACATAGATTGACAACTAAGTCAAATTTTAAGCCCCATAAACAGCCTCCTAGACGCTTTGCCCCTAACGTGCTACCTGAAATTAAGAAAGAGATTGAGCGATTACTGAGGGCAGACTTCATTAGAACGGCTAGGTATGTTGAATGGTTATCCAATATCGTGCCACTATTAAAAAAGAATGGTAAATTAAGGGTGTGCATAGATTTTAGAAATCTGAATTTAGCAACACCTAAAGATGAGTACCCCATGCCTACGGTAGACTCTTTAGTCGATTCCACTGCCGGACACGTCATGTATTCCTTCATGGATGGGTATTCAGGATATAACCAAATATATATAGCTGAAGAAGACATACACAAAACTGCCTTTAGATGTCCAGGGGCCTTGGGGTGTTACTAATGGGTAGTTATGCCTTTCGGCCTAAAAAATGCGGGAGCAACTTATCAAAGGGCAATGAATCTAATTTTTCATGATATGATAGGCAAGTTTGTTGAAGTGTATGTGGATGATATTGTTGTCAAATCTGTTAAAGAGGAAGATCATTTCGAACAATTGAAACGCTCATTTGAGCGAATGAGACAATATAAGTTGAAGTTGAACCCTTTGAAATGTACGTTTGGTGTCAATGCCGGTAACTTCCTCGGCTTTCTAGTACACTAAAGGGGAATCGAACTTGATAAGAATAAAGCAAAGGCCATTTTTAGGCCAAACCGCCTAGCAACAAGAAAGAATTGCAACGATTTCTGGGTCAAGTAAATTTCTTAAGGCGTTTTATCTCTAATTGTGCAGGGCGAACAAAAGCTTTTTTGCCTCTACTGAAATTGAAAAACCAGGACGAACTCGTCTGGAAGGAAGGATAGGCCTTTGGACTTTGGTACTATCCGAATTTGAGATACAATATATACCACAGAAGGCAGTAAAAAATCAAGCGTTAGCTAATTTCTTGGCCGATCACCCGTGCCTCGATATGCCTGAAGAAATTAAACTGGAAATAGACTCATTTGAGTTAAAACCATGGATCCTATACTTCGACGGATCAAAAACTTCCAAAGGTGCAGGGGTAGGAATAGCCTTGATAAATCCTTTAGGGGTTTGTTACAAATTCGCTTTCACATTGGACAGAATGTGCACCAATAATCAGGCCGAATACGAAGCATTGATTGTCGGCCTAGAGTTGTTGATTGAAATGGAGGTGAAAAATGTGATTATTAGGGGCGATTCCCAACTGGTAATTTACCAACTTACTGGCGATTTCAGATGTCAAAGTGAATCCGTCATAAGCCAGTACGAGGTCGCCCAAGAATTGCTAGAGGAGTTTGACCAAGTAGAACTTCAATATGTCAATAGGATATACAATGACATAGCAAACGAACTAGGTCAAACTGCCTCAGGTTACTTGAAAATTTTAAGTATGGAACCTACTTGTGAATACGGAGCAATATTGCCTGTTGTGCAAAGGAGGGCAAACAGAATCGGAATTCATTGCATACAAGAAGGAGAGGCAATGGATTGGAAAGAAGTTCTTGAAAGAACCATGGAGGAAGAATGATAGAAAGATAAAGCTACGGTCGCTAAATTACACATTGATCGAAGGCGAATTACTTAAGAAACGCTCGGATGGGATTTTGCTGAAATGCGTAAGTTTACAAGAAGCCAAGGTAATTATGGCTGAAACACATGAAGGAATCTGTGGAGCCCACCAAGCTGGTCAAAAAATGAGGTGGTTAATTATTAGGAATGGATATTTGTGGCCTAAGATGGGGGAAATGTGCGTCCAACATGCAAAAGGTTGTTTAGCATGTCAAAAACATGGGCCAATTCAGAGGGCGCCACAAGGGAAATGGCACCAATCGTTAAGCCATGGCCGTTCAGAGGCTGGGCGACTTAATAGGGAAGATTTACCCACCATCGTCCAAGCAGCACACGTTCATTATAGTAGCAACAGATTTCTTCACTAAGTGGGTAGAGGCAATACCTCTAAAAGAAGTATCTCAGAAGAATGTCATAGAATTCATTCGTGATCATATCATCTACAGATTTGGCATTCCCCAAACCCTGATGGTGGATCATGGGACTTCCCTAAATGGTGATCAAGTGAAAGAATATCTGAACGAATTCCACGCCTTATTACGCCCAATCCAATGATCAGGCTGAATCATCTAACAAAATTCTAAAGAACATTATAAGAAAGATGATAAATGAGAATGCCAGAAATTGGCATGAATGTTTGAATCAAGTTTTGTGGGCCTATAGAACGTCGCCACGCACAAGCACTAAAGTCACTCCTTTTCAACTGACGTACGGGCAAGACGCGGTTTTACCCATGGAAATCAATGTCCAGTCAATGAGAGTATATTCACAAAATGATTTGGGCGACAGCGAACGTGCAGAGTTACTTATCCAAAATCTGTTGGAATTGGACGAGTTAAGGTTAGACGTCCTAGATAGACTGCAAATTCAGAAACAAAAGATCGCTAAGTTCTATAACAAGAAGGTCGTAGCCAAGTCTTTCAATTTGGGCGATTTAGTTTGGAAAACAATACTTCCGTTGGACAGCAAGGACCCAAAGTACGGTAAATGGTCACCAAATTGGGAGGGACCGTACAGGGTGAAAAGCGTGTTGCCTAATGGAGCCTACCATTTAGAGAATTTAGACAGTACCAATCACATGAGGTTCATCAACGGCGAATATTTGAAAAAATATATCCCTTCCTTGTGGGAAGACGAACGGGAAAAAGTTTAAGCATATAAAGAACGATGATAGCCAGATAAGACAAAGAACGAAATACGTTCAAGCAAAAGTTTATTAAGTAAGTGTTGGTTACATCTGCGAAGTACAAAAATACAAGAATCCCTACGGAAAACAATCAGGGTCAAACTATTACAATCCGCCAAGGAAGACGGTGAAAATTGTGGATTGGGCTCGGCCGCCTTCCTAAATGCATTGCTGCAATGGTTGACAAAGAAATTGAGAAACACTCTCAGCAAGCAAAAATGGCTTGCAAAATACCCTCAAATCGCCTTCCATAATTGAATCCTTTGTAGAACACGGAGACGATGGGAAGAATTTTTTAGCCAACATACGTTTCCTATATCTCCCATACCAAGAAAGGATTGAGACGGCTCCGTCATTAACAGGAAAAGGGAAGGAAGGGTCGATCATGCAAAATGCCAAAATGATGGCAGTAGTTTAGTTGGTGGAAGAAAGGGATGAGATATGAGGATGACGATGAGTGTAGAACATGAACGCATTTATAGTAAACGAATGCGAAAAGTCAGAATATCAAAGGCCACCTACATTAAATGGCCCGAAAATCTGAAAGATGAGAGGATCGATATGCATGAATGTTAGCGTTAAACTGATCAATTGCTTGGGGGGTTGACGATTTAAAAAGAAACGTCAATTAACGCACGAACATATAAAAGCGATTATTCAATAAAGGCAAAAATACTGCTGTTACAATGAATGATCGAGCCGTCAAACTACAAAGAAAAGACATCAAATGTCTCAATTACAATTCACCCCAAGCAGATCGCATCTGTTCACGAAGCTTCGCCCAATCTTCATCTTGCCTTAAGGACGCAGTACGTACATCGGTCACAACCTCGGTGTCAACTCTTAGCTGATGATAACGCTCGACCAAGGACTTGGTCCGTTCTACCTCTTGGGAAGCATTACGCTCTTTGGCAGCCATTCTAGCTTTGCAATCGTCCATCCTTGCCTGAAGCTCCTTTATCTCCGCGGCCAACATCATCATCAGGGAATCTTCAGCCTTAATCTCAGAAGAAATCTCATTCAATCCAATTTTGGCTTTGTTGATCTCTTGAAGTAAAGATTCCTTTTCGGAGGAAGCACGAACATACTGAGTACTTTTGACCCTCAATTCAGCACTTCTAGCCAACAAAGAAAGGACTTCAGAATGAATGGCCCTCAATGTAGCCTTGAATTTAGGAGAAACATTGAGCAATAGAAGCGTGAGTTCTTGTGACAACTTCGAACCCAAGAGGTCAAATTTATCCTTCTGTGTGGCTACACTGACCGTACAAACATCCATATCCATGAAGGCAACATACTCAAGCATTGATTGTCTGAGAGTTTCCATGTGTGCCTCTGAGGAGTCAGAAGAAGAAGGGCAGGGCGTCTCCACTTGTTCCCAAGAGGAAAACAAGTCCTGGATGGAGCGCACAACAGCATTGGTACACTAAGAAAAATACCTATGTTAAAAATGTCACCACAACAAAACAAGTAAAGTGAAGGGTGAAGGAAGAAAGTTGAGCTACCTCAGCGGCGACCTTCGGAGGCCCAAGATCATCATCAATTGGCTCCACCATTCGAGAGGACTTTTCTTTCCCCGAATAAGACGAGCTTGTTGCAACGGGCAGATCTGTAGAGTGACCCGGTATACACGAGGGAAAACAAGTTAAAGATTGGTAAGTCAACAAATAGAGTGAAAATGTTGAAAGGTGCCCTACCCGTTGGTTCGGTAATTGGACGACGGATGTCCTGGGAAGTCTGCAACGCCTCCGGGGACTGTGATGAAATGTCTAGCACCAATGACTGCTCTTTAGATGGAACCCCTTCATCAGATGATTCTGTCGAGAAGGTGACGACAGCAGGAATTGGAGCAAGAGAGGTTGTAGCCTAGGTTTCTAAAGGAGAAGGTAAGTTTTTCTGAAACCATTAAATGAAATGGAGAGGAAGCATCAATTTATGAAAGTCGATAGCTCACGGACAAACAAAATCATTACCTTTCTTTTATGGATGAGGGGAACATCAGCATCATTGCCACCTTCATCTTCGATGTTGTCCTGCGAAATTGGAGAAGCCGTGGCTGGCCGTTTTCAGCTGGAGGTACCTTGGCAGCAATAGCCGAGGCAGTTGGAGGAATGGACAGAGGATTTGAACGTCTGCAGGAGGCTGAAGGTGATTTCGAAGGGCCTTTAATAGACAAGGGAATAGCAAGAACAAGGGAAGAAGTGAGAATATTTGAGCGATCCAACGAATGAAAGGCGCAAGTAGCATTGACCGAAAAAAGCCTACGCTTCACAGACGGCCACAGTTGGTCAAAGAGAGGATGTGTAACAGCAGTAGGATTGAAAGGAACGAAAGAAAAACCAACGGTCAAGCGTTTATTACGAGCATCGATAGCCCCAACCTCAGCTTTACTAATAAGGTGGAAGCGTTCTATGATATTCTGAGAATAACAAAGAGGGACGAGCCAAGTTGACGGGCAAAGAAATGAGGAGCATATACTTCAACTCCAGCTTTGGCATTTGTCCCCGTCAAGATGTCATGAAACAATTCTTTCCCAACCAAGAATTCAACCCACATAGACAAAGAAGTATTCGCTTCATCCATGGTGGAGGGAGGATGAACAAAAATGGGAGTTTGGTGGGCAGAGAAAGGAAAGAATGAAGGGATCGAATTCAAATTATAAAAGAAAGTGAAGACATCCCTGGCAGGCATATTTACAGGAGCCAATCGATGAATGAATAACCCATAGCAGGCAACCGACCTAGGAGGAGAAGGTACAGCACCAAGTTGCGGGAAATACGCCCTCAACCATAATTGGGCCAACCAGAGAGGCCCACTGCCTGTAGGGGAAGCACCATTCTTTAGTTGGAATTGGAGGGAGGCCATGCCTCTATAAAGGGCAGCCAGGAAAAATGAACATAAATTCAGGGGTCGGCCACGTGCTAATTCATGTGATATGGGTAGATAGCTCGTAGAAGGCTTCAGACTTGGGACACAGAGGACATATTTACATAGCCAAACATGAAGGAAGGCTACACGCTCTGCATGGTTGGGCTCTGAAATGGAAGGAGTATAAAGGCTTTACATGCTCGAATAAGATTCAGTAACTGACTTATCAAACTTCGAAGCAGCGCCAGTAACCAAGATACCAGGGAATATGGTATCGCCCAGGGGTGGAAGATTTACTAAAGCCCCTACGTCCCTCAGGGTAATAGACATCGGGCCAAGAGGAAAGACAAAAGTATTGTATTCTGAGGACCAAAAACTCAATGCAATTGGAAAAAGCACTGAATCGTAGATTGGGGGATAGAGGGTAATGTCCAGCAAATCAGAAATCCGTGCACGGTCAAAAAGTGCTTTTGTGAGACCATGTTTCACTAGTTGTGCATGCCAAAGACGAAAAGAAGAATCAGTTTTAGGCTAAGTACGAATACCTCGCTCTTGGATGGGCTTCAATGGTAACGAATTCTGGAAAGGGAGATTCTCCAGACAAGGAAACACTTGACCCACTGTCGTTTTCTCTATGGATGTAGCGTCATTGAACATTGGACCAAGATAAAACTCATTCAAGTCTGGATTGGCCGGTGCAAGGTAAGAAGGGTTTACATACGGCCTGGTGAGGAGGTTCTGGAAATCCTCGAAACTAAAGGGATTCTCCGAGTGAGTTTGAGAAGTCGTCATAGAATGCAGGATGTGAGTTTACTTGGATTTACTCGAGAAATGATGAAGAGAAGTAAAGCGGTGAACAATAAAAATAGTGGGAAAAGACGCAAGGTATGAAGACGAGGTTTAATGGTGCGATGAAGTGGCACGATTCTTGGGACTACGAGAGTTGTAACGTCGCGCCGTTCCAGACAAAGAGAAGCGATGGTTGGAATTCTTGGAAAAATTCAAATGGTGCTAGAGAAACGCGAAAGTGAATATGGCAAAAATTAATAATCGGTATTAATTCTGCCATATTGGGGGGTAATTGTTGACACACAAAAAGTGCAGCCCAAGTAGAAGGCCCAAAGAGCGAAGCAGTCCACCTAAAAGGCCCAAAAGAGGAAGGCCCAATCGAGGTCCCAGTATCTGAAGAGCGGAGCCCAATTGAAGGTCCAGTACGAGAGCCTGAATAAAAGTGTGGGCAAGTGACATAAAAGCCCACAAAGCAAAAGCCCAATGCTATCGCCCAAGCCTGCAGAACGCCCAGAGGCTGAGCGAGTAAAAGACCCTGCAGTCGCCCAAAGGTATAAATCCGTCATCGCCCAAACGGTTTAAGTTACCCAAAGGCCCCAGTGGAAATAACGTCCTGCCACCATCCAAGGCAACGGTTTCAAGTGGTTTAAGTACTTTAATGCTACATCCACGATCTAAGAACCTCAAGAATATGGAGTCGTGCGGCGATAAGTTATGAACGGCAATTTTAACGCATTGGCCATGATGAAGAAAATGGGTGGTTTCAAGCAGTTCTTAAGCAGTTGAAGGCCGTCTAAGCAGTGTAAAAGAAAGAAGAAGATAATGAGATAGGCCCAGACAAAAATTGACTCTCAAACAGAGAATATGTAATTTCCTTTTATTAGATTTAGTTTTAATTAACTTCAATTCCCCTGTACTTGTGTGCTTGCGCCCCTTGGAGGCATCTTGTCCACGTCCAAGCTTGTAATCTTCATATTCAATAAACACCCCTTTTTGGGACTTTGTTCCAAGAGGTTTGTCCCTTACACAATCGTCTAATCCCCTTTTAATTGTTAGCGAGCGAACCCGCGCGAAACAGAACTTAATACATTTACAACCAAATTTGTAACTGGAAATTGATCTACATTCACCAAAGGAGTAATAGTCTCATTCCGGATCCTCTTAATATTGGGACTCACCAAGCCTCTATGCCTAAACCCATACAAGTTCAGCACTTGATTATCTGCAAAGTTGAAATTCCTTTTCATGCTCTTCAAGCACCTCTCAACCGGGTAAAATGTAGACGAGCAGATTTCAGAAGTCACCATTTTCGCGCGCAGTCGACGAGCAGATTTCAGAACTGTCCTAGCCTTACGCGTATGAACTGTCCCAGCCTGTTCGTCCTCATTGAGCCCAAATTGCTGATGACCCGTGGTTGGAATAAATGCGCCATGAAGGCAGGGTGCCAGAATATGTGGTCTGCAATCGTAGGAACAACCGCTGTTGCCGGAAAATGTGATTGTTGGCCGCGAGTTAGTTGATTAGAAATTATGCTGTAGATTTCGATTTTCTGAATTCATTAATGTAATAAGACCATGTATGGATGCACCGTGTTGAGCTTGAGCGACCTATGGGGTGCTATTAACATGGGCATGGATGGAGGTGCTTGAATTTTGAAGAAAATCGTGCGTGAGAGGCTTATTTTGGGCTGAAATTGGCTCCATTTTGCTATGTTTTGGAGCTGTTTTTTGTGTTAGGATAGTAGAGGTTGATGAGGGGATATTGGTGGTGCAAAAATCCCAGTCTGAGTTTGTTGTAGAAACCTCAATCGATGGACGGTGGCCCGACGTTCACATTGGTTTCCATGGTTGGCGGCGCCTATGGTGAAAGAGGGAAGATGGAGAATTTTACCAACGAGGTCCTCAAGCTTCTATGTCCACGTGTTTTGGTCCTTTAAAGTTGAATTAACATCATAACAGTCCTAATAGTTCCTTCAGTGACCATTTGTGAAACTGGATGATATTTCAGTGACCGTTAGTGCAAGTTTTAAACTTCAGTGACAGTTTTGTGATTTTGACGTAATTTCAGTGACCGTTTGTGAAATTAACCCTTAACTTTATATATAATAGACTAAAACATAAATCAAACGGACCCCTAAAAAGTGGAAAAATCATAATATTTTCACACACTAATTAATTTTTTTTTTTTAAAGTGAGTGTCCTTTAGTCAAGCTAAAATTTACCCTTAGAACTAGCGTTAAGAAAAGATGTTAAGCTCTTGTTTGATTCTCATTATTTCTAAAATACTTTTCTCTTTTTTTAAGTCACGTTTTTCAATAAAATAACATTATACTTAAATTCAAAATTTTTGCTTATTTTTTAATCATATATTCCATAACAATCTATTATTCCAAAATACATTCTCAATTGAAACTGGGCTCAAACAGGCGTTAAATGTTCATATAAATGAGGCGCACCTTCAACAAGTCACATGGGATTCAGAAGAAGTTATAATTACACTCTAGAGATTCGACATGCATAACAATATATTTCCTGTTATGCGTGACAATAGGCAATTAGTCTTTGGAAAAAACAATTTGTACAAAAAATGCTTCACGGAAGTGTTCCAGATGCAACGTTGGCAGCTTTTGATTGGATCTATTTTTTTGTGTTTTTTGCCATGAACAAATGAAAAATCGTCAAATGTCTATTTGTAAAAATCTTGTGAACTAAATTCTATACACCTAGCATTGTTCTTAGTCTTTTTACTTGTACTCTTGGGTCAATACACGGAAAACGAGGGCGCTCTTATACCATTATTTATAAAATCAACTTGTTAATGAAGTGTATTCTTACAAACTCATGATGCAAGCATTTAAATCGGTATTAATTTGATGTAACACTGTACATTTGATGTAAATTTCGACATAATTCATTATTTTCGTTTTGTCCTTCATTTTATATTACAACAAATTATAATTCATTCTAGGATAATTATATTACCACCACAAAATTTAATTATTACACCACATTATAATCACACCACAATTAAAATATATTTTCAATAAATACACCACAACAAATTTAAAATTATACTCCTAATACAATAAAAACTAAAAATAAAAAATAAAATACTATATTGTGGTGTATTCATCCTCACAATATACTTCATCTTTATTTTATTTTTTCTTAGAATATGTTTTTCTCTTTCCGCTTTTCAACTCCATCTTTGTTGACGCATTGCAAGTTTTTCACTATTCACCCTCAATAATTTAACTACAACTTATATGGCTTAGGTATACTATCCATTTACCCCCAATAATTAGTGTCCATATTTTTTTCCCCAATACTTCTCTGAATTTTCAATTCATTGACTTCAAATGTAGCAGGTTTGGAATGGAATAGAATAAATATGCTTCATAAGGAGTTTGACTTATCAACACCTATGGAAATCTCAACTTTCTCTCCAGTTTTCTCCAAATAAGTGTAAACATACCCAAGAATTTGTCTTTACTAATTTTAATGACGTGTTGGTGCTTTTCAACTTCTTTAATTTGCTTGTGGATAAATCTTTAGTAATTTACTTCCAGCAAATATATTATGGTGGTGGTGGTGGTTCCTTCGTGTCCAAAGCGTAGGCGGCATAGGAAAGAGGGGGATCCTTAATTCTCAATTCATGAAACCACCAGATTAAGAAACAAAAAAAATCGTGGAATAACACCATATATGGTATAAATACATTTATCGTGAGGAAAATAAAATTATCTTTGCCGTCGTGGTAGAAAGCAAAAGTCGTTATCAATGAAAAGCTATACACAATTAGATGTTGAAAAAAAAAATGGAGAAAAAAACTTAATATTTTTGTTTGTGGTGGAACAATAATTTATTTTAGGCTAATTATATATTAGAATGTAATTATGTAATTTTACTTAAGGTTATTTAAGTAAATAAGAAAAATACTAAAAAATTTTAAATTTTGTGTTCGTTTGAGTTTATTTTACATGAAAATTGTCCATTAAACTGATAATTTTTCCACAATTATTTATAAAATTTGTTTCCATTACTAAAAAGTTAAAAAAAAAAAAAAAAAAATTCCTAAAAAATCATTTTTTTAATCAAAGTTTTGTATTCGTTTGACTTTGTTTTACATATAAATTGACCATTAAAGTGCAATTTTTTTTACAATTGTTTATAAAATTTGTTTCTATTGCCTCAAAAAAAAAAATTATATATATATATGTAGATGACAGAACCTAGAATGGTGGGAAAGCCTTTTCTCCCCATTTTTAAGGAAAAAGGCACGTGGGGAGGGGAGTGGGAAATTGTTTTTATTGGCTGAATTTGTCCAATCAAACACTTGTTTTGCATGGAAATAGAATATAAATTCCAAGTTCCATGGAAAACAAGTGTAATCAAACACTACCTAAGAAAAATAGATGGGAGGAAGAAATGAAAGAGAAATGAACGGCAATACCTGGGAAGAAATGCCACATGCCGACTGGTCTGGGGAAGAAATGCATCTGGGAAGAAGTGCCTGGGGAAGGGAAGAAGTGTCTGGGGAAGAAGGAAAGGATAAAGTGGGAAAAGAGAAAAGAAATGAAGTAATGCGTGAGGAAGGAAAGAAGAAAGAGAGAGAAGAGAAAGGAAATGAAGAAATGACTATAAAATTTATTTTCTACTAATGTGTAATTGACCTTTTTTTACCAATAATTTTTTGTTCCAGCTGTATTCTTTGACAAAAAAAAAAGGTAAAATTTCATTTGAATCAATTTTTTATCAGTTTAACCTTCAATAAAAAGCCAAACTTATATAAGAAGTCAAATACATTTTCTTCCTCATTATAACCTATGAAAATTGCATGAGAAATTCAAAAAATTCACTTAAATTTTTCTTTCTTGTTTCATCTTTTTCAAAAATTTCATCAATCCACATTTGAAAAATCATTTGCAAGATCAAGAAGAAACTATTTTTTTTAAGTTTCGGGTAATATCACTCTTATCTTATTTAACTATTTGAATTTTTTTTCTTTTGAAGTTATGAGTCGTAATATTGTGGATGATGATTTATCTAAACCTCTTTCGAAATATGTTACAAAACTTGATAAGTTTAATAAAATGGTGGTAACATTCTTTGGCAATGCAATTTTTGTAATGCAACTAAGACAACTTCATACACAAGAGTGAGTGCACATTTGTTAAAATCATAAGGTTATGGAATTGGGGATTGTGGAAAAGTAATTGTGAAATATATATGTAAAATGCAAAAAATGGAAGATGAAGCCAATTTGAGAATGCAAACTAAGGCGGGGAAAAGAGTACCATTGCTGTCGAATAATATGAGTTCTAAGGATTGTTATGTTTTAGAGGAAAAGAAGAAAGAATAATGCAGTAGAAAATGTTTTTAACGTGACAACACGTGATCAATTGGATTCTGAAATTGCTAGACTGTTCTATTCAAGTGGTTTGTCTTTTACTCTTGTAAGAAATTCTTATTACATTAGTTCTTATACTCTTGCTTCAAATAGTCGAATTTCGGGGTATTTGCCTCCCGGTTATAACAAGTTTAGAACTATTCTTCTTCAAAAAGAAAGAAAAAATGTGGAAAGATTATTAAACCCAATTAAAGGCACATAGGCAGAAAAATGAGTTAACATTGTAAGTGATGGATGAATTGATCCACAAAGAAGGCCACTAATTAATGTTATGGCAGTGATCGAGAGTGGACCAATGTTTTTAAAAGCTGTTGATTGTTTCGGAGAAACAAAATATAAATATTTTATTGCATGAAATTCCATTGGGAGAAAAATAATAATTTTTCCATATGTACCTTGTGTGATAGTCAAGCCATTTTAGGTAGAGCATACAATGAAGTGTATAATGGTAAGTCTAGATATATTAGTCTAAGATATGACTATGTCAGAAAATTAATCAAAGATGGAATAATTTCACATACTTATGTGAAGTCAACTGAAAATTTGGCTGATCCGTTCACTAAACCGCTCACAAGGGAATTAGTGCGAACAACTAGCAAGATAGGGTTAAAACTCCATAATTAAATCCACAAATGACGGTAACCCTACCTGACTATACTAATAAGTATATTTCCGGTTCAAAGGGTAATAATTAGTCATTCGATAAGTGGATAGATTCAACACTTATTTTTCTTGTATGGTGATTGTAATTCTATATATATAAGTGATTTTCATGATTGAAAACATATCACAAACATCCAAAATCAAAGATGAAACCCAGTTTTTTATATTGTTCTTCAAAATTCCTTTTCCTAGTTTTGATTACTTGATTCATACTTGGATTAAGGTTTGTTTACTCCTACAAACTATTTGCCGTTGAACCATTCAAGTACTTAACCCTGTGGTTACAAATATCGTTTGAGGACAGTAATTTATAATTGTGTTCAAACCTTCAATTTGAAGATTTCTTGTTGCTAGTTTTATTTGCATTCTTCATCAACTTTGTTCAATAGAAACATGGTATTTAAAAAATATATTAGTAAAATTCTGCTTACTGCCTACTGAATTATAGACAGGCATATCTCGGAGATAAATAATTGTTCAGCTCCTCATTTCACTTCCATTCTTTTCGTGTAGGTGAAGGCTGAAAGAATGAAATCTCGAGCACAAGAGAAGTACACGAACAAGCTTGCGTCTACTAGGAGAATAGCAGAGGAAAAGCGCGCAAATGCTGAAGCCAAACTAAATGAAAAGGCCGTGAAGACATCAGAAAGGGCAGATTATATTAGAAGAACGGGTCATCTTCCCTCTTCTTTTTTCTTTAAGTTGCCTTCCTTTTGCAGGTAGAAGAATATTTGTGCATTTAACATTCCCAGTTCTAAGTGTATTTATATTTCAAACTGTCCTAAAGGAAATCATTTCCTTCCAACTTCCTGCTACATTTAAGTCGATTCATTTATTAATGGGGCATTTTCAAAAATGTCCACTTTTTTGGGTTTCAATTGAAAAATGTCCATCATTTTGAATTTTGTACCAAATTGTCCATTATGCCCTTAATGAAAAAATGAGGCAATTTCTTTTTTTTTTTTTCCAATTTTTCACAAATTTCGAGAAGTAGCTTTCATGAGAAGCCACATTCAAATAATATTCTCGACATTTCAATTGTCGTTCTTGACATTTGAACCCTATTTATATTTCAAAAGTACATATGTCAAATTACAATATTAAATATTCTCGATATTTCAAATGTTGTTCCCGACATATTAAATATCTAGAATGACATTTCATTCTGAACATGACATTTCTCTACATTTGAAATGTCGTTCTTGACATTTCTGTGTCAATGAGAAAAATTGCATTTATTGGGATTTGACAATTGTACTTTCGAAATAAATAGGTTAGGGTTATGTGTCAAAATTTTATTGGTCAATAAAATTTTTAATAAAGTGGACATTTTTGTATTTATGTGGAATTATAAATTGTTAACAAGGATATTTTGGTCTAAATTCTTTCAAAATGGACATTTTTGCAATAGTGGACATTTTTGCAAATGGACACAAAATATTGGACATTTTGTGAAATTTCCTCTTTATTTATTAGTTGATGCAAAGTGCACTAATAATGCCCCTCGGTGAGTAAACTTCTGGGAAAAAATGATTATCGTGCATATATTATAGGCTTTTTTGAGCCCCATTTTTTGTGTAGAATGCATTTTTGAATAGTAGAATGAGTGATGGAGAATATGTAGCTAAAAATGAAGGAAAATTTTTTGGGTTGCATGTAATATTATTTTATTAAAAAATATATGATTGAAAAAAAGAGTGAAAAATATATTTTGAAAAAAAAAAAAAATAGGGATCAAACAAGGACCATATTAAAATCTAACCTTCTAGTAATGAAAAAGGGGACATAATTTCAACTTACCCGAAAACCAATAAGAATAAAATAATATAGAGAAATTAAAATGGTCGAGACAAGAGTTTGACTCTTTCTTCTTAAAGTGATAATGTCTCGTGCTGATGTGAAGGTTCTTCGATACTATATTTTAAGATATAACAATCTAGATTTGTAATAGAAAAACTCCTAGATCAATGAACTTACTAATGTTACAATCTTTCTGAATCAAAAGAGGACTTAAAAATAAGCAAAAGTATATTATTTGGGACAAACATGAATAACATGAAAGAGTATAGGAATGAAGAGAACATTATTCTGCAAAAGAAGATTTTTGGATGAACAAAATCCATGATTTGAGGCCTTTATATATAAGTTGAAAAGTTGTGTACAAAAACTACAACTGTTTGAAAGTTGTACATCGAAAGACACGACTACTAGAAGGCTATGTTTTGAACAGACACTACCCATTTGGAAAGCTAGTAAACTATTGTTCAGGCAAACATGTTTGTAAGTGTCCTATTCTAGAAGTCAGACGTGTTATGCACAGATTCGAAAGGCTATAAAAAATATAATTATTTAATTCAATAAAAAATATAATTAAATATATTAATTGACCAAAAAGATAGAGTGGAAATTAAGCAAAACCAGAAATTTAAAGATTCAATTTCATAACTCAAATTAAAGGTTTCACTTTTCAAAAATCATATATTTTATTTTGAATATTAAATATTAATTGTACAATTTTCACCACAAATCCTAATCAATTTCATTTCAATTTTCTCCCTCCTTCTCTCTTCTCTCTCTCTTCTCACCGTCACTCTCTCTTCTCCACTCTCCTCCTTCTCCACTGGCAGCCCAGCCTCCACGAGACGGAGGGAGCATGATAGACTCCTGGTGACGGTGGGCAACACCTACTGCCTTCGTGACTTGAACGCAGCTGCTTCCGGTTCGGGCGCTGTCGCTTGCTGTGGTGTGGCGATGAGTGTCGAGTTTTGCCGTGCGTCCGGTTGGTGGTGGGTGCGATGGTGGATTTGCTGTGCGGTTGTGTTGTGTGTTTGTGCATGCGTGCGTGCGGCAGTTTGGCAGTGGGTGCGGTGGTGAGTTTTTTTTTATTTTTATTTTGTTGTTGGATTTGTTTTTCATTTCCCCCAAACCCGTTCTCTCTCTCGCTGCTCTCCTCTCTCTCATCACCGCCATGACTATTGGTGGATGAATTTTTCAATTCCTGATTTTTAATCACGATAATTAGTGGTGGTGGCACTTCAGGCAGTCGTGCTACTACGAATTGTGGATTTGAAGTTGGTAGATTGTGGATTGCGGATCATGGGTGGTGGAGTTGGGCGTGTTGTTGTATGTGTGCTGATCTGTGTGATTTGTGTGTTCTGTGTTTTGGCGGTGGTGGCAATGGCGACTAGTGGTGGTGATGGTTGTTTGTGTGGTTGCAGGTGGTGGAGGTGGGCGATCTGTGGGTATGTGTGTTGATCTGTGTGTGCTCTGTGATGCTTTGGCGGTGGTGGGAAGAAGGTCACTAGTGGTGCGGTGGAGGTGCAGGTGTGCTTTGCGGTGCAGTGGTGGAGTTTGACAGCGGTGCTGTGTGCGGTGTCGTGAAGATGGTCGTGGGTGGGATGATATGGACGTGGGTGTCTGTGACCAATTATTTGGTTGATTGTGACCAATAATTGGTTAATTTTTGACAAATTAATAATTTGTGATCTAAAAATTGTGATTGTAACTCACATTTTATTAAGTTCTAATCGAATTGTGACCAATAAAAGTTTTCATTTTGTGATTGATAAATAATCTATGACCTATAAAATTTTTGATTCGTGGTCGAGAAATAATCTGTGACATATGAAATTATTGACCAAAACAGAATGTAAGACCAAAAAAATTGTTAATTTGTGACCGATAATTTGTGACTTGTGACCTATAAATAAATTGTGATGTTTCAATTTTTGATTTGTGACCGATGAACAAATTGTGGCTTATAAAATTTTTGAATTGGTAAAACTATACCTCTTAGTTATGTATTGTTCCCAAAGATATATATTTGGTCCAAGCCCAGCAGAGTCTTTGGTCCAACCCACGAAGATGAAGGGCATCTCCTTTTTAAAGACTATCGGTAATTCTTGGAGGCAAATACAAGTGTCAAAATTGAGCTATGCCTATATGAGACCATCGCTTCTATTTTTAAATATGGGATGGATACTTTTCCATTTTCCCATCAATTTTATTTTTAACTTATTACAACTTCAAATGACTTCTTATAATCTTAATTTCTCATTCACTCAAAATTGATTTTCAAAAAAAAAAAAAAATTAATATATAACATTAATATACTTCAATGCTTGCGTAATAGAACATGCTTGACCTTGTGTTCTTAACTATTAGGATCGAGTCCCATTATTTGAGAGAATATGTTTTATAATAATGATTTTTTTTTAGAGAATACGTAGTTAAAAAACAGGAACAAAAATTTGAATTTATGTGTAGATTTATTTTATTGGGAGAATGTGCGGTTAAAATGAGTTTGAAAAAAATAATTTTTTAATAGGATAGAGCTCAAACACAGACTTAATAATTATCATTTTCCAACACAAACGCTCTATAACCTCATTACAATTCTGTTTATGGAGTTGCTCATCTGAAACTATTCCGTTATGTTATTAAGCGCCATCAAGCATGATAGCCACGTAATTGCTAGCCATGCCTCCAACTTAATTTCATATCAAAGCAATTAGTCAGCAGTAAAGTAAAATTAACGGCAAAAGAGCATTGTGGGTAACAGTCTTGAAAATGTTAGGGTGTTTTTTAAAATAATGAAAACATTTTTGGTCTATTATTTCTGAAAGTGCATTTTAAAAAATATGGATAAATTTATAACATAAAATTCAACACACTTTTTTTTTTTTTTTTTTTTTTGAGTATTTTCAATTAAAATTTTTAAAAAATTAAAAAAATTAAAAAAAAAAAAAAAAAAAAAAAGGTTTAAATAAAATTTTAAAAAATAAAATCTAAAATCTAACAAATAAAATTTTAAAATTCAAAAAATAATTACAAAAAAATGATAAATTATAAACAAATAAAAATAATAAAATATTTGAAAATATAATTCTAAAAATATAAAAAATTCTAGAAAAATTAAAATTACAAAACTAAAAAATTTACATAAAAATTCTAAAAAATATATTTAAATGAACTAAAATAAAATATTCTCAGACCATGTTAGTAATTTTTATTTTTGTTTCCTATATTTTGAATTCAATTTATTATTTATTTTTATTTCACTTTTGAAGTGAGAAAAATTATTGTAAGATTCATTAACTTTATATATAATAGACTAAAACATAAATCAAACCGACCCCTAGAAAGTGGAAAAATCATAATATTTTCACACACTAATTAATTATTTTTTTTTTAAGTGAGTGTCCTTTAGTCAAGCTAAAATTTACCCTTAGAACTAGCGTTAAGTAAAGATGTCAAGCTCTTATTTGATTCCCATTATTTCTAAAATATTTTTCTCTTTTTTTTAAGTCATATTTTTTTAATAAAATAATATTATACGTAAATTCAAAATTTTTGCTTATTTTTTAATCATATATTCTACAACAATCTATTATTCCAAACTACATTCTCAATTAAAACTGGGCTCAAACAGGCGTTAAATGTTCATATAAATGAGGCACACCTTCAACAAGTCACATGGGATTCGGAAGAAGTTATAATTACACTCTAGAGATTCGACATGCATAACAATATATTTCCTGTTATGCGTGACAATAGGCAATTGGTCTTTGGAAAAAACAATTTGTACAAAAAAAAAATGCTTCGCGGAAGTGTTCCAGATGCTACGTTGGTAGCTTTTGATTGGATCTATTTTTTTGCCATGAACAAGTGAACTAAATTCTGTACACCTAGCATTGTTCTTAGTCTTTTTACTTGTACTCTTGGGTCAATACACGGAAAACGAGGGGGCTCATACCATTATTTATAAAATCAACTTGTTAATGAAGTGTGTTCAACATTCTTACAAGCTCTTGATGCAAGCATTTAAATCGGTATTAAGTGTTCGTGAAAAGTTTTGTTACTAAAGACATCTCCAATAGTACAAATTGGTATTAATTTGATGTAACAGTATTCAATTGGTGTAAATTTTGATATAATTCATTATTTTCGTTTTGTCCTTCATTTTATATTACAACAAATTATAATTCATTCTAGGGTAAATATATTATCACCACAAAATTTAATTATTAACACCACATTATAATCATACCACAATTAAAATATATTTTCAATAAATACATCAAGAATTTGTCTTTACTAATTTTAATGACATGTTGGTGTTTTTCAACTTCCTTCAATTTGCTTGTGGATGAATCTTTACTTCCAGCAAATACATTATGGTGGTGGTGGTTCCTCTGTGTTCGAAGTGTAGGCGGCATAGCTAAGAGGGGATCCTTAATTCTCAATTCATGAAACCACAAGATTAAGAAAAAAAAAATAATTAAAAAAAAATCATTGAACAACACCATATAGTATAAATACATTTACCGTGAGAAAAAGAAAATTATCTTTGCCGCCGTGGTAGAAAGCAAAAGTCGCCATCAATGGAAAAGCTAAGCACAATTAGATGTTGAAAAAAAAAAAAAGAGAAAAAAACTTGAGATTTTTGTATGTGGCGGAACAATAATTTATTTTATGCTAATTATATATTAAACTCTAATTATGTAATTTTACTTAAGGTTATTTAAGTAAATAAGAAAAATACTAAAAATTGTGGTGTAGTAATTAAATTTTGTTGTGGTCATATAATTACCCTTCATTCTATATCTCTTCTTCTTTTTTTTTTATCCTTTTAGTATTTATTGATATAAATTTATTAACATTTATTTTACTGTATTTATTATTTTTAATCAACACTTATTTGCAAGTTCTAATCAAGTAATAAGTATTAAATATATTAAATTAAAATTTCTCATTAAAACTTGAAGTTACAAATTTGATAATTAAAAATTAATGGAAAAACTAGTTGTGATTTTTATCTTACGAAACTTTTTTTGTGCATTCGACGTAATTTTTTAAACCGTGGTATTCAATTTAATGCTTTTTTTTATTAATAAATGCAATATTCTAGTTCATTAAATATAATTTTAACTTAATAGTTTTAGTAACAATATAATTTGCAATTAAATGGTTTTTGAAATAAATTAATTATTGAGAAATAAATATAAGGAAATAATATTCATTTGGTGTAAATTTAAGTATAACCATTGCAAAGGTCATCTCAAATTGTTGTGAATATTGCACCAATTTGGTGTAAAAGTTACACCAAATTGGTGCAAACCATTGGAGATAACTTAACTCAAACCTCGTTGATTTATCAAAATAACGATGTAATGTGTCGTAAAAAAATAAACATAGCTTCAATGGAACATTAACTGCAACAAAAGTAGTTTTTTACGATATTAATTTGTAGCCTGCATAGAGGCATGTCTTAATAAGACTATTTTTAGGACATGCTTTAAAGGGGTGTAGTAATAATTCAATTATTTAAAGTATTTAGGAAATACTTTTATGGCAGTGAATCATCTATCAAAATAACGAATAGTAGTCTACATTTTGTCATATTGTATTAGACCACACTCAATACTTTTGTTCATTGAATTTATGAAAAACATGATTATATATGTATTGATATTTTTTAATTATTTATGTTTAGTAATCAAATAAATAAATATTTTTTAAAAATTTAAATTGGACATTTACGGCATGCAGATAAAGTATGTCGTAAAAAATATCATCATTTTTTACGGAATGAAAGTTAGTATTTACAGCGTGAGCCTGCTTTTGTGTTTTACAGCATGCGTTTCATGTCGTAAAAAACGAGGTGAGTATTTACGGCATGACTTTATACGATGTTCAAATGTACGCCGTAAAAAGCAATCTATGTTGTAGTAGTTTAGGCCTTGCTTGAGAGTTTTATTTTTGTCAATTTTGGACTAGGGCTGGATAAAGCTCTCGAACCGAACCGAATCGAGCGGTTCTTCATAAGTTAAATACCTGAACGGGTATCTGAATCGAAAATCAGTGGGTTCGGTTCGATTCTCAATTCTAGACCCAGAATCGAATAACGGAATTTAAGTAATTTTTATATTGAATTAATTAATTTTTTTATTTTTTTCTAAATAAATTAGCAAATTAACTAATTTAGTGATTAATGTTTTAACTGCCTAGATAGCCCAGTCCAACTCAATTTCTAAATTCAATTTTTTGATTTAATTTTTTTGATCATATTATTAATTGTGAAAATTGCATAAAACCAGGCATTTAGTTTGACATTTTTAAAAATCAGGTTTACACTTTATTTATTCAAAAATCAGGTATTTTATTTTACCTATCCAAACCATAAACTAATTCATTTCTCTCCACCCTCTCACCTCTCTCCACAAAGTCGCCGCCTCCATTTCTCTCCAATCTCTCACCTCCCACCCCCACCACCTCCTCTCACCACCACCACCACCGTCGCCGCCGCCTCCTCCCCTTCTCCCTCATACCATTTATACTCTTCATTGATTGTATCGTTCTTTTTCTCTTCTCGATCTCTTGTTTCGTTTCTCTCCACACAAATATAGCAACAAAATTAGCGGTGATGTCGTCGAATCAGAACAACTGTGAAATCACGTTTTTCTCTTCTCGAGCTCTTGTTTTGTTCTTTTTCTCTTCTCTTCTCAATCTCTTGTGGTGAAGGTGGGGATGGTGATGATTGTTTTTAGTTATTATTGTGGATGTGGTTGTGGTTGTAGTGGTGTTGTGACTAGGGAACGATGTTGGTGATGCTGTGCAGGCGACGATGGTGGTTTGGGTGGTTGTTGTTGGTGGTGTTATTGTTAGTGGGTGGTTGTGGCGGCGAAGAGTGTCTGTAACCAACTATTTGATCTATCTGTGACCAAGTATTGGTGGTGGATTGGGATCGGGGACGGGTGTTTGTGTGTATGTGACCAACTATATTAGCTATTAAATTGTGACCTTAAAATTCGATAATCTGCGACCAACAAATTTGGAAATATGTGACCTCTATTATCTATAATTTTTTTGACTTGTGAGCAATTAAACATTTGTGATCTATAATTTTTTAGATCAGTGACCAATGACATCAACTGTGACCCGAATATTTTTTTATTTGTGACCAATAATTTGATAAGTTGTGATTGAAAATTAATTTTTATCTAATTAATTAGATATCTGTGACCAAATTGTTATAATTGTGATCTTAACAATTGCCGGAATCGGAGCAGTCGTCGGAATTAAGTAGCGGAACGGTCACCGAAGTACTCGCCAATCGCCAGAACCGTCGCGGGAGTAGAGTGGCCACTGGAACTGTCGCCGGAGCAGTAGGGGGTAGAGGTGGTGGAGGTGGAATGGGGTGGGTAGAGTTAATTATATTATATTACAATTAAATATTTAATTAATTAATAAAAACCTGATTTTTGCAATTTTGAAACTTAGCACTTGATTTTTGATTTTGGCAAAGATAATACCGATCCATAAATTTTTCCCTTATTAATTTCATTCTTAACCCAAGATCTAGGCATTTTTAAGTTTTCATTCTTCTCTTTTCAATTTCACATTCGGTAACCACTGAGTTACTGACTCCAATCATTTGATAAATTGAAAAGCTACATCTACATGCCCAAATCAAAACAGCCGACTACCGAGTCCGACTTCCCCTCTCCAATGCCCATCGAAGTCGCGACCTCCAACCACGACCACCGATCGTTAACTATTAGAAATCTGTTTAAAAATTTAATTATGGTATGGAACCGAACAGAATCGTATGAAATCGAACTCGAACGGTTCCATAATTATATTTGGACCCGACGATTCCATTTATTAAATACTCGAAAATTTTAGTTTGGTTCGATTATTAGACCATGTCCAGCCCTAATTTGGACTATATTTTTTAGATTTTTCCACTTAAATCCTAAATTTGGCAGATTTTCGACACTAATGCATATTCCCTCCATTATTGGTGACTGTATTCAAAAGAAAAAAATATATCCCCCTTCCTTTTCATTGTGCAAATCCCACCAATTCGATTCTCTTCCGCAGTATCCTGGTTGCGACTCGGAATTTCTCTCGCTACGTCGCCTCGTATTCTCTCTCTAGAACCACCGCTACATCTACTTCACTTATCTCTACAGTCAATTGATTCTCTCCGATTGTTTCATCGGTAAGCCACTCAATTGCTCATAAATCACGCAATACTCCCAATCGGGAACCAAAAATATCGCACACCATCATTACTAGGTTTCATTATTATTCGATTCATTTAAAGGAAAAAAAGAGGGTGTGTTTGGATTTTTTTTTTTTGTTAACGAGCGTACCTATATTTGATTTTCTCGAAGCAAAACTCCTTTCCTTCATTTTGATATATGGTTTTCCATTTGCGAAGAAGTTGAAAATTCGTAGCTAGTACTCGGTGGGCTATATATATAAGCACTCAAACACATCTTGGAGTATGGCTAATTTGGAAGACATGGGAACCGAAAAAGACAACGAGTTCAAAGGTCGCAAGATGGACTTGGGACTACCAAGAAGGAAGTTGGGTATGTGAATGGGAATTATGATCGTGCTAGGAATGGAGGGTTTGGGATTATCGTAGTGGTGTTAAAGATCTACGAGAGGAAGGAGTTGCGGCAAGCATAATTAGGCGGCTGGTGGTTTATTTGGCCAATAGTAATTTGAAATTTCGTTGTTTGGAATTTGCAATAGCTCGGACAAATGTGGTTTAGGTGAGAGCTATGGATCAAAGGGAGTTGTAAACATCATTTGTCTTTGTTTGTGAGCAACCTTGATGAATAAGGTGGACAAACAATTTGAGTCAGATAAGGTGCAGGTTGACCTTCATCTGGGCCTATGCTGTTCCATAGAAGGTGGCTTTGATAACATTTGCATGGCAAGGTGTCAAGGACCGCAGCTTCAACTAGCACATTGACTTAATCGAGCCGCAGTTTGCCCAATTTCGAACACACATTGTAAATATTTTATTTCAATTGTAAAATAGCTGTGATATTGAAATATGTTTAGCATGATTCCTCGACATTTAAACGTCTACTCCAATCATTTAGATTTTTGTTCAGAATGCTATTATAGGGCGTATTAGTCTTTCAAACAATTTTTCAAGCTTTCTAGTGATCGTTCCCTGCACTAGCTATTGAAATTTCCTGATTCATCAATTGTAATTCATCGGATACTGGTATGCCTCCAACACGTCGCCGACCCGTGTCGAAGTTCCTTGCGGCTTGTTGGAGGCGAGAAAAGGCAGCTGGCTTGAAGAAATCAGTAAGGGTCCGTTTGATTGCAATGGTGGAAAATTGGTGGAAAGAAAATGAATTTCAGAGAAAGTAATTGCCTAGAAATTATTTTGCAGGAAATTGTTAATTAAGTGTACTTGATTGGTATAATTTTCCACCCGAATTTTTTTTAAATTTTGTGTTCGTTTGACTTTATTTTACATGAAAATTGTCCATTAAACTGATAATTTTTTCCACAATTATTTATAAAATTTGTTTCCATTACTAAAAAGTAAAAAAAAAATTTCCTAAAAAATCTTTTTTCATCAAAGTTGTATTCGTTTGACTTTATTTTACATATAAATTGACCCTTAAAGTGAATTTTTTTTTACAATTGTTTATAAAATTTGTTTCTATTGCAAAAAAAAAAAAAAAAAAAAAAAAAAAAAATAAATATATATATATATATATATATATATATATATATATATATATATATATATATACAGAAATGATCTAATGAGCACCGGTGCTCATCTTATCCTAAGCACCAATGAGTTGGCACATTAATTCATTGAACTCATCGAAGCTGAGAACCCCATCGCCATTAAGATCAAATCGATCAATCATCCCAACACATTCATCGACAGACCTTGACTCACCCATTTTGCTCAGCATTCTCTTCAGGCTTCTTGGAGTAATGCATTCGATTCCTTCCATTTCATACATTCTAAACGTCTTTTTCAAGTCCTCCATTTTCTCTTCTTCGTTTTCACTTTCCACCAAACACTCCAACTCATCCTTTCCCAACACCCCATTCTCACCAGAAAGCAACGGCGCAACAACCAGTTGCACCTCTTCGAGTGATAAATCGCCGGAAATTGATCCAATGTAACTGTGGAGCTCCAATGGGGTTAGTTTTCCATCTCTGTTTTTGTCGAAATAGTTGAATACACGCTCGCACTTGTTCATCATATAACTTACTAGAAGAAACGATCAAATTAAACTGAAACAGGAAAATGGATTAGGGATTTGAGTAGTTTGTTTACGGTTGTGGGTATTATTTATAGTTAGTTTCCCACGCGATTTGAAATTTTGAATGATAAGAAGTTGGAATCTAGATTTGTCAAAAAGGGCCCAAACCCACGGTTTTGGGAGTTTCCGGGTCTGGGCGTGGAAGTAGATACGAAAGGTGCTGGTAAGCTAGTCAATATGGACTCTGTTATTATGGAAATGAAGTCACATCACAATTGCCTATCATTTTCAGGTAAAATTTACCCGTCCTCGACGCTCTCTTTAGTAATCGGGACATTGACCAAAAAATTTTAAATTCTGATTTATGTTTTACAATATTTTAAATAATAAGATGGATTTTTTTTTTTTAGTTTTTGCCCTATCCCGACTCTTGAAAATCCCTGTTAAATTAGATCCTTCCCGATTCGTTGCGGTTACTAGACATGATGGTTAATTTAAAAGAAATGGTCTTCTACTCATGGTGGGCAGGAGTTATCTTGTCCACTATTCACGTGGGTTTACAAATTTTTACAATTTAGAGCATGTTTGGGAGTGATTAAAATCCAATTAAAATTGAAAATATAGTCGTTATTCAGTCTCACTCGTCTAATAAAAGTCAACAATAACGACTAATTTTTCAGTTTTAATCCGATTTTAATCTCTACCGAACACGCTCTTAACGTTCAACTGTCAAAAATTGTAGACTTGACTGCTGACGTGGTATTGCCATATAAGCGGTGAACATGTTTTCTTCTACCCATATCATGGGTAAAAGATCATTTCTAATTGATGAAATAACCCTAGAACATGTTATCACGTGCAAAGCATGTAATTGTTTGGTTGAAAAATGACAGTTTTCATCAAGTGAGAACTGAACGAGGATGTACTAAATTAAAGTTCAGAAACTTAGGAAAATGATTAAGAAACAATGTAATTTATACCGTGTTTGCGAATCGCCAGTAACGATAAGTCTGCATGATTTTTTATTTTTTCAAAACTCTATTCGATTCGTTTGATTACTGAATTTGTAACTATATTATTCATAGAAATTAGATCTTTATAACATGCAAGTAATATATTATTTTGTAACTATATTCAAAAATTTCCATGAAAGATTATCGAATGATTTAACTACGAACTAAACTTTATTACAAGTAAAAAAAATAAAAATAAAACTCACTGCATAAATCCTTTTACAGCTTCATTCATTCAGTTTACTGATATATTTATTAGATTGCTCGCATTTGTTAGACGATGTTAATTCAAATTTACATAAAAATCTTCACGGAATAATAATGTTGGATCGAGAATTTTTTTTTTAAAGGGGTTATCAATTTATTGATAATGAATAATTTATTAATTTATCGATAAATTAAATGAAGCTGTTTCTAGTTAATGCTAAAAAAATGTGATTGATGATTGAAAAGTGTGCATGCCTTTGTTTATATAAGCAAATTAACGCCCTCATCTTGCAATATAAGGAAATTAAACAATGTTGCAAAAAGATAGAAAAACTAAAATCATAAAAAGAAAAAGAAAAATCCTAATCCAAATGAAAGAAATATCATAACAACTAACTTTTATCATAGTTGTAATAGGATTGTTATACATCATTCTCCACACTTGAAGAAAACTCAACCTTGAATTGTCGAAAACGAACATCCTTCAGGTGGATAATATTCATATATGATTGTCACATTGAATGTAAATGAAATCTTCATATTCGTGGGAAAAATAGGGTTGGGCATGATCCGATTCGATTCGGTTCAGTTCGGTTCTTGACTAGAAATTAGAAATAGTAAAATTATATTTTGGGTTTGGATTAAATTAATTAGTTAGCAAATTTATTTTTTTTAAAAATAAAATAATTTGACTTATTTAAGATAAAACATTATGGAGATTCGGTTCTGGGTCTAGAATCGAGGATCGAGCCAAAACTGTTGGTTCTCGATTCAGATATCCGTTCGGGTATTTAACTTTAAAAAATTGCTCGATTCGATTCAATTTGGTTCGGGTCCGATTCGGTCAGATTCAATTCGAGAGTTTTGTTCAACCCTAGGGAAGACTAATCTTGTAAATATTGTCTCTAATCTTCTACAATACGCGCAAAAAAAATCAATTTTCTCATCTTTCAATTTACTATACAACATAACTGCAAATTCACTCTTTCGTAGATGCACTCGGTCTAAATCACTATTGTTGAACATTTTTACCCTACCATGTTTATAAGTTGTAGCTTTGTCCTTCCAATTGGCGGCCTCTAAGTTCCTCTTAACCTCTTGATGAATTTATTACACATTTTTTAGCAAACTCTTCCGACGTAGACTTAATATCATTCATTGGAGGCAAACGGATTAAATTTATAGCGTATCTAGGTGCTCGTATATATATTACCTCGATATTGCACTATTGCTTGTACACATTCTCCAACTTCCATCCTTCTTTGGATTAAACAACATGCACAAAGACTTGTACCTTCACATATTAATCATTTTCCATTAATTCATTAACTTGTCGTTATAATTTTGGCATATTTTATTGGACTCATAAGGTGATGTGGTAGGTGAAGGAAACTAGCCCCAAGCACTAAATCAATGTGGTATTGAATATTCTGCATGGGTTGTACGGCGACGATAACTCTCAGGGTGATAAATGTTGGATTTTGTGACCCAAATTAGGTGAAATATTTTGAGAAAATATTTCTTTTGTTTCATGTGTTTTATTGAAAAATATTGGAAAAATATTATTTCATTTATTGCACGTGAATTTTTTATCTTGTTTCCATCCTTGTGATATTTCTATGCTCTATAAATAGTAGACTCTTCATTCAATTTAGTAGATAGCAAAAGTTGCTTAAAGTTGTATTTTTTCTTCATTGGTTATAATGAATAAAATATTCGGTTCCTCTGACAATTTCTTGTTCGCTTTCTTTTAAATCTTGTTCTGATTTATTAGTTTGCACGATCTATACTTCATATCGCGTCATATCACCTCCTCGAATTTCTAACAAGTGGTATCAGAGCCACGGTTCAACAGTTCCGCAGAACAAGGATTTAATTGTTTGAGGTTTTTTGTTATCAATGGCTACCATGAAGTATGATATTCCACTGTTGGATTGCAGTACAAGATTTTCGTTGTGGTAAGTGAAGATAAGAGCTGTATTGGCGCAAATGAATTTGGATGATGTTTTGTTGAGATTTGATAGGATGCCCACAACTTATAAGTGGTATCGACATCGAATTGTCATGATCTTCCCAAAAGGAACTTTGAAAACTTCGGAGCCTTTCTTGATCCATGCAATCTTGTGAGGGGTTGGGTGTCATTCCGTCTACAAATTAGTGCCTTCACTAGTACTTTGGAGAAAACATTTTTGTTGTTGCCTCGTTCCATGATGACATTACATACTTTTTTATTAGTTTGCCATTGATTGCCAACATCCGTAGGTGCGTGGCAAATTCAACTTAAGGAAAAAAATTTAACTCTCGCCTCGACTTTGCATACATTTCTTTTGGCATTACTTTGACATTCATTTACATTCGGGTGTTTTTCACTCATATCCTTAGGTTGTGTTTGATACACCACCTTTTCCATGAAAAATGGTATTAGTTTTCCATTTCAAGTTTTCCTTTGTTTGATAGGTTTTTTTTTTTTAGGGAAATGATTTTCCCAATAGAGGCCACACGGTCACATTTTCTTCTTTTTCCTTGAAATCATTTTCCCACCACTTAGGTGGGAAAATGGTTTTCCAGGTATATATATATATTTTTTTTTTTTGGCAATTGAAAAATTTTTTAGACACAATAGTAAAAAAAAAAAAAAAATTCACTTTTATTGATAATTTTCATACAAAACAAAGCCAAACGAATAGTATTCGGCATGGTAATTTTTTTTTTTTTTTTTTTTGGCAATTCGAACAAATTCTAAACCCAATGGTAGAAAAAAATTATCACTTTAATGGACAATTTTCATAAAAAAAAGCCAAACGGACACCAAACTTTCAACATTTTCCAGGTAAAAATTATACCAATCAAACACAATTAATTACAATTTCAGTAAAAAAATTTCTAGGTAATTCAATTCCCTATCAAACATTTTCTTTCCACCCATTTTCCACATTTGCAATCAAACGGACCCTTACTGTTACTCTGTCAAATTTTTGGTAAGATTAGTAAGTTGTTTTAATTTAAATCCATCACTCAAATCCATCATTTTGATCAACAATGGTATTGTTGATAAAATAATTGTTCATAATCTAGTGAAAGAAATCACTCGTCTAATATATATATTTTTAAAATCTTGGTCCACGTCCAAATATGTTGTTTTTCGCTTTGACGATTATATTGCAATTGTTCTCCGAAAGAGGAAGCTCCCTATTTTTGTAAGCCACAAGTTTAACTTGGCTTTCCTCATGAATTTCCAAAAAATCAAAGAAAATTCTTGACCCCTCACGTCGCCCTCCTTTGCTAAAAATCTGCATCTGTTTGCCCAAATTATAGGGCAAGCGCCTCCTGCCAGGAAGTCTTCGGCACCACTCCGAAACCCTTGTCTACTTGTGGGAAATCATTAGTCATTCTTTCGAATCTCCTTCAAGATCAAACAAAAAGGTCCTCTATGTGCTATTTTTGTAATCTAGTTGGTCGTTGTTTCGCGCGAGTTATCGCTAACAATTAAAAGATAGTTTCAGACGATTGCGTAAGGAACAAACCTTTGGAGACAAAGTTCCAAAAAGGGGTGCTTTATTTATGAAGATTACAATTGGGAAGAAGCAAAACGCTTCCAATGGGCACAAGCACACGAAGTGAATTGAAAGTTTGCATTTAGAAAATAAATGAATTGAAATTACATATTCTCTGTTGAGAATGATTGATTTGGGGTCTTTCCTTCTCTGTCTTCTTTTCCTTTTTATACTCTTTAGATGGTTTTCTCAGTAGAACTGCTTGGAAACTGCTTAGTGCTCTATAACTACCCACTTTCTTCGTGATGACTAACCTGTCAAGGAACTTCCGTTTGCAATTGTTGTTATTACTCTTGTTGTTTAACCGCTTGTAACTGAGATTCTTGTATCGTGAGGTGTGATAAGGTTACTCAATAACCGCTTTAATAACCATCGTTTTAAGTAATCACAAGACATTGTATTTGCTCAAATCTTGAACGACTCAAAGGCTTGGGCGAGAATAGGATCATCGCTCTGGGCGACAGTAAGGCGCTTCATTCGCTCAGATCCTGGACGTCCCGCAGGCTTGGGCGATGATATTACTTTGTTTATGGGTATCCGCTATATTCTACAATGGTCTCATTTTGGCCTATAGCTCTAATTCTTGGACTATTTAATTGGGATTCATTTTTTGTATGTAAACAGTGGTCACCTTCGACTTTTGGTCAATGATGGATCGATCACTAGGTTTGAAATTCCTGCGATTTTCCCTTAGGTCCTGGACAAAATCTCCAGGTCTTGTGCAATTTTCCTGGATCCAGGAATTTCGAGTGTGGGGACTGAAATTTAAAAATCAATATAATAGATTCATATATAACATTAAGTTGAAAAAGCAACAAAAACAATTCATTAATCCGACAAGGCAACATCATTCAATATTTTTCCAACAAGGCAAGGCAATAAATAGTAAGGTGACTATATGAGTACATTTACTTACTAGGGGAGCAGAACTGGGCTTCTACCGCACCTTCGAAAATTCTACTCCAAAGCTTTCGAAATTCGAAAACGAAGGTTTGGTCCAGTAGCTCAAAGCCACAAAAACTATTATAGCAAAAGAATAATTCTACGTAGCTCCAATATGATTGTAACCCTAATTTAAGTGGTGCTAGATGATAGGCTAAATGAAAAATAAAATTAAATGAATTTTACTTATCATTTAATATCATATCATCGCTGACAAGGCAACTGATTTGACCTAAGCTCAATGTATCTTCTTCATTTTATAGTTGCTGCTCAATGTTCGATAGAAGCTCATCTGATTCTGTGTTGCAATGACGAACACAACAAGGGTTTGATAAATGCCATGGAAGGTTTTTTTGGAATCCGTCAAGTCTTCGCTCCATTGATTTGTCCTCCACTCTTACGTCCTTTGGACATCATGCCAAGTAAAAATCTTTGCTGTGATATTAATTTTGGTGTAGAAACGGAATTGAATTCTTAAAACAAGAAGAAACTTTGAGAAAATTTGGAAGTTTTTGAAGTAAATTATTATTATTATTATTATTATTATTATTATTATTATTATTATTATTATGAAATGATGTGTACAAGCTTTTACTTCTGCAAGCAAATTAGTCTCCTCATCTTAACAATATAAGGAAATTAAACAATGACACAAAAAAAAAAAAATCTAAAAGGAAATAAAATCCTTAATCTTACTATAAAATAACTAACTTGTATCCTTTTTATAATAAAATTGTTATACTTATACATCATAGCCTATAGATGAAAAGATTATTCAGTGAGGAAAAAAAAGACTTTGAAATTATGATCATGATTTAGATGACAATTGTGTTTCTAATATTTAAGAAAAAGATGTTGGAAAAAATTGAGTTAGTGGGTGACTTTGACACGAATTTTGAGCAGGACCCGTTTGGCTATTTTGAAAGATGAAAGTTGATTTGTGTTCTCCTCCATGAATACATCGAAATCATATAATTACTTGTCAAAAATGATGATCAGGTGAATGAGAAATTAAAGCTCAAACTATGACATGTGAAAGGAGTTTATGTTGGTGGGAAAACTAAAAATTAAGTTTGTCCCACATAGGAAGTGAATGGAAACTAAAACCACTTTATAAAGGATTACACTTTAGAATTGTGTAATCATGTGTAGTATATAGGCTCTCTACACGTGCGCACGCAGGGGAGTGCAAATCACGGACCGAAATAAGTATTGGACCTTGAACTTGTGTACGGGTACGACATGCGTACACGAATATCGGACCGAATTGACCAAAAATTGACCCCTTAGAAGAGCCTATCATTTTCTGAAACAGTTGAAACTCCTAAAACTCCTATTGTAATTGCCATGAAGTAGGTGGGCAAGTTACAAGATCTAAAGTCTATATATACCTCGGTTTTTCTCAATTTTCAGTACACGAATTCATCTGCATACAGTTTAAGTGTTGTCTCTATTTTTGTTTTGTTTGAGTCTGGTGTTGATATTGTTCGGGCTCTAACTCAATTCGTCGGAGTAAAATCTGTTGTGCTCATATTCTACCGTTCCACCGTTGTATCTTGGGAAGCAGACGCTCAAATTACACTTCAAGCACGTACGGTGAGGGGGCGAATCTGTTTTAAAGAAACTGTGTGTAACACAGGCCTCGGGTTAAAAGTTCTTTTTTGTTCTTTTTTGTTATTCGTTTTGCATATTAGTATTTTGTAGTTCTCGTTTAATTATTTGATGAAATTTATAAATCGTTTATGAATCTGTTATATTAATTAAATCTATTACAATCAAATTTGTATGTAAAATGATATGAGAAAATATAGTGTTTAAGCTTACTGCAAATACGGTATCTATTCTGTATATCCGGTACTCAATCTGATATTCTGTTTCATGAAGTTTTTGAAACAATTATCCAACAAACTTAAAACAGATTCTTTTTTATAAGTTGTTTCATTTGGTTTATTGGAAACTAATATTTGTTTCATTTTCAGAAATGGTAACCGATTCAACCAACATGGATGTAATCCAAGCTGTGGCTAACGAATATCAGGCTGTGGGCTCTGCTATGGCTCAAGGGCCAAGTTCTGTTGTGGCTCAGACTGTGGCTAGATTGTCAAGTCATGTTGTGAGTCAAACAACTGGCCATACCGTTACTGTTCCAGTTAATCATGGTGAAAAACCAGAGAAACTCAGTGGCTTGAATTTCAAGAGGTGGCAGCAGAAAATATTGTTTTATCTGACCACCTTGAATCTTGCAAGATTCTTGACTGAAAGTACTCCAAAACTCAATGAGGGTGAGGGAGATGTTGAAGCGATCAGTACACTTGATGCTTGGAACCATTCGGATTTTCTATGCCGAAACTACATTATGAATAGTTTAGCAGGCACGCTATACAACGTGTATAGTACTATGAAAACTGCTAAGGAGTTGTGGGGGTTTTTGGACTGAAAATATAAAACTAAAGATGCCAGTGCTAAAAAGTTCATTGTTGGCAGATTCTTAGATTATAAGATGATGGACTCCAAAACTGTAATCAGTCAAGTGCAAGAACTCCAAGTAATTCTTCACGAAATTCATGCCGAAGGGATGATATTGAGTGAAACTTTCCAAGTTGCTGCAATTATTGAAAAATTGCCCCCCGCGTGGAAAGATTTTAAGAATTGTCTGAAGCACAAACGAAAGGAAATGAACGTCGAAGAACTGATTGTTAGACCTCGAATTGAAGAAGACAACAAGAGTTCCGAGAAGAAGTTGTTCAATTCTGGTGTTGCTAAAGCTAATGTTGTGGAGCATGGTCAAAGTAGTAAAACCTACAAAACTAAGCCTGGGTCATTCGGTGGCAAAGGGACCAAACTAGGACCTAAAGGTAGAATTTCTAAAAAGAAGTTTCAAGGAAAATGCTTCAATTGTGACAAAGTGGGTCACAAATCTTCGAAGTACGGATTGCCAAAGAAGAAGAAAAAAGCAAATGTGGTTGACTACATTGCACATGATGTGTCAGAGATGAATCTCGCAGCCGTCATTTCTGAGGTGAATATGGTGGGTTCAAACCCAAGAGTGGTAGATTGACACTGGAGCTACGGGCATGTGTGTTCTGATAAAGAATTATTTAAGGCTTTCGAAGTAATTGAGAATGAAGAGAAGTTGTTTATGAGAAATTCAGCAACTTCTGAAATCAAGGGACAAGGTAAGGTGATTCTGAAGATGACTTCGGGAAAAGAGCAGACTCTTAGCAATGTGTTGTATGTGCTAGAAGTCCGCACGAACCTTGTGTCCGGGTCGCTTTTAAATAAGCATGGTTTTCGTATTGTATTTGAGTCAGACAAAATCATTTTGTCAAAAAGTGGAATGTTTGTCGGAAAATGTTATGTTTCTTATGGTATGTTTAAACTCAATGTAATGGTTGTTAAGCCAAAAATGAATAAAGTAAACTCTTCTGCTTACTTGCTTGAGTTTTCCAATGTGTGGCATGGTAACTATGACATGTTAACTATGATACTTTACGTAGACTAGTTAACTTGAATTTTATACCCGCATTTCATATTAATTCTAAACATAAGTGCGAAACTTGTGTTGAGGCAAAATTGACAAGGTCATCATTTAAATCAATTGAACGGAATACGGAACCACTTGATTTAATTCACAGTGACATATGTGATTTAAAATTTGTACAAACAAGAGGTGGCAACAAGTATTTCATTACTTTTGTCGACGATAGCACAAAATACTGCTATGTGTACTTGCTAAAAAGTAAGGATGAAGCGATAAAGAAATTTATTCTCTATAAGAGTGAAGTTGAAAATCAACTTATTAAGAAAATTAAGGTGTTGAGAAGTGATAGAGGTGGTGAGTATAAAGCACCGTTTGCTGAATTCTGTGCACAACACGAAATCATACATGAAACCACCGCACCTTATTCACCGCAACAAAATAGTGTTATTGAAAGGAAAATTTGCACCTTAAAAGAAATGATGAATGCAATGCTAATAAGTTTTGGGTTACCTCAAAACATGTGGGGGGAAGGTGTGTTATCAGTAAATTACCTTTTAAATAAGGTGTCCAGAAAGAAATTGGAAAAGAGCCCTTATAAGTTATGGAAAGGAAGAAAGTCTTCCTATAAATATTTACTAGTGTGGGGGTGTTTTGTTAAAGTAGCTGTCCCAACACCAAAGAAGGTGAAGATAGGCCCGAAAACTGTAGATTGTATCTTCATTGGATATGCACAAAATAGTAGTGCTTATCGGTTTCTTGTGTATGAATCTAAAATCTCAGATATATACAAAAACACGATAATGGAATCGAGAAATATTTCGTTCTTTGAACATGTATTTCCATAAAGGTCCAAAAACAAAGCAAGCTCTTCTAAACGGATATGAGAGACTATGACTGAAAATAGTCAGGACCAATAACTAGAAGAGGAGGTTGAGGTTGAACCAAGACGTAGCAAAAGGGAAATGATAGAAAAATCTTATGGTCCAGATTTTCTAACATATATGCTAGAAAGTGAACCTCAGAACTATCAAGAAACCGTGAACTCCTTAGAAGGACCTCAATGGAAAGAGGCCATTAAAAGTGAAATAGATTCCATTTTGCAAAATCATACATGGGAGCTAGTGGATCTTCTTACAGAAAGTAGACCACTAGGCTACAGGTGAATTTTCAAACGAAAAATGAAAACAGATAGATCTATTGAAAAGTATAAGGCCAGATTAGTAATAAAAGGTTACAGACAACAAGAAGACATTGATTACTTTGATACATATTCTCCAGTAACAAGAATAACATCTATTATGATGATACTTGCGATTGCTGCTCTGGGAAATCTTGAAGTACATCAAATGGATGTTAAGACTGCCTTCTTGAATTCAGATTTAGATGAAGAAATCTATATAGAACAACCCAAGGGGTTTTCAACTCCAGGGCAAGAAAAGAAGGTAAGTAAATTGGTGAAATCATTATATGGCCTACAACAAGTACCAAAACAATGGCACAAAAAATTTGACAGTATCATGATAGAGAGTGGTTTTAAAATCAACGAGTGTGACAAGTGTGTTTACGTTAAAGACATTGTAAATGATTGTGTCATTTTATGTCTTTACGTTGACGACATGCTTATTGTTGGTAGTGACGATAAAGTGATTAAATCCACTAAAAATATGTTAAATTCGAGATTTGACACGAAGGATATGGGTTTAGCTGATATTATACTTGGAATCAAAATTTCAAGAACATCAGATGGGCTTGTTCTAAGCCAGTCACATTATGTAGATAAAATTTTAGAAAAGTTCAGTAAGGATGATACTGAAATGGCTAGAACACCGATAGATACAAGCCAACATTTATCCAAAAACAAAGGTCAAAGTATATCTCAAGTAGAATACTCGGGAGTTATTGGGAGTCTGATGTTCTTGATGAGTTGTACAAGACCAGACATACCCTACACAATGAGTAAATTGAGTAGATATACGAATAATCCAGGAATTGATCACTGGAAAAGAATAGTAAGAGTACTAAGGTACTTGAGATATACTCGTAATTTTGAACTGCACTATACAAGATATCCAGCGGTTATTGAAGGATATAGTGATACTAATTAGATATCTGATATAAAAGACTCAAAGTCCACGAGTAGATTTGTGTTCACATTGGCAGGTGCAGCTATATCCTCGAAATCCTCTAAACAAACAGTGATAGCCAAATCCACTACAGAATCTGAGTTTATAGCTCTAGATAAAAGTGGTGAAGAGGCTAAGTGGTTGCTCAACTTCTTAGAGGATATTCCAAGATGGTCAAAACATGTGCCGACAAGTTACATATATTGTGATAGTCAATCACCAATTGGAAGGGCACAGAGTAACAAGTACAATGGTAAGTCTAGACATACAAGTCGTAGACACAATACCATAAGGCAACTACTCTCAACTGCAGTTATCACTATAGTTGACTGGAGATCCCAAAATCTAGGTTCAAAGGGATAACCTAATTGTAAAGATTTGATAGAATCACTGTGGGGGATATTACCTCCCGTCCATTCCTATGATGTAATAGTGATGCCAGTAAAGATGAAGGATAAGAAATAGGCTTTTAATGATTTTTATGCGTCGAAAATCGAGCCAAGTAATGTGGGTTACTTGTAATAAAAAATCACCTATGTAAGAGAGAAGTGTGGCCGCTTCTAGGGAAATTGTGTGGGGCAAAATTCTTATAAACTCTCACAGAACCAAGCGTATGTTCATGGCCAAAACGAACATAATAATGAGAACTGAAATGTGTTAGGAAGAATCCTGTGTGGAGTATATCATCGTTTACATAAACGGCAGAACAGTTCAAAGACATCGCGTCTACTGGTCAGCCAGCAAAGTAAATATGCTTTCACAAGGGAAGGTTCAAAGGGTAACACCTACCTACCTTATGCAGGTTTCAACCATTGAACTATATCACCAAGTCATCATGTGTCACATTCATGTGTCGCCCCCAATTTTCATTCATGCGTGGGATTGTTGGAAAAATTGAGTTAGTGGGTGAAACTGGCACTAATTTTGAGCGGGACCCGTTTGACTATTTTGGAAGATGAAAGTTGATTTGTATTCTCTTCCGTGAATACATCGAAATCATATACTTACTTGTCAAAAATGATGCTCGGACGAATGAAAAATTGAACCTCAAAGTATGTCATGTGAAAGAAGCTTATGTTGGTGGAAAATTAAAAATTAAGTTTGTCCCACATAGGAAGTGGATGGAAACTAAAACCACTTTATAAAGGATTGCACTTTAGAATGATGTAATCATGTGTAGCATAGAGGCTCTCTCCACGTGCGCACGCAGGGGGGTGCAAATCACAGACCTAAATAAGCATCGGACTTTAAACTTGTATGTGGGGGCGACCTGCGTACACGAATGTCGAACCGGATTGACCAAAAATTGGCCCCTTAGAAGAGCCTACGTTTGCTACATTTTATTTTATTTTTCGACTGACTTTTCAATTTCTGAAATAGTTGAAACTCCTAAAACTACTTTTGTAATTGCCATGAAGTAGGTAGGTAAGTTACAAGATCCAAAGTCTATATATACCTCAGTTTTTCTCAGTTTTCAGTACACGAATTCATCTGAGTATTCATCTGCATACAGTTTAAATGTTGTCTCTTTTTTTGTTCTGTTTAAGTCTGGCGGTGATATTGTTCGGGCTCTAACTCAGTTCGTCGGAGTAAAATCTGTTGTGCTCAGATTCTACCGTTCTACCGTTGTATCTTGGGAAGCAGACGTTCAAATTACACTTCAAGCACGTACGGTGAGAAGGCGAATCTGTTTTAAGGAAACTGTGTTTAACACGGACCTCGGGTTAAAAGTTCTTTATTGTTCCTTCTTGTTATTCGTTTTGCATATTAGTATTTTGCAATTCTCTTTTAATTATTTACTGAAATTTATAAATCGTTTATGAATCTGATATATTAATTAAATCTGTTACAGTCAAATTTGTATGTAAAATGAAATGAGGAATATAGTGTTTAAACTTACTGTAAATACAGTATCTATTCTGCATATCCGGTACTCAATCCGATATTCTATTTCGTGAAGTTTTTGAAACAATTATCCAACAAAAAAGCATTTCAACTGTCTTGACATATAATAATTACTTCAACAAATGAAACAAGTATACATGGTACATTACAAAAACAGGGATGAGGTGAGTACTTTAGTTGTTGAATACAAAGAAAAAAAAACAAGCAACTTTAGATGCATACTTAATAGAAAAATTGAATTAAAACTATACAAATTTTCAAGAAATTTCTTAATATGTATTATAAAGTTTTAATTTTTTAACAAATATTGTTTTACATTTTCATTGAGCCAAAAAAATTTAAATAAAATTGTTAACTTATAAAATATAGTACATTGGCTTGAATAGAGAGACTAAGAAATTTTACTTTTAAACGAAGTTATTAATTTATCGTACATCCACTTATTTATGGAAGTTTTATAGTATATCTTGTCTTCTAACATGTTCCATTAGGACACCAATAAAACCAACTAAGAAAAGTAAGAGTGTATTTGGTAGGGATTTTTGGGGGAAGAATTGATTTTTGAATAGTGATATGATGGGAAATGTGTGGTTGAAAAAGAAGAAAAAAGTATTGATGTAATGGAAACTATTATTTTATTGAAGAATGTGTTGTTGAAAATGAGAATTGATTTACTATAGAAAATGAGAATCTGTACCAAGTGGGCTCTAAATGTCATCTTTGATAGAAGCTGCTACAAATTTTCCAAATGATTATGCACTGTTTGATGCATAATTTCTTAGCATAAACTAAAAAAAAACAAAAAAAAAACATTTGCCTACAAAGATGGAAGTTAACTTTAACTTCACTCACAACTTCGATAGTTGTTAGAACTCGTTTGGTAGGACTTTTGAAAAGTCAAAAGTTATTTTGAAACTAAAAATTGCCTTTTAATTTATTTAGATATTTTAATAGAAATGATTTGTTCAGTTAGAAGAACTTTTTAACCTTTTTAGAAAGCACTTCTAAAAAAATGTAGAAGAAGAAGCTATGTCCAATGACCCCTTATTTAATGAAAACTTCATAGAAAATACTGCCCGCCTTCCATATCCTTTCACCAGTCTTTTATACATAATGATTAATCATTATTTTTTCACTTCTCCTTACAATGTACACAGAAAAAACATTTTGGGTGGCCTTTAAAGTATCCTAATGAACTACACTTTGATTGCCTATCTGTTTCAGATCTTTTTCCTTTCTTACCTCATCGTGGCCCCTTCCTCGACTATTCTCTCCTCATTTGGCGTTGGAGGACGAAAGCAAAACGAGAAAAATAGACGAGAAGAGTGTTGGGAATTTACTTAATCATGCACAGCGGAAATAAAACAATTTTTAATTCCCACCAAGGATCTGCAATGTGTTTAGATAGAAACTGTGATAAGAATTATACCTTTGATGAATTCTGCAAACTTTTTTGCTGATTCTCGAACTCCAATGATCACGATCTGCAATCCAAGCAGTCCAATATTCCAGCCTCCAATGGTGATCCACACAGAGAACAAGGACGGCTAGAGTTTTCTTTTCTTATGCTAGCAAGAATAATGAAAAATCTCTACAGTTTACAAACTTTAGCAGCCTATTAATATAAGCCCAAGTGGGCTGGCCCATCTCTAAATATAACCCGATCCGATATTTAATTAATCAAATTAATTAAATACGGTTCATGAATTAATTAATCCAATAAATTAATTCGGGCCGATTAATAAGCAATCCAATTAATTATTTATTCAACACCTGTCAATTAATTAATTGGTAAATCTCATTCTTCTGGTTCTCTTTTGTGTGTGACCCATTAGGTTCCCGATCACGATACCTAACGACGTGAATTCTTATTTTGATCTAATCAAAATCGATAAATTAAAACACCCCTTTTAATTTATCATTAATTCACATTCGTCGTCCCAAATTGACATCTAACAATGTGTCAAGGCAATACATGTGATGAGAAATGTCACGTAATGTGACAAACCAAACTTGTTCGTTTACCATGAAATTATAATCCTTTCGTCAATATGATCCAATCAATAATGAGATATGGATACGTGTCAATCTCAATTATCGATCATATCTTTTATCTCCGTGTTAAGTCAATATAAGTCAAAAACTCTTTTTCGACTTATGAGTTCACATTGACCAAGGATTTCATTATTAACTTAACTGGATAAAATGCAGATCATAATCTCTTACTATCTAAGAGCGACGAATTCTCTATTGATCATTCACAACCTTCATATGATTCTTGACATACCCGAACGATAATGTATGAGAAACCCTTGGCAGAGTAACATTCAACACTATCAAAGTGTGACTGTCCTCATATAAGGTACTATGACGACCTCAAGTCAAAGGACCAATTCAACTACCGAATGTTAGAGATTAGCCACTAACACTCAGATAGTTATCCATGTGGAATCTTCCAGCGGGTCTCCAATGTTTTGTTCTATAACAAAACATCCACGTGTTCATTCAAGTGTCACCACACTCTACCTTGTGAGATCAGCTACTTACTTCACAAATAAAAATGCCACATGCGATGATCTATCCATAATAACGATATCCGTATCTCGTTATTAATTCGACCACGGACGATTTAAGATTCGATCATTTGTAATTTGTATCTCACAATCACAACTCCTTGTGATTAACAAATCACCAAAACTTGAATCTACGGATTCTATTATTTAATTTATTAGAATATTAATTCAATTAAATAATAGATATTGCCATATATACATCAATTATATATATTTAAAGTGTTTATGTGCAAAATTGATTGAACCTAGGGCATAACACTTACGAACTCCCACTTGCACTAGATCCAATCACTTATGTATCTTATACCATAAGAGTCTACATGACGATCATGTTTATCCGGCGACAACTCTTTGTCAGTGGATCTGCAATTTAATAACTTGTGGGAATTTGTTCTTTCTTTACGTCATTTCATTTAATTATCTTTCCGATAAGATAATATCGCCTTAACATATGTTTAGATCATTGATGAGACCTTAGTTCCTTCGCTTGTACGATGGCTCCATTGTTATCACAATGCAGAAGCGTGTGATCAACAATGTTAGGAACTACTCTAAGTTCATTAATGAACTTCCTGATCCAGACCACAACTTTTGTTGCTTTGTAAAGAAATAATGTATAAGGCTTCCATTATTGAATCAACGGTTATTTCCTATTTGGAATATTTCCAACACACCGCTTAAGAGTAAACCAATATCCTATTTGAAATATGCTATTATTCTAGTCTGACAGAAGTTAGCATCAGTCTATCCATGAACTCTCAATTCATTTTTTCCATATAAAATCTTCTCGAGATTTTATCTATATAGATTGGGATGAGTTAAGTAATCATTTAGATCTATCTTTATAGATCAACTTGCTTCTCCCATATCTATTATAGAGAAGTATTTAACAACCACAATTTCAAACAATTGAAATATAGAGACATCGTTTCCTATAATATGTCTCATACATATAATATTAGAAATGCAACAATACTCCCATTATCTTCTTGTAAACACACAACTCATCTTCATTTTGATAAAATCAAATATTTTGACTTTCTCATCAAATCAAAAATTTTAGCTCCAAGAGACTTGTTTCAATCCAATTTACCTTTTCTTGTAAACTCATTTACAACTTATGGGTTCTAATCCATTAGGCAGGTCGACCAAGGTCCAAACATTGGTTACATACATCAAGTCCATCTCGAATTTCTATGGCCTCTTGCCATCTCTTTAAGTCAACACTTGACTTTACTTCTGCATAATTAGTAGGTTCATTATCCTTGATCAGTAATACCTGATTAGTAATCATGGATTTGTACCTTCAGGAGGTCGAATGATCCTACAAGATTTACATGAAGCTAACGTGTTCTCAAAAGTCTTCACTTCTTGATCAGGAGTATGTCCCTCAGCTGGTGTGGGATAAGACTCAGGTTCATCTATTATATCAGTTATATCTGTGGACTCTTGAACTCTTTCAAGATTTATTCTGTTCCTACTGTCTGTCCTAGAAAAAATACTTTCTCTAGGAGTATGACACGTATTGAGACGAACATTTTCTTCTCAACAGGATTATAGAATTGATATACGATTCAGTGCGCTTCACATAAGCACCACAGCCCAAACTTTCATATGAGATAAGTTGGGTCATTCCATAACTCGTATGGACTTTTTGTCAACCGATTTAGATGGGACACGATTTAATGCGCATCATGTGGCAATCAGTGCATGACATCAAAACGATTTTTGAATGCTTGCATGGCTTGTTCTCAATTGCACTATATCTAATAGTGTACGATTCCTCATTTCAGATGCACCATTATGTTGCAAGGTATGCGGAAAAATCCACTGTGTGAGAATCTAATTCTCTTTTAGATAATCTAAAATTCTCCATTTTAGATATTTTTTACCTCGAACAAGTCTTAGTGTAAGAATATATTTACCTATTTGTTTTTCTATTTCTAGTTTGAATCCCCTGAACATTTCAAGAGTTTCATGCTTGAATTTCATCAAATATACATGATCATTTCTGAAATGGTCATTAGTAAATGTGATGAGATAAGATAAACTTCACCTGACATTAATTGATATGGATCTACATACATCACTATATATTAGACCTAATAATTGTACAGATCATTTTCCTTTTCAAGTAAAAGGAGATTTGGTCACCGTGTCTTACAGACATGATTCGCATTTGTCAAGTGATTCAAAAACATTTGACCTAAATATACATCTCCATGTAAGTTTGGAATTGCATTCTTATTTATATGACCAAATCCACAATGTCAGATATAGGTGTTCTTTAGATTATCATTTTTATGTCTTTCAATTTCTGTACTCATTATAGAATACTCAATGTTTAGAATATAAATGTCATTTTGTAATTTACTATAACCATTAGGATCTTATCAAGATAAAAAGGAACAACAATTGTCCTTAACATTAAAATAATTCACGTCAAAACATGAAATTTATTTAATGCTCTTGGTAATGGTGAGAACAAAATTAACATTTCTCTAATTCTAATATCAAGCCTAAAGGCAATGGCAAGAAATATACATTTACAGGCAATGCAACAACTTTTGCTCATTTTCAACATGTAGGTCAACTTCTCCCTTCTGCAGCGATCTATTTTTATTTAGTTTCTACATATTTATACAAATATGAGATCTATATCTAGTATCTAATACCCATGAAACTAATGAAGTAAATTTAAACCTTACAATTTCATTTCCAATGACCCACCGTTCCAAAATGATAATAAGGATCATCAGATTTGGTATTGTCCTTATTCGCTTTAATTGTCTTAATCATCTTGGTTGTTTTCTTAAAGCATCTTTTAGACTTCCATATAGGAATTTATAACTAAGATTTGTCCGCTACAAACACAGATGTTGGACTTAACAATTTTAAGCATGTTCAGCAACTCAATGAGAGTGCTTCGAGTTTATCCATGTTAAATTCATAATTAGTTATGAATAACTCTCTGACAGAGATTGCAGAACTAAGTCTATACTTAGTTCATTGTTCATGACTGAACGCAATCAAGACAACTTCTCAAAGTACTTAGCATCTCCAACACACGAGCACGGACTGAAGATTCCTCGTCATTATGCATCGGTATAGTTGCTAGAAAATATTATATATTTCCTCGTATGATTATTCATCTTTCAACTATTGAGATGAAAAATCATGTGTTAGCATCTATACTTTTATGTTGCTTTGTAACTCAGGTGACATAGTCACAAACGTCACATATATTGTAGTACTATCGTTATCACTGTGTTTATTATAGTAGCCACATCTTCCTTTGTCGAGTTATCAGCAAATGTCTCTGAAAAGGGCTACTCAAGGACACAATCAATTTTTCATGCCTGAGAACAATTCTCATATTGCGGTGCCAATCAAGAAAATTTCGTTTGGTTGTTGGCATACAATATGCCTCTCAAATATATGTGGTTACTCATAATTCAATAAATGTAAACGACAAAAAATAAAAGAAATAATATATATAAAGTATCAATAAATTTAACATGATCTTTTATTAAATTAATTTTACTTCCACTGTTTAACTCAAATTTATGATCCTCTCACATAAATTTATGGAATCCGTACTTGATTCCAAGTGGGCTGGGATCTCATTTGTTATATTAAAACTTTGAGTGTGCTCAACAAGCCCTAATAAAACATTTGGATGGATACTATTATCAATTGTATCTCCATACAACTCCCAGATCATTAAACTGACAACTCTTTATATTCACACATCTTATGTGTTAGCTTAACATGCCTCTAAGATTCATCTCCTTGAGTGTACTCAACAAGAGATAAATATTAGTTAAGTTAAACCCATCATTTAGAAATATCTAATATCTCATAGTGTCAAACATATCCCTAATAGACCAGTCTTGAGTGTACTCAACAAGCTAGGATCGATTTAGGACTCTCGTCTTTCACTATAATGGTGGAAAGCGAATATAAATATGACTTAATATTTTAACATGCCTCTACAATTTATCTTCTTGAGCATGCTCAACAAAATATAAATTTTAGTTAAATCAAACCCAACATTCAGAAATATCTAATATTTCATAGTGTCAAACATATCCCTAATAGACCAGCCTTGAGTGTACTCAACAAGCTAAGATCGATTTAGGATTCTCGTTTTTCACTATAATGATGGAAGGCAAATAACAAATTGACTTAATATTTTCAACGAGGAGTTTTGCATGCAAAAGATCTCATCGTAATAATTATATATATTTTATTATACATCTAACATGCAAATAAACATACATATAATAGTGTGGATGATTATACACTTATACTATCTCGTCTTCCCGAGTCATGAGAAAGACTAGTCGGTCAGTTCCTAGGGGGTATATCATTGATTTATACAATGCTCCATCTCTATGGTCTCCTCCTCTTTTTGTATTTTCAATTAGTCCAGCTGCAACTTGTATCCTATACTAGTTGGGACGCAGGCCTAAATAATATTGGACGCACAGGCCCATAATAATAACAATAGTAACGGATTCGCAGGTCCAAAATAAATTAGAGCTCGCAGGCCCCATAAAACAATCAAGAATAAAACTAACAATTCAACACATCCACATTGTCGAGTCCATAATCATCCACTAATAAAACATTTATCATATAAATGCATTCATATATAATATATAATATTATATGCAAACATGTTTCAAGTTTCTAGCAATTAAAGTCGTCCAAACTAATTTAGACAAATGGATCGGATTAATTAAATAATCAATTAATCAAATTAATTAATTAATTTAATTAGCGGATCTATTTAATTAAAATCAAATTTCAATTAAATATCAAATTAGAGTCCAACTCTAATTCTACAATTATAGGGCGAGGACTACTTAATTAAAATCAAATTTTAATTAAATACCAAATTAGAGTCCAACTTTAATTCCAATAAAATTTTAGGGTAAGACAATTTAATTAAAATCAAATTTTAATTAAATGTCAAATTAAAGTCCAACTCTAATTATAATCAAATTAATACGATTGAATTTAATTAAAATCAAATTTTAATTAAATATAAAATAAGAGTCAAACTCTAATTCCAAGATATTAGGGGTGAACTTATTTAATTAAAATCAAATTTTAATTAAAGACCAAATTAGAGTCCAACTCTGATTTCAAGAAAGATTTTAAGGTAATACAATTTAATTAAAATCAAATTTCAATTAATGTCAAATTAGAGTCCAACTCTAATTTCAACAATATACTATGGTGGATGATTTAATTAAAATCAAATTTTAATTAAATATTATATTAGAGTCCAATTCTAATTTAATTGAATTTAAATTTTTAATTCAGGATAAAACTCCCAAATAAAATAAAATTCAATTTAAGCTAAAATCCAATTTTAACGAAGATATAAAAGTCGTAAATTTTAAATAAAATTTTAAACTGGTCAAAATTGATATTTTAGGTCAAACCCATTTGAAAATAAAATCTAAAACTATTTTAATATTCAAAAACTTCTTTTTGAAAATTGCAACTTGATCCAGTTTTAAAATTAAAAGAAAGCCCTTCAATTAACTTAATTGCATGATAAGTCCTTCATTTAAAAAATTGCAAACAGACCCTTTTAACATAATTCTAGACGTGTCCCCTCAACTTCATAAATTGCAGGGAAAGCCCCGTTCCCAAAACCTTCCCCCTTCTTGCAGAAACCCTAGAATCCAATTTTTTTTTTCTTCTTGTTAGCGGCCCCGGCAACGGCACCGCATAAATTTAATGCGACGGGTCGTCACAGCGGCAGCACCCGCCGCAACAGCAGCGTTCGCGCTGCTGCTGCTGCGCGAACGCTGCACCCCCTAACTGCAGCGGCAACAATCGCCGCTGCGTTGTCGTCGCTGCTTTTGCCAGCAGCCACGCGCGACATTGTCGCCCGCTGCTAGGTCCGGCGCCGGTGCTGTCGGCGCCATCCCCGTTCATGCCCGTTTTCCCTTTTTTTTTTTTTTTGACGAAAAATTATTTTCCTTTTTCAAAAACAGATTTTTGAAAATGATAAATAATTTTATAAATTGCTAGATTCAAGAAACAAATATAAACAATCAACTTTTGATTGTTCAATCAATCAAAACAATTTCTAACAAACACAAAGTAAGCTCTGATACCACTGTTAGGAATTTACTTAATCATACACAGCGGAAATAAAACAATTTTCAATTCCCACCAAAGATTTGCAATGTGTTTAGATAAAAACTGTGATAAGAATTATAACTTTGATGAATTCTGCAAACTCTTTTGCTGATTCTCGAACTCCAATGATCACGATCTGCAATCCAAGCTGTCCAATTGTCCAGCCTCCAATGGTGATCCACACAGAGAACAAGGACGGCTGGGGTTTTCTTTTCTTGTGTTAGCAAGAATAATGAAAAATCTCTACAATTTACAAACCCTAGCAGCCTATTAATATAAGCCAAAGTGGGCTGGGCCATCTCTAAACTTAACCCGGTCCGATATTTAATTAATCAAAATAATTAAATACGATCCATGAATTAATTAATCCAATTAATTAATTCGGGTTGATTAATAAGCAATCCAATTAATTATTGATTCAACACTTGTCAATTAATTAATTGGTAAATCTCATTCTTCTGGTTCTCTTTTGTGTGTGACCCATTAGATTCTCGGTCACGATACCTAACGACGTGAATTCTTATTTTGATCTAATCAAAATCGATAAATTAAAACACCCCTTTCAATTTATCATTAATTCACATTCGTCGTCCCAGATTGACATCTATCAATGTGTCAAGGCAATACATGTGATGGGAAATGTCACGTGATGTGACAAACCAAACTTGTTCGTTTACCATGAAATTATAATCCTTTCGTCAATCTGATCCAATCAATAATGCGATGTGAATATGTGTCAATCTCAATTATCGATCATATCTTTTATCTCAGTATTAAGTCAATATAACTCGAAAAATCTTTTTCGACTTATGAATTCACCTTGACCAAGGACTTCATTATTAAGTTAACTAGATAAAATGTAGATCATAATCTCTTACTATATAAGAGCGACGAATCCTCTATTGATTATTCACAACCTTCATATAATTCTTGACATACCCGAACGATACTGTATTAGCGACACGGTAGAGTAACATCCAACACTATCAAAGTATGATTGTCCTCATATAAGGTACTATGACGACCTCAAGTCAAATGACCAATTCAACTACCGAACGTTAGAGATTAACCACTAACACTCAGATAGTTATCCATGTGGAATCTCCCAACGGGTCTCCAATGTTTTGTTCTATAACAAAACATCCACGTGTTCATTCAAGTGTCACCACACTTTAGCTTGTGAGATCAGCTACTTACTTCACAAGTAAGGATGTCACACGCGATGATCTATCCGTAATAACGATATCCGTATCTCGTTATTACTTCGACCACGGACGATTTAAGATTCGATCATTTGTAATTTACATCTCACAATTACAACTCCTTGTGATTAACAAATCACCAAGACTTGAATCTACGGATTCTATTATTTAATTTATTAGAATATTAATTCAATTAAATAATAGATATTGTCATACATGCATCAATTATATATATTTAAAGTGTTTATGTGTAAAGTTGATTGGACCTAGGGCATAACACTTACAAAGAGAATAACACAACTCATCAGCAGGTCCGGGGCACATACTCATTGCTCTAGATGCAGGAAGCAAGGAGGGTCGAGACTCGAGTTCTTGTGGGTTTAGGATCAGCTGGTTGAACCTGATTGCAACAATAATTGCTACTTGCAATACAGATAAATAACCCATGTTGATTCATCAAAAAGAATGCCAACTCTATAATCATGAATTGCTCAGGACGGATCAATTATGGTCTTGCCCAGAACAAAGGTAACAAGCGACAGTTCAATGAAGAATATCGTGTTTATTAAACCTCGATCAACTGTCCACCCAAAGATAGTAATCCCCCCGGGATTCGACTGCAAATACATCACTGCATAGACAGTGTAAAAATGATCAAACGTGTAAAATGTTCGCAGAATGGGAACATCAGAAGAGAATGCAAAACCAAAAAGGGTATGACTTGAGTCTCAACAAACCAACGAGTTCAAGAAATTAATTTGTATCAGGTTCATTCGTATACGAAAATATAATGTAAATGTAATATTGTCTAATCTGCCAGAAAACTAACATTGTAAGAGAATAGAGAGAGAGAACCTGGTATAAGATGTCAATAGAATCGAACCTGTCCCTGTAGTCATAACTCTATTATTGGTACGCTTTGTTTTCTCTATTTTTTTGGTGTTATTCACGATCTTGTTTCCTAAAACTCTTTCCAAAATGAGGCAAAGGAACACATCTTTTATTTTCTAACAATAACATGTAGGTGAATCTTCCAGAAGAAGAAACCATTTCTTTTGAAAATGGCAAGCTCTATCAATTCCGAGCTGGAGGAATTCCTCGCTTACTCATATCAAGAAAGGGGAATCTTATTTAAAGTAGAAAAATATACATGTTGGATATTGTAAATGTGTACGCCTCTACGGATTTATACCTAGTAGAATATCAACATACAATTGATGCAAACAAGGTGAATTCCTTCCCTTCTTCAAATCTTTTGTCCTTCTAATATATTGTGGAATCAAAATTATATGGCAGATGAAGGGTAATCGTACTGAGCTAGATGAGAAATGCTGCACGCTATACTTACAACAAACTCTCAATATTAAAAACCAGAAATGAAGTGTATGATTTATACCATTACACTAGTAACAGGGAAATGTTTAGAACAGATTTTCATATCAATACAGATTTTACAAACAGAGAAGAAAAGAGTAAAAAACAAGCAGGGCCAAACATGGTAACCTAACGTGTTAAGTAAAAAAGGTAAGTTAATTACGGAAATACAATCTTTCGCTTTTGATGCCAAGCCTACATGTTAGTCGTCGGGATCAGCAAGGAGAAATCATTCGACTTTTCAAGATTGGAGTAACATAGAGCTCTTTTCACCAAAAATGCATTGTTGAATTGAACATGTTTGTGTAAGCTTAAAAGTTTACTTATTAAGTTATTTGATTCATCAAAACTGGAAATAAGTGAGTCACTTTTACATTAAGAAAAGAGTTACTTCCAAAATAAGTAACTTAGCCAGACATATTTGGAAACACTTTTTTAAGCTTAGCATCTAATTCTGTACAAAACAGCAGTAGTTAACTTGCATACCTAGAGCTAGTCTCTTGTGGTACGTGGACATATAAGACGCCAATTGTGTATTTGTTGGCCCAACAATGAAATCGAGTGAATCCAAATCACTTTCCGAGTAGTTCATACATAACGAGCCTGATTTATTAGCAGCACCTAGATTTCCCATGCTATTTGAAGTTCTCAACTGAGATGAGTCAGTAGAACTACAAGTTATTAAAGCATGCCATCTACTTGCAATTGCACCAACAGCTTGGGCTCTGTGGGATATTTTTGCAGCGGCATTCAAGCAGAGGATTATTCCCACTACTTGAACAATTGAGGAGACCTGAAACCAGGAAATAGATCCAAAAAAGGAGAAAAACTAACTTTAGTTACCCAGGTTATAGAACATAAATGAAAGTTTCCTACAAAGAGGACATGTTTGGCCAAGTCTAGAAAAAGTCTAAGCACTTAAAATAACTTTTAAGTTTAGCCAAACCTAATAAGCTTAGAGAAAAATGTACAAGTAATTTTAAGTTCAAAATTTGACTCTGTAAAAGCATATTTATCTTTAGCCAAAAAGGCTTTTGTGATGACAAAACAATTACTCTTATCGAAATTGGAAATTAGAAACCAAAATTCACTCAAAGATGTTCAGCAGAAAAGAAATGTACCGTGGAGGTTAGAGCTTACCGCAAAATCACCACCATTTATGATAGTAACCATCCCATTATATTCAGTAGTTTGGAATAAAGTCACAAACTGGCTTATAGTGACGATCAAGAAAAGTAGAAGAAGATAAATTCTAAATCTGTGGCTTATTTTGGAGAGATAGAAGCGTAAACGAGCATGCTCTTGTAATAATACCAAACAATCATGTTCTCTTTCCAAAAGCTTCCCATATTCCTCAAAATGTATTATTTGCAAGTTGCAAACCACATGGAACAAAATGCACGCCGAAAGAAAGATTGTCGTCACACAAGTCCATGAAAAGATAAGGGCGAATAAGATAGCAACAGAGTGCCACCATGCCTCATGACGAACGTATAAAATGCGTATGACCTCACGTGCAGTCTTCAGAATGAAACAAGGCAGTACCCATAACACTAGCAAGCGCATAGAATGCTGCGAAACAAAATCCCCATCAAACTTCTTATAGTCCCTGTGAAGTTGATACTGACAAAAAAAAAACTAAGGAAATCACACATTTCCATTGCTGTTAGAAAAATTGCAGCATGAAATGAATCAATCACTTGGTCAGTCAGTCACATCTGTCTATGGCTTTCAATTTCAGTCAATCATTTCGAGATCATGAAACAAAAACTGAAAGGGAAACATTGAGCTTCATGTGCTGCATAAAGCTAAAAATAGGTCATATTATACAAAACTCGTACTTAACATAGAAATAAAAAGCAGTTCAAAGTTCAGACAGTAATCATTTGTGCGAATTTTCTTAGCATCAACCAAGGAACCAAAGACTTGGCAAACAAACTCTAAACTCAAAATAGTTACTCATAATCATCTACCTTATGTAGTCCAAAGAAACAAGACATACGCATAAGCAGTTAGCACAAATTCAAAAGATCACAACGGTCAAAAACGCGAATTATTAGACTAAAGTAAACACATAGGGGATGTTTCGTAATGCAGATTGGACAATATTAAAGAAAGAAAAAAGTTAAAATATTGCACATAATACAGTATACTTGTCTAATGTCTTGTACCAAACATGTCAATAATCACAACGATCACACACAAACACATGCCATCTAGAAAATCACAGTTAATTGAAGCAGAACTCACTGAAATCTTCTGAATATACTGGTCACTGAATCTCTCCACATGTCCACTATAACGATCAACAAACAGAAATTTCCTAATACCATACTTTCTTAAATTATGTGAAACGCAAACCAGAGATGCAGCTGCTAAACAAGCCTGAGAAATCACAATATCAATTTCAAAAGTCTTGATCTGACCCTTCTCACAACCTGGACAGTTGGAAAGCTCAAGAATCACGACAGGGAGCGAAATTCCAATCAGCAAAAGAAAACCCCAAGAAAGCACAAAACTCAACACTGTGGTTTGATTAAATCCTAAAAATGTGAGCATTGAATCTAACTGTAAAAGGATTTTATCCAAACGGGTTTCATTATCATTTTCTTGATTTTCTTGACGGTTTTCAAGAAGAGGGGCCTGGTCTTGTGGGCTCCTTGATTCCTCTACTTGTATTGGTATAGGACACTCGGCCATTGATTGGAAAAAAAAAACTAATCTTTATCAATGGAAAATCTTTTATTTGCAGGAAACCCAGTTGAAAAAATACATTGATGATCTTGAAAAGAACGGGAAATGATAGTCAAACAGTGATCTGCAAAGTAATAAACTATTTTGCAACTAAATTCAATTTTTTTTTTCACATTTTAATAGTATATTCTTCAAAACATTTATTATTTAAAATAATGACCGGAGGCTAAATGTATGGGCTCTCCATAAATTACCTAAAAATCGAAAATCTAAAAGGATACTAGAAGATTCTTAAATAAAACGTCGCATACAGTTGGGCTTAGTCCCGTGTTTCTCCTTGGTTTTCTTGAAAAGGCGTACCTTGGAAATTGACCTTAAAACCAACATTTCATTGTCCAATTGTCAGCTGGTGCAAGTAAAGCTTGATGCCACGCGTACACGAGAGTTTTCCCTCTATTTTTAATTTTTTTAGATGACGCCATAAAGGGGTATTGATCTCTGACAAAAAAAGATATTGGTTGTTATACTTCAATGTCATCTTGAGTAGGACTATAAATAGATCGAATATGAATCGAATTTGTCTATATTCAATTCGATCCGATAAGGATAATTATTTGATTCGATCCGATAATCCAACTGATATTTAATTGTTAAATCCATATTTATTTTGCTATGTTATTAGATATCCAATCCGAAAATTCGATCCGAAATTAACAATAAAAAATTATTGGAATCAACTTTTATTTTATTTATTCTTTTTCCAATTTTTTCAATTCTTAAACTGATTTAATAATTATAAATTTTTTAACTTTTTATGTATTTAATTTGATGACTTTTTTATTCTAAATTTATTTATTTTTTCATTTATTTATTTTAGTGACAAATAACACGTCATAAAAATATTTTACCGACTCAATTATTTATAACAAATCGGATCGGATTGTTATCGAATCGGATTAACCTATATCCATATTTGATCCATTTAGTTAATGGATTATCGAATTCGGATCTTAATTGGATTATCATACTAAGATCTTGAATCCATCTCCCATTAATTTCATCAAATTCGAATCAAAATTCAATTCATTGACAGCCATAAGCTTGAGAATGAGGAGATAAGGGGCTCAAACAAAAGCAAAAGAACAATTGAAAAATTATAGAAACTCGATCTAAATCACCAAGTGGCTAGAATGAAGAATCTCGAAGAATGAAGAACTCAACTTCAAGACACGTGTTTACCTTTTGCTTAAGATATTATTGTTGTATGATTGTTCAAAAATCAATAAAACAATATGGAATGGAAAATGGAACTGGAGGTCTAAAATTAGCCTACACGTCTGCATAGGCCTTTGCAGGGTTTAAAGGCCCTGCCATTGGTTGTTCTATGTGACCACATAGGTTTGTTCTATGCAGACGCATAGAACAATAATATAGTCGTTAGAGGCCCGTTTTGTTTGAATTTCTGGTGGCTTTTCAAGTGTTTTTTGCCCCACTTCGTATAGCCTTTCATGATGGCTATATATAGGTGGTTTATGATCAATGAAACAAGATTGAAAAAATAGAAAAACACTTGATATTATTCCCTCATTCCAAAAAAAGTATCAAAATTCATTCTCTTCATATGCATATTCATTTTCATTTTGTGTTCTCAAGTTTTAGAGGATTACACTAAGTGCTTAAGTGTTGATCCTTTTCAAGCCTCGATAAATCCTGCAAACCATTTTCCAAGATCCCTTTAAGAATCAAAATTCAATCCGATATGGGGCAAATATCTTTGAGGACAACAATTACTTGTTTAAGCCTCTGATTCTTCTTTGCAAGTTCTCGATCATTTTTTCGTTGTTTCTTCTCCATTCCTCTTTGTGCAAACATCTATTTTACAACAATTATTTGTCCTCTCTAAATCGTGATGCACTCGAGAATATAAATACCCTTAAGATGCAATAAACCCTTAATATATTGCATGCGTTGTGCATAATGAAGTTTATATTTGAAGTTTGTACTTAGTGATTCTCATTAAAATGAGAATATTTGACCAAAATACAATTTATACAGTGATGATGAATTAAAATTTTGAAATTTGTCCACATATTTGTCAAATGAACATGAAAAGCAAAATGCCCGTTTAGAAGTGAATGCCAAAAATACCCTGCTTTGATCAACTAAAATTACATAATTATCATCGACCCATTACCTAAGAATTATCCCCATTTAAGGGCAAATAAGGAATATTGTGTATAATGCGCTGTTTATCAATGGAAAGAAGTCAAATGTGTTCGATATGGTGTCAGACGGTTTCATGATAATCAAAGTAAGGTGCCCACATTTGTTGAAAATGAGATTAAAAAAAAAAAAAAAAGAAAAAAAGAAAAAAAAAAAAAAAAGAGGAAATTGCACTAAATGTCACTTTTTGGCTTTGCAATTACAAAAATGTCACTTTTTTTAAGTCTTTGCAAGATTGTCATTTTTGGACATTTTTGTCCATCTAGATAATTTAAATACCTGACTTGTCCTTCATTAAATAAGATTTGACTAGATGAAAAATTGTACAAAAATTCTGTAAATGTCAGGAAATCTGTCAATTTTGGAGTTAAAAAAAAGGGGTGAAACCAAAAACAACCCTACACTCACTCCACCAAAAAAAAAAAGGACTGAACTCACTCACTGCACCGCCCATTCATTTCGCCAGAAATGAAGAAAATCCCAACTCACTCCCCTCACCGAATTTGCCGTGGACTACCACCGCGAAAATGTCCATCGCCGACGGAGAACCCATTAGAAACTCACAGCCGTTGTTGCCATTTGCACTTGGCATATTCGATTTTATTGAAGCAGAAGAAGAACCCATTAGAAACTCACAGCCGTTGTTGCCATTTTCACTCAGGTAAAAGATATTCTCTGTAGATGTTCAGTCCTTTCTTTTTTCTCTATAAAAAGAAAAAAGGTATACAACCGTGAACCTTTCAGACTAATCCTGGTAAGTGCAAAACTGTGGCAAGTTATATCATGTGTATGGATCAGAATTAATGTGTTGTAAACTCTTCTAGATTTGGCATGTATTAAACCGGATCAGTTTGCTTCTTTTCTAAACTTGGGCTCTATGGTTTGATTGGTTTCATTTCATTAATTGCACACAAGGAAATATACTGAATTACCGTGTCTCCACGGAGACACGGAGATCTGTTTATCTGTTCTATTTCCAATTATTGTTATAAATATGGGTGATTCTGTTTAGATAATTAATGTGAAGGGAGGCTCATGTTGAAGGGGGATATTTTCTCTGGTTCTCATTATTAAAGCTAAACAAGGAATTCTTGTTTGTTTCTCCACTATTGGTTAAAAATGCAAGTGAGAGCCAGTAGAATCTGTAGAGCTGACCCTTTTGTAGTTATGAAAAAGTTGTGCACCTCGAAATAAAGGTTGAGGACCACTTGTACATTTCAAATGGATCTAAATCTTATGAAAATTCAATAAACAATCAAGCTTTGTTTTCTAGCTTAAAGAATTCCTATGTACAGCAAGGTAAGAGTTAGCTAGGATTAGATCATAACTTTGTTGCATACATGCACGTTGTGGCTTAATTTTCTTAAGAGTTGATGATGATTTTTATGTGAGGTAAGGTTGAATATTAATAAAGTCAATAAAATGGTTCTCGTATTCACATAATTAAATGACCCATAATCACATTTAACATCACATGAGATGGGACAATTGATTCTTGTCTTTTTAATTGTATTGAGTGGGATCCATACATCAAGAAGTATAGTTTAGGAAACATAGCAGCAGAGCTTTCCAATCTCTGACTTGTGTTGCACTTGGATCTCCAAACTTCAGTATGGAGCATTTAAGTCTCCAATCTTTCATGTTGATGGCACTTGAGTTTTCAATAGACGATTTTGCCATTATTTTTAGGGTAATTATATTTACACCATAATTTTTATGAATTTTTGAAACACGGGCCATCGTGTTGATTATGGCACACTAAAATTGCTTGGATACTGTTGAAGCAAAGATGAGATGCCAAAATGAACTCTTTTATGGTAAATTCTCTGATTGTGAAGGTTGATGCCCTTTCTCTCTTCGTCAAAATACGGATAGTGAATTGAGGACACTAGAAGAAGAAGAAGAAGAAGAAACATAAGATAGACTTATAATGGGTCTCATGGTTTCAAAAGAATTTTCTTTCTCCATCTTTATCTTTGTTCCAATATTACCTCTAGGCAATACTTATTCGTTGTACATTAACTGCCACCAGTATATTGATTGATCGATCGAGCCATCAATCCATTCTCCATTTTTTTGAGTTTCACTCGTGTATTGCAAAGATGGTTCGATCGACTGTCAGTTTATTAAGCAAGGCCTCTATAAAACTATTTTTTTCACTTGTTGAGGGGGATGTAACTCAAATAAGCATTTTTTCTATACTCCAATCGCCTGCCAGATATTCCATCCAGCATTATAAATGTGATTCCATCCATTTTATAGTATTTATTACATATTAAAAAAACGAAAAAAGTGAGTTATTATTGAAAAACGAAAAACGAAAAGTGAGGTAATTCATGCATGATAAGAAATTTGTAGTATTTATTACATATTGAAAAACGAAAAGTAAGTCATCATTGAAATAATTAAATTTTAGTAGGGTTAAAATCGTTCAAAAAATGATTATCACGTGATGTGATATTTAATATATTATAGATATTTATGATTTGTGATGGATCATCAATGTAATTTGTTGAATTATCATTTGTGATTTGTGAGATTTACTCAGTGATTTGATTGTAGTATATGAAGAGATAAATATCTTTCACGTTATTCAGAAGTTTTTAAACCATGTTTATGAGTTTTTCGAATATATAGGTTTAATGAGTTTTAGCAAATGATAGTATTTTATTATTTAATACGATTTCTAAGTGATATTTGTTGGGCAGTGGATCCTCAAACTTCTGCATTTTCCTCCTGAAATCCCACTTGTCATAGTCGGTACCAAACTAAGTATGTTTCTACACGAGGCTCTAGATAGCTTACAGTTTTCTTTTGAAATTGTCATAGTACTGTTCCATTGTCATCTCTGCTTATCATGTGGGAAAAATAAATGTGCTAAAAATTGACTTCTATTTAACTTCTAAATTCGGCATTTTGTAAATTTGATTGCGTCCACCACTGCAGATAAGGACTCGGGTTTGGATGGCAGCCAAGGCAAGCGATTATATCGACCAACAAGTTCAACTCGTCACAGTCCAAGGTAAAAAGGCGAATTCGTTTTAACTTTTATTGTTTTGATTTTAAAGCAATGGCAAAAAAATTGAATTGTGTTGATTTTGGTATGAAACTAATTTACCTTGCTCTTGAATGACATATTTCAACTCTAGGTACTATCCATTATACATTTTATCAATGTTAAAGTTTATGATCGTTATTTCACTTGTTGGATTAAATTCTCATTTTCTACCCCCCTATCTTATTTATGTAATTTTTGTCTTTTATTCCTTTTAGTCTTATTACTAATAATCTACATAAACAAGAAATTCTGCTAGAAAAGACAAATTAAGGTAACTATAACTATATCCACATTACAGTTGAAGTCAGCTTTAGCTATCAATCTGATTGTTTATTCATCTCTCTGGTTGAGTAGCTAAAAACTCTCAATCTGATTGTTTATTCATCTCTTTCAGGGTCGTGTGTCAAGGTTGCCTAGTGTATCAGATGAATCAACTCAACTTTTTAGAGAGGAGAAGACACCAGTGACTAGCAATTTTCCCTCCCAAGAAGAGGAGATAAATATTTTTCTGGTTATAGCCGTATTTGGAAGTCTTGTAATGTTTAGTTACCCTGCACACACCCAGTTTTTGTCTAATATATTTTGGTGGTGAAATTGGACACTGTTGTTTCTCCCTGTTAAGATTGAACATATTATAAATTTTATCATTGGACACAATTGTGAACGCAACAGATACATCTAGTTGTGAATAACAGCATGTACAGCAATCAGTAAATATACAATTGTCATAAATTATGTACAAAGAAAGAAGGAATAGTACAATTAGACCTTGAACAATCAAATCATATGTTTGTCAAATTAATTTTTAGATGTGATTTCGTGGTTGTGTAATAACTGCACATACTTGCTGACCGCAAAGAAGTGCATTATAAATAGAAAGTAACCATAACTAAGTGAGTTACACTTGAAAACTTCATAAGCTTTGTCACTCTGTATTGGTTATGAAGTAGAAAAACAGTTTCACCCATCGCATTTGCATTCTACTAATGTTTTCGTCCACGGGAAGGAACGAACCGTTCAACCTAAATGATCATTTGCCAATATCCGGTTCGTCCCCATTATGTCCCGTCACAATTTTTTCGGACGATGAAGATTTCAACCCTCTAAATGGTAGGAGACAGTTCAAACGTCAACGACGAATGAGGTATGAGGTAGTTGCATATGGTTGTGTACAAATGAATAGATGCGTCGTTCTTTTGTAGTCACTTTTGTGAGGGATGATTTTGGTAACAATCCTTACCAAAGAGTTAAGTACAACATGTCCCTCGTATGTGTAGTTCCAGTTTATAGTTTGTGCTAACTGTCGAGAACAACAGGAACAATATGTCAGGAACGACATATGAATGTCGGGTTATCCTATGTGTAGTTACAGTTTGCGGTCTGTACCAATTGTCGAGAATGACAGAGACAATCTGTCGGGAACGACATATGAACTGTCGGGTTTTCATATGTTAGAGTTTGTATTATGTCCCAACTGTCGAGAACGACTGAAACAATCTGTCGGGAACGACAGATGAAGTGTCGAATTATCATGCAGAAATGAAGCTATATTGTAGTAGTGAATATGAAGATGGCTACTACTATCCACTAACGATAATGGATTTAGAATGAGAATGTAAGGTCGAAAAAGAAATGCAAGTTGAATACGATAACGCACGAACATAAAGAACAATAACGACTGTAAGCCATAATGAAAATAAAACGATGTCATAACTTCATATTGCACAACGTCATTGGGGAACATATAACATACTACGTCAACGAATTCTGGAGATGAAGTATGTTTACATCGGTTGTGTTACTGCAGGTCGGTTATAACCAACTCTATCGCAGCGAGTGCATTTCCTGAGTCGTGTGGTAGACTCATATAGGAAGGTGCAGTCCCAATATCAAAATTTGGAGTTTTGAGTGCATTATTGTTTGATACACTATGCTGATGATTGAGCTCATCTTGTTGTACATTTTGGTGAAACTCTGATACGTCAAACGAATGATCTCGACAATTTGTATCCCTTCCCATGCCAACACTTAGGAACTCGACTTCCGCATTATTGTTTAATACACTCTGCTGATGATTGAGCTCCTCATGTTGTACATTTTGGTGAACATCCGCTACGGCAAACGAACGATTTGGACAATTTGTATCCCTCCCCATGCCAACACTTGAGAGCTCGACTTCCAAAACAGTAACGCATATGGCAGTCTCATTATGAACTGATATGTACCATTTTAAGTCTTCATCTTTTCGTATTTCGGCCGGCGGTATATTCAAGTTAGGGACTTTGAACTTTAATTCAATTTGAGTCCTGTGATCAAGAATACCAAATTTGTTCTTCAATCGTAGCACGAGTTCGGTTAGGGTAATACTTGTCAGCACTAATATAGCAGTCGTTTTGTCCCCTCTCCACTTCCATTCGTCATTCACATTACCAAAATGTCCCTCATACGACACGATGAATCTCAAATGATTACTCATACCTAAAACATTATGAATATAACGGTAAGAATTCCGCACAATAAATATGTTTACATTTGATAATATGAATGTGGAACTTTCGAATATTGAAATTCATGGAGTAACATAAGGTGAAATCAAGGATGTGTTAATAGTTTTCATCTGTCGAATTCGATAGTTAAATTGTCTATCCCGACAGTTCATAAATGTCGGGTTCGACAGATCACATCTCTAAACCGAACTATTCCATAGATGAACTGCACGAAATGTCGGGAAACTTGAAAACAATAATGGTGATAATCAATTCTCAACTACCACATGAAAACATGTTCTCATTAATAAATAACTCAATACTTCATTAAATATGAAAAATCCTTCAACTTTGTACATGATATTGATATTTTAATCTTTCACAAATATTTCAAAAATCAAACAAATCAATGAATAATAGTTTCAAAAATTTCTCTCATTGGATTTGACCATATTGTATTTACATCTAAAAAATAATAATCTATAAAGATAAAATTATTAACAATTTGTAATGGCCAACCTCTGAAAATGGATGATGAATTCAATAGTAATGTGTTCTTGATCAAAGAATGAAGAAGATGAAGAAGAAGTTAGGGTTTGTGAATTATGAAGAAGAATGTGTGGTGAGGTTAATATTTCAAATTCTTTAATCTTTTTTTTTTTTAAAGAAAACTCATATTATTCAATTATAATATACATATAAACAATTTTATAATATTTAAAGTAAATGATCACATCATAATATTAATTGCATTCAAATCAAACATTAAATGCTCCTCAAAAGGTGCTATTAAGGGTAATTTGGACATTTTGCACCAAAAAAGTGACATTTTTGCTCAAAAAAAGTGAAAATGACATTTTTTTTTGGATTTTCAAATTTAGTGACATTTATGAAAATTCCCCTTAAAAAAAATGGGGCCAAACGGAACCTTAATATCTGGATAATGATGAAGTTCAAAAAGGATTTTGAAAAGAAAAGAATACACAAAATAGTTTTAATGCAAGATGTTAGGAGGAAAAACAGAAGAAATTAATTGAAAGACTATACTATCATATCTTCTATATTTCCAAGAATGATAATGTTACATTAGAGTCGCAATTACTCTATTGTATTGTATGTTACACAGTGTTTTAAAAAGTATAAAGCGTGGTTAGACGTGAAAATAAAGTTTCAAACTCTACGAGTTTAAGCGAGCCTAGGCGAGACTTAGGTGTAAAAAAAAAAAAAAAATCTTATTTTTAATATCATTTTAAATTTTTAATTATTTTAAAAAATTATTTAATAAATAAAATAATACATACCAAACATATAAAATTATAAAATACTATATTTATTTAATGATTCATACCATTAGTCTATTATACAATTTTCAAGTTTTCAAAATGCAAAATATTATAATAGTTTTCATACTTCAATTTTCAACTAGACAATTCATATTTAATAGATTTACATGAACTTTATATATATTTTGGAATTTGCAACTAAATGACGAGTCTCAAGATCAAAATTACATAATATAGATAGCATAATATCTTAAATCTTATTTAATTATTTAGATAAAGTCATTTTTAAATTTTGTATAGATAAAATCTTTTAAAATTTTGAAATTAAAATCAAATGAAAAGTTCTTTTTTTAAATAAAATTAATAAGGTAGAGTCAAATAAAAGACTTTGAAAAAAAAAGGAAAAAATAAAAAAATTAATAAAACGCATCCAGGTAAGACGAAAGAGATGAAGGAAAAAATTCAACCATTTAGAAATGGAGAAAAAAAAGCGTCTAGAAGCAAGACATTTTTGTCCAAGTTTCAAGCATCACCTAAATGAACTTTCTAGAACACTTGAGAAGAAAAGATGCCAAAAAATGGGACAACACATGAAAAGGTACGAAAGCACCTGTTGATAGTGTTGGGGGCGCTTGTCCACAAGCTTGGGGTGGCCGCCTCGATAGGCATTCACACAAATCCCGCATGTTGTGCAAGTAGGCGACTGGTGGTCCCACTTGTACATCACCATGTTGAATCTTCCCCGAAATTTATCTCGACTCTTGAACGTTCATAAAGGCAGTACGATGTCCAACCATGACATCAATTTGAAAATTCTCCGAGAAAAGGAGAGAAAAAAGAAAAGATGGTAAGATTAGCAAATCCCATATATGGAGTGATTATATAAGTTATAATTTATCGTATAGAAATTAGTAAAAAGTTCGACCATAGAATTACTGGATAACTTGGCACACAAGATTAAGTTAAAATAATTTATAAAAACGTCGGGTACAAGTTAGTTCTAAAATGATTGGTAAGGGAGAAAGCTCAATATGTTTAACAATTAGGGAGCCTTTTAAGAATGAATTAGGACTATTAAGGTAATTGATTAGCGTAGTTTTTACACTCATCTCGACCTTTAAGCGAGATTTCTCTACTAAGATTTTGAGTGCGTTAGAGTCAATTATTATTGATTTTAATTATTTTCTTGATCGTAGGACGAAATCCCCGGACTCAAGTTGCGTTGGTGAAATCGAGAGAAATTGGGAAGAAGTTGAGATTTGAAGTGAAGGTCAAGAGCCGAACACTGGAGGAAATCAAGAAGAAACATTATGTTTTGATATAATAATAATAATAATAATAAAGAGTAAAAGTGAGGGATTAGAGTGCAAAGATTGGTGGAGGCTTCTACTTGGCATATTACGTACCAACGCAAAGCTTATTGAGTTCGGTTACGGATCTCGATTCGGAGTTGTTGGGAATTTACTTAACATGCACAGCGGAAATAAAACAATTTTCAATTCCCAAACGAGGATCTGCAATGTGTTGAGATAGAAACTGTGATGAGAATGATACCTTTGATGAATTCCACAAACTCTTTTGCTTTTTCTTGAACTCCAATGATCACGATCTGCAATCCAAACTGTCCAATTGTCTAGCCTCCAATGGTGATCCACACAGAGAACAAGAACGGTGGCTAGGGTTTCTTTTCTTGTGCTAGCAAGAATAATAAAAATCCATACTGTTTTCAAATCCTAGTAGCCTATTAATATAAGTACAAATGGGCTGGCCCATCGTTAAACTTAACCCGATCCAATATTTAATTAATCAAATTAATTAAATCTGGTCCATGAATTAATTAATCCAATTAATTAATTCGGGCCTATTAATAAACAACCCAATTAATTAATTATCCAACACTTGTCAATTAATTAATTGGTAAATCTCATTCTGCTGATTCTCTTTTGTGTGTGACCCATTAGGTTCCCGATTACGATGCCTAACGACGTGAATTATTATTTTGATCTAATCAAAATCGATAAATTAAAACGCTCATTTTAATTTATCACTAATTCACTTTCGTTGTCCCAGATTGATATCTAGCAATGTGAAGGGGCAATACATGTGACGGGAAATATCACGTAGTATGAGAAAACCAAACTTATTCGTTTACCGTGAAACTATAATCTTTTTGTCAATATGATCCGATCAATTATGAGATATGGACATGTGTCGATCTCAATTATCGATCATATCTTTTATCCCACTGTTAAGTCAATGTACGTCGAAAACTCTTTTCCGACTTATGAGTTCACCTTGGCCAAGGATTTCATTATCAACTTAATTGGATAAAATGTAGATCATAACCTCTTACTATTTAAGAGTGACGAATCCTCTATTTGTCATTCACAACCTTCATATGATTCTTGAGATACCCGAACGATATTGTATTAGCGACCCTTGGCAGAGCAACATCCAACACCACCAAAATATGATTGTCCTCATATAAGGTACCATGATGACCTCAAGTCAAAGGACCAATTCCACTATCGAACGTTAGAAATTAACCACTAACACTCAGATAGTTATCCATGTGGAATCTCTCAGCGGGTCTCCAATGTTTTATTCTATAACAAAACATCCACGTATTCATTCAAGTGTCACCACACTTTAACTTGTGAGATCAGCTACTTACTTCACAAGTAAGAATGTCACACGCGATAGTCTATCCGTAATAACGATATACGTATCTCGTTATTACTTCGATCACGGACGATTTAAGATTCAGTCATATGTAATTTGTATCTCACAATCACAACTCCTTGTGATTAACAAATCACAAATACTTGAATTTACGGATTCTATTATTTAATTTATTAAAATATTAATTCAATTAAATAATAGATATTGCCGTACATATGCATTGATTATATATATATTCAAAGTGTTTATGTCCAAAGTTGATTGGACCTAGGGCATAACACCTACAGGAGTTTCCTACCAACCGCTGTCTATCACGGCTCATTTTCAGAGCGAAGTGATTGCATTATTGTTTTATCCGATTAGCCTCAGGGAATACTATTTACATCTTCCAGCATAATGCCCAAACTTCATACAACAATATATTTCACAAAGGAATTAGATGAAAAAACATCAATGCCAACAAAATTGTCAGATTGAGATGCTGTTCGGAGTTACACCAGGAGCAGACGAAGGTAAAAGCAATTCATATGGAGGAACACCAGCACCACTTCTGTTTTCAGATGTATGTCCTTGTATCATCGATGAATAATACGTTCAATCTCAACTAATTTGGTCGAGAATCTTTCAAATAGTTGATGAACGTCAGGATCAAAAAATGAAAGTCTTCGAATATGGTGCAGCTGATTCAAGTACGCTTTATCAGGAGAATGTTTTGACAGTGTGTCTTGGACTGCCATAACTTTAGTCGCTTGGAGTTGTATAGGCAGAGATGTCTAAAAAATATACTCCGGGTCAAGAAAGAACTTGTAATCAGGATCACCTTCCTGAGGTGTTACTTTATGCATGAGGGTAGCACAGTTAGGTATATACCCTCCCAATGGATATTGTTGTTTTGAAATACTGCAATTGCATGGATCATTACCAAGTAGTAAAATTAATTTTGAATCGAAGTATCATATCTAGAGAAATTGTATTGGGCTAAGTTCGAATTAATTTAACTTTAATCGAAACTATGAAAATTGGTGATTCTTTTAAAACTAAATTATCACTAACTAATATACTTGTGACTGCAATACCTAATTTAATGAAAATCAACGCAACATTGTGATTAATGAAAGTGTTATGAAAATGTGATGATAAAAAGTATACTAGAATCTCGAATCCCCTTATATCAATTCCCGTTAACCCCAAACCATCGAATTTGACAACATGATTTAATTATAAAAATCAATATTCCTAATTTATTTAACAATCTATCTCGAGTATAATTAAACATATTATCACATGTGACCCACCTATATTGGAGACCAAATTTGTAGTCGTGACTTACAATTTGTTAAATTGTGACCAATTAAGTTTATAATCTGTGACCGATAAATAATTTGTGACCAATTAATTTGATAATTTGTAACAGTGTAATACCTTGTGACTTATAAAATTTGTGATTTGTGATCAATAATTTTTTACTTGTAATTTTTTTATTTGTGAACAATAAATAATTTGTGACTTGTAAGATTTTTTTTATTTTGTGATCGATAAATAAATTGTGGTCTATAATTTTTTTTTATCGTGAAATAATTTGTGACCTTTAAAAAATTTTATTCGTGACAGATAAATAATTTGTGACCAATTAATTCAATAATTTGTGACCAAATAGTATAGAATTGTAACATTTATATATTTAATTAATAGAATATGTTTTAAATTAATTATTTCGTAAATAAAATTTAATTAATATCTAATTTTTGAAGTTTTAAACCTTATTCTTAGTTTTGAAATGGGCAATACTTAATCTCTTAAATATAAAATTTTTCCAAGTTGGAATATATGTGCAAATGTAGTTTGGTACTGAGACTTCGAGTTTGTATCCTACAAAAGAAAATTAGGGATTATTTTTGGTCGTTTTTATGGTTTTAGTATTTTATGATAATTTTAGATCAGCATAGTCACTTTTAGAAGGGATTATTGTATAAATATGTTCTCAATTTCAATTCTCAATATTCTACGCGAATCAATAAGTTCAAACCCTCATTATTGTGTGTGAATTGCAAGTTTTTATTCCTATTTCGTAGTATTCATGAACGAACCAGCATGAACTAGACGGTTGTTTGTAAATCCCATATCACATTTTTTGACACACCCACCATATCAACAAGGAGGCGCAATTGGGAGTTAAATATTTCATTAGCCATCGAACTTTATATCATGTCACGACTTATTCACCGAACTTTCAAAATTATCCCATTAGCCACTGAACGTTACTCTGTTATTGTCCATTACTCACCAGTTGAAATCTGTTAGTAGACGTGCTGATGTGACGGACGGAAAGTTGAGTTGGCCGATTAATTGTCTCCAAATGTGATGTTAATTGCCAACTCATCTCCAAGTCAGCATCATTTCACTTTGATAACATATCATACAAACCAGAAATGGGAAGAAAATCAATTTCATTTCTTGAAATCTTCTTAATCGAAATCAAAACCAAAACCCAAAATCCCCCAAATCGAAACCCTAAGCACGAAATCAATTATGTTTCTCAATAATCCAGATTCTGATTTTGTATGATCTTATGAATTGAGTTTCTAGAATCTTTGATTTTTGAAGCAGGGGCGGACCCAGCACCCGGCCAGCCCCCGCGGCCGCCCGTGCTGGGTCCTCCGGGACCTTGAAGTCCGCCGGGAAGAGTTGCAGCAGCCGGCGATCGGAAGAGGAAGAAGATGAGCAGCCAATGTTTTTTGTTTTTTTTTTCCTTTCTAACCATTGGGGCTTTGAGCTTGGGCTTTTATTTTTAAACAATAAGGCCCAATGGCCAATTGCAACCAACCCATTTCTACAAAGTCCAAATGCAAGATCAATCCCCAAATTGATTCAAACCAAATTGACCCAAACGAGAGGAGGCGAGGCAGGAGAGACCTGAGACGAACGGCGATTGGCGAAGGCTCGAAGTCGAAGCTTACCTGTGGCTGTGGGCTGTGGCTGCACCAGCACCACCACACGAGGCTCCTGTTATTTCCAGTTCCAGGCTTCCAGTCCAGCGGCACTGAGCTGCGGACCTCCAATTCCACTGTTCCAGCTCTCCGCAGTGCGTCGTCACGAGAAAGATTCCAGAAATAGCGGGCCGAGGCAAAGACTCAAAGAAAGCACAGTACGCAAAGAAGACTCAAACAGCACGCGGGCAGCCTTCTCTCAATGTCGGTCAGTCCTCTTCGCTGCTCTCTCGTTTCTTTTTCTTTTTCTTTTTGTTCCTTTAGTTAATTTCAATTTTGGTTTGAGTTTTTGTATTTTTGTTTTTGTTTATATAATATGAATGTGTAGTGTAAATTGTTTAATTGTAAATTGTAATGTGTTTGTGATTTGTGAATCTAAGAATATTTATTGCCTGCAGTCTGGGATTTCAGATTTGTGAATCTAAGAATATTGGGGATTTTGAAACTTGATGATGTTGGTAATTTAGGTTTTTAGGAAATTAGGGATAAGTGAAAAGAATTAATGAAGAAAATGTTGGGCTCAATTAAACTATGTGTAGACTATTTTTTAATCCATTTTAATTGAAAAATAAATTGGGGCATTTTGCAGATTATGAAGCGATTTTTTCAATCGAAACGAAAGTCCATACCTGATTTTTCTTTGTCTAGTTGTGCATTTAGTCCCGCCGTTGATTCTAGTCGAGCACAAGAGTTATTAAATAACACAAAGAAGTCCCGATCTCAATTCAATGGGGATGATCTTGTATCTGATCCAGTAAACGCCCCCCAATCGACTCATACGATCCCAATAATTTTTAATATTATATAATTAAATATTAATAGACGACATCGTTCTTACGATAGCTGATGGTCGAAGTTGACTGGTCAACGTTGACGAGTCAACGTCCGCTCGGGCTGAGTTGAGATCCTAGGTCCGCCACTGTTTTGAAGTGGGGATTATGATTTTTGATCAATACTGATTTCGGGCACTTGAATTTATGCTCGAAATCGCATAAATATCAGAGTTTTTTGAGTGGGTTTATAGAAAAAGAAGATCGGGAGAGCTGATCGAATTCATCGGTAACAAAGGATTCTGCTAAAGCTTATCAAAATTTTGATAGTTTTTGTGGTGGGGGTAGTTATAGGAATATCTCCCCGTTCACACATTGATTGGTGTTTCACAATTCAAATAGAATAGTTTAGTTTAAAGAATCATGCTGTAGATATTGCACAACGAATCATGGTGAATTGCGAAAAAAGGGATTGTTTGAGCATAAAGAGTTTCATCAGGCCACGGAATTTGAACTATAGTATAACTGATGACGAGTTTTGGCTATTATGGTATTCATCAGGAAGAGGCCCAAAAGAGGAGATAGAGAGATTAATTATTGAAGCTGGTGGTGTAAAATCTCTATTTGGATGCGTACATGGAGTTGCAGCAATTCACAAAGCAAAGAAGGAATGCAAGGGTCGATGAAGCAATCGACTGTCGAGAATACAGACACGGTGCCTTGTCCCATCCCGGATGGTTTGACCAAGACATTAGATAAGCTCGAGGAAGACGAGAAAGGTAGAATGTCTGATTCACCCTTCACAAGATTGCTTAGAGCCAGAGGACGATCCCCAGCTTGGTATTCATAATTCATCGGTGTCTGATCATGAAACAGACTGATGATGATTATCAACTTATCTTGATTCATCATCCTTTGTGAAATGTACCTAGTAGTTGTTTCAACAATTTGTGACCTCCACAATAGGATTGTAAAGAGAGTTTTTGCTTCGAACTTTGTCATGTTTGTAGCATAATATATGTTAGCATAAAGGGGGTCGAGACGGAGGAGAGATCCTTCTTATTAAGCGAATAATCATTTGGAATGACCCAGGATGAGTTCTACTCTGCTCTAGCATAACGCAATATGTCATCTTCTTGCTGTTGCTAGTGCTAATAAGAGCTTTTCAATCTACTGCACTAGTGCTACTATCTATCTACACTTGTAGTGTTTTTTTATCATATGCTAATATCTACACTTGATACCCATGATTTGTGTCAAAATCCAGCACTCTCAATTACATATCAAGCATAATTTACAAATTATGCTTACCAAACATATCATACATGTCAAACAAGATTTCAATTAATAGCCAAAAAATAGAAAGGTACACCGAACATAATTTATGCCAAACTTAGAATCAATTACATAGACACGGAGTTTGACAACTACAACATAAGCCCTTTACTCGATTACATAGATGTAACTAATTCATGTACATTTTTCCTTTCCTCTCCCGCTCTCCTTCGTAGCTCTTTTTCACTTGCGGAATGTCATATTGACGGATATCTCCACGTCTTCTTGTTCTATTATTTGAGCAAATTTCCTTGACATACACGACAAATCTTCATTCCACTTGAAATGTCCACAATATCTATGACTCATGCAGCAATTATGGTAGCATTCTTCATCCAGCACGGTGTCATCCCAGATATGAAATAGCTTTAGAAAACATAACAATCTCCTGGCTGCATGTCCATGAAATCATCTTTGTCAATGCTGAAGAATCTATAAATATCAAAAAAGAAAAAAAGAAGAGCAAAGGATACATACGTGCACTCACTCTCAGATTCTCCATTTGTCATACGAAAAATATTGCATTGTTTGATTATTCTTTAACTCACTTAGCGTAACATCAGATATCTTCATCTATAAATTCCATTTCTTGAAGCCCAATGGTACATATCTAGCAGGGTTATTCGTAGGGTAAATTATCAATTTTCATCGTCAATTTTCTTGCGCTTCCTTTTGAGCCATTTTCAGTAACAAATTAGAAGCATTTTCATTTTGAGGTGGATTTGGGGGAATGGATTCTGGGTTGGATTCGAGACCCCTCTTCTTCCTTTCCTCTTCTCTGCAACCGCTTGCGCTTATCAATCTCACCGATTAAAACAAAAAATTTCATTACATAGTCCGTTATATTGAGACATATTTTTGGCATAGAAAGTGATCGAATTAGAGAATGATGTCTGAATCAAAGTTGTAGCCAAATGGGTTAGCTTTTCAACGCATTTTGAATCGTCTCAATCGAACATCGGAATACAAAGTTATGATAAAAATACTGAAAGAAGGTGCAGCTGTCTGTTTAAAACAAGAAATTCCGTTACATAATCCGTTAAAACAACAAATTCCGTTAGTTTTTCCGTTAAACCAACAAATTCCGTTAAATAGACACTTTTTATATATAGAAAGAAGTTCAAGCAAATTTGGTCCGTCTCTTAAACTCAACCTGGTCCAGTGTTTAATTAATCTAAATAATTAAATTTGGTTCATAAATTAATTAACTTAACCATTTAATAAGCAAACTAATTAATTAATTGTCCAACACTTGTCAATTAATTAATTAGTATATTTCATTCTTCTATTTCTCATTTTGTGTGTGACCCATTAGATTCTCGATCGTTATGTTTGACAACGTGAGTTATTATTTTAATCCAATCAAAATCAATAAATTAAATTCCGTTTTAATTTATTATTAATTCACTGTATTTGTCTCAAATTGACATCTAACAATGTGTTAAGGTAGTACATATGACGGAAAATGTCACATGGTAGGACAAAAATAAACTTTTTCATTTACCGTGAAATTTTAATCCCTTCATCAATATGATCCGATCAATTATGAGATATGAAGTGTATCAATTTCAATTATCGATCATATCTTACATCCCACTATTAAGTCAATATAAATCGAAAACTCTTTCAAACTTATGAGTATACATTGGTCAAGGATTTTATTATCAACTTAATTGAATGAAATGTAGATTATAATCTCTTACTATCTAGGAGTAACGAATTTTCTATTGATTATTCGCAACCTTCGTATGATTCTTGACATGTCCAAACGATGTCGTATTAACGACTTTTGGTAGAGTAACATCCAACATCACTAAAGCATGATTATCCCCATATAAGGTACTATGATGATATCAAATCAAACAAACAATTTCACTACTGAACGTTAAATATTAACCACTGACACTCAGATAATTATCCATTTAGAATCTTTCCAGCGGGTCTCCAATGTTTTGTTTTTCAACAAAACATCCACGTGTTCATTTAAATGTCACTATATTTTAGTTTATGAGATCAGCTACTCATTTCAAAAACTAATTACCTTCCATAGAATACGTATAAGATCCAACTTAAAAGTACGTGAAAAAAAAGTTTGACATAAAAATAACTTTTTATAGCAACCAATAAGAAAATGAACAACAACCAGATTCTATATCTTGACTGATGATTTGAATCAAGAATCCTCTCCCAATCCCATTAATGAAAGACTCCCAATTATCTTCAAACTTCTCTCAATAATCTTCTTCCTTATAGCGATCACTGCTCTTACTTGTATCCCTTCATTTCTTTTAGAGGCCAAAACCCCATTATTTTCCTTTGCCTTTTCTATCACCTTTGTTGCACTATCCGCATGTCTTGTTATCACCACTTCTGATCACTGCTCTTACAGGCCTGCTGGTGTCTGACCCACTTAGCCGAGTCGGGTTCCTGGCAAGTCTCTGGTGTTCTCCGGTGGTGTTGATGATCCCTGGTCGCCAGAGTTCAGTGGTTCTTGGCTGAGCTGTATGCATATTTTCCCACAAATTCCAAGTCAATGGGAAAAATTTACAAATGAAAACTACAGATTATAGAGTATGGATATAAATATAATACTACATTGGAGACAGAAATTTTCTTTACATAACATATGGTTAAGTTTATTATTAAAGAATCCCACTAAATCAATGCAGACTATAGTAAGGTTCCTTGAACATGAATAAATATCTTTTTATGATTAAAAGGTGGAGGAAAATTTCACGTGGGATTTAAGAAAATCGTGAACTTAATACTCTAATTATTCTGCTTAGTTTTATCGAAATTTTATATACGAACATAGACTGTCTTAACTATTGCAAATTGAGTGGTTGTAATCTATCCCAAAAAAATATACTTAATCTAATGCAAAACCAAAATACTTGGAGCTTCTGATAAAATAAAAAATATGTAATTGTCAATAAAATTTTTTTTTTTTTTTTTTTTTTTTGCTCAGTTAAATCCAAAGAATGCCAGTTACAGTATCTATTATTCAAGGAGGACTCCTTCAAGTAGTATCAGCCTTTACTATACTTCCCTCCAATTTCATCAATTGGTCATGCTACAGACTTAAACAGACATGGATAATTATGAGATGGGATCCTTTCGAATGGACTAAGAGAATGCCTAGAATTACTATTTATTTTCTTTCGTTTTTCCTAATTAAAGAAATAATTGAAAAATAAAACAGCGAGTACAAAAATGATTAATAACACCAATATAGATTGGTACCATTCAATTCAACATTTTGTTCATTCGAGTTTGATTGTGTCATAGTGCTATAATTCGAATTAGGTTTATCGTTGGATGAACTACATTTTTGATATTGACCAAAAAAAAAAAAATAAGATGATAGGTACAAATAGGCCGTGAACAGCCAACAATTATACTCTAAAAATTTGATAGATTTGATCTATAGTCATTAGATTAGGGCCTCCTAAAATGATCCACTAAATTCATTGAATTGTTCCAAATGATCAAAACAGTTAGCTATTAATGGAATTTCTTATCGGCTCCCTGTAAAATATTCGTTTGACCGATGGCTTTCAAATACATCATAAGCTAAACCATTATTGATGAATAACTAAGTAACCAACTTGCAATGAATAGGAAAGGTACATTGATGCTATGAATGACGTCCCAGTATATAGATAAGCCTATAATAGTAAAATAATTGTGCATTTGAACCTCTTGTTGGTTGGTGACGATATAAATTTCAGTGCTAAAGAATAGTTTGTGTAGAATCTTTTCGATTAAAGTACACCAATCGAATAAGTTTTGCATTGTTGAGTTTGTAGCACGAAGATTCACACAAGTCATGACAAAAGCACGATGCAACTAATTATAGTGGCGGACGGCGGTGGGGGCTAGCAGAATTTTTTTTTTCCTTTCATAGATGATCGATGTTGCTATTTTTTTTTTTTTTTACTTTTATTAAAACTGCTTACTGTTAATGGTAATTGTTCAGTGCAATAGCGTGTCACTGTGCATTAATTGTTATGTTTATATTGTGTTATGTAAATATAAGGTAATTGTTGTGCAAATTGTATAAATTGGAATTTGAATTATTACAGACATGTTTAAGAGCTCATTTGAGCCTCATTTTTATTGAAGAATACATTTTGAAATAATAAATTGATGGAGAATGTATGATTAACAAATAAGAAAAAGTTTTGAATTTACATGTAATATTATTTTATTGAAGAATATAGATTAAAAAGAAAAGAGAAAAATGTACTATGCAAATAATGGGTATCAAACAAGGGTCCAAGTGTAGCTAAAATTAAATAGTATGGCATTGATTACACAAATTTTATTGATTCTAGACTAAGTCCTCAAAGGGGTAATTATTGCCACTACAAATTTTATTATATGTATCACGTTTTTCTTATTTATTTAAATAACATTAAGTAAAATTACATAATTAGAGTTTTGGGTTAATGAACCATTACTATGTACTCAATTTATGGTAATGATTTTGGGTTAATGAATCTCCAGTATTCAACTATCCAAGTGGATATACAGTGGAAACCATTACTTCATTTGTGGTGTGCTTGGCCATTGCAGTGGTGGAATGAAATTTCAAGTCAACATTGCAGCCATAGTTGGAGGCGGAGCAACCACGACGACATCGTCAAGAACCACTACTTCACCATACAACACTACAGTTTCACCGGCAACCCCCAACACTATAACGACACCCACTGCACGCATTGTTTCTCAATAGGGTTTACCTTCCCCATTTCTTCTTCTTTATCTTCCTCTTCTTTAAAAAAAAATAATAATAATAATAAGAAAGAAATAGTTTCTTTTCTTTCATAATGAAAATTTTCAGAATGAGTTGAAAGGATGAGGAAAACGAAGAGTAATATATTGGGATAATGAGTGCATTACATTACTTTATTATTATTATTTTATTTTTTTTATTGGATTATGAGTATATTTGTAAATTTGGTGTGATATATTTATTAAAAATATATTTTAATTGTGGTATGATTATAATGTGGTGTAATAAGTAAATTTTGTGGTGGTAATATAATTATTCGAACCTAGATTGTAAAAAATTATGAGGAATTTAAAATGTCCAATTATATGCTTGTCAATTGAAAATTGTCTAATTTTAATAACTTTTGCAAAAATAGCCAAATTTGATACAAATTGCCTATTATACTCTTAATAAAAAATGAAACAATTTTTTTTTTCAAATTGTCACAAATTTCAATATGAACAAGTAGTTTAAATATGAAGCTACATTAATACTAGCTAATACCTAACGGATTCATTTGCTTTCATTCTCTATTAGGTATTGATCAATGATTTTGGAAAATAATGGAGAAGATGAAGTAAGAAAGCCATTAACATTAAAAATAAATATATGTTTCCAATTCATAAGAAAATAATATGATTTCATTTCGAAAAATTAAATCTCATTCAAATTTGCGAGTTGATTAGACTCTCCACAATTCTCGATAGAAGATATTTTTTAGTTGAAATCTTGTTTTGTTGATAAATTGTGTTTAATAGTTAGTGTTCTTGACATTTTATGACGTTTTCGACATTTTAAAAGTTGTTACCGACATTTGGACCATATCTATCTCAACACTTCATTTGTCTAGAATCATTTGTCTAGAACGAGATTTCGTTCCGAGCATAAGAGTTCTATATATTTCATAAATTCTTGACATTTTAAGTGTAGTTCTCGACATTTGATACATGTTAATCTCGATGCTCAATATTTCATTTGTAGGGAACGACGGTCCGATTATACGAGTTGGGTCATGTGGCTTGGGTCGGTTTTCATAGGTCTTATGGGTGGATCGAGTAATGAGTAAATGTTTTATAGGTCATGCTACTTGTACACTGGGGTTGATACTTCGGTGTACAGCCTCCCTCACCAGAGGGGGCTCACGATTTTTTTATTGGTCGCGGGCCCCCCTCTTGTGAGGGAGCGATACATCAAGGTGTCAACCTCGGTGTACAAGTAGCATTTTTCATGTTTTATTTACTCACTTATAGGGAAAAGTGGGCATTTAATGCATAATTGACATAGTACTTTTTAAAATAAGTAGTATAAGTTATGTGTCAGGTTATTATTTGTCAATACCATTTTTAATTATATAAATAATTTTGTCATCATTGTTGAATTTAAAATTGCTAATGAGTGTATTTTGGTCTAAATTATAGTAAAATGGACATTGAACAAAATTTGAATATTTTTGTAAATGACCGTGCAAAAGTGGACATTTTTTGCAATTTTCTCAAAAATTATTTATGTTTTTCCGTTATTTGAGGTCATTACATGTCATTGTGTTTGTTAGAAAAAAACGCATTTTATGATATTAATAATAAAGTTATTAATTGTTATACGATGTTTTTGTAGTATAACTCATAGATAACAATTTTAAATAATTAATAAATTTTTTATGTTATTAAATTTTGTGTTCAAAAACTTAAAAATTAAAAAATCATAATTAAATTTTACTCTCATCGCAAAAAGGCTTGAGCGAACCCACTTATGGCGTGGGTAAAGCGAGTTCTGTGCGCCCAACCGTCCACATTTCTCGGAGGCTCGTTTCAGCCTACAAGCCCGTCCCAAAGAGGATGGGATTCAGACGAGCTAGTGGTCGAATTCATTACTGTTTTAAATTATTTTCTATTTAATTTTCATTCATTTTCTATGCAGGCCATATCCGTGCTCGCATGCATGCCTTCACAATTAGCCAGATCTGATGCCAACCAACTCAACACCAAGCTTTCCCGAGTAGTTTTACATGGTATAGAGCACATCTGGATCGAAATCTCGTCACCACTCATTTAAATAAATTGTGCACATGTTAAGTTGCGATTGGAAAAAATAAATCTCACCATACAAGTTAAAGATGAAATTAAAATGATATACATGTAACATTATTTAACAACTTAAATTTTTAAATCAAATAGTTCAACAAGCCCATTATGAGTCTTCTTTTCCCTGGCGCAGATAGGCATCCTGGATTTGAGCCAAATACCTCGTCCGTAAAGTAAATCATCGCTACTTAGACACCATCACATTTTCTCCCGAGTGTTGTATGGCTATTGGCTACCCTCATGGGCGGACCCAAGGGGGGTCCTGGGGGCAGGTGCCCCCAACTTTTGAGATTCTCTTTTTTTTTTAAATCACGTTTGTTGTCGATTGAAATTTAAATTTTAATCTAAATCAAAATTAACAATTAATTTTAATAACATATTTTCATGGAATTCATAACTATTTAATTTGTACCAAAATTTATTAAAATTTTGATTTTAATCTCCACCAAATAGGGGTAAAATAAAAATAAATTTGAATTTCGAAATATACAAATTTTAAAAATTCTCCGACGATTATACACTAATCGAATCTACAAATTGTTTGTATTATTTCGAAGCTTATTTCAATAATTACATTGTAGACATATCGAATAGTTCAAACATATATAGAAAATAGTTAAAAATACATTAAACATGAACCTTTAAAAAGACGTCTAATTCGCACTTTTTTTAAAAAAAAAATCAATTATTTCATTAACATTTATTATTTTTGCGATACAAATTTCTCAATGTAATTTTTATCATTTTATTAGAAAATTTTCAAAAATTTCAAAAATTTTATATCTGTAAAAGTCATATCTCATGTAAATTTTTGAATGTAAAATTACATGGAGTACGATCTTTTTGGATGTAAATTTTCGATTGTAAAATTTCTACCAATTTCTTTACAAGTTCGATTGAGTTCTGCGTCCGCCCCTGGATACTCTAATTCCTTCATATAATGAAAATTTTGTATATAAATTTTATTTAAGCCCTAAGCATGGGGCAGGTTCTTCGCCATAGGTTATTTAGATTATATATGCAATTTTATCCTTGAAAGAAAGCGCAGTCCACGAGCAAAATTTTTCGATCAGTTTGGACAGAATCCATCCAAAAGGACCAATTGTGTCAAGAATGTAAAGGTTTTAAACCAGAGACAAGACTTAAAAGTTTCAAACCAAAAATACAAGATGGGCACAGGTTTGGGACCAGCTGCGCCAATTTTCCCATCCTAATACTAAATGCCATTTGGATCTTGGCACTTTTATAGGATTACACAGGCTTAATGAGATGAATGCATGTAAAAACTAAAAAGTAAAAACTCAATCATGGTCATTGTATCTTTTCGTTTTTATGATATTCAACATTTTCAGAAAAGAAAAGGTTATAAAAACCAGTTTTCATCGAATTTACCTCCTTGTTCACGAAATATCATTTTTGGTCCATACAGATCTCTCAGTTGATATTGCACCCTCTAAAACCTTAAAACCATCTTCTTTATCATTTGTACGAATATATGTCAGTACATACATTCTCTCATTTCAAGAACATTCATTGATTGGAGTCAAGACTATGGTCCGACCAAAAAACTCCTATAAGAATCACACTTAACATACATATTCAATTTCACATTTCCACGACATTGATGCACTAGATTACTTCTCCAATGAGAATCGTGTATAACAGATGGATAGTCAAAGAGGAGTACAGGTAGACATGTCACAAGAGAGATGAAATATTTTCTACTACACATCCATAAATCAATTTCAAGCAGCAAAAACGACAACATTTGGGAGTCACATTGCTATTATTTCACCATTTTAAAGTAATTTACCAAAAATACCTGAGTGATGACTGTATCAGAACAAGGCTTAGAAAAGGAAGTAATTACGTGAAAGTGGAACTGTAGAAGCCGCTGGGCAGGTAAGAACCTCTCCATCTGCAATCACTGTGTACGTCTCTGGATCCACTGTGATTTTGGGAAGGGCATCATTGAGTTTCATGTCGAGCTTTGAGAGCTTCCTCACATTGCTTACAGCTTCCACTCTCTTGTTGAGTCCATAAAGTTCTTTCACCCCAGAATCTAGAGCTGCCTGTGAAATAAAAACGTGTAAAAGAATGCAAGGAAGAAAAACAAAGCTCAAGTTATCCAAGTGATTAATCTTCGAGTCTCTGTGCATGTGTGTGTCTGAGTGTGCGCGTGGGAGAGAGGATAAGGTCTGCACCTTGCTAACAAAAGCGATTGAATTAGAACTCCCAGCCTTGCCAAATGCTCCAAACATAGGCCTCATCACCACCTGTTACAATTTGTCCTGTACTCATTAAATGTAGACGAATATTTTGAAGAATAATGCTATTCATTCTTAGTAGAGATTATTATAGATCTAGGTGGCAGTAGACAACTTAATTCACTGTTCAATGCATTAAAATGCATTACAACTCTATTGAACAGTGAATCAGAGGTCGACTCCACCTAGACTCGTGATCACCTCTCCTAATGATGAATAGCATTACTCTATTTTAAATTGTCAAGTCTAATGGGAAGACTGGAACCCATCCCAACAAGCAAGTTTACAATTTTCTAAGTTCTTTACCGCATTTCTGTGGTCATAAATCAACGTTCTTATGGGATATTCAAGGTTTTAACTTCAAGAAAAACAAGTTCTAAATTTTAACCATCAACAGAAAGCACCTCCAGCCTCAACTTTAAAAACTCCCAATGATTTCTAACACAAAAAATTTGATTTTAGAGTTCATTGGCACTGGTGATACTTTAATCGGCAAAACTATAGAATCAAAAGAATATGAGACTGCTCATAAATCTCCTGAGAACATCGTAAATAATATCAACATTACAGGCTCGGGAGTCGGGATGCTAGCATTTGGATCGCCCATATTAGACCATGCTATTGTTCCACCCTTGATCACCATTTCTGGTTTAGCCCCAAAAAATGACGGTTTCCACATAACAAGATCAGCCAACTTGCCCACCTAAAGCAAAGTAATATACACAACTTTCAGGTGTAGTTAATTTGCTGTGAATACATTAAAATATCTACTTTCACCACGGACAAGTTCAGAATTAGGATAATGTAACTTTAGTTCCTAACACGATAAAAAAATCAAAGTATAGTTATTGTACCTCAACTGATCCAACATACTGAGAAAACCCATTAGCTATTGCAGGATTAATTGTGTACTTTGCAATGTATCTCTTGATCCGCAAATTGTCATTTTCTGCATTGCTTCCATGGGTTCCTCTGAATAGCTTCATCTTATGGGCAGTCTGCCAAGTTCTTGTAATCACCTGTCAAGAGAATTGCTCATGTAGGTGGAAGCGAGTATCGAATGAAGAACACTATATACCCCATTCATTCCTCAGAATGCAGGGAACTGATAATCAAGACTTGTTAATTCGTGCACAGATATTGGTCATTGGTTGACTCCGAACAATACCAAATAATTGACGAAAATTGAGAGAACTCTCAATATAAATTTTATTCAATTAATCAAAGGCCACATAACAATGACCATAACCTTGGCTTTTAAAGAAAACCCTCCAAAATATGAGTTAAATAAAATTGCAAAAAAAAAAAAGCCCTAACTTTCAAAAACAAAACATGACTAAAGTCTAATTAAAACAAATCATAATTAAATAAATGGTGAATCATCTATCATATGTCCATTTAGCCAAGTCCACTTGCATCAATTGCACTGTCAGTATTGCTTTTCAACTTAGCACAATACATGTAAAAAAAGTTTGACAAGAGTAAGCATCGAGTGAGAAGCATGCATCTAAATTCAGAAGATGGTAGAGAAATGTGAGTAGAAAGAACCTCAGCAATGCGTCCCATAGCCTGTGAATCAGAAGCTATGATACTTATTGCCCCCATATCATGCAAAATGTCTTCTGCTGCTATTGTTTCAGCCCGAATCCGTGACTCGGCAAAAGCTACATCCTCTTTAATGTCCTTGTCAAGGTGATGGCAGACCATCTGCATGCATTTTAAATATTGTGAAAACAGATTTCTTATCTTCTCGTCGCTTTTCACGTACTGTACATTTAGGATAATAAATTAATACTATAGCATCCTCTCTTACAAGCATGTCAAGGTGCTCATCTACAGTATTTATAGTGTAAGGACGTGTTGGATTAGTTGAAGATGGGAGGACATTCTTTACACCGCAAACTTTAATAATATCTGGAGCATGACCACCACCTGCACCTTCACTGCAAAAATTACATAAGTGCATGCAAGAATATTTGACGTGATGTTCTTCCCATAGTACATAATCGGGGACCCAGATAGCAGAGGCTATACCTGTGATAAGTATGAATCGTTCTATCTTTAAATGAGGCAATTGTATGCTCCACAAATCCAGATTCATTCAAGGTATCTGTATGGATATTAACCTAAAAAAATATAATGCAATTTGTAATCAGTGAATAAAATCTTAAAACACATTAAGAGACTTAATTTGTTGGAACAGAGAAAAAGTAATACTTGAATGTCATATTCTTCAGCAACAGTCAAACAATTGTCTATTGCAGCTGGAGTAGTTCCCCAGTCCTCATGAAGCTTCAGCCCCATTGCTCCGGCCTTGATTATTTCATGCAGGCCATCTGCTTTGGCAGTATTCCCCTACAATAAAAGAATGTGTTACTAGAACACAGAGTATACATCCCCATCCCCCAATATGGCACCACACCTTATGACACATCATTTTCACTTTTTTAAAGTTTTCATGTAGGGCAGCAAAACATCCCAGGCCGAGATCAAGAAATATCGTCAGTAGTGTGTGCAGTTAGTAAAACTTTGTTAAATGCTCCAAGAAGTAGAAGGGGAAAAGCATGTCCACACAGAATGAGGCAAACTTTTCCTGTGAAACCGAAATCAAGGGGCATTTCTTCTGTAGCACTTTTATTGAGTCTTCACGTAGAGCAGCAAAAAATTCAATAATTCTCACAACAGTTAGCCGATCGGGAACATAAGGACATTTAGGGTTGGCTAATAAGATAGAAAGGTCCAAGGGCGAGATCAAAATATCTTGTGCATTAAGTAAAACATTGTCAAATGCTCCAAGTAGAAGGGAAAATGCAAGTTCGCACAGAATGAGGCATACTTTTCCTGTGAAACCGAAATTGAGGGGCATTTCATCTGTTGATTGCAACATTAGTTTCATGTGCTGTGGTGCAGGAGTACAAGTAGTTGCACGTGTCCCATCTGCAGGTCCAGTGCCACCTCCCACCAATGTAGTGATGCCTACACGTGATACATAAAAGGAAAGAAACAAAAAGAGAACGATGTTCACTAATTTTTTCTCAAGTATAGAGCAGAAAAGTTGAATTTCCTTGCAGTGAAGTCGTGACTTCTCCATAAAATTATAGGCATGACAATTCATAGAAGCTTTAATGTAGATAATAATTAGAAGATCCAAAAGGAACCGTAAGTGCTTAGACCGACAAGAAATTAACTAACATGAGCACATTATCCTGTGTGCTAGCAACAAAATTCCACCATTAATCAAGAAATCTCACCACTTGATATTGCCTCGTGTGCTAATTGAGGACATATAAAATGCACATGACAATCTATGGCTCCTGCTGTTACAATCATCCCTTCTCCAGCAATAACCTCAGTATTTACCTGACCACAAAGATCAACCAAATAAATGAGTGTTAAATTCAAAAGTTTTTGTACCTGTAACACAACAACCATTATGATATACTGGACTCACTCCAACAATCAAGTCGTATACTACTCCATCCATCACATCTGGGTTGCCAGCTTTTCCAAGGGCAGTAATAAGACCATTTTTTATGCCAATATCTGCTTTAAATATTCCAGTATAGTCAATGATAACAGCATTTGTTATGATGGTGTCCAAACAGTCACATGATGGATATGCACAACACTGTCCCGATCCATCTCTTAGTACTTTTCCACCACCAAATACACACTCATCCCCATAAACAGAAAAATCTCTTTCAATTTCTGCTAATAAATCTGTGTCCCCAAGACGAATTTTGTCACCAGTGGAGGGGCCATACATATTAGCATAGGTTTCATGAGATAGCACATAAGATAAAGCAGACCCTTCTTCAATGACACCTTCTCTGCAACTGAAAAATCAGTTCGAAATTTAGCATCTGCCATATTCATAACCAAAATAAAAGTGTAAAACTTAGGCAAATTCATGAAAAGCCAAACATAGCGTTCTGCTCTCTACTAAAAAGAGAAAAATAAAAGCTTCCTAACCTTGTAGTTTCCTCAGCAACACCAAATCCCCCTTTATGTACAGCTTCCATCACTGATGTGATTTTAGCATCATCTACTGAGCCATCAACAATTCCATTTCCTCCCCGAATAACCTGTTTGCCTCCAATCCTGACAAGAGTAACACTTTTTGCATCCCCTGGCTACCAGAGTAGGATAAATATCAATAAAGTCGTGATTTTTTTTTCTACGATATTTGTATCTCTACGGTCTGAGGATATATCATAGCTCTTAGCAAGTCAAAAAGCAAAGTATTTCAGAGAAGGGCACTGATTAGACAAGCTAAAAGAACAGTACCTCATTTATTCACCCCAATCTTAACAAAGGTTGTTAAGAAGATCCGACTTAGAAAATAAACTTTCCAAAAATTGATTTTATATCAGCAAGTTACAGAAGAGCTCAGGCTTGAATAAGAAAATTCCAACTTAAGTCAAGTGGATCTAGAGTCACATCAATTAGCCAAAAAAAAAATGGCATAAATTTAGATTGACAGGTCTAGAAGCTCAAATAGAGTTTGTAATAGGATGGAGCAAATTCTGAACAAGTTGTGCTCATGTGAATCATGTCTCGCATCAAATATCTATTTCTTGCAGTATAAATTGATCATTACTATAAGGGTATTGAAGTGGACAAATCAACTAGCCAACATATTGGAAGATATTATGTGTTAAACAAGCTTTTAGCAAGCAAATTAGATCTACGGTAAAGTAGCTCGATACCGAAGATTATAATTTGGGGAATGATATCTTAGCTAAGCATGTAGTCCTTGGCATGTTAAATGAGCCAAAGTTATATTACAGAAGAATAAATGCGTGCAAGAATTAAAGATTAAACTCCATCTTAATTCACCAATATTTGATATACGAGTGAAGGAAAAAAAAGAGAGAGAGAGAACAACTGGGTCATTGTGAAGTAAACGGGGTCACAGCATTAACCTCAAAGCGTGTTGCCGTCCCTGCCGGGATATTTAGCCGCGTGCCATATGCTCTCCTTCTGTCAAAAACCAAGAATGGGTTCACCTCAATAAAGGGATAGTGGCTCCCAACCTGAATATGAAAAATTCACCAATATCATTCATAACATTTTTCGATGCTTAGATCAGATTATTATAGCTGATATTTAGCTGTGTGTCATCATCTATCTTAACCTGAAATAGTGCACAAAAACCTCTTTGGAAGAGAAAGGTGCAAAAATCTTGAAGAAAACAAGTTTTCGGTCCTTTTACAAGAAGAGCATCACAGTTATGAGACTTGTCAAGTTCCTCTAATATAAATCCATGGGAAATTTTAGCTTTAATTCAAGTACCTGAATCGGCCTGTCACCCGTGTTAGCTACTTTCAGAATTATTGCTTTCCTTCCATAGTTAAGTGTAATATGTCCACTTCGACATATTATTTCACCAGGAACTTTACTGTCTTCAACTGTGGGAAACTTGTCTAATGAAGGAACTGCAAGCCAAAAACACTCTGACCTTTAGAAGGAACCACGTCATACAAACTTATTATTTTCAGATTTACACAGGCAAAAAATTAAGCTTGTAAAGCAAATTATCGTGATAAATGTGAGAAGTAAATTGAGCTTTTCACATGCATGGTCAAGAATATAAAATGTTGAGAGCAATAATTAAGCCATTTTTGTAGAATAGACTACAAATAAAGTTTGATTTAGATGATGGAACAGAATGTTTCATGATAAGTTTCTAAAGGATAGGTTTGCCACAAAGTTCAAATTATGTTCATTACGTATGATCATACACTAACCGCGTGTCCTACTAGAGCATGTTCGGCAAAAATTATAGTCTCTTTATAATTTTAAGTCAAAGTCAAACTTTAATTTTAACCACACATTCACAATTATTACCCACTTATTATCCACACATTTCTTGGGACCCATTACTCCTCTTCATTATAATCCCAATATAATTTCTCCCAAACAAGCACTAAGATTCAAGAACCCCAAAACTGGAGAAGTTCTAAGAGATAAATAATTGTAACCAATTGTTAAAGAGAAAAAATTCCACATCGAATAAAGTTGAAAATATAGACCAACTTATAAGGGTTTGGACTACTCCTCTTAATAATGTTGACATTTTAAGATAGAACCCCAAATTTTAATATAGCATCAGAGCCCATTAAGTTTCAACGAGTAATTACGATTAAAAAATGAGCACGTGAATTTCAAGATTGGTTTGCTCAAATGAAGCACCATCTTGTGGGGCATGTCAAGGGATAAAAAATGAAAACATAGACCAACTAATAAGGATTTGGATGGCTCCTCTCAACAAGTTTGACCTTTTAAGATTGATCCCATATCTTAATACCAACAACATAGGAAATGTAAATATACCTATCTGGTTATGTGGTTATTTTGAGGCCAAATTTCTTTTGAAAAATTAAATAGCTAACAGGTTAACAATTTAGATCAGTCTTCATATTCAAGTAAATCATAAGCTGCTCCCTTCACTTATCCAATTTTTCTATGTGGAAAGTTGTTGACTTGAAGTAAAGCTTGGGAGGCAGAATGTGAAACTAAAACAAGAAAGGCTGTGAACATTTTGAGAAGATGTAAGTGGTAAATTGTGGAAGTTATACAACAATATTTGTTGCAAATAATAGAAAGCAAACTCGTGAAGATTTGCAAAGTTATACAAGGTAACCACCTGGGAGAAAAGAACCATGTAAAGCTAGCTCCAGATTTCCATTTTCAAGTGCTATTGGATCATGAACTGTGATTAACTTCGTCCCATCAGGAAAGGTACCTTCGACCTACATGTAAAGTCAGCAGTTAATATAAATTTACATAAACTTTGATTCTCCTCTACAATGTCAAAGGGAGTCAAAATTTCATATGGGTCAATGAGGTTTAGTACCTGAACTGTATACAACAGATGAGGAACAGCTGGAAGAACTTGTCTCCTGTAAACAGAGAAGATATCTCTCAGAATTTGTGATTTCTGCCAAGGAGGTATCCAGAGTATTATTAATTAATTACAATCCAAAAAGAATTATGAATGACCAATTATATTGTCATGTATATTTCCTCATCATGATTTTCAGAATGTTCGCTCCTCTTTATCAGAACAACTAATGGCTGAAGAGACAGGATTCAAAGCCTTAGTCCTGCTTTGCCCAACAATGACACTGTGTGCTGCTACGTGCTACCTTTCATGCAGGGACTTCTTCACCCACTGCTCATCCTGCCAAACCACGCTTTTATACTTACTGCACGAGCTGTGACCATTAGTTATCATTTATTAGCACATAACTTCAGGAAACATTTTACAGACCATCGCTTTACACCTCCTAGTACTTTAAGTATCCGCAAAATAAATTTGAGAGGCAACTTCCAAATGCCAAAAACGCCTCCAATGTATCTATTTTTCTAAAATGAACCTTATATTTGCTTCATTTATTAAATTCTAACAAGGGTGGCAGAAATAAGTTATCTCCACTAACTGTTGCCTTCTATTCTCCCTTTCTAGGAAACTCGATTCTTCCCTTCACCCAAATGAATTAAATGAATTTTCACTTTCTTCAATTTATTCATCTATTTATCAAAGCGTTTCATATCAGAACTCTTGTTTGCATGGAAAAGACTAATAGCATTATCAAAATTCAAATCCACTTAATCACCGTAGTATCTGCACTACAAAAATAAAGAAAGCAAAGCTAAATAGAATCTGATACTACCTTCCCAGAAACTGCCTGCCAAGGTCCATCAACTCAGCCACGCTATTGTTACCATCGCGTACAAACTCCAAAATCTGTTCAATAGTCCCGAAAAGATAGTACATTAAACCAACACAGTTTCTAATACAAAACTGAAATTAATGCAGCTCAACAAATGCAAACAAGGTACAGTTCTATCCTCACTAAGGCATGGTTAGCTAAGCGTAAGACAAGTAAAAGTCACTTTTGGAATATTTTTTTGGAGAGATTTTTTAAAAATATTTTTCTCCAAAATCATTTCCAACCACACATTCTATGAACTCATAACTTTTCTTTACTTTTTAATCACACTTAAAAAATCATTTTTCACTTGAAAAATCTTTCCCAAACAAATGCTTAATTAAATTTTTTATTTCGAAATATAATTGGATATGCAACAATTTTCTTACTTCTGATGAAAAAAGGAGACTAGTTGAAAGTAACTGTTACCATACTATTATTCCAACCATGACCGGTGAAAAAAAATATCTATTTTAAAACTTACTAATAACAATGAATACGAAAAACACATTCGTTCAATCACTTCAATGTCACGTCCGGTTTGAGTAATTAACATAAACATAATTTTTCTAAATAGCAAATAAACTTCTAAAAAATTGAAATAAAATCCCCAAAATTCAGAGAATACGAATACCTGAGTAGCTATAAGAGCAACAGCTTCAGTGTAATTGAGCCTTATGCCACGAACCAAACGCTTCTGCGCAAGGTATCCAGCATTATGGAGCATCAATTTTTCAATTTCTCTTGGTGCCAACTTCATTTTTCCCTTTTTTAAATGAATTATCAGACTGGCAGAATAAGAAATTGAAGTGATTTACGATTATAGCTGAAGAGAGAGTGAAAATTTGATTGATATTAAGCAATTTGATGGCTAATCATATGAATTTGAATCAAAATCGTTGAAGGAGATTGAAAGTCCACTGGGTGATGCGAACGTGCGTATTGCCGATGGGCTGATCCCTGATGATGTAACTGATGAGTGAAGTGAGAGTGATTGAATTGACTCGTGAAGAGTTTGGAATTATAAATTCCTCCCATAACTATATAGGAGTAAACACTTAACACCATAAGTAAGGGTTTTAATAGATTATGTCCCTGGTTTTCGAATTGAGATTTATTTATTTATTTTCTCTCCTCATGTTGGGGCTATAAACAGTCCACGCGACATGTCTTATCAATATTTCACGGATCATGCTACTTGTACATTTTTTTTTTTACACTAAATTTGATATTGTGCCACATGTCGCATCATAATTAGCCAGTTCACACTTTCCCACCAACAACACTTTGAATTTTCAAAAAAATGTCAAACTTCATGCCACTCAAACAATGTACAAGTGGCTTAATCCATATTTCACTAATCACTTCACACTATAAAATTATAAATTATCAACAAAAAATTTCAAGTGAACAAATTACTTGGTTATGTGATTCGAAAGAAAAGAAATTGAGATTGATTTCGATGTTTAAATATGAAGAATGGAATCAATATAATGAAAAAAAAGTTGTGTAAATTTGCATCATCTATTACTCTTAGGAATTTATTTTTTGAAAAATCAAGGATCATTTCATTAAGAATCTCTTAATTGTGTCCACCGGAAGGTGATAAGCCCCATTGGTGAATTAATGTGACTTGAATTGTGCTTTTGCCTCTGATTTGGACAATTGGATCAAACCAATGGCTGGGATTGGGTCTTGAGTTAAAACGACTTTCTAGTTCTTAATTTACGTTACTTATGAAATTTGGTTTGGTCACTTTACTATCTGATTTTTCTCTTTGATGAGACGATCTCTTTTTCTTCTTTTTCTCTTTAGCTTTGAATCTGTGAGATACTGAAAGCTATTTTGTAATCCTTGTAGAGTGATCTTGTTACAATAACATAGGCATGTAATAGAGGTTGTGTTGTACCGATTTAGAGTCATTTTTGGTCTGTACATTAGGGTTCGGTACTCATATGACTTTAATTTGGTATGATCTTTGGATCCTCTTGCATCTTGTACTCTCTCTCTCTCTCTCTCTGTGAAGTTTTTGTTGCACATAGTGACGGACGGGCTGGTCCTTGAGCCCCTAGATTAGGCTTTGGCTAAATTGGGTAAACAATTTCTTGTGTTGTTTCATTTAATTTCTGCATGTGGGATTGTTTAATTTTTTATCGCAAATTGTTTTCATCGATTAATTCCCAATAAACTGATACAAAAGCTTTTAGGGTTTCTAGATTTGCAATTTTTTTTGAAAAATAAACCTTGTCTGGGTCAAAATCATTGGGGATCTAGGCCCTGTCTGGAGTAAATTAAAACCAAAATTCTGACCGTTAGATTGGCCATTTTTTGACCGTTTGGAGCTCATTTGGGACCCACCTGTGAGTTAGCTAGTCAACAACGGTGGCTGCAAGTGGGAAAGCAACGGTAAGAAAAATGCTATTAAGCCCTCCCAGACAACGCCCTAGTTAGTTTTTTTGACCGATCTAATATATGTTACAATTGTAATCGATCAAAGGCGGTATGCCAATGGTGTGATCTCCTGGTGATTAAGTAGAGTCTTTGGCTATTGATTGGGGCGGTTCTTTCAAAGGTTCTTTACTGTTTTTAACAGTATAACGTTGTAACACTTGAAATTTTTTGGTACAGTAATTTCTATTGATACATGTTAGATAATATATGCATGTGATATATTCCTTGTGTGTAAATTGTTAGTTGATTTGCATATATATTTGTTCTTAGAGCATGTAGTGTTTCTGAATCACTGTATATATTGTGCAATTCTTAACTATTAGCCCTTTTATCTTTGTGATCATCACTAATGTCAATAAAATTCTTTGTCAAATATTATTTCTTCTGCTTTAATTTTGTACGAGTCACTGCATTTAAAATTGGAAATTTTTCAAAACTTTTTATGCTTAATAGTTGATCTTAAACTCAAGATTGCGCTATGTCCATAAGTACAAGCTACCCATTTACAGAATATGTGTTAGATTCGAAGGTCGAATTATCATAATTCGAAGAAAATGGGGATTACTCAATATGTATACAGAAAATAAAGGCCATTCTAGCCCAACAAAAAATTGCCAAAGCCTTTGATGACCTTTAAAGTTTTTCTGCATAACTTAAAGCTAAATCCGATGAGATTGAAGAGATAAATGAAATTGCACACAGTTCAACATTTATCTGACAAAGTCAGACCTAAGGGAGGAAATAGTGGGAAATACCCGGGTCACCCGACCAATTTTTCAAAATAGCCGTTGACTGGCTAAAAAAAAAAAAAAAAGGAAAAACTAAAAAAAATTTCAAAGTTTAGCATTTTCCCATTTTTACCCTCACAAGTGCCTTGGAAGAAAGTTGGGAAAGAGAAAAAAACTCAATCAACGTGCAAGGGGGACCAAAAAACCGACGACTCAGACCGGAATCGCCATTTCTCTTGAACAAGGTGAGTTTTGAAAACCATTATATGTTATTTTACAAAGCTTGGTTGAAATAATTGAATAAATAAAGCATGTTTTCGAATTTTTGTTGATTATTTTCGAAGAAATTGTTGTAGAATCAATTATTAATGGATGAAATGTAATTTGGGTGAGATTTGGGGTAGAGGTGTCAAGACGGACGGGCCGGCCATGACTCGTGAAAACCGGCCCGTGAAAACCGGGACCGCGGGCCGACCCGTGACCCGTGCGGGCGGTTCACGGGCCAAGGAGGTGTAACCCGCGAGCTTCGCGGGTTGCACCCCCACGGGCCGCGGTTAACCCGCGACCCGTAAAAAAAATTGAAAAAAAAAAAAAACAAAAATTAAAAAAAAGGGGGGGAGAGAGCCAAAAAAAAAAAATTTAAAAAAAAAAAATAAAAAAATTCAAAAAGGCGTAGGCTATTTGCATGGTCAATTTTTTTTTTTTTTTATTTTACCTAATGGTAATATAAATTTTCTAACGGTAATATCATCCCATTCATCGATAAATTCCAATTTATTCTTACATTTATTTTTACAATACCCTCTCATTAGCTATTATACATTTATACTTCATAGTTCATACTTGTTACTACCTTACTACAATTACAATTATTCAATTGCAAATATCATCATCATCTTGATTATATTTCTTCTTCTCGGTTCTCATTAGTCACTACTAAATTTTTTAATCCTACTATATTATGGATTCTCGCGATTCTTCTTCTCAAAATCCTATTTTCAATGATAGTTGCTCTCCATATGGGCCAAATTGGAAAAATTCTATATTTTTATAATTTTATTTATACAATCATACGGGCCAAACCGGAACGAACCGCGACCCGTGACCCGCATGGGCTCGACCCGGATGGGTCAGCGGGAGGGCCTGGGTTGTAGTCCAAAATTGTGGGCCGACCAGATGTAGGCCGGAACCGCGGCGGGGCGGGCTTTTTCACGCGGGCCGTTACCGGGCTCACATGTTGGCGGGCCGATCCGGCCCGGACCACCCGGATTGACACCTCTAATTTGGGGGATGGAGATCGTCGGAAATGGCGTTTTCCGGCGATCTCCGTCGAAGGAGATGCAGCAAGACGGCCCAGAAGGGCCGTCTGGGCCCGAGTGCAGGCGGCCGGACACTCGCCCGGACCACGGGGCCGCCCCGGACTGGGCCCTTACGACAGTTATTTTTTTTATTTTTTTATTTTTTTGTTTCAACAATTAAAAAATAAAATATAATAACGTATTTAATTTGATTACAAAGAATAAAAATAATCGATTATATTTTAAACTACTTATTGAAATTGTTTATAAACAATTTAAAATAAATTATTTCATTTAATTTCTATATTTTAATATTCTAATAATTATAGTTAAATAAACAATTTCAAAATAAATTGTTTATAATATTCTAATAATTTCTATATTGAAATATTCTAATAAATTCTAATAATTTCAAAATAAATTGTTTATAAACAATTTCAAAATAATTATAATATTCTAATAATTATAATTAAATAATTTCTATATTTCAAAATAAATTGTTTCTTTGAATTGTTTATTTAATATTCTAATAATTATAATTAAATGTTATACAAACAATTAAAATAAGGAATTTAATTAAAAATTCTTCTTGAAATATTTGATTGTTTATTTAATATTCTATTAATTATAATTAAATATTATATAAACAATTATAATTGAAATAAATTATTTAATTTAATTGTTTATTTTAATAGTTTGTTTAATATTTAATTACAAAAGGAGTCTAATGTCATTCGTTTATTCAATTATTGCATTATTTATTGTTCCATTATCCATTAATTCTTGCAGATAGTAGTTATTATCATTCGGCTAGTTTAATTTTCTCATATTATGTTTTATCTATTATATCTTGCACAAGATTCTAACATTTGAAATGTTGCAGGATGGATTTCCATTTAGATGATGCAGTCAAACTTATCCTCGAGAGCTTGCTCAATTCTTGACTGCATCGCCCTTCTTCTTTTTTTTTCCCCCCAAATTATAATTAAATATTATATACACAATTAAAATAGGCAATTTAATTATATACAATTAAATATTAAGTAAACAATTCAAATACACGATTTAAATTATTTCATTTAATTGTTTATTTAAATTTTATATTTCAATTGCTAATTTAATATACTTTTAATTATAATTAAATATTGTATAAACAATTAAAAAGGGTAATTTAATTATAAATTCTTCTTTTACAATTAAATATGAGTAAACAATTAAAATATGCTATTTAAATTATTTATTTAAAATAAATTATTTCATTTAATTGTTTATTTATATTTTATATTTCAATTGTTCATTTAATATTCTATTAATTATAATTAAATATTATATAAACAATTAAAATAAGCAATTTAATTATAATTGAATATTTCACGACAATAATTATGCAACATACAAATTATAATTAATAATATACTGATGAGTGCAATTAACTCATTAAACAAATATTCGATTGTTTATTTAATTTTATATTATTTATAAACAATACATAAAATATTCAATTAACAATTAAAATAATGAAATAATCGGTTAACAATTAAAACAAAAAATAATAAAATATTATTTAGTTATAAATAATAAAATATTAAATATTCGATTGTTTATTTAATATTCTTTTAATTATAATTAAATATTATATACACAATTAAAATAGGCAATTTAATTATATACAATTAAATATTAAGTAAACAATTCAAATACACGATTTAAATTATTTCATTTAATTGTTTATTTAAATTTTATATTTCAATTGCTAATTTAATATACTATTAATTATAATTAAATATTGTATAAACAATTAAAATGGGCAATTTAATTATAAATTCTTCTTTTACAATTAAATATGAGTAAACAATTAAAATACTCGATTTAAATTATTTATTTATATTTTATATTTCAATTGTTCATTTAATATTCTATTAATTATAATTAAATATTATATAAACAATTAAAATAAGCAATTTAATTATAATTGAATATTTAACGACAATAATTATGCAACATACAAATTATAATTAATAATATACTGATGAGTGCAATTAACTCATTAAACAAATACCTTTAAATCGTAGTTTTTAGTTTGTTCTTTATCACTTTTGAGTGTTTTGATGTGTGTTCATGTCGTTTTGTAGTTTAAATACATTGGAGAAAATGACGTATTTTGGAGCCTTAGATGAAGCCGTGCGTGATCATAAAAATTGGACTCGAAGAGGAGGTGAAACAAAAAAGAAATGAAGTGAAAAATGGTGAATTGGCGGAAATTTGTCAGAATAGGCGGTGATAATAGTGCAATTATCACGTTTTTCATCCATTAATAATTGTATTTTCATGATTTATAGGCGCCTAAATATTCTAAGTACTCTTGCATTTTGGTTTAGCTGCTGCAAATGAACGAATACAATAGAAATTAGAAGAAAAGAGCGAAAATGTCCAAAATTGAGGAAAGTGATAGTTTATGGATTAAAGTGCAAATATTCTAAACTTGTTTATAACCTTGCGATGAAGAGTCGAGAGTGTTGGAGGTCAATTGGATGAAAAATGAGTCAAATGGATGAAATATAGCCAAAACATTATCACATATTGACTTTCAAGCTGAAAAATTTTGCACCGATTTTCAGCCTCATATTAAGACCAATTTTTGACATGGAAAAAGATCGAATTCGAAGATGGTATCTGAAGTGAAGTTGTAACCCTTTGAGTTAGCTTTCTAACGCATCTTGAATCATCTCCATCGGACATTAGGAGAGAAAGTTATTGCCCAAAAATGTTGAAAAGTTTTGTATCGGTTTTCAGCCTCATATTGAGACCCGTTTTTGACATGGAAAACAATCGAATTCGAAGATGGTATCTGAAGCAAAGTTATAGACCTCTGAGTTAGCTTTTCAACGCATCTTGAATCACCTCAATCGGATATTAGGAGAGAAAGTTATGACCCAAAAATACTGCAAGGTGCACTGGACCCGGACGGCCCGGACGTCCGGGCAATCCGGGCCCGGACTGCCCGGACGTCCCGGCGAGTCAGGGCCCAAATGGCTGTCTGAGCAGTCCGGGCCGAAACTGATTTATCTGGATGTACGGTTTGACCATTTTACAATTGATCGTAAATTTGTCTGAAATTATTTATACAGATGAATTTTTTTCTCGTTTTTTGTTAAAAATGATTATAGATTCATTTAAGATCGTAAAATTTTTATATACCTATGCCGAAATAAGATTTAAAGATTAAAAAACTGTACTAATTTTACCGAACGAAAATTAAAATACGTAAATATAATTACCGATTTCAGGTATTTGTGAATAATATTTCTTTATTAAACGTTTGATAAATTTATCTATTTTCAAGTTTGAAGTAGAGGAAAAATGAAATAATTTTTATCTGTGTTGGAGTAAACAGATAAAGAAAGTGGTTTCGAAATTTTAAGTGGAAAATGTTGGAATTTTTTATAACTTAAAAAAGGGGTATTATTGTCTTTTAAATTATACCATTTTTTGTAATTTATATAACATTTTAAGGGTAATTTCGACTTTTCAACCTTGAAAGGCTATTGTGGTGAATGGTAAAAAATTTTGGGCAAAATGAAAAATGGCAAGTTTGACTTGGGCAATTTGAAAAGTACCCCGACCTAAGGTGAGGCTCGAGAGTCTGCTGTATTTTATGGAAAAATGTATTTCACAAGAAATTTGGATGAACTTTTGTTTATAACTACTGTATTTTATGGAAAAATCAAGAAAACGATTTTTTTTTAAATATGAACCAAACAAAGAAACCCAAAGCCAAAAGAGAAAAAGGAATTAGAAAAATTTGAATCTTGAAACAGATTACGCCCAAGACACATATCAAAGCTTACTCATAAAATACAGAAAAAATCCTTCACTTAAATGAACTGCAACACAACCCGCCAAGAAAACCTAGATTTTTAGAATACGAGAAAGCGGGAAAGAGAAAGAAGGTGGAAGTTTTGGGAAAGAGAGGTAAAGACAACAGAAAAAGGGTAATTATATTCCCACAATATTTTCTTATAAATACACCACATTTTAATTGTATTATTGATCCCTAATCTTTATTTATTGTTACAGTTATGTTAACTTTTTTCATCACGTTGTTATCATTAGTCTTTCATTAATTAAGCAATGTTGTCTTTAATAACAATTTTTATCCAAAAAATTGATTATTGTGCTTTAAAACGATGGACAAGTGTTTAATCAAAATTTTGAATTTTTTTTGCTTAATAAATACACGCTGATAAATTTTATTATTTTTTTTGTTTTTTGTTCCCTCTTAACGAAATTTTTGACATAAATCATTATCAAAAACAAGATATACTAATTAATGAAAAATTCGTGATAAAAATACAATGAAAAAAACTTAGGGACATAAGTGTGGCATGGAGTAAAGGTGTTAACACACAAAATGTGCAGCCAAATTCAAATGGCCCAAGAAAGGAAATGGCACAAGAGAAGAAGCTCATTTAGAGAGATCAGGGTAAAAGCCCAACCAAAAATGTCGTTAAATATGATGAAGGCCCAAAAACAAAGATACGTCGTCGCCCAAGCCTACAGAACACCCAGATGACTAAAGCTTGTTTTTATCCCAACGATGACTAAAACTTGTTGTTATCCAAAGTCACGATTTAAGACGGTTTGAGCACATCACAATTACGCCCCACGATTTGAGAAAATTGGTGACAAGCAGCTATGGAGAAGACGTGGTGATAGGAGTTACACACGGTAGTTATTGGCCAGTTGGTCATTATGAAAGAAATGGGTAGTTACAAACAGTTTCTAAACAATTAAAAACTGCCTAAACCGTATAAAAGAAAGAAGAAGGCAACGAAGATGGCCCAACAAAATTCACTCTCAAATAGAGAATATGTAATTTACGTTTTCTTAGATTAGTTTTAATTACTTCAATCTTCTTGTACTTGTGTGCTTGCGCGCCTTGGAGGCATCTTATTCGCGTCCAAACTGTAATCTTCATATTCGATAAACACCCCTTTTTGAGACTTTGTTCCAAGAGGTTTGTCCCTTACACAATCATCTGATCCCTTTTTAATTGTTAACGAGTAAACGCGCGAAACAAAAGGTAATAAACAATTTATGCAATTAAAATGTTGTACACTTATAAGAAAATGTAGTGTGAACATATTTAGCCATAGAAAATTTAGAGCTTTGGACTTGAATTAAAGTGAGATGAAGATACCTCTGTTTCTTGAATCATTTAATGAATTAATTAGGGGTTGAAGAGGGTTTTAGTGAGGGAACGTTGTAACTTGTGGGATTTTGACTGACTTTGAATTAGGGGTGGACAAAACTCAAACTTGCCCGCCTAAATCGTCCAAACCGATCTAAATCGATCGATTTAGGCCGGGTTTTTTTTATTTTATAGTTGGGTTGGGTTTTGGGCGAAAAAGACGGGTTGGGTCGGGTCTGGTCACGGGTTAATCCAAGAAAATCGATTTAACCCAACCCGACCCACTTAGTTTAAAAAAAAAAAAAAAAAGACGCAACTATATTCCAAAAGGCAAAAGTCAAGGGACAAACAAGTTACAAAACACAATCACACAACCCTAACCTAATAATCTTCTTCCTCATCTCTCTCTCTCTCTCCTCCACAGTCCAACTCCACTCGATGCCACCTCTCTTATTTTCTCACCAAAAAATGGAAAAATATTTTTTTGTAAATTTCTTAATTGCTAAAATTTGTCGATGAAAATCTTTTAGAACTTTTGTACTTTAAAATCTTGACGAAGTTGTACTGAGTATCTATGATTATTCCAAATTTATAATTTAACTTGTGGTTATGCTATTAAAAAGTTGTTGTAGTGGATTTTTTATTAATCTTTCACATTTTTTTGTTAAACTTTGATTTGAAAACAAATGCAATTTTAATTACAAGTACAAGATGTCTCCATTTTCTTTCTTTAACATTTTTTATTTATGCATTTCATGTGGTTGGTAGGTTTTTATTGTCGAAATATACTTTTATGATTTTTAATGTCAAAACCGACCAACCCAATCGAAACTTGATTAAGTTGGGTTGGGTTGGGTTGGTTTGATTTTTTATCAAAACGACCATATTGGGTTAGGTTTGGGTTGGGTAAAAAACCGACCCAACTCAACCTACGTACACCCTTATTTGAAACTATTGGTGGACAGTTGGATGCGATAAGTACAAACATCTCATCATCATAAAAAATAGTGCACTTGAAGTATATCTTATGTAAAATACCATTTTTTAGTAGGGCAATGCTACATGTACATAATTTTTTTTACCTAATGTTTTACCTACACTCACAATAAAGTGTGGGGACCACATCTTTTGGAGTTTTTTATTCATGCGGTCCCCGCGCACATGTGAGAGGGTATAACATTTTCGGTAAGGAAAATTATATACAAATAGTTTTATTCTTTTTTATTAAATAATTGCTAGATTGATATTTAGCATACACAGTAAATGCCTTAAATCTTTATTAATTAAGAATTTCGGGTTTAACTAGTGACTTGTTTAATTTTCTAGTTTATTAAACAATATTATTATGTGTAGAGAATGCTTTGATAAAAAAATCATATTTTAATCTTTCTTTCTTAAACTAATTTGAACCCCTTTTTATACTCAAATTTTAGATAATTTTGCCGTTGAGTCAAATACCAATATACCATGGCTCCTAAATATGCGTATGGAGCTCAAAAAAGAAGAGAGAAAGAGTGGAGGCATTAATTCAAAGTAGGCTGGAGATATGAATAAATACTTTAATGGCAAGAAAGGAAAATAAAAGGAAGGAACGCCAAAAAAATTGGTGATTGAGAAATGACAGAATCAGAATGACAATGATAATGATAATGTGGATAAATTGAAAGAGAACGCGAAAATAATTGAACATGTCAATGTGATTAATTTAAAGCAGAATGATAAAGATAACGTTCAACATGAAAATTTAAATCAAGAGAATTGATTTTCTTTGAATTTTGATGATCGTGGAAATTAGAAGGACATTCACATTGATCAAAAGATGATAGAATTTTTAGTTGAAATGGGTCCAAAAAGAGTTGATAACATCTTATTTCACATTAGAGCCTTTGCATGTGCAGTATATGCACATCAGTCTGAAGGAAAGTTAGAACAAAGAGTCACTAAATGTGTGATGCTATGCTATCCTGACGGGATTAAGGGTTAAAAGTTATAGGATTTTGGTGTACAAGGCATTAAGATTACTAATAGCAAAGATATAGTCTTTAATGAATCTGAAATGTCATGCATAACACATAATTTAAAACTGATAAATCTGTTATAACCAAAAAGGATAAACGTATTCAGAGTGAGGTGAAGTTGGCCAACTTGTCCCAACTTGAACGTGATGAGAATAATAATTCTGAACCTGAACCTGGTAGAGCAAATGAACCTCATAGTGAGAATGAATTTGAAAGACATAACCTTACTATTGAAGATACCTCAATTCAAGATTATCAGCTTGTTAGATATAAAAAGAGAAGGCGTGTAAATCTTAGCCTAAGATATGAATCCCAAAACTTAACTGATTTTTCCGTAGTTTTAGGTGGAGCACTTGAACATTCTGAACCTACTTCTTTAGAAGAAGCAATGAATGGGCCAAAATCTAAAAGCTGGAAAAAGGCAATGGAAGAAGAAATGCAATATTTGATTAAGAATAAAACTTCGAAAATGGTCAATAAACCTAAAAATCAAAGGATAGCTCAATGTAAATGGATATACAAATTTAAAGAGGGAAACAATCCCAATGATCCTTTAAGGTACAAGGCAAGACTAGTGGTCAAGGGCTTCACTAAAAAAGAAGGTGTTGATTACAATGAAATATTCTCTCATGTGATTAAGTATAAGACCATTAGGTTGGTCTTAGCACCGATTGTTCAGTTATATTGGGAACTCGAACAATTAAATGTTAAGACTGGATTCCTACACAATAAGTTGGATGAAAATATCTATAAAAGTCAGCCTCAGGGTTTTGAGGTGAAGGATAAGCTTCATTATGTGTGCAAATTGAAGAGATTGCTGTATGGACTAAAACGAAGTCCTGGTGGTGGTACAAAATGTTTAATTCATATGTGCTTTAGATAGGTTTTAAGAGAATAAATTTTGATGCCATCTTGTATTATAATGACACCAAATGTGGTAGTAAAGTCTACTTACTGTTATATGGGTTGGAATGGGGATATTTAATCATTACAAAAAGGAAATTAATTTTCCTTTGACGATTCAACCCAAAAGTATGGTAGATCTTAGATCACCTTGAGATCATATGACGTTTTTGTTTAAATCCTAACACATAAAGGGTGAGATGATAACCTTGAATGAGCTTTTAATGGCCTAGTCAAATGCTTCCTCCCTTATATTTTCTCTCTTGTGCTCCTTAGGTGCCTCTCCTTTCTTTAAGAAAATGGAAAATGGCTAAAACCCTAACCTTGGTAAATGTTCCCTTAAAGGGCATATTTATAACACACAATGAGGGTTTCATATTCGCATAAATTTCTTTGGATTTTATTATAGTAGACCAATTAAGTCACACACCTTTATTGGACCTAAAAGAGGGACCTAATCGGACTCACAAGACTCAAGCTCCAATAGATGCTTCTAATTGGGTCAACTCTTGACCAATTGAGATATATCTATTAATCCGGTTTACTCTACAAAAAAATGGGGATTGCACTCTTAAGCCGAGTGAAAGTTATGGAAGCCAATTATGATTCAATAACAATATCCTCCGACCACCGTTCCACAAGTCAACCCCCGTTTGACCGTCAATATGTTGAAGTTGACAAATTGATCATTTTACCTTTCAACATGTATTTCCCTCTAAATCCCATTTCATAAGGTGAATTCGTTGTGATCACATCACAACACCAAGTCCAACGATCTCATCGTCGGACTACTGAGTTCAGGTTCAATTCCCTTTAGAAAATATCTTAGAGTGACGATCGTCTCATCATGATGATTAATGGATTCCACTATTGCATGTATATGATCTCTAACTGCTTCGCCCAGATTTCCAAAGTACCGAGATTGATCTTCTAATTAAGACTTTACTTATTAGTACCTCAAAGAACTTGAACTAGCAATTAAAGGTACATTACTTGCTCAAGATTTAGGTGACTTGTTCAATAATAGAGTGGTGTCTCATTTCGAGCGATCACAAATGAGTCATCCACGCGGTCATGTTCATTGTGCTTCAAAATACGTTATTGTTCTTATTCCCATATCTAGACAAATCTTAATAAGAACAATGCAATCTTATCAACATAAATCGTCCAACTTCACGTATCGATTGTGAACGATATACTTTGATCATATAACTAATTGTATCTCACTATACCCAAACCGTCGAGTATATAATTTGTTATTTCATATGATCATAGAACCTTAGATTATTGTCTCAAATTCTAACACGTGAATAATTGAACATTAATTCATAATGTTATTACAATATACTTACTACAAGAAAAGGGCATGAAACTAACAATCTCTCACTTGTCCTTTTAAAGTATATGTGACATATCAATAATACCCATCTTCTCAAGGTGCTCATCGAAAACCTTAGCTGCTAAGTTCTTGGTGAACGGATTCGCAAGATTATCTACTGATACAATCTTACTAACCGTCACGTCTCCTTGATGAACAATTTCTCTAACAAGATGGTATTTCCTCCCAATATGTTTGCCACACTGATGACTCCTTAGTTCTTTAGCATTGGCAAACCGCTCCACTATTATCACAATAAAGTGTTATGGGTTCCATTGCCAAAGGTACCACGTCAAGGTTCAAGAGAAACTTTTTGAACCATACAGCCTCTTTAGCAGCTTCACAAGCGGCTACATAATCTGCCTCCATGGTGGAATCAGCAATACAAGATTGCTTAATACTCCTCCATACCACGGCTCCACCTCTTAGCGTAAATACTGAACCCGATGTAGACTTTCTAGAGTCACGATAGGACTGAAAATCGAAATCAGTATACCCAATAGGATTCAAATCATGTCCTGAATAGACGAGCATATAGTCTCTCGTTCTCCTAAAATACTTAAGTATATGCTTCATTTCCATCCAATGTTTCGGTCCTGGATTAGACTGACAACGACTAACAAAATCCACAGCAAAACAAATGTCCGGTCTAGTGCAAAGCATAGCATACATGAAGCTTCCCACAATAGAGGCATAAGGAACCTTCTTTATGTAATCTATCTCTGTTGGATTCTTGGGAGAATGCTCCTTAGATAGATGGATTCCATGTCTAAAAGGGAGTTGTCCCTTTTTGAAATTCTGCATTGCGAATCTAGACAATATTTTGTCAATGTATGAAGCTTGGGATAATGCTATCCTTTTATTTTTCCTATCTTGCAAGATACAGATTCCCAAAACATAACTAGCAACTCCCAAGTCCTTCATATCAAACTGCTGTAACAACCATTTCTTTACGAATGACAATGTCCCTACATCATTTTCGATGAGTAGAATGTCATCCACATAAAGAATAAGAAAAAATACTTTCTTCCATTACAACCATTTGATACACAGGGTTCAACTAGATTTTGGTCAAAATCATAGGTCTCAATGGTTTGATCAAATCTGACATTCCAAGACATGTATGCTTGCTCAAGTCCATAAATGGACCTCTGCAACTGGAAAACTTTCCTTTCGTGGCCTTCTCTTACGAACCCTTCATGTTACATCATGTAGATTGTCTCATCAAGACGCACATTTAAAAAGGCTGTCACATCCATTTGCAAAACCTCATAATCATAATGAGCGGCAATGGATAAAAGGATTCGAATAGATTTAAGCACGATAACCGGTGAGAAGGTTTCTTCATAGTCGCCACTAGCCTTGCTTTGAATGTTTCAACCTTCCCATCTATACCCATTTTCCTTTTATAAACCCACTTGTATCCTATAGGTTTGACCACATTACGTGCATCCACAAGATCCCAAACCTTGTTAGAATGCATAGATTCCATTTTTGAGTTCATGGCAAATTTCCATGATTCAAAGTCTACATCCTCCATTGCTTCCTTAAACGAAGTGGGATCTTCTTCTTGTTCAGTAGAGATCGCCTAGTAGGACTCTATGATAATTGTGTTTTTACACCCTTATTTGGCATTTTTTGAGAATTAATTATTGATAAAATTGAGTAAATTTCTATACATAATTGTGTAATTTTTACTTTTGTAAGCCAAAACCCCGATATAAAGAAGAACGGAGCAAAAAGAGGAGAAAAGGGACTTAAATGTACAAATTTGTGAAGTTGGGGACTAAAATGCAAAAGCCATAAAGTTGAAGGACTTTGATTGCAATTTATGGAGGGCTTAAATGTAATGAAGATCAAAATATTGTTAGATATTTTAGGATTTTTATTTTTGTGAGACAAAATATCTTAAAATATCTATTCTATATTATAATTATAATTAATCCAAAATATCTAGATATTTTATAATATAATATCTATACAAGTCAAGTTGGTGGAAGAATTAAAAAATTTCTCTCTCCTTCTCTCTCTTGGATGTCCCCCTCTCTATTTTTCTTTTTCTTTCCAATTTTCTTTCTTTTGTTTCGTTCTTGGTTCATTTTGGGAAGAAAATTCCATAGCAACAAGGAGATATCATCAAAAGAACTTGGAGAAAACATTAGAGGAATTCAAAGCTAAACAAAAGAGTTGTATCTTCAAACTTTTGTGTTCTTCCATTATTTTTCCAAAGTTTGGCATGTATAATATGAATAATCTCCTTTGTTATAATATTATGATGATGAGCTAAGTTATTTTGTTGGAATTTATGTAGTAGTTTAACCTAATATTTCATTAATGTCATGATATGTTTTGTATGATTATTGTTATGCATATGTTATCAAAATATTAGTGTATTAATCATCATGCTAAAATTACTTCATTTTTGTGACGACAATATATGTTGTAATTAGGTGTTTATGTGATTGTTGAAAAATAATTACATTTACTAGACCGAAATGATTGATACCCAAGATTTGCATTAGTATATCTTTTGCACGTTTAGATGATATAACAATATACACCTACTCTAGGTGACCCTTTGAGTTATTTTCACAACAATTCATGCAATTAGTTAACTTTGTATCAATATAGAAATATGTGGTATGAATGAATTAATTAATTAGGGTTAATATCACTCGAAAGAGAGTATTAATTTAAAATAGGAAAATCGGGTCTAACTACTTATTTTGGTAATTTGTATCTGCGCGTAATAGAATTGACATTAATGAAGTATAGGTTAAGTGAAATTATAAATTCCAATATCTTTTTAAAATCAAAACATTTTTACCTTTTAATTGTCATTTTACATTTTAAAACAAAATTGTATTTTTTTTTTTTTACTTTTAAAACTCACGTTTTTAAATCTGTGTGTAAATTTCGTAACATTGAAACAAATAAGCTTATAATTGAAATCAACACTCTCCGTAGGATCGACTCGGACTTAAAAGGTCCATTTTACTACTTGTTCTCCACCCGTGCGCTTGCGGCATAGATTTCAGCGAACACTCTCCATAGAGAAAGTATCTAGAAGGTGGTCTAAAAACCCTCTCACTACGAGTAACGGTTGAAGGTGCCTGATTGTCCAGTCTGACCGAAGATCCTTCCTCTTCTCCCACTACTTGGTCATGTCCTTGCTCAAGACCAACCTCCTTATAATCCTCATTGGGATGGGTGTGTAGAGGTGCATCAATAGGTACCTCATTCCCTACTACATTTGGTTCTATTTCATGAAGTTCTGTAGGCATCACATGCTCACTTACCTCAAGACCATTGGTTCCGTAGGAGGTTCTAAGTCATAACTATTTGATTCTATGCGGAAATTTGGAATCGAGTTGTTTGAACCATGTTCTAACTCATCCAATAGAATCTTACTAGTGGACTTATGTTCTTCTATGTACTTGTCTTCTAAGAAGGTTGCATTTGTACTAACAAATACCTTCTTATCTAGAGGATTATAGAAGTAATAACCTCTTATTCCTTTTGGATATCCTATAAAGAGACAAACCTCCGATCTTGATCCCATCTTATCCGTCTTTCCCTTTAGCACATGTGTCAGACACCCCCATATCCGAATATGATGCAAATTAGGTTTGCGCCCATTCCATAATTCAAGGGGCGTCATGGGAACCGACTTAGACGGTACTAAATTCAAGATATAAATGGTTGTTTGTAGTGCATATCCCCAAAAGGAAATAGGCAATGAGGAATAACTCATCATTGATCTTACCATATCCAAAAAGAGTTCGATTTCTCCTTTTCGAGACGCCATTCTGTTGGGGAGTTCTTGGTGCACACAGTTGGGATAATATTCATTATTCGATAAGTAGACCTTAAACTCTTGGGATAGATATTTGCCATCTCGATCGGATCGAAAGGCCTTGATACTCTTACCCAACTGTTTCTCAATTTCCGTCTGAAACTCCTTAAATTTCTCCAAAGCTTCGGATTTGTGAGACATAAGGTACATGTATCCAAATCTTGAGTAATCATCTGTAAAGGTGATGAAGTACTCAAATCCTCCTCTAGCCCGAGTACTAATGGGTCCACAAACATCGAAATGTACCAATTCCAGAACTTCTTTAGCTCTTAGTCATTTAGTTTTAAAAGGCCTCTTGGTCATCTTTCCTTCTATACAAGATTCGCATGTCAGTATAGATTCCACCTCTAACTCATTTAAAGTTCCATTCTTTACCAATCTTTGGATCCTGTTTAGATTGATATGACCCAACCTAAGATGCCATGAGAGAGTTTCATTGGTACTAGACGATCTCTTTCTTTTCTTAGTAGTAGTAGTGTTATGTATAGAACCAATCATAGGACTTAAGATATAGAGACTATTAACCATATGACCCGAACATATAATAGAATTATTCAACTTGATAACCACCATAGAATGGCTAAAAAGTACTAAATAACCAACATGATATAAAAGTGCAACGAAAACCAAGCTCCGTGTTAGTTCGGGAACATAATAACAGTCATCCAAAATCAAATGTTTATGATTCTCAAAACATAAAGTAGAGGTGCCAACAGCTTTGGCGAATACTACTTCTCATGTGCTAACTCTGAGAGTGTACTCCCATTCACTGAAGTGTTTGGTTTCCTAGAACCCCTGCAAAGAATTGCATATATAATTAGTGAATCCAGAATCTACAATCCAGGTCCTAGTAGAATCAACCATTAAGCATGACTCAATGAATAGGGTATTACCTTTACATTGTTTCTCCTTAGCTAGGTTATCCGGACAGTTTCTCTTCCAATGTCCATTCTGTCCACAAAAAAAAACACTTTCTTTGGTTTCCCACGGTGGTGGTTTTCTTTCCATTTGACTTACCATCTTGTTTTTTGCTTGGCCTCTTCCTCTTGATTCCTCATTTGCCACTAGAAGGCTTAGATGAGAGGATCTGAATGTCACAAACATAGCATTTCTACTTCTGGCCTTGAGAACAGTTTCAGCATTTTGGAGCTCTTTCATTAATTCCGTCAGAGGTATGTCCATCTTGTGTAGATTATAATCAACTATGAACTGTGAGAACATCTTAGGGAGAGTCTTAAGGACCATGTCAATTTGCGTCTCAGAATCAGTGTGAGCTCCTAAAACCTCTGCAACATTGAAGTGACCAATCATGGTTAACATATGGTCCCTCACAGATGTGCCTGGTTTCATGCGCGTGCTCATAATCGCTCTAATGAAAGTTTGTCTAGCTTGTCGGCTTTGATGTCCATACATCTCTTGAAAACTTTCCATCATGCCAAAAGCGGTTTCGATACTGTGATGTTTCTATTGCAACACATTTGACATAGATGCCAAAATGTAGCAACGGGCCATCTCATCAGAATGACGCCACTTTTCATATGCAGTCTTGTGAGATTCTGTGGAATCATATTTAGGGGGTTCGAGACAAGTTTCAATCAGCACAAATTTAAGAACAATTTTAAGATTTCTTTTCCAGTCAACGTAGTTTTCTCCCATGCTTAAGTATCACTGATAATGGATTAAACGACATTTTGCTGAAAAAGATTAATGATTTGCGTATTAATTAAAATGAACAATAATCTTTATATGATGCATGTACATGAGTATGTGAATATAGACCACAAAACTATATTTTTAAAATCAAAGACCTTAAACCCTTACAACTTTAAACACGCCCTCTATAGTAGGTCAATGTAGTTGACGGTAAGGTTGGGACCCTCACTTATTTTATCGAGTTAGGTATCTCATGCCACAATGTAATGAAGATTGATTATTATTTTACCAATGAATAATTTTGTTGGAACCTTCTATAGGAAGTCCTCCAAAAATATTCATATATAAGTATAATAGCATCCGTCATAAATTTTAAAATATATCCGAAATACGTGAGATGTTATCTATAGGATAATCACCCCATTATTCCATTTTTGAAATTTCTATAACAAAATCCAATTTCAATTAATCTAAAATAACGTCGTTTTCCTATAGAGAGACCGGTGTAATTCGTATCAAACATATGCATTTTAATAACAAATTGGATGACGAAGGAGGCCGCGAGTTTATACATGCCTATAAACCCTCTCACTTATTATTTTTTTAAAAATATGGGTTTTCTTTAATAATTATTCGGCCAAATATAAACAATTATAATGGCGCCAAATTATCAATAATAATTTCCCGTCACTTCTAATTAATTTAGAGTGATAAAAAATTATTTAATACTAATACATATGATTTTAGTGCACCGGAAGGTGTTTCATTTAATCTACATGACATGTAATAATTATACGGATATCCATCATCCATAAAGTAATAAAAGCAATAATTAAATACATAATAATCACTTTTGGCACATCCTAAGAATTAAAATTACAACAAGAGTTAAAGTATTCTATTGGGCCACATTCCTGTTGACCTATGATTCAATATAACTCTACTTGTTTTGATTATAACAAACACTCTTGTATTTATAACAAACTTCATTTGTTGAGTTTTCCATGTATAAATTGTCTCAATCATTCAAAGGTTTCAAATCATCATCCGTTGCAAATCACTTGGAAGTGATCCGAAGAAACCAAGACTTTTGAAGAATAGAAGCTTAGGAGATACTCTCATCGAATCTTCAAAATCAAGTGTAAAGGTACAACTTGTCAATTTATAGCAAGTATAAAGCTCAAAGTTATCTTTTATACATCTCATCACTTGCATAAAAACTTCTCGAAATGAAATTGATTTTGGAAAATGGAATTTGTAACTTAAATTTTTAAAAGACCAAAATCTGCTCATTTCGGTCGACCGAAAAGTACTTGACCGAAATTTGAATTTGAATGCAAAAACTCCAAAGGTTGAAAAATAGTACAAACGGCTATATTGAGATTTCGGTCGACCGAAACCTATCAGCCGAAAATTCCTGCAATTCACTATTTTACTCTATAAATAGACCTCTCTTTTCCATTTATAAGACACAACTTGTAAGATTATTTTTGAGAGCATTTATATTAAGAAATCATTGAGTTTACTTAAGTTACTATCAAGTTCATTTATTAGAATCTTTTGTTTGTTTGAAAAACATCTTATTCATCTATTTCACCAAAGATTCCGCTTGAGAAAAGAAGATTTCATTTCATCTACTCTCTCATTTCTTGACTAAAGACTTTTCTTGGCCAACACTTATTTAAGTGAAAATCTCTCTCTATACTTAACTGTGTATTATTTGTAAAGAGAGATTCATTTGTTGAAAACTTTGGCACATTGATCCTCATTATTACATTAGTTATCATTCATCAAAGTTTTGCAACAAAATCACTTGAGCTTAAATATTTGCTATTTATTGAAGTGTTTACCTAACTATCTAATACTTAGCTTGATTATATCATTAGTTAAGAGAGTTTCTTCATTGTAAAATTATCACTTATTTCTTGACGGTTTCGAGAGCCTTGTGAAAACTTGATTGTTAAGGATAGGTGCTCCTTGTTATAAGTCACCTAAGGATAAGTGCTCCTTATTGTAAGTCACTTAAGGATCGGTACTCCTTGTTTGTAAGTTACCATTATATTGCATTTGGTCTTGCTCGTGACGGAGAGCTTGGTAACGGGGGACGTAGATCATTGCTTTGGATCGATCCTCCATAACATATCGTTTGCATTTTCTATCTCTTTTACTTATCGCATTTACTTCGAACTAATTTATATTGTTCTATTTACGCATTTACTTGTGTTTAGAATATTTGCGCTTTCACTATATTAGAACTTTGAGTAATTAACGAAAAAGTTTCAATAACCAATTCACCCCCCTCTTGGTTAGTTATTCTTGGGTTAACAATTAGTATTAGAGCCTAAGTGCACACTTTTAAGATTTCACTATCTTGTGTTATAGCTAATCTTAATATTGAGGGCCATTCTACTAATCGTCCTCCCTTGTTTAATGGCACACATTATAATTATTGGATTACAAGAATGATGATTTATATCCAATCAATTGATTATAATGTTTGGGAGGTTATTGAATTTGGTCCTCATAAGCTTACTAAGGTTATTAAGGTTGATGGAAATCCGGACCAAATTATTCCCAAACCTAGAGAAGAATATGATGATGAAGATAAAAGAAAATTATCTTTAAATGCAAAAGTCAAAAATCTTCTTTATTGCATTTTAAACATAAATGAATTTAATCGTATTAGCACATGTGTTTCCGCATATGAAATTTGGCATGCATTAGAAATAACACACATGGGAACAAACAAAGTAAAAGAAACTAAGATAAATCTCTTGTTCAAAAACTTTGAAAACTTCTTTATGAAACAAGATGAACCCATTGCTAGCATGATTACTCGTTTCACCGATACTGTTAATAGTCTTAAAGGTTTTGATCGACAATTTACTAATGGCGAACTTGTAAGCAAAATTCTTAGGTCTCTTTCGGAAGATTGGAATTCATTAAGGATGTTGATAGAAAACACCAAAGATGTCAATACATATCCTTTGGAAGAGTTTTATGGAACCTTGATGACCTATGAGCTAAATCATGCCAAAATAAAGGAGAGATCAAGAAAAGCAAAAGAGGAAGAAAAGAAGGAATCTCCTAGAAGGCAAATAGCTTTGAAATCATCAAATCATGAAGATACCTCAAACTCAAACAAGAGTGATGAGGAACTTGATGATCTTGTTCTCCTTGTCAAGAAGTGGAGAGGTTTTCGCAACAACCGTCGATTTCAAAAGAGAGAAGACAAAAGTGAGGAAAATAGCAAGAAGACCGTATGCTATGATTGTCACAAAAGAACCGAGTGTCCAAACAAGAAAAAGTTCTTCAAGAAGAAGGCTCTACAAGCCACTTGGGATGATAGTGATGATGAGCAAGAAGAAGATGAAAGTCAAGATGAAGTTGCAAACATGTGCTTCATGGCCATGGAGGAAGAGGTAAACACAAATGACTCTCCTTCATATAATGAATTATCTATTTCATATGATGAAATTATTTGTGTCTTTGAAAAACTTGCTCTCAAACACTCTACTCTCAAAAAGCAACATATTTTGTTACAAAACGAAACCAAAAAACTTTTAGAAACTCAAAAGATTTTTGAGAAGCAAAATGATGATGATGAACTTCTAATCAAAGAAAATGTTTCTCTAAAAGAAAATATCCTTGATCTAACCAACATTGTGCACAAATTCACGCATGGAAAGAAAAACTTTGAGTTAATGCTTGGGAAACAAAAATGTGTCTTTGATAGAAGTGGCATTGGATATAAACCCTCTCTAAAACAAAAATCTCTCGAAAATATGTTCTTCAAAGCCTCTAACACCACATGTAGTTTTTGTAACAAATTTGGACATGTAGCTTTCAATTGCTTAATCAAAAAGAAGTTACATTTTCAAAAGAATAGGTGGGTTCAAGGCTCCACTAGCACTAACTATCAAGGACCCAAAGTTAAATGGGTACCAAGATCAAACTTTGAATCAACTCTTGTAGGTGCCTTCAAAGATAAAGAGCAATTGGTTCTTAGATAGTGGTTGCTCAAAACACATGACCGGAGACAAAACATTATTATCAAGCTTCAAAAGGAAAGATGGAGGTCATGTCACTTTTGGAGATAATTCCAAAGGGAAAATCATGGGAGTCGGAAATATTGGTAATCCTTCATCTCCATCTATTGAAAATGTTTTGCTAGTAGATAATCTCAAACATAACTTGCTAAGTATTAGTCAATTATGTGATAAAGGTTATCATATCAAATTCGATTCTTCGAAATGCCTTATTAAAGGTGCTACATCGAAAGAGATATTGTTCATGGGTAGCCGATGCAAAGATGTTTATATCATCAATATTGAATTTGAAAAGGAATTAAAATGTTTGTCAAGTTTTGAAGATGATACTTGGTTGTGGCATAGAAGATTAGGTCATGTTAGCATGAACCTAATTTCAAGAATCTCAAAAAATTGTTTTGTTAATGGCTTACCAAATTTAAAATTTGAAAAGGATAAAATTTGTGATGCTTGTCATTTTGGAAAACAAACCAAAACATCTTTCAAAACTAAGCAATTCTCTTCAACTACAAAACCATTACAACTTCTTCACATGGATCTTTTTAGACCTTCTAAAACCGCAAGTTTAAGTGACAAGCATTATGCTTTCGTTATCGTGGATGACTTCTCAAGATTCACTTGGGTTTTGTTTTTAAATTTGAAAAATGAAGTTTTAAAAGTATTTAAAAACTTTTGTAAAAAGGTTCAAAATGAAAAGGAATATTCTATCACTACCATTAGAAGTGACCATGGTGGAGAATTTGATAATATTGTCTTTGATGATTTTTGTAAAGAAAATGGATATGAACATCATTTTTCGGCTCCTAGAACTCCTCAACAAAATGGTCTAGTAGAACGAAAGAATCGTACATTACAAGAAATGGCTAGGACCATGCTAAATGAAAACAATCTACCAAAATATTTTTGGGCCGAAGCCATCAACACCGCTTTCTAAATTATGAATAGAGTTTTGGTAAGTCGAAAAAATACCAAAACTCCATATGAGCTTTGGAAAAATAGAGTTCCTAATATTAGTTATTTTAAAGTTTTTGGTTGCAAATGTTTTATACTTAATACAAAAGAAAATTTAGGAAAATTTGATTCAAAATCCGATGTTGGAATCTTTCTTGGATATTCACCTACTAGTAAAGCTTATAGAGTTTTCAACAAAAGAACTTTAGTAGTTGAAGAATCCATGCATATTACTTTTGATGAAACTAATTCTCTTGATCAAGAGAAGGGTATTAATGTAGGTTTGGAAATCTCTTTTGAGCAAATGAATACTCAAGATCAAAACAAGGAAGATCCTCAAGAAGTTGAAAACAAAGATTTGGAAGACCAAAGTCCTCAACAAGGAGAAGAAGAAACTTCCAAGATCAAGATGATCAAACACTCCCTATCGAGTAGAAGTTCGTTCCTTCACATCCAAAGGAACTCATCTTCGGTGATCCCTCTAAAGGTGTAAGTACTAGACACTCTACCAAAAGTTTTCTAAATAATTGTGCTTTTATTTCTCAAATCGAACCAAAGAATTTCAAAGAAGCCGAATTTGATGAATTTTGGATTCTTGCAATGCAAGAAGAATTAAACCAATTCGAAAGGAATCATGTTTGGGATTTGGTTGATAGACCAAATACCAAACCGTTATTGGTACAAAATGGGTTTTTCGAAATAAACGAGATGAAAATGGTATTATTGTGCGTAACAAAACTAGATTAGTGGCTCAAGGTTACAATCAAGAAGAAGGTATAGATTTCGAAGAAACCTTTACACCGGTCACTAGATTAGAGTCTATTCGTATGCTTCTTGCTTTTGCTTGCTACAAAGAATTTACTCTCTATCAAATGGATGTAAAAAGTTCATTTTTAAATGGATTCATTCAAGAAGAGGTTTATGTTGAACAACCCCCCGGTTTCAAAAATCACAAATTTCCGGAAAAAGTGTTTAAACTTCAAAAAACTCTATATGGTTTGAAGCAAGCTCCAAGAGCTTGGTATGAAAGACTGAGTAAATTTCTTATCTCAAACGGCTTTCAAATGGGAAATGCGGATACTACACTCTTTATCAAAACAAAAAAGAATGACATGATTATTGTACAAATTTATGTTGATGATATCATTTTTGGTGCAACTAATATTTCTCTTTGTGAAGAATTTTCTAAATGTATGAGCAATGAATTTGAAATGAGCATGATGGGAGAATTGAAGTTTTTTCTTGGATTTCAAATCAAACAAACTAATGAAGGCATCTTCATTAGTCAAACAAAATACATTATAGACATGTTCAAGAAGTTCGATTTTGAAGACTTGAAACCAATGAATACTCCAATATGTACATCAATCAAACTGGATAAAGATGAGAACGGCACTTCAATTGACATAACAAAATATTGAGGTATGATCGGATCTCTTCTTTACTTAACCTCTAGTAGACCCGATATCATGTTTAGTGTTTGCTTATGTGCTAGATTTCAATCCAATCCAAAAGAATCTCATCTAAGTGCCATAAAACGAATTTTTAGATATTTATGTGGTACTAGAACTCTAGGACTTTGGTATCCAAAAGGAACACACATTGACCTCATTAGCTTTTCGGACGCCGATTGGGCGGGTTGCACTATTGATCGAAAAAGCACAAGCGGAACGTGTCACTTTCTTGGTTTTGCCCTTGTGTCATGGTTTAGCAAGAAACAAAATTCCGTTGCACTATCAACCGCCAAAGCCCAATACATCTCGGCTGCTAGTTGTTGTGCTCAAGTTTTATGGATGAAACAAACTCTTGGCGATTATCACTTAACGTTTGAAAAAACCCCTATTATGTGTGATAACACTAGTGCTATAAATTTGTCAAAAAATCGCATATTGCACTCCCGCACAAAACATATTGAAATTCGACATCATTTTCTTCGAGATCATGTGCAAAAATGTGATATTTATTTGGATTTTGTTAGTACTGAAAAACAATTGGCTGACATCCTTACTAAACCTCTAACTCACGATCAATTCTCTTACATTCGTAGAGGCTTAGGAATTATAGATGAATCTGATATTTCTGGTTAAAAGTATATCATATGCATGATTTAAAAAAAAAAAAATTTGCATGTTTCGGTCGACCGAACAATTTCGGTCAACCGAAATTTTGGGTTTTTCGGTCGACCAATGATCGACCGAAGTTCCACTTTCGGTCGACCAGTGATCGACCGAAAACTACTGCAGTCTCCTTCAAAATTTCATCTGCAGAGTTTCGGTCGAACAAAACATTTCGGTCGACCGAAGTGGCGCGTTTCAGGCTTTTTAAAGTCACTTCTTCTTCCCCAAATTCAGCCCTAAACCCTAGCCTTCGAGTTTTTCTCTTCTCCTTCTTCACCAAATCTTCAAAATCCATTGCATTTACTCAATATTTTACACCAAATCGAACAACCCATCTCAAATTCACATCAATTCTTGAAAAATTTTCATCAAATTGCTTCAAAAACCTTGAAAATTTCAATTTGGGTCAAACTCGAGATTTCTTCATTTCTTTTGAAAAATCTTACTTCTACTCCCTTGAAAACACTTCCACCATCAAGTATTTTGCTACTTATTCATTTCTAAACGTGCCTCTCACCATTGGACGCCAATCATGCTGCCAAAGAAGAAGTCGAAGAAGGGGGAGTCAAGTTCGTCCATTGCAGGAAGTAACACACCTATGCCCGACCGATTCACCAACCATCCCATTCTTCGCAGTAAGACTATCGACGTTTTTGAATTTTCCCTTAAAGCTCCTTCATTTAGAATTGAACAACTCTTTGAAAATATTGGGTGGAAAAATATCATTTCAATCTCCGAATATGTATATCCTCATCTTATTCGAGAATTCTTTCGTAGTGCCACTTTTCACTCTCACTACATTGTTTGCACGCTCAAGGATAAACGTATAACCATAGATAGAGCTACAATTAGACAAATACTTGGGTTAGCTCCTTGTGAAAACCGTACCTATAGGCAACATTTCCCGATTGAGTTTGATGGCTATAATGAACTTGAGGCATGTTGTCGTGTCATGAACCGACCATTAACCACCACTATGACCTTAACCTTGAATCACCTCACTATTCCGTGCAAGATTCTTCATCGAGCAATTGCTCACACTATTGTACCTCGTAGTGGCCATTTTGAGGAAGTCCATCATCTAGACCTCTTTCTTCTCGACTCGCTTCTAGTAGGGCGAAAATTGGATTTCTCACACATTTTCTTACAACACATTCTTTACGTTAACTCATCTCCTCGAACTTTAGGCTTACCCTATGGCATGATTTTCACCAAAATTTTCCAACGCTTTGATGTGCCTTTAGACAACGAACTTGTCATTCATCCTAAACATACCGACGTTATTAACCTTAACACTCTTAAGCGTATGAAAATTGTTTAAGATCAAGGGCAATGGGTGTGTCACTCTCAAGGTTTTAATGATGATTCAGGGCCAACTACTTGGCCACTCACCGAAGAAGAGGTAGAGGAAATGGGTACCAGAAGTAATGATGGTGGCGATGTTGGTGTTGGCAGTGATCGTATGGGTGGTAACGGGGATGATGGTGATGGTCATAACCCACTTCCACCAAGGCGAAGACTATTTACTCCACCTGTTGCACCTACCTCCAGGCGCCTGTCTGAGGACCAATTCAACCTTCTACAAGGTCAAATTGAGTCCATTGCTACTACCATCAACACCCGAATTGATTCTCTAGAGCAATGCATAGAGCAAATGAACTTAGCACAAAACCAACGCTTGGAGAAAATGCAATTGTCTCACGAGGCTTTTTTCACTCACATGTATTCGATCTATCCTCGTGATCCTCCTCCACCGGTGGAAGTATGAAACCCCGCATCTATTCGAAATGTCTGACCTTTTACTTTGTTTCCTTCTTCGACTTGCGTATGTTTTGGATATTAACATTATTCTAATATTATGCAAATTAAACCTATGTGTTTTGTGACCTATGATTATATAACATGTTCTTTTCATTGCACCTGTGGCTCGACTAAGGGGGAATTCCCTTTTTGATCCCCATCCTTTTTGATGCTGACAAAGGGGGAAAATACAAATGAAATGTGATATGATGGGAATTGATATATGCTATAACTTATAGTTTGAAAACCCTGTGTTTGAAATGTGATATGAAAATGTGAAATGAGAATTGCTATATGGTTTGAAAACTCTATGTGTTTTATCTCAAACTATGGAATTATGCACACAAACATACAAACTTTAACTTCACTTATCACATTGATGTGTAATAGGTAGGGGGAACATATTGTATATCTCTATATATTCCTACAATCACATATTGTTTGTCATAATTAAAAAGGGGGAAATTGTTGACCTATGATTCAATATAACTCTACTTGTTTTGATTATAACAAACACTCTTATATTTCCAACAAACTTCGTTTGTTGAGTTTTCCATTTATAAATTGTCTCAATCATTCAAAGGTTTCAAATCATCATCCGTTGCAAATCACTTGGAAGTGATCCGAAGAAACCAAGACTTTTGAAGAATAGAAGCTTAGGAGATACTCTCATCGAATCTTCAAAATCAAGTGTAAAGGTACAACTTGTCAATTTATAGCAAGTATAAAGCTCAAAGTTATCTTTTATACATCTCATCACTTGCATAAAAACTTCTCCAAATGAAATTGATTTTGGGAAATGGAATTTGTAACTTAAATTTTTAAAAGACCAAAATCTGCTCATTTCGGTCGACCGAAACATTTCGGTCGACCGAAAGGTACTCGACCGAAATTTGAATTTGAATGCAGAAACTCCAAAGGTTGAAAAATAGTACAAACGGCTATATTGGGATTTCGGTCGACCGAAACCTATCAGCCGAAAATTCCTGCACTTCACTATTTTGCTCTATAAATAGACCTCTCTTTTCCATTCATAAGACACAACTTGTAAGATTATTTTTGAGAGCATTTATATTAAGAAATCATTGAGTTTACTTAAGTTACTATCAAGTTCATTTATTAGAATCTTTTGTTTGTTTGAAAAACATCTTATTCATCTATTTCACCAAAGATTCCGCTTGAGAAAAGAAGATTTCATTTCATCTACTCTTTCATTTCTTGACTAAAGACTTTTCTTGGCCAACACTTATTTAAGTGAAAATCTCTCTCTATACTTAACTGTGTATTATTTGTAAAGAGAGATTCATTGGTTGAAAACTTTGGCACATTGATCCTCACTATTACATTAGTTATCATTCATCAAAGTTTTGCAACAAAATCACTTGAGCTTAAATATTTGCTATTTATTGAAGTGTTTACCTAACTCTCTAATACTTAGCTTGATTATATCATTAGTTAAGAGAGTTTCTTCATTGTAAAATTATCACTTATTTCTTGACGGTTTCGAGAGCCTTGTGAAAACTTGATTGTTAAGGATATGTGCTCCTTGTTATAAGTCACCTAAGGATAAGTGCTCCTTGTTGTAAGTCACTTAAGGATCGGTACTCCTTGTTTGTAAGTTACCATTATATTGCATTTGGCCTTGCTCGTGACGGAGAGCTTGGTAACGGAGGATGTAGATCATTGCTTTGGATTGATCCTCCATAACATATCGTTTGCGTTTTCTATCTCTTTTACTTATCGCATTTACTTCGAACTAATTTATATTGTTCTATTTACGCATTTACTTGTGTTTAGAATATTTGCGCTTTCACTATATTATAACTTTGAGTAATTAACGAAAAAGTCTCAATAACCAATTCACCCCCCTCTTGGTTAGTTATTCTTAGGTTAACAATTCCGGCCCAAATCTTCAATTTTCTTGTAGTCCAATTCATGCTTCCAAGTGTAGGCCAATATAATATTTGAGTACCAATTTTAAAAACAAGAAAACTCTTATCCAAAAAGATTGGCTCAAGTTTTCAAGAAAAGCCCAAAAAATAAAACTTGAACCCCAATTGTACAAACCCTAGCAAAAATACATGTACCACTTCCACCACCACCTCCAGTGATGGCGTCGGCGCCGTCGACCTCAAAAAAAGACCACTGTTGCCACCGGGCGTCGGCTGCTGCTGTTGGAAGCTGCTTCCTCAACTTGGTGGTTTGTAATATTTTGCACTTCTAGTTCATACATCTTCATCTAAATGCTCTTCTTCCAACAATAACTTCATACTATGGATTTTTCTTCTCCAAAATACATAAAACCCTAGTGCCTTATGGCTTACAAATATTCTAGATAAGAGAGCTATGAAAAAATAAATTACAACAATAGGAAGCAAAAATTTTAGGGCCAAAAGTGATTATGCATAAACATCTACTTTAACATATAAAGCAATAACATGTCAAATCAAATATCCTAACACCTGACACCACCCATACTAAAATGCATTTTACACTCGAATTTTAAAAATAACTTTAATCATACTCAAGGTTTACAATAACCATGGCTCTAATATCATTTGTTGGAATGTGGATATTTAATCATCACAAAAAGTAAATTAATTTTCTTTTTACAATTCAACCCAAAAGTATAGTGGATCTTAGATCACCTTGAAATTATAGGATGTTTTTGTTTAAATCCTTACACATAAAAGGTGAGATGATAACCTTGAACTAGTTTTTAATGGCCTAGCCAAATGCTTTTTCACTTAGATCTTCTCCCTTGTGTTCCTTAGGTGCCTCTCCTTTCTTTTGAGAAAATGAAAAATGGCTAAAACACAAACCTTGGTAAATGTGCCCTTAAAAGGGCATATTTATAACACACAATGAGGGTTTCATATTTGCACAAATTTTTTTGGATTTTATTGTAGTAAATCAATTAAGTCACACACTTTTATTGGACCCAAAACAGGGACCTAACCGGACTCACAAGACTCAAACTCCAATAGATATTTCTAATTAGGTCAATTCTTAACCAATTGAGATATATCTATTAATCCCGGCTTACTCTACCAAAAAAAGTGGATTACACTCTTGAGTCGAGTGAAAGTTATGGAAGCCAATTATGATTCGATAACAATATCCTCCGACCACTGTTCACAAGTCAACCCACGTTTGACTGTCATATGTTCAAGTGGACAAAATGACCGTTTTGCCCTTCAACATGTATTTCCCACTAAGTCTCATTTCATAAGGTGAATTCGTTGAGATCACATCATAACACCAAGTCCAACGATCTCATCGTCGGACTACTGAGCTCAGGTTCAATTCCCTTTAGAAAATATCTTAGAGTGACGATCATCTCATCATGATGATTAACGGATGCCACTATTGCATGTGTATGATCTCTAACTGCTTCGCCCAGATTCCCAAAGTACCGAGATTGATCTTCTAATTAAGACTTTACTCATTGGTACCTCAAAGAACTTGAACTAGCAATTAAAGGTACACTATTTCCTCAGGATTTAGGTGACTTGTTCGATAATATAGCTGTGTCTCATTTTGAGAAGTCACAAATGAGTCATCCGCCCAGTCCTGTTCAACGTGCTTCAAAATACGTTATTGTTCTTATTCCCATATTTAGACAAATCTTAATAAAAACAATGCAATCTTATCAACATAAAGCGTCCAACTTCATGTACCGATTGCGAACGACATACTTTGATCATATAACGAATTGTGTCTCACTATACTCAAACCGTCGAGTATACAATTTGTTATTTCATATGATCATGGAACCTTAGATTATTGTCGCAAATTCTAACACGTGAATAATTGAACGTTAACTCATAATGTTGTTATAATATACTTACTACAAGAAAAGGGCATCAAACTAACAATATGTAAATGATACGCTATTAGCCAGCTCTAACAAGTCTAAAATCATAAAATTAAAAACTTTTGAAGCCTGAATTTGATACGAAAGATTTAGGAAATGTCAAAAAGATTTTGGGGATAGTTATCAAGAGGGATAGGCCTAGATATAGGCTAACTATTACTCGGGAAGCCTACTTGAATAAAGCTATAACAAACTTTGGCTTGAAGGAATCAAAATCAGTGAATGTTCTCCTTGCAGCCCACATGATCCTTTCCAATGCTCACTCTTCTAAAACTGAAGGGAAATTCAGGGAAATGAAACAAAACATGTCTTATGCTAATGCTATAGGTTCTATTATGTTTCCCATGATTAAAACTAGACCTGATTTAGACTCTGCAATTAGTTTTTTAAGCAGATTTATGTTCAACTCTAGTAAGTCTCATTGGATTGGTATGGAATGTATATATTGATGGTACATTAAATATAGGACTTGTGTATGAAAAAAAAGGTCTGGCAAGTTAACCTTCTTAAAAGATTATGTGGATGCTGATTTTGCTGGTGATAAAGATAGTAGAAAATCAACTACTGCTTATTTTTTTATGCTTGGGGATAATTGCAAAACTTGAAAATCTCAGTTGCAGTCTTTAATTTCATTTTCCAGCACTAAAGCTGAATATGTTGCTATTACTATAGCTGTAAAAGAATGTATATGGTTAAAGGGAATTTTAAATGAATTGAATTTTTTACATGATACTGCCGTTATTTTTACTAATAGTTAGAGTGCACTTTTGTTGAGCAAGAACCATATCTATCATGAGAGATCAAAACGCATTAAGGTAAAGTATTACTTTATTAGAGATAAAATATCTGCAAATGAAGCTAACTTGTTAAAAATTCGTACCGATAAAAATCCTTTGATATAGGTACAAAAGTATTATGTGTGTTGGTAAAATTTAGCCTCTGCTCGGTGGAGAATAAAATTAAATTTTTACTAGATTTTGATAAAAGTTGATGAAATGTGTGGTGGAAAAGTTGGGTGACCTTTGAAATATGTAGTTAAAATTCATTGTTAATTTTAACTTAGATCAAAATTTGAATTTTAATTTCTATCAAATAAGGGCTAAGTATTGCTTATCAATGATTCATATTGATACTAGTTAAATTTTTTTGCTAGTACTTGGCAATGATTATGGATTAGCCATAATGTGCACCTAAACAACAGATAAAGTAGAGTACATTTGTGAACCAAGGTGAATATTGAAAGAGTTATGTTTCACAAATGCATTTTATGCAGTGTTAAAATCGGATTATGGGTGGCCCATGTGGAAACCTTTGGGTGTGAATTAAGATCTTGTTTGATCTCCATTTTTTCAAAATATATTTTTTTTCTTTTCTTTTCAACCACATATTTTTTAATAAAATAGTATTACATGTAACCCAAAAATATTCTTCATTTTTAACTACACATTCTCCATCAATCTACTATTTCAAAATACATTTTACACAAAACATGGGACTCAATCAGGCTCTAAGTATGACTTTAATTGAGCTAGTTTGCCTCTGATTTGGACCATTGGATCAAATCAACGAGTGGGATTGAGTCTTAAGTTAAAAACGACTTTCTGGATTTTGATTTACGTGACTTGAAATTTTTGGTTTGGTCACTTTTACTCTCTGATTTTTCTCTTTGATGAGACGGTCTCTTTTTCTTCTCTCTGGCTTTGAATCTATGAGATAATGGGAACCTTTGTAGAGTGATATTGCTGCAGTAACAAGGCCTGAAATAGAGGTTGTGATAAGGGTTGTTTGTACTAATTTAGAGTCATTTTTGATCTGTACGTTAGAGTTCAATCTTTAACGTGTTCTTGACTCTAATCTGGTGTAATCTTTGGGCCTCTTGTATCTTGTACTCTCTTTGGGAGGTTTTTGTTATACATAGTGACGGGCTGGTCTCTGAGCCCCGGATTAGGTTTTGGCTGAACTGGGTTAACAATTTCTTGTGTTGTTTCGTTTAATTTCTGTGCGTGCAAATGTTTAAATTTTGATCGCAAACTATTTTCATTTGATTAAATCCCAACACGAAGGTATGTTAAATGCATTAAATTATAAAGTTTCGAGCCAAAGCTCACATATTTCTCGTTTTTTATCAATTACATTTACGGAGATCAATGATGAAAATATTGATTTGCGATATTATCTTAAGCTTGTTATGTGTGAACACATGCCACTATTGATGAACACTTTCTAAGTTATAAAATCATCAAATCATGTGCAAAATCAGGCCATTATCAACAAATATTAATAATATGAATCCTTATGTTCGATCCTAAACATAAGCAACGAGAGCATGAGGACTGCGAATGCAAAATTACTGAACAAACAAAATACTTTTATATATTTCCACATATTATTCTTATCAGCAAAAAAAAGGTTATTGAAGTACACGTGATTAAGAATGATAAACATGTTAAAACAAAACTTCATAATCAGTGAGTGAAGAACATATGACATAGTGAATAAAATATAAAAGGTACTAAATTCAGTTAAAGATCACTAATCAACAATTGTCACGTGTTATCAAAGGAAAAGACTTAATTACCATAATGACCTCTTCAGAAATAGATAAATTGGCATAGCTGTGAACAAAGAAAGATATGAAAAATCGAATATACTCTCTTTTCAAAATAGTCATTTCTTTCATCAACTCTTGCTAAAAAAACTTAATTGAGTTTGAGGGGGAACTCAGATAAAGAGAGAAGAATTTGTTCATCTAATATTGTAATGATCTATTGTTTAGGTGAGATTAAGTACATGTCTTTTTCATTCAGGATTAGGCACATCGAATTCTAAGAAGTGTTTATAAATATTTTATAAACATGAGCCGAACATGCTATAGGACAATGGAAAAGAAAGGGTACTTCATTGTGGAATGAATCTAATGGTATGAGAGGACTCATTAGTAAATACAGGCACAATCCTGAGGTAGTTCATAACTGAGAAGTTAAAAGAGTATCAAAAGGCATTATTCGTGCACGGCCCAACCATGGGTCTGTCTGTCCCTAAAGTCTGGTCGAGCTAAGGCCAAGTGTCGATATCGAGTCAATTTCTTCAACCTAACTAGTGCAATTTTCATCGACAGAACGTTCACTTCAATTTCTGCTCATATATTTTGCTTAGAAGTTATCCTACGTCGAGAGTATTATAGGAAGGTGTAACCATTTTAATAAAAAAAAAAAAAAAAGTTATAGCTCATAGGAAAAGTGCGATCAAAGACTTATAACACTATTCTTTTGAGGGCCACCCTTTCTGAAGTAGGCCCGCCCCCATGTTCAGGGACAGAATATCCGGGAGGACACTAGTGTAACGCACGTCAAGACTCAAGGATGGGAGTTTTTTTACTCAAACTAAATCAATTCCTAAAATAATAGAAATAAGCAGAAATTCATAAAAATTTTGTCGTTAAAACATAAGTGATTAGTTTACAAAACTTCTCACCCCAATTGGAGATTTATTTCGGTAGAATAACATAATTCCTCTGGAACTCAAATGAGAAGCCGAAATCAATGAAAATAGACCAGTCGAAGAAAAAAGAAAGAGTCGGCAAATAAAGCCAATTCAACAAGACACTGGACTACAGGATTGTGCGTGTAAAATACAGTTATAGAAGACTTCTTAAGAAGACAGGACTTTCTGAACCTCAGTCGTCACCTCTTTTGGGGGCTTCTCTGCATGAAGATCTGCTACTACGCCCTTCTTGGAATAATAGTCTATGACCTGCAGGTTACGGGGGGAGAATGACTGTGAATCCAAAGAATAAAACAAACCCCAACCAAAACAGACTGCAATATTTGAGGTTTGCGAAAAACTAAAAGAGATTCTTAGAACTAAGATGTAGCCTTGAGATGATTTACCAATTGTAACATTAAGAAACACTAAAAAATTATAATTTTGTAGACATTATCCACAAAATCTTATTAAGGTAGAAATTGAAAATTCAGCATTCGCTTATTTTGTGCAATTCGATAGTTAGCTAATGATTCAGTCAAAGAAAGTATGCACTTGCACATAAGCAAACAACCAATAAAAGTTTCTGCAACAATTTATTAATTGAAGTTGATGTGATTAAATTGTCCACTGGACATAATAAAATACTCACAGGTTCAGTTTGACGGTGGAATGCCTCCAGCCTTGACTTAAGAACCTCTGCACTATCATCTCTCCGTTGGATTAGAGGCTCTCCCGATACCTATGACAATAAGTAGAGATTTAGTGAATGCATAGACAATCCCTTTATCTCCTTTGGTTTCCATACAGTTTCCCATGTTAGTCCACAGCTCAGAATTTTTTTATCAGCCCTGAATGGCAAATAATTTTGGGAGTTCAAGAAGCCAAATACAAGATAACTTGGCCAAAAGACCCCGAGAAAACCAAAATAACTTACATCATCAACACCAGGAACTTTGGGAGGTGCAAATTTTGTGTTGTAGGTCCTTCCACTAGAAGGATGGATCCAACGACCAGTAATCCTCTCCTCCAAAATGGCATCATCAATTGCGAAGTTTAGCACCTTATCAATCTTAGTTCCCTGCTTCTGGAGCATCTCATCAAGCTAAAAACGAATAATAAAAAGTATGAATAAAGAAAATCTGAAACATTAACGTATTTCTCTGCACAAAAGAGAGGAGAAATAATCGTACAATACTAATATAGTGGAATCTAACCTTTTCTGCTTGAACCTTTGTCCTTGGGAAACCATCAAGAATGAATCCCTTCTGACATGAAGGCTTCTTCATGGCTTCATCAATTATTCCAACAACTAAGTCATCAGAAACAAGTTCTCCCTAAAGAAAGAGAAAAGTATCTTTACAAAAGATTCAGCCAAAGCAGATCAAAAGTGTGAAAGGTGAAGGAATGACAAATTATTTTCATTAGTGTATGTTTGGTACATATTACACTATTGGACACTATAATGGATAAAAAGTTTAGCTTTTATCTTTCTTACTTAATATTGTCCAATGCTTTCCAGCCTATCTTGCTAAACATTCTATCAATGTCAGCATCGTAGGAGTAAACTTTTACCTTGTCCATAGCTTCTTTAGCCTTGATTCCTAGAGGAGTCTTAGCTGCAACAGCAGTTCTCAACATATCACCAGTAGCCAAATGGCATAGACAGTACTCGTCCTTGATGATAGGGGACTGGGTACCTTTTCCAGAACCCGGTGGACCTGCCATGAATCCCATTCTCATTCTCATTAACATTGTTGACAATAGTCATGCTTTCATACATAACATGAAGTTCCAATTTTATATCTAAATTCTAAGCAAATCAGAATATCCCCAATACATGCATGGTAAGGTATCAAGGCCATTGCTGTACAATCAAAGTAATGATTTCAATATTCATAAAACCCATCATGAGTCATTGACGGGCTCTTGAGATTCGGGGTAAACAAAAACTAAGATATAAAAAACCTGTGAGACCATATTTAGAGCAACAAACTAACCTTATTCCCAATAATTTTGAGTTTGACGATTATGAAATTTCTATAAGATAAAAAACTTGCACCCAGAAATGCAACTTAATCTGAACGACTTGTGGATGAAGAAGGTATAAATTACAGCAGGAAGCAGTCCCTAGATTTGGGGAATGCCCTTTATAAGCATAAGAACATGTGAAACATATCATATGATGTGCTTTAAAACCGCTTCTAAAGTTTACGCCCATATTATCAAATATTGAGAATATTTGTATGCCAAAGAGGGTTCCTGGAGATTTCAGATTTCTCTATTTCCATCATGAAGATGAATGACGCTAGTTTCGTTACTCAACTCAAATCATTGCAAACTAACCCTTCTATCCAAAACAGAAAATTGGCTACGGAAATTCCGTGCAGTTAGAAATTAGCAAAGGCACAAAGTCTTCCACAGGAAAGTCATTTTGATCCAGTCCTAAATTATTCTCTAATGTAGTGTTGACTCATTTTCCTTTTGCTGGGTCATGGGTGATTGTATCTGTAAACTTACAGGAGAAAGATGAACTGACATGTTATTATTGTGAATAATGTAAATCTTCTTGGGTATTTAGTAATACATTTGACTAAAATATATTTTTTGTCACCTTTAAACAAAAAAAAATGTGTCTTTTAATGTCTCTGTCAACAAATTCACACACAAATTCGCTCTCAATAGAAGCTTTCGATTTGTAATCACTAAAATCGAAGTTTTAGTTTATCAACCAATGATGACCATTAAGTTTTCCAATGAGCTATGCTTCGACCCACCCAGGGAGAGTGAGCCCTGAATTTTGGAACTTCCATTGAAACTGGTAGGAATAGAATGCCTAATTGACAACAAGCTCGGATTCCTTATTGCACTAATTAATGCATAGAGATGAAAAGGTTCTGAAATTATAAAACAAGCTATATTCATAATACAACCAAAATATCACATTTTTACTTCAGCAAAAACAACGTAAGCCTTATTCCCGAAGATTTCAAATCAACTACATTAGTCCTTTCTCACTACTCCATTTGATCCACAGCTGAAAGATTAAATGCAATCCTCTGCACTTACATCCGGTCGTGCTAATTTGTCAGTTTTTTGTTTTAACTTTTTATTTTGTATAAATACCTATATAAGGTTTCTTTTACCCTGAGAGGCACTGAATTATAATGTACTATCGAAACACTAATAACAGATCTCACGTCTATAAATAAGCATCACAATTGTCCACCACTTTTCCAAGATCCCGTTAGCAACCCACTAAGTGAAATTTCGTAAACATCAAAACTCGTGCATTATTCAAATAATCCACCCCAAAAATTCTAATTGTAGTTACAAAGAATTAAAAAAAAGTGGTCGATAAAAAATCAAAAATCAAAAAATAAAAAATAAATAAACATAACATCAAAATATTGTAGGTACAAAGCACAAGTGCATACCAATGAGAATAAGGCGTTTGTCAGGCTTGGAATCGCACTTCATGCGGCGGAGGAGCTCCGACATGATGTCTACTGACGGTATGTCCTCTAATGCCACCGCTGAACTCCCCATTTTTTTATTTTTTGGGTCTTCTTCTCTCTCTTTTGCTGTAAGTTCCGGTTCTGGGTTGCTTTATAAACTCAGAAAAAGTTTAGGTACAACAACCTATAGATACAAACGTTTAGTGTATTTATATGTTGCGGAGAGTTTGAAGATTGGGAAGGGATTTTAGGGAGGAGAAGAAAGAGGCCGCTCCAATCGTTTGACTTTGACTTATACGCCCCAACGCTCGTGCTGTTTTAGTTTGTTTGACCATTATGCCCTTCTATTTTGATTTTTGTTTCAATTTTGGAAAATTAGCCTTGTTTGGTACAAAATTTGATTAAAATTTATGTCAAAGTGAACAATAAATTTTAACAACATATTTTATGGATATCATAATTTTTTAATCATACATTCCATCAAATTTATCAAAATCTAATAAAAATATGATTTTAATCTAAATCAAACAAAAGCTAAATTGTAGAACACTTTCTAACACATATTCAATTAGAATAAATAGTACACAACATCCATACCTCTCAATGTTATTGTGCAAAACGTCCTTACCTTTCATTTTTTGACATTTTCACCCCTATCTTCCACATTTCATTGCACAAAAGGTCCTTTTCAACCATTTTTCCAATAAAGTGACGATTTTACCTTCCAATTCAAATAAAACAAAAAGAAAAAGATGAATAACCAACTGCAACTATAGTTCTTAAGTTTTTAAAAAATTACAAAGAAATCATAAATTCTCCACCACCACCACTTTCACAACCTACCAAGCTGCCACCTATAATCTCTACATAACACCACCTTTCGACTAACACGCCCACCGGACTCCACCACCACCAACTTCGCTTCATTTCCCCACCGTCCTCCCCCGCACGAATTTGAAGATTGGAGCACTTAGGACCCACCGATTTTGGTCAGGCAGCTATTTCCGTACATCGTGCCCGTGGAGAGTTTTGGACTAGAAATTGAAATGGTTTGGGGGATAATTGGTTCAATTAGATTCACACACATTGTCGTTTGGGTTTGTTGATGGTTCGATTGATGTCAATTTGGGGATTTAGTGTTGTGGGATGCATGAATTGAAGGAGAAAAGTTTGGCAAAATGGACGTCTACACTATCGAATGTCTAGATTACGGTAGAATGATTTGAGGCAAGTTTGATTGATGTGAGGCCATGTATATGTTCGTCGAGATGAGGAGTAACTGTCAATGGTGGTGCGCGACCGTGGGTGGCGCTAAAAGTGGGGTTGCCGTGTACGTCAATTTGGTATTTTAGGCTACAAATATGGTTATTTTCGACAAATTTTGTGATCAATACTGTGAGAGAGAATGTTGGGGAGTGTGAAGCGAGGCTAGTGGTGGTGGAGTCCCGCGGGCGTGATGGCCAGAAAGTGGTGCTATGTGGATCTATATGTGGCGGTTGGTGGGGTTGTGAAAGTGGTGGTGGTGGTGGTGGTGGAGAATTTAGGACTTATTTGTGATATTTTGAAAATTTTAGGACTATGATTGCAATTAGTTGTTTTTTTTCTTTTTGTTTCATTTGAATAGAATGGTAAAATCGTTATTTTATTGGAAAAATTGTTGAAAATGACCATTTGCGCAATGAAATGTGGAAAGTATAGGTGAAAATGCCAAAAAATGAAAGTTATAGACGTTTTGCACAATGACATTGAAAGGTATGGACGTTCTGTGGTATTTACCATATTCAATTAGAGTAATGTTATTTATCCCCACTGGGGATGAAAACACAGTCTAGGTGGAGCTAATGTGACATTAAATGATAGGTGAAATTAAATAAGTCATTTAATTTCACATTTCATTTCACCTATCATTTACAGCCACCTAAACTGTGTTTTCATCCCTATTGGGGATGAATAACATTACTCATTCAATTAAGACTTTTAAGAATTTTTGGGATTTAAACAAATTATGGTATTTAATGTAGATTTTTTTAAACTCTCTAAAAATATTAGTATATTCATTAGAGACTTTTATAAAAATTTTAAAAATTACGGTGTATTCAATTACAATTTTTTAGAAGTGTCTATAAGGTCCAGTGTATTCAAAATGTCATTAACTTCTAAAAAATTTCATAATTTTCATAAAAGTTTCCAGCACGCTAACTTTTAAATAAAAAGTACAAAAATAAAATTTCAAAAATTTGTCTCTCGTTCAACCCTAAACAATTAATTTTTTTTTAATATGTATTTTGTTATTTCCATATTTTTCTTCTCTTTTCTTCTATGAACCTTATATTGGTTATATTTATATGGGGAATTTTTAAAAATGTCACTAAATTTGAAAATCCAAAAAAATTTGTCACTTTCACTTTTTGTTAGCAAAAATGTCACTTTTTTGGTGCAAAATGTCCAAAATATACTTAATACCATCTTTTTAGGAGCATAAAATGTTTGATTTGAATGTAATTAATATTGTGATGTGATGATTTACTTTAAATATTATAAAAATTATTTATATATATATATATATATATATATATATATATATATATATATATATATATATATATATTATTGAGTAGTAATAGTTTTCTTTTAAAAAAAAAAGATAAAAGAATTTGAAATATTAATAGGGGAATTTTCCATTAACAAACCCCAACAACACTTTCTTCCCATTAACAAACCCTAACATTTTCTCCATCTTCTCCATTCATTGATCAAGAACACATTACAATTGAATTCATCATCCATTTTGAAAGCTTAGTCATAACAAATTGTTTATAATTTTATCTTATAGACTACTATTTCTTCGATATTTAGATACAATATGATTAAATGAAATGTGAGAAATTTTTGAAACTATTATTCATTGATTTGTTTGATTTTTGAAATATTTGTTAAAGATAAATCTATCAATATCCTTTGCATAAATGAAGGATTCCATGTTTAATGAAGTATTGAGTTGTTTATTAATGAAAATGTGTTTTCATGTGGTAGTTGAAAAATGATTATCACCATTAATGTTTTGAATAATTTCTTCAAAGGTACGAGATACATGTTTTTCAAATTTCTCGACAGTTCCTACCGAACATAGGCTGAACAATTTTATTGAAACTGTCGGGTTAGATATGTGAACTGTCGAACCCGACATTCATGAACTGTCGGAATAGACAATTTAACTGTCGAATTCGACAGTTGAAAATTGTTAACACATCGTTGGTTTCACCGTCTGCTACTCCATGGATTTCAATATTCGAAAATTCAACATTCATATTATTAAATGTAGACACATTTATTATGTTGAATTCTTACTGTTGCAATCGTAACGTTTCAGGTATGAGTAATCATTTGAGATTTATCATATCGTATGGAGGACGGTTTGTTCATGTGGATGAAGAATGGAAGTGAAGAGGGAACAAAACGACTTCCATTTTAGTGTCGACAAGTATTACTCTAACTGAACTCGTGCTACAATTGAAGGACAAACTTCGTATTCTTGATCCCCGGACTGAAATTGAATTGAAGTTCAAAGTCCCGCACTTCAATATACCTCCGGCCAAAATATGCGAAGATGAAGTCTTAAAATGGTACATATCAGTTCATAATGAAACTGCCATATGCGTTACTGTTTCGAAAGTCGAGCTCCCAAGTGTCAGCATGGAGAGGGATACAAATTGTCCATATCGTTCATTTGCCATAGCGGATGTTGACCAAAATGTACAATATAAGGAGCTTAATCATCATGATAGGGTATCAAACAATAATGCACCCGAAACTCCAATTTGTGATATTGGGACTACACCTTCAGATGAGAACTTGGACAACCCATCACATGGTATAGAGGTTGCTAATAACGATGACGTTGATGAGCAAATGTCTTCACATTCCAGGACTTCGGATAGATATGAATGGATTACAACAGTGAATACATCCGATCTTGCCGAAATGCAAATATTCTTTAGCAAGAAAGAGTTGTACTAGAAAATTCTTGCACTTGCTTTGCATGACAAGTTCCAATTTAAGGTCAGCAGGTCAAGCATGAAAATGTTAACTGTTGTATGTCCTGATTATAATTGCATGTGGATGATACGTGCTTCGTCTGTGAAAAAATCTGCAGTGTTCATGATCCGTAAATTCAACAATGTGCACAATTGTACCATAGATTTTCGTCGCAATGCACATCGACATGACACTAGTTCAGTAATTACTGAGCATATTTTGAGAAAATTGGACAATCCATACCGAAAGTATGACCCTTCTGATATTGCACGTGACATGGAACGTGAGTTTGGTGTTGAAATCAGTTACAGCAAAGCACGTAGGGAGAGTTGGCTGCTTTACATTTGCTCCATGGTACACCAGAGGATAGTTTTCAAAAACTATCTTCATACTGTCACGTTCTAGGAGAGTGTAACCCGGGGTTGGTTACACACATCGAAGTTGACTCGACTAATAGGTTCTATTACTTCTTCCTAGCTTTCAGTGCAAGCATTCGTGGTTACATACAGTACTTGAGGCCCGTTATTTGTATTGACGGTAGTCACTTGAAAGGTGCATACAAAGGTACTCTTCTACTGACAATTGCCCAAGATGCCAACAAACAGATTTATCTATTAGCATGGGGGATCATGGATGCAAAAACAAATAAATCCTGGATGTAGTTTATATCAAACTTGAAAGATCTTATTGGCGATTCAGATGAACTCGTATTCATTTCAGACAAGAAAACCAGAATTGAAAAAGCCATTTCTCACTTATTTACATTGTCTCGCCATGGTTGTTGTATGTGGCATATGGAAAAGAACTTAATACAGCGGTACAGCAACTCGAGTTCAATATTTCTATTCAAACGAGCGGCTACAACGTATCAGATCGAAGAGTTCGAAAGACTTATGGGTCAAATTCGTAGGGTAAGTGGAAGATCGTACGTGTACTTGGAGCGAGCGGTTTTCCATTCTGGTCATGAGTACTATTTGTTGGCCAGCTGCACAACATTATGACAAACAGTAACGCAGAATCTCTGAACTCTCTGTTAAGACATGCCAGTTCGTTACCAATCACATGTTTGGTCGACCACATTCGGAGTACTATGCAGAGGTGGTTTTATGAGCGTCGAACCCACGCAACCGCATGTAGTACTGTATTGTCTTCAAGTATGGAGAGTGAGTTACGAACAACATTCGATCTTGGTACTAGGCTTCGAGCTCATGTATTGACAGACAACTTAACACAGGTTGGAATATCCAATGAAACGGACATGGTAGACTTCTCTGAAAACACGTGCACATGTCGTGAATTCCAATTAAATCGTATGCTTTGTGTTCATGCAACTCGTGTTGCTTGCTTGAGAGGTACGTCATTATACGATCTGTGCTCCCCTTACTACACATCGAAATATTGGTTGGGTGCATATAGCGAAGCAATATATCCCGTTTCGAGGGAGGTGGATTAGGTTGTTCCGAACGAAATTACAAGTACTCCTATTTTGCCACCCGTTGTGCGTCGTCCTCCAGGTAGACCACCCACACGACGTAAGCGATCCAGATATGAGTTTGTCACACAACTCAGGAAATGCACTCATTGTGGCAGAACACAACCGATGTAAATATACTTCATCTCTCTCAATGTTGAAGTAGTATGTTATATGTTCTCGTATGGTGTTGTACAATATGAAGTTATGTCATCGTTTTATTTATATTATGGTTAGCAAACGTTATTTCTCTTTTTGTTCTTGCGTTATCGTTTTCACCTGGCATTAATATTTCGGCCTTACATTCTCATTCTACATCCATTATCGTTTGCAATAAGTAGTATCCATCTTCACATTCACTACTACAATACAGTTTCATTTCTGGATGATAATTTCATAATTCATCTGTCGTCCCCAACAAATTGTTTCAGTCATTCTCGACAGTTAGGACAGATCACAAATTGTTACACATCTAAACCCGATAGTTCATATGTCGTTGCCTGTCCTTCCCGATAGTTATCATAGACCAATTTTACCGATTTGACTACAACTTTGTACATATTTCATGATTGAAGCCAACATTTACTTGGATTACGTACTATTCTTCCATCACAATTCTTGCATACACTTGTTGGCATTACATATTTTGCAGCACATCCTGACACTTAATCTATCATTCCCGGCATATGTTCTATGTCGTTCTCAGCAATTGTAACAGTGCAACAAGTGAATTGGAACGCACAGTGCGAAAAAATTACTGTTGCCCTCCGAATTGATCAATGATCATTACTAAATATGCGCAACATAAAGGGATGAACACAATGTTAACATAAATTAGGGCTCCACGAACAAAACGTACAAAATTGTTGCCCGTTGTATAACACGTAATTGGAACAGGGGAAGTGACTCTCCACCCATTTCCGCTGCTCGCAGTGGAGGAAGCCATATGTTCCAAATATCCCAAGCAGAAATCTGGGACTTCAATTGGTTGCCCTTGCATGTACAAGTTTTCAAGTGTTAGTTGCATGAGAAGTGGACTTGCTATTTAAACTGGTTTGGTTGGTACAACATTTCTGATGCTCAACTTGCCAACCACCTAATCCAAAATGTTAAACTTAAATATACACGACATTGCATTTGGCACATTTGATAAGATGAATGTGCAAATTTATTTATTTTTACGTAATAAACTGCTCTCGCTGTCATTATTTTCATAATCTACCATAACGTAATAAGTTATTCTTCTCGCTGCATTTGCCCGGGTCCGTAGTGAGTCGCAATTCGAACAATATATAGTTACCTAAGTGGACCATAAAATAATCGTTTCAACATAAATGTGAGCCAACACACATCAATGTACAGAAAATGCATCGTTGCCATATGCGATGCTATGTTTGACACCATTCAATAAATTTACATGTACTGAAACCCAAAAATTAATGTGTCATTAACCAGGATAGATTAATAAACAGTCAGGCATGGACCCAAAATAGAATCGATATGATAGTAAACATAAGAAACGACCATCGTAATGAATGTAGCAACACTAAATAAAGGGCAAACTTAACGACGACAGACGTAAATTGAACAAATGTCATATCACAAATACATCAACATCTACCGTACATCAAGAAGTTACAAAACGAGTTCTATTCATCATACTAACAAACGAATTTCTTCGAAACTAATTCTTCACTCTCTTCCTCTTTCCCCTAGTGTATGGAGTCCTCGTAGATGAGGCAGGGAAGCGAAGGCGTGTCGATCGCCGCCTCTTCGTGTGCACTGCATCGTTGCCTTCGACGGGTATGGTGGTTGCCACCGGTATGTCAGTGACATCGTCTACGCACAAGTAGTATGGACTGGATTAGTTATCAAAAAAGGAAAATTATACAAACATAACATAGCCTACAAATACGTAATTACTGTATTCGGGTACCTAAAATCAATAACATGAATCCTTCTTTGGGAACTTACCTTCATGTTGGACCATGGCATCAGAAGTAGGTAGCGTTGTTTCCTCCATGGCATCATCCAACATTGTTGTACCATCTGCATTACATTCATGAGAAGACAACATTAGTTTTCAACTTAACATTCTTATAGTCCATTAAAAAAATTCAACACAGTATATCCTAAATGTTGTACTAAACTTACCATCCGCCTCCATGACGGGAAATTCTGAGGAAACGTCCTCGTTATCCGGGCATTTCACTTCGGGGTCTATGTCTCCTCGATCTGGTTGAAAGCAACATTTACAATGTTAACGAATCATGTCATCGGTTTCTATTTTCTATACTACAAAACAAGAGTAGAATCTTAAACTTTTTGAATTCCTCATGCGGCACATACGTACCATGAACATCCTACTTCTGACTAGGCAACAGACCCTCTAAGTCGTTCGGCGACAGACCTTCGGTCTCGATGTCTCCTCCATTTGGTTGAAAACAACATTTGCAATATTAACGTCTCATGTGATCGATTTCTAGTTTGATACTACAAAACAAAAACAATGCTTAATAGTTGTAGTGTGTACAAAAGTTCTACATGTACCTGGATGTGAAAATGATGACGCTACATGATCGTTGTGTACATCGTGTGAGAACGGGTGGATATCCCGTCCAACCGGTAACATGTCGATGCATCCACCACCTATTTCAGAATATTTGGAATGACGTGAAGGAGTTGAAGACAGATGCAAAATATAGCATGGATACATATGAGAAGAATAACGACACTGCTCATAATCAATGCACGTACCAGTGTCGTTGAGGCCCGCCCCAGGCAATGTCCAGTCACGATCATCCGGTTCTAGGTGAGTGGCTCCTCCATGTGTATCTATGTCATAGAAGCAATCATTACACGTTGAGCGAAACATGTCTACATTGCTCATGAAATCACATTACACTTAGTAATCGTAACTCGTGAACAAATAACACACATACCGTGCGGTGTAGGTTCTGAATCTGTGGCCTGGTTGGGGACATCATGCGGCGCTGCTGTGCCATTAGTACCACTTGATTCACGAGTGTAGATATGAACTCCGTCTGTCTCCTCAATTCAGCGCTCACGTGTTCCACGATTTCAAGTTTAATGGTCCGGAGGCGCATTTCCATAAGGGTTCGTTGATCCAACAACAGTTCATCGACATCCTCTCTCGTCAGGATTGTTCGTGAAGTGGCATGTTGTCGTCGAGATGTCAAAGGTCCACTCTCGTGGGAAGTTTGTATTGCCACATGCCCGTCGCGTGAATGCTGAGCGACACCGTCTCAACTCTCGTCATCATTGGACTCATCTTCATCGATATCTCCACCAGTCTCATCTTCGTCAGAGCCTTTAGCCGTCTCATGTTCGTCATTTTCCCCGTAGACAAATGGTCATTATGTCCACTGCCCAATGCCTCTTCGGCAAACTGTGGAGCGACCATGTTCCGGGCAATGTCGTCCAAAGTGGGCACAGAACGATCTTCATACGGCACGAGAGTCGGCTTCAGTAGGGCGCAGTGTAGCGTGCATGTGCAGCTGCAATCAAAGGAAAATGGCATCAATGAAACATGTAATTTGTGTGCATTAGCAATTAAAATGTATAAGAGTGCAGGTTCTGAAAGAGTACCTGTGTGTTCTGGAAGAACGCATCGTATGTACGGTCTTGCGGTTGTTTTGTAGCCGTCTAACTTAGAAGCTAAGGCAATCGTTCCCCAACCCGCTGAGCAAACCGTTCTCCAATTTTCGGTATCACCTCGAATGCCCATATCTGTCACAGCAGAAAAGCATTGTCACGTGACATTGCTTGGGCATGACTGTGGATAGATGTGTCGAATTAAAATAAAACAATGTCTAAAATAACACTTAGTACCTGCAGCGCGATGAGGAAACCATGAACTGTATAGCTGATCTCCTTCTCATTCTTTCTCTTTGCGTCGCGGAATTTTCGTGCCCAGCCACCTCGAAAGCCCTTCAACAGACGATTGTATCCAACTCTACCCCAAGGGTAGGAAAAAAAGAAGTCCACATCGTCGACGATTGACAATGTCGCCTCAAATATACCCACATTATTATCCGGAGCGTAGAATACTCCTTCAACAATGAGAGCAAGCCCGAGCTTGTACCGATCAGTCCGGGGCGTAGACGATCAGAGCAATGTCTTCTCAAGGTGGGCACATGAAATCTTGTCAAGTGATTTAAAGTATTTTTCTTTAAGTCTCTTCTTTTCCAAGACTCGGGTAAAGACATCGCCCTTCGGAGGGAGAGTACATCGTAAGCCCGTAACGACTGCATACTCTTGTAATCCAAATCGAGTCAAGTGGCCTTACATATTGAACCACAACTCCTTCACCTTATCCGTCCGTATTGATCTGAAGACAAGTTGTTGGAGCAGCTGTCCAGAGAACTGGATGTCTAGGACGTCGGCAAGGAACCCGAGGCATGATTTGCGGAAGTTCGGGAGCTGCCGCTCATCGAAATCGTCCAAGACCCTTTTTACGTACTTAAGGTTGCTCCACTGTGAAATGCGGGCCCGCAACCGTGCGTTTTCAGGTACCTCCCATTCGAAATCCATCTATTCTACAAGGTATATCAAGAAAAAGAAAAGATATGAAATCGTGATTTTGGGTACATGTACATGGCAAGGTAAAAAACAAATTGTGAAACAACAATTTTGAATGAATGCGAACACCATATAAAGAAATAAAACGAATTTGAACAGTAATCTTGCGCTTCATAACACACAAAATAATATATTACAACTGCACGAAAAGAAATGAGAAACATGTGTAACTGTTAAAGGGTCGACAACCACTAAAGAACTCTCCGTTCTCGATAGTTCACACAATAGAGATTATGCCATCTGTTGAGAATGACTGCGGTTAACTATCGGGTCGCGACAGATCATCTTCGAGATCCAATCATCTGTCGAGAATGACTGCGGTGTCGACAATTCATGCGTCTTTAATTTTCCATATGCCGAAATCAATAATGTCATGTTTCACTCACTGTACTGTAACTTGAACTCTATTACTCACCGTACCTCCCATTGCACTCCATTACTCACTAAGTAAAAAAAAATGTCATTAACCACTGTACATGTGGATGACGGATTTTGTAGTTGGAAGTTAAATGCCATGTCATTTCTCCCACACTTCAACCAAACACTCCTCACCCAAAATCAATTGAAGTCGTGAGATGAAACCCTTACGAGAAAGGCCGTTGATATTTCTGGATGAAGAAGACTCTTGCCTCCAATTAATTGTTATGAAGTCATATGTACTTTGTATGTGCGCATGGGAACTGGGATGTTATGTTTTATGTTATCATCTGATTGTTTTTAATAGTTTGAGTTCTCAAGTGTGTTGATCGATGTCGAGGGATCGTGTTTTGTAAATAAAACTTGTTCTATTTCATTGATATCTCATAAAACTATACCCTCGAAAAAGGAAAAATATCATGATGCTGACATTCATATTAGTTTTCTCTAACTGTAACTAATTAGTTTCTCTATTCTTGACCATTTAAGGAATTGGCAAGCAATGATATTTTTGTATTGCAGGGCATGGAATTAGTTTTCTCTTACATGCCTGCCATCTCTTAGAACTTGTACAATTTCTATTGGAAATTTCTAGTGCTCAAAATGCCGACAATCAAACGGAGTCTGTCCAGACCTGCTACATCTGTTAGATTTGGATACCGAAGCTACTCTACATGTTTTGAGATTTGCATGTACAGAACAAGAAGAAATAAACGGCTTTTCGCAACGATCAATAAACTCGGAGTTAGTTGAAGTAAAATTTTGGTTCAGAAAGTAGTAGATGTTTTTAATTTGATGTAGTGAAATTTTGCAAGCAAAAAATGTAGATGTTCTTACTGATGTAGATGAATTTTGGATCAAATGTATCACAAATTCAATGTTAAGTAAAAATTAGGTTCAGAAAGTAGTAGATGTTCTTGCTGATGTAATCAAATTTTGGTTCAAAAAATAGTAGATGTTCTTGCTGATGTAGTTAAATTTCAGATCAAATGTATCACAAATTCAATGTAGACTAATTATGGTTTCATTTGTTTGGTTTTATACATAACCGGACAGTTCCTTTTCATCTATTTGGAAACATGTTTCTATTATTTACTAGACCAACATAACCAGTATGAATTCGTCACTGTTAGCTTTGCTTTGACATATCATTTCCCAGATATCAAACTCAATGAAATTAAAATCTGATCATCTGACTATGTAACAAACTTTCGACGTCAATAGTAGAGTAAAATAACAAAAAATATAGCCAAATGTAATAATTCAATTCCCCTTACATGTTGAAAACCTTTTTTTTCGATATAAGAAAGCAAAAGGACATTCAAGACTAAAAGACACAAAAACCTATGAACTAGATTATGAAATTTTAACAGAGACATTCTACTGTGACAAATCCCATTAAAATTTGAGTACCAAAAAATTTCACATAAAAATAAAATCGACAAAAGCCATTGCCAAGAAGTAAAAAATTCAACAACACCTACACTTGACAATATATCTGAACTTGGCTCTATCTTATGAAGAAGTCTCTCTGAGTTACCATAAATTTACTATTACGTTGATAATATAAGAATTGCGCTTTTTGCTTTGAACAATAAGGTCCTTAATGCAGACCCAACATAGTGCTAAGGGATTGAAATTACTTTGCGTTATCCATTAACTATTCAACGTAACTGTATATTTGGAAAAAAAATGTTTAGGGTATATGTAACCAATCAAGGGACGGTGAAATCTATCTGTGAAGTCGCTATGGTTTCGTTCTCACTCATTGCCTCACATGATAGTAGACATTCTTACGTTATAAGTTAGTAAGCCAGCAAGGCAACAAAAATAATTCATGATGCCGGCAAGGCAATAACAACAATCATTATGCCGACAAGGCAACAAAAATAATTCATAATACAGGCAATGCAATACCAACAATTATTATGCCGACAAGGCAACGTTTCAACAAAACAATTTAGACAACTAGGTGAAAACATTGAATTCAATATTTTCCCGACAAGTCAATTAGCATAGAGATGAGTAACATGACTTACTACAGTGTGTTCAAGCTTATGCTTTTCGTATATAATAGTGAAATTAATTCTGTTGACACTTCAAGAAAATCCCCTATTGACAATGAAGAAGAATTCCGTATTAGAATTTAGAAAGAATTTTTTCTACATCAACAACCACAATCAATCAAGCCAATAATTTTTGAACAGACTAAAGTAAATATGAACTTGCTATAAAGAAAACAAGGAACAAAAGTAAACACCGAGAAGACATAACGAACATTTGTACCACCATATCAATTGAAGATTTGTTTGACGTTTATCATTAATTATAAATCTGTACTATTACGTCAATAGCAGATAAAATTCACCCCAAACAAATACAGAATCAGTACTCGCTATATCTCAATTGTTCAGTGCTAAATGAAATTCAACTCAATTGTTTATTACTCAATAAGTTGCGAAAATTGAATTACCTGAAATGGGCTAAACTGGATGGATTGGTGAAGAGCAAAATGCCAAGATTTTGAAGACTTGTAGTTTATGATTTGCACTAACTTTGGAAATCTACAAAATTGCCAACAGAATAATAAAATCTCAACAAAAAGGAAAAAAAAAGTTCGAAATTTTATCTTTTACCACCTGTTAAAATCCCTAAACATATTTAACATAAATTACAATATCATCAGTAGTACGGAATTCATAACACAGTTGGTACAACATATTATAAATGCACAAAAACAAATGAAAAAATTTTGGTGCACAATAAATAGAACATGTTAATGGAAAACACATATTTCACTCGTATAAATCAACTTTTCACATGTGCAACTGTCAAGTGTCGAGAGAAACTCAGCTCAACTGTCGGGTCTCGACAGCTCATTTGTCGATATTATTCGATCTGTCGAGAATGACTGAGGTGTACTGTCGTTCCCGACAGTTCACTGCTATACTATTTCTCTACTGAAGTGAAATGTCGGGAAATGTAATTTTGACCTTCATGTGTATTATTCAAGAGCAATAGTTGATTCCTACATGTAAAACGAACGTGACATTATCCTCGTAAATACACTCGTCTTCTAAGTATGGAAATTCTAATTCATCCCAGGTCTTGTAATAATGCAAATGCTAACTAATGTAATCAGACCTACCAATGGCGGACCCAGCCTCGACATTCATCTCTGGCGGACGTTAACCGGTCAACGTCCACACAGGCAGCAATTGTAAGAGCGAGTTCGATTATTAAACACACTAACATAAGTCTTGTTACCCGAATTTAGGTGGTTTTGACTAAATGAATCCAATATACACCACCTGTTCGGTAATTGATTGCGAGAGTTAATGCAATATTTCAAAGAAGCATATGGACTAAATCACATAAAACATGTTACCATCGCTTGAAAAACAATATCCTGTCTGTTTGATTCCATTTTCTCTACTCAACTCAATTCATTCCTAGATTTACTGAAAGACTTAAACTTAACTATAGGCTTTAAGCGTGGCGTATTTTAATGCATATAGTTGTCAGTATCATTTTCAATATTTCCATTTATCAAATATTTCAAGCTTGAGGCTGGGTGCATTTGACATTCAACTATAGTATCTTAGAGAAACATCAAATGTCAAGCCTTAAAAACTTCCAAATTTCTATAAGAGTGCAACCATAAAGCATGTGACAGGACATCAGACAAGCACACACTACATGTCAAAGACAGAAATCAACCAAATATTATGACGGAAAATTGCATATTGCACCATATCAACACATGCACCACTTTACTTAAAATGAAAGGAGGCCTTACTGTGACGATGACGACCAGCACAGGGAACACTTTACTCCAATGCCTCCCTCAATTGTAGCAACTGAAATTTTTTTGCATAAACTATAATTAGAAAATTAGAAGTTGTAAAACAAAATGAAAGAAGTAAAGGTGTGGATAAATGGAAGAATGAGAGAAAGAGAGAAAAAGAATGTCATTGATATTCTTTTTCAAATATGTAAGGTCTATGACTCATCTCATAAAAACAGTGTAATAAAGCATCAATACTAATTGATTCATCTATAATTAAATATTAAATGAATCAAGAAAAAAATAAAGAGCTTGGAGCCAATAAAGACTAACAAGATTGACTCGGGAACAAATTGGATTATGAGCTCCATTGTAGAATTCGGACCTAATCATTAAGTACGAAGCGATGGAACCTGTGCATGCAAAAGATTTTATTGAAAAAAAAAAAGAAGAAGGCCATAGGCAAGGCATTAGTTCGATTGCCATATGTATATCCGATTTGATTAATAAACGAAGATCATAAACAAGTACTCTAAAGACCAGGAAAAAGTATTATTTCAGTGACCACATGAATTCCGAGTGATATGCATGACCCCAATGCATTAAACTAATGCATTGTGAGTCTAACAAAACTTATAATAAAAGAATTTCAATGCATATTGGATAGCCTTTTGATCATGATTTTCAAATCCTGCTCTCGAATTTCCTTCAATATCCATAGAGGGCATTTTCTTTGTGCAACCAATATCCACGTTTTCAACTTTAAGCTCACAACATTTACGATGCACAGGAGTGTGAGCATAAGCACCCGTAAGTGAATATTCTAAACAACAGGCTGAATTTAATAGAAAATTTCATTTTTCCCAACTCGACATTATAACATGATCAAAATCTTTCAAGAACCTAACTTTGTGGTATAATCCTAATTGTATGTAACTTCTAGAGTTTCAGTTAAAATCCAATATGTACTCTATGTGACTACTAAATCCATTACATAACACTACATAAATGAAATGCAGTAAAGTAATAAACTACCCTAAATCATTGAACATAAAAAAAAATCTCAACTAAACTCACTTCAACATTTACTGATCACATCACAAGCTCTCGTATACACACTGTATAAAGGGATTACAACATAATTCAGTGAACACCAAATAACCCTTAAACAAGGGGTACAACCATTTAGGATTAGAACCTTGAATACCTATTAAGGCATTTTGACAAACATGTTGCAGGCATGCAACTAATAAGAGAAAATCCAAATGCAAATAAATAAATTGAACTAATTAAAACACATAAATCAGTTCATGTAAGTGTTACGTAAAATCCAGTGGCAACTACTTCAAGCACGCACAGAAGAAAAAAATGAGGGTAAAATAAGCCAGAAGTAAGGTTATCTGTGTTACATTCGTTTTCCCAGTGGTGGTCGACAACAAATTCAGGACGGTAAGTTGAGGATTTCTTCTTTTTCCGGCAAATTGAATCGTTTAGGGAGTGAGTTCAACGTTGGTTTGGGCGGCGGATGTTTTGGAAGAAGAAGAAGAAGAAGAAGAAGAAGAAGAAGAAATCGATACCTTTTTCAGCTATGCCAAGGGATCTCTGAATGTCGGGAAGGTCTGCTCCGCCTCGCTCAATGTCGGAATGTGGTACCGTGGAGGGAAGTTTTAGGTTAATCTTTGATTTTTCGAAGTGTTTAAAGAAGTTTTAGGTTAATTTCTCCCCTCAATTCTGGCTCTGGTGTGTGTAGTGGAGTGAGTTATTTCCTCCCATTTCATCTTCTTCCAAACAACATTTTTTTTTTTTTAACTTCAAATGTAATATGCTGACAGTTTTTGTACTTTTTAGAAATATAGTCAAATCTGATTTAATGCTAGTCATGTGGGGTATTTCAATTATGCAGAGGGGCAAAAATGTCCAAAATTGACATTTTTGGAAAGAGTTTAAAAAAGTGACATTTTTGTAAATCCAAAGCCAAAAATTGACATTTTTTGCAATTTCCTCTATTTAATATTTATTTATATTTATTTTCATTTTTTCTCTCTCTTTTATTGTTTCTCTCCATTTCTATAATTTAAAATTTTTATATCATTTTTTTTATCCCACTTTTTTATGAAAAAAATCAATTTATAATTAAATTTTGTAAAATTTGATTTAAAAAATGACTAATTTATAATTAAACTTTAAATATATTGTTTGATTGTTTTTTCAGAGGAATGACATATTTATAATATTAAACATTAATTTTTTTTATTTTTTATGAAAGAATACTGAAATATATATATATATATATTATTTTTATTATTTATTTATGTAATTTAGGTGACATGGTTTTTTTTTATTTTTTTAAAAATATCTTTTATTACATGGGGAGAGGAAAATGGGATGGTGGGAATCGAACCTCCACCTCCTATATGAGAACTTCTCAATGTTGCACTACGCATGTGAACTCTATTTTAGATGGAAATTTTTCGAAGTCTTTAAAAATCTATAAAAGTTTTAAGGCCCTATTTAATGGGCATTAAATTTCGTGGAATTAGGAATTTCTTTTCCATTTCCCACCTAATGTCATGTTTGATGAGCTGAAAGTTGATTGGAATTTCTTTTCTTGCTCCTTGCTCACACGCCTGATTTTCCTCTCTTTCGGGGAAAATCAATTCCCACCATTTTCCAGTTGACTGCGTTTTTTTTTTTTTTTTTTAGCAATGGAAACAAATTTTATAACCAATTGTAAAAAAAATTTCACTTTAATGGACAATTTTCATGTAAAATAAAGTCAAATGAGCACAAAATTTTAAAATTTTTCGTGTGGAAAATTATACCAATCAAACACACTTAATTAACAATTCCCTACAAAACAATTTTTAGACAATTACTTTATCTGAAATTCAATTTCTTTCCACCCATTTTCCACAATTACAATCAAACGGACCATAAATGAAGTTTGTAAAAGTTTACGAAAGACTTTCACTAATTTCATACAAATCTCTAAAAGTTCATGAATTCCACAAAAGTCCATTACTTTAAAAAAGCTTATAAAAGTCTCAATTAAATACATCACATAAGAGTATATCTAAGAGACTATTTATTTTATAAGGCGAATTTATAAATTAAGAAAGTAAAAAATTTTATGTACTCCAACAATACTCTCTATTTGAACTTTTCATTTCCCTTTTCTCAAGAAATATTTATTGATTTTTTTCTCATATTTTATTTAGTATAATTTTTAATATGTCAATGGTCAATTAATTTAAATGTCTTTTGAATAGTTTAAGATATAGAATATTGAAATTCATGAAATGCAATTATTGTATATTAAAAATAAAAAGTGTAAAAAGTTAAAATAGTCTCTTGAAACTTATTTTTATACATCAGCTTATTAAAATAACAAGCATTTCATATTTAGAGAGTCGGTTGGATATACTCTAATAATGTGTTTGGTAAAGTTTAAATTGTAATTTAAACCAGTCAAAATTTCATTTTATTAATATATTTTGTAGGATTCACAATTTATTGCTTACGTATTATTTATACATTTATCAAAATCCACAATTTAAAAGCACGACTAAACAAGGTGTGGAATTGAAATCGGTTGATTATGTCTATGTTTGAGACTCATTTTTCTAAAACACATTTAATGAAGTCCATAACTTTTATCAACTTTTTAACACGTATATCATCAACTTTTATCAAAATTTATTTTTTAACTAAACCAAATAAGGGCTATATAGTTGGCTCAATAGGTACACGAGGTTTGGAAGGACGAAATTTAAGCTTTTTCTTGGTTTGGATAAAAAATATATTTTTAGTAGATTTTGATAAATATCAATAAAATATGTGGTTGAAAAATCTATAAAGTTATGACTCCCATGAAATATGTGGTTTAAAATGATTTTGGAAAAAAAATGAATTTTAAGAAATGTGAGACAAACAGGGACTAAGGGTCCGTTTGATTGCAATGGTGGAAAATAGGTGGAAAGAAAATGAAGTTTAGGGAAAGTAATTGCTTATAAATTATTTTGTACGGAATTGTTAATTTAGTGTGTTTGATTAGTATAATTTTTCAGGAAAATTTTTAAATTTTGTGTTCGTTTGGCTTTATTTTACATTAAAATTGTACATTAAAGTGATAATTTTTCCCACAATTGGTTATAAAATTTGTTTCCATTGCCAAAAAGTTAAAAAAAAATTTCTAAGAAATCATTTTTTTATCAAAGTTTTGTGTTCATTTGGCTTTGTTTTACATGAAAATTGTCCATTAAAATTAAAAAAAATTTACAACTAGTTATAAAATTTGTTTTCATTGGAAAAAAACGTAACAGCACTTAAAAAAGCTTTTCCCATCAATTTTGAGAAAATTAGGGGGGGAGGAGTTTTCCCTAGAAAATTGTGGCAATCAAACAAGTCAAAATAAAGAAAATGGAATTCCTTTTCCAAGTTCTAGGGAAAATAATATCAATCAAACAGGGCATAAATGCTTTCATTGTTTTCGTTAATGAAAAATGAAAAAAAAAAAAATTGTTCTTCAATATTCAAGAAATTATTGTGCCTTTGAGATATTTGAAAAAGATTGGACCTTGATTTACTAGTAATTGGTTCCCAGTTGACATTGTCAAAATTGTCATAAATAATTTTGTACTCCTTCATCCCTTTTATATAAACTTGTTTAATTTATATAGACTTGTATAATGTTATTGGAAAAGTAATTTTTGCTAAAAAAATTTCTAGTTTACCTTCATTTAATTGTCAATAAACTATAAACCACTGGTGATATTTAAAAATGGATACCGCAATTGTTGAAATCACAACTGTTTTAGACTTTTTCTAGTGTTCTTGTTCATAAAGTTTTTATTATCCGTGTTTTAAAAAGTAAAAAAAAAAAAAAAAAAGCAATATGGAAGGTTCTTGAATTCCATCTAACGATCAAATCAAAAGAATGATAGAGACGCTCGAAAACAGTTGCAATCAAATCCCATGGTGATATTAACATGAGCAATGCTACAAGTACAGGATTTTAAAAATCCTGTACTTGCCAGGCAGGGCACAACATGGGTGGGGTGGGGTGTGATTTTTATCAATATATTATTCATGTGGGGCCACATCATGTGAGATAAAATTTAAAATTCTGTAAAAAATCTGTAAAAAAATGCCTGTACTTGAGGAATTATTCTATTAACATTGCCTCAATCACTGGCGGATGCACAGTGGGAACTTTCAAAATTAATTTTTCCTTTTTACAAGGAGAAATTAGAAATAACACTATTACACATAATTTATGCATGCATCATCAATTACTCATTATTTTAAAATACATTTTTCTTTCTCTCATTTTTAATTATACATTCTTCAAAAAAATTTATTTTACATACAAATCCAAAAAATTTTCTCATTTTTTAACCACATATTTTTCATCAAAATATTATTTAAAATGCATTTTTGGGAGAATAATGTGATTTAAACAGGGTGTAAGTTAGGATTTTATAACTTTTTACAAGGTTACCCAAAAAAATGATATTGCTATGTTGCTTTCATTTGATTTTTTAAAACCTTATTTGATCACACTAATTTTTTAATGCTTTGTCTCCATTTGCAAGATCATTACGAATGTCAAACGAAATCGAAATATTACATTCTTAGCCTTTGTTTGGCCATCATTAAACTTTTAATATATTTTTCTCTCTTTTCTTTGCAAAGTACTCACGCTCTATTTTTCCACGTAGTTAACGTGCAAAATGGCTAATCTTAACAAATGTTACGGTGCGTCAAAGTAAATCGTTCCAAACTAGTATTTCAAGAATTCTAATAACATGCTAATTTTAAAAAGTATTTGACGATCATACAGTAGCAAAATTCATAAATTGCCTACGTCATTTCCAAACTCGTTTCAAGAACTACATTGTAGATAGATTGAATGGTCCAAACGAATATCGAAAATAGTTAGATGCACATCAAACGCAAGTCTTAAAATGAAGAGTCTAACTCGTATTTTCTTTGAAAATTTTCAATTATTTCATTAACGTTTATTATTTATGCGTGACAAATTTCTCAGCCCTTATTTGAACCACATTATTTTTTTTCATTCTCATCCTTCTACTCATTTTCAACCAAAAATGCTATTCATTCTCAATCTATGTGGATGTAAATGATTGGTTAAATAATAGGTGAAATTAAATGACTTATTTAATTTCACCTATCATTTAATGCCACATAAACGCCACATAGACTGGGAATGCATCCCCAGTGGGGATGAATAGCATTCCTCTTTTCAACCACACATTTTTCAATAAAATAATATTTTCTATCACATCAATAACTTTCTTTCTTTTTCAACCACATATTCCCTATCGCATCAAACAAAAAAATGTATTATTGAACTCAAAATATGCACCAAACAGGGGCTCAATATAATTTATATAATTTTATTATGAAATTTTACATGGATATGAAGTCAAAAGTTTTCGAATCGTTACAAGATTGGACTGTGAGTTTTGCTCCTTTTAAGTTGCAATGGTATAATATTTTTTTAAGGAGCAATTTGATTTCATGCAGCAATAGGGACCTAACAATCGATTGACTTCAACACTGTGGTTGACAAAGTAGCAAAAACTTTTTACAAGTTTGATTACGCCCCCTAACTCAAAATGTCTGTATTTGTCGCCACTGACTTCAATCTAGTTCAAGTTTGAATTACTTTGTTTTTTTTTCATATAAAGATTATTAAAAAGATTCAATAATTTATTTGTAGGCACATTCAAAATGACCTTGGATGCTTCAAATTTGGATCCATTCAATTTTCAACTTCTCCTAATGCTAGTGGCCGGTGAGCCGTCAGACGTGAGTCTTGCTTGCTGCAGGCCTTTAGTATTTTGTAGGCATAATGTAAAACCAATTTCTAAAATTTTGTTTAATTCATCCATACATATAAAATAATATCTTTTATTGTTTTGTACAAAAAAGAAAGAGATAGTTTGAACTTTGTATTCCAATATAAAATTACAAAAAGATTACATTTATTTCCTTAGTACTTCGTTGCAATAAAATTCGAATTATTTTGTATTGAAATGAGCTGAAATTGATACATTATCACATCGAAAATTCGTTCACAAGTCAATTATTCTGGTTTAGCCGCACTCGTAAATCTATCTGGTCATGGCGTTGCACATTGTAATTGCCAATTACTTAGATGTTTATGCAATTGTAAGTTTCAAAGCTGAAGAAGCACAATTATATTCGCCATCGGCTAATGATTACATTACTGAATAAATAAAAACAATTTTTGTAATTGTTATATTCAATAATCTTTTTATATAATTTATGAGATAATTACAGCCATACTCAATTTTTTTTAATTATATGCGGTTGAATGATTCTTTCATAATTGTACCCCTGCAAATCTTTACTTTCCACCACAATCAATTAGTATGCATGATTTCTTTTCACGCTGCAATTTGGTGTATATTATGATTTCCCTATATAGTACTATAAATCTATAATATGATTTATGTTCACGTTTCATGCCTCTGCAATTTGGTAATTCATGTTTGATAATTAATTTTTATATATAAATTTATATCGTGTATATATGGTAATTAATATTTTTAAATTTTTTTATAAACTTTAAATTTATAATACATCTTATTGTTGCTCCTTAAGTAGCACTGCATTATAATTAATATTTTAGAAGAATATTACTCGCTCCTTAAAAGGATGAATTATAATTTTCAATATTTTAAAAAAATAGATATGTTGCTCATGAAGAATCACAACTTTACAAATTTACATTCTACTAGAAAATATACACTTGAAGAGTTAATATTTTTAAATAATAGTTTGTTATTACTCCTGATATAGTACAGCGTTATAATTAATATTTCAGGAGAATATTAATCGTTCTTGAAGAGCATGAACTATAATTTTCAACATTTCAGAAAAACATTGACATATTGCTTTTGAAGAAATGATAGTAAAATATAACATGCTCCTGATGTAGCACATATTTCGAAAACTATATCAAAATATAATTTATGAATCTGTGTTTAATCTTGAAGAAAAACATACAACTCATGTTATGTGGACATTGATTCTTATACGATGGTAATCATATTTTCAAAAATTAACTATGCATTTTGCTTGATTCAATAGTTATTCGAATGACAAACATTATATTGAATTAGATCTTCAATTATTGAATGTATTATCATTTGACATAATCAGTTGGACCATCTCTAGATCAATTATAATGAGAAATGATGATTTGAGTAAATATTAATTTCAATCTAATAAATCATCAATCATCATTAGCTAAAGTTGAGACTAAATCCCTATATTTTTTAAAATTAATTAGAGTGATATGTGGGGTCTCATTGACCTCAATTTTGACCGTTTTGATATTATTTGTATATAATAGATTTGATACATCTATTAGATAATTGCATGGTGTTTGCAACTCGAATTTTACGAAATTACTGTTCAAAAGTAGGGGTGTGCATGGTCCGGTTCTGTTCTAAAGAGAACCGAACCAATATTGAAATTTTCAGGTATTTAGTAAATGAAACCGTTTGGTCTAAATTTAATTATGGAACCGTTTGAGTTCAGTTCCGTTCGGTTTTATTCGGTTTCGGGATTCCGTACAATAATTAATTTTTTTAATATTACAACAACACTACATTAATTCGACCATGACATATTCAAACTTAACTTTTACAAAATAACGTAGTCAAATCTCATGATATCTTTTGCACCACTCTTTGTTGAGTTATTCATATATTTGACCGTTAAAATCACAAGAAGATGAAGATGGCTAATTCACAAAAATATAACGGTAAAAATGACACTACATTAGAATAAGAAATTTGGATAAAATTTAGGTTAATTTGATTAAGTTGAACTTGACTGAAAATTATAAATAGTAAAATTATATTTTGGGTTTGGACTAAATTAATTAGTTTACAATTTATTTTAAAAAATAAAATAATTCGACTTATTTAAGATAAAAAAATTAAAAAATTAGAGAAATTCGATTCTTATTCGGTTTTTGGTCTAGAATCGAGAATTGAACCAAATCAAACCCGTCAATTCTCGATTCAGATACCCATTCGGGTATTTAATAAGAACTGTTTGGTTCGGTTCTGTTCAAGTCTGATTTGGTTCGAGAGTTTTGTTGAGCCCTACTCAAAAAGTTAAATCATGAAAATAATTTCCAAACTATACAATTAAGATATTATATCTTATTAATGCTAGTTGCTCAAATCTCAACATTTTAATAAGTGTTAGTTGTGATGACAATAAATGGTTTAACGCTATTAGTTGTTAATTGTCTCTAAATTAATTTATAAATCATTACTATTGAGAAAAAAAGTACTTCTCCTTTCTATTTAAGAAATGATATTACGTATCATGCTAATATCATAGTTATTGCTACTATAACTTGGCTTATGGTCAGAGCTTATTTTTCTCATCTAATTATTTTGATATTGCAGTATATTTAAAATTGATCCATAACAATGTATTGAGATTAAAAGTAAATAATGTAGATAATAAATTAGTAGTTTGAACCTTTATTTCAAATAGGTGATATTTTATAATGCGGTTTGCTGATTGACAATTTAATTGGACAATTTTCTTAATATTATGGGAGAAATTGAAAATAATGTAAAAATGCATCGTTATCTAAATCTTTGTAAAAGATAATTCGAACCATAAGTTCAAAAGATAATTTATTTAAATGTATTTACCGACCAAAGAAATAAACAATATCTTATACACCAGTGTTAAATGTTCCAACTCGAATTAACATTTTGGAGGACAATTAGTTAATATTACATTTGATAATTTTAAGGCATGTTTGAGACGTGATGATATTCGTTTCTAATACAAAAATCTCCAAACGAAAATGAAGCAATTAGTAAAGATCATTCCATTAAGGAGACATATACTCTCGATGAGTAGTTACACATAACAAATTATAAAACCCCAGAAGAGGTTCATGTACCTGATATGTTGAAAATTGAGATATCTCTATAAATTATGTCGTTATTCAAAAGAAATATAATAAAAAATAAAAAGTAATCGACAATATTTTTGTATATAATATACCATTTATTATATAAATAGCAAGAAATCTAAATAAATTCATCGATACATATCGATCGAAGAAATCATTGGCCAAATAAACCTGAAGTTATAGCAAAATTGAATTTACTAGATAAACCTGAAGTTCCTGAATCTACAGTTTGAACACTTAAGATATATACTTATGTGAAATGAAAATGAAAAAAGTAAAGTCGTAATATGAAATATATGTCTCTGTACATAGTCCATGTTTGTCTACCATTATTCCAAAAAATTGTTTGCTACAGTAAGATTCTCCACCACATATTTATCCAATAAAATATTCTACACACAAACAAATGAAATTACTTTAAATTTCAACCAGACATTTTCCAAAAAATATTATTCATTACCTTATTTTTCTCCCAATAATGGGAGACAAACAAACCCATAATGTGTAAATAGATGAATTATCATGTATTGGTTGTAGTCACGGATCTCTATATTATTAGTTCGATAATGCATGGAATTTGATAGACAGATAATAAATTTGATTACATCCAACTCATCAGCATAACTATTAATGTTACTTTGAAAAATTTAATATGCCCGAAACATATAATTTGAATAATATTATCAAGATGAGAGTAAATACGCGTTGCGCTTTCTTTCCCTTGTCCAAGATTTTATTTCATTTGGTTTTCTTGATAAGGTTTTTAATGAGTCAACTATTGTAGCGTACTGAAAAATAATACTTTAGTTTTTTTGCCTTCATTAGTCCCATAAGGTTTTTCAAATAAGGTTTTAACGAGACATATTCTTTATATAATGAATGTCCATAACATACAAGATATACTTTTATATGTATGAGACTATTGAAAAGATCGATAAGAACTATTTTTTGAATTATCGTGTTAACATTCATAAAAAATGATGAATATCTCGTATGAAAAATGATGTTATTTGAAGACTATATATGAGACAACACGACACATAATTCATAAAAAATTGTAATATTGAAGACATTAACATATAAGACAAGGATGACTCAATACAAAGATTTCATTTATTAAAATCAAGGGAGTAGATGTACTCTTTTTCCTTAATTCAAGTTTTGTCTTGTTGGATTTTATTGACAACGTTTTACGAGTCAAATATTTCGTAACATGTTTTTCAAGGGGAGTAATCTAATTCTAAATAATATGTTTATTAGTAAATGACAATTATACACCTACAATTTTAATTATTATTACCATTAAATGTCTAATTCTTTCTTATAAATATGAGACTTTGGTTCTTAATATAATTCAAACCCGGTTTTTTCAATAAGTTGGGACCCACCATGACACAAGATGGTCAAAAATTTGGCTCATCCACTGTGCAACGGTAAGAATTTTTCTACAAATGGGAATCAAACAGGGGCTAAAAAAAGGTAAAAAACAGTACTTCCTCGTCTTATAAAAATATGATTGTTTCTTTTTCCGCACATAATAATAAAATGTAATTAATATAATTGAAAATATAATTTTTTCTTACATGTTCCATAATATACATTTACATTAAGCATATGGAAAATTGCAACCACAGTCCCAAACCTTTCACTTTTTTGCAGACTTTGCCCAAACCTTTGTTTTGTGCCACCCACGGTACCAAACCTTTAAACAATTCGCACCCGTAGTCCAAATTGACAGTTTTTGTCCGTTGACTGTTAGTCAACCAATAATAGTAGATTTTGACCAACGTTAACAAAATTATGAGGGGTAAAATGGTAACTTGACAATTTTCTTATTAAATAATTAAAAAAAACAAAAAAAAACTTGCAATTTCTCCTTCCCGACATCAATAGTACCGTCACCGGTATACCGCCAGCACCACCAGACGGAGAGTGTAGCAGCCACCACAAATTCGTCATTTCTCTTCCACCATCAAATTCTCATTTCTCTCTCTGCAAAACACAATTCATCCTTCTTCAAGATTCAAACTCCTACCACACTCCTCTCACTTTACATCTCAAGAAAATATTTAAAGATTGAAAATTCACTTGCAATGTGTAAATTGATTCTTAAAAAAAAAAAATCACAATATTTTAGATAATGTTTTCTTTTTATCTTCGTTGATCCCATCTATGTAAGTTTCTTTTTGTTGCTTTTTACAATCCTGGATCAATTGTGACTCACAAAATCCATGGCCTAAACCTTTGTGGAGTTGTGTTTGAAACAAAGCGCATAATCGGTGCCCACTCTCGCCACTTCTTAGCTCTCTTTGTACTTTTCCTTCTTCCCCTCTCCTTTTCATTCGTCATCTACCCAACTCTTCAAACCACTTTTTCTAAACCTAATTCCTCCATTCTTTCCCAATTTCACCAAATAGGGCGCCAAATCCAACTTCCGTCCCTCCACTTCCGCCAATTACACCACCCCAAAACAACAAAAGAGCTCGCAATTGACTACTATCGACAGGTTCCTTTTCCTCCAAATAGGGCGATGATTGGGATTGTAATTTGATTTTTGAGTGAGAGGATTGGGGAAGATTGAAGAAGGAGATGGGTTTTATTTTGTTGATTTTATTTATTTTTTATATTAAAATTATCAAGTTATCATTTTACCCCTGTCACATTTGATCAAAATTATTAAAAATTTAATTTTTGAAGCCAATTGACGGTTTTTTGGGTCAAACGGACGGAAACTGTCATTTAGACTCTGGGTGCGAATTGTTTAAAGGGTTGGCACCATGGGTGGCATAAAACAAAGGTTTGGGTAAAGTCTGCAAAAAAGTGAAATGTTTGGTGCCGTGACTGCAATTTTCCCTTAAGCGTATGTTAGGAACAAATTAATATCAAAATTTTAATTCAAATCAAAGTTAACAATTAATTTTAAGTACACATTTCATGAGATTCATAACTTTTCAACCACACATTTCATCAATTTCTATAAAATTTTACTAAAAATATGATTTTAACCCTTACCAAATAGAGGCTAAATAATGATTTAAATAGAATTAATTTATATTTATTAATAAAAAATATATTATATAGAGACATATTAGAAACTTAAAAAATATCTATATTTTAAAAATAAGGAAATTGGCCTAGTGAGCCGAAAAATGAAATCGAGCGAATTCGAGACTTCGAGTAACAAATTGAGGACTAACTTGCATCAACGCGAATGGATTAGATACCTACGATGAAAATTTTCCAAAATATTCAGCTCCGAGCTCCCATTTTCCCCAAGTCTCCCCATTCTGACTGAGATAATCAGATAAACCAGTTGAATCACCTGTAGATCACACTTCAATTCATGGTACGCCTGCAATCTTTTTTCGAGCTTCGGACTTTCCATTCTCTTTGTGTGTGAATCGAATACATTATATGATGGTTATGTTTTTTTTCTCTTTGTACGTATATCTGGGTTAAAATTCCTCTTTTGTGGACGTGGGATCTCGAAAGTGGAACCACTGGGATATGCAATTTCAATTAATTTATTTAATGGATTCCGATTTTTCGAAGCCCTAACTAATGCAGTTTTAGGATTCTTAATCATGAATTTTTTTTTTATCAGGATAATGGTAGCGATAGAGACTGTTTGAACCCCTAGTATTTAATTTATATCGTTGTTCATATAATTTTTTTTGAGTTATTTTTGAAATATCTTATCTCAGTAAGTATTTCTGAATTTACATGGCCAAGATGAAAAAAATTATTGACTGTTTGAACCTCTAGTATTTAATTTATATCGTTGTTCATATAATTTTTTTTGAGTTATTTTTGAAATATCTTATCTCAGTAAGCATTTCTGAATTTACATGGCCAAGATGAAAAAAATTATTGGCACCTCAGCATTTGAATTTAAAAGATGAAATATTGCGTAGAAGTTGATGGATTTAATCTTCATTTGCTTGGTTTTTGAATTACTGATAGAGTTTGAGCCAATTGTCATTCAAGAAAACTAAGATATTATAAAAACGAGCGTTTCATTAGGTAAAAATGTTAAAAAATAACGTCGTTAGACTGGTAGAGACTTCATTAGCTTGAATAATTTTTATCTTTATGAAAATTAGAATACTCTTCTTCTTTTATTTTGTTGTTTAGTACACTATGATTCTGTCACCCTTTAGATAATATCTATGAAATGGCATTTTATTTATAGGATGTCATCAGTTTCTATACTACTTTTGAGATAGCAGAGATGCAAAGTTCCCATCTTTTGCTTACGCCTATTTGTCTTCTCAGCACTTCATCAAGGTTTGTTGTATATAATATCAGAGTTAAAAGTAATGAAGCTCATAAGTGTTCTTGTTACAGTGATTCGAAAATAAGCTGATGTGTTGATATTTTGAATGCTAAAGAACAATCTCTCTCCAAATCACAATGTGTTTAGCTATTTGAATTATTAACTTTCTTTCATGCCACTGACTGTGGTTGCACCAGTGAGAGGGATCAGTGCTATGACTTTTTTCATATCTAAATATATGATAAATCAATCCATCTGATGCTCGATTTTCTTGTAATTGTCATTTTATGACGTCATTAAAATTATAAGGGGCTGTAAGGAGTTATGGGAAATGAACTCCTAAGAACGACCAAAGCAGAGCTTTATGTGTGCTTGTCTACTAGTAGCTGGGATGATTTTTGAAAAGAATGAATATAATAGGTTTCTGGAATTCAGCTTATGAGTTTTTGTGGCACATGAAGACAGAAAATCAAGAGAGAAGAAGCACAAAATATCTAAACCTCAAAGTTTGCGCTAACTCGATTTGGGTTCTAGTTGACAATACGCCAGATTCAATAAAAAAAACATACCCATTTGGCTGGAAGACTAATGAGGGTATGATAGACATTTTGTGAATACTTAAGAAAAAAGCTATAGTGATTAAAAAGCTTATAATACTGCCATTTTTCATCTTTGCCTTCAAAAAATGGCATTTAGACAGTTTGTCAGTTTGGAAGGAAAAAAACCTTAGTTTTGGTGACTAGGTCCTTTGTTCTTGGAATGATTCTTTGGTAAAGTATTGTTTTCTAAGAATGAAATTGATGTGGATAAAAAGATACTACTGAAGTTTGAAAATCTTCAACCTGTCCTTTGGCTAAGAGGAGCACAACCGCTAAAGTCAGCTATTCTTTGAGCATTGATTATCTAGTACGATGTTGTGGATTGTATATGCTCTTCACTCTTGTGGTTAGTTATCAGTGCATTTTTTTCTCTTAAAGCAATCTACATTACTGGATTCAAAATATTGCTTTACTTAGATCGGAAACTTTATCATCTTGTTTGCCCCTTTGCGGGAGGAAAGGTGATGAAGGATGAATTAGAATTCAAGCCAAGAACTTGGAAGAAAACAGAAGAAAAGAGGAAGAAGAAGAAGGCATGGAAGGAAACGGGAAAAACACAGGGAAGGGGAGGAAATAACGTGTAGCCGCCAACTTTAATTTTTCATTCAATCATTAACTATCTAAATTATAATGTCAAAACCATATAAATAGTAAAAACCTAGTTAAGTGATGAGTTTGGGCCAACCCACTACTACAAGCTCCATAGTAGAAAACATAAATACTAAACCAAATAACAATGAAAATTAAGTCTCGATGATATCTGCATCAACTCTTCCGAGGTGGGAGAAAACTCGACCCTGTCGAGTGGATAACTCATAAAGGCTGCAATTAATCACCCAACCATAAATTAAGGGGTTGAACGAGCTTCTTCTGACTTCCATAAAAACGTGTCAATGGTTGTCTGAATCTGGTGTCCCCACCAATGTCCCTTGAAGGTGTGGAAGGAGAACTGGGTAAAGGAAGATCTTGCTGATTCCAATGGAGCTCCAATAAGTTTGGGTCAAGTTGTTGTAGTGTCTCTACAGTAATTTATGAGTAATCAGACTCAGGCCAATCAACCCAACGAACAAGGAAGCGTTGAGCCTTCCCATCTTTAGTCAACACAATTTGTTCATCTAAAATAACTTCAATTTTATCTGTGTGTGCTGGGAAAGGTGGTATTAGGTTAGCAGTGACAAGAGATTTAGGGTCAAGGTCTATAGATGGAGGTCTGAAACGATCATCGGATGGAGTGAAATGGCCTTTATAAGCAACTAAATCATCAACATTGGAAGTATGGTGGTAGCCAAGTTGTGGCAGAAGATCAAGAACATATGCATTTAGGCCAACTTGCTTTAAGATTTTAAAAGGACCAGCGCTACGAGCTTGCAATTTGGAGGCAGATCCATGTAGGCGCCACTCCGGTAGAATTCAGATCATAACATAATCCCTAATATTAAAATCAACACGCCTTTTATGCAAATCAACTCGAAATTTATATGATGCGTTACTAGCTTTAAGTTGTTTATTGATCTCAATATGCAAATCATGAAGATGATGTGCAAATGCCTCAGCTGACATAAACACTCTAGCATGTGGGGACATCGGAATGAGATCTAAAGGCATAATATTCTTAAAACCATGAACAACTTCAAATAGACTCATACCTAACGACCAATTCATGGAGCTGTTATATACAATTTGAGTTGTAGAAAGAATTAAATCCTAATTTCTAAGGTTTTCTTGGACCAGACATCTCAATAAATTACCAAGACTATGGTTAACTACTTCTGTTTGACCGTCAGTCTGCGGGTGATAGACAATAGAAAATTTCAACTTTGTACCAACTTTGTGATACAACGTTCTCCAAAGAGTGGCTAGTGAACCGAACATCCCTGTTTGATACAATGGCTTTGGGAAGGCCATACAATTTAACAATTTCATTAAAGTACAATGTGGCAACTTTGGATGCATCTGAGGTTTTGCTATAAGGGATAAAATGAGTCATTTTTGAGAACGATCCACTACCACAAAAATTGAATCCTGTTTTTTCAGGGTACGTGAAAGTCCTGATACAAAATTCATACTCACATATTCCTATGGGCAATCAGGAACGGGAAGAGGTGTGTATAGACTAGTGTTTTGCCTTTTCTGTTTGGCCAACTGACAGGTGCTAATTATCTTGGCCACATCTTTCTTCAAACTAGGCTAATAGAATTAACGTTCAATCTCTCCTCTATGGTCTTATTTCGCCCAAAATGATCGGCTAACCCTCCTGCATGAATTTTCCATACTATGAAGTCTCGTACTGAAATTCGAGGGATGCACAATTTATTGGCTCGAAAAAGGTAACCCTCCTCAAGGTAAAAACCATCCACAGTATTCGACCATCATCCTTGCAAATCAAGAAAGATATTTTTAAAATCAGGACATGTCTCGTAATCTTCCTTAAGTCGCTCAAAGCATATGACCTTGACCTTCGTAACCGACAAAAGGGAGATACGACGACTTAATGCATCAGTCGCCTGGTTCTTAACCCCCTTCTTATATTTCAAAACAAAGGAATATGCCTATAAATATTCAACCCAACGGCCGTATCTAGAATTCAACCTTTTTTTGGGCGGTAAGATGACGGAGGGTCTCATGGTCTGAATAAAGAACAAACTCCTAGGGTAGCAAATAATGATGCCAATATCGCAAAGCCTGTACAACTGTATACAACTTTTTATCATAAGTTGAATACCGTTGTTTGGAATCGTTTAACTTCTCATTGAAATAAGTGACAGGGTGACGCTGTTGACTAAGGACTCCACCTATGCCTACCCCGGAGGCATCACACTCAACCTCAAAAACTTTGGCGAAGTCAGGAAGGCGCATGACAGGGGCTTCTGTCATTCGCTTCTTAACTAGCTTAAAAGCCTTAGTCGCTTCCGTGTTCAATGAAACTTTTTTTATTCATGCACTCCATAATAGGAGCCATGATTGTGCTAAACCCCTTGATGAAGCGATGATAAAAGGTAGCTATGCCATGAACAACTTCAAATGGACTCTGTTGATTTTTTTGTCAAGTTTGACAAACATACTATTTTCAGTCACAACCTTTATGAGCTTGCATTTGACACTCCATTTAGGCACAGATACTTTTATGATGATTTTTATTACTTATTATATGTTTCTTTAACGCGATTTCCAACACATGTAAAGAAAAAATTGAGCAATTCACTTGAACATAATCTATTTAACTGACCCTCACACTTAATGAATGTTCTGTTTTCAAAATAACAGAATTGTTTCCTTATCGGGGCTTATTCAAGCCACCGGTACTGCACTCATTTGTTTATGTAGGCCAATCTTTCCTGTTAGTGCATTGCGCTACTCATATGAATTTCGTAGTAACTTTTGTGGATAACCTACACATGTTACTTACTAGGGTCCTTCTCGCTTCTTGATAAGAAGGAAATATCGCCCCCATTGGTTAGTTCAGTTACTTGGAAATGTTTTGCAAATTCAGATGTCATATGGATGGTTGGTATTGTTATTTGGTCAGTATAAAAGATCGTCTTCCTTGGTTAAGAAGTTGCAGTGTGTCTCGTCGGAGTTGAGTTCTCTCAGCTGGGGAGAAATGATGGAGTATTATAAGAGATTTTATTTAGTTTTCAATTTTAAATCATATTTTAGGAAACATTATTATGGGGTTGTTTGTTTCTGATTCTCAAAATCAATTCTCATTTTTAACAACACATTCTTCAATAAAATAATATTTTCCATCATATCAATAATTTTTTCTTCTTTTTCAACCACACACTTCCCATCATATCATTATTCAAAATCAATTTTTCTCCCAAAAATCCCTACCAAACAAGCACTATGATTTGATTTATTAGCTTTTAGAATATTTTTTTACTTAGAATAGGGTCCTTAAGACCTTGTATAAAGTGGACTATGCAATGTAATCACAACAACTTGGAATGAATAAAATTAATATATTTCTTCCCCATTCCTCTATTCCCGTTCCCATTCTTTTATAATTATTCTTGTTGGATCCTGCATCAAAAGGAGAGCAATCCTTTAATTTACATAAATTTTATGGTGTATCCAGAATCAATATAGTTTATATATATTTTTTTCATTTTAACAGTCACCTATGAAGAACATACTTTCTCTGAAAAGGACAGCTTTGGTTCGGCATCCCACTGAGAAATGGGGCCTAGCCAGTAGATTTTTCAGCACTCAGACTGCAACCACTTCGAATACCCCACCGCCTCCACCGCCTCCTGAGAAAACTCAATTTGGTGGCTTGAAAGATGAGGATCGTATTTTCACAAATGTATATGGGTTGCACGACCCCTTTCTCAAAGGTGCCATTAAACGAGGAGATTGGTATAGAACAAAAGACCTAGTACTGAAGGGAACTGATTGGATCGTCAATGAAATCAAGAAATCTGGACTTCGTGGGCGTGGTGGTGCTGGATTTGCCTCTGGTCTTAAATGGTCCTTCATGCCAAAGGTTTCTGATGGTCGTCCTTCATATCTCGTTGTTAATGCTGATGAAAGTGAGCCTGGAACATGTAAAGACAGAGAAATTATGCGTCATGATCCACACAAATTACTAGAGGGTTGTCTAATTGCTGGAGTAGGGATGAGGGCCAGAGCTGCATATATTTATATTCGTGGCGAATATGTGAATGAAAGGTTGAACCTTGAGAAGGCCAGGAGAGAAGCTTATGAGGCCGGATTATTGGGGAAGAATGCTTGTGGATCAGGTTATGATTTTGATGTTCATATCCACTTTGGTGCCGGTGCTTATATTTGTGGTGAAGAAACAGCTCTTCTGGAGAGTCTTGAGGGGAAACAAGGAAAACCTAGGTTGAAGCCTCCTTTTCCAGCTAATGCAGGTCTATATGGTTGCCCAACGACTGTTACAAATGTGGAAACAGTGGCTGTTTCACCCACCATATTAAGGCGTGGGCCGGAATGGTTTGCTAGCTTTGGCAGGAAAAATAATAGTGGTACAAAACTATTTTGCATCTCAGGCCATGTAAACAAGCCTTGTACTGTTGAAGAGGAGATGAGTATACCATTGAAAGAGCTTTTAGAGAGACACTGTGGCGGTGTTCGTGGTGGATGGGACAATTTACTTGCAGTTATACCAGGTGGTTCATCTGTTCCTTTACTTCCCAAACACATATGTGAGGATGTGCTCATGGATTTCGATGCGCTCAAAGCTGTGCAGTCAGGATTGGGAACTGCAGCTGTAATTGTGATGGATAAGTCAACAGATATTGTAGATGCAATTGCGAGGTTATCTTACTTCTACAAACATGAGAGTTGCGGTCAGTGTACACCTTGTAGAGAAGGCACAGGATGGCTTTGGATGATCATGGAGAGATTGAAGGTGGGAAATGCGAAGTTGGAGGAGATTGATATGCTACATGAAGTGACAAAGCAGATTGAAGGACACACAATATGTGCCTTAGGTGATGCTGCTGCTTGGCCAGTTCAAGGTCTTATCAGGCACTTCCGACCAGAGCTTGAATGGAGGATCAGGGAGCATGCTGAGAGAGAGTTACTGCAGGCCGCTGCTTCTTGATCCTTTTATACAGGTTGGTATTATAACCTTTTTTCCTTGTTTCATACACAATAATAGACATGATTAGACATTGCACAGACAAAATTTTAAACTTCTTTTTCTTCCTTAAGCATGTCGTGTCTTGTTTAAAACTGCACGCATTTGGAATATAAGACATTCGTTTCACAATAATCCACTAGAATCCTTTGACAAAACTAGAAAAATGATTATGATCTTGGAAGGTAGAAGTCATTCTTTTCACAATAATCCACTATCATATTGTAAGTCCTAACCTAGCGTAAGACAAAGCTAATTAAGCTTTTACAACCATTTTTAATGGTTGAAGTACCTATGCAAATAATGCCCTCAATCATTTTACCAGATTCATCGAGAATGAACCCCATAGATTTCTTACTTCTGGTATCTTAAGGTAAGAATCACAAAAGTTGTATTTTTACAATTTCTTCCAAACAATTTGTTGGTGGAGGAGCTTAATTTGTGTTGGCAAACGAATAGCTTAATTTGTTTTGCCAAACAATTTGTTTGCGAAGGAGGTTAATTTATGTTACCATCAACCTGTGATGATTAAGGCATTAAAGGCGGTTGTTCAACATGGCTAATAAGATCATTCTTAGAGTTTAATATATTTGATTTAGCGTCTCTGGTAGTAACATCATTAAGCATCAATTACTTTTTTTGAACATCGTCATATATCAATTACTACTATTCAACGTTGCAAAGATAACTTCGCAATTATGAACACTAGAGATGAATAGGCAAAGAAATAAAGTTGTAAATGTTATTACTAATTTACCGCTATATCGAAAAGTAGTAATTGATTCTTGATGATGTTATAAGTCGAGTCACTAAATCAGATGTAGTAAAATTTGAAGATGCTCTTCTTGAAAGCCATGTTGAACGACCATCTTCACTGCCTCAGACACCTTTGACCGATGGTAACACAAATTTCATCATGTGCCAGTGAATTGTTTGGAAGATAGTGTATTTTACAACTTTTGGGATCCTGATCCTAAGGTACCAAATGTAAGAAATTAATGGGCCACCGGAAGAAAATTACAGTTCATTTGAGATGAGACGGAACGAGACGAATTTGGTCGAATAAAAATTGAGGGTGTTTGTTGCATAGGTTCAACCATTAGAAATGGTTGTATGAGCTGGATTAGTCTTATAATATTGTAGTGGATATTGCCTCTGTTTGGGTTTCATTTATTTGGCTAAAATTATACTTTTCAGGAAATGAGTGATTGATAAGTGGGTATTATGAAATATATGATTAAAATTAATGTTTGACAGTGGTTCATATGTGGGTATTACAAAATATATGATTAAAATTAATGTTTGACAGTGGTTGATACATGGGTACTATAAAATGTGGGGTTAAAATTAATGTTTTGACTTTAAAAAGTAGAATTTTAGGAGAAGAAAATGAAACCCAAATGGAGGCATTGTGAAAAGAATGACTTCTACCCTCCAAGACCATAATATTTCTCCATTTTTCCGAAGGGGGTGGTTGGTATTAGTTTCCAGTAATATCTTTATATTGGTCACCACTTACACTAGTGGTAATGTAACTAAGATCCTTCTTTTTTTTTAATACATTTTTATCTTCTGCTCTTTTTTTTTTGAATCTGGAGAAAGGCTTGATTTGTTTGTGAAATCAAGTTATTTTGGATAACTAGTTGACAAATTACAGGAAAATTTCTGCACAACAGTCAATAGCCTTTTTTTTTAACAATCTAGATTCTAGAATGAACTATCTTCTCTGGCATGGAAGGGCAGCAATATTCTGTTAACAGGTGCAATTATGTGTATCCCCACTTTTCGATTAGTAACCTGAAATATTTTGCAATAATTCGTCTGTTATTCTTCTTTTGTAGGGAAATGCAAACTAGATCCAGTTGAATGAACTTACAAATTGTGGAGAGACATTTTAGAATGCCATCCATTCCAAGAAGCAGGGTGTTTAATGTAATGATTGTACCAGTCAATACTTCATTAAGATTCTATGATTATTTCTTGATGTGTCTAAAATTTGCCTTTTCTGTTTTGGTTACGTGAATGAAAGAACATTGTTATCAGTTTGTCTGTTTAAATATTTTGGTCAATAAGTTGAACTCCTTTCTGATGTTTATGACTCATGCTTTGGGGTCTCATATCTACTTGCACATATAGGAACCGTGCTTTGCATGTTAATCTGATAATCTCAGCCAGAATCAGAACTGTTCAATTGCTGGGATGTAACCTGCTCTGTCATTATTGATCCCCATTCTCTATGCAACATTTATATATGCAGTTTATATGACCAGGTTTTTGGCTGTGATTCAATGTTTTCAGATGATTTTGTGTACTTTTAAGTAATTTGCATCCCTTTCATTCACCAAATTCACTGTTGCTATTAACTGTCACATGGTGCACCCTTTGAAAGAATCGCCAGAAGTTGACGCAGCACAAGTTTTATATCTTGATTGGACTTGGTGACGCCTCTTAGAATTATACTTGCTTTCTTAAAACCACAAGAATGTGTTTGGCATGTAGTAGTGAATAAGAATGGACGGGAGGTTTAGACAAGACTGAATTGTACACTTGACTTCGACTTGTTGAAATCAAGTTGGGGCTCGTGTTCATCCATGTTTTGTATTCTTTGAAATATATAATAGTTATTTACCAACAGTGATTGGTTGCTTTGCTTCCATCACATGAAAATTACATTGAACAAAAGAAGTTTTTACACTCCAGTGTAATGTGTTATGCTTGAATTTTCTTTTCGTCTCGTCTTTTTAGTTTTTCTGTTGCTCATATTATTTAATTATTACTTTTCTTTCTTTTTCCTTTTGTGGAAACCCCTAGTAAAGCGTGCATAGGCTGCAATCAAGGGGATATGGGGGGTAGGAACTTGTACAATTGACCTCAATAGTAAAGCTCGTCTCTCTAACTACTTTTCATCATCCAATTTCTTCATAACTACAGGGAGTGGACAATCTTATCTTAAAGAAAGACAGGTGAATACATCCGGGGTATGTTTTTTTTTCTTTGCGTGATCGTGCTCAAGACTTGAGGGGATTAAGAATCGCGTTTTGAATCTTGAGTTCATTCCCTTTACGATCAAGATGAGGGGCTATTTAGAGAGCTAGCAAATCCCCAACTAGGTCATGGTAGAAATTCATTACAGAATGATTTTGACTTGAAACAACAAAATTTTTAGCTTTTTTAGTTGGTTTTACTGGACATAATTATTTCTAAGTTTCTTTAGAGGTTGATCTAATGAAGGCGATTTTAGTGTATGTTTTGTTAAATTTAACTATTTTTCAAAAATGGTCACATATAATTTTTATTCACATTTTGTAAGACTCACAATTTAGTGTATAATTCTTTGTCAAACATAGTAGTGGTATGTGGGCACATTTTTTTTTTTTCTCTAGATGGAGAAAGAACAGAAGAAATCTCTTTTGTTTTTTTTTTCTCTCTCTATCAAATCATTTGGTTGCTAGATGACTTTTGTCCACCGCATTGAATAGACCCAATTTCTTTTGACAATGACGTGCAATGTCATTGACAGTGTATTTTAGTTAAAAAATAAAATGTTGAATTAAACTGGAAAATAAAACCTCAAATAATGTTACATTAAGCCACTATTTGGTACACATTAAAATTTTTATTTTCATTATTATACTCATTTTTAATCACACATTTTTCAATAAAATAATATTTTCTATCACATCAATAACTTTTCCTTCTTTTTCAACCACACATTCTCCATCAATCTACTATTCCAGAATACATTCTTCCAAAATAATGTGGCTCAAACACACTTTAACTAAAAAATTTCTCTTCAAATACATATAATATTTAAAACTTTGCTACACGTACATGGGAGTTGACCTCCTCACAAGAGGGGGGCCCACAATTATTGTCAACTCCCGCGTACATTTAGCATTTTTCTAATATTTACGATGGATCCAATTCCAACCTCCAACTTAGTCAAACAATAGGCAAGAACCGCATCTTCTTTATCATCAACCTACAAACGTGGCTGCTTCTACCTGCCCACGCGGGGGTGGGGTGGAGTGGGGAGGGGAGGGGATACACTATATAAATTTATTTATTAGTTACATGCTTGCATACAAATTGTTGAGTGTATTCCAACGAATTCGTGATAAAAGGAGAGTTTCGAATGGTTTGATTGGATCTATATATTTTCATATTAGACGTTTTTTTTTTAAAATTTTTTAATGTGCTTGATTGATTTTATTTTCTATGAAAATGTTATTTTTCTACTCAAATTCTTACTTATTGGATTGGATGTTTGATTTACAACTTTTTCCGTGAAAAATATTTTCCAACTTTTGGTCATATGACCATAATTCCTCAAAAATAAGGAAAATATTTTCTTTAAAGAGGGGTGATTTTTATTTTTTAGAAAATTCACTATCTTTCTCTGTTTCATCCACCTATCAATGAAAAATGGACATGTATAATATTCTCTAAATTAAAAACTAAATCAATCAAACACATTTAATTAATAATTTCCATATAAATAAGTTCTAGGTAGTTGGATTGCCTATAATTTATTTTTTTCATGCAAATTCCATGCTTGCAATCAAATGCACCCAAGAGTTTATTGATAATGTTTTGTCATGTACGTTTACTAACGTACCCTTATTTAATTTGTCTAATTATACTCAATTTTCCCCATTTAATCTTGAAATTGTACAAATATAAAGATATCTACTTCTTGAAATCATCCAAATACATACATATTTACTACTTCCAATAATAATTTACTACTAGTTGTTGATAATTAAATAATGATAAGTTAAGGAAAGTTTTTGGCAATAATTATTTTTTTCAATAACATTAAATAAGAATTCTTAATTCGTGTGAAAAACAAAATTAGCCAATATAAATGAGATGGAGGAGTATATAATAAGTTAATAGTAAGTAAGTCGGTCGAGATCATTTCTTAATGAAGTGGAAAGATAGCATCGAATTAGACATGTATAGTCAATGTTAATGAAGTGGAAAGATAGCATCGAATTAGACATGTATAGTCAATGAGAGAGTAAATTATCTCATGCTCCAAGCTCCATAGAATCGCAAAAACTATCAAAATTAAAGAAGTAACAGTAATAACTATAAGTACTTGAAAATAAATTTTATTTGTAAGGTTGAAAATTTAAATTATGATAATAATTTTTTTCTCATTTATGTTCTTTTTTTAAATTCAATTCCTTATAATAGTTTGACGAGTCATAATAGATGAATTTATTTTGAGAATCATTTTACTTGTTTTTCTTTCTATTTTATGTAGCATTTGATGCAATTAATAGTTTAATGGATTAAAATTTAGCCCTTAATTTGTTGCAGAATCAACATAGTGACATTCTATATCGAGTAGTAAAAATAGAAAGAAACCATTTTTGTATTAATCGTAGTTAAAATTAAACTTAAAGGGTTATTGGCGCAAAACGTCCCTACCTTTGAAGGGTTGTGTGAAAAACATCCCTACGTTTGATTTTTTGGTGCGCAACGTCCCTACCTATCAAGTTTATTGTAGAAAACATCCCTACCTTTCATTTTTTGGCACAAAACGTCCCCACCTTCTGCATTTCTTTGCACTGAACATCCTTTGCACATTTTTTTTAATTCAAAATGACCAATATACCCTCCTATGTAAATTGAACAAGAAAAGAAAAATAAAAAAAGAAAGGGTAATTGGCGCAAAACGTCCTTACCTTTGAAGGTGTTTGTGGAAAACACCCTACCTTTCATTTTTTGGTGTAGAACATCCCTACCTTTCACATTCTTTGCGCTGAAGGTCCTTTTCACCAATTTTTAATATAAAATGACCCTTATACCCTCATATATAAATAAAACAAAAAATAGAAAAATAAAGAACTAATTACAATCAAAGTCCTAAACGTTTTTAAAAAATACAAGTGAGTCCAAAATTTATGAAAATATTAAAAATAAAAAAAATAAAAGGGATTATTGACCCAGTAATATAAAAGGGACCCCACTCGAAGAGAGGCAGAGGAGAAGATAGGGGGTTTTATTTTTTATTTTTATTTTTAATATTTTCATAAATTTTGGACTCACTTGTATTTTTTAAAAACGTTTAGGACTTTGCTTGTAATTAGTTCTTTATTTTTCTATTTTTTGTTTTATTTATATAGGAGGGTATAAGGGTCATTTTATATTAAAAATTAGTGAAAAGGACCTTCAGCGCAAAGAATGTGAAAGGTAGGGATGTTCTACACCAAAAAATGAAAGGTAGGATGTTTTCCACAAACACCTTCAAAGGTAAGGACGTTTTGCGCCAATTATCCTTTCTTTTTTTATTTTTCTTTTCTTGTTCAATTTACATAGGAGGGTATATTGGTCATTTTGAATTAAAAAAAATGTGCAAAGGACGTTCAGTGCAAAGAAATGCAGAAGGTAGGGACGTTTTGTGCCAAAAAATGAAAGGTAGGGATGTTTTCTACAATAAACTTGATAGGTAGGGACGTTGCGCACCAAAAAATCAAACGTATGGATGTTTTCCACACAACCCTTCAAAGGTAGGGACGTTTTGAGCCAATAACCCAAAAATTAAAAATAAAGATCCCATTTTAATGGACCAAAGAAAAAATAGAATTTAAAAATAAGCTGCTTATTTTGGCTATTTACTCAAAAAAGAATAAGCAATAACTTGGATACGATTTGCCGTACGAGACAAGAACTTTTCACATAGTAAAGGGGTAGAACAAAGAATTAAGGACTTTGCACACACAGCGCACACACAGAACCTCCCTTTCTTCTTCCCTCAGTTCCTGACTTTTCTTTCGGTTTCCACTTTTACCTCTCATTTTCCCATCTTTACTTCCTCAAGAGACAACACAGAAGAATAAGTCGATAAGAAAATTTCACAATTTGAAAAAAAAGACTAGTCTTTTTTAGCATTGCTCATAGCAGAATTCTGTTTATTAATTCAATTGCATTCATCTTCCTTACAGGTTAAGATACTGAATTTTGTTTTGTGGGTCATTTGACTGTGATGATGTTTTGTTGATTTGTTCTGCAATTGTTTGCATTTTGTAGGTGGATCGGTTTTTTAAGCTTTTAGTTCTTCCTTTTACCCTTTTTTGGCTCCTGTTATGGTAGATTATTCTGGTAAATGTAAAAATGGTTGTTTTTAGATTGTTATTTGGTTCTGATTGAGATTATTTTGATTTTTATATCACCATTTAGCTTGATCTACTTTACCTTCTCTGTTTAGCTTTATTGTTAAAACTATATGCCTGTTTTCAGTCTGTATTATTAACAATTTTTTGGGAATGAATCTCAGTTATACATAAATTTTGGTATCGATTATGATTCACAAAATATTATTTAATAAGAAACTACTTGAATGAGTAGATTTGGTGTTTCCTCGAGTCCCTATATTTACATTTATGGATATGAGTATTAGTGCTGATTTATGATATTAATTTTTTTTTTTTTTTTTGACTAGATTGTAGTTGATCAAACAGAAACGGACAATTTTGAGATATTTTTCTTAAGCTATGGTTCTCGGGCTGAGATCAAAGCACAGAAAAGGTGCTTCTGTTAAAGTTGAGTACATAGTGCACTTGCAGGAGATTAAGCCTTGGCCTCCATCAGAATCACTAAGTTCTGTTCAAACCGTGTTGCTTCAATGGGAAAATGGAGATAAAAATTTGGGATCCTTTATTTCTGTTGCTGGGAATACCAGTATTTCGTTCAACGAGTCTTTCTTAATGACCTTTACTCTGCGCCAAGATAAAAAGTCCCATGATAAGTTTCTTAAAAATTGCTTAGAGTTCAGCTTGTTTGAGCCTCGAAAGGACAAGGGAAGTAAAGGACAATTATTGGGGACAGCTTTATTAAATCTTGCAGATTATGGAGTACTTGAAGAAATATTAAGTATTAGCATTCCTTTAAACTTCAAGAAGAGTTCTAAGAATTTAGTGCAACCGGCCTTGTTTGTTAGCTTGGAGCCAGTTGAAAAGGATGGCTTAAAGTCATCACCTAGCTTATCAAAGACAGCATCCCTAGACAATGATGATAATGACTCGGAAATTGCATCGTTTACTGATGATGATACTTCTTCCTATTCATCAAGGACTGCTGCATTATCAACCTTTGAGGCTGCAACAGCTTCACCGTCTCAAAATGAGAAGGTTTTATGTTCGCTCAATTAAATTTTTGCTTATATTCAAACATATTCTAGTTCATATGGTTTAGCCAATTGAATTTAGAAGTTTCTTGGTTTATTTTTTTTAATATTTAATTCTCTATTTGAGTAAATGTACTATGTAATAGCTATTTGCCACTAAAATGCAGAATGGGACTGGATTGCTAAATACTGGGATCGACCTTACTCAAGAACCAAACAGGAGTATATGGCCTTCATCAATTGATGTATCCTCGGATACTGAAAACCGTATACAAAATTATACTTCTTCATCCAAATTCCCCGAAAGAAGCTTGACATCTGTCAAGAGGAACTCTGTTACCCCTTCCATAAAATCTTCTCCCTCATTCATGGGTTTCCAAGATATAAACGGGAAGTCCAGCAACCGCATGGGAACTCTTCAGTCGGGAAGTGTTACCCGTCATGCCAATGAAGAGATTGCCAAAAGAAAAGCTAAAATTAGTGAAATCACTCAACATTCTGTAAATGACGAATCCTCTGATAGATTTTTACCCAAATTTATATCACCTGCTAACTCCACACAGACTGTTTTGAACTCAAGCTCTGTCAATCTCTCTCAAGCCTTTCAGGAAAAGAAAGTGGAACAAGAAGCTACAGCGATAAGTGATGCACATACTGGTCTGGTGAAAGACGAAGAGAAAGGGGTACAAATAAATAACGGACAGGATGAAAAGATAATGGAAGAGATTTTGCATTTCTCACAGAACAAATTGGGGGAAGAAGCTAGCAAAAGGCAGGTAACAATGAGAAGTGAAACTCTTGTTCCCAATAGGAAAGCACAAGGAATTCCGGGATCTAGTACTAATAATGCTCGGTTAAAGCATGTGAAGTCTGTCCAGATACATGGCTCCATTAATGAGAATGGATTCGTAGGCGACAGGCACAGTGAGATAAAAGCAACAGATCTTGATATTGCAGACTCTCAAAATAACAGGAAAGGTGATGCAACATTTGAAAGAAAAGAACCAAAAAATAAAATTTCTGAAAGTAAAAATGAATGGAAGTCTAGAATTGAGATGCTGGAGGAAGAATTGAGAGAAACTGCAGCTCTTGAGGTTGGATTATATTCAATAATTACTGAGCACACAAGTTCTAGTAATAAAGTCCATGTTCCAGCTCGACGGCTTTCCAGATTTTATCTTCATGCTTGCAGAGCAGGATCCCAAGCTAAACGGGCAAGTGCTGCAAGAGCTGCTTTGTCTGGGTTAGTTTTGGTTTCTAAAGCATGTGGAAATGATGTTCCAAGGTAAATGTCTGTTCCAGTACTAGCGTAGGAGTTAGTGAAGCAAGTCATGCTTTACAGAATTAACTATTATCTGTAGGTTATTTATTTTGTTGTAATGTTTCTTTGAGATTCCCTTCCAAATAATGACTCCATCACGAGTGGCATTTTTTTTAGGTTGACCTTCTGGTTATCGAATTCAATAATGTTGAGAGCCATTGTTAGCCAGGCTGCTGCAGAAATGCCAAGCTCTGATGGATCAGGCATAAAAAGTAACAGCACTGAGCCTGGATTGACTTTTAGATTTCTTGATAACTCTCAAATGGAGAAGGAGAAGAATAAATCAATTGAAGAATTAGACGACTGTGAGGATATATTGATGTTCATTATTGCACTGGAAAAGATTGAATCTTGGATCTTCTCTCGAATTGTGGAGTCTATTTGGTGGCAGGTTGTTTCTCAGTTCTCTAGTTCTTATTTTGTTAGATAGGTTTTTAAATTAATTACAAGGTCATTCTCGTTTTGTCCTCTGCAGACTTTTACTCCACATATGCAGCCAATGGTTGCAAAAAGTAGTGGTAGAACTACAGGCTCAAGTACAAAGAAAACTTATGGAAGAAGCCATAATTTGGGGGATCACGAACAGGGAAATTTCTCTACAGAGTTATGGAAAAAGGCATTTAAAGATGCTTGTGGAAGGCTTTGTCCAATTCGAGCAGGAGGGCATGACTGTGGCTGCTTGTCTGTGCTGTCAAGACTGGTATGTCCTGATATAAAAGAATGCTCAAAGCCAAAGTCATTTCTTCTTTAGATAGGGATACACTTTAATGGTATGTTTGGTAGGGAGGATTTGATAGTACCAGATAAGTAGAAGGAAAAAACAGAAGCTAAAATCATGTCACTATAGTGTTGAGTCCTATCTGTTTTGCACACCAAATATGCACTAAAACGTGAGCTAAGAGTCAAATCATTTTGGTCTTCGAGTCATCCGATTTTCTCTGCGATGTGAGATCTTGTGCCTTTTTTCCCAGAAATGCTGAAACTCCGTCATTATATAGCTGAACTGTTATAAAGTGCATGCTATTGCTAAATATAGCATGTTAATGCTTTCTTCCTTGTGTTTTTAGGTAATGGAGCAGTTAGTTGATAGGCTGGATGTAGCAATGTTCAATGCCATTCTTCGTGAATCTGCCGAAGAAATGCCAACAGATCCTGTGTCTGATCCCATTACTGATTCTAAGGTTCTCCCTATTCCTGCTGGAAAATCAAGCTTCGGAGGTGGTGTGCAATTAAAAAATGCTGTAAGTACAGAATAAAACTTTTATACGAAATATTATGTCTTATGCCACTCTTTATTGTCAAACACGATGGATATATTTTTCGTTTAGGTTTTTGGTGCTACCATCTAAGTAGTGTATGTTATAATTTCTCTTGTTTTTATTTTCTGTACTGAATGGTCCCTGTGAAAAACTGAGAGAAAACTCTAGTTATTCTTATTTCACTGCATGAAGGAAAACGTACAGTTAAATATATATACATAGGTAGCCAATTAAGACTCCCACTAATTTTGGTACATACCAAATTATTCATCTACTAAACTAGGAAAAAAAAACTAATTAGAGAGAAATCAGGTAACAACCTACCTAATTCTCATTTAACATAAAACAGTATAAAGCTAAGTATGGAAGATATTCCTAGATCATGGGATTAACTTTATTTGGAATCTCTACACTCCCCCTCAAGCTGGATTGTATATGTTGACCATGCCCCAGCTTGTTGATCAGATCATCAAAGTTAATCCTAGGTAGAGCTTTAATAAGGACATCTGCAATTTGAGAACCTGTTGGAACATATGTCAGTTCAACTATCTCATTTTCGATTTTCTCTGAGATGAAGTGACGATCTATCTCAGTGTGCTTAGTCCTGTCATGGTGAACTGGATTCTTTGCGATACTTATGGCTGCTTGATTATCACAAAATAATTTTAGTGACTTTGTAACACGAAAGTCCAACACTTCGAGTAATCTTCTTAACCACATTCCTTCACAAATTCAAAGCGCCTGCTTCTTACTTCTCCATGTTACGAGATTTCCCCATACATAAGTACAGTAACCTGATGTGGATCTACGATCTGAAATATCACGAGCCCAATCAGCATCCAAGTAGATTTCAACCTCTTTACTTGAGGACTTCTTGTAGAGTAGGCCTCTTCCTGATGTCGTGTTGAGGTACCTTAGAATTCGGTTAACAACTTCCATGTGTTCTTCTGTTGGATTGTTCATATATTGACTTACTACATTTACATGAAAGCCAATATCCGGTCGAGTGTGTGAAAGATAAATAAGTTTTCCCATGAGCCGTTGGTATCTTTCCCTGTCAACAGGTGCACTATTCTCGATAGTTCCAATCCTTTTTGTTGAGTCCATGGGAGTATCTACAGGTTTACATCCAAGCATCTCAGTCTCTTGCAGTAGAACTAGGATGTATTTGCATTGAGACACAAGTATACAATGTTGTGATCGTGCTACTTCCATGCCTGGGAAGTATTTTAGATACCCCAGGTCTTTTACTTCAAATTCTTTTGCTAAGAACCTCTTTAATCTGGATAGCTCATCCTCGAAGTCACCTGTAAGTATAATGTCGTCTACATACACTATCAAGATTGCTTTCTTTCATTCAGGTGAACATTTGATAAAAAGAGTATGATCTGCTTGACACTGAGTATAGCCACACTTGGTCACTGATTTGGTGAATCTACCAAACCATGCACGAGGTGACTGTGTAAGTCCATAAAGGGATTTTTTTAAGTCTGCAGACCTTATTTGTATTTACTTGATTTTCAAACCTCAGTGGAACCTCCATGTACACTTCTTCCTCCAAGTCCCCATTGAGAAATGCATTCTTGATGTCGAGTTGGTAAAGTGGCCAATCCAAGTTTGAGGCTAATGAGAGAAGAATTCGGATTGTATTGAACTTGGCAACCGAAGCGAATGTTTCTTGATAGTCAATTCCATAAGATTCAGTGTATCCCTTAGCAACAAGTCGGGCCTTGAACCTGTCTATGCTTCCATCTGCTTTGTGTTTGATAGTGAAAATCCATTTGCACCCAACTGACCTTTTTCCTGTTGGGAGCTCTGAAACTTCCCATGTTCCATTTTTCTCTAGGGCTTGAATTTCTTTTAATACTGCTTTTCTCCATTCTGGAACTTTGAGCGCTTCTTGTATGTTTCTTGGAATTTGTACTGTATCAAGAAAAGAGACAAATTTCCGAAATTCAGGAGATAATTCGTTATATGACATGAAGTTAGAAATTGGATGCATAATGCACGATCTCACTCCTTTTCTTAGTGCAATGGGACAATGCAGATCATTATTTGAATCATCATTTGAAGAGACAATCTCACCTGAGTGAATTTCACTTGGCCTTGGATCCGGTTCAGGATCTTGGAGTTGCTTCAGGCGTGTTAATTTCTCTGTCTCCTGGTCAGTTCTTCCTCTCCTTGAGTAGACACGAAGCTCACTTTGCATTGGTTGTGTGTGCTGGACAAACGGAGATAAAGGAATTGATGGACTCGGGCTGGATTAATTTTGGTTTTCAGTTATGTGGTGTACTAGAAGAATTGCTGGGATTGATTCAATCGGTTGAGATGGAATGGACTCAGCTGGTTGAGGTGAAATGGACTCTACAGGTTGCGGTAAAGACTGATCTTCATTGTTAACAAGCGAATGTTTCTCCCCCTGAATTGCAGGTTTGGTGTACTCTCCCCCTGAATTGCAGGTTTGGTGTAGTAAGGTTGGTGTTCAAAAAATGTTACATCCATGGAGTTGTAAACTTTTCTAGTAATTGTTGAATAGCACTTGTACCCTTTTTTATTTGGAGAGTATCCGATGAAGATGCACTTGACAGATTTTGGGTCCAACTTGCTGCGGTGATGAGGATGAACATAGACAAATACTGAACAACCAAATATTTTTGTGGGAATTGAAGAAATCACTAGTATTTGGAAATGAATGTAAGAGGACTTGACATGGTGTTTGGAATTGAAGGACTCTTGAAGGCATCCTATTGATAAGGTATGCAGTCGTAAGAATAGCCTCGCCCCAAAATTGTTTTGGAACATGGGTGGAGAACATAAGTGATCTGGCCACTTCTAGGAGGTGTCTATTCTTCCTCTCGGCAATTCCATTTTGTTGTGGGGTGTCAATACACGATTTTTGATGGATTATTCCTTGACTCGAGAGATAGTTTCCTAATGTTGACTCAAAGTACTCGGTGGCATTGTCGGTTTTCAACACTTGAATTTTTGATTGGAATTGAGTATGAATCATGTTGCTGAAATTTTTGAATATTTGGCCAACCTCAGATTTTTCTTTCATTAGGAAAATCCATGTGAGTCGGGTGTGATCATCAACAAAGGCAATAAACCACCTAGTACCTGTCAAATTTTTAACTCTTGTTGGTCCCCACACATCACTATGAATCAATGCCAATGGTTGTAATAGTTTGTAACTTTGGGTAGGATATGAATTACGAGTATGTTTGGCTAGTTGGCATATTTCACAATGAAAGTGCTTCGAATTTTTATTGATGAACAGAGAGGGAAACAATTTTTCTAGGTACACGAAGTTTGGATGACCAAAGTGATAGTGCCACAACATAACTACACTATCGTTATTAGAATTACAAAGATTTGATGACCGACTCTTAAATGACACACAACTTGCTGTCTGAACTTGTCTTTCAAGTGAAGAACCATCTCCGAGAAGGTAGAGACCTGAACACGCCTCAGCACTGCCAATCGTCCTCTCCGAACCCAATACTTGAAATTTATACAGATTTGGTGAGAATTCAGCAACACAGTTTAGATCACGGGTCAGTTTACTTACTGACAGTAAATTGCAATCAAGGTTAGGTACTAGAAGTACAGAATCAAGTCTTATATCTTTTGAAATTACAACTGAACCTATTCCAGCCACTTTAGAGAGGGACCCATCAACAATACGAACAATTTAATTTTCATGACACGGGCTGTATTTGTGGAATATAGTTTTGTCTCCAGCATGTGATCTGATGGCCCCGAATCAACAATCCATCTGCTTGTTTTCTTTTTATTAACTGAACGGGCATTCGAGAGTTTACCTTTTTGTGCCAACGAACCTGTCCCGATGATTGAAGATTCTATATTTTGTTGGGAAGATTGGCTGATTAGTGTTTGCAGGATTTCCAATTGTTCTTTGCTGAACGGGCTTGACTGCGATGCGGCTGGATTTTCGTTAATTGAGGCCAGGTTTCCACGTCCTTTTCTATCATTGTATGGTCGGGATGGTTTCGAATCAGGAGGTTCCCATGAAGCTTCCAGCAAGTCTCCTTGGTGTGACCCAATCGTCGGCAATGGTCGCACCAGAAGTCTCAAGTGTTGGTGTGGTGTTATCCAATCCCATCATCACTCTTTTTCTACTCTCCTCTCGAAGGACTTCTGAGAATGCAGTTCGAATGTTGGGAAGTGGTTTTGTCCCCAGTACACGTCCCCTGACTTCATCGAGGTTTTTGTTGAGACCAAGAAGGAATTTGAAAATACGTTTCTTTTCAACAATTTTTCTGGGAGTTCATCTTGCGGGCAAGACCATTCAGTTTCTTCGAACATGTCTAGGTGTTGCCAATAACGAGTGAGTGCATTGAAATATTGAGTGACTGTGAGATCTCCTTGATGTAGGTTATGGAGGTGGGTTTCTATTTCAAACAATGCAGCTGTGTTCTCGTTGTTGGAATAGGTCTCTTTGGCTGTGTCCCAAATTTCTTTTGCAGTTTCATATAATAGGAAATTTTCTCCTATCTCGTTGGTTATGGAGTCGATCAATTATGACATCACCATGTTATTTTCTATCTTCTAGATCTTGAATTTGGGATCTTCCTTTGTTGGCTGAATTAGCTGCACCGGTGAGGTAGTCATCTTTACCTCGTCCGCAGATGAACATCATCACTGACTGTGGCCATTGAAGGAAATTATGCCCATTCAGTTTGTGTCCAGTGATTGAGAGAAGAGAGCCTTCTGATCCTCCATTATGGCTTGCAACTGCAGCTTCTGGATTGGAGGTGACATTTGTAGAACTAGAATGTTGTCTCTCTGTTGCCATGCCATATTTGGTCATGAGTGGAATTTGAATATTCAGAGTAATGGCTCTGATACCATGTGAAAAACTGAGATAACTCTAGTTATTCTTATTTTACTGCCTGAAGGAAAACGTACAGTTAAATATATATACATAGGCAGCCAATTAAGACTCCCACTAATTTTGGTACATACCAAATTATTCATCTTCTAAACTAGGGAAAAAAAAAAAAAACTAATTAGAGAGAAATCAGGTAACTACCTACCTAATTCTCATTTAACATAAAACAGTATAAAGCTAAGTATGGAAGATATTCCTAGATCATAGGATTTACTTTATTTGGAATCTCTACGGTCCCTTTCTAGTTTTATTATTCTACAATGTGGCGTCTTTCATTAAACTTTAACAGAATATATCCCACACTAAGCCTTTCGAACAATCGTGTCTCTTAGAACATCTTTTCACTACAGTATTATTCACCTTTACTTTCTTCGGGGTTTGGACGAACACTGTTCAAAGTTTCAAATCATAATTTCTAGAAAAAAGAAGATTTAACCCAGAAACTCACCTCTACTCACTCATGTATCATGGTTCTTAATTCCTTTTTCCATGCTGGTAGATCGGCAATTGGTCCAGATGGCTTACAGATCTTTTTGGCATAGAAGATGACTTACCTGTGGATTATAATATTATTGTTGATGACAAAAGACCAAAATCCTTCAAGGCATTCCGCCTTCTCCATGCTTTAAGTGACCTCATGATGCTTCCCTTTGGAATGCTAGCCGATGATTCCATCAGAAAAGAGGTGACTCATTTACTAAACAGAATTGTTTATTTTCTATGGCAATCTTTTATGCTATATGTATATTCCATTTGTTTCGTATTCATATTTCTTAATTTCCCGTTTGAAGGTTTGCCCGACATTTGATCCGACATTGATCAAGAGGGTTTTTAGTAATTTTGTCCCAGATGAATTCTGTCCAGACCCCATTCCGCAGAACATCATCGACTCTCTGGATTCTGAGGTGGGTCATCCGTTGATAATTAAATCTCTTCATCGATATTATCAATAACTTGGAAGAAAGTCGAATATGCACGTTGCTATTTGATCGTTCAAGTTGCAATTAAATAGTATACGGTTGTCTATATTATTGAGAAACGGCATTGTCTTGCATTGTTTTTTCTCGATGAAGGAAATCGCGGATGCTTCTCTAGAGTTGCTCACCAGCTATCCGTGCATTGCAAGTCCTACAGTCTACTCACCACCTCCAGCAGCTTCGCTCAATTCCTTTATGGGCGATATTGGGACCGGATTCCTTCCAAGAAGCGGATCAGCTTTATTAAAAAAATCGTACACGAGTGATGATGAACTCGATGAGCTTGACTCACCCTTGACTTCAATCATTCCTGATAGCTTTCATAGCTCCTCTGCTTTAGCTAAACTCAGCTCGATGCCACAACGAAAGGGTGGCAGAAATGTTCTTCGGTATCAGCTACTTCGGGAAAGTTGGGAGAATGATGAACAGTAACAAATTCCTCCTTTTGGAAGTCATAACTTGAGTTGCTTGATGGACAAGGCACATTAGGACTTTTAATGACTTTTAACAAAAGGAAGGGTCGTGAGTGACAGAGTGAGGCATCGAATATCCAGCAACCCTCTTTGATTATGTATATACATGTATAGCCACGTCTCTTTTCTCCGTAACATTAAGGCTTTTGAACCCCCCCCCCACCAAACCAAACCCAACCCTAAAAAATAAAAAATAAAAACTTAGAAACATGGTTTTGTTCGTATGAAATTAAACTCGACTCAATAGTACAATCGACAAGATTTTAATTTAATTATATGTAACACTCTCCGGTACTGAATGCTACGACATGCACTTTGTTTCCAATAAATTAAATGCGTTATAGTTTCTTTAAATTTTTTACCTAAAAAATTGAGTAATGATATTTGTAGTCAATGACGTAGTAATCATTCTATGTGACACTTGTTATTTGAGGCATTTGTTTGTCATTTAAGACAATCGAATGGCGGGAAATTAATGCTTTGAATAACAAGTTTCCATGTCGGATGACTGTTAAGTTACTATGAATAATGTTCCTTTGGAATAATGTTGAGGCCTTGCAATTTTAAGAGGGTCCCTCAATATTTTTATGGTCTGTATGATTGACAAAATTGAAAGGCTTTTCAAATTCACGTAAGTTGAAAAATAGAAACTCAAGTACTCCATATAAATGTATTTTCTATGAAATTGGCAAAAAAAATGCTTAAAGTGGTTGTATATTGAAATTCGAACTCAATTTTCACGTTCGCATCAAACAGTCAAAGTAGAAATTGAATTCCTCAGATGTGACATTTTTCATGGAATTTAAACCTATCAAATGGACCTTTAAAAGTGAAAAGGAATTCTAATTTCATGTTAGTTGAAAAATAAAAATCCACAAAACCCATAGGAATACGTTTTCCATGAAAACAAGAAAATATAACTTAAAGTGGTTGTACCTTATAATTCAATTTCCATTTTCACGTTGCAATCAAACGATCAAAGTGGAATTCGTTTATCTCGGATGTGACATTTCCCATGGAATTTGTTGCAATCAAATAGGGCTTGAATTATTTTGTTAGCTAGGCAAATGGAAAACTGGTGTGGATGTAGAAAGGGACCAATACATAAATCAGGTTTTTAGTAAACACTATTTCAAAATTAAAGATAGAAGTTTTAAATTTCAAAACTCAAATTTTCATTAAAATTTATTTATGATTTAATTAATTAATTATATATTTAATTAATAAATATATAAAGGTCGCATATTTATGAAATTGGGTCACAATTCAAAAATTTTATAGGTCACAGATCATTCATCGGTTACAAATTAAAAATTTTAAAGTCACAATTTATTTATCGATCACAAAACACAAAATTTATAAGTCACACAACTTATTTTATGGTCACAAAATATCAAATTATAGGTCACAAATTGCTTTTATTGGTCACAACTCGATTATAACTTAATAAATCGTGAGTCACATTTATTATTTTTAGGTCACACGTTATTAATTTGTCAAAAATTAACCAATTATTGGTCAACCAAATAATTGGTAACAAACACCCACGTCCATCTCATCCTACCCACGACCATCGACACGACATCGCACACACCCAATCGCGAATTAGTCACATATTAGTCAGGTCACAATCATCCAAATTGGTCACAAACCACTTCACCACCGCACCCTACCCTACCCTATCCCACCACCATATCTGCCACAACCACCACATCTGCCACAACCACCACTTCCGTCGCGCCCTACCCTAACCCCAATCTACTACAACCACCACTACCGCCGCAAATACACCACACCATCACCCCCTGCGCCACCGCCTGCAACACCACCGATCTGTAAATGTCACCACCATCACCACGTAACACCACTGTCATTCACCATTAACCATACACTACCATAAAATAAACACAAATCCCGTAGCTACGTCTGCGCGGCGCCACCACCATCAACACCAACGCGGTGACTCCACCACCACGTCACACCTCTCTATACACGTAGATCTGAATCTAATCGTGACTGGAGTTGTAGCATCTACAAATCAGCGCTGTGCGATGTATACAGATCCAGATCGGAGTTTCTTGCAAGTTGCGCTGCTCCATCGACACAGACATCATCGCGATTTTGTGACGCCACTTCGCCTGAGAGTCTCTTCCAGGGGGCGTCGTTGACATGGGAGAAGAAATTGGGCTAGGCGGCGGGTTCGATCGGTGGGTAGAGAGAAAGAGGAAAAGTGAAAAGATAGAGAGAGAGAATGGGAATAGAAATGAATTAGGGTTTAATTTATAATATTTAAATATGAATTATTAATTATTAATTAAAACTTGATTTTTGTATAATTAAAGTTGATTTATGAAAATGGAAATTTAAAACCCATTCTAGCTGTAATTTCCATGTCGAAATTTGATATTGTCACTCTCCATTAATCCACCTTCATAACCGACTTTAACGGTATGGTGTAGCTTGCTCAGCTCCACCCCCACCCCCACCCCCAGGCCCCAAACACCCTACCAACTTACCTTCCAATTTATACGTTGTTGCGGATTTCAATTTCGATCTATATTTTTCGTCTTAAACAAAGAGTTATCCATGAAATTTCCCATTTGATTTGATCAATCACATACTAAGCTGGGATTTTTATTCATCTTCATGTGGTGGATTCTTAGAATAATCTCGAAATCTGGGGTTTTCCCCTTGAATATGGTAATTTTTTTTTTGCTTTCATATATTGCCATTTTAATCAATTTTAGCTCCGAAATTATTCATCTCTGTTCTTTCATCCATGCATTTTCCAGTAGATTTTTCTGTATTAATGCACCTACATGCCCGTGTTCGAAAGCAATTAATTTAGAACATGTTTGTTAAAAACTATTGGACGGAACTACAATAGAGAAGATGTTTACTTTTTTCTTTCTTTTTAAATCTTGTTCGCGCTTTTCGTAAGTTGAAGCTGGGATTAATTGTTCAGGAATCGACAGCAGGCACCAGAGAGACGACTAGGCCACGGCGTGGTCCATTACACACTTGTGGGGCATCAGTGTTAGCAATTGCCCACATTGTATGTACAAATGCACAAGATTTTGATAGTCCTATTGGATCAACGGCAAAGAAGAGGATAATACCATTCATGCCTTTATTATATGCAATGCAATATCAATGGCTAGTAAGCCTCTCCTTCATTGATGATCGTCTTCTCGCTGTTGCAAACATTGTCGAATTCATTTTCCCGCCATCCAAACGTTTGTTTAACAAGATTGATCAACTTGTCTACGCTGCTGAATTTTTACCAGAAAACTTCGATCATGTTTTGAACTCGCATCCTGCACTTATGCACCGGTTCATATCATGGTTAACTTATGCGTTAACTCTTTGGGGATCCGAGGATAATAGTAACAGTACAAGGGAAAAGGAGATCAGAATTGATATGAATAGCAGCAAATCAGAATCAGCAGATTGTTACCCTCTAGATTATTCACAACAAGGTACTTATAATGAACCTTCAAATGGTGTGCAAACTGAAAAAGTTAAGCCAATATTAGAACAAACAGTCGAGGAAGCATTTTGTCCTGATGAAACTCCATGTACTTCTTCATTTGAGTTAGCAACTTCATCTCCATTTTCTGTTTTTTTACAAGATGACGTGAAGTCAGTTGGCGAAAAGGGCAAATCAGATAATATGAAGTGCAGTTACAAGGAAATTCTTGAGTCCGATAATATGAAGTGCAGTACTAAGGAAATTCTTGAGACGGATAATATGAAGTGCAGTTACAAGGAAATTCTTGAGAAGGGAGCAAACGAAAACTGTGAAAATGAAGTACATGATGTCCTGAAAGAGTACCCTAAAGGAACCATACTTAAAGACAAGCTATTTGGGACGAGCCGGCCCTTGAATTGAATTCTCAGCAAAAGGGGAAGCATAGGTGAAGAAGCCTGATAACCGCGTTCAAATTTTGAAGAGAAAAACAGCATAAATTTTCAGCTGTTCTACATGTATGTGTTAACACATTTTCTAGGTTAGATTAGGAGTTGAGGCATGTTAGTTCATTATTTTGTAATCAGCATGCACCTGCTTATAATACGACTTTGTGTACTAGTCGGGATGATTAAAGCTCTTTAAATGGAGATTCAATTGATGTTGTTTGGAAAGATTTTAGGCAGCGAATACTGAAATATTCGTCTATAAACTTGGAAAATATAATTTGCAAAAGCTTTGCATTCTCCAAACGGCAATATTATGCATGTTTGGTACGCAGTACTATCTGCAAGATGGATTAACATAATAGTTAGAGAGACCTTCTTTGAATCATATATAATTAGCAGAATTACTGAATAATGGATTGGAGGAGAAAAAGGAAACAAACCGTCTCAGAAAATAAAGTAGTTCTAAATAATTTTCTCCAAATGGTCCGTCCAGATTTTGAATAGCTTTATGGCCGGTCTGGTCTGAAAATTGATCCTATATACCTATGATACCTATCTTGTATTTGCTGTATATTTGAGAGGGAAAAAAAAAATTAGAGTAAAACAGCGATGAACGCCCACCGTGGGGCTCGAACCCACGACCACAAGGTTAAGAGCCTTGCGCTCTACCAACTGAGCTAGACGGGCTTCTTGTTTATAAGCAATTCAACGTATTGGTTTTAGACTCAACATAAGCAACAAAATATATAAACTATGGAAAATCAATCAAACTAGGCTTGATCTTTCTGATTTTCAAAGAATCACGCGATAAAAGGATCGATCAACTTTGAATACTTCAACATGACATGAACATAAAAGAAACCATAACTCTAGAAAAATTACAACATAAATAAGGCGTGCTTTTGAAGTATTTATCAAAAAATTAAATACACAAGTGTCCATAACATATACGTTTAGCTAAACTTACATCCTAATGTGAGACCTATTATATTTATACCAGTAACAACACGTGGAAACCCAGTGCTGTACGTTGGCGAGACAAACACGATCAACTAACTGGGCCTGTGTACATCTCATTCGCGGGATGTTGAAATGAAGCAAATGCCCGTCTATAGCGCAAATATAACACAGCAGATATTAACAGAGCCAACTGGAGGAAAAAGGTAATGCCCAATTTAACACTTAGGGCTTGTATGGGAGGGATTAAAATCAGATTAAAATTGAAAATATAGCCGTTATTGTTGACTTTTATTAGACGAGTGGGGTCCAATAACGGCCATATTTTCAATTTTAATTGGCTTTTAATCCCTCCCGAACGGGGCTTTAATATACGGAAAAACTCTTGTTCCACCAAAAACTCCATGCCTTCCCTACTTTTCTTGTTGAGATCGACTTGCTTAACGGCTTTGAATCTTGATCCGGCAAGGGTATCTCGTCTTTTTCAGGTTTTTGTTGAGCAGAGACTGGTGATGGGTCCCGCTGTCGCTGTTCACGGAACAACATCAGAAGCTTCTGAGCTTTCTGTTTCCCTCTCACGGTCCCATTTACTGAAATTGAGACGAGGGAAGGGATCACCCCTTCTTGAAGAACTACTAGACTGCACTTCTTGTTTCCCTTACATAATATCAGAAGACACGCTGCGGCTTGCTCTTGTTCAACAGGCTCGCCAACATCCAAAACAGTTGCAAGTCCTCTAATGACGCTAGGAGCCAGTACGATTTCATCTCTTCCATTTCTACTTGAAGCAAAATTTATTAAAATGGCTATGCATTTCTCCATCCAGGTGTGACAGCTTGAATGCGTAATAAGAGTTTGGAGGGCATGTATAATGCCAGTTGACAAGAGGATGGGAATATTGGTCGAATAACTGGAGAGATTATAGATCGCATGAAGAGCATCAAGTTTACATTGTACATCGGTTTCATACTTGAGGATCCGAACCAAGAAAGGGATAGCCTCAGAAGATCCAATGATGGGCTTTGCCTCTTCAAGGCAGGAAAGATTCAGGTAAAGAGCTGTTGCAGCTCCAATAGAATCGTTATTCGTGATCATATCCTGCAACACTAGTACTACTCCTGACGCCAACATTATTTCTTTGTTTCTGAAAAGTCAAATAAAAAATTTCATCATCGTAATGCTCATGAGATATGAAACCAGTAGGCTATATACATTTGTGCAGTAAATACTGTACAAGTGGACGCATGTAGAATAGTAGAATAATCTTCCAATAAGTAAAACTATTTCACATATTTAATATGAAATCAATAGCAATTATCTTGGACAAATAAACGGTTTAAACATGCATTAGAAAAGTGCAGTGACAAACTGTGTCATTGAAATACTGAAGCAAGAGACTGCAGGATAAAAAGCTTTCATTGACAATACAATGGGGCACATACATATATTAGCCTAACGAACACTCAAGGCAATACTCTTGATGCTAGGATATAAGAAAAAATTTGCACCAAAAAGACTCAAATTTGTCGTATCAGCTTCAAAAGCTCAGTTAAATATCAATAATTCTTTTGAGCATCTCGTCAGTATGATTCCAAATAAGTTGTGGGGTCTCCAAGTCAAAGTTGCTAACAGAATAAAAAAATTGGAATTTATATCAAAGACCAGTAGAAAAGTTGATGCTAGGAGTGACGTAACCAAAACAATAAAGGCCGGATACTTCTCAATGTTAATGATAAGTGTAACTAGCTTCCTTTTAAACAAGTTATCAGAATTCTTGAGACAGATGATAATATCAGAAATATAATAATTTATGTGGACTTCTTATATCAATAATATGAAGTCAAAGGATCAGAGCAACCTAAGAGATGTGGCATATATATACGACCTATAATGAGATCTCCATGATGGCAGATAGCCAGTTAGCTCATTTCCAGAAAACAGATTGCCAAACAAAATTTTAAAATGTGTTCCCATTTACCTGCTAGCAAGAGTCATATATTCCACTAGAAAGCTGTATAATTTGTAAAATTGAATAGAGCATACCTATTATTATTTACAGCAAGATTGAAGAGAGCCATCGCTCCAGTTTCCTGAGCTATACCATTCCTTGCACGGACGGCAGATTCCAAAAAATGCAGCAATGCTTCAACAAAGCCATTAGCCCCCATATAAATTCTGGCTTCTTCATCATCTTTTAGCAAGTGCCTTATCTGTTCTACTACTTTGCACTTCTTCCTCAAGTCATCCTCCTTGTCTAAGACAGTCAAAAAATCATCAAACTGTTTGAAGGGATTAACCTCGCACTCATCTTCGTGTGTAGTAACATCTTCTGCTTCATTTATTTCAACCTCCTCAATAATAGCACTATCATTCAAAGGTACCACCTTAACACCCTTGTACTTGCACAACCCAGGACTTTCCGACGACTTTGAATTGGCATAATCACTTTCAGACAATGCTAACCTCCAATAGTTGAGATCAAGTGACTGTGGTGGGCCATCTGGAATGGGAATCCCATTCTGTTCACACCAGCTAGCCACCAAACCCTTAACACAGTAATTGGGAGTCGAAGAAAGGTGTGGGAGCTGCTGTTGACTTTTTGGACAAGTATTATGCCCATTGCCGAACCACTTCTCTATACAGACCCGTTCATATGTTTGCCCAGAAGCAATAATCACCGGATCATACATAAGTTGCAATGATATTGGACACCTTAACTCTTCAGGTGGTCCAACGTACATCTGCTCTGATCTCCTGAAGTTCGACTTGAAATTGAAAGAACTAAGTTTCGAAAGTTGATTTTCAAAAGCAAAACCATTGCGTGGAAGGTTGCCACCATCCTTGAAAGATCCCTGGATAGTGGGTGAACAAGGTGTTGAACCCTGTGAATCATTGTCATCTGAGAACTCAGTTCTGAACAACTTTGAGTACTTTCTCATAAGATGCAGAAGATAAGAAATGATTGACTCCTTTCTTTTGTCTTCCTCAGCCTGTGCTCTTTCTATGAGTTTCTTCAAAGCCCTTCTCTCTCTAAGTGCTGCTCTTGAAGAGGTAATACAAAGTTTAGAAGCAGCCTGGTGAAAGGAATCAAGCTCATTGTTGTCACTGCCATTGCGGTTGAAGTTTCTCCCTTGCTGGAGCAATGCAATGATCTCATCACCAATTTGCTTTTCAGTCGAATCAAGCGAGAACACAATCTCCTGAAGTTCACCCAAAATTTCTTCTATCTGAAGCAAGAGAAGCATAATTAGTCTTGGAATAATTCTCATGCAACATAGAATTTATTTCAATAAATATATTGAAAATGAACTAGATTTGAAAACAGAGCAAACGCTCTATCACATTAACTTTAATTTCTGGCCGAAATACACTATAAAGTGTCAACAAGTATTCTTTTCAGCGCCATATTGTTAAGATGAGCAGCTAAAACAGGACAACGGCGAGAATGGAGTACGCGTTAAAACATTTATCTCTTCAATTAACCATTAAAGATGAAATTGGTCCCTGCCACTAACGGCATGTCCATTATATTTGTCTTCTACTATTGTCAAATACGAGTTTTCCATCTCAACAACACAAGGGTATACTACACTTAATTCCAAAAGTTACGGGCCTTTTATCTCTAGAGAAAGAAATGCAATAAAAGAAGTTTTGTTGCCAAAAACTTGAAAAAAAAAAATTAAATAATATTCTCATCAAGACTACAATTACTAATAAAAATCTCACGGACGAAGAGATCCAACAGGAGACCGTAGTGGCCAAACAGGTAATACCTGAGAACCAATAACTTGTGGAACGATATCTTTGACGAGCCTTAAACTATCTTCAAGGGCACATCTCGCTTTCTCAAATTTCAAAACAATAGAATCTCTAGTTATAGCCTGACAACAATGATGTACATTAAACATATATGTGACTGAAGTGAGAGAGAGAGAGAGAGGAGGAAATTAAGCGTGTTATTCAAAAAATGCATTGAATCTCAAATGCAGATGCCCTCAATTATTAACTACTTGCCACACACACAGGTACAGTCAAGTGAATTATTAATATCCATATACAATAACACATACATGTAGGTTAGAGATAAACTTCTACATATGAAACTATATGTCCTGGAGTAGGCTTAAATTGTTCAAGCCACATTCAAAAGATGAAAAATCCTTTTAAAGACATGGTACATTAAGACTATGATGACTCAAGTAAATTTTAATTGATAAAGGGGATTTGGAGATCGCAGCAATCCTTAACGAGAAAGTCATTTTTCCCACATGCACAGGAAAAATGAATAAAGAAAGAGCAGTCGCACCAAGTAAAGTTTACTGCATTCTGCACAGTGTTGAAGAAGATTCTTGGCCTTATCTAGTGCTATGTGCAAAGCACATAATGCCTGAATACCTGATGTGCTTCTAGGCCGAGCTGCTTCTAGGTCAGGAAATATTGCCAACAGTTTCGAGTATATGTAACATAGGCTCTTACACATTTCACCATGCATCTGCACCAAGAACCACATCTTTGTCGGTCACTCCACAATCTAAACTAAACTATAAGTAACTCACCAAACTTACTCGTAATACGTTCCATTAATTGATGCAAAACAACAAACAAAATCATGCATATGCAAAAGTAATTGGCAAAATTGAAACCTCGTGATTCAATTGTCATTGAGTTTGATGTTGAATAAAAAAAAAAAACTTCAAGTATCCATATGAATTACAATTAGTCAAATTCAAACATCAAATACATTTAGAAAATAAAACCCGTGGAATAAACACGGGCATATCTGTCCCCGTACCTTGGGCTCGCCAATTGAGATTAAATGATCTTCAACCTCAGAGATGTCCATGATTTATGATCAACGTGGAAAGCAACTGCACTACTTTATATAACCTGGAACATGGAAAATGTAAAAAAAAAAAAAAAAAAAATCTCTACAAACAAAAGGCACAAGCAATTGACTATCTAATCATAATAGCTACAGTCGTTATTGTTATCGCCACATCAATTTAACAAGTGGAACGAATTTAAATAAACAATAACCAATCATCAACGCCATACATATAGAACTTAAAAGTAGCTATTATACCCTGGTACATATAGAAAGATAAAAATCAATCAATTAAAAATTCCTCATCCAAGTAACTTAGAAACCGGGTGGGGTAGGGGGTGGTCTTACATTTCGTGCAAAAAATAAAAAATTCTGAAAAAAATCAACCACGAGTAATGCGAAAATCAGCAATGTAAAAGAAAAAGAAATTCGCATTTTCAAAACTAAATAGTGTTTTTTGAAATCAGAATATCTAAAAGCCAAAAAAAAAAAAAAAGATTTCAGCTAACTGTTTAGTATTCCAACTTACCGAAACAAACTCAATTCAAGGAGGTTTCATGAATAACACCCAAACCCAAAATCCAGAAAGACCATTACATTACAGTTTTAATTCATCAATTTCTTCTCATATGATTCCACTATTGTTGCTTTGAATCAACATAATTAAGAGAGAAAGTTGAAGAGAGAGGGGGAGGGAGTTGGGATTAGAGAGAAGAGGAGAGGAGGTGGGTTGTATAAAACTAAAACATAAGGGAATATTTGAAAATAATATTTTATTGGAGTGGAAATATAATAATTGAGTCAAGAATTTGAGGGGTTAATTTTAAATAATTGATTTAATCCAGGGATTTAAATTAAATATTTTAAACCGATACTATCTCCCCACCTTGTAATTCGTCGGTTTGTATATCTGTCATAAATGTACACCGTAGTTTTTGAATGATGAAGTCAAAAGCGAAAACCCGAAACCGGAAATTTAGAGTGGAAATTAGTTGGGATTGTCACCCTTCAGCATGCTCAAAAGTCAAAAGGCTTTTGAACAAATTCTTCAAAATAAAAGAAATTTTAATTAAAGGTCTCAAACGACTACTTTACGCTACCCTTGTAAAACTAGATTAAAGAAGGATGTGGGCTCTTATTTATTAAAAATCATTCTTCCTCAAATTGACAATTGCAAAATCAAATATTCTCCTCTTCAAATTCTTAAACACTTCTCTTTCAAGTCAAAAACCATATCTTCTCCTTCTTTTGAGGCCGACGATTGTGTAGAGTTTAAAAAAAAAACAATTTTGTTTGTGGAGGGTTGATGTTCGAAATGTGTCTTCTTTATTTCCAAACTAGTGACAAGCTCCCACTTAGAAAAATCAATGTAAGTTTCCAAACCAGCAAGAATGTTGCTCTCTAGTATTCAGACCGTGTTAAGTTCATATTCATTCTTCTTCTTCATTTGGGATTTTACTCTTTTTTATTGTTGTGAAGTGAAACCTTTTTGGGTCACAAAACTACGAATTCGTAATCTTGTCGAATCCTTCTATTGATTTTTCACGTTCTTGATCCGGACTTTATGAAATTTGATTCAACATTACTTTTTTTCTATAAAAAATCATTTTTTTTAGCTTTTATTCAAGTTCTTTTTGAAATATTTGTATTGAAAATTCATATAGGGTTGACGGTTTTGGTGTTTGGGTTCATCACTCGGTGTTTAGCAGATTCGTTTCGGTGAATTCTATAATGATTTCTTGGTGAGATTCATTTATTTTTTATTTTTTTAATTATGTGGTTTTCTATATTTTATATTGCTATTTGGTTTTATTAAGGGAAAAATGAATTCATTGAAAGCATTATACTGTTGATAGTTTAATTACTTAATAAATCTATCTAATATTTGAAATTGCCAGAAACTGACGTATACGATCCTTACCAAGAAATGGACCTCGTGAAGGTTGGGACTCTTGATAAATGGATGGAAACTGTATCTTATGGGTAAACTAATATATATAACTGTAAGTACATGTGAAAGTAATGATATTATTACATAATTATAACGTTGTGTTGATTGTGTTGTATGCACGGTCAAAGTTATACCTTGGAGTTCTTGTGATTTTCAAACAAACAATTTGACGAACCTTTTGAATAAAGATGGATGGCTTACTGGTAATGTAAGTAATCAAACTTTAATGATGTTACAATAATGTTACAAATGAATTCAGTTTGTATTAATTGGTTTCTTTGTACGGATAGGACTTTAAAATCTCCAAATTTATTCCAGCAAGATTGTTGCATCTTAGACACTTACTTCTACCCATATGTTTTGAGTGCACATGGCAAGTTGCAACAAAATAAGAGTTCAATTTTTGTAAGAGTTTGCTCAATTATGTAGGAAAGACTACTCTGGAGCTCGATAAACTTTGGAAAGACTGCAAATATTTGTATCTTCCTTACTGTACTAGTAACCATTGGTTCATACTTCAAATTTATTTGGAGGAACAAATTATTTTTATATTCTATAATCTAAAGGGTGGTCACATTCATAGGGCAGCATTGGAAGCTTACATTCTATCCCTACATCATGTTATTATTTTGTTGATAAAATTACATGTCACAAGTGATAAAAATATAGCATGGATAAGTTCAATTTGTGAAGGTAAAAGATGTTCCTCAACAAAGAAATGGGTATGGTTGACTACCATCACATTTATTAGTACTTTATTATTTTAATGTTGGGAATTAATAAAACTTCACAACTATTTTGAAGATCTGACCACGGGTAGAATTTCTACAAGCGAAGCAGGTTACAAACGAAAATTTCTTGGATTATGTATCAATGTCGTGGAAGAAATTGGGTGTGGAGTTGTTGGCATGGGATTTCGAACCTTAGATTTTTTTTTTGCTATTTTTATTGATGTTTTGATATAGTTTTATAGTTACTTTGTTCTGTTTGTCTAAAATAGTTGATGTTTAAAGATGTTGTATAGGTACTTTATTTTCTTTGTGTAGTCTACTCGATATTTTGAGGACGTTATGTAGCTATTAATTAGTGCACTTGCAACTGTGATGATTAAGGATATTGAATGTAATTGAAATCTATATATTTTCAGGCCCTTATAACTTTCAAGTTTAAATATCATAAATGCCTAGTACTACTTTACGTAACGACATAGACTTTGTTCATGTGACACAAAAGGATATTGACGTCGTTCCAGTACAAAAATACATCCATTCATATAACGACATTGAAATCGTTCATGAGATATAAAATAATATTGATGTCGTTTCAATACAAAAATTGTACTGATTAACATAATGATATTGAACTCGTTCCTAAGACACAAAACAATGTTGATGTCATTTCAATACCAAATAGACACTACTTTAATGAGTTTCATAATGACTTTAATGTCGTTATATACTAATAAAACTACATGGAAGTCATTTCACTAAAGAACTTGCATCGTGCATTGTCATGACCACGCACGCGCCAATCATAACAAAACGACATTGAAGTCGTTTCTCCCAATACGTAACAACATTAATATCGTTATACATCAAACCGATAAAATAACAAAATGACATCATATCGTTTCTGTACAATATTAACGATATTGATATCGTTCTAGTTCAAATCATAATTACAATGACATTGAAGTCGTTTCTTTCAACACGTAACGACATTTATATCGTTATGCAACAAGACCACGGAATGATATCACGACATTCATGTCTTTTGTTATTGTTTGTTTAATAACTTATATGTCAGATAATATGTTAATCCAACCTAGTTGTGCCTAGATTTATCTATTTTGTTTGTAATGATCATAAAAATTAGCATACTCGATCGATCGAGTCTCCAACATTGATAAATATTGGATTACTAACAGCTATACACAAGTTTAAAAACATTGGATAAAGTCATGCACATTAACGTAGTCATGTTATGTCAAACATCAATGTGGACCTGTTGGGAAAATATTTATTACCGTCATATTGATCGTTCATGTTGGATTATTAAGAATATGTAAATCGAAGTAGAAGCGTACCTGAATCGGACATGGTTATCACAATGGATGAATCTTGCGATTTTAGTCTTCCAAATCAACATGTAGTTCTTTATTTATCTCTGATGATGTAAGTCAGATCATAATGAACAATTCACGTGTGATCCGGGGACTATAACCCTGTATATATACTAGCGACCCATTAACCTAATTCGGCCCATTATAAAATTATGAACATTTCTGGTCTCTACACATAAAGACTCACACTTTAATTAAAGGGAACAATACATAACTAAGATGTTTAGTTTTACCAATTTCAAGTTTCAGATATTTTTATATTTTATTTATAAATTAATTAATTAAACATATTGATGAGTGCTCCACACTCACGATATTTATGTCACTTAATTCGTTATTTTATTACCCTTGAGAGAGTTTTAGATTATTTTTATGTGTGTTTTGATATTGTGACGTAGGTTGATGAAATTGAAGAAAATAAATAAAAGTTGACAAATTTGGAGAAAATGGCTAAATTGCAAGTTATCCAAAGTTTGGGGACTAAAGTGCAAATACTCAAAAGTTGTGCCGAACCTCATGAATGAATATTTGAGAGTTTTAATGGTCAATTGGATGAAGAAAGATATCATAGGGATTAAATATAATCAAAGAGTGACCACACATCAAATTCCAACCGAAAAAGTTTTGCTCCAGATTTTTATTCTCATATTGAAACTCATATTTGACATAATAAACGACCGAATTGGAGGATGATGTCTGAATAAAAGTTGTAGTCCTTTGAGTTATCTTTCTAACGCATCTTGAATCATCGCAATCGGACATTGGAATAAAGAGTCGTGATAAAAATATTGAAGGAAGTGCAGTTTGCCATTTTACCCGAATCGGGTGCCTGGGCGCCCACTATTCTGATTTTCAGCAAAATGATTGGCGCCTAGGCGCCTTGACCGAGAAAGAGGAAAATTGGAAATTTTAAAAGATTTTCGACCCGGTCCAACCCAGTTCTGTCTTGCAACTTGTGGACATTATAAATACTACCATAAAGACCTAATTTTAGAGGTGGGAAGAATGAGAGAAAGATACAAAAATGTTGAATCTCTAAGGACAACAACAAGAAGGAATTGAAGAAATCAAGTGAAGAAATGGTAGAAATCATAAAAGGGACTTCGATTAGCACTTCAAAAGAGTTATTTCTTACCTTTTCTTTTATGTTTTCCATTATAAATTGTATGGATTTCATATTCTATTTCATGAGTTAGACAATTTAGCTGTGGTTTGATATAGCCAACTTGAGATTATGGTTTGATGAATATATGAATTATTTCTTTTGGAATTTTCCACTTATATTTAATTGTATTATGATTATAATGCTTTTAATTACCTGATCAATAATTGAATGAATAGATGTTAATCAATTTCGGCACTCGAGATAGGGAAATTTAGGCGTGATCATAAGATTGACACAACGTAGGTTTTATGGGTTTCGAGAGAAAGTATAAAATCTATGGAGCTCACTCTACAAAAGAATCGGGACTTTGATAAATTCTAACCTTTAATTCGGAAAAGAGATATTGTGATTGAATTTTAGGATTAATTTCTAGCCGGCACTCGAGAGAGGGGAGAGAAATACAATTGGATTTTTGCTTTTAAATATGGAAAAATTAATTAGAATAATTTGATGTCATTAAATTATAATTGAAAGTTGGTGAAATCATTCCCTAAGCTTCTCATTTTGATAATTTATATTCTCTAATTTTGTCGTAGCGTTTTACCTTTGATTAATTTTAAAAAAAAAATAGTTCAACCATTCATTTGTCTAGATAAAATAGAAGTTGTATAATTATAGTATTTGGTAGAAATTAAATTACAATATCTGTGGATTCGACATCCTAACTTTCATACTATATTACAAAACTTGATACTGTACACTTGTGGTATATTTCACGTTATAGAAAACGCGTGATAAGTTTTTGGCGCCGTTGTCGGGGATTGTTTTATTTGATTTTCACTAATATTATTACCAATTAACTTTTATTTTAATTTATATTTTTTATTTGATTTTGTATTTATCTTATTTGTATCTTTGATAGTTTCTTGGTTTGTTAATTTCAGATGTGTATGCGAAGAGCAAGAAATATCGACCTATTACCTGTTGATCCTGAACCAGAACGCACATTTCGCCATCTAAGAGGTAAACAGAGGGACGAGCGTGAAGCAATGGCAGAACAGGAAAATGGAGCAGCAAATGAAAATAATCAACAACGGGCTATTCGGGGCTATGTCAGACCAGTTGTTAACGACAACTATTATGGTATTACACGCCCAACTATTGCTGAAAATAATTTCGAGCTGAAACTGGGATTGATACACATGGTACAATAGAATCAGTTTGGAAGAGCTCCGACAGAAGACCCAAATGCTCGTCTTGGTTCCTTTCTCGAAATCTGTGATACGGTCAAGATGAATGGTGTTACTGAAGACGCCTTTAGACTGCGCTTATTTTTGTTCTCCTTAAGAGATAAAGCCAAAGCATGGTTCCAATCTTTACCATATGGATCCATCATGACTTGGGAGGTGTTAGCTCAGAAATTTATAACAAAATTTTTCCACCTTTCAAGGCAGCTCAATTGCGGAATGAATTGGCCAATTCAGACAATCTGACATCGAGCCATTTTATGAGGCATGGGAGAGATTCAAAGATCTACTTAGAAGATGTCCTCAGCATGGTTATCAGAGTTGGGTGCAAATCGAACTCTTCTACAATGAGTTGAATGGTCAAACAAGGACAATAGTGGATTCTGTAGCAGGAGGAACTCTAATGTCCAAGCCTCTGGATGTGGCTTATTCATTGCTGGAGGAGATAGCTACTAATAGCTATCAATGGCCAAGTGAGCGTTCAAGTGCTAAGAAAGTTGTTGACCTTTATGAGGTGGATCCTATCAATGCCCTTGCAGCTCAGATGTCATCTCTTACTACTCAAATAGCTACATTAACATCACAGGAAACTCAGAAGAAAGTGGATTCCATCATGGCTGCTTCCACTTCATACCATGAATCTAAGTCAGAGAAGAAGCAAGTCCAGTATGTGAATTGCAGAAACTTCAATCAGAGAGGTAACTACTCAGTAAACCAGTATCATCTAGGACTGCGAAACCATGAGAATCTTTCTTATGGTAACAATGCAAATGTGTTACAACCACCATCTGGGTTTAATAATCAAGCTTCTTCAGAGGAAAGCTATTATTGGAAGATATTTTGGGAACCTTCATTTCAAAGAGCAGGTCAATGTTCAACAAAGATGAGTCCAGAATTGACAATATTGAGACACATATGACCAACATGGGAGCCACAGTGAAGAATTTGGATGTGCAAATTGGTCAGATAGCAACTGCATTATAGTCTCAACAGAAAGGAAAATTTTCCAGTGACGTGGAGGTTAACCCAAGGGAGCACTGCAATGCCATCACACTAAGGAGTGGTAAAAAAGTTGAAGAAAGCAAGCTTAAAGAGGTTGGGGAGCCTACACCGGATCCCATACGTACAGAGGAAGAGCAGATTGAAAGGCAGAAGATCGAAGCAAAAGCAACAAAAAAGATTCATAAACCTTACTCAATCTCATTTCCAGACAACCCACCTATCTTGAAGCCCCAGCTACCATTCCCACAGAGATTCATGAAGAAGAAATTTGATGAGCAGTTCGCAAGGTTCCTAGAAGTCTTCAAGAAAATCCACATCAACATTCCCTTTGCAGATGTCTTAGCCCAAATGCCTAACTATGCCAAGTTCTTAAAGGAAGTGATGTCAAAGAAGAAAAATTTGGATGAGTTTGAATCGTAAAGCTGACAGAAGAGTGCGGTGCCATTCTCCAGAAGAAGCTCCCTCAGAAATTGAAAGATCAGGGAAGCTTCAACATTCCTTGCATTATTGGTGGCATCACATTTGACAAAGTATTGTGTGATCTTGGAGCTAGCATTGACTTGATGCCTCTATTAGTGTTCAAAAAGCTAGGTCTTGGAGATATGAAGCCCACAACCCCCACCTTGCATCTTGCAGATAGATCATTTACATATCCTAAGGGCATCGTTGAAGATGTATTGGTGAAGGTCGATATGTTCATTTTTCCGGTAGACTTTTTGGCGTTTGATATGGAAGAGGATGAGAAAGTGCCATTGATTCTTGGTCGACCTTTCCTGGCTACTGGAAGGGCGTTGATTGATGTACAAAAAGGAAAGTTAACACTACGGGTTAATGAAGAGCAAGTAACTTTCAACATTCATCAAGCAGAGAAACTTTCAGAAAAAGTTAACACTTGCAATGTGATCCAGTCAGCTGAAGCAGTTGGAGGTCATAGAAGGAAGGGAGAATCATTCCATGATCCTTTAGTGCAGAACATGGAAACTAGCTACACAATAGATGATACATATACTACTAAATACCTAGGAACTAAGAAAGTGGTGGATTTCATTTTGGCTCAAGAAACTGATCCACTTGACAAAATAAAGAACTATGTGAAAACACCTTTGAAACCTCCAAATATTGCCACATCAAAAGAGGTTTTGAAGGCTATATCAGAGTTGACACCACTTCATTCTATTGAACATGCTATAGTGAAGAAGAATACAAAGCCAAGGGTAAAGTTTAGAATAAGAGAGAGGTGCCACCTGAAGATCCAACATAGGCACTGCGGTTGAGTCAATCTAATGACGTTAAAGAAGCGCTTCTTGGGAGGCAATCCAAGCTTTCTTCCTTTTTACTTTTTCATTTATTTTGTTTTTAAATTATAGGATGCCATATTTCATTCCCCTTAAGTCATTGAGTAATTAAGTTGGTTGTTAGATGTTTGAATTAAGTTACACTTGTTCCATGCAATTAATCTCTAGAATTTGATTTTTCATGAACATGACGTTGCGAAACATTCAAACCAACATTGTCAAGAAGAAAATGGGATACATCTCAAATTTGGGGGGAAAAAGATAAAAGAAACATCCATCAACTTCAGTATCATCATTACCACAATGTCATTGGCAGTACAGACAATTCAGGGAAGTATCCTCATTTTTCTTTAATTTTACATTGAGGATAATGTTTAATTTAAGTTTGGGGGTGTATTATAAATTGTGTCTAGTTGCCTTGGTTTTATTTTTTTATATTTTGTGTGATTTGTGTGCATGAACAAAACAAATTTGTTTTTTATTTACACCTTTTTACATGTTTGTATGAGTTAGATAGCTTTGTCGACATTGGTTTATGTAATTGAGAACATGTGTTGGTTTATGAATTGTAGCTAAGTTATGTGTTTGAGTTAATATTTTTGGTTATTCATGTGAAACGGAAAATATTTATGCACGTGAGTTGATTGTAACGTTGTACATGAGTAGGTTGAAATAGAGAACTTTGATGCTAAACCTAGACAACCAATAAATAAGATTCACATCCCTAAACCAAATCTAGGATGTTTTGATGGTCGAAATTTTGTAGGGAGATATAGATGTAGATATGAATTCCATGTGTGCTAAAATTTGCGTGAACTGTCTGAAACCAATAAGATGAAAATTAGGTGAAAACTTTAAATTAGAAGTCAATTCTCGAGAATAAGTGTTTAATAAGGGACATTGCAATAATCATTGCGTATAAAAAAATTGTGAACGACTATAATAATCTCATTATGAAACATCTATTCGTAACCTTTATGACTCGAGTAAATAAGCATGCAAGGGTTAAAACCTGATACCCTAAAATCATCTGACTTGGGAGGTATCGGTCTAAAATTAGCTATAGAGGTCATTTAAAAAGCTCAATGGAGAGATGTCCGCACAATGGGTGAATTAAAAAAAAAAAAAAAAAAAAAAATATATATATATATATATATATATATATATATATATATATATATTTATTTATTTATTATTATTATTTTTTTTGGAGGATTGGACCTTTGATAAGAGGTTAGTAACTTACTTGATTTTTGAAGGTTGAAGCAGTAAAAAATAAGGAGAATCCTCATTTGTTGATATGTTAAACTACAATTAGTAAAGCCTAACCAAATTTGAGTGGTGTAAGAAATTAGTATTGAAATTCAATTTAGAATACACCCTTGGGAAGATGAAAAAAAAAGTTTGGGGGTATGTGAATCCGAAGAGCGAGATAAGGAAATATTTGACTTTTAAGGTCGAAAATTTGATTAACTTATAATTGTACAGTGTTGCACTTGATTCTCCACACACACAACCATTTTGTATTGAATATATGAGAATTTAGCTTAGGTATTATAATTTTGAAGTGATTCATGAAATTGATTTTACGTTTTCAATCCTGAACTATGAAGGCAAGATATCTAGCACAATTTATTTTAAGTGATCTTGTTCGTATTTATTTGTTTGTGTGTTTGCTAGTAATTTTTTTTAGTTTGGTGTTTGCTCGAGAACAGGCAAAATATTAAGTTTGGGAGTATTTGATGAGTGCTCCACACTTATGATATTTATATCACTTAATTCGTTATCTTTTTACTCTTGAGAGAATTTTAGATTGTTTTTATGTATGTTTTGATATTGTGATGTAGGTTGATGAAATTGAAAAAAATAAGCAAAAGTTGACAATTTGGAGAAAATGGTTAAATTGCAAGTTATCCAAAGTTCGGGGACTAAAGTGAAAATACTCAAAAGTTGTGTCAAACCTCATGAATGAAGATTTGAGAGTTTTAATGGTCAATTGGATGAAGAAAGATATCATAGGGATCAAATATAATCAAAGAGTGACCACACATCGAAAAAGTTTTGCTCCGAATTTTTGTTCTCATATTTGACACAGTAACGACCGAATCGGATGATGATGTCTAAAGAAAAGTTGTATCCCTTTGAGTTAGCTTTCTAACGCATTTTGAATAATTGCAATCGGACATCAGAATAAAGAGTTGTGAGAAAAATACTGAAGGAAGCGCAGTCTGCCATTTTCAAATAAAAAATTGAAACGTCACAAATTATTTTATAATCACAATTTAAAAATTTTATATGTCATAATTTGTTCATCGATCAAAAACTTTATAAGTCACAAATTATTTTACACTCATAGATCAGAAACTTTATATGCCACAAATTATTTTACGGTCACAATTAAAAAGTTTTATAAGTCACCATTTGTTCATTGGTCACAAATAAAAAAAATTATACGTCACAACTTATTCATCGCTCACAAATCACAAATATTATAAGTTACAATTTAGTAAACTGTCACAAATTATCAAATTATGGGTCACAAATTAATAATTTTTTAGGTCGCACATTTTTTTTGTCACAATTTATCTTTTTTATTGGTCACATATTTTTGATTGGTCACGAGTTAACCAATTTAAAGGTCACATCCAAGCAAATCATTTGTGACCACCACCAACACATATTGTTGATTGATCACGAGTTACCCAATTTAAAGGTCACAGCCAAGCAAATCATTTGTGACCACCACCTCACCATTGCCACCAATACCGCCACACGCCAGAACCACCACCGCCACACCCACAACATCACAGATAATAGGCCTTATCATTCATACCTTCTTTTCTATATGCATCAATCATAACAGGGTAAGTTGTGGCATTTGGTTGGCAACTTTTATCTTTCATTCACATGAAAACTCTTTCCATCTCCATTAAATCCATCTCCTTTGCACATGCATATATGACAGCATTAAAGAACGAGGTATTCTCATGTATCTCTAATTTTCCAGCCAATTTAACATTGTTGATCACCTTATGGAAAAGACCAGCATTGGAATACCCTCTGATGAGGCAGCAGAAAGTCTTGGTGTCTGCCTTCACGGCTTTAGCACGCATCTGATCAAATGTATACTCCATGTGCTTGGCATCGCTTGCATCTGAAAATGCCTCGATTATATTGTTGTACGTTGATGTCGTCCAAGAAAATGAAAGCCTACGCATGTATTCCATTACTGAAGACATCTTATCGTACATCGTTTTCTTCCCATAAGCACCAATCAGAATGTTAAAAGTGCGTGTTTCTGGCTCAATTCCGAAATTGTGGAATTTTTCATACCTTCTTTCCATCATTTCAATTTGACCCTTGTTACCAAACATGCTAAGAATGGTATTCATAGTCCACATACCAGGTTTGCACGTGGTGCTCTCAAGCATCCCGGAGAGCACCATTTCCATCTGTTCGTATTTCCCTGCCTTTCCATAACCTTTCAACACTATATTTGAGTAACAGTGTTTGGAGTTATTAATCTTTCAGCCATTTGATCATAGAGGGTCTCAACCAATTCAAAACGAGAAGCATCAACACAAACTTTAATCAGTATACTAAAGCTATATATGTCAAGCTAGCAGAGAGGAATGGCCTTCATTTGTTCAAGCATAGAAAACCACTAACCGCCAGATCCACCACCGCCGCCACTACCAAAACCAACAAACCCCATCAAATCCATCGTCGATCCAACAAAACCACCACCACCACAGCCAAACCATCACCACCGTCACCAACAAAAACCATCCCCAAATCACGAAGCAGCGCACAGCCTACCATTACCCCATCTGGGGCCACTGCTACCGTAATAGTGATTCAACTCCACAATGTCCATCAACCACCACAAAATTACGGTTAACCCCTGCAAAAATTGCAAAAAAATCAGACATTAAAAAAATGTAGCGGTAATTTGCACAAATAAGCGCCGCTACTTCGTGTTTGTGCACAACGCCGGACGAGGCTGCATCGTCTCGTGGAGGCTGATTGCCGACGGAGAGAGAGAGAGAGAGAAAATTAAAATGAAATTGATTAGGTTTGGGATGAAAATTGTATATTTAATATTTAAAATAAAATGTCTGATTCTTGAAAAGTTAAACCCTTTTATCTGATTTTTGAAATTGAATCTTTAAAAATCTGGTTTTGTGTAATTTCTTCTTAATTAAATGCTTCAAAACTCAAAATGTCGAAACCTTATCAGATCACTTTAAACGTGTTTAACCAAAATTGATAACTTTTAATTTAATACACAATATTTCACATATAAGCACACATGTTCAATTAAAAATCCTTACAGGACCAACAACAAGAATTAAATGCCCCTTTTTCTTTCTTTCTTTATTTTTTTCCCTTTCACCATGGAATTTTGAACTTTTAAGAGATAAATTATTCTTACTCAATTGAGCTCTTATTTTTTTTTTCCCTTTGAGAAATAAATTACTAGAAAACTTTGTCCTGGAATATACAAAGCAATTTAAAATATTTATCAATATTGTTTATATTGCCGACATCTAGAACATGTAAAATTTTAGGACAGAGAGAGAATAAAATTAATTTCTTAGGAATCCCTTAGCTTGGCCGGTGATTGATGGTGCATATTCCGAAGGACTTCAAACTCAAGTCTAATGGTTGTACATTGGACCTTCTTCTAAAGGTCTCTTTTTCTAATAATAAACATTAAGAATTTAAAACACTTCTCGAATTTAAAAAAAAAAAAGGGTACAAGATGTTTCAATGATGAATGGTGCCATAATTAGTTTGAAAGCTCAACACATGGACAAATTAATCATTAAAAAGTGTCATTTTTTAAATTATATTTTATGTTTCTAATTTTGAATAGGCGACAAATTACATGTATTTTATTATATGTACTTAGATAGACTGATTACATATCCTATTGAATGAGCAATTTTGTACTGACTTCCCATCAGAAAATTTTCCAACTGGCCCTAGTTCATCATTATTGATTTCTACCGATAAAAATGTGACTTTAGCGACAGATTTTCCATCGTTGAAAGTGTAATTTTTGATAATGCACGTACGTATAATAGTGACTTGAGATTCAATCTCCTCCTCATCTTTCAATGTTTTATAAACTTAACCTCAACGCATTATTTTTGATAATGCACGTACGTATAATAGTGACTTGAGATTCAATCTCCTCCTCATCTTTCAATGTTTTATAAACTTAACCTCAACGCATTGTTCAAGATTTCTCGTCCTATCATTAAAATCAAGCATTCCTAGTACAACATAATTAAGGAAATGGACCCCTTTCAGTTTGGTCATTGTTTATAAAATTTGTGGCTACAAAATTCTAAGTTATTGAGATTTATTTAGAAATCAATTAAGTATATTTTTTAATTTCTCCTTTATTTCCAACCATAGAATTGTTTTGAAAATCATGCCATGAAAAACATTGTACCTAGGCTCTACTCGACATTAAATCCACCATTATCCAGGTCTTTAGTTGTATGTCATTATTATGTTGCTTAAATATTATCCAACAATGATTATTAACTGAAGAAAATAAATAGGATAGGTCGAAGTCAACGTGTTTTCTATCTATTTAATTATTTTAACAAACAATGTCGTTGATAATTGTTTAATCTTATCTAATTTCATTAGTTTGGCCCAATCGAGGAACTAAGTGGATAAAATACTCTTATCGGAGAAACAATCTCGTTATAACTATAACTACTTATGAATAGACATGATTAGAATAACGTCGAAGTTATTTTTGAACTCAAACAATTATGAATTTAATGTTGAATTTATTTTTCTCTACTAACATAAAAAAAATTTCTATTTGAAACTTTTTATTAGGAAATTTAAATCATGGGAACCACCAAATGCTCTAGTTATCGATGAATTCATTGCAGTGGGGGCTTTTTTTATGCTTTTGTATTCCTATAAATAACTTCCTTTTTTTAATGATACTTGAAATGCACATTCATTTGATGCATGTGATACCACAAGAAGTAGGTTGCATGCACCTTCTTTGCATGATGTGCTGGCACATTACTGCACTTTAGCCTCTGTTTGATATACATTAAAATTTTCATTTTCATTCTTCTACTCATTTTCAACCACATATTTTTCAATAAAATAATATTTTCCATCACATCAATAACTTTTCCTTCTTTTTTAACCATACATTTTCCATCAATCTACTATTCTAAAATACATTCTTCCAAAATAATATCCATCAAACACACCCTTAATTTGATTTCATTCAAAGTAAGTCCGTCCATCTTCGAGAGTTTGACTAACGGAATTTGAAGATGTGGCCGTCTTTGATCCTATGTGACCGTTATTAATGACTTGGCAGGAGTGCAAAAGCAATTAAGATGATAATGTGGCACAAGTCCAAATACACTTCAAAAACGCTACTCACTTGTTGGTCCATAAAAGCGATTTAAACCAATTAAAATAGAAACTATTTGGACCAAACCAACCTTTACATGTTTATCTCCCACGAGACTAGAAAAAATTGGGCAAAATCAATAAAACCCATGGCACATGAAGATGGAACTGCGATTGTGACTGCTTGTGACATTGTGGGTTGAGAGCGATAATGCGAACGTCGTGGATTGAAAACAATTGAAGCCGACAATTATGCAGTTGTCCAAAATATCAAGTAAGTTCCTTTATAAAATTTGTTTTATGTCTTCAAGAATATATTCTAGGATTTCAAGATTAATTTTAGTAATATTTTTCCTCAATTTGTGTTGCTGTCAGGTTGGTGTTGAGTCTATGTTGATGACGAAAAAATGAAGTGTTAACTTTTTTATCAACTTATGATAATTGAAAAGAATAACTGGAAAATTGCAGGAAAATTTAGATATATAGGATATAGAATAGCTGGAATACAGATTTATAAGTATTCAAGAGAATTAATTTTGTACACCCTTCTTACTGGAACTTCCCGGTCCAACCTGTATGGATAATGACTTGGGTCAACCATTCGTGCTGACCTCTTTAGCTTCTTTTATGAAAAAGACTTCTTTGAAAAAGTCAATGGTCCGACATGAAATTTCACGGAACATAGCAATATCCATATGTGTGTACATAATGTGAGAGTAGCACGGGCGCACGGGCTCCACCCCTCTCACATTATGTACCATGCTATGTACACATAACACGGTTCAATTTTCACATCGATGCCAACAATTTTCCCTCAACATGTTTCAAAGGTTAGCGGAGATTTGTATCCTCGTTGGTTGTGCATGATTGACTTTTGACATGTGTCAGGATATCAATGGTAGTGTCGATCTATTCCTAGCGAAGCCTCAAGTGCAGAATTCCTAAGTACAATGTTGTTTTGGTTAGTTTAATCTAGTGTTCTATAAAGCGCGCCTAGGCATCACCTAGACGAGAAGCGTGATGAAAACGCGTCGCCTTGAACCTAAGCGGGAATTAAGTGGTCAACGACAATGTTGACCACTTAATGCTCGCCTAGGCGTTCCTAGGCGTGCCTCCACCAAGTTTTTTTTTTTTGTAGATGCACACCAATAAAAGGAATAGACTTAACACTACGATGACGAACAATCTTGTTTATGTCCAATTTAATGCAAGGTTGAACAAGAAGAAGAGGAAGGTCAAAATAGAGACTTTACTAGCAAGTGATGCTACTAATACACAATCTTAGATTGTAGATGGTTGTGATGATGAGGGTGAGGATGAGAATGATATCTTATAACCTACAAGAGGTACAAGAAATGATCAAAATGAAATAAGGGAGCCCGAGAATGATGTTTTGTATTGGACGATACGGAGGACAAATTAGATAAAGAAGAAGATATTGAATTGGAGTTCAATAAAAAGTTAAATTAGATAAGATTTAAGTTACAAGTTATCTACGTTATATAATTATGATTTTAAAACTTATCTTTATGTAGGAATTATTAAGTAAATACTGTATTTTATTTATTTGAATTATTGATTTTTTTACAATGATTAAAAATTTAAAATAATAAAACTTTTTTTTTACGCTTAAGCTTTGCCTAGGCTCGTAAAGCTTGAAGCTTGGCCTCCACGCTTAGCCACGTTTTACGTTTTTTAGAACACTGGTGTAATCTAGGCAATTGATTTGATTTTTCCAAATTCCCTCCCTTTGCAATGGATGGTCTCCATAGCTTCCATTCTCTTTCATTGCATTTTAATATTTATGTTTCTTCCCCCCCTCCCTCCCTCCCTCCTTTTTTTTTCACTTTTACTCTCCAACTTCCTTTGCTTTTCGTATTTTCTAAAGATTTCTTCCTAGATCAACCTTTTGTCCTTTCGAGATCACCTATCAAAGTTTTCAGGTACCTATCTTCCTCTTCAGGCTTTCTCACTCTTTTACCTACATTTTTCTTCTGTAAATTTCATGCCTTTTTGAGTGAGCATGAGTTCACACGAATCGTGAGTGCATCCCTAAGGAAATAATCGGGAGGAATCTATAAGATCCTATGATCATTTCGTGGACGGGGAGTCCCACTCGAATATCCAAGAAATTCTAAACCCAATCCCCATATTTATCGTACTACCATTCATTGAAAACATAGCCAAACCACATAGGGGACGTACAATCTGAAATTTACTTGGGATTTGACTCCGGCTAAAATGTCCATCTCTAAACATTCCATCAAACACTCAATTTTCCAACCAAATGGAGATAAGGGAGATTCCTAGCAACTAAATAGACTTTAGAGACTGCTACTAGAATTTACTCCGCTTTGACCAGAGCCCTTTATAGCAATTAAAACAATAACAATCTATCAAATTGGAGAAATCATCAGAACTTTTAGTGGATTAATAATCATGGTCAGGAAATAAAATTTAGGTCAAAGCAATAAGAAGAGAAGAAACCATCAGTGGAAGAATTAATGGCTCAATAAATTGCCAAGAGCAAGACTAATTTTCGAAGTCAGCAAGCTTCTATTAATAATTTAAAAAATCAGATAGGTAGATAGCAATTGTATTGTCTAACAGAACATAGGATACCCTGTCAAGTGACACAGAAAATAACCTACGAGAACAAGTGTTAGCAATAGAAGTTGTAAAACATGAAGTTGTTGAGACGCCACCAATCACATTAGCTACCCCTGTTCGAACTTACGTGCCGCCTATTCCATTCCCTCAAAAGCTTCGAAAGTAGCCAAAAGAGGAACGTGTTCAGGTTATCACTACAATGAGTGGAGTTCAGATACCCAAAATCAGTGTAAAAACGAAAGGGATCGAGGAGAATAAGATACTTACCACGGGCGAGAAACAAGTGGTTCAGTCTGAAAAGTCAATAAATATGAATCTAGAAGAACAGTCAGATAGTCCACATGTTAAGACACACATTCCTGCCAACAAACACGCGCCTTCAATACCATTTTCTCAAAAGTTGTAGAACAATAAGTTGGAAAAGCAGTTTAAGAAGTTCTTGGATACTCTCAGTCAACTTCACATCAGTATTCCCTTTATTGACACATTTTACAGATTCCAAACTACACAATTTTTTTGAAAAAAGATGTTGACAAAGAAGATAAAGCAGCTAAAAGATGAAACATGCTCGTTGGCAGAAGAGTGTAACGCAATCATATAGCACAAGTTCCCACCTAAAGTAAAAGATCCAAACAGTTTCACGTTACCTTGCTCTATAGGAAATTTAAATAATATAAATACCTTAATTGATTCTGAAACAAGTATTAATTTGATGTCATTGCCTATCTACAGAAAATTAGAATTGAGATATCCAAAAGCAACTTCAATAATTTTACAGTTTGTTGATAGACTTGCACGATAAATTTCGTGTATTAAAATATAGAAATTGTTACAAATTGTATTTTTGATAAATACAAATGGATGTTGATCTTCTTATGTCTGTAGAAGTGTAAGATAATTTGATTAATGATCTGAATGTTTGAAGATGAGAGGGCAAGTGACTTGAATTTTGGACTTTCAGATTTGTTGGATACTTGATTTGTTGAGAACTTGACTTGTTTGACACTTAGATTTGTACTTCGAGACTTGGACTTTAATTTAATTTGATTTAAAGAAGATTTTGATATTCTTAGTGTTTTTTTCTTTTCCTCAAGACGATGAAATGAATTCTGAAACCGTGAGAGTTAATATTTCAGAGATCAATCAAGAAGTCTCAACTGTTTCATCTTCATTGGCTTTAGTTGATGTTTCCCCTCCAAAGAACAATTATGAGACTGGCTAATTTTTTTTCATGTCTGATCCTCCGCCTGGGATAACTCAAGAGTCCCCTTACTCAAAGGCTGCTCTACAAGAAGTCATGACTAATTATCTTCATAAGTAGTTTAGGGACGTTTTGAAGCATGGCTTTTCCAACATCTGATCTTGGTTGGATAAGAATAATTTAATTTTTCAAAATGTGATTGCGAACTTATTTTGCACAGATCCACAATTTTGATAAAACAAATGGATGTGTTTATGAAAGAAGTTGACCTTTATTTATCTGAAAGAAAGCAACATTTGGAGTGTCCAACATCTGAAGAAAAAGCTAAACAGTTGAAACTTTTGAATATTAAGATGGAAGTAGAGGATTCTACGTGTTCTTTATTGGAAGATAAAATTAGTTAGCCGACCTCTGAGCTGGACAAATTTCATGTTGAGCTTCAAACCCATTAGGAATAGAAGAGTATGCTCGGAATTGAGAAAGTCAGATTGGAAGAATCACAGACTATATATATCACTAGTATGACATCCATAGACTAGAAAAGAAAGATTCTTGAAAATACTTTCCTATGAGTGATCAATGGCGAGATTTTGATAGGGTTGAGATTTCGTGATTTTTTTTAGGTCCATATTGTATGAACTTTGATTCAACATTGTTTTTTCTTTTTTATGCTTCTTGTGTATATATAATTTTTTTACTACGTAAAAAGATAAACAAATTGAATGAATTTATTAATTTTTACAATACTTGAATTTATAATTCATCCAAGCTGCTTACGTACCAAAAATGAATTAAGTCGAACGTAGTTCATTACAAGAACACAGTTTTTTGTTTATAGGGATGTTCACAATTTATCATCTTGAGGACCAAGAGTAATACATTTTTTTTTATAATGAAAAATTTAAAAAACAAAAAAATTTAAGCGTAAAAACGTTTCAGAAATTTCCCTTGGCAGGCATAATTTGCAGTCGATTTTTGTTGACGATCAGTTTGCTCCATTGGTGAATACATGAGTAACAAGAAATGAATCATCCCATCGAGGTTGGAGTTTGCTCTTTTTTCCTTGTGATTATGATTGGCATGCGTACTGAAGAGTATGTGATCTCTAACTTGAAATGAACTTAGTCGTACCTTTTGTTGAAGGACTTTACCATTCGAACTTGATAACATTTTAGGTGTATCCGTGCCTCTAATCTCTTTCCATTCAAAGCTTCTAGCTCTTTTTGTCGAAGACGAGCATTTTCTTTTGTTGTTAACCTTCTTGGATGTCAATTCAAAGTGACAGAACTTGAAACTCTAAAGGAAGTACAACTACCACTTCATATACTAAGGCGTAAGGAGTAGCTTGTATTGAAGTTCGTAAGTAGTCTAATAAGCCCCTAAGGCTTCACCAATTCTTTTATGTCCATCTCTTTTTTTATTTGGTAACAACTTTCTTTAGCAAACAATACAGAGTTTTGTTGAATGCATCTACTAACCCATTAGCTGTTGCATTTTACATGTACGAGTTGTATAGTTTGAATCCAAACTTTGCACATAAATTATTTATGTGGCTATTATAGAAAGGTTTTTCATTATTGGTGATGATATGTTGCGGGACCACATATTGATAAATTATTTGAATATGAATGAAATCCGCAATATTTTCTTTCTTTACTTCTTTAAATGGTTCAGTTTCAGCCCACTTAGAAAAGTAGTCAGTCCCAGCAAGGATATATGAATGCTCTATCTTCTTTAGAAATAAAGGCTAATTAAATCAAGATCTCATGCTTCAAATGGGAAGAAGCTATCGTGGAGTGCAATGGTTCCAGAAACTGGTGGACGAAATTTGCATGGACTTGACAAGCTTCACATTTTTTCGCATAATTCATGGAATCTTGTGCCATAGTTGGCCAATAGCCCATTCTTTTTATTCAAAATTAGAGCTTGGGTCCGGGCTGGTGAGCACCACAAATTCTAGAGTAGGTTTTTTCCACAACATGTACTACGTTATCATTACTTAAGCATCAAAGGAAAACTCCACTAAATGAACGTCGATAAATTGTACCATTATAAAAGACAAAGTGAGATGCACATCTCCTAATTTCAGTATTTCGACGTGGATTATCTGATAACTTTTGATGTTTAAGAAAATCGATTATTGGCTGCTTCCAATATTCCTTTTTCTCCTCGATTACTTCAATACTATTGTTTTCTTCCGGATTATTTGGCAACAATGATGGAAGCACCAATCTTTGAGTAATTGATATGGAATGATAAAAGTCTTCATCCGATATATCTAAAAACAATAGCCAAATAAGCTAGGGCATCAACCACTGTTTCACTTCTAGGCAAGAATTTGTTTTATCGAATCAAATCATTTCATAAGCGTTGATGCATATTCGTGATATGGCTTCAAGTCTAAATTATGAACTTCGTACTTGACTAAAAAGTTGGTTGATTATCAATTTAGAATCTCCAATGTCTTTCAGCTAATGGATATCTATATCTAATGTTGTCTTCAAGTTAAGAATAAGGGCTTGATATTCCGTGACGTTGTTTTAACATTTCTTTGTCAAGGCAAATCAATAAGGCATAACCAAATCATGAGGAGTAACAAAGACTACCCCTGCCGTAGCACCATAACTTCAATAAAAAAATTAATTTGGATATATCAAGTTCGAGTTATGATACACAAAAATAAACTACTTGATGAGTAATATAGTTTTCTACTTAGACTATTTAAATTGTTATCTTGTCCATAGTAGATTGAAAAAGACTGTCTAATTCCTGATATGGTAGGAGAATCTTACTTACATTTCTCTCTAAATATGAGAATCGTAAATAAGGTCTCTCCTTGTAGGCAACATATGATTTCCCATTGTGGTAGGAGAACAATCCTCATTAGACCATATTAATGTAATAATATTGGGCCTATTTGGTAATTCGTAATTAATCATGTATATTAAGTTCGAGTAAAAAAATAGTTTAGATAAGTCGAACTAAGTTAGAATCGATTTAAGAAGATTATAGTTAAATATTTTTTTTAAAGAAATTTATTCATTTGATTTAGTAATTATTAGTAATTAATATTTCAATTGGGCCTTGTCTTTTGAGGCCCTAAGCCACTGCTTAGTTCGCTTTGAACTAGAGCCAAAATTGAGTGTATTATTCGAGTGCATAAAAAATTTCGACTCTCTAAATTTAACGATACTTTCTATAATTATAAGATATTCTTTATAAATAAAAGGTCTATTGAAAATGCTCTTAAGTACCTATTTTGAGATTAAGCCCATGTTTGTTGTCTATTATTTTGAGAAAATAGAATTTTGAATGGTGATTTTTTTTTTTTTTTAGAAAGCGTGTGGTTAAAATGTAGGAAAAATTTTAGGTTGGGTGCAAAATATTTTATTATGTAAATGTGTAGTTAAAAATGAGTATAAAAATTGAATAATTTTAAAATAATGATTGTCAAACAGGTGCTAAGGATGAAACTGAATAAAATGGTGAACAAAATTAGAGTTTCACCTAATTTTACATTCTCTCTCATCCTTACAATAAATATGAGTTCTCTCTTGTATCGGAGCATATTGTGTAGTTTCATGATATCATATTCAAGGTACAAATTGTTGGAAGTTGAATGAAAAACATAATGAAAAATATAATGAAAAACAGTTCCAATTTTCAGCATTATTTCAGTATTCATTTCAGCCATTATTTTCAGACATTATTTCAGTTTCAGCAGCCCTAAACCATTCCCTCTTCTTCAGTTTCAGATTTCATTCATGGAATTGAATGTGCTGTAACTCCTCTTTCATGTCACTCTCCATTCAATGCATTAATTGGTTGACTCATCATCTATGTGTATAAATAGAGGAGCACTCAGGGAGGAAGAACACAACAAAAACAACAAACACAAAAGAGAAACACACGAGCTTTCCTTCCACTTTCCTGTATCATATTTGCTCCCGGGTTCAGATTTATTTTCTGATTTCTTTAGGAGATAGAGTGAATCACAGTTGGTTCGTAGGTCGGTAATGTAGTGCAGCGTGGACCGATAACCGATTGTATCCTGGGAATCGAACACCGATCAAAACCTCGTGTACCCTGGTGAGGCGGCGAATTCGATTTAAGGAAACCGTGTGAACACAGGCCTTCGGTTTGATTATCTATTTTGATTCACCTTTATTTTATCCCACAAGCTTAAATCGAATTCTGTTTGGTGAATCAATTTCTTTCTAGTTTTGTTTCTGGGAAAAAAAAATGGGAAGGACCGTCTCTGCATGGTTTTAAAAATAGTGGTTTTGCATGAGTTTGCATGAAATATATAGTTGTTTTGCATGATTGGTAATAATTGTCCAATTATTTTAATGATTGGGTAGTTATTTTATAATTATTAGTTGTATGATTATTTTAATATTTGCAAAATGATAGTATGATTATTTTACAATTACTAGCATATGATTGCATATCATTAGGATATAATTGTTTACTTTTTCATTAATAATTGATAAGTTGTCGATAATTTGACAAAAATAATTCGTTCCTCCATTTCGAAAATTTTCAACATATAATTTAGATCTTGAATTATAAGTATTCTAAATTATTTGTTGCTTGTTTTAAGGTTTAATGGCGTCACATGGAAATGACGATGTAAATTACAACACTGTTGGTACCGGTGTACCAAATCCCGCGATGACCGTTGTCAACCCTTTGGAGACCTCGACTGGCATTTCTCCCGTTGATGGGATAATTGGTGGCGAAATTCCTCATGTTGGAGTGAACCCCACTTTGCCTACGGCTGCGGCCTCGGCAATCCAATTTGGCACAATACCTTTGCCAATACTTAGGGTTGCGGCCTCGGTACCTTTGCCATCGTTTTCGGCACCATTTCCGGTGAATCAAGCAATTCGACCAGATAAATTTGCTGGCACTGATTTTAAGACATGGCAGAATAAGATGATTTTTTATCTTACTACTTTGGGCCTTGCACGTTTCCTCACTGAGGATGTCCCTGTCGTGGCTGAAAACGACACTGATATGCATAGGCGTGTGGCCTGGGATGCATGGAAAAGTGCTGATTTTTTGTGTCGCAACTATATCTTGGATGGCCTACAGAATTCTCTGTATCACGTGTATGTGGTAAAGAAATCTGCTAAGGAGTTTTGGGAGTCCTTAGAAAAGAAGTACAAGTCCGAGGATGCTGGGTCTAAGAAATTCTTAGCCAGTCGATGTATGGATTTCGAAATGGTTGATTCACGTTCAGTGGTGAGCCAAGTGCAGGAGTATCAAGTGCTCTTGCAGGAAATGCATGCTGAGGGTCTGACTATGTCAGAATCTCTATAGGTGGCTACTGCTATTCACAAGCTACCTCCTCAGTAGAAGGCTTTCGAAAGCTATTTGCAGCATAAGAGGAAAGAGATGTCTTTCGAGGATTTAATTATCAAGCTGCGCATTGAGGAGGATAACAAAAAGGCTGATCGTAAATCAGGGAATTCTTACTCTGAGAAGGCTAATGTATTGGAACACGGTCAAAGTTCTGGTACTAAGAAAGGTCAATCCTTTAAAGCCAAACATGGAAACGGAAATTGGAAAGACAAAAAGCAGACCACGAAAGGGTCTCGGTTGAAGCCTACCGGTGGGGTAGGAAAGAAGCCTAAGTTCCAGTTCAATGAAAAGTACTTTAATTGTGACAAAGTTGGACATCGATCAGCAGACTGCCGTCAGCCTCGAAGGGATAACAAGTAGCACCCTCAGGCTAATATGGTTGGAAATGAGCGAGATCATCTTGCAGATGACATGTTTGACCTAAACCTTACGGCGGTGGTTAGTGAGGTTAACTTGGTGGGATCTAACCCTAAGGAGTGGTGGCTAGACACTGGGGCCACTTGTCATCTCTGCTCCAACAGGAGCATGTTCACTACTTTCACACCAATTACAAATGGTGAAAAGCTGTTTATGGGAAACTCTGCAACTTCTGAAGTGCTTGGTAAAGGCAAGGTGATCTTGAAGATGACCTCTGGCAGAGAGCTTACTCTGACTAATGTGCTGTACGTGCCAGAAATTCGCAAGAATCTGGTCTCTGGGTCTCTTTTGAGCAAGAATGGTTTCCGCATGGTCTTTGAGGCGGATAAGCTGGTGATTACCAAAATAGGAGTTTATGTTGGGAAATGCTATATGACTGATTGCCTGTTTAAGTTGAATGTAATTGCTGTAACCCCAACTGTTATGAATAATGAGAAAACTCCTTCTGTTTACTTGCTTGAGTCTCCTAATCTGTGGCATGGTAGATTAGGTTACTTACTAGGTCTTCGTTTCATAGTATTGAAAGAAGTACCGAACCATTGGGACTAGTCCACAGTGATGTGTGTGACTTGAAATTTGTCCAAACACGAGGCGGAAATAAGTATTTTATTACTTTTGTCTATGATAGTATGAGATATTGCTATGTGTACTTGCTTAAAAGCAAAGACGAAGCTATCGATAAATTCATTCTTTATAAGAATGAAGTTGAAAATCAACTTAGTAAGAAAATAAAGGTGTTACAAAGTGATCGTGGTGGTGAATATGAATCACCATTTGGTGAATTTTGTGCTAAACATGGAATAATTCACCAAACTACAGCACCTTATTCACCTCAGCAGAACAAAATTGCTGAGCGTAAGAATCGAACGTTAAAAGAAATGACGAATGCTATGTTGATTAGTTCTGGATTATCACAGAACATGTGGGGATAAGCTGTTCTTTCTGCGAATTACATTTTGAATAAAGTGTTAAGAAAGAATATGGATAAGACTCCATATGAACTTTGGACAGGTCATACATCATCGTATAAATACTTACGAATGTGGGGGTGTCTTGTTAAAGTTGTGGTGCCTCCTCCTAAGAAGGTCAAGATTGGACCTAAGACAGTTGACTGTGTGTTCATTGGTTATGCACAAAATAGTAGTGCATATAGGTTCCTAGTACATCATTCGAATGTACCTGATATTCATCCGAACACGATTATGGAGTCTAGGAATGCACAATTCTTTGAGAATATATTTCCTTGTAAATCTCCTAAACAGTTAACTCCTGTTAAACGGACTATGGAATCTTTTGCTACTGGCAGCAGTAAAGATCCAGTTGAAAAATGAGATGATGAGCCTAGACTGAGCAAAATGACCAAAACTACTAAGACATTTGGCCCTGATTTCCTTACATATTTGATCGAGAATGATCCTCAAAACTATAAAAAAGCTATATCTTCTCCAGATGGTCATCTGTAGAAAGAAGCCATCAAGAGTGAAATCGATTCTATCCTACAGAATCATACCTGGGAATTAGTAGATCTTCCACCGGGCTGTAAGCCTTTGGGCTACAAGTGGATCTTCAAGAAGAAGATGAAAGCGGATGGGTCTATTGATAAATATAAAGCTCGGCTAGTAATCAAAGGTTATAAGCAAAAAGAAGGCTTAGATTACTTTGATACTTATTCTCCTGTGTCGAGAATAACTTCTATCCGGATGATAATTGCTATTAGAGCCTTGCGAAATCTGGAAATACATCAAATAGATGTAAAAATAGCTTTCCTAAATGGAGATTTGAATGAAGAAATCTACATGGAGCAACCAGAAGGGTTTTCGGCTCCAGGTCAAGAAAGGAAAGTCTGTAAACTGGTTAAATCACTTTATGGTTTAAAGCAAGCATCGAAGCAATGGCATGAGAAGTTTGATAATACTATGATTTCTAGTGGTTTTCGAATCAACAGTGCGACAAGTGTGTATATGTCAAGGACACTAATGATGGATATGTCATATTATGTTATACGTCGATGTCATGCTCATTGTCGGCAGCTCTGAGAAGATTATCAAAGCCACTAAGAATATGTTAAACTCAAAATTTGACATGAAAGACATGGGTCTCGCGGATGTCATTTTGGGAGTAAAAATCTCTCGAACACCAAATGGACTTGCGTTATCTCAATCTCATTATATTGATAAGATACTAGACAAGTTAAACAAGTCAGATACCACTGTGGCCAGGACTCCAGTGGATTTGAGTCTCCACTTATCCAAGAACACTGGTGATGGTGTGTCATAGTTGGAATATTCTCGGATAATTGGGAGTTTAATGTATCTAACGACTTGTACGCGACCGTATATAGCATACTCAGTTAGCAGATTGAGTCGCTACACGAGTAACCCAGGTGCTATCCACTGGAGAGCCATTTTCAGGGTGTTACATTATTTGAGGTACACTCGTGATTTTGGACTACATTATTCTAGATACCCTGCAGTAATCGAAGGGTATGCTGATGCAAATTGGATATCTGATATGTCAAATTCAAAATCTACTAGTGGATATGTCTTCACTCTTGGTGGTGCAGCTGTCTCTTGGAAATCGTCCAAACAAACTTGCATCGCGAGATCTACAATGGAATCAGAGTTCATCGCTCTGGATAAAGCAACTGAAGAAGCAGAGTGGCTTCGCCAGTTTGTTGAGGATATTCCAAGATGGTCAAAACCTGTGCCTGCAATTTGTGTTTATTGCGATAATCAATCAGCAATTGGTAGGGCACAGAACAATATGTATAATGGTAAGTCTCGACATATTCAAAGACGACATAATACCATTCGACAACTACTCTCACAAGGTATTATCACTCTGGACTATGTGAAGTCAAAGGATAATATTGCGGATCCGTTAACCAAAGGGTTAACTCGAGAGCTAGTTGAAAAAGCATCGAGGGGAATGGGCTTGCAGCCTAAAACGTTGAAAGGTATCATGGTGAAAACCCAACCTAACTGAATGGAGATCCCAGGATCTACGTTCAAAGGGACAACTAAACCATATATATCTGTGTAAATCACTGAGAAGGTTTTCCTTCTACTCATTCCTATGGTGCTCACAGTGATTGGAAGATGCAGGTTAAGCTATGCTTTTAATGACCCTTAAGCGTTGTTGTGAAACGCTGAGTTAAGAGGTCACCTATGTGAGTGTGAAGTGGGGCCGCTTCTATAAGGATTGGGAAGGCTACATCCTTGAATAAACACTTGCAGAACCAGGCGACGTGTTCATGGCCAAAACGAACACAACATTGAGAACTACGCTGTGTCTAGAATGGTCCTGTGTGAGGTCTATTGTCTTGGTTTACACAAATGGCGAAACAGTTCAAGGCATCAGATCCACTGATTTGCTAGTAATACTCGATAGATTTTCACAAGGGAAGGTTCAAAGCTAAATGCTATCTATCCTATACAGGATTGATTCGTTCTACTCTATCTCTCTGGTTTTCCATTCATGTGGGGGATTGTTGAAAGTTGAATGAAAAACATAATGGAAAATATAATGAAAAACAGTTCCAATTTTCAGCATTATTTCAGTATTCATTTCAGCCATTATTTTCAGACATTATTTCAGTTTCAGCAGCCCTCAACCGTTCCCTCTTCTTCAGTTTCAGATTTCATTCATGGAATTGAATGTGCTGTAACTCCTCTTTCATGTCACTCTCCATTCAATGCATTAATGGGTTGGCTCATCATCTATGTGTATAAATAGAGGAGCACTCAGTGAGGAAGAACACAACAAAAACAACAAACACAAAAGAGAAACACACGAGCTTTCCTTCCACTTTCCAGTATCATATTTGCTCCCGGGTTCAGATTTATTTTCTGATTTCTTTGGAAGATAGAGTGAATCACAGCTAGTTCGTAGGTCGGTAACGTAGTGCAGCGTGGACCGATAACCGATTGTATCCTGTGAATCAAACACCGATCAAAACATCGTGCACCCCGGTGAGGCGGCGAATTCGATTTAAGGAAACCGTGTGAACACGGGCCTTCGGTTTGATTATCTATTTTGATTCACCTTTATTTTATCCCACACAAATTCCACATTTCCAAAACAAATAAAGTTATTTATCATTATATGATGAAATATCGGCGTGTGACAATTTAGGTGGAATAATTGAATAGAATAGTTAAATTTTTATTAGAGAGGGGGAGATTGAACTATCCTATCCTATCCTATTATTCTACCTAAGTTTGCCATATCAATGCTATTCTATCATTATAATGATAAATAATATTACTCTTTCAAAACTCATATTTTCAATCTCACTTCCATATTAGATATCGAATAATAATAAAATGGACACACATTTATTCCTTGTTTGAAGCCAATAGTTGTATTCTCTTTTAATGCTTTAATCCGTCCATTAGACCAAAATACATTTGAGGAAATTAGATTATATACTCTAAATATAAGACTCATTGGAAAAATCATGAGAAAAGTAATTAGAAAATAAAAATAATGTATCTCTGCATTAATTTTAACACGTTAACAAAGTAAATCATAATACTCTTATTTCCTACTTTCATTTTTTCCTCTCTTTATCTCTTGATACATCAACAGAAAATTGTGAAAACTGATGGAGGAAGAGAACTATAGCTTCGAAAAGATACGGAGAAGAGCGGTGACGCGGATGGAATTGCCACCTTTAATGGCCACCACACTCACGATCTTGTACGTGTGAAAGAAGCGGAGACGATTCCATCGACTTTTTCAAAAACAGACTTCACACTGTATTAAGTCTCATTTTGATTCTCTCTCATTTGTTGTGCTGCGTGCTTGTTTTTACTACTGCAACTCTGCGTCTGCTGCAACTGTGGTGCTTTTTTGGTAGCTTTTGTCTTTGACCAAAATATGGAAATCCATAAATTAAAGAATCCTTTGAATTTGTTAAGTATCTATTATTTTAAACCATATATTTATAAGAGTTTCAGACTGAATTTGTTTTTGAAATTTACATTCACTAGAGTTCATGCCTTGCACTTTTTATCTTAATGTTTTGTTTTGGAATTTGTTGTTTTATCAAATTTTTTGGCTTTTGCTTTTGTCAAATTCTTGTTAATCGGTAACATGAATAAAAAGTGAACGTCACTTTTTAATTTAAAAGTAGCACACTATTTTGTATTATATTTAAATTGACACGTTTTCTGCACTCGACGGTCACCCAATCTATACAAATGTTAATTTATCACTTTTTTGAATTTCATCTATCACAACTACATGTCATAAACCATCGTATTTCTACTCGTATACTATGGAGTGGTGGAATGTTGGGAGTGGTGAAATGTATGATTAGAGAGGAAGGTATAGTAGGAAAACGGGAAGGTAGAACATTGGGGTTGAATGTTGATGCAGCAAAGTTGGAGGGATGAAGGAGGCTAGATATTGTTGTTCAATATTATTTGTCATTTTTTTTTAATATTTTCACCTTTGAATTTTTATCACTTTATTGAATAGCACTTCCAAATCCAAATTAATATGTTAATTGATGGATGTAAACGAAATTAAAAAAAGGTAATAAGCAAAAGAAAATCAACCATCCACTGATTTTAATTTGTGTTAAATATTATTCGTCACTTTTTAAAATGTTTGTCACTTTTGTGAATTTATATCACTTTATTGAATTACTTCCATATTTAATGCTATAGAAAGATAGATAAGACCAGTGTTTTAAAAGGCGCTCCTAGGCGTGAGACGAGGCCAAAACGCCAAGCCTAATGGGTTAGCGTCTTATTTGGCGGTCAACGACAGTTGTTGTTTAAATTTGAAGTTAAAAACTAATAACAGTTTATTTATACAATTTTTTTGAAGTTAAAAATTATTAAATGCTATTTCTTCAGTTTGCCCTAATTTAAAATTAAAGCAACCATTTGAACCCAAAAGTCAAGTGACCAATGAATCTTATTTACGGTAAATAATTTTTTAAGACACCCGAGTTATTAAAAGAAAAATAGTTGTTTAAATTTGAAACTTATATTTTTGTTGGAAACTTTGAAAAAATGTATAAAGTTCATATAAATATGTTTTAAATGTTTAGTAAGTATTATTTTTAATTGATTAAAAATTAAAATAATATTAAAATAAGAAAAAGTCTTTTTACGCTTTTTTACGTATATGCCTCGCCTAAGCTCGCCTAGCTCTGGGTTTGGCCTCCACGTATCGCCACGTATTACGCCTTTTAAAACACTGGATAAGACAAAGATGATGAGGATTATGTTACAAACAATGATTGCGTGCCAAATGAAAATTAATTTTTTACGATACAAAAAAGTGACATTGTACGTCACTTATTTATATCATTTTTTAATAAAAAAAGTCTCACTTCAATTTTTGTTATTTATTTTTTTAAATTTCTGCCACTTTTTTTAGCGTTAGTCACTTTTTAATGTCATATTTTAATTTTTTTTTTAAATTTCTGTAATTTTTTAAGCAACAAACATCACTTTTTAAATACAAGTAAAAAAAAACAAAAAAGTGGACACTTAACTTAAAAAAGTGACATTAAAAAAAGTATTTTTATGTCACTTGGCCTCTGTTTGAGCCACATTAAAATTTTCATTTTCATTCTTCTACTTATTTTCAACTACAAATTTTTTAATAAAAATAATATTTTCCATCACATCAATAATTTTTTCTTGTTTTTTGACTACACATTTTTCATCAATCTACTATTTCAAAATACATTCTTTCAAAATAATATGCCTCAAACACACCCTAATTTTATACAGTACTTTTTACTTCTTTTTTCTCTCTCACTTTCTTGAAATTTCTCCTACAACATCACTGTTTTAAAAAGTGACACTTAACTTAGAAAAGTGATAACGTGTAAAACAAAGTGATATTGTGTCACTTTTTAATGAAAAAGTGGCACTTAGTTTTAAACAGTATTTTATTTCGAAAATAATTTTCATATGATTTTTCAAAAGACTTTAATTTTAGGGGTATTTTTGTAAGTTGTCTATTATCTCTAAAGTGAAATTGATAAATGCCCAATAGAAGTACATGTTGTGGTGTTTGCTTGTAAGCCCATTTAAAAGCCCATATTCTTTGTTAATCCATAGGTTCATATCCAACTAAGCAGAGGCCTGTTCTAAATTTAACATTTTTAAAAGTTTTATTTTATGAACAGAGGCGGCTATCGTTTTTTCTCCCCTTAAAATTCACCAATTTTATCTTCTGTTGATAAAATTTGGGAACGTTTACTGTGAAGGAGAGGGAAGAAGGGAAACGAGTTCGTCACCCTTGTGGCACCAATTTTATCTTCTGTTGATTTCGCACTCGATTTGATTGTTGTGAATGATTCAATTTCAAAATAACCGCGATATTATCCTGCTGAGGGTTTAGGTATTTAAGGGTTGTTGAAAAGACATTAATCCAGTGATATGGAGGTCAGTATTACATTTATGCTAGCCGCGCTTTGATTTCCTTGAAATAAGTAGAGAGATGTGATTTTTCGCGTACCTATTATTTTCCCATCAAAGTTTAATTTGCTATATCTTGCTTAATTTTACATCTGTTTTTGAAGAAAATGAATGCTTAATCTCATCAATTTTTCATGTTCAGGGAAAAGGAGATGGTAGATTTATTGACCCTAACAAAACAACAGAAACTTTAGAATCCGAGGAGACCAGCAGTGGCGGTTTGTTTGTACCTGGGAAGGACAGAGTAATGTTTAAACCTCCCGAGAGGAAATCACTTTTAGGTATGCTTTCATATCACTATATCTTAATAAACTGTAAGTCATATTTCTGTCCATGATCTGGAATCCTGAAGTAGTATTCTGGATGTTAATGCTTAATAGTATAGAGTGCAAGCTTAGGTTCATGTCATCCAATTGCCCAACAACTCTGGTAGTTGTCTAATTGTCAACTGAATCAGGTAATGGTGGTTGGTGGCAGCGACAATTTCCTCAAAGAAAGTGAGTGGGTGTTTGTGGGTGGGGGGGGGGGGGTTGGGGGGGCGTTTAATATGAAGAGAGGAGGGCAGTGTAAATGTGGAGCGGAGTACTTAGATGAGGTCCAGGCTGCTAATTCTCACCTCACATGTCAAAATTTTTTTGGCATGTGATTTGCATGAGCGAAGTCTTCTTTATCTGATCTTTCGGTAAACTGATTTTTGCTTGTGAAGCATATTTTGTCCTGCAGTATCAACCGCCTGTCCATAATTTAGAAACATGATATTCTCTCTTGAGTCCCACGATATATTTTTCCTTCCCTTATGGTTGAATTATTTAACTTTGGTATGAAGGGATGTTAACCCACAATCATATCTTTCCTTTTCTTCTTTCATTTCCTTTTTCTTGCCGAAATCTTGCATCACATCTTCATTCTCTGCTGACTTTCCGTGTGATACTCTTGACTATTTCTGTTTCTCCTATCTTTAATTATACACCGTTGGTTATTGGAGCAGGGCTTGATGTTCTTGCCAATACCAAACGTGGAGGATCTAGGGATGAGGGGGCATTCAGGGTCCCTAGAGAAAGAGTTGCATCTGTTGCGGCATCGCTAGATGAAGATGAAGAGAAGTCGACTTCTTCAGGACTTGATGAAGTAGGAAATGTTGTATCAAATGGCGCACGCAATTACGCTAATAGGAAATATCGTGAATCGGCATCGACTCTAGAATCTAATTCAGGTTCCTTTTTCTGTTTTATTTTGTATAAATACCATACGCAGTCAATGCAGACAGCACATGCTTGTATATATAGGCATATAAACCTCAACACTTAAATGGAGGTCAAAATTAAATGAGTTCGCTTCGCCCTAATGTTTTTTAACCATTTTGATTTACTTCTCGTTTTAATGATCTGTTCGATGAATTTGCAGAGAGTGCTGTAACTGAAGAACATCAGTCGAATGACACACTCACACAGCAGCGCAAGGATAAGTATATGCAGGTACTTGTAATTTCCCGTGCACTTTTCTAGCGCATTCCCTCTTGTTGTTGTGACAATTTATTTGCATTTGAAATGGTAACTTTATAGCCTCATTATTATTTCTTGTTTATGAATTGCATAAAGACAAGCAATTGTAATTTGCCATGTCTCTTTAGATGCCTTTGTAAGCAAATTAGATCCTGGATCTAGCTTTAAATTTACTGGCTAGCTAAAGTTATTGATTAAATCTAAAATAAATTTTCTAACCCATGGAATACGTGTCCCACGGGATTTCCAGTAATTTGATCATATGCACGTGTAATTCCTAAGGTGTGCAATTTCAGTAATTGTCGACTATTTCATATAATTTCAGGTTCCAAGTGCATCTACTGGAAGCTCAAGATCAAGGAGTCCCAGTTTTGACAATGCTGACCATTATAGGAGTAGAAGCAAATATAGGGAAGACTACAGAAGTTCAAGTAGAGAAACGAGGAGAAGTGGAACTCACAGGGATGAGCGGACTCCTAGAGAATCATCATATGGATATGAGAAGGAGCGCAGTGGAGACTATGAAAGAAAAAGGAGTAGATATGATAGTTCTAGGAGGACACCTGGTATGTTGTAAATTTGCTTTTTGACTTTCTTTTGTCGTTTACTCCTTTTAGCGGCATTTTTCTCAAATAGAAGTTTAATTCAAAATACTGTCAAATGATTGATGAATGTTTATTGTAAGTCACTTATCAAAAAAAAAAAAAAGAATGTTTATTGTAAGTCAACCTTATGACGTGTTCAAAATAACATGGAATTCTATTGCTGTCATATGCTGCTTTGTTGTGTGTACTTGCATAGAAGACGAGTGGTTTTGCTTTTCAGATTCCTGCTGATTTTTTTCTGTTGCAACCTCCAATGCATATAATAATCTTATTGAAACTGTGCCGACACCCCAGGTAGATCTAACTGGGATGATGGGCGTTGGGAGTGGGAAGATACCCCACGACGTGATGGTCTCGTTTCTAGCAGCAGACGCCATGAGCCTTCACCGTCCCCTATGCTTGTTGGAGCCTCCCCCGATGCACGACTTGTTTCCCCATGGTTGGGAGGTCGTACCCCTAATTCTAATGGTATGCCATGTGCTTCTTGAAAACATCTTTTAAGCTGCATGATCTTGATTTGAAATAATTTTGTATGGCTTTTTAGGCATACTTTTTAGACATAATTAACCAGAAAGTTGTACGTGCACAGGAGGTGCTGCATCTCCTTGGGATAGCATTGCTCCTTCCCCAACTCCAATTCGGGCATCTGGGGCATCAATTAGATCTTCAAGTTCCCGATATGGTGGGAAGTATAATCATGCTACTTTTTCTGGGGATAAGTTACCATCATCTGAGGTATTCAGTTTCTCATTTCCTTTTTACTTCTGTTTCTAACATCTAATGGAAAAATCTTCCTCAAAATTATACTCTGCTATGCTTTCTAATTAAACTGACAATTGGTATTCTTTTCTTTCTTTTTTGTGGTCTCCTTTTCTGGTTGTAGGATGGAGAAGATGGCCCGGATTATATATCAAAAGACCAGAATAAAGAGATCACTGAAAATATGCGTTTAGAGATGGAGTACAATTCTGACCGTGCATGGTAATTTCACCTGACTATTCTTTTTTATTTTTTTATTTTGAGTTTGTTTTATATGTACAAGAGCATGGATATTAGTTATGATGATTATTAGTGTACATGCAGTGACTGGGGATACAAATTAATATTGCATCAAACATGAGAGAGAGAAAGATTTAGTCATGTAGAAAACTGAGCATATAAATGGTTTTTTGAGTGGTATTATTCAATCTAGATATTGCTCTAATGTATACACTGTTAACTTATTATTATTATTATTTTTTTCATGTTATACCGTATACTTAGTTTTATCTTTATTTTCGTGTTAAAATTTGAGATATGAAGAAGGAAAATAGTAGCATACATACTTTATATTTACAAGTATGCAAAGAAGTTCAAGAAGCTTCTTCTTCAATACCCGTATTCTGTAATGTCATTGTTGAAGTCAACTCCAATTCATGTTTTCTATTTCCAGTACTGGATTTTCATGCCCAATGTCTATACTGTTTCGGAGTTCCTAAATATTTCTGTACGTTGGTACCAAATAGTTTAATTAAAGAACATAATTAATTGGTTATATTGTGATTGTATAGGTATGATAGAGAAGAAGGCAGCACCTTTGATGCAGATAGCTCCTCAATATTCCTTGGTGATGAGGCGTCTTTCCAGAAGAAAGAGGCAGAGCTGGCCAAAAAATTGGTATGAGGTTTACATGTCATATGCTCGTCATCTTTACTTTCGTTTGAACTAGGGAACTTCCTACGAAGAGCTTGTTGGTAGTCTTGGAATTTACAAAATCTTAAGTAGAGAATTTTAGCACTTTTTTTTTGTTTGGGGGGGCGGGAACCTTTATGCCCTTGTAGCACATGACAAGATAACATCATTAGTATCCCATGGTCAACAAGATAACTTCATCAGCAGATCATGTTATTTATGTATATCCTGTTGTTTGTTTTGGAGATTCCAGTCCATAGAATCCACGTCTGCTGCATTTTTCCCTCACGATTGCAGTAGCTAGATCAGGAGGTGATACTTTGTCTTCCTAGTTACATGTGGGAGTAACACTGCAATATGGAATAGGCATGTAACTCTGTCGAAAATCAAGAGAAAGTGAGCTTGTGAGTCGAGACAGGTTATGGACTGGGCAGACTGGTTGAGACTTGAATTCGGCCTTCACCCTTCAGCCTTCCACCCTCAGTATCATCCTTAGTTTGGATATTTAGGCCTTCTCCCTTCATTTAGAATGTGGTTGTTATGCAATTAATGCATGCCTCTTGATGTTTGACCTTGATTATTTTACTGCTACAATTTGAACATGCTCCGAACCCAAGAAGAAGAAGTAGAAGAACAAGAGTTTCCTAGGAAAGTGACTTCAAGGTTTAGTAACGTATAACTGGGTTGTTTCCTAATAAAGATGTAATGATTTTTTCTCTTTTTTTGTTTTCTATTTTGGTCTTCAGAATTTACTCAACAATCATGATTCCTAAGAAATCAGGAATACCATATTCTCAACAAAATTTGGCCTATTAAAACATGTTTAAAAAATACAGAAATATCTAGAAATTATATTTAATATAAATCAACGTTCAGAGAATCTAAATGAATACTATGGTTTTACTATCAATAATCTTATGCTTGTGAATGCTGCCTAGGTTGTTTGACTACTGGTTATCATGCATATTGATTCATATTCGGTCTAGATTTTCTGCTTGTGATAGCATAAGGGATTAATCTATAAAAGCTGGCATGATGAGACTGCATTCGAGTATTTTATGGAGAACAGGCATAAACAGTAGTGTATACAATTTTGTGCAATGCCCATGGTCCCTATTTATGATTAGGTCGTTTTTGTTATAGATTTAATTCCTGTTTATTGATCTATATGGCAAGAGATATTAGGGAATTTGATGATCCATGTTAATGGATTATTTTATCTTGTCACATTTATATCTGTAAGACGGTGGCTGATAATGCTATTGTGTACTTCTAGTTGACTGTTTAGTGGGATTTGTGATATGTTAACTCAGGAGCTTTTTTAGCAAAATATTGTTTTAAGTCCAATTATTATACTTCTCCTGTCCTTTTTGTGTTCAACAATTTTTTTTTTTTCTTGGTAATGTGATTATTTCAGTCATCCATTGATTGCTTTACCTTATCACAGGTCCGGCGAGATGGGAGCAAGATGACTCTCGCTCAGAGCAAAAAATTATCACAGCTCACTGCAGATAATGCCCAGTGGGAGGACCGCCAACTTCTTAGATCTGGAGCTGTAAGAGGAACAGAGTTGCAGACAGAATTTGATGATGAGGATGAAAAGAAGGTTATTCTTCTTGTTCATGGTAAGAAATAATTTCTTCACATTATCTAATGTATGATAATGTTACATGTGACCCGAAGCAAAGTTCCTATATTTGTTTAGAGGTTCACCTTTTTTCTCATAACAGATACAAAGCCCCCATTTCTCGATGGGAGGATTGTCTTCACGAAACAAGCTGAGCCAATTATGCCACTAAAAGACCCTACATCAGATATGGCTATTATATCACGCAAAGGATCGACTCTTGTACGAGAAATTCATGAGAAGCAGAGCATGAACAAGTCACGGCAACGATTTTGGGAGCTTGCCGGCTCGAAACTAGGTGATATCCTTGGTGTTGAGAAGACTGCAGAACAGGTATGCTTGAACTTTTAATTTTCCGAAGTCATCAGGCTAACAACTGGGCATTGGACAGTCACGTATCTAAAGATTTTTCAAATTAATTGCCAGATTGATGCAGATACTGCTGTAGTAGGTGAAGAAGGTGAAGTTGATTTCAAGGAAGAGGCCAAATTTGCACAGCATTTGAAGAAGGATGAAGCAGTGAGCGATTTTGCGAAATCAAAAACACTAGCTCAACAACGACAGTACTTGCCCATATTTTCTGTTCGAGAGGAGTTGCTGCAGGTTTTGCATAAGCCCCTTGAAAAGCACTTAAAATCCTTAATTTTTGATCCATTTTTTTCTTAATTTAGTGGTGTCTTTCATTGATGAAGGTGATCCGCGAAAATCAGGTTGTCGTGGTGGTTGGAGAAACTGGTTCTGGAAAGACTACACAGCTGACCCAGGTTGGTTCAGTTTTATTTACAATTGCAATCATACACTTATGCATCTATTGACTCATAAAATTTTTGGTTCACTAATAAACAGAAGTTGTCATAAAATGGTTACTTCAATATACCATGCCCCTGTTTGGTTTGGCTTAAGTTTTTTAGTAGATTTTGATATAAGTTGATGGAATATGTGGTTGAAAAGTTAATAAAAAGTTGTGGGTCTCATAAAATGTGTGGTTGAAAATGAGTTTGGGAAAAAAAGATTTTCAAATAATTGAGGCCAAGCAGGGGCTATTTTTATATCTCAAAATATTATTCAGTCATCAGTTACCTGATATGTAATATTGGCAGTACCTGCATGAAGATGGCTACACAACCAATAGCGTTGTTGGTTGCACTCAACCAAGGCGTGTAGCGGCCATGAGTGTTGCTAAAAGGGTAAGCGAAGAAATGGAAACTGAGCTTGGTGATAAAGTTGGATATGCAATCAGATTTGAGGATGTGACTGGGCCAAACACGGTGATAAAGGTAAACGACATGTCTGTTCTTTCCGCCACCTTAAAAAGTATTTTGTTGATGGCCTTGGCATTCTCGTCTCGGATCATAATTAATATTTTACATCTATGCATAGTTAAAAATTCAATTTGTTTTCTATATTTTGTAGTACATGACTGATGGCGTACTTCTAAGGGAGACATTAAAAGATGCCGATCTTGAGAAATATCGGTATGAATTTTATTAATAATTTGATATTATGATTTAAATATCAATGGGATAACTTGTAACAAGTATTTCACCTTCTGTATCTTTTATCTTTTAGTGTTGTCGTGATGGATGAAGCACACGAGAGATCACTAAGTACCGATGTGCTATTTGGGATCCTCAAGAAAGTCGTTGCTAGACGCCGTGATTTCAAGCTGATTGTAACATCTGCCACTCTAAATGCCCAGAAATTCTCAAATTTTTTTGGGAGGTAATCATCTTTATTTTGGACAACTCGTCCAGGAAAATATGGTTTGCATCTTCTTTTTGTCCTTTACAGAGTAAACTCTGCCTGAGGCGAATTTTTCAAAAGAGTCTTGTAATGGACAAAGTGACAAATGTCAATTTGTAATTTTATTTTTTATATCTAATGCTAATTTTATCTTATTGAAAATTACCCTCACCTTCACCTTTGTCAATCCATCTTCTTCCTCACTCATTTCTCCACCACCCTACAAACCAGTCTCCCCTTTCCCCATCTGTCTCGGGAGACTCCCAATTGAGTATCTAATGGGAGCTGATTGGGAGGATGTAGGGTTGGGATTGAGGAAGAAGATGAGAGGAAGGTTACGAGGGTGTTTTTGGTATATCAACTAAAAGGAAGCTATTTTACATAAAATTAGTGAGGTTATATTCATTGGCACCAACTTGGTCCTTAACAAATTTCTCTACTAATTTCTGTGCAGTGTACCAATATTTCACATTCCCGGAAGAACTTTTCCAGTTAAAATCTTGTACAGTAAGACACCTTGCGAGGATTATGTGGAGGCTGCTGTAAAACAGGTTATGACGATCCACATTACAAGTGATCCAGGTGATATACTCATCTTCATGACTGGGCAAGATGAGATTGAGGCAACCTGTTATGCTCTTGCTGAACGCATGGAATCGCTTGAATCCTCGAACAAGCAAGTTCCTAAACTGTTAATTCTTCCAATATACTCTCAGTTGCCTGCTGACTTGCAAGCAAAGATATTTCAGAAAGCTGAAGATGGAGCTCGCAAGTGTATAGTTGCTACAAACATTGCCGAGACATCTTTGACTGTAGACGGGATCTTCTATGTCATTGACACGGGTTATGGTAAAATGAAAGTGTATAACCCGCGTATGGGTATGGATGCTCTACAGGTGTTCCCTGTCAGTCGAGCTGCTTCTGACCAGCGGGCTGGACGTGCTGGAAGAACAGGGCCTGGAACTTGCTATCGACTATATACAGAGAGTGCTTACCTAAATGAAATGCTGCATAGTCCTGTGCCAGAGATCCAAAGAACCAACCTTGGCAATGTGGTTTTGTTGCTGAAGTCTTTAAAGATTGACAACTTATTGGATTTTGATTTTATGGACCCTCCTCCTCAAGAAAACATCCTTAATTCCATGTACCAGTTGTGGGTTTTGGGTGCTCTGAATAATGTTGGGAATTTAACAGATCTTGGTTGGAAAATGGTCGAGTTTCCGCTAGATCCTCCCCTTGCCAAGATGCTTTTGATGGGTGAGCAGCTTGGATGCATTAATGAGGTTTTGACAGTCGTGTCGATGCTTTCAGTACCATCTGTTTTTTTCCGACCCAAGGATCGGGTGGAGGAGAGTGATGCTGCTAGGGAGAAATTTTTCGTGCCAGAGTCTGACCACCTCACACTTCTGAATGTTTACCAGCAGTGGAAGGCTAATCAGTATCGGGGTGACTGGTGCAATGACCATTTTCTTCATGTTAAGGGGTTGCGCAAGGCTAGAGAGGTAAGATCCCAGTTATTAGATATTCTCAAGACACTGAAGATACCACTCACATCTTGTGGTCCTGATTGGGACGTTGTGAGAAAAGCCATATGTTCTGCGTACTTCCATAACGCAGCACGACTCAAGGGAGTTGGGGAGTACGTCAACTGCAGGAATGGAATGCCATGTCACTTGCATCCAAGCAGTGCTCTTTACGGGTTGGGTTATACTCCAGATTATGTTGTTTATCACGAGTTAATATTGACGACAAAAGAGTACATGCAATGTGCCACGTCAGTCGAGCCTCAGTGGCTGGCTGAGATGGGACCCATGTTTTTCTCAGTGAAGGATTCGGATACATCAATGTTGGAGCATAAGAAGAAACAGAAGCAAGAGAAAACAGCCATGGAAGAAGAGATGGAGAACCTGAGGAAATTGCAAGAGGATGAAGAGAGGGAGACTAAGGAGAGGGAGAAGAAAAAGAGGGCTAAGGAACAGCAGCAAGTTTCAATGCCCGGATTGAAACGAGGCTCTTCTACTTATTTGAGACCAAAGAAACTTGGTTTATAGATTTTATTTCGTTGTACCATTATTACTGTACTGAAAATCTCAGTGTATTAAAAATTGACATCGACTTAATTGTATCATTGGTAGAGATCCACCAGTAATGTTCATTATTGTAGAAGAAAAATGTTAAATTTTGTTGGTTACACTTTTAGATTAAAAGGGGGAATGGTATTTGGATCTTGCTAAATATACATCAAGATTTACAGAGTAGATTATATAATGTTATATGACATTTTACTACTAGTCAGTTTAAAATACAATCAAATTTTTTATTCAATTTTTTTCTTTACGTCATATTATGTAATTCATTATGTATAACTAGAAACATCCTTTTTGTAATGGTATACATACGAAAATTTCCGTTTAAGCTTCGGTCCATAATAAGTAGACAGGGCCTTCTTGGGTATTTAAGCCCGTTAAGATTATTGGGGGCTCTCTTTTAGATCTAGCTTTTGTCTTCTGAGAATGCTAATAACAAGCCCATAAGAGTTCTGTTTAAGCCCAATTAATCTAGTGTTGAGTCGTGTTTGGATAAGTTAAGCTTTTGATCGATTCCAATTTTTTCCAAAATACATTTCTCCCTCTCTTCTTTTCAACCACACAATCTTCTATAAAATAATATTATACGCAAATCCAAAACTTTTTCTTCTTTTTTAACTACACATTTTCCATCAATCTACTATTTCAAAATGCATTCTACACAAAAAATGGGGCTCAAACAAGCCATAAAACTAATAAAATTTTACTTGTAAGTAGTCTTTTTATTTTCAAATGTGTTTAAAAATATCATTTTTGTTACTTATAATAAGAAATATTCAATTATTCCGAGACTATTAAGCTTAGTCTCAAAATAAGTAATCACTTATTTTCAACTTTCAGCAACCCACTATGATTAAGTAGTAGATTCAAGGGGCATTAATTATGCATCAGATACAAAATGAACTATTCCAGATTTGGAAAAGGAGAGCAAAATGCATCAAAAATTGTAAAGGAAAAAAATGCTAAGAAGTGGAATTCAACATATAGCAACACGTAAGACACACCAACCAAATTAATTTTGTCGAAGCTCATAATTTGTTCAATTCCTGTCGATTGATTACCTTTTAATGTTCTTATGTGATCATGCCTAAAACGAATGAGTTAATGCTACAAATATTTAGATTAACAAAAATTATATAATCCAAATCAAATTTGAAGAGACTGACCCGTTGCCGTCATGTGGGATGTCACAGACAACCTTCGTTGCAAGTGGCTTAATCAATTTTGGAGGGAATGATTCTAGAGAGAGGCGATTTGGGGGATGATTCTAGAGAGAGATGAATTGGGTGGAGATTGGTGTAAAGACACGTGGTCACCATTTCGGTAAGCGATAAATAATGACGAGTTTGTTAGGGGTGTAAGTTAAGGTCACGTTTGATGGAGTAAATTGAGCTATTTGAATAAGTTGACTGCTTGATTTGGTTAAGATTTCATGTTTGTATTTTACTTTTTTAAAAAAAAACAGTATTTATAGAGTAAAAAAAAGGTTATAATGTAAATTTCAAATATTTACCACAGGCTTAAATTTCAAACTGAAGAAAAATTGAAGGAATAAAACTGTAGAGAACTGCTGGTACTGTGACTCCCAGTCCTTGACTGAGAAAATCCGAATCCGATAACCGGATCGGAAAATGGCCGGAGCTTCCCGGAGAAGCACCCGGAGCAAGACTCCATCCTCTTCCGGCGACAAAAATGATGATCCATCAATCCGTAACGTAAAACCAAATACCAGAATTCTAAAATCCGGTAGCAGGGACCTGAATTTCATTCGGATTTTACATGTGAACTTCAAAAATTTATTCATTTTTGGACTCGTTTGCTTCTTAATCGCTTTGTTTTTAGTTAATCACCTCATAAACCCCGCGGAAGAGCCTGCGAAACCCCGAGTCGTGACCCCTTTTACTGCTCCAAAACTTATGGAACTTACTATGGTAAATATATTTTTTTCTTTTTTCCTTGATTCTACGTGAATAACGTATAAAAAATGGAGGTGTATTTATCGATATTTATTTGTGTGAATTGAATGTTTGTTGCAGTTTCAAGGGGAGCACAAGGAGAGCTTATACTGGGGAACGTACAGGCCTCATGTTTACTTTGGAGTTCGTGCACGGTAAATATTTTCTTTTTACATTCCTGCATTTTTATGTAATAGTAGCCACTGTTACTCTTCTAATTTGTAGCTTTAGACTGTAAATGAATTAGCATTTGTGGTTGCAATTATTGTCTAAACTCTTAAAAACTTCAGAAATTACCTTAAATTTTTTTGATTGATATGATACTGAAATCAGCAGTTTTTGAATATTTAAGGCTTGCCTTAAGTTTCTTACTGCTGTTGGTAATTAGACACGAAAAATGATCATTGGCACTTTCTGGATTTACTAATTTTTTTTTTTGAAAGGTAATCGAATATTATATTAATCAAAGTTGATACACAGGATGTGTATCATCAATACAAATCAGAAAGGAAACAACAAAAATTGGGCAGCCCATCTATATGCCTAATAGCCACAGCATTAAACCAAGTATACAATGTCAAATAAAACAACTCCTTAAACTGCTATACTGTTCGTGTTTGGTCCTCAAAGCAACGTCCATTTCTTTCTCTCCATATACACCACACGATGCAACCCGGAATAAGGTCCCATACAGCTTTGCTATCCTTATCGCGTAACTTTCTCCTCCATGTCTTTAACATGTCCTCCATACGCCTCGGCATCACCCAAATCATACGTTGTGACATCAAAACATCATTCCACAATAAACGAGCAGCATCACAATGAAGAAATAAATGATCAATCGTCTCCCCGTCCCTCTTACACATATAGCACCACTCTGTAACATAAAAACCCCTTGTGCGAAGATTAATGTATGTAGACCTTAACCGAGCCATATCAGGAAAACCTATAAGGGCAACTTTTTTTTTTGGCCGCCTGATTGTATATTGATATATCTTTATAGCATGTTGGATAATAACAAACAATAATTGGCAGGACTCCACAGTCTCTGCTCGCCGGTTTAATGTGGCTTGGTGTAAGGGAAGGAAGATATTCCATGCGACATGTCTGCCAAAATTCAGATGAACTTAAGACATATGGCTGGACACATCATAATGGACGGGATTATGGTCGTCAAGTATTGGTTGACCAAGAATTCACACTTATGACTAGCTTTTTAAAATATAAGGAGAAGGAGAGTGGCTATGGAGGAGATTGGGCAGTTCGAATTGAAGCACAGAGTGAAAAGTAAGTCTCTTTACCATGTTTCATGCTTGCCTTGTGAAATACTCTACGCTTGTACTCTGATTACAAAGTTGTAGCTCTAGATAAAGAGTTTGCAAAAATGATGCTCTTTGATTTCTTAATATGTTGTTAGTCCATGGTAGATTTATGATGAAAGAGGATTAGGAAGAGATAGGTATATGATGCATTATTAATTTTTTATTTTCCTTTCCAGGCTGAACTTGGCAAATTAAATTGCCCAGTGAGGTTTTTTTGGAAATAGAATTTTTCAACTGTTTCTGGACAATTCTTGCATTTTTGACAATCTATAGTAAGAATTATATCTTGTAAAAAGTTGGTGTCAGAGGATCTTAATGCTTAAAATATATAATAAATTGTTTGGGACAATTAGTGTTATACTTCTGAATATACCTCGTTTTAGAAAGATGCCTCCATGAAGTATTAGGAAAATTATTCTATTTAATTCGGCAAAATGCTTATTTACGTCTTTAGCATTCAAGTGTATCGCCAAAGAATTAACGACAACATGATCAAATAATTGGAATGTTCTTTATTCAGATATGATATATATTGAAATCTTCCTTCTATGGTTGTGTTTTCTAGATTCTGGTTTCTTCATTATACTAGACTTGAAATCAATTGACTTGAGGTACTTTGATGTTGTTAACATTTAGGATTTGGAAGTGTCTTAAGACTAAAGACATGTTGAGGTCCCAAAGGACTCACCAAATAGAAAACTCCACCTAGGAAAAGAAAAAAAATCAAAAAAGGAAAGATATGGGTGCTTTGTGGTTTTTTACATTCTGATGCCCAAGGAATTATTTTAATAAATGAAGTTGGTGAATTTGGTAATAATTCCTGCATATAGGAAACTGATTCCAGTTCTTGCTGTAGCTCATGTAATGCATCGGCGTGTTCATTTTAACAAATAAGGTCCATCAGTGGGTTTTATACTCATGTTTGCCTTGAGCTCTTCAATTTAATTAGAATTGAATAATTTACTCTAATGTTTTTCTTTTGGTACATTGTATTATCATCATGTAATACTTCTAATCAATAAAAAATTACTTAATAGTATAAAGAAATGCTTCAATTCCTGTAAATACTCCATGGCTTGTGCGATACATTTGTTGTAAATCCTTGAATTTATATACAATTCACTGATTTGATGTTACGATGTGTTAACTGATTCAGACATAGTGAGGATATGTCAGAACTTGTGCACCTTTTCTTTTATGTGGGTGATGAAGGTGGAGCTGCTATTGACTTGGGTGGAGGTGTCGTGAACATTCATGATGATTCCATCTTGGCATTTGGTTTGCGGAATGATGTTGGTAACTGGCAGTTACATTTAGGGTCAGAGGTATCTTTTCATAAACCATTTCTTTTGAACCACCCTTACATATGTATCATTACTTATTTCTTTTGTGTGTGGATGTCCTATGAAACCGCCTTTTGAGATATTGAATAGTGTATGTGATTAGCACTTTGTTTCTCAAATTCTCTTAAGGTATTTTGTGGAGAGATTTTGACAATCTTGTCTATGGTGTTCATGCTATTAAATTTGTGTGAACCAACTTCTTTGGGTATGTTGTTTCTTTTTGTTGTATTACTTGTTAAAAAAAAAATGAAATTTGTTTGTAACCATCTCTGCCAGGTCATGAAGCTATGAATTTTTTAGTTTAAAAACCGTTATGCTTGTCTGCACCAGACAACCTACTTCATATGGAAATGTACCAACATTTAATGAATTTCTTGCAGGATGATTGTGAGATTCATTATTCTGGTTTCAAGACGCTACACATTCACAATTTATCTGATCTTGTTGTAGCAAATCTTGGAACCCAGGTGAACATCATAAACATTGCCTTGTCTATCCCACTGTTTTATGAAGTTTTAGCTTCGTGGCTTTGTCTTTCAGGCGTTACAAATATTGAATTATCATCTTCATTCATTCATTCATTCATTCATTCATTTACTTCCTCTTTTTGTTTAGGCTAGGAAATTTAATCGTTTGCAGCTTCCAGATACATCGGAGCACTCTCCAAACATTCTAGTTTTTCAGGTTTGTCATCAAGAACTATTCAATTATTTTTTTGTTAGTACATTTTAACTAAAAAATTAACATAACAATTTAGGTTTTTCCTTCTTATCTATCTTGATCAGTGGTTCGTTGTTTATTGTGCAGATCTCTGCTAGGATTCCCTTCAGAGTAGATATTGTTTTTGTATCAGGATCTAGTGGTCATAATTCAAGAATGGAAGAGCGTTTTAGAAGCCTCACAGGTATGTTTGCGTCTGTTTTGTACAACTGATGAAAATTAGAAACTCCAGACTAATTGGATTTGATTCTTGGTGGGTAAAGGGGATAGAATTTCTAAAGGAATGAGACGTGGAAAAGAACTCAAACTAAAGTCTGCTCTGTATTAAAAATCTGATAATAATGCTAATTCCAATTTGAGAAGTAGTATTTATAAGTTCCTAGGCCTCAGTACTTCTAATCCTAATGAAAATAGTTTGTCAATAATTCCAGGTAACTTGTTGACTTCTCGCCTAAATGAAAAGAAAGACCAGTTTGATGACAAATTTGCAAGGTGCTTTAATATTTCTGACGAGGTACGAGTTAGTGGAAGCTTCTTTTCCTTCTGCTTCATCGTCTTTACATTTAGGGCCTGCCTGGTGCCACTTTTTACTAAAAATAAAGGGGATTTTTCGACCGTTGGCCATCAATTGGAGCCGTAATATTTGACTTTACTCTCTAACATGTAGAACCCACTTGGAAATATAACGATCAAATAATCCCTTTTTTTGAGCTGAAAAGTGCCTCCTGAGAGGCACTTAAATCTTTCAGTACTTTGAAATAGTGATATATCATTCTGTTACAAATTTCCAAATTATGGTCTTGTATAATTCTAGGGCTTGAAACCCTGTCCTTCCAAGAATCTTGTCACGCGTTTTCTATAACGTGATTTATACCGCAAGTGTACAGTGTTAAGTTTTGTAATATAATAATGGAGTTAGAGTGTCGAACCCATGGGGATTGTAATTCAAATTTCTACTAAGTACTATAATTATGTAGTCTCTATTTTACCTAGATGAATGAATTTTATAATCAATGTTTTTTAAACTAATATGGTGACGAATTCAACAAATAAAAGCAAGCTAGAAGAATAATCAAGTGAGAAAGTCTAGGGTTATGATTTCACCTAACTATCAAATATGATTCTCAATTATATAATTATTTCTAATCAATTTTCCTAAGTTTATAAGTAAGAGCACCAACGTAACTTTACTCCCTCTCTCGAGTGCCGAGTAAAAACTATTCCTATATTTCAATTCCAATATCTTTGTTCCGAATTAAAATATAGAATTTATCAAATTCGTGGCTCTTAAATGTAACATGCTTCAAAAGAATTATACTTTCTCTCAAAACCTATAATTTCCTATGTTGTGTTATTCTTATGATCACGCCTAAACTCCCTTCTCTAGAGTGCCGGCATTGACTAGCGTCAAATAATTCAATTAGTGGCCAATTAATTGAAAGCATTAAAATTATAACACAAATAAACACACGCTGAAAATCTAATAGAAATAACTAAAATTAATCAATTCATATTCTCAAGTTTTTGGCTAAAATCAAACCCTAGATAATGAATTTAGCTCATGATGTAATATATGTAGATCTTCAATTTCTTTTCTTGTTCTTCTTTATCTTGTTCTTGAATCTCTTGATATTTTTCTTCCTTGCCTTCTTGAAGAATTGTGTTGAATTCCCCCTTACCTTTTAAACAGTTCTCCCTACTAGAATTAGGTCTTAAATGTTGTTGTTAAAGTAAAAGAATTAGAAGGCTTAACAATTGTGTTAGCATGTCCCACTATTTATAATAAGAGTTAGAAAAACCTTAGGAAACCCTGGGTATTACATAAAAGATCTAAATACCCTTTAACACTCCCCCTCAAGATGGAGCATATATATTGTGTGCTCCAAGCTTGTTACAAATATACTTTATCCTTGTGCCCCCCAACGGTTTAGTAAATATATCAGCTAAAATTGATCAGCTGCGTTTACATATTTAGTCTCAATCTGCTTCTGCAACAATTTTTCTCGAATAAAGTGACAGTCAACTTCAATGTGCTTCGTTGTCTCATGGAAGACTGGGTTGGATGCAATGTGAAGTGCTGCTTGATTATCACATACCAGTTCCATCGGTGAAGTGTGTTCAAATCCAAGTTCTTTCAACAAATGTTTCAACCATGTTAACTCACAAGTGGTATGCGCCATTGCCCTGTATTCCGATTCTGCACTCGACTGCGCCACTACCGTCTGCTTTTTACTCTTCCAAGATACAAGGTTGCCACCAACAAACACACAATACCCAGTAGTAGATTTTCTATCTAGGGGTGATCCAGCCCAGTCTGCATCTGTGTAGCCCTTTATTTGAGTATGTCCAAAATTTTGATATAGCAAACCACAACCAGGAGCGCCTTTCAGATATCGGAGAATACGAATCACTGCATCCCAGTGACAAATCATTGGACGATCCAAGAACTGACTAATAACACTAACAACAAAGGAGATGTCTGGTTTGGTAACTGTCAGGTAGTTCAACTTTCCAACTAACCATCTATATTGAGCTGAATCTGTCAGTGGTATACCCTGGCAATAATTTGGTGTTTGGATCCATAGGCGAGTCAATAGGTTTTGCTCCTAGCATTCCTGTTTCGCTCAATAGATTGAGGACATATTCTCTGGGACAGGTAAATGCCCTGACTTGATCGAGCAACTTCAATCCCCAAGAAATACTTTAAGTGCCCCAAATCTTTGGTTTGGAACTTACTATGCAAACACTTTTTGAGTTCTTGAATACCACTGTGATCATCCCCAGTAATCACGATGTCATCCACATACACAATTAACAATATTCTGTCGACTTTACTGTGCTTGTAGAAGACAGAATGATCGACTCCACAACGCTGAAGACCAAATTCAGTGACCACTTCACTAAATCTTCTAAACTATGCTCTAGGAGACTGCTTGAGGCCATAAATAGACTTCTTCAAACGACATACCAAATCAGACTCCCCCTGAGCAACAAACTCAAGAGGTTGCTCCATATAAACTTCCTCAGTCAGATCGCCATTTAAGAAAGCATTCTTGATATCGAGCTGATGTAAGGGCCAAAGAAAAGTGGCAGCAAGAAAGATGAACAAACGAACAGAAGCGAGCTTGACAACAGGAGAAAAGGTCTCATAGTAATCAAGACCGTAGACCTGAGTATAGCCTTTAGCAACTAAGCGAGCCTTGAGTCGATCAACGGTGCCGTCCGGATGAACCTTAATAGTGTACACCTATTTACATCCAACTGTAGTTTTGTCAGGCGGAAGCGAGACAAGATCCCAAGTGCCATTTTGATGTAAATCAGTCATTTCTTCCTCCATTGCTTTTGCCCAACCAGGGAGAATAAGGGCCTCTGAAACGGATTTAGGAACAGAAACAGAGGACAGAGAAGCAACGAAAGAGGAGTATGAAGGAGATAGGCGTGCATATGAGACAAAGTTAGAAATAAGATGGGTAGTACAGGTGCGCTTACCTTTCCGGATGGCAATGGGCATGTCCATGTCAGACATGGGCGGGTCTGCTGGAGAACAATCTGAGGGCACAGAATTGATGGGCACAACATCGGAGGTGTCCTTCTGGCGACGAGAGTATACCTGCAAAGGGGCCGAAGAACGATTGGAGGGGATAGGATCTGGAGCGGAGGAAGATAGCGTAGGGGTAGGGTCAATGGGTAAAGGAAGTGTAACATCCAGATCAATTTGAGATGATGGGGTAGAAAAGTAAGGGGTGGACTCAAAGAATGTAACATCGACACACACAAATGAGCGACGTAATGATGGACTATAACATCGATAACCTTTTTGCGTGCGAGAATAGCCGAGGAAGACATTTTAAAGCACGGGGACTAACTTGTCCTTGCCGGGAGTCAACTGATGAATAAAACAAACACACCAAAATATGCGAGGAGGTAAGCTAAATAAAGGTGAACGGGGAAAAAGAATGGAATGGGGAACCGTGCCTCGCAAGTAGGGGTGGGCAAAAACCGAACCAACCCGACGAACCCGACCGACCCAAACCAACCCGATCGGGTTGGGTCGGTTTTTTTCCATTTTTTTTCTCGGGTTGGGTTCTGGCAAAGTTTAGTGGGTCGGGTTGTGGGTTAATCCATCCAACCCGACCAAACCCGACCCAACCCAACCCAACCCGTCAATAAAAAAAAAAAGGGCCATTTTTTTTTCAAACATATTTCAACTAAACCTGCACAGCACTTCCAACATTTCCCCCACAATATAAATCAAAAGCGCCGACTTTCTAATTCTCTCTTTCCTCCTCCTTTCTTCATATTTTGCCCCCCATTTTTTTTTCTCCTTTTCGGTTTGCATCGGCGATTCAACCTTCAATTCTTTTCCCAAGGTAAATTACCAAGTTTGCATTTTTTTTTTCCGACTTATTACTAAGATTCAGCCCTCATTTTGCAGACTTTTTTGTACAAACTTATTTAATAGATCATTGAGCATGACCAAGAAACATATTTAACCTCTCATTTCTTCATTTTCACTACTTTATTTAGTGGCTACTCGTTTATTTCCATATATTCATTTATTTCTTTTAGATTCTCGTTTTAGTTTTGATTTTCTTGTTGAAAATTTGAATTGAGACATGAGCTGAAACATTGTAATTTAGAACTAGTTAATGGAAATCATCGATACAAACCGACCAACCCAACCCAACCCGACCGACACATAATTGGGTTGGATTGGGTTGGGTTTCAACATTTACATGGGTTGGGTTGGGTTGGATTTCGAACAAACCGATAATGTTGGGTTGGTTTTGGGTTGGGGCAAAAACCGACCCAACCCAACCCACGCCCACCCCTACTCGCAAGGTAGAGGATGGCATCCGGTTGATTAGGAAGCAAGCTGTAAGAACCGCATCGTCTCAGAAATGTTTGGGAACGTTCATCTCAAAAAGGAGAGTACGGCCCACCTCTAGGAGATGTCGATTCTTACGCTCAGCAACCCCATTTTGCTGTGGTGTGTGAGGGCAAGAAGACTGATACAGGATACCAGAGTGCGACATATAGGAAGTAAAGGGCTGAGAAAAATATTCTCGAGCATTATCACTACGAAGAATACGCACGGGTACATTAAATTGGGTTTGAATTTCAGCACAAAATGCACGAAAAATAGAGAATAATTCGGAACGATCTTTCATTAAATAAAGCCAAGTAACTCTTGAAAAATCATCCACAAAAGTGACAAAATAGCGAAAACCAATTGTAGAAGTAACACGAGAAGGACTCTAAATATCTGAATGAACTAAACTAAAAGGACTCGATGCTCGAACATGAGCAGGGGAAGCAAATGAAACACGACGATGCTTACCCAATTGACAAGACTCACATTCTAAAGAAGACAAATGACTGAAACTAGGAAAGATTAACTTGAGGTTGCCAAGGCAGGGATGACCAAGGCGACAATGGATTTGGTGAGCAGATGCAACAGCAGGACATGCAGTAGGAGGGTGTGCAGGACTCTCATCACGATCAAGGTAATAAAGGCCATTGTCCTCACGCCCTGTGCCAATCGTCTTCCGCGTCCTCAAATCCTGGAGAATGACAGAATCAGGAAAAAATGAGACAGAACAATTAAGATGTTTGGTGAGTTTACTAACTGACATCAAATTAAAGGAAAACGAAGGAATATACAAGACGGAGGAGAGAGGTAAGGAGGGTGAGGGGTCCACTGTACCAATGCCACGGATAGGGATAGTGGAACCATCGGCAATTGTAACAGGAGACAACGAAAAAGAGGACTGAATATGCGTAAATAAAGAAGATGTACATGACATATGATCAGTGGCTGCGGAATCGATGACCCAGGGTGAGGGAGGGGATGGACGAATGGAAAGACAAGCAGAAGAAGTACCTCGTTGAGCTAAAGAAGCAATAGGAAGAGATGCCTGCTGAGATGTCCTATACTGAAGGATCTGAGCATATTCCTCATCAGATATGTCCTTAGCCGCCTGAGATACTGGAATGGTAGGAATATCTGGATCAGATGTCACTGCATTGGCAAATTTGGGTGGACGGCCAACCAAATCCCAACATGTGTCTCGATTATGATTCTCCAACCCACAAAAGGAGCACGACGAATGGAGACACGACCATGGCCACTACGTCCACCCCGATGGCCACTACCACGACGACCATGAGAGAAACTACCACGACCACCACTAAGTGGATCATCTCGATTTCGCGTGGGAATCTGTGTAACAAGTGCCGAATGCTCAGATGACGTAGATGAACCCGAGCCAGAAACATTGTCCTTGGTAGTACTACGGGAAACACGAGAATACATTTCAGTGATGGTGGGGAGGGTAGCACTCGAAAGAATCTGAGATCGGACTGGTTCGAAGTCTGGACGTAACCCAGCCAAGAACTTCATGACAGCCATCTGCTCACGTTGCTTTTGCATTTCCTTCAGATCGATAGTTAGTGGTAAGATAGTATTCATCTTCTCATAGAGGTGGTTGAATGTGGCAAAATAATCTGTAACGGATTGCGTGCCTTGCTGAAGTTGGAAGTACTCCACTGATAAATCATACATCCTGGTGAGATTACTAGAATATAATACACGGAGATACTCCCATATATCTTTGCACGTATCTAGATGAGTACAGAGATCAGCCACCTGAGGCTCCATCGAATTCCACGACAATGTTACAATCTGTGCATCAGCCTGAATCCAGTCGTCATACTTTTTATCATCTGTTGCCGAGGCGGATTCTGTGAGGTGACGATGTTTTCCCTGTCCAGTTAGGGCTATTTTCACAGCTTTAGACCAATTTAAATAATTGGTTCCGTTCAACTTACGGGTTGTTAATGGTTGAGGTGTAGTCATCGATATTAATACCTTCCAATTCAACAAGTAATAAACAGCTCGCACAAGGGAAACAAACCAACAATACAAACAACTGTAGGGCTTAAACGAAGAACGTGAGAGTCATAACCAGACTTACGAACATTTGTAGTACTGTCATACGAACAATAACCAATAACCAGAAGCAGATATGAAATTAGCAGATTGAACACTGACCAAAAACCAGCCGGATGAACAGTACGAACGGATGAACAGTACCCGCGGGATGAATAGTACCCGCGCTCGGGATGAACAGTACCGCGGATGAACAGTAACTGGATTTTTTTTTTAAAGAAGGAAAAAAAATTTGTTTGAACAAAGTTTATGGAATTAATCTCCCATAACCTTGCTTTGATACCATGTTAAAGTAAAAGAATTAGAAGGTTTAACAATTGTATTGCCTGTCCCACTATTTATAATAAGAGTTAGGAAAACTTAGGTATTACGTAAAAGACCTAAATACCATTTAACAGTTGTATTTATAATATTTTGAAGTCTTGCAAGGGTTGGAGTCGTGTTGGGCCAAGAAAAGAGTAAAAAATCGAAACCCTTTTTCTTGCCCAGAGTTCTCGGAGCCACAATCGTGGCACTGCGGCGCCCAGTTTCGGATGTAAATTCAGCACTGCGCATCTTTCAGTATTTTTATGATAACTTTTTCTCCCGATATCTGATTGAGGCGATTCAATATGCGTTGGAAAGATAACTCAAAGGGCTACAACTTTGCTTCAGATATCATTTTTCAATTCAAACGTTTGCTATGTCAAAGTTGAGTCTCAATATGAGACTGAAAATCTGAAGCACAACTTTTCGGTTGGAAATTGATGTGTGATCATACTTTGCCTATATTTACTTCTTTCTTCATCCAATTTACTCCTAGCACTCTTAAATCTTCATTGCGAGGTCCGACACAAATTTTGAGTATTTTCACTTTAGTCCCCGAACTTTAGATCTCTTACAATTTAGCCGTCTTCTCCAATTTTGCCAATTTTTGCTTATTTCCTTCATTTTAATCAACCTATATCAGAACATCAAAACACACATTAAAATGTTCTAAAACTCATAGAAATTAGTTAATATCAAGTTTAGATGATGTCTAAAGTATGAGTGAATACACTAATCAGATCCATTACAAGACATGAATTTTTTGTTTGTTATACCTATGGATAGATGTTACAAATGTAGTGCACAAACCTTTGATAGTATTTTGCCATCAGCATTGATGCTCCCACATTACATAATTTGCTTACCATCTAGTCCATTAATTTATATTTCCCAACTCCATGAGGTGCTATATATGTGGCTGAAGTAACCAATAACTGGTGATTAGCGAGTCATAGGTAAACATCTACACATTCTAGAAAATTACACGATTTATTTGAATTTTATTATGATGCAAAAGTAAATTTCTTTCTTGAATGGTGATAGATTGGTTGGATGGTTTTACCGATATTCATTGTAACACCCAAATATCATAAATCTAGAGTTTACCAAAAAACCCACTTTTCTTTACATTAAATTCGGAAACGATAAAAATAATTCCTTTATTCTAAAAACATAAATAATATCAGTAAAACAACCCGAAATATGAAAAAGTGCATCTATTCTAAAGCAACATAATCAACTAAATATTTAAATAAACACGTTCTTAAACGTAAATGAAACTAATTATTAAATTAAAAGATAGAAAACTTAATAATTTTTATTTCTTTAGCTCCTCTTGGTAGCCCTGTATTACCATCCTGACACAATTTCAATCGATCTGAATTAACCTATAAATTATTGTAAGAGTGTGTATTTAAAAATACCCAATAATACACGTGTAGTTTTCATACACAATTATATAACAATGAAATATACATTTCATATCATATTTTTTATGGAGTATATCGATTACCAAGCGAGACACCCATCAGTATTACTTTGAATTCTCGGAGGATTTTACATTTCATTATAAAGAACCCAATAGAGTTCACATTTTGTTATGTTGAATCCGAAGGTTTACTGGCAATTCATGCATAAATTACTGAATACAAAAGGTATGCTGAAATAAACCACTTGCACGTTATGTATCTTACCTTGATAGATCAAACGAATTTTCGAAATAAATTTGAATACACATATCGAATTTTTTGTGGTGACTAATGAGGTCTCTGGCATGGAATTTATAGTTGAAAAAGACAATAGTGTTTTGGCACAATAGAAATAGGGTGCTTTGTTCCACCAGTCAAACAAGTCTCTGTATTAGGGTCATAATTAACTAACAAATCATAAATATCCCATTTCAATTTTTTTATATCTTAAATAGGAAAACAAGTGGACTAATTTGGAATTGGTTCGGAAAACTAGTATATGAATTGAAAGAATAGAAAAAAGTAGTGTACTTTACTAATGGATTTCTAGTAAAACATCACACGTGGAAGGTTAGGGAAAAGGTAATTAACATAAAATTTATGGTTCCTAATTTAATTGGTTTAACAGTATTGAAGTCTGGAATATATCAAATATATGATTAACGCTTATCACAAATAAAATAGGATCATAATTAACAGTTAATAACACGTAAAATCATGGCTATTATAAAGCTAAAACCATAAACCAACTTTAATTAATTACTAAATAAAACTTTTGGACTTCAATATCTTAGGCCAAACTTATCAGAATTAACTTTTTCTCGAGTCCATGGTGCATTATTTAATATGAACTACCCAACGAGCCCAATATTGATATACTTGTCTTGCTCTATCGAAATCTAATTATTTGACCCAAATAAAATTAAAATTAAAACTATTTCACTTTGGTCCCTCAACTTTCAAAATTATAAAAAAGTAGACCAAAAATTGTATTATATAAAATTTTCAGGGCTTTACATTCATCGACCTTACCAACAAATAATATTTTATGAATTGACGACATCATATGATGTAGATGACCCATATACATTTCATTGTATTGCACGATAGAGATATCAAATTTGTGGATGCAACATATGTTGTTAAATATACATTTATATTGATGAGTGGAATACCTGCTGGGCTTTTAACATGAGACATCACTTTTGAAATTACTTTACTGTGAAGCAAGTCTAGTCTAAAGCATCTATGTTAGGCTTAATACCATTGTTGGAGATTGCTTATTCTTATGATTACTGTTATGCTTTTCTATTCGGCCTTTCTTTGTCCTACTAAGGATTCTCCTTTACTTTTGTTATAAATTCAAAATTTATGTGGTTTTTCAGCTTAATCCTGAAGCCAAGGTAGTGAGTAAAGCTGCTCTTGGGAATTTGTTGGGTGGGATTGGGTACTTTTATGGCCAATCAAAAATTTCACCTCTACCATCCTCTAATGTAAGTCTTCTGGCTTCGGTTTTGTCTTGTAAATGTATTTGGAAGCCAAAAATGGCCGCAATTCACAATCAAATTATCTAGTTTTGGTTAAATGTGTCCTGAGTTGATCATCGCAGAAAATTAATTCTAAATATAGTGTAATTTGCTAAAAAAAACCTTGTTTCTATACCTGTCTTGTTTTATGATGCTCGAACTTGAATACGGGTATGTATCTAAGTATCGAATCTTTTATTTTCTAAAATATAGGACACGGCTACGAGGGTATGTCTCTTAAACTTCAATTTTTTTACTAATCCAAGATGTTATTTTAAATGTATCAAAATCAATTGTTCACGTAGAAGGAAATTAGTATTGAATAAGGGGTTAAGACGAATAAAATAGAATTTTGGTGTTTAGTTTTCAATTATGGGAAGTTAATTACTAAATGTTATATAAAATAGAAAATGAGGGACTTGATTGCGATTTGAATTTAGTGGAACACTAAGTAGCAATATATGGAATCCATTTTCGTTTTATACAAAGAAAACCCTGAATTGTCGATAGAGAGAGCGAAAGAAGGAAAAAAGAAAAAGAAGAAAAGGGAAAGAAAAAAAAAGAAGAAATAGAAGAGTGGTGGCGCTAGGTTTTCAGAAAATAGAAACGGGACAGAAGAAAAGGGAAAGATTAAAAAAGAAAGAAGAAAGAAGAAAAAGAAAAAAGAAAAAAGGGCGAAATGTCCAGTTGAAACTTGGAGAATCCAACACATATCCTATACCCATATTGTGTCGTGTCGTGTCGACACGAGTACTTCATCTATATCGAAGATTCTTTGATTTGGATATAAATTAGATTTTTAGTAGAATTTAATAAAATATGATAAAAGTGTGTGGTTGAAAAGTTGATAAAAATTATGAGTCTCATAAAATGTGTAGTTGGAAATGAGTTTGGGAAAAAAATCAACTTCTAAAAAATTGGGGCCAAATAGGGGCTTGATAACATTTAAAATACAGAAAACCAGTAAAATTCCACTTAGGAAAGTCAATTTGACCTGAGAAAGGAGCATCATAGCTCTAACTCCATGCATAATTTATCAAACTTGTGTGCTTAAATGAGAGCACGACATTAAAAAAAAAGTGATTCACTTTATGTGGAATTTTTGTGCTTGCGGCTAATGTTGGCTGAATACATTTTCCTTCCCTGAGTTTGGCTAGAATTTCTGTTTTTGTCTGCTTACAATTCTTTCTAAATTGAGTCACCAAAAAATTGGCGGTGATGCACGTTTTGGACTCCGAAGTGATATTACAAAATGCTAGGAAGGTTGAAGGGTACTCAAGTTTCCATTCTGCTTCAAGGAGATTGCTTGGACCTGTTGGTAACTAAAAGCTCAATGATACCTGTGTGAGACCTGTCAAATTGGTCACTTATTTTTAATGAGCATCTCTCAGCGTATTCTCACGGATCATCCCCGTCACCCCTTAACCTTCATTTTGACCAGAAATTTTAATGATCTTCTTTAACGATCTCTGAATCCTAAAATTTATGGATATTTCGAACAAGCTTGATAAAAATTGTTGGTGTTATCTGTACTTGTCGCCGAAGATTTTTACCATTTGATTCTACATATTATTGCTCGTCTGTTCGCATGATAATATTTTCTATTTGGATGGCTAGCAAATTAACACAGTGGGGTATTATCTCGTGCAGCTTAAGCTTGGTGATAATTTCATTTCATATTGGCCAGCTGAGCTATACACAGCAGTTCCGAGCCGACCGTTTTTCCCTAGGGGATTTTTGTGGGATGAAGGATTTCATCAACTATTAATCTGGTGGGTTGCCTTTAATCATGTACATCTTTTCCCAGGTTTTGGCTTTAATCGTCTTTCCCTTTTTTATTGTCTGCAATAAGTCAATAACTTTCCCTGTAAAACTACCCCGGAATCCTATTAACGTGACTTGATCTTTCTTAATATAGTAATACCTATAAACTTTTGTTTTCTCTTCACGTAAATAGGCGTTGGGATGTTCATATTTCTTTGGATATTATTGGGCACTGGTTAGATCTGATGAATATTGAAGGATGGATTCCACGTGAGCAAATTTTAGGTGCTGAAGCTTTAAGGTGACAGAGCTTAGCTGCTTCTATTGTATTTTCAGCTAATAATTTGTCTTCACTCTTTCACATTGTAAATTTTTTTTGTTCATTTGCAGTAAGGTCCCAGCAGAATTCGTTCTTCAGTATCCAAGCAACGCAAATCCTCCGACATTATTTTTGGTTTTACGAGGTTTATTTTTCATAATGGACAGCATTCAAATCTTTCTTCTAGTGATTTTAATCATCTATATGTTAAAGAGAAATGGCATTCTTGTACTGATGCTCATTCTGCTATAACCCTAAAAATAAAATATGGCTTGGTGCATCAATCTCATGTTGACTTTAGCTCTGTAGAGGATTCTGTGTCCCCCCCCCTAAACAAGAAATATCATATCAGCCTTAAGAAATATCTGAACAAAATTTTTCTCCGCTCATCCTTAGCCAAAACAAAGGAAAGCAGCATGGTAAGGCCTAAACTAAAGTCAGTGATTTGCGAATTTAATTTGTAGTATCTCTTGTTGATTGTATGTTTGATAAATTATGGCAATTAATTGGAAATTTATAAAATTTTGAGTTGAATTTCCTCACAGTTATACTTGGGCTACGAGGCTCCTTATTCTCTTTAATCATGATTAAATATTTATGTGTTGGCCAACATCATGCACACCAGATATCATACTTGCACCCTGTAACATGTACATAGACATGATAGAGATGTAAAGTTCTCTACCTATGTCCTTATATAACCAGGACCAACCGTTTTATAAGGATTGGAATCAAACCCTACTGAGATATGTTCAAGTTATTTGCATCTATTAATCAACTTATAGCATATTGGCCATGAGTTTCATTCTGTCAATTCGATGTCATTGTGTATGTGCACATGTATTAATAGAAGACACTTAATCAAATGAAATAAACCTAATTTGTTGAGGAAGATCTACTGAATGACTAGAAAGTTACGAATTTAAATTTTCCTTTTGCAGATTTGATGTGCAGCATTAAGAAAAACCAGTTTGCTGCCACAGAAAGAAATGAGATCTCCATCTTTTTGGATCGTGCATTTATTCGTCTTGAAGCATGGTTTAACTGGTTTAACACTACACAGTCAGGTAGATGTTACAAGTTCTAACTTTTCTACTAGTTTGTAATGTGCTATCATGTAATCTGGGGAACCATGTTTTTTAAGACCAGCAGCTTAAAAATTAGCTTCTCGTGTATTGAAAATTTGATGTTATATTCTCAGGAAAAATAGCCAGTAGCTACTTTTGGCATGGAAGAGACAATACAACCAATAAAGAACTAAATCCAAAGGTTCTGATCCACACCGTATTTATATATTCATTAGGATTAGGTGGAACTTGTTTTTTAGTTTCACCACGTCTTTCTACCTGGTTAGAAACACGCCTAATTATCTTTTTCCTGTCATAGTTTTGATCCTTCATCAGAGAGTAATAATTTTTTATTCGGTGTTTTGGGGTAAGATTGCAGATGAATTTTCCTTGCCATTGTCTTTTGAGTTGTAATTTTTATAGTTCATGGATATTATAAATGTCAGTATCACTTACTGGTATTCTTACTTTGTTCACGATTGGAAATGGATGGCAGAGCTCTCCACTTGAACATTATGGAAGTCTAATAAATTGAAAATAGATAAATTTCTACAGGGCTTTAAACCAAATTTTTAGAATTAACATCTTTTAAGCTACCAATCTGATGTAAAGTATTTGAAAACCTCTACAAATTGTTCAGGATGGCAAGCAGAAGCTCGCATACTCTGAAACATGATTGCAATGCTCTTTTAAGAAGTAAAAAAGATAAATATTTTGAGAAAAGATCACATCTGGTTTCATGATTATAAAAGTGGCATTTTTAGTGCCTATCATATATGATCCTCAAATTATAGTGTTATTATTGACTTCATCTAAAGACCAATGTTGGAATATTTTAGTCCTCTGTTTCAACTGTCAATGCAGTGTCAGTTATAAGTGAATTGTCTGTAAAAATCACCATAATAGTATTTTGTCATCTCCAGACACTATCTTCTGGATTGGATGATTATCCTCGTGCATCACACCCTACTGAAGATGAACGCCACTTGGATCTTAGATGTTGGATGCAATTTGCTGCAGATTGCATGCATTCCATTTCAAAGTTTCTTGGGAAGGAGAATGAAATTGGAAAGGTATGACTATAATAAAATAGAAATATTTTCTAAGATATCGGTTTACTTATGGTTTGTAAGGTTTTATTTGAAAAAATGCAGGAGTATGGTTTGACAGCAAGGCTGCTCTCAGATTTTGAGCTTTTAAATAAGGTAGTTCTACTATTTGCTTCTCAATTTTTTTCAAGTTCACTATCTGCTAATTTTTGATTACACATTAAATTTTATTTTTCCCTGGCACCTAGATTGTATTGCTGGAATTGGTAAAGAACCATTTTTGCTTTATTACAATTATCATGTGAACAATGTATTTTTCTATCATTCTGACAAGCTACTTAAGATTATGGTGTGCTGGCTTAAAGTTTATAATCTCAGATGTACTCTTTTTGCTTAACAGATGCACTTTGATTATACCCATGGAGCTTATTTTGATTATGGAAATCATACCGAGCAGGTATATGCGCTTGTCTTTCTAGTAATCAGTCTCATATTGGCTCTGTTGTTCGTATCACGACTCTTTCCGGTGCTTACATCTCAAAAGTTTTAATAGGCCTCAACCTTCACACTTTTTACCCATCACTGATTCAGATCCAGATTGTTATGGTTCAATAGTTTTGGTGGTCATGTATCTGGAAAATCTGTAGTTACCTGAGTCATATGCAAATACCATTTCTTTGACAAAAAGCTTTCTTTACCCTTTTTAGTGTGTGAGGGGTTTAGAATACCATTTGATGCGACGTCTACAAGGTAGGCATTGTTATATCCTGAAACATGAGGAGGTTACGACAGATGAAAACTGCAGGTTGAATTTTTTTTTTTTTGATAAAAAAATTGAAGGAGAAAGAAAGACGACAGTAGTACCAGACTTGTTTCTTGTTAGCTCATTCTTGATTTAACAATCCTTTTTCTTCATAGGTTCGTCTAAGTTGGCAATTAATGAAGCGGGCCAGCGATTACCCTATTCATGAGCTTGTACGAGAAGTTTCTGAGGAACCTGTGCTGAGACTGGTTCCTCATATTGGCTATGTCAGCCTTTTCCCATTTATGGGTAGGCTTATTCCACCTGTGAGTTGTCAAATCCTCTTTTTTTGTCATTCTGCTTGCCACTTTCTCATTGATGTTTGGTATTGTAAGGTTATTTTTTGTATCCACTAGGATTCATGGATATTAGAAAAACAGCTTGATCTCATTTCAAACAGAAGTACTTTATGGACCAACTTTGGACTAAGATCTCTTGCCAAGACAAGGTAATAAAAGATGTGCTCAAGCCCTTGACTGAGAGCACTAAGCTTAAAAACAAAAAGTTACTTTCAAGCTTCTTTGTTTGCCAAACATAATATTAGAAGTTACTTTTTTTCTAACAAAAGCCTTTTAACTTTTTTTCTAAAGAGTAACATTTAAGCTTAATCAAACATCTGTTCTCCATTTGATCAGAAGCCTTCTGTTTGGGTGAACTTCTGATAATGTGCCTACAAAAATTCTATTATGTCACAGCTCGTTGTACATGAAACGCAACACTGAGCATGATCCACCGTATTGGAGAGGGGCAATTTGGATGAACATGAATTATTTGATTCTTTCTTCACTTAACCACTATTCCAAAGGTACACGTTAACATGAATATTGTTTCTTGCTATAATTATTTCTTTGAAATTTGTACTTATATTTTATTCTGCAGTTGATGGACCATACAGAGAGAGAGCAAAGATTGTCTACACTGATTTGAGGGATAATTTGATAAGGTAACTGCCTCCTGGATGTCTTTAATTGACTTCTGTGCTTTTCTGGCTTCTTTGGTACGTGGGATCAGAAAATATGGACAGGATTAAGAGAGAAGGATGTTAAACTCGTGTTGTTGTAGTGGTAAAGTAGTGCAGTGCGTATCAAAACATACCCTTTGGGTATGGTGTATTCTTAGCTACCATTGATTTCTTTTGTTGCAGAAATGTGGTAAGAAACTATAATCAGACCGGCTATTTGTGGGAACAGTATGATCAAAAGAAAGGAAAAGGAAAAGGTGCACGCCTCTTTACTGGTTGGACATCGCTTGTGCTTTTGATCATGGCAGAAGCATATAACGAGTGTTAAGTACGTGCTAGCAGAAGGCAAATTCCTCTCTGCAATCACTTAAAATCAAGCAAAAATGACTTCCAGATTTGACTTGACATGTAGTGCACTTGGATTCAATATCAGCGTTAGATTACATAGTCGGAATGGCAGGACAGCATAGATACATAGAATCGTAATTTATGTTGATCCATATTAGATGTGCAGTTATATGAAAATGTTCGCTTTTGGGAATGTAATTTAATGGCAATTGAATCTTAAGTTTTGATCAGGTTCCTAATTTACTATTGTTCCATCTACAAGAAGAATGTGATAGGATACATAAGCTTCACGACCTTGTTATCCAAGTTTTCCCTCGACTATAAACTCCAAATACAGTGTTGCAAAGTACAAAAGATTTGCATGGTCGCAAGATTTTCCTATCTCAGCCTCGCGATAAATGGATGAGGAATGCAATAGTCACATTAGTTCTAGGATCCTTGTATGCATCTTGAAATTGGATTCTGTTTATCATATTGGTACAGAAAAAATGCACTACTTTTCATTTACTTCTAGACGTGACATAATTTTCCTGTTCATTTGCCAAAAAAATCTTTTAACCAGAGAAGAAAAGGAAAAGAAAAACCAAATTTACGAACTGATTGTGAATTAAAAGCTATTCTTGTTCTAATCTTTAATCATCTCAGTATCCTCAGCCATTATGATCTCCAATTCTCGGAAATCTCTTTTCATCACATTGCCAAGCCTAGCAATAGCCTCGGTTTGCTTCTGCAAGACCTGCAATGGAAAGAAAATCTTCAAATTTAAGTCATTTATTGAGCAGTCTATAAGGTGGTTGGATAAATTTAAGCTACACCTGTTGACATACAAAAAATGAGGCACAATTAAATGGTCCAAAGAATGAAGTCCAGTTAGGAAATTCGAAGGATGGACCCAAACGAGATCATATAAAAAGGGAAAATTAGGCTGTGTACCTTACTAAAATAAATATTTTGATTAATACCTTTTAATCTAATTAAACATTTTGATCAAGTAAAAATTACGTCCTAATCTAAACTATTAACTTAGACTCTCCTTTCTCTCTAGAATCACCCAAAAATGAACCAAACTTCTAGCAACTCTCGGTCGGAAAAACCACCGGAATTGGATACTGGTCGACAGCCCCTAACATCCCCTTCAACTACCAACAAACATCATCCAATTCCATCAAGTATTTCAGTTGGAATTAATGCTCAAAGTTCACTGCCCAACAATCTGAAAACGACCGGAAACCCCCACCTCCGGCCAAACCCATGGTCGCGGAACCCTACTAGCCTCTTTCCCACATCCAGACGAGATTATACATGGTGGCAATTCATTCATATCACCTCTCAAATAGGCTGAATTTAATTCTGAAAACTGCCCAGTTGCGAAGCTCGCGATTCCGCCGGCGAAGAACTCAATTACCGCAACCATCTGGTGCACCCATGGAAACGGACCACTTGGGATAGGTTCGCCTTCACCTGGCACTCCTAGCCCATGTATGGGTCAACACCAATTTTACCCACAGCATCACGAATTTGATCCAGAAATGCAGGCTGCTGCGAACTCACGAGGTGTTCTTGGGGTGCTGGGTGTTTTTGGCGGATCCTTGTGAACTCTTAGCCAACATTGATATTCAAATGAACAAATCGAAAGATGAAGTTTGGAGCCGAAAAGAGAAGTGGATAAGATAGACTGTTGGCTTGCTGCATGTGATGAAGAAAATTGGCTAGAGTATTATACTTAAGTAATCTCAAAATGTAGTTCATTAACGTCACTATGATGAATGTAGGAACAAGCAACCTGTCATTTTGGTATTTGTCGCTTTTTTTGAGTTCGTGTCACTTTTTTGAGTTTGTATCACTTTTTGAGAGAGTCACTTTTTTTAGTTTTGTCATTTTTTTTTGAGTTTGTGCCACTTTTTTTTAACTTTGCCACTTTTTTTTTTAAAAAGTTAAAAAAAAGTGGCTATTTTTATTAAAAAAAAATGACATTGTGTCACTTTTTCATTTTACATAGTATTTTTTATTTTCTAAAAACCTTTCATATGATTTTTCAAAACATCCCTAATAAAAAAGTGACAATTTTTATAAAAAGTGACATTGTCTCATTTCTTTTTATAAAAAAGTGACAATTTTTATTATTGTTTTGTTGGAATGTTGAGTGAAAAAATTTGGCAATAGGTTGGGATATTTATAGAATAAAAAAAGAAGGAAAAAAACAAAAAAGTAGCCAAAACAGCCACTTTGAAAGTTTAGTGACTGTTGCAACTTTTGAACAGTGACCATTTCGATCACTGTTTCACCAACTCAAATATCCCACGAGCTACTCGTCCATGGCGAGCTGACTTGCTCGGCTCAGGCGAGCTGACCACTTTTGTTGAATCATGATTATTGGTGTTGTACAAAGGGATTGTACTATTTTAGTACTTGTCACTGTTTTTTTAATTGTGTCACTTTTTTAAAAAAAGTGACAATATTTATAAAAAAAGTGACATTGTGTCACTTTTTTATTTTACACAGTATTTTTTACTTACTAAAAACCTTTTGCATGATTTTTCAAAACACTCATAATTTTAAGGATATTTTTGTAAGTACCCCATATAAAAACTTAAGATGGAGTTATGTCATTGAGGCCTATCATCGCTCAAGCCTACGAGAAGCCGAGACGCCCAAGATCTGGACGAGCTTGTCATCGCTCAATCTTGTGTGGGCCAAGATCTGGGCGAATATAGCGTTTTGGTTACCGCTCGAAGCAACGGTTATTGAAGAAGTTAATTCTTATCACATTCCACGATCTAAGAATCTTGGTTGCAAGGAGTTAAATGATGAGAGTAATGGTAGCGGTTGAAAACGGTAGTTTCTTGACAAGTCATCCATAATGGAGAAAGTGGGTAGTTACAAAGCGAGAAACAGTTTTCAAACGGTTCTACAAAGAAAACTGCCGAAGGAGTATAAGAGATAAAAAAAGAATTTAGAAGAGACATAAGATCAAACGATTCTCAAACAGAAAATTATGTAATTTTATTTATTTTCTTGTTAACCTTAAATTACTTTGCAAATTCAGTGTATTTGTGCCTCTTGTAGGCATTTTGCTTCGTTCATATTGTAATCTTCATCAATAAAACACCCATCGTTGGGACTTTATCTCGAGATATTGTTTCTTACAGAATCGTCTGAATCATCTTTTAATTGTTAGCGATGCTCGATTTCCATGCGAAACAATTTGACATGCCGGTGGGACAATTGGTGTTTGAAGATACGAAAAGTGAAAGCAATACGCCTCGTAAAAACTCTGATAAGGAGCCAGAAAGCCAACGAATAGTCCAGTCTGTGATCAAACGATATGAAGAGCATCAAATTGCTTTACGAACAGAGAGACAAAGTCAAAGTCGTTACGAGCCAATGACAGAGTTAAGTCTTCGAACCATGCGTGCATTGCTCGAGGAACTCACACAAGATGTCGTTGAACAGGTAAATTTACAGAATGTTCATAATATGGAAATTTTACTCAAAATGGAAATGTACACTATGACAACATGGCCAAACAACTGAACACTTTGAATGAAATCATGAATAAATTAATAGGCTAAATCTATCAACCAGTTATGCTAAGTATAGGGAACCACTTTTAAGCCAGGACGGTTATGGGACATAATTCCCCAGTCCTGGGTGCGAATCTAGGGGTAGAACCACCTTTTGGCCCATCTACTTCAAACCAGGGGAGTAGTGGAGTGACAAATTTGAATAATGGTAATGGAATATCAAACCTGGGGGTAACCCAAATGTAAGAGACAATGTCCAAGTCAATGGACAGAACACCCTACGTGTTAATGATGGTGGATATACTCAGGTTAACGGTAATAATGGTTTAAACAATAACGCTTTTACCACAAACCAATGACCAAATGTTAGGCCTCAAGTAATTCCACCAATAAATCAACCTATAGGAGTTCCATATGATATTAACATTATGTTGAGGAATCAAATTATGGAGATAGTATATGATCAAATGGCTCTTGGGACACGTCCTTTTATTAAGCCAACTTACAAAAGCCATATCCTGATTGGGTAGATCAAGCGTATCCGTGGCCTATAGGGTACAAAGTACCTGAATTTTCATTATTCATCGGTCTGGGTGAAGTTTCTACTCTGGAAGATATAGGGCGATTCACACTGCAAAGTGGTGAAGTGACCGATTATCATAAAATGAGTCTGTTCCCTAGTTCGTTAACATGCGTAGCTTTCTCATGGTTCATTAATTTGACGGCAAACTCTGTTCAAACATGGTAATAGCTAGAACAATTGTTCCACACTCAGTTTTACAAAACTGAATCCGAAGTTACTTTGCTGACTTGGCGAATTTAAGCCAAATGCCAAACGAATGAGCAGAAAGTTTCATTCAGAGGTTTAAGACATCTAGGAGCAAATGTTTTGTACCTCTGTCCGAAAAAGAATTCGTCAAAATCGCTTAAAGTTGCTTGAGTTTTGATTCAAAAAAGAAATTCCAAGACAGAATTTCCTAACCTTTTCCAATTGAGTGCTACGTGATTAGATATGAACGTTTGATAAGAGAAAAAGAATAAATGAAAAACTCTAGCAAATGGACTTATTATAAAGATCCAAACTTCGATGTTCATGCTGTTAATGACGAATATTACGATAAGACAAAAGTGTGTTTGGCTCAATTGATTAAGGGAGATGTATATACTTGTCCTATAATGGCCAAATTTAGAATATCGGGTAAAGATAGGGGTGGGCAAAAACCGACTGAACCCGCTCAAATCGCCAAAATCGAACCAACCCACCTGGTTGGGTCGATTTTTTTGTTGTTTTTACACGGGTTGGGTGGGTTGACTGTATAGGCGAGTTGGGTTTGGTTGGGTCGGGTTATGGGTTAACTCAAGAAAACCGAATAAACCCTCCCAACCCAACCCGCCACTTTAAAAAAAATAAATAAATAAAAGAAATAAAATGCCTAGAAAAGTAAAAGAAACCTAAAAAAATATGAGTAGATAGTGTAACTATAATTATCTTGGTGTATTTTAGAGGATGAGCTTATTGTTCTTCCCACAAGAAATGTAGTATAAGTTTTTAATGTTATGTTGAATGCACTTTGTAGGCTCGACTAATGAGGATTGAATAAAATAATAGATAATTTTTTTTATTATTTATTTACTTACTATTTAATCTTGTCTATTCGAATTTAGCATAATAGAAAATTGGATGACTTTAATTTTTGTTGACAAGTCGTCCCAAATCGACCAACCCAACCCGACCAATACTTGATTGGGTTGGGTTGGGTTTCAACCTTTACACGGGTTAGGTTGGGTTGGGTTAAATTTTTTATCAAATCGACATGTTGGGTTGGGTTTGGGTTGAGGCAAAAATCGACCCAACCCAACCTATGCCCACTCCTAGGTAAATATGAGCCTGTAAAAAAATAAAACAGAAAGGTTAGGGTATTCTCATTTGATGTGATCAAGTCTGATCTTACATTCGATAAATTGTATAAGGATAAACAGATAAAATTGAGTGACAACTATAAATTGTCAGACCCTAAACAAGTCAAGGGTAAAAAATATTGTAAATGGCACAATGCATGGTCACATATGACTAATAGTTGCTTGGTCTTTCGTCCTGTATTACAGGATGTTATCGAGTCTCAGTGCGGATCACATTCGAAGCTAAGAAGAAAATGGCAGTGGATGACAATCCTTTCTCATAGCCACTTGGGGTGAATATGGTAACAACGGATTTCAAAAATAAGTTGCCAAGATTCAAGTTGGTTGTAGAAGATGGGGAAGAAAATTTTGGGTCACATCCCAGTGTTTTGGAACATCAAAGGGAAGGAGCCTAGAGATGACGGAAGCATCCTGTGTACTAGATGTAAGGGAAAAGTGAATGCAAATATAGAAAGATCAGGAATGTGGCGATATCACCATCGTCCTGATGTTGTCCCAAATTTCTAGCCCGATGGAGAACAGAGTATGTCATTCTATGGAGGACCGCCTTTTGAAAGGCAGTTCAAATCGACAAACGATGGGAGAACATTCAGGCCTCAACCTCGCTAACCAAATGTATGACATTTATTCCAGTATAACGTAGGAAGGGTTGTACCCTTCAATGAAATGATCAGAACTCAACAAAGGCATTTTTAACGGAATTATGGACGAATGATGAGGCCATAGCAGAGATCGTCACGTCCTAAGGCGCCTAAATTGCTTGAGGTGGCTAACAAAAATGTTCTTGAAGATAATAAAGAGGCCGGTATGGGCAAATCAATGGAAGAGTTACCAAAAAGTTTTTCCGGGAGATCAAATTTTGAGTGTGGGAAGAAAGATGAAGAAGATCCAGAGCGACCCCTCACTATTCAGTTCGGTACATTACGTCCTGTCATGGCTAATACTTATTTACTAGCCAATGAGTTCAAAAGGAAAATGAAGAGGAGGAAATGGAGGATAATGAGGAAGAAGCATGTGTGCTGGAATGTGAAGAAGGCCAAACATTTAGGGAGATATATGATGAGAGGATGATAGTATGACGGAGATTGAAGAGGAAATTGACTTATAAGCAGAAAGGAAAAGAAGAGGAGTGTCGCGCAACACTTTATTGAAGCAACTGCATCAAGAAGGTGTCTGCGAGGTAGATTTGTTGGGGGAACCATCTGGGAGTTCTTTTGACTACTATGTATTATATGGGATGTCCAAGAGAAAGGTGAGAGTGTCTTGCTCTGAGAAGTATGTGTCACTTCCAAGAATATTGCCTTCCCCTATAGGTTGGATAACTGAAGAAGAAGCACTAGAAGAAAGTGAGGAAGAAATCCAAGAAGTGGAAACTTAATGTGAAATACTGCATGTTGACCTGTTACAAGGAAATAATTCAACGGAGGACAAACATGAAGTGGAAATAGATGCAGCTGAAAATGTCATCTTTAAGAGACTAACTATGAAGTTGACCAAAGACTTGAGGGCATTGTACGTGAAGGCCTTAGTCAATGGTATGCTTGTGGCAAAAGTGCATATCGACAATGGAGCAGCTATAAATACCATCCCGTCTAGAATGATGAGAAAATTTTCAAAGATAGAAAGTGATATAATCCCAACAGAAATCATTCTCAGAAGTTTCAATGGAGGAGCAATTTCAGCTAAAGGGGTGATGCCACTGGACATAACTGTGGGATCAACTACTCGACCACAATCTTTTTTGTGATAGATGGTCCTACTAGTTACAATGTGCTACTAGGAAGTGATTGGATTCACGGGATTCGTTGCATACCTTCATTGCTCCACCAATGCTTGGTTTTTTGGAATAACAAAGGGGAGGCAGAAGTGGTGCAAGCAGACCATAGGCCATTTGTCGCAGAAGTAACTTAGTAGAAAGGTTCATGCACGAAGGAAATTATGGACCTGCCAGGGTGGTTCAAGATGGGGAACATACTCAAATTGTCGCACAGATTGAAGAGTCATTTTCAGTAGATGCGCTTATTGAAATGTTCAATCAAATGAGGCCAAACATAGTGGCCCTTGAAGAGCCAGTAATTGGCAAAAAGATAATCATGGAACTCTAATGAGTGGTTAGTAACAAGAAAATATGGCCGATATCCAGGCCTTCAAAGCCAAATTAATGGCTTTCAATAAGGAATGTAAAGAAAAGACAAAAGAAGAAGCAGGATTAAAGACATTGAGAGACAAATTAGCAGTGTTCGAGTTGGAGTAGAATATTGGCCAAGAAGTCAACAAGTAGATTGCTTAGAAGAGGAGGTGCCTATAAGGAACCTAGATGATGAAGTAATGAGGATCACAAAGTCCGGGCATACTCAAGCACAAGATCCTTCGATAAAGGTGAACATTGGCGACAAAGGGGAAGATCACCAAACGTTTGTCAGCCAAATGCTTAGTTAAGAGGTAAGTAATAAATTAATCGCTTTATTAAAAGAGTACCATGATTGTTTTGCTTGGGAATATGAATACATGTCTGGTTTAGATAAAAGTTTGGTCGAACATAGGTTACCAACTAAACCAAATTTTAAACCTTATAAACAATCTCCTACGCGTTTTTCCCCCAACGTACTGTCTGAGGTAAAGAAAGAAATAGAGCAATTGTTAAAAGTGGGTTTTATTAGAACAGCCGATACGTTGAGTGGTTGTTTAATATCGTGCAAAAAAAGGGTGATATAAGAGTGTGCATAGATTTTAAAAATTTAAATTTTGCAACGCCCAAAGACGAATATCCAATGCCTACGGTGGATTCTTTAGTAGATTCAACTTCCAGACATGTAATGTATTCTTTTATGGATGGATATTTTGGATATAGAGCTTGTTTGAGAGGAATTTTAATCCAATTAAATTGAAAATATAGCAGTTATTGGGTCCCACTCGTCTAATAAAAGTCAACAATAACGGCTAGTTTTTCAATTTTAATCCGATTTTAATCTCTACCAAACAAGCTCATAACCAAATTTACATAGTTGAATAAGATGTACATAAAACTGACTTTATGTGCCCTGGGGCTTTAGGATGCTATGAATTGGTAGTTATGCCTTTCGGCTTGAAAAATGTAGGGGCAACCTATCAAAGGGCAATTGACCTAATTTTTCATGTCATTATAGGTAAATTTGTTGAAGTATATGTAGATGACATAGCGGTCAAATCCATTAAAGAAGAACATTTTGAACAATTAAAAATGCTCATTTGAGCGAAGAGGTAGTACAAACTAAAATTGAATCATTTGAAATGTGCCTTTGGTGTTAATGCAGGGAATTCCCTTGATTTTCTAGTGCACGAAAGATGGATTGAACTTGATAAAAATAAAGTAAAGGCCATTTTAGAGGCTAAACCGCCTGGTAATAAGAAAGAATTGCAAAGATTTTTAGGCCAAGTAAACTTTTTGAGACGTTTTATCTCTAATTGTGAAGGGCGAACGAAAGCTTTTTCGCTTCTTTTAAAGCTGAAAAATCAGGACGAATTCGTCTAGAAGGAAGAACATCAAAAGGCCTTTGACAGCTTGAAGGCATATTTTTCAAGTCTGCCAGTGTTAGTATCCAAGGACGGCCAATGAAATTGTACGTATCGGCTGAGTAAGAGTTGATAGCTAGAATGGTCGCGCAAGAAGACCAATTTGGTGAAGAAATGACGATTTATTATTTGGGTAGACAGTTAACGAAATGTGAATGTAATTACTCTACTATTGAAAAATTGTGTCTAGCTTTATATTTCACATGTACAAAACTGAGAGCTTATTTGCGGCCTGTAACTGTTTACTTAGTTTCTAAAGTAAATTTAGTTAAATATATGTTTTCTCGCCCTATTTTACACCAAATGATAAGCCTTAAGACTTGGTATTATTGGAGTTTGAAATACAATATATACCACAACAGGTTGTTAAAAATTAAGCATTGGCTAACTTTTTGGCCGATCATCCATGTCTTGACATGCCTAAAGAAATTGAATTGGAAATTGATTCATTTGAATTAAAACCTTGAGTTTTATATTTTGACGGATCAAAAACTTCTAGAGGTTCGGGGTAGGAATAGTTTTAATAAATCCTCTAGGGATTTGTTATAAATTTGCTTTCACTTTGGATAGAATGTGTACTAATAATCAAGCTGAATATGAAGTATTGATTGTGGGTTTAGAGATGTTACTAGAGTCGGCAATAAAGAATGTAATTATTAGGAGCGATTCCCAATTAGTGGTTTACCAATTGATTGGTGATTTTAAATGCCAAAGTGATCCTGTCAACATGAAATCGCCCAAGAATTATTAGAAAAGTTTGATCAAGTGGAGTTTCAATACGTTAACATGATATATAATGACCTAGCGAATGAATTGGCTTAAATGGCTTCGCGTTATTCAAATGTGCTAAATTTGGAATTCACTTGTGAATATGGAGTAATATTGCCTGTAGTACAAAGGAGGGAGAGAAGGATTGAGATTCATTGCATAAAAAATGGAGATACAATAGATTGGAGGGCAGAAATAAAAAGATTTTTGAAAAAACCTGACAAAGAGAGTAATAGGAAAATGAAGTTACAATCATTGAACTACATATTGATAGATGATGAGCTATTTAAGAAATGCTCAGATGGTGTGTTATTAAAATGTGTGAGTTCGCAAGAGGCCAAAACGATCATGGCTCAAGTGCATGAAGGAATATGTGGAGCCCATTAAGTTGGTCAAAGAATGAGATGGTTGATTGTTAGGAGTGGATACTTTTGGCCCAAAATGAGATAATTGTGCATTTAGTACACAAATAGTTATTTAGCATGTCAAAAGTATGGTCCAATACAAAGAGTGTCAGCAAGAGAAATGACGCCCATTATTAAACTTTGGTCGTTTAAAGGTTGGGCGATAGACTTGATAGAAAAGATTTATCCCCCATCGTCCAAACAACATACCCGTTTATAATAGTTGCGACTGATTTTTTCACTAAATGGGTAAAAACAATACATTTAAAAGAGATTTCTCAGAAAAATATTATAGACTTTATTTGTGACCACATTATTATTAAATTTGGGATTCCACAAACTTTAATGGTGGATTACGAAACTTCTTTAAATGGAGATCAAGTGAATGAATTTTTGAGCGAGTTTGAAATTAAGCTAGTGAACCCTACCCAATATTACGCTCAATCTAATTGATAGGCTGAATCTTCTAATAAGATTCTAAAAAGTATCATAAGGAAAATGATAAATGAAAATGCCAGAAATTGACATGAATGTTTAAATAAAGCCTTAAGAGCTTACATGACGTCACCACATTCAAGTACCAAAATAACTCATTTTCAACTTATTTATGGACAAGAAGCTGAGTTGCCTATGGAAATCAATGTGCAGTCAATTAGAGTAGGCTTACAAAATGAATTAAGTGATGAAGAGTATGCCGAATCATTAGCCCAAAATTTATTGGAATTTGACGAACTAAAGTTGGACGTCCTAAATAGATTGCAGGTTCAAAAACGAAGAATAACTAAATTTTATAACAAAACAGTAATAGACAAATCTTTTAGTTTAGGCGAATTGGTTTGGAAGACAATACTCCATTTGGATGGCAAAGATCCAAAGTATGATAAATGGTCACCCAATTGGGAGGGACCATATAAAGTGAAAAGCGTATTGCCTAATAAAGCTTACAATTTGGAAGATTTAGATGACACGAAGCATATGAGGTTTATTAATGGTAAATATTTGAAAAATATGTTCCTTCCATATGAGAAAGTGAACAAATAGAAGAAAATTATATGCACGAGTAAACAAATAAAATGAGTTGGACGATTATATCTAAATAAAATAAGAGCGAAACACATTCAAATAAAATATTTTATTATCAAATATTCTTTACAAACCAAGAGGGGCAAAATACAAATAAGCCATAGTTAGAAGCAGACTATCATGGTTCTTCTATCAACTACTACAGGAAAATGGGTAAATTGGCTCTCGTTGCCTTCCTAAATGCATTGCTGTAATGGCAGACTAGTAGTCGTAGAAGCACTCTCAACAAGCAATTGTTTCACGTCAAGAAAAGGGTGCTGAGAAGACCTTTATTGACGAGAGAATATTTCCTATATCTCCCATACCAAAGAAAATATCAAGACAAATGGTGAAATCGGGAAAAGGTTAATGGTTCATCTCTGTTGAAAAAGGAAATAATTGATCAATCATTTGAATGGCAGATGATGGCAACAACCTGGTTTTGTGGAGAATAAGGATGAAGATGACGAATGTGTAACAAAGACGCAACCTTATAGAGGCTTGAAGGCGAATGGACAGAATGCGAACGGTCATATACATGCATAGTAACCGAAATTGAAGGTCCAAATCTTGGGGAGTGTACAAAGGGAAATACCAAAAGTTTTATTTCGTATAAAGATCTCACAAGGGAAATGTGCATGAATATGGCACAAGGTTAGTAATTAAATTTTTGGGGAGTGTTAATCATGCTATTTCAGAAATCTATGCAAAGGCCATCACACAAGTAAATAAAATGGTCATTCCATTAAATGAACTCGGCTGTCATTGCATTGTAGCCAACGGTGGCTGCTATCATGAAATTAAAAGAACCAGTGTGAGACGTAATCGTCCTACAAGAAAGCTCAAAATATAGTTACAGCTTGCCCTAAAGAGAACGTATTTGTTCTCTAAGCTTCTCCCATTCGTTGTGTTGCTCATTGGAAGTGGTAGATAGGTCGTCATAAGTTCCTCATCAACTTCCAATTTCAAATAACGCTCAAGCAAAGATTTGTCTCGCTCAACTTCTTGGGAAGCATTACGCTTCTTGGCGACCAACCTAGCCCTACAGTCGTCTATCCTTACTTGAAGTTCCTTCATCTCTGCAACCAGGCTCATCATCAACGAATCTTCAACCATAACTCCAGAGATGATTTCGGTTAGAGTGCTCTTGGTCTTCTCGATCTCTTGAAGTAAAGACTCCTTTTCATTTACAGCATGAATGTACTGAGTCTTTTTAGCTTTTAACTCTACATTCCTGGCTAGCAAAGCGCTTATCTCTGAATGGATAATCTTCAACGTCAGCTTAAAATCAGACGAAATCTTAAGCGAAGGAAGCTCAAGTGCTCGATCCATTTTTGCACTTAGAACCTCAAACTTATCCCTTTGACTAGAAGCACTGGCATTGTTGATATCCATATCCATAAAGGAAACATATTCAAACACTGATTGCTTGAGAATGTTCATATTTTCCTCTGAGAATGCAGCAGAGAAAGTAGAAGGACGACTGGCTGAAGAGGAACGAGAGGTACCGCTTGCCATTACCTGTTCCCAAGAAGTAAACAAATTCTGAATGGAACACAAAATGGCGTCAATGTCCTGTAAATGAAAAATGCAAGCGTTTAGCATTTTAATTACATTGAACGAAATGAAGATGAAAGACGAAACAAATGTTACCTCATCATTAGCTTTGGAAAACTGGGGCACATTACTGGTTGATTTGACCACCTGTGGGGACTTCCCTTTGTGTGAACAAGCAGGCCCTTCCACAACGGGCATATTTATGGGAGTTTCTGCAAGAATTAGGTGATAATGAGTTAAAAGGCCAACAACATAAACAAGGAGAAAGGCCATAAACTATGTATTACCTGCCGGTTCAATACGTTGGGGGGGTCAGCTCCCTGGAAGGGTCGAAGTTCTCCAGTTGGCTGTGCGATAAAAAACTCTTGGACTATGGGCATCTCCTTAGGTAAAGTCCCCTTGTCAGAGGACTTAGACAGAGAAGCTTTGGTGAAAGGTGGTGGAGCAAGAGTCGGTAAAGGCAGAGTCTTCAGAGGAGAAGTTGTGCTTTTCTGGAAGATCCAGGTAAAACATTAACATATGAATATGAAGGATTTTTTCATGAATAAACAAACTTGATTACCTATCTCCCGATGACGAGAAGGGCATCATCATCATCATCGTCGTCGTCGTCATCGGGCAGACCTGACGAAACTGAAGCTGGCTGCTTGCGGCTGGGAACACCTTAGCTGTTCCAGTTTGAGCAGGTAGGGAACTAGATGGAAGAGTAGGATGTTTAACACGAGCAGGTGGGGGGTTTCGAAGGAGAAGCAGGGTTCCTAACAGATACAGAAATGAGAGGAATAAGAGAAATGGAAGGAGTCCCCGACCTTTCCAGCTAGTGGAAAGCGTGGTTAACATCAGTTGCGAACAACCTACGCTTCACGGATGGCCAGAATTGTTTAAAAAGAGGGTGAACAACAAAAGTGGGATTAAAAGGGGCCAAGGAGAAATCGTTTGTCAAAAGAGTATTACGGGCATCAATTGCATGTGCCTCTGTTTTATTGATAGTATGAAAATGGTCCGTCAGACTTTTGGAAAAATAGGGAGGAACCGACCACGTTTTGTAATACCCCAGACCAAGAAAGTTTAAGAGATTTGATAGGTACTACTCATACCACAAGGTGCACCTTCTTTTCCGGAAGTCCATCGTTGGAAACTCCACAGTTAAGCGTGCTTGGCTTGGAGCAATTCTATGATGGGTGACCCCCCTGGGAAGTTTTCTCGGGGAGCGTGCGAGTGAGGACAAAGCATGCTGAAAAGACCCATGTTGGTACAGTGAGGACAGTACGTCGTCGATCTAATGGCCAGGACAGCCCGTTAAGTGGGACCCGGGTCGTTACACGTTTGGCCAAAACCAAGTTGACGGGCAAAAAACTGAGGAACATATATCTCAACCCCTGCCTTAGCGTTTGTTCCGGTTAAGATGTCGTGGAACAATTCTTTCCCAGTCAAATATTGAGCTCAAATGGGAAAAAAGGTGCTCACATCATCCATAGTAGAAGGAGTATGCACATAGTTTGGAATTGAGTGAGTAGGAAAAGGAAACAAGGAAGAGATTGAATTCAAGTTATAAAAGAATGAAAAAACGTCCTTATTGGACATATTAACAGGGCTCAATTGGTTGATGGCCAGCCCGTAACAACTAATAGATTGAGAAGGAGTGGATGGAGCACCAAGTTATGGAAAATATGCTCTCAACCACAATTGAGCGAGCCAAAGAGGCCCGCTGCCAATAGGAGATGCACCATTCCTTAACTAATATTAAAGGGAAGTCATGCCACTATAAAAGGTGGCTAGGAATAATGAATAAAGATTTAAAGGCCTACCACGCGCTAGTTTATGCGCTATGGGTAAATAACTCATGGAAGGTTTAACGCTGGGCACACAAAGAATGTATTTACAAAGCCAAACTTGAAGAAAAGCAACACACTCAGCGTGAGTAGGTTCAGCACCAGAATTATTATAAAGCTCCTACATGCCCGAATAAGAATCAGTGAATATTTTCTCAAATTTTGGGGCAGTGCTAATAACCAAAATGGCAGGAGAAATGGTGTCACCCAAAGGTGAAAGGTTTAATAGGGCTCCAACATTTCTCAGAGTAATAGACATTGGGTCAAGCGGGAAAATAAAAGTATTATACTCAGAAGACCAAAAACTTAAAGCAATAGGGAAAAGCACGGCATCATAGATTGGGGACGGAAAGTGATTTCTAATAAATTCGAAATCCTGGCGTAGGGCCATGATTTACCATACGTGATGTCACATGCGAAAAGTAGTATCAGTTTTGGGCCAAGTACGAATACTTTCTCGCGGATTGGCTTTAGTAGCGAAGAGTTCAGAAAATGAGGATCTTGAATGCAAGGGAATAGCTGGCCCACCGCCGCTTGCCCAACAAATTCATCATCATTAAATGACGGGCCTAGGTAGAATTTATGGAGGTCAGGGTTAGCTGGTGAAAGGGAAGCGGGATTTATATACGGCTTGGTGAGGAGGTTTTGGAAGTCTTCGAAGCTAAGGGAGTTGTCGGAAGAGCTCTGTGAAGTCGCCATTTGCTACAAATTACAGTATTGGTGGGGATTTTTGAGAAGCGTAGTAGAAAAGCAAGAAGATGAACAGTGATCTTTATAGGTGAAAGAAAAGCGCGCAATACAAGATGTGGGTATAATGGCACGATAAAGTGGCGTGCCCTTTGGTTTATAGGAGTTGGGTGATATTACACTTTTCAGGATGTAGAGGATTACCGCCAAACGAAAATAGTTATTGGGATTCTCTGCCCTTTTTGGGATTTCAAGCATTACTGGAAAATACAAATGAAGAATATGCCATAAGATTAATAATTGATATTAATTTTGCCATGTTGGGGGGTAATTGTTGACATACAAAAAATGAAACCCAATTAAATGGTCCAAAGAATGAAGCACAGTTAGAAAATTCGAAGGATGGACCCAAACGAGACCAAATAAAAATCCAAGATGGAGTTATGTTATGGAGGCCCATCATCACTCAAGCCTACAAGACGCCTAGATGCCTAAGATCTGGGCGAATATAGCGTTTTGGTTACTGTTCGAAGCAACGGTTATTGAAGAAGTTAATGGGTGATCTTATCACATTCCACGATCCAAGAATCTCAGTTGCAAGAAGTTAAGTGATGAGAGTAATGGTAGCGGTTGAAAACGGTAGTTTCTTGACAAGTCATCCATAATGGAGAAAATGGGTAGTTATAGAGTGAAAAATAGTTTTCAAACGGTTCTACAAGGAAAACTGTCAAAGGAGTACAAGAGAGAAAGAAGAATTTAGAAGAGACATAAGATCAAACGACTCTCAAATAGAGAATTATGTAATTTTATTTCTTTTCTTCTTGTTAACCTTAAATTACTTTGCAAATTTCAGTGTGCTTGTACCCCTTGGAGGCATTTCGCTTCGTCCATATTGTAATCTTCATCAACAAAACACTCCTCGTTGGGACTCTGTCTCGAGAGGTTATTGTTCCTTACACAATCGTTCGAATCATCTTTTAATTGTTAGAGATGCTTGATTTCCACGCGAAACAATACCACTTGCATGTCAGCAAGACTTTGTTCGTGGATGTTAGTTGCTCCTGGAAGACAAAGAGAGCCACCATTAAGGCCATTTCCTTGAACTTGAGAAATAGCGAGCAGATTTTGGACCCTTCGAGAAAGTTCCGCTCCAGGTCCTTTTAACTGCAAGGTAGTATACTAGTCAGTGCCGTCACTTGTTTCAGTCCATATAAGTACAAGGCATTCAGCAAGATCAAATTATAAACAACCTGTCGAGTTATTGCAGCCAATTTCTCCTCCAATTTCGCTTCTCCTTTCATTAGTGGTAACCGGTAACCTTTACCCTCCAGAGCCTCCACTATTCTCATTACCTGTTTATCATATCACGTGCAATCTTATAACAATAGGACGAGACATAGATGCAGAACTTATAGGCAACTACGCATGCATTCACTAGTTCAGTTCCTGATTATCTCAGAGAAAAATCATAATGCCCCAGTAATGACTCAGAGATTATAAGGAAAAAGACCAGCACGACCACTATCAGATATAAAAGGCTAACCCATGTTCTCACCCTTAAAAGATGCCTTTGGAAAACTTGCTCTTTTTGTTGCATCCTTTGAATCCGAGGAAGAGTATCAACTTGAAAATGCCTTAGGAGCTGCACTAATCAAAGGTTATAAAGGTACATGTTAAATCACAGAAGCACAGAATGGGAAAAACAGACAAGCATACGAACATTATGGAGACAATACCATCTTCACATTGCTCCGTGTCATCTTTAATCTATTGGAATCTGAGAGTATGACTTCATCTTGAAGCTGTATCAGCCCAATTTGAATGTTTTATCAATCAGTTTTCAAGAATTATGAACACAAATATGATTGCTCTTGAGAGAGAAAAATATAATACTAGAGAGAACAGGAAACCATATTATGAAATGACAATCGAGCTCTTGGTAATCATAATAACAATAATATGATGAATAACAGCTAAAGATGGGCCCCGAAACAGAGTACCCCACTGTTATGTAGATTTCTCATTTAGCTAAATTTTTAAAAAATATAAACTAGTAATCTTTACTAAATTTGAGATTTATTTATTTATATCTATTGTTGAGGAGATGGAGAGATCCCTTGAAAGCGTAAGGAACATAACATGTGACTTCTCCTTCATAGTAGTTGCCATTTCAGTTCAAGCTCACCAAACTAGTTTCTCTAATTTAGCAGTTTCATTCTTATTTCAACACGTTGGGCCATTATTTAGATTGTTTACTAAACTTTAATGAGGAGTTATCTAATCACAGCAATTCAATTTTATTATATCAAAGACACTACAAACGCAATGCATGCTTCATTTGTTTTCTTATGATCAGATACATTACAGCAAACAATACTTTTCCATTATATTTAGTAATCTTCTTGTTACCCATAGCACACTGCCTAAACCTATACTTTCACACTTATCTACTTCCAAATTACAGTATGAAGTTCTATCATAAATGACAAATCTGATCGTAAAAAGTTTATAACAGGAAGTTACATGCTTGAAGATGATAGCAATCACACAGGAACAATGACAAAGAAACTGATGATCATATGCCAGTGAAATATCTGGCCCGGACTACACGCGCTTTCTCATTCAGTTCATACACAAAATGACAGAAATCTAAAAACCTACCATACCACATGGTCATATACGAGTGAAGAAAATGTCATTAAGAGTGTGTTTGGTAGGGATTTTTGGGGAAAAAATTGATTTTTGAATAGTGATATGATGGGAAATGTGTGGTTGAAAAAGAAGAAAAAAGTATTGATGTGATGGAAAATATTATTTTATTGAAAAATGTGTGGTTGAAAATGAGAATTGATTTACTGTAGAAAATGAAAAGTTTTACCAAACAGGCTCTAAGTTATAAACTAGGAAGCTCAGGTATCAGCAAGATTTCAGAGTCTAAATTAAAACAATCAACCACGTTCAAATTCGGCACGTACATTTTTTCAAAGAATACACCAAAGTCCTTAGGATAAGAACTTCAATCAATAATGAAAATTTACTTCTCTTTTGCATTTGATCGTGTCTAGAAAATTCTGCAGGTTTATTCATAATTTGTAGCTCAAAAGGGGCAATCTGCAACAACAATAAGGAGCTTCCAACTCAAACTAAAATTTCTATTTGGAATTAATATATCAAGAATTAAGAGCAATTTTCTACAAAAATGTTTTTGCAAAATAAAATTTCCTTGGTAATTATCTTTAAATGTCACAAGCAGCTAACAGCCAGCTAAAAGAAGAACTTTAGAACCCGTTTGTTTCTGATTAAAATCAAATTTTAATCTAAGTCAAACAATCAATATTAACCACATTTTTCATGGGTCCCACAACTTTTCAACCACATATTTCAAAAATTTATATCACAATCTACTAAAAATTTAATTTTAATCCCCACCAAACACCCCCTTAGTTAATATGGTAGTTCTTTCTTAATCTCAGCTTCACAGATTAGCTGATGTAGGGATGACAAAAAAGTTTGCTGGCTCGGCCCGAAAAAGCCCGAAATGGGCCCCGGCTCGAGCTCGGTTCCACTGAGCCGAGGCTCGGGCCGAGCCCCATTTTGGGGCATCGGCCTGGGCCGGCTCGTGTCACGGGCCGTTTTGGCCCGTACGAGCTGCCCTTTAAAAAAATAATAATAATAAAGCAATGCTAGAAGATAAATAGCTGCCTGCTTGTGCAGGTAGCTATTTTATATGCATGTAAGTAACTAAAAAAAAAAAAGGGGAAATTAGGTCAAGTACGGTTTTGATGCTAAAAAATTGATTAATACATTTGCATCTTTTTACTTTTCCCGACACGTATTTAATGCGGTAAAGTGGCGCATTATTTTCTTATTGTTAAGCACCTCCACGTGCGTAATTATTTCCTTAATTATTATTATCTTTATTAATGTGGATTTATCAATTATATTAACAAAAAAAATCAAATTCATCAACAATAGGAACAGCCTCTAATTTTCTTATTTTCTTCACCCTGTTTTAATAAAATACTTGTATGGTTCATTGTGTAACATCTGAGTCTCAAAATTAGGGGTGAGCAAAAAAATCGAAAAACTAACCAAAACCGACCAAACCAAACCGACTCGGGTCGGTTTGACACAGTTATTGGTTTGGTTTGGTTTTATTTTAAACAAAATCATGGTGGTTCGGTTTTGTCATGGTTCAGTTTTGTCACTTTTCTTTTTGTCACATTTTTTCAGTCGCATTCTTGAAATTTTTATCACTTTTTTAGTAACAAACATCATTTTTAATAAAAGATAAATTGTATGTATTTAATAAAAAGATGATACAAAACTTTTAAAGTGACATTGTGTCATTTTTTTAAAAAAAGTGACAATTTTATCACTTTTTTGTGTGTTTGTAACTTTTTTCCCGCTACTTTTCTGAATTTTTTTTCACTTTTTATTGTTTGTTACTTTTTAAAAATTTCTCACTTTTTTTATAACAAACATATGTTTTGATTGGTGTTCTGTTACCTTTTTAAGTCTTTGTCACTTTTTTGAGTTTGTATCACTTTTTGAGTGTGTCACTTTTTTTGAGTTTGTGTTATTTTTTTAAAAAGTGACAATATTTATAAAAAAAGGTGACATTGTGTCACTTTTTTATTTTACACAGTATTTTTTACTTCCTAAAAACCTTTTACATGATTTTTCAAAACACCCATAATTTTAAGGGTATTATTGTATGTACTCCAAAAAAAAAAACCTGAGCTGGCTCGGCTCCTGCCTGCTAAAGCTCGGGCCACGTTTTTTTGGTCGAGCTTTTGCTCGGTTAGGGCCAAAAAAAGCTCGGCCCTTTTTGACTCGAGCCGAGCCCCAACTTCGAGTTTCGGCTCGTTGCCATGACTAAGCTAATGCATTTAAGTATTCATCTAAATGCTCATGTCCTTCAATTTTGACAAATAATTGTGGCAGCAACTCATTGTAGGAGACTTGTGTATAAAGTGTTGGAATACGGAAGCAGAATTACCCAAAAATTTAAAAATTCTTTAATTCAATAAATAAGAACGTCTAAATGTTCATGTGTATGTTATATTAAGAATAAAATATTCAAATTTTTTACCTAAATTCAATGATTGATTCCTAAATTAATTCTGAATCACGAACTTTCAACTTTTTGGATCACGAGCTTTCAGTTTTTTAATTCTAAGAAGTTGATACTCCAAATCTTCTATGGTATCCTTCAAAGTGGAGACTACACCGGTGGATTGATACATTCTTTTAATTAAATCAAGAAACTAATTTTTTAACTGGACGTATGAATTATGTATTATGATTGTTCTTGGTTTCTATGTCTATTTAGTCTCTATTTATAGAGATAAAGATGTTTCAAATCATGTATAATAATAATTCCAATTTCAAATAAAAGTCTTAATTAAAATTCAAGTAGGAGTTTTAATTAAAATCCACATCCAATTAGTTTAAATTTAATTACATGTGTAGCCCTAGAACTTCAATTACAATTATAATTAAATTTACAACAATTACAACTAAGTAAAATTTATTGTAATTACAATTAAGCCCAAAATTTTTATTATAGTTATAATTAAGTCACAATACTTTATAAAGCTATGATAGGGACCAGATTGGACATATATTATCCAAACTTCAATAATTAGATCATGTCAAGTCGATACTAGATCACCCAATCTAATTGTCAATCTTTACTTTTTCCACCAATGGCAAAAGACTGAATTCTCAGAATATATAAGATCATAGAAGTCAATAAATCTGTAATATTTTCTTTTGATCTGTTGTATATGTATTTTATCCATGTTTGGGAGTCAATAATTAGGTATGAGCATAAATAACTATTTTGTTCTTCTAATTATTCTCACTAACTTAAGTACCATTTTCTTCAATGATCTGGTGAACAAACTACAGATATCGAAATTTAGCCGTCGCTAAGCATTGAACTCATATTTTAGCCGTTTAACTAAAATAACTTAAATAGTCACTCTACCCATTTTTCAGGACGACGATTTCCGACATGAATTCATGTTCACTACTTCGCTCATTCTCAAGTTCCCAACTCACTGAGATATTTGATCAATCAAATTGATCTCACCCATTTGTGAATCAAATAACCATTAAAATCACGAAAATACATACATACCTCTATCAAATGATTTAAATGAAATACATGACGATCAAGTAGAATTTAATTTTCTGCACGGTCATGCTATAAATGAAACTAGACACATGGTCCATTCAATATACTCCAAGTGTACTAGTGTCATCTTTAAATATTTCTGTGATAAAGATCAATCACAAACCCGAATAGTGAATCAATCAACACTATAACTTTCCAGTACAAGGTGCTATTGTAATGTCCCGAATTTTATATTCTTCATTTTGTTGATGTAGCCCATTTAAGAAACGAACTATGGAAGCTCGGCCCATTTAAGGTTATGAAAGTACAAGCCATGAGTTATTTATAAGCCCAATAATTTAAGACATTAAGTTTAAGTAAATTTGATTACAAAGTTTTAATGAATAATTGGGTTGCCACAATGGTCATTTGCATGGTATTTCATATAGGAAACCCAGGTTCGAATTACTAATAAAGTATTTTATAAAATTATTTTTGAAAAAAAAAAAAATAAACTCCTTATTGTTGCACATTAAGAACAATTATACCAATTTAATTGGATGGAATAATTGTTTCATTAGTGAACATTCATAGAGATAAGTTACAATCATATGAATAGTTCATTTTCTTAATTTTTTTTTACTATGTAATTGTTTTATAAAACTTTTCATAAGAATTATATTTTTAATGGGCTTAAAACTCTTTCAATTCCTATTTAAAGACTCAATTTAACAAAATTAATGATAATATAACTCTCCATTTAGTTTTTCACTAAAAAGGGTGGTTACAAAAATAGGAAAATCATTTTTTAACTACACCTCCCCTCAAATCCGAAAATTACGCTTATTTTCTCAAAAATAAATATCTTTATGTTAAGTAAAGTTTAAAAGAATAGCAAGGGTGTGAAGAAGAGAGTGCACGCTTTGATCAAGGAAAATAATTTTCAAAAGAAAGAAAAACATAGAAGATAAGTAGATTTCTTAAAGTCTCGGGTGCCATTGGGAAACAATATTCACCGTTCAAATTCATCCATTTCAAAGTTTCAAATTAAGGTAGGTAGAGGTGCAAGTGTATATTTCGTTTTCAAATTATAATTTTTCATTAACAGTTTGAATGAATTGGTACTTCCAGGTATGGTGCTTCAGCACGACTATAGTTTGAATGATCATTTTCCGGCTCTATGTATTATGATAATGCTATAGAAATTGGATTTTGCCAGAAATCCCTATACATGCGACGGTTGATTTGATATGCTTGGTGTGTGGATGATGGTAGAAGATGATGCAACATGCTATGGAGATGCCGATGACTTAAAATTTTTAATTCGATTATGCAACATTTATGTTTTTCTTTATTTGATTTCTATGAACATCATATGTGGAACTATTCTAAGAACATTTTTATGAATAAGTTACGTTTAAAAGTAGTTATACGTTATAGAAATTAACTTACAAGTCACAATTTACCACAAAAGAAAGTGTTAGCGATTTAGTGTTACTGTTTTTCCAAAATTTTCAGCTTCTACCCTTCACTTTAAAAATTCATAACTCAATCGGTACTTAAAATTTTTGGACAAAACCAGTGGCATTTGATAGCCTCATGGATTAGCTACTGAATAAAGTCAAAATCATGTCAATCCGACGTCTGTAGAATTTTATATGTTATTTTAAGTAAGCTGTGATGGGTTACCTTCTAAACTGAGTCGCTGTGAGGTTTTGAAAAAAATATTTTAATACCTCATATGTTGCCTGCGGAAGCTGATTTTTGGATATGTCATAATATAAAGAATTTCCTACTTTAAAGTTTCGAGGTCGATAACTATGCAAACAAATTTATTTTTGAAATTGCCACCGAGATAGAAAACAAAAGCAGCAACGTTTATTTTTCATTTTTTTCCTAGAATTTCACGTTAATAATGTAACTTTATTTTTAAGAAATTATTAGATAATCTCTTAATACGAAATGATGTTATTTAGAATTAAATAATTCTCGAATTAAATTCTTAAGTTAAATTTTTATGCTTTCCGCTAAAAGTATAGTTAATTATTTTATTAAGTCTACGGGAAAAGTAAAGTTAATCTAGTGACGTTTCGATCCATACGGGTCGAGGCGTTACAGCATGGTATCAGAGCACGAGTTTAGTCGATTATGTAGACTTAGCGTATTTTGTTTATTTCTTAACTACAAAGGGGGAAATTAAAAATGAGAAAAATGAAATATTTAAGGCACTCCTCGACATCTCGCATCCATCAGTCGATCTCATCCTACGACCTAGGTATGTTTAACTAAGCAAAGTGTAAATTCTTGTTATAAAACGGTCATGATTCTACAGTCATGGTTTCCATGTTTCGCTACATTTTATATTTTTCTTTATGTATATTTTGTATGCAAAGATAAAAGTAATTTGAAAAAAAAAGTATGTTATTTTAAAATACGTGTATTGGGCTAGAACTGAAAGTTGTGGGTCGTAAATGGCAAATGAAAGACAAGATTCTAGGAGAAGGAATCATATCAGTCAATATGAGATAGATATCCGAGCTTATCTAGATTTTGAGGTAGATGAATCTGTAGACCTTGACAATCACATACGAAACATGTGCTAGCATTGAAAAAAAAATCAGTTCCGATCAAGTTTAAAAATAATTTCGTTTTTTTAAAGTATTCTGGTATTTGTAAATGAAGTTAATGAGAGATATTATATCTTATCTCAAACGAAATGTCTCGAGCAAACCACAACAACTTGATAAGGGACCTCCTGCAAGCGGTTCAAGATCTTGGTAGATTGAATCAGAATCAAGCTCCACCCACACCACCAGCTCCTATTACCCTCCCGACTCATGCCTCGGTAGTTGAGTTATTTCGAAGGCATAAGCCCCCCACCTTTGATGGAGCATCTACTCCACTGGTAGTTGAGGAATGGCTTCGTAAGTTGGAACAAATTTTTCGACTCATAGATTGCACTGACACCCAAAAGGTCCAATGTGCAGAGTTTATGTTTACCAGTGATGCAAGTCACTGGTGGGATTCGATGTCCCGAACTAGGACCTCGAAACAGCAATTGGCGTTAACTTGGGAACAATTTAAGGAGGAAGTGATGGATAAGTATTTTCCTTATTCTCTAAGAGATTTCAAGGAGACCGAATTCCTTCAGCTCAAGCAGGGTAATATGTCCCTGATTGATTACGAACGAAAGTTTGATCAACTCTCAAGATTTGCTCCACACCTGGTTGACACGGAAATTAAGAAGACTTGAAGGTTCGAGCAAAAGGCTAAACCCAGACATAAGCATGATTCTTATGTCACGTTGTTTTACATCATACCGTGAGATGCTGGAACGAGCTTACATTCTTTGGTGTCAGGAAGCTGATGCAGAGCAACATGGTCAATTATTCAGCCAGCAAGATAAAGGGCAAATTGGGAAGAGAAAGTAGAATGGTCAAGACAAAGGAAATGGCAAATGGTAAAATAAGAGAGCTAATATCGAACCTAGTGCCAGTAAGGTCATAGTAGCTGCAGTAGCGCCAAGCCTTAAGTGTGGTAAACCTTATCGTGGTGAATGCTTGTACGGGAAGAATGCCTGTTTTCGGTATGGTATGCCAGGACATATTGCTAAGGATTGTCCCGTATTTACTCAGAAGAAGGATGATAATAGTGATTAGAACAAAAAAGGGAAAGCACGAGTTTTTACAATGACTCGGAAGGATGCAAAGGAAAACTCAAACGCAACAGCAGGTATTTTACTGATATCTAATACACCTGCTTATGTACTGTTTGATTCGGGAGCTACTCATTCTTTTGTATGAACGTCTTTCATTGCTAAATCTAGTATTACTTGTGATAAGTCAGATAGTACACTAGAAGTTAGCATTCCCTCAGGTAGAACGTTAAATACATATCAGTTAGCAAAGTTGGTGAATCTTGAAATTGAGGGAAAGTCATTAGAAGCTAATTTGTATCTGATAGAGATGAAAGACTTTGATGTGATTTTGGGTATGGATTGATTGGGATGTAATTATGCAACCATTTGTTGTAGATAAAGTCTTTTCAAAAATCAGGAGAAAACAATTTTCTTTCCCAAGAATAAAGACAAAACCCAATCTCCAACTGATATCTGCCTTGCAAGTAGAGAAAATGTTGAGAAAAGAAACATCTCAAGGGTTTCTAGTTAACATCTCAAGAGAAAAACAAGTGACGATAAAGATTGAGGATGTACTAGTGGTACAAGAATTTATAAATGTGTTTCCAGAAGATCTACCTAGTACCCTACCAGTTAGACAAGTAGACTTTACAATAGATCTGGTTCTTGGAGCGGCACCAGTATCTAAAGCTTCATACAGAATGGCTCAAAAGGAACTTCAGGAGTTGAAAATTCAGTTACAAGAATTTTTAGACAATGGCTTTATCCGACCAAGTGTATCTCCATGGGGCGCATTAGTGTTATTTATAAAGAAGAAAGATGGAAGTATGATGATGTGTATCAACTATCGGGAGTTGAACCATTTGACCATCAAGATTAGGTATCCTCTCCCGAGAATTGAGAATTTATTTGATCAATTAAAAGGGGCCAAGGTATTTTCCAAGATCGACTTACGATCTGGATATCATCAATTGAAGGTTAAGGCTAGTGATATACCCAAAATGGCTTTCAGAACTCGTTATGGACATTACGAGTTCACAGTTATGCCGTTCAGGTTGACAAATGCCCCCGCAGTATTCATGGATTTAATGAATCGTGTATTTTACCAATATCTAGATCAATTTATCATAGTCTTCATTGATGACATTTTGATTTACTCCAAGAGTGAAGATCAACATGAGGAACATCTTAGAATAGCATTAGAAATACTGCGTAAGGAAACGTTATATGCAAAATTTAAAAAGTGTGAATTTTGGCTTGAGCGAGTTGGATTTCTCGGTCATGTAGTTACTGCCCAAGGCATTGAAGTAGATCCAGTAAAAGTGGAAGCGGTAACTAATTGGAAGACACCGTTAACGCTGGTGAAGTTCAGAGTTTTCTGGGATTGGCCGGGTACTATCGGAGATTTATAGAAGGATTCTCCAAAATAGTTGGACCAATGACGCAATTGACAAGGAAAGGAGTAAAGTTTCAATGGACAGATAAGTGTGAGCAAAGCTTTCAGGAGCTAAAGCAGCGATTGATTACAACACCAGTGTTAACCAAACCTGAAGGTGCGGAAGGGTTTGTAATATATAGTGATGCATCCAAACAAAGTTTGGGATGTGTGTTAATGCAACACAGAAACGTGATTGCCTATGCGTCAAGGCAATTGAAGCAACATGAGCAGAACTACCAACACATGATCTAGAACTTTTACGGTAGTTCATGCATTAAAGATATGGCATCATTACTTATATGGAGGAAAGTGCGGTATTTACATAGATCATAAGAGTATCAAATATTTTTTCATACAGAAGGAATTGAATATGAGATAGAGATGATAGTTGGAGCTAGTAAAGGATTATGATTGCACTATTCATTATCATCCAGATAAGGCTAATGTTGTTGCCGATACTCTAATTAGAAAGTCAATGGGACAGTTGGCATCATTACCTACCATTCAGATGGAGTTGATCAAAGACTTGAAAAATTTGTGAATTGAAGTGGTTACAACACCAGAGCAAAGTACCGCTTATTTAGCAACTTTGGTGGTTCAACCAACTCTCAGAGATCGAATCATACAAGCATAAGGTAAAGATCCATTTTTGTAGAATATTAGGAAAGACATTGGTAGGGATATGAGAAAGGATTTTGGAATAGCTTCGGATCGGGCATTCATGTTTAAAGGAAGAATTTGTGTGCCTAAAGAGGAAGTTTGAGGAAGGAGATATTAAAAGAGGCTTATTTCACCCCGTACACCGTACATCCTGGTGGTACAAAATGTTAGCCCAAGAATAACTAACCAAGAGGGGGGTGAATTGGTTATTGAAACTTTTTCGTTAATCCTCAATATTCTAATATAGTGAATGCGCAAATATTCTAAACACAAGTTAATGCGTAAATAGAGCGATATAAATTAAAGCCAAATAGATGCGTTAAGTAAAAGAGATAGATAATGCAAACGATATGTTATGGAGGTTCGATCCAAAGTAATGATCTACGTCCCCCGTTACCGAGCTCTCCGTCACGAGCAAGGCCAAATACACTATAATGGTAACTTACAAACAAGGAGTACCGATCCTTAAGTGACTTACAACAAGGAGCACTTATCCTTAGGTGACTTACAACAAGGAGCACCTATCCTTAACAACAATCGAGTTTTCACAAGGTTCTCGAAACCACCGAAATATAAATGATAATTTTACAATTTGAAATAACTCTCTTGACAAATGATATAATCAAATCAAGTGTTTAGAGAGTTTAGGAAAACACTTCAATCAATAGCAAATATTTAAGCTCGAGTGTTTGTTGCAAAACTTTGATGAATGATAACTAATGCAATAGTGAAGATTAATGTGCCAAAGTTTTCAACCAATGAATCTCTCTTTACAAATAATACAAAATTAATTATAGAGAGAGATTTGCACTTAAACAAGTGTTGGCAAAGAAAATGCTTTAGTCAAGAAATAAGAGAATAGATGAAATGAAGATTTCTTTGCTCAAATGGAATCTTTTAATGAAATAGATGAATGATAAGTTTTCAAAACAAATAAAAGATTCTTACACTAAATGAATTTGATAGAAGCTTATGTGGACTCAAAGATTTCTCAATATGAAGGCTCTCAAAAATTATCTTGTAAAGTGTGTTTGTAGAATGAAAAGAGAGGTCAATTTATAGAGCAAAATAGTGAAGGGCGGGGAACTTTCGGCTGAGACGTTTCGGTCGAACGAAAGCCCAAAATTGCCATTTGTACTATTTTCCTGCCGTTGGAATATCTGAATTCAAATTCAAATTTCGGTCGACTACCTTTCGGTCGACCGAAATGGCAGATTTTGGTTTTGAAAGTTTTATGTTATAAATTCCTTTTTCCAAAATCAATTTCATTTCGATAAGTTTTTATGCAAGTAATGAGATGTATAAAAGATAACTTTGAGCTTTATACTTGCTAAAAATTGACAAGTTATACCTTTACACTTAATTTTGAAGATTCGATAAAAGTATCTCTTCTAAGCTTCTATTCTTCGAAAGTCTTGGTTTCTTCGGATCACTTCCAAGTGATATGCAACGGTTGACGATTTGAATCCTTTGATTGATTGAGACAATTTATACATGAAGAAAACTCAACAAACGAAATTTGTTAGAAATACAAAAGTGTTTGTTATAATCAAAACAATTGGAGTTATATTGAATCATAGGTCAACAATTTTTCCCTTTTTGATTATGACAAACAATATGTGATTGTAGGAATATATAGAGATATATAATATGTTCCCCCTACCAATTACACATCAATGTGAAAAGTGAAGTTAGAATTTGTATGTTTGTGTGCATAATTCCATAATTTAAGATAAAACGACATAGAGTTTTCAAAACATATAGCAATTCCCATATCACATTCCAAACATAGGATTTTTCAAACCACAAGTTATAGCATATATCAATTTTCATCATTTCACATTTCGTTTGTATTTTTCCCCCTTTGTCATCATCAAAAAGGATGGGGACGTTAAACAAATTTCTCCTTAGTAGAGCCATAGGTGCAATGAAAAACAACATGTTATATAATCATAGGTCACAAAATTCATAGATCTAATGTGCATAATATGATAATATTCAAAACATACGCAAGTCTAAGAGTGAAAACATATGCAAGTCTAAGAGTAAGACATTTTGAACAAATGTAGGGCTTCATTCTTCCGCCGGTGGAGGAGGACCACAAGCGTAGATTGAATACATGTGAGTGTAGAAAGCTTCGTGAGACAATTGCATTTGCTCCAAGCGTTGGTTTTGTGCTAGGTTCATTTGCTCCATGCGTTGCTCTAGAGAATCAATTCGGTTGTTGACGACAGTAACAATTGACTCAATGTGACCTTGGAGAAGTTGGAATTGGTCCTTGGACATAAGGCGCCCGGAGGTAGGTGCAGCAGGTGGAGAAAACAGTCTTCGCCTTGGTGGAGGTGGGTTATGACCATCACCATCACCATTATCGCCAACATCATCGCCATCATCACTTCCGGTACCCATTTCATCTATTCCTTCTTCGGTGAGTGGCCAAGTAGTTGGCCCCGAATCATCGTTAAAACCTTAAGTGTGACACACCCATTGCCCTTGATCTTGAACAATTTTCATACGAGTAAGAGTTTTGAGGTTGATAACATCGGTGGGTTTAGGATGAATGACGAGTTCGTTGTCTAAAGGCACGCCAAAGCGTTGGAAAATTTTGGTGAAGATCATGCCATAGGGTAATCCTAAAGTTCTAGGGGATGAGGAAACGTAAATAATGTGTTGTAAGAAAATGTGTGAGAAATCCAATTTTCGCCCTATGAGAAGCGAGTCGAGAAGAAAGAGGTCCAGATGATGGACTTCCTCAAAATGGCCACTACGAGGTACAATTGTGTGAGCAATTACTCGACGAAGAATTTTGCACGGAATAGTGAGGTGGTTCAAGGTTAAGGTCATAGTTGTGGTTAATGGTCGGTTCGTGACACGACATCATGCCTCAAGTTCATTATAGCCATCAAACTCAATCGAGAAATGTTGCCTATAGGCACGGTTTTCACAAGGAGCTAATTCAAGTATTTGTCTAATTGTAGCGTTATCTAAGGTAATGCGTTTATCCTTGAGCATGCAAACAACGTAGTGAGAGTGGAAGGTGGCACTACGAAAGAATTCTCGAATAAGATTGGGATAAACATATTCAGAGATTGAAATGATATTTTTCCACCCAATATTTTTAAAGAGTTGTTCAATTCTAAGGGAAGGAGCTTTAAGGGAAAATTCAAAGACGTCAATAGTCTTACCGCGAAGAATGGGATGGTTGGTGAAACGGTCGGCAATGGGTGCGTCACCTCCGGCAGTCGAAGAGCTTGATTCCCCTTTCTTTGATTTCTTCTTTGGCGGCATGGCTTGCGTCCAATGGTGAGAAGCAAGTTTAGAATAGCAAACACTTGATGTGGGAAGTGTTGCCAATGGATTAGAGGTGAGATTGTTCAAAAGAAATGAAGAATTTTCAAGGTTGACCCAAATCCAAAATTTTCGAGGTTTTGAAGGTGATCTGATGAAAATTTGTCAAGAATTGATGTGAATGTGAGATGGGTTATGCGATTTGGTGTAGAATCTTGAGTAAAATCAGTGGAAGTTGAAGTTTTGATGAAGAGGAGAGGAGAAAAATCGACCTTTTAGGGTTTGAGGTTTGATTTTGGGGAAGAAGAAAGGGATTTAAAACGCCTGAAACGCGACACTTCGGTCGACCGAAACTCTGCAGAGAAAATTTTTAAGGAGGCTGCAGTATTTTTCGGTCGATCACTGGTCGACCGGAAAACCCCAAATTTCGGTTGACCGAACTATTTCGGTCGACCGAAAGAAATTTTTTTTTTTTTTTAAACATGCATATGATATACTTTTAGCCAGAAATATCAGATTCATCTATAATACCTAAGCTTCTACGAATGTAAGAGAATTGATCGTGAGGTAGAGGTTTAGTGAGGATGCCAATTGTTTTTCAGTACTAACAAAATCCAAATAAATATCACATTTCTGCACATGATCTCGAAGAAAATGATGTCGAATTTCAATATGTTTTGTGCGAGAGTGCAATATGGGATTTTTTGACAGATTTATAGCACTAGTGTTATCACACATAATAGGGGTATTTTCAAAAGTTAAGTGATAATCGCCAAGAGTTTGTTTCATCCATAAAATCTGAGCACAACAACTAGCGGCCGAGATGTATTCGGCTTCGACGGTTGATAGTGCAACAGAATTTTGTTTCTTACTAGACCATGACACAAGGGCAAAACCTAGATGTGACAAGTTCCGCTTGTGCTTTTTCGATCAGTGGTGCAACCCGCCCAATCGGCGTCCGAATAGCTAATGAGGTCAATGTGTGTGCCTTTTGGATACCAAAGGCCGAGGGTTCTAGTACCACATAAATATCTAAAAATTCGTTTTACGGCACTTAAATGAGATTCTTTAGGATTGGATTGAAATCTAGCACATAAGCAAACACTAAACATGATATCAGGTCTACTAGCGGTTAAGTAAAGAAGAGATCCGATCATACCTCGATATTTTGTTATGTTGATTGAAGTGCCGTTCTCATCTTTATCCAGCTTGATTGATGTACTCATTGGAGTATTCATTGGTTTCAAGTCTTCAAAATCGAACTTCTTGAGCATGTCTATAATGTATTTTGTTTGACTAATGAAGATACCTTCATTAGTTTGTTTGATTTGAAGTCCAAGAAAAAACTTCAATTCTCCCATCATGCTCATTTCAAATTCATTGCTCATACATTTTGAGAATTCTTCACAAAGGGAAATATTAGTTGCACCAAAAATGATATCATCAACATAAATTTGTACAATAATCATGTCATCCTTTTTGGTTTTGATAAAGAGTGTAGTATCCGCATTCCCCATTTGAAAGCCATTTGAGATAAGAAATTTACTTAGTCTTTCATACCAAGCTCTTGGAGCTTGCTTCAAACCATATAGAGCTTTTTGAAGTTTAAACACTTTTTCCGGAAATTTATGATTTTTGAAACCGGGGGGTTGTTCAACATAAACTTCTTCTTGAATGAAGCCGTTTAAAAACGCACTCTTTACATCCATTTGATAGAGAGTAAAACCTTTGTAGCAAGCAAAAGCAAGAAGCATGCGAATAGACTCTAATCTAGCGACCGGTGCAAAGGTTTCTTCGAAATCTATACCTTCTTCTTGATTGTAACCTTAAGCCACTAATCTAGCTTTGTTACGCACAATAATACCATTTTCATCTCGTTTATTTCGAAAAACCCATTTTATACCAATAATAGTTTGATCATTTGGTCTATCAACCAAATCCCAAACATGATTCCTTTCGAATTGGTTTAATTCTTCTTGCATTGCAAGAATCCAAAATTCATCGAATTCGGCTTCTTTGAAATTCTTTGGTTTGATTTGAGAAATAAAAGCACAATTATTTAGAAAGCTTTTGGTAGAGTGTCTAGTACTTACACCTTTAGAAGGATCACCGATGATGAGTTCCTTTGGATGTGAGGAAACGAACTTCCACTCAATAGGGAGTGTTTGATTATCTTGATGTTTGGAAGTTTCTTCTTCTCCTTGTTGAGGACTTTGTTCTTCCAAATCTTTGTTTTTAACTTCTTGAGGATCTTCCTTGTTTTGATCTTGAGTGTTCATTTGCTCAAAAGGGATTTCCAAACCTACATTTATACCTTTCTCTTGATCAAGAGAATTAGTTTCATCAAAAGTAATATGCATGGATTCTTCAACTACTAAAGTTCTTTTGTTAAAAACTCTATAAGCTTTACTAGTAGGTGAATATCCAAGAAAGATTCCAACATCGGATTTTGAATCAAATTTTCCCAAATTTTCTTTTGTATTAAGTATAAAGCATTTGCAACCAAAAACTTTAAAATAACTAATATTAGGAACTCTATTTTTCCAAAGCTCATATGGAGTTTTGGTATTCTTTCGACTTACCAAAACTCTATTCATAATGTAGCAAGCGGTGTTGACGGCTTCGGCCCAAAGATATTTGGGTAAATTGTTTTCATTTAGCATGGTCCTAGCCATTTCTTGTAATGTACGATTCTTTCGTTCTACTACACCATTTTGTTGAGGAGTTCTAGGAGCCGAGAAATGATGTTCATATCCATTTTCTTTACAAAAATCATCAAAGGCAATATTATCAAATTCTCCACCATGGTCACTTCTAATGGTAGTGATAGAATATTGCTTTTCATTTTGAACCTTTTTACAAAAGTTTTTAAATACTTTTAAAACTTCATTTTTCAAATTCAAAAACAAAACCCAAGTGAATTTTGAGAAGTCATCAACGATAACGAAAGCATAATGTTTGCCACTTAAACTTGCGGTTTTAGAAGGTCCAAAAAGATCCATGTGAAGAAGTTGTAACGGTTTTGTAGTTGAAGAGAATTGCTTGGTTTTGAAAGAGGTTTTAGTTTGTTTTCCAAATTGACAAGCACCACAAATTTTGTCTTTTTCAAATTTTAAATTTGGTAAGCCTTTAACAAAACAATTTTTTGAAATTCTTGAAATTAGGTCCATACTAACATGACCTAATCTTCTATGCCACAACCAAGTATCATCTTCAAAACTTGACAAACATTTTAATTCTTTTTCAAATTCAATATTGATGATATAAACATCTTTCCATCGGTTACCCATGAACAGTACCTCTTTCGATGTAGCACCTTTAATAAGGCATTTCGAAGAATCGAATTTGATATGATAACCTTTATCACATAATTGACTAATACTTAGCAAGTTATGTTTGAGATTATCTACTAACAAAACATTTTCTATAGATGGAGATGAAAGATTACCAATATTTCCGACGCCCATGATATTTCCTTTGGAATTATCTCCAAAAGTAACATGACCTCCATCTTTCCTTTTGAAGTTTGATAATAATGTTTTGTCTCCGGTCATGTGTTTTGATCAACCACTATCCAAGAACCAATTGCTTTTTATCTTTGAAGTCACCTACAAGAGTTGATTCAAATTTTGATCTTGGTACCCATTTAACTTTGGGTCCTTGATAGTTAGTGCTAGTGGACCCTTTATCCCACCTATTCTTTTGAAAATGTAATTTCTTTTTGATTAAGCAATTGAAAGCTACGTGTCCACATTTGTTACAAAAACTACATGTGGTGTTAGAAGCTTTAACAAACATATTTTCAAGTGATTTTTGTTTTAGAGATGGTTTGTATCCAATCCCACTTCTATCAAAAACACATTTTTGTTTCCCGAGCATTAACTCAAAGTTTTTCTTTCCTTGTGTGAATTTGTGCACAATATTAGTTAAATCAAGGATATTTTCTTTTAGAGAAGCATTTTCTTTGATTAGAAGTTCATGATCATTATTTTGCTTCTCAAGGACCTTTTGAGTTTCTAAAAGCTTTTTGGTTTCATTTTGTAGCAAAATATGTTGCTTTTTGAGAGTAGAGTGTTTGAGAGCAAGTTTTTCAAAGACACAAATAATTTCATCATATGAAATAGATAATTCATCATATGAAGGAGAGTCATTTGTGTTTACCTCATCCTCCATGGCCATGAAACACATGTTTGCAACTTCATCTTGACTTTCATCTTCTTCTTGCTCATCATCACTATCATCCCAAGTGGCTTGTAGAGCCTTCTTCTTGAAAAACTTTCTCTTGTTTGGACATTTTGGTTCTCTTGTGACCGGGTTTATCACAATCATAGCATACAATCTTCTTGCTCTTTTCTTCACTTTTGTCTTCTCTCTTTTGAAATCGACGGTTGTTGCGAAAACCTCTCCATTTCTTAACAAGGAGGACAAGATCGTCAAGTTCCTCATCACTCTTGTTTGAGTTTGAGGTCACTTCTTCATTTGATGATTTCAAAGCCATTTGCCTTCTAGGAGATTCCTTCTTTTCTTCCTCTTTTGCTTTTCTCGATCTTTCCTTTATTTCGGCATGATTTAGCTCATAGGTCATCAAGGTTCCATAGAGCTCTTCCAAAGGATATGTGTTGATATCTTTGGTATTTTCTATCAACATCCTTAATGAATTCCAATCTTCCGAAAGAGATCTAAGAATTTTGCTCACAAGTTCACCATTAGTAAATTTTCGATCAAAACCTTTGAGACCATTAACAATATCGGTGAATCGAGTAATCATGTTAGCAATGGGTTCATCTTGTTTCATAAAGAAGTTTTCAAAGTTTTTGAACAAGAGATTTATCTTAGTTTCTTTTACTTTATTTGTTCCCATGTGTGTTATTTCTAATGCATGCCAAATTTCATATGCGGAATCACAAGTGCTAATACGATAAATTTCATTTATGTTTAAAGCACAATAAAGAAGATTTTTGGCTCTTGCATTTAAAGATAATTTTCTTTTATCATCTTCATCATATTCTTCCCTAGGTTTGGGAATAATTTGGTCCGGATTTCCATCTACCTTAATGACCTTAGTAAACTTATGAGGACCAAATTCAATAACCTCCCAAATATTATAATCAATAGATTGAATATAAATTGTCATTCTCGTTTTCCAATAATTATAATGTGTACCATCAAACAAAGGAGGACGATTTGTAGAATGCCCCTCAATATTAAGATTAGTCATAGCACAAGATAGTGAAATCAAAAAAAAAAAAAAAATGTGCACCTAAGCTCTGATACCAATTGTTAGCCCAAGAATAACTAACCAAGAGGGGGGTGAATTGGTTATTGAAACTTTTTCGTTAATCCTCAATATTCTAATATAGTGAATGCGCAAATATTCTAAACACAAGTTAATGCGTAAATAGAGCGATATAAATTAAAGCCAAATAGATGCGTTAAGTAAAAGAGATAGAGAATGCAAACGATATGTTATGGAGGTTCGATCCAAAGCAATGATCTACGTCCCCCGTTACCGAGCTCTCCGTCACGAGCAAGGCCAAATACACTATAATGGTAACTTACAAACAAGGAGTACCGATCCTTAAGTGACTTACAACAAGGAGCACTTATCCTTAGGTGACTTACAACAAGGAGCACCTATCCTTAACAACAATCGAGTTTTCACAAGGTTCTCGAAACCACCGAAATATAAATGATAATTTTACAATTTGAAATAACTCTCTTGACAAATGATATAATCAAATCAAGTGTTTAGAGAGTTTAGGAAAACACTTCAATCAATAGCAAATATTTAAGCTCGAGTGTTTGTTGCAAAACTTTGATGAATGATAACTAATACAATAGTGAAGATTAATGTGCCAAAGTTTTCAACCAATGAATCTCTCTTTACAAATAATACAAAATTAATTATAGAGAGAGATTTGCACTTAAACAAGTGTTGGCAAAGAAAATGCTTTAGTCAAGAAATAAGAGAATAGATGAAATGAAGATTTCTTTGCTCAAATGGAATCTTTTAATGAAATAGATGAATGATAAGTTTTCAAAACAAATAAAAGATTCTTACACTAAATGAATTTGATAGAAGCTTATGTGGACTCAAAGATTTCTCAATATGAAGGCTCTCAAAAATTATCTTGTAAAGTGTGTTTGTAGAATGAAAAGAGAGGTCAATTTATAGAGCAAAATAGTGAAGGCAGGAACTTTCGGCTGAGACGTTTCGGTCGAACGAAAGCCCAAAATTGCCATTTGTACTATTTTCCTGCCGTTGGAATATCTGAATTCAAATTCAAATTTCGGTCGACTACCTTTCGGTCGACCGAAATGGCAGATTTTGGTTTTGAAAGTTTTATGTTATAAATTCCTTTTTCCAAAATCAATTTCATTTCGATAAGTTTTTATGCAAGTAATGAGATGTATAAAAGATAACTTTGAGCTTTATACTTGCTAAAAATTGACAAGTTATACCTTTACACTTAATTTTGAAGATTCGATAAAAGTATCTCTTCTAAGCTTCTATTCTTCGAAAGTCTTGGTTTCTTCGGATCACTTCCAAGTGATATGCAACGGATGACGATTTGAATCCTTTGATTGATTGAGACAATTTATACATGAAGAAAACTCAACAAACGAAATTTGTTAGAAATACAAAAGTGTTTGTTATAATCAAAACAATTGGAGTTATATTGAATCATAGGTCAACAATTTTTCCCTTTTTACGTCTAAGTTTGGGAAGAGCTTACAAGGAGCTATGGGAACGAAATTGGATTTCAGTATAGTATATCACCCTCAATCCGACGGTCAGTCTGAAAGGACCATTCAAACTTTGGAAAATATGCTAAGAGCCTGTGTTCTGGATCTAGAAGACAGTTGGGAATCGTATCTACCTTTGGTGGAATTTGCATATAATAATAGTTTTCAAGCAACTATTGGAATGACACCGTATGAAGTTCTCTATGCTAGATGTAGATCACATGTTCATTAGGATGAAGTCGGAGAAAATAGAGTTTTTGGACCAGAGATCATCGAAAGGACAGTTGACGTCATTGATAAGATCCGTACTAGGATAAAGGCAGCACAAGATAGACAAAAGTGCTATGCCGATACCAGAAGAAAAGACTTAGAATTTGAAGTTAGAGAGAGTTTTTCTAAAAGTGTCACCTATAAAGGGTGTACTTAGGTTCGACAAGAAATGCAAACTACGACCTCGTTATTTTGAACCTTTCGAAATACTTGATAGGATCGGAAATGTGGCCTATCGATTGGCTTTGTCGCCCGAACTATCAACAGTTCACAACGTATTTCATATATCGATGATCAGAAAGTATATACACAATCCTGATCATGTGGTCAATTATCAATCCCTGGAAGTACAGAAAGATTTATCGTATGAGGAATTACCGATTAAAATACTAGACCAAAAGGTACATAAATTACGAAATAAGGAGATTCAACTGATAAAGGTGCAATGGAGTAATCATGGAGTAAAAGAAGCCACTTGGGAAAGAAAAGAAGAAGTTAAAGACAAATACCCAACACTCTTTGCCAAACCATAAGGTAAATTTCGAGGACAAAATTTTGTTTAAAGTGTGAGAGATGTAATGTACCGAATTTTATATTCTTAATTTCGTTGAAGTAGCCCATTTAAGAAACGAATTACAGAAGCTCGGCCCATTTAAAGTTATGAAAGTACAAGCCATAAGTTATTTATAAGCCCAATAATTTAAGACATTAAGTTTAAGTAATTTTATTTACAAAGATTTAATGAATAACTGGATTCCCCCAATTATCATCTGCATGGTATTTCATATAGGCAACCCATGTTCGAATCACTATGCAGATGTTTTTATAAAGTATTTTATAAAATTATTTTTGAAAAAAAAAATAATAAACTCCTTATTGTTTCACATTAAGAACAATTATACCAAGTTAATTGGATGGAATAATTGTTTTATTAGTGAGCATTCATAGAGATAAATTACAATCATATGAATAGTTCATTTTCTTAAATTTTTTTTATTATGTAATTGTTTTATAAAAATTTTTATAAGAATTTTTTTTATTGGCTTAAAACTCTTTAAATTCCTAGTTAAAGACTCAATTTAACAAAATTAATGATAATATAACTCTCTCATTTAGTTTTTCACTAAAAATGGAGGTTACAAAAAGAGGAAATTTTTTTTTTAACTATACCTCCCCTCAAATCCGAAAATTACTCTTATTTTCTCAAAAAACAAATATCTTTATATTAAGTAAAGTTTTAAAAAAATAGCAAGGGTGTGAAAGAGAAAGTGCACATTTTGATCAAGGAAAAAGATTTTCAAAAGAAAGAAAAACATAGGAGATAGTAGATTTCTTAAAGTTTCGGGTGTTGTTGGGAAACAATATTCACCGTCCAAATTCATCCATTTCAAAGTTTCAAATGAAGGTAGGTAGAGGTGCAAGTATATAATTCGTTTTCAAATTATGATGTTTCATTAAAAGTTTGAATGAATTGGTACCTTTGGGTACGGTGCTTCGCCACTACTATAGTTTGAATGATCATTCTCCGATTCTACGTGTTATGATAATGCTATAGAAATTGGATTTTGCCGAAAATTCCTCTACGTGCGACGTTTGATTTGATATGCTTGGTGCATGGATGATGATAGAGGATGATGCAACATGCTATGGAGATGCCAGTGACTTAACATTTTTAATTCGATTATGCAACATTTATGTTTTTCTTTATTTGATTTCTATGAACATCATATGTGGAACTATTCTAAGAACATTTTTATGAATAATTTATGTTTAAAAGTAGTTATGTGATATAGAAATTAACTTACAAGTCACAATTTACCACAAAAGGAAGTTTTAGCGATTTAGTGTTGCTGTTTTTCTAAATTTTCGGCTTCTGTCCTGAAATTCAAAGATTCATAACTCAATCGTTACTTGGAATTTTTTGACAAAATTAGTGGCATTTGATAGCCTCATAGGATAGCTACGGAATAAATTTGGAATCATATCAATCCGATGTCGGTAGAATTTTATATGTTCCTTAAAGTAAACAGCACTGGGTAATGTTGCTGTTTTCAGCTTCTGCTCTTGACTTTTAAAGTTCGTAACTCAATCGTTACTTAGAATATTTGGACAAAACCAGTCGCATTTGATAGCCTCATGGATTAGCTACTGAATAAAGTTGAAATCATGTCGATCCGACGTCAGTAGAATTTTATATGTCATTTTAAGTAAACTGTGCTGTGTTACCTTCTAAACCGAGTCGTTGGGGGGTTTTGAAAAATATTTTAATACCTCATATGTTGCCAACGGAAGCTGATTTTTGGATATGTCATGTATAAAGAATTTACTACTTTACTATAAAATTTTATGAAGTTTCGAGGTCGATAGCTATGCAAACGAATTTATTTTTGAAATTGCCACCGAGATAAAAAAAAAAAAAACAAAAGCAACAACATTTATTTTTCATTTTTTTCCTAGAATTTCACGTCTATAATGTGACTTTATTTTTAAGAAATTATTAGATAATCCCTTAATACGAAATGATGTTATTTAGAATTAAATAATTATCGAATTAAATTCTTAAATTAAATTTTTATGCTTTCCGCCAAAAGTATAGTTAATTATTTTATTAAGTCTACGGTCTATGGGGAAAAGTAAAGTTAATCTAGTGACGTTCGATCCATGTGGGTCAGGGCGTTACAGTTATCCTTATACATTGGTTGTGAAAAAATTATTTATGATCAAAATATAAGTTGTGTCACACTGTATTTCTCAACGCAAGTACCCAACATATATTATTATAAGTGATCATAAGCACTTTAATTCACATGCTCAATAATGAATGAATACAATAACTAAATAAAAACACAATTTATTTATTATATATTATTATTTTATCATAGCAAAATATAGGAGTTAATTGTTTCACTAGCCACTGAACTTTTATACATGTCACGGTTTATCCACTCACCTTTAAAACTTATCCCACTGGCCACTCAACCTTAAACCGTCCCACTCCGTTGGCCACGGGATCAAAACCGTTAGTAACGTTGTCCACGTGGCTGATGGAAAGATGACATGGCACGTTAAATTCCACGTCCATGCCATGTGTGCAAGTGGATTACTCACCGAACTTTGCTCCATGTCACGGATTACTCACCGAACTTTGCTCCATATCGCGGATTACCCACTGAACTTTGCTATATGTCACGGATTACTCACCGAACTTTGTTCTATGTCACGGTTTACTCACCGAACTTCCAAAATTGTCCCGTTGGCCATCGAACCTCACTCTATCCAACTTCGTCACTCACCCAAATTAAGATGATGTTTGACGGGGATTAAAATTGAATTTTTTGGTAGATTGTGATAGAAGTTTTTGAAATATGTGGTTGAAAAGTTGCGAGACACATGAAATGGTTAGAGACGCATTTTGTCATATTTAATCAAAGCGAGATTCAATTATATTATGAAATGTGTGTTTGGTAGTGATGATTAGGGTTGGGCAAAAAGTCCGAACCGAATCGGATCCGAACCAAACCAAACCGAAAGGTTTTCTTAAATTAAATATCCGAATGAGTATCTGAATCGAGAATCGATGAGTTCGGTTCGGTTACCTATTCTAGACCAAGAACCGAATAAGAATCGAATTTCTCTGAATTTTTTAATTTTTTTATATTGTATAAATCAAATTATTTTAATTTTTTCTACACAAATTAACTAATTAGGTAATTAATGCTCCAACTTCCAAACTTTTGTTTAGAAAAAATTAAAATAATTTGATTTATCTAATATAAAAAAATTAAAAAATTCAGAGAGATTCGATTCTTCTTCGGTTCTTGGTCTAGAATAGGTAACCGAACCGAAAGATACTCGTTCGGGTATTTAATTTAAGAAAACCACTCGATTTGGTTTGGTTCGGATCCGATTCGGTTCGGACTTTTTGCCCAACCCTAATCATCACTACCAAACACGCATTTCATAATATAATTGAATCTCGCTTTGATTAAATATGACAAAATGCGTCTCTAACCATTTCATGTGTCCCGCAACTTTTCAACCACATATTTCAAAAACTTCTATCACAATCTACCAAAAAATTCAATTTTAATCCCCGTCAAACATCATCTTAATTTGGGTGAGTGACGAAGTTGGATAGAGTGAGGTTCGATGGCCAACGGGACAATTTTGGAAGTTCGGTGAGTAAACCGTGACATAGAACAAAGTTCGGTGAGTAATCCGTGACATATAGCAAAGTTCAGTGGGTAATCCGCGATATGGAGCAAAGTTCGGTGAGTAATCCGTGACATGGAGCAAAGTTCGGTGAGTAATCCACTTGCACACATGGCATCGACGTGGAATTTAACGTGCCACGTCATCTTTCCATCAGCCACGTGGACAACGTTACTAACGATTTTGATCCAGTGGCCAACGGAGTGGGACGGTTTAAGGTTGAGTGGCCAGTGGGATAAGTTTTAAAGGTGAGTGGATAAACCGTGACATGTATGAAAGTTCAGTGGCTAATGAAACAATTAACTCGAAAATATAGTATATGGGCACACAACCCAACATAAAGTACGTGATCTGCTAAACTCCCTCCAAAAGCATTAAAAATGGAATCCAAATTAAAGTTAGACCTTATAAAATTAAACAAAAAAAAAATATAAATCAAAAGACAAAAATCCCCAACTTGAATATCACGATCAGTGAGGGAAAAGGGAAGGGGAGCAACATGATCCATTGAGTATTCAACTGTGAATTCTCAGAAGGCAACGACGGCGGAGCATTGAAAGGCGTTGGCTGAGCTTGTGTGGAGGCACCAAATGGCGACGAAAAGCCGAACAGACTACTGGATTGTGGCTGTGCGGTTTGAAATAGTGAAGGAGTCTGCTGCTGCTGTTGAGGTTGGGCTTGCTGAGAGAATGGGGTTGAAAATAGTGAAGTTCCAACCCCGAGCCAAATGATGGAGTAGAAGGCGTGCCGAATGCTGGAGTGGAGGATGGGGTGCCGAATGCTGCAGCAGAGGATGGCTGAGCTCCGAACATTGTGGAATTACAGGGTTGAGAGAGGGCAGAACCCTAGAGAAAGGGGTGGGGTAGGAGGGTGCTGCCCGCCATCTGTCTTTTTCGGACGAGAGTTTATTAGGGAAGTTGACCAATGAAGTTGTGGCAAAAATTGATTAAACCATAGTGTTGATTATTTTTTAAACACTCCAATAAACTTCTGTCATGTGGCGTTTATGTCATTTTGCATGTCATCTAAAATGTTAGTATAGTATGATTGAACTTTTTGAATGATGCTGTTTTGCCAGAGGAATTTAACACCTTGTTCACAGACGAAGTTGTGAAAAATGATTAAATTGCAGTGTTGTCTTTTTTTAAATAGTTCGATAAAATTCTGTCACGTGACGCTTCTATCATCTTGCATGTCATCCAAAATGTTAGTATGGTATGATGGAACCTTTTGAATTATGCTTTTTTATCAGAGAAATTTAATATCTTGGTTGACAGATGAAGTCGTGCCAAAAAATGATTGGATGGTAGTGTTGACTGTTTTTTAAATAGTTCAACAAAATTCTGCTATGTGACACTTATGTCATCTTGCATGTCATTCAAAATATTAGTGTAGCGCGATTGTAAATTTTTTATTGATTTATTTCAATATAGTCACTATAGTATATTACTATATTTTACCTTTGAAGTGTGGGACGAATTTGACATTTTTCGCTAACTAAAGAAAAATTACTACTTAAATAAACATAAACTAATTTAATGATATCAAAGTTTTATGATCGAGGTATTTTAGCTTGAACGTTCGTTTCAATTGAATATTTAGTTAAAGCTACTAATGTAACGATCCAAATTTTGGAATTTGACATTTGAAGTGTGGGACCAAATTGACATTTTTCGCTAACTAAAGAAAAATTACTACTTAAATAAACATAAACTAATTTAATGATATCAAAGTTTTATGATCGAGGTATTTTAGCTTGAACGTTCGTTTCAATTGAATATTTAGTTAAAGCTACTAATGTAACGATCCAAATTTTGGAATTTGAAATTTGTAAAAAATGAAAAACGTTTTTTTTTTCTTTTCAAAAAATCGGGTTAAATTAAAAATTTTCTTAATTTCCTTTTTGTTTTTGTAGTTACCCTTACATTCTATTACAAGTTATAAATTTATTGGAAACAAATGATTTAAGGTAGATAACTTTGATTTGTTAAATAACGAAACTAAAATGAAGGATTAAAATGAATGTTAGTGTACATTAACAGAGTTAAATTCGGCAACGCACTAACCAACGATCAAGTTTATTTGGACCACTTGTCGAATTCATAATTCTATGAAATTTTTATAGTATTTTCTAAACTCATCGAAGTACAACATAGTAAAATTTCAGAATTTTATTACATCATTTAGGCACTCAAATGGACACTGAAACATGTAAAAAAAAAAAAATGTTCTCGGGTACACTAAAAACGGCATAACTTATCCTATCAACCTTCAATTGACTTCATTCCAAAGCCAACAGACAGATGACACATAGGGCTTTCAAACCACACTACTTTTTTTCCCCAAAAATATAAAGTACTCTGTTTTGTATGACGCGACAAAGTTTAGGTAGTAAGCTGAAAATTATTGTTTACAAGTCTAATCTTAACTTTTTTAGCAACTTTAATTATATGCATACTTGAACCATTTAAAATTTTCAATGTTCAAATCTAGAAAAAGAACTAAGAAGTCTTAAAGAAAAATAAACTAACATCTTTTTAAAATTAAACATAAGGTGCATAACTAATAAGAACTAGAAACTTTTCAAATGTGACTAGTAACACAAATGAAGCATCTTTCTCCCTTCGGATCCTCCACAATCCACGTAAACTTCACTTCCTCGACCATCCTTTAACTTGAAAAATTTGTCAACATAGAAGGTGTGAGCTTTAAGCTCAGTAGGAGTAATATCACTTGATGCACCGTTTTGTTCATAAACATATATACATATATACAAAGTGACAAGAAATAATTTAATATTTCATGTATTTGAATACTGACAAATTCATGATTCCTAGGAATCATAGAAACGGTTATGATCATACATAAACATCTTTGTTCATAATTTCAAAAATTCACACACACACACACACACACACACACACACAATGAACAAAATAGTAGATACTTAGCACCACCTACCTTAATTTTTCTTGAAATATAAAAGAAAAAAAATGTGTAGACGCCTTTTTTCTAACAAGCCCAAACGAGCCAGCTCGTGGAAAAAAAAAGAGCTCTACACAACTCAACCTGGCATGTGGTTCATCTCAAAACGAGTACGAATCGCCAATGAATCGAGCGTCGACTCTAACTTAACTTGTCTCACTGTTAGCTCCTCACCTTTAAAATGGCGTGTGCTTTGCAATGAAGTGAAAGTTATAAGGGGGTTAAGAGCATCTATAAAATACTTTTTATTTATAATGTGGATCTTTAAATTTAGATAGCAATTTTTTTATATATATATTCTAATAATGCTCTCTATTTTGCTTTTATCCGGAAACATTTGTTGATTTTTCTCATCTTTTTTTAATATAATTTTTCATATGCCAATGATCAATCAGTTCAAACATTATTTGAATAACATAAGAAATAAAATATTAAAATATGTAATTTATTGAATACATTTTCTACAAAGTAACAATATAGTGTGTATTTGACAATTTGAGCTTACTTTTAAGCACATTCTCTCCATAATATCTTATATTTAAATAGACTTTTGGAAATGTACCTAACTTATTTCGATTGTAACAAAATCGCATAATATAATACTATACAGTTGACAAATAAAGATTCGGAATTTTTCATGTTTTATCTTTAAAACAAGTACAGCTATTTCCGAATGGCAGACAAATATACAATTTGTGACTGAATTAGTAAAAGATTTCTTTCAAAATTATAAATCTAAATACCAATTTGTTTTAAAATTATTTATCTAATTACATGTTTGGGACAAAGTATCCATTTTTCTCGTGCCATACATACACTCTTGCAATATTTGTGCCAATAGCACTTGCAAATTCCGTGGCATGATTTAATTTATCAAATCAGAGACAAATATTTTAATAAAATATTTCCAAATGAACAAATTTAAAAATGAAAATGAATAAGATCTTTCTCATTCGGCAAAAGGATTGATCTTTTGCGATCAAAATCCATCATAATTGTTATGAAACGGATCGCAAGATAATGATGATAATGAAATAAAGAAGAAGAAAACAAGAACACAAGAATTTATGTGGAAATCCAATTCGGGAAAAAACCACGGGGTAGAGGAGAGTAATCCACTATAATCAATAGTTTAGTATTTAGAATATCAAGATTTCAATAATCTCTATTGAAATCTAAACTCTCAATCTCTCAATATGTTGTTGAAGATGTAAAGAATATTATATGAATGTTGTATTATGAAGACACAATGTGGTTATATATAAAATCTCTTATTTGAGTCCAAGATGGAGAAGGAATCCAAAATATGCCTTTAGCCATCCAGAGTCCTCATTCAAGCCAAACTTCTCATTATTATTGAAATTTGATCTTCAATCATATTAGAACTCTACAAACCTAGATACCTTAGACTTTCTCCAATCAACCAAATACCAAATCACATGGAATTTGGATCACACCACAACAAATCTCCACTTTGAACCAAATTTCTTCACAAGGAATTAAAATATATCTTCAAAACACCATTTCTCCTCTTCCAAACAAGCTCGAATGGACTAAATCAATGACAAACACCAATTAAGTTCAAGTAATACTCAAACTTAGAAATAGGAAGTGGTTTTGTCATCATATCAGCAGGATTATCCTTTGTATCAACCTTGCTCACTACAATATCACCACGAGCAATTACATCACGCACAAAATGATACATAACATCAATATGCTTAGTCTTCTTGTGAAACATCTGATCCTTAGTTAAGAAAATTGTACTCTGACTATCATAGAATACTGTAGATATTTGCAAGTCTTCACTGATTTCACCAATCGATCCTCTCAGTCACATAGCCTCTTTACATGCCTCTGTAATGGCCATGTATTCTACTTCTGTTGTAGATAAAGCCATTTTTTTTCAAAATAGCTTTCCAGCTGATAGCACAGCCTCCAAGAGTAAACACATATCCTGTAAGCGATCTCATCTTATCAAGATCACCTGCATAATCTGAATCCACATAACCGATGATTCCATCTGAATTTCTACTAAAATGCAAACAAGAATTTGAAGAGCCCCTTAAGTATCTGAAGATCCACTGCACTGCTTTTCCATGTTCCTTGCCAGGATTAGCCATGTATCTGCTAATTGTACTAATTGTCTGTGCCAAATTATGGCTTGTACAAACCATAGTATACATGAGCGAACCAACTGCACTGGAGTAAGGAACTCGAGACATATAATCAATTTTTTCATCTGACCGTGGACACAAGTTAGATGATAATTTGAAGTGGGTAGCCAGGGAGTACTGATAGTAGTTGAATCTTTCAAGCACATTTTCAATGTACCCTTTCTGACTCAAATACAATCTGCCAGTCTTTCTATCCCTCAAGATCTCAATTCCAAGAATCTTCTTCGCTGCACCCAAATCCTTCATGTTAAACTCCTTGCTGAGTTGTAATTTTATTTTTCGGACATCTGCTTTATCATTGGCTGCTATGAGCATATCATTAACATATAATAACAAATATGTATTTGATCTACTACTTTCCTTTCTGAAGTACACACAACTATCATAATTACATCTATCAAAACCATGAGTAGTCATGAATGAATCAAACCTTTTATACCACTGTCTCGGTGACTGCTTTAATCCATACAATGCTTTTTTCAACAAGCACACATAGTCTTCCTTCTGTTATGAACCTCTCTGGTTGTTGCATGTAGATGCTTTCCTCAAGTTCTCCATGTAAGAATGCTGTCTTGACATCCATTTGCTCAAACTCCAAATCATTCTTAGCCGCCACTCCAAGTAAAGCTCGAATAGAACTATGCTTTACAACTGGTGAGAACACATCTGTAAAGTCAACACTCGGAATTTGACTGTAGTCTTTTGCCACTAATCTAGCATTATATCTAGCATCTTCAATTCCTGATGTGCATTCCTTTCTTTTGAACACCCATTTACAACGAACCACTCTTTTTCCTTTAGGTAATTTCACTAAGTCCCAAGTGTTATTTTTCTTCAATGACTCAATCTCCTCCTGCATAGCAATCATCCATTTGCTAGAATCACTACAACTGACTGCCTCTGAATATGTAGCAGGCTCCTCAGTGGAATCAATGTCTTCAACCACACTCAATGCATAAGCTACCAAATCTGCTTTCCCATACTTCTGTGGAGGTCTAATTTATCTGCGAGGTCGATCCTTAGCAATAGAATACCGTGTGCTGGTCACGTAGGCCAAGTAGGTAGGATATTACTGTCTGTCAATCTTGAATAGGACTTATCTGTAGTAGACCATTCTACAACCTCTGATTGTTTCTCTAAACTAATTTCCAACTCCTCCTGAGTTGAATGATTCTACTCCTCAGCTTTATCAGAATTCCCAAGAGGTGAGCCACGAACCATAGCAAGTTCATCAAATACTACATTCCTACTAACAACCACATTTATAGTCTCTAGACACCACAACTTATATCCCTTCACATCAGATTTATGCCCAAGAAAAATGCACTTTCTAAACCTATGCTCCAACTTTCCATTATCTACATGAACATAAGCTGGACACCCAAAAATTTTCAAATCAGAATAGCAAGAAGGCTTACCAGACCATACCTCTTCTGGTGTCTTTTTATTAATTGCAACTGAGGGTAAGCGATTAACCAGAAAACAAGCTGTAGTAGCAGCTTCAGCCCAAAAAGACTTAGGCAACCTAGAATTTGAAAGCATACAACGAACCTTTTCCATCAAAGTCATGTTCATCTGTTCTGTCACACCATTTTGTTGAGGAGTTCCAAGCACTGTCAAGTGTCTCAAGATGCCTTCAGCCCTACAGAAGCCATTGAATTCATCTAAGCAAAATCCCAACCCATTATCAGTGCGTAGACATTTCACTTACTTTTTAGTCTGCTTCTCTACCAATGTTTTCTATTTCTTGAAGGTCCCAAACACATCACTCTTGTGCTTCAGGAAGAATACCCATACTTTCCTAGAGAAGTCATCAATTACTGTCAATAAGTAGTAATTGCCACCTTTAGATGGTACACTGACTGGTCCCCAAATATCTGAATGGATATATTCAAGTGTTCCCTTCATATTGTGTCTTCTTTTAGTGAATCTGATTTTCTTCTATTTCCCAAAGACACAATGCTCACAAAATTCAATTTTACTGGTCTTTTGTCTATCAAGAAGTCCACCATCCCATTCTCACTCATATGCCCGAGCCTCATATGCCAAAGTTTTGTAACTTCATCATCCGTCAAAGAAGAAGTAGAAACTGCTGCATCCCCAATCACTGTGAAACTGTCAAAATGTACAGCTGTATAGAGTTTTTATGCCTCTTCATGACAACAAGAGCACCCTTGCTTACCTTCAAAACTCCACCTTCACCGATGTATCTGTAGTCCTTTGAGTCAAGTGTACTCAAAGATATGAGATTCCACTTCAATTCTGGGACATGTCTTACATCTGTAAGTGTTCTGACAACTCCATCGAACATCATGATTCTAACTGTACCAACTCCAACAATCTTGCAAGGGGCATTGTTTCCATAATCATAACACCTCTCGAAACTTCTTCATATGTAGAAAACCAGTCCCTATTAGGACACGTTTGAAAAGTATAAGCCGAGTCAAGAACCCATTCATTACTAGATATATTATCTCCGTCAGAAATCACAAGAAGCTCTCCCCCACTTTGCTCATCCTCCACAACATCAGCCTCCGCTATATTTACATGTTGCTTCCCTTTCTCCGTAGTACCAACAACTTTATTTCTATTTTTCAAGGCAAAGCAATCAACTCTAATTTGCCCCTTCTTCTTACAGTAATGACATGTCTTCTCAGCATGTCTAGACTTAGATCTACCCCTCATAATTCTGCCAAAATTCATATCTTGATTCCTCTCACGCACAACCAAGCCTTCAGCATGATGTCCAGATCCTCCAACAAGATGCCTCATCTCCTCTTTAGATAGTAAAGCATCATAGACCTCATCCACGGTGAGAGTATCTCGACTATAGAGAATAGTATCCCTAAAAGTCACATATGATGATGGCAGTGAACACAACAACATCAAAGCCAAATCCTCCTCGTCATACTCAACCTCCAATGTTTCCAAATCTGTCACAATTTCTTTGAACATAGTTAAGTGATCATCCAATGATATACCTTCAGACATTCAGTGAGAATACAAGCGCTGTTTCAAGTGTAGCTTACTGGTCAAGCTCTTTGTCATGCAAAGTTGCTCAAAATGCAGCTGCACTCTTCTCCTTAAGAACATCTTGAAGAATTTGATTCGAGAGATGTAGATGAATTTGAGATTGAGCTTTCTGATCCCTACGCCGCTTTTCATCCTACGTCCAGGCAGCAGGTATCCTTTCAAAGCTAAGCAAGGCTTCCTCCAAATCTATCTATGCCAACAACGCTCACATCTTCACTTGCCATAATGTAAATCTCGTGTTTCTATCCAACAATGGAACGTCATACTTCATTGTCGTCATGTGGAACAATCAACCTTGCGCTCTAATACCACTTGTTATGAAATAGATCGTAAGATAATGACGATAATGAAATAAAGAAGAAGAAAACAATAACACAAGAATTTATGTGGAAACCTAATTCGGGAAAAAATCACGGGTAGAGGAGAATAATCTACTATAATCAATAGTTTTGTGTTTACAATATTAAGATTTCAATAATCTCAATTGAAATCTAAGCTCTCAATCTCTCAATATATTGTTGAAGATGTAAAGCATAATAAATGAATGTTGTATTATGAAGATACAATGTGGCTATATATAAAACCTTTTACTTGAGTCCAAGATGGAGAAGGAATCCGAAATATACCTTTAGCCATCCAAGAGTCCTCCTTCAAACCAAACTCCTAATTATTATTGAAATTTGATCTTCAATCATATTAGAACTTTACAAACCCAGATACCTTTGACTTCCTCCAATCAACCAAATACAAAATCATATGAAATTTGGATCACACCACAACGATAAGCACTTCTTGCAACCCAACTTTGTAATGGATCAAGGCATTCATTAAATATAATCTACAATTTTAAGCTATTTCCATTGCAAATTTCATCACTAATTTTCATGTTTGTTTTAATTAAAATTCTGAGTCAAAGATATTAATAGAGATCACATGAGAATTTTTAGTAAAAGCACTTGTCCATTTGCATAAATCAGCATCCTCAGTAAATAGACAAACTGCATTATATAATTCTAAACTCAATCTCCACCCATAAGATAAAGAGACTTATCCCATGTTTAGTGGATATTAGAATTAGATTTCTAGTAGATTTTGATAAAAATTAATGAAATGTCTACTTAAAAAGCTATGAATTTCATAAAATACGGGGTTAAAATTAATTGTTAACTCTAACTTTAATTAAAATCTAGATTATAATTTCTATCAAATAGAGGCTTAGTCTCACCCGGTAATTTGAACCACGTCGATCTGTTTCAACAACTAAGAAGCACTATTCTCATACATAATACAAAATCTTCTCAAATTCATATCATTAAAATATTATAAATATGAATACACATAACCAGAATAGTACCTATTGGGGAAAATAAGAAAAAAAATGGCAAGTATGTTTTAAAGAAACTATAATTTTGTTATTTTATTTTATTGAGAACATGAGCACAACGCAATACAATAGACTCATATTTATATAAAGAAAAGTAACACATGCACTAAATTTGTAAGTCAATATACTGTACATATCCTTGCTTTATTTATCTAATGTATCTAGACTTGAAATAGCTTCACGCATTTCACTAGAATTGATTTGCTCGTAAGCGAATAAATGATTGTGTCGACGTTGGATGCAGAGTTTACTTTGAAAATGATTGAGTAGCCTTTGACATTATTTAAGTGAAGAGGTCAGCAATCTGGTCATCACTGGAGATATGTCGAGTGATAAGCTATTTAAGTACAACTCATTTGCCTACAAAATGATAGTCCAACTCAATGTGTTTACTAGGGCATGAAATACATGATTAATTGTCATATGAAGAGCACTAAGGTTTTCATAGTAGAGGATTGAATGGATGTCATCCGTATGTGAATATATTTTAAAATAAAGGTATCCATGTGAGCTATGCTGCATTATTGGCCAGGGCTCAAAACTCAGATTACGTACTTGAACATGATATTGATTGTTGCTTCTTTGCATATTAGGAGATGAAATTTCCTTGAGGAAGGAGTAGTACTTTGTGGTGGAGTGCCTGGTAGTGGGACAGTCTGGTCAATCAGCAACTAAAATGGCATACAAATCAAGTGTAGTGTTGGATTAAAATGTAATTTAATAGTTTCTCTGACGTCTCGTAGGATACGTCAAACCATTTTTGAATGTACGATAGGAGCATGCATGAATTGATACACATATTTAACATTGTATAAAATATCTGATCGTGCGAGAGTAAGGTGCGATGAAGCACTAACAAGGCCTCAAAAGTAACTTGGATATTCTAGATGAGAGTCAATTGAAGAGTTTTTGGTCTTTATTCCTAGTGGTGTACTTATAGGCTTATAGTCTATCATTTTGGAGCATTTTAGCATGGTAAGAGCATAGTGAGACCTAGACAAGTGAGGACCATTGGTTGTCTAGGAGATTTCGATGCAAAAAAATAATTGATCCCAAGTCTTTCATAACAAATTCATTACTTAGAAGTTGAATGAAAGTTGCAACAAGAGGTAGTGGTCCATGTAAGGAGTATACCATCATTCCAAGAAGGTACGAAATCGATCAAACAAAGCTCGAGGTGCTTGTTTGAAGCCATAGAGTTCTCTTTAAAGTTTGAAATACGTGTTGGATATTGAGGATTCGCTATCTTCCGAAATGAGATCATGTAGGAAGGTGTTATGCGAAAATGTATTTCGATTTTAAATTCTGCAAGTGTACGGTTCGTAACAAGTAATAAAGTGGAATTTAGAGTTCCGAATATTATCCCATAGGGATTTATTTAGTTCAATTTTACTATCTCGACCTTAACCAAAACAAGAAAATAGCACGTTTATGTTGTAATGGAAATTGTGACTAAACTAATTTACGAATGTTATTATGAGTAAACTAATTGAACTAGAATGCAAAAAAATGCTTCAAAACGAGTTGTTAGATTTAATGAATGAAAGGCACACTAGGATCACAAATCCCCATGCAATGATCTCTTTTAATCCTAATTCTACAACTTGGCAATACAGTTGAAGTTTTGACGAATCAATGTTCTTATTCTATCCAATAATCAATCTCGAGTAATGTTAAATCTACTCTCATATACGAATGCAAATATATAAGAATGACATGGATATTTGTGAACACTTAGATATTCACGTGAGGCATAGCAGCATATATCTATCCCCCATTGGACCCTACGATGAGTTATACCTTGTTGAGCCTATTTACCTTTTCTTGAATGCATGAAATATGCCACCAGATTCACACAATCATTTGCGCACATAATTGTGGAGATAAATAATTGTATATAAACCATTCTAATTCGAATAATGTGTTTTAATGTCAAAAATGTAAAACTAGGAATTAAAAGATTACATCACATGGTTCATCCTTCTCCTGGTACAGAATATCTAGCCTAAGATGGAGAAAATAATAAAACACACAGATATTTGATGAAACCACATCACCAGTTTAATATTCTAATTGAAATCTCGTCAATCATTGTGTTTCTCCTCGTATTTTTGGCTCAAAATTTCCTTCAACGTGTGTTCTAGAATTTCTCCCTTAGTTCCAATTCGTCTCCTTCGTATTTGACGGCTCTAAACTTTTATATGCATCCCAAGATTAGTTTCCTTAAGTGTTTGAACAAAATAAGGAAATCAGAAATTTCGCCTAAAAAAAAAACCATGCGACCGCATGGTTCATCAAAGAGTGGCCTCTGTATTCCCTACAGGTAGTTGTATGAACGCATGGAGAATTCTACTACGCGACCGCACGGTAGATAGAAAATTTCAATTGTGTCAATTTAGTTCTCGAACATTATTTTCTCCCATTTTTTCATTCCCTGTCTTCTAACATCCCTTGTATTTATCAAATTAGTACTTAGTTCGTTTACATTTTCGATTTGTGCTTCGGGTAATCTTTCAACTATTTGCACTTTGGTCCCTAAACTTTAATTTTCTTCCATTTTGGTCATTTTTCGTATCTTTTCTCTTGAGTTAAGCCACATCCATCAATTACAGTGCTACAAAATGAAATTATGTAGAATTAAGCCATGTTCAAACACTTTTGTCAACAATTAGTCATGTTTTGTGGCAAAATAAGTGTTGGAAAACACACTTATCAGAATGCATTTTTACGTCAAGTTGATGAATGAGCCATTGCTGAACAAGAGCTATACTGATGATCATATTGAATTGTTCTTGGTTTGATGACTCGAGATAAAGTCATGGTATAGTCTACTCTATCAATTTGATGATACCCCTTTGCAACAACTTGGGCCTTGAGTCGGTCTAGAGTGTCGTTAGGTTTAAGTTTTGGTTCAAGAACCTATTTATAACCAATGACATATATGTCTAGGAGTGCGAGCAACAAGTTACTAGGTTTGATTTTAATGTAGAGTCGGAAGTTCTTTGTCCATGGCAGCCTTCTAGCTAAGATGAGCAACTGCTGATGGAATATTGTATAGCTCACGAAGGATATTGATAGATGATGTGATAGTCCATGTATACTTCGGTTTCGGTTTAAAAATTCTAAGTTGAGATTGAACGATCATAGATTGGGAGGTTTGTGATTATGAGAGCTCAGGCTCTACGATTGGTGTTTATAGGAGTTCAGGCTCAACTTGTGAAAATTGAGCTGGTTGAGACGGTTCAAGCTCTAGATGTGAAGGTTGTGTATGTTGTACTTGTTAATGCGCAAGCTGTGCATTCTAACAAGACAAGGGTTTGATTATGATGATGGATAAGATGCGGGCAGTGTTCAAAAAAACATTAAAGCATGGCGAAACGTGAAGGCCGAACTTCGGCCTATGCATAAAAAGTGAAAAAAAAGTGCTACGCTTGAAAAAGCGCAGGGCAGGGCGTATCTTCAGTGAAATTGCTTGTGGATATGAAAGTTCATTGAAGATAGCATATGCATCTTTAGATAGCAGTGTGGAAGTGTCAAGTAGAGTGGTAGAAAACTCTGTAGGTTGTGGAACTGGATTATGGACAATAGCTATTGGCAACAAATTCAAGTACGGTAGAGTATATGTTGGTCAAGAAGTCCTTGTAGAGAGATTGGAGTCAGTATGTAGCAGTCAAAAATTAGATATGTTTATGACATGTTGTAGTGGGAATGGTGTTGGAAGTGTGAGAAGTTTTATATGGAAAAATTAACTCATAAGAAACATGTCAAGAAATAAAAATAAATAAAATTGCTTGAAGGATAAAAGTATTTGTAGCCTTTACGTTTATCATTGTAACCTACAAACATGTAGGGAACATTTTCAGGATCAAATTTGTACATAATGTGTCCCAAGTATAATAAAAAGCATTTAGAGCCAAAGACAGTGAAAAGTAAACATGATGAAAACCATTCAAAATTAATTATCGGGTTTCAAAATTGTGAGGAGATGAATACATGCGATTAATAAGATAGATATATATAGTGAAAGCTTCTATCCATATAAAGAGATAGGGACTTCAATAGAACATCATAATCATACCTAGTTCTTGTATAATCCTATGAAGCCTTTCAACCATACCTGTCTATTCAAGAGTATATGGGCAAGATACCAGATGAATGGTGTCTGTGTAGAGGAAGTGACATGATAGCTATGAGTTGATGAACTTGCCTCCTCTATCGGAGTGAAAATATTTTATTCGTTTGTTTAATTGTATGTTAACATAATGTTTAAAGGCTAAATATGAAGCAACAAAATAAAATTTAAGTTGTAAGGAAATGATCCAAGTACATTTAGATAAATCATTTGCTAAACATGTATAATGCCCGAACTTGCAAATAGATAAAATAGGAGCACGTCACCACAAATCAAAATATTTTTTTTAAAAATTACCAAAACTCGAATGTTTAGAACAAGGTGAAAGGTGACCTACTAAGCTTCTCTAATTGACAACTATTACAAAGATGTCCAAGTTTTGTAGTTCCTATGACATATATCAACCTCTTATTTTTTAATAAAAGTAAAGCAAAAAATTGAGGATGTCCTAAATGTTGGTGCCAAACTTGTGCCGAGTCTCATTTAAAACAATGGGAAAAATGCAACTCTGGTGAAGTGATGAGAACATAGAGTCACCCTTGCACCTCCATGTTATCACTGGTTTTCATGTTTTCCATTCCTTAACGCAAAAATCAACGTTAGGAATTCATAATTGACAAAAAATGAGTAGTTGTTGACTTATAGAGAGTAAATTCTTTTTTAAGTAACGAACAAGTAGAACATCATGAAGCGTTGAGGCATTATTCCTTTTTTTTTTTGCAATTTCATCACGTAGGGTAGGTTTCTTGGGCACCCACCAAATAATTTTTCCAATGTGATCCACTATTCTACATTAACGACAATGGTCTTCAAGGTATGTCTCTTGATCAGTTGATTTCTTATAATTGTACGGTATAGCGAAAAGGTAATAGAGTGATGAATGTGATATCATTCCCACGTAGGGATGACAACGGTTCAGCTCGGGGTCGGTTCGGTCAAAATCATAACCTCACCACCAAATTTTTGGCCATTCCATAACCGCACCAAGTCAGTTCGGTTCGGCTTGGTTTGTATATAGGTTCGGTTCGGTTAATATTCACGAAAATAAATTATTTTTTATAAGTCCAAACTCCTACTGTCAAATTGAAAAAAAAAATTATGAAAAAAAGTCAATAAAAACAAAAACACAATGATAAGCCAATTTAGCAAACAATATCCCAAATGAAAATGCAAACAATATCCTAACTTCCAAATGCAAAATTCGAATTTAACAAACAATATTATCAACATACGTCAAGAATCTTAATAACATGAGTCAATCTTCATTCTTCTCCACAACTCTTACTAGCATAGGTCAAGAGTTAAGACTCAAAGTTGATTCCTATATAGTAAATAAAAAATTTAATTAGAGTAATAATACAACCATACTACCTAATCAAAAATGATCTTAACTGAAGATTTAAACAAAAAAATGTACATTTTTGTCAATGTCCTCCTCACTAAACCTTGCACAAGCTTTGTAATATAATGAAGGAACAGAATTTTCTACACACAATAGAGAAAAATAAAACACATCAATAAACTAAAACATGATCGCAAGTATAATACTTATAAGCATAGCATTCAATTACAGACACCAATATTATTTCAATGCAATATGAAGGCAGAAAATATTCCACTTGAACAAAAAATTATACTTTTAGCCACTACTTAGAACTGTTCATCTTTTTCAATTGTGTTCAAGATGAACAAAATAAAATTTCATTTGGAAAAGCATAAATCAGATTTAAAAGAAAAACCCCATACCAAAATGAATAATTCAAATTTATTCTTGAACACAAAAGTGAGATCTACTACTAAATGAAGATCATATCCATTTCTTGAGAAAAAAAAAAATCCTAAAATCCAGTTTTCCCTACACATTGTAGCTTTCAATGATCTTATACAACAATGACAAGAAATGCATGAACCCAACTAAAAATTTAGAACTTTAACATAAAAAACTCATTCTGAATATCTAATATGATCCAAGAATTGAAAACTTAGAACTCCAATACTTCTATTAAGTGCCTAGTATGGCCCAGATGATAATTAAAAAAGCAAAAATCATTAAAGGCGAAAATTTTGCAAACACTTGAATTTCAAACAAAGAAAAAGTACAATTGCTATGAAAATCGACATACCCACCTTTAGATCTCAAGAAGTGAAGCAAAATGAAATCTCAACAACCTGCTAGCAAAATCAATCATTTTCTCCATTCTCTTGATCTCAAAAGCTCATCTGAAGAAAGGCCCATTTGGTCATTTAGCACCAGTTATTCCACACACACAAAAAAAGTAAAAGCATCACTATTAAAGACATCATAATAACATTTATGTTAAATTATTTAAAGAAAGATAATGCACTTGTACCTGGTGCGAGAAAATTAGATGGATGAAACAAAAACTGATTTTGATGAAACCCACAAAGCAAAAGAGTTTTAACACGAAAATTTCATGGATGAAACAAAAACTGGCTAACTGGGTGAGCTGCGACTGGCGGAGGACATGAAGTGGTGAAGGAATGAGGTAGATTAAGGGTTAAGACGAGAAGGAAGGAGGTGGTCAGGCGGAGGACGTTTGGACGTGAAGGAACTAGGAAGGGTTGAATTGAAACCTAATTTCCTCAAATTGAAATGGGTTGATACTTGAATTGAATGGTTTGGGCCGTGGGGCTAATGGGTTTCACCGGGTTTAACTTTAAAAAAATATATGGCCTTCAAATTGAGCCCAAGAGTTCAAAATTGCCCAATTAATTTTGAGAAAGATTAATGGAAAGCCCAATTGTCCAATTAAATTTTTTTTAACGGGTAATCGGTTCGGAGCGGGGCACCGTCGCTAAATACCATACCTGGCCCATCCCGAATCGGGTCACTAAAATCAAAACCATAACCACCCAATTGCATCATCAGTTCGATTTTTTTTACCCCATTCGGTTCGGTTAACCGCAATTTTCGATTTTAACAGTTAGAATTGCCATCCCTATTCCCACGAGGACTACATACTCAATCAAGGATCAATCAATTGTAACTCTAATTGAATAGCCAATTTTGTTTGAAAAGTTTATACCAATCAACTAATTAAACTAATTATTCTAGTGAACAAATTATAAAACTTTTGTAAATTTAGATTGAGTAGTTTCTAAGACCTAGAATCCCTCTTATTAATTCATTTTAATGCAAATTAATAACATGATAGTTTGTGCATATTCTTGCTAATCAATGTTCTTAAGTTAAAGTTTCTTTTAATGTCAATTCATTCTATCCTCTTATGTTACCTTTCTATATCTTTACGAAAGATGTGAACATGAAAGCATGTATTAAAAATACTAGAACGTCTATAGAAATCATGCAAAACATAGCGGTATAACTCTATTATACTGCCTCTCTCGAGAACTAATAAAATTTAAAATCAATCCAATTAGTGGTCGGGTCATTGAAAAATCATTAAATTTTATAGTATGATAAGGCACATTAAACCCCCGTTTGACAGAAATTAAAATTTAGATTTTAATCTAAATCAAAGTCAATAACTTATTTTCACCACATAGTTTACGTGACTCATAACTTCTCAACCATATATTTCATCAACTTTTATCAAAATTTACTAAAAATTTATTTTAATCCCCACAAAACATGGACTAAATTTGGATATATTAAAAAAAGTAAGACTTTATTTATATCTCAACAAGAAAAATGACATATAATTTAAGACAAAAAGAAAAGAAAGTGAGCACATCCACGTGGGAACAAGGGAGTTAATTATTTCAATACTCACTGAATTTTAAATAATGTCACGTTTTACTCATCGTACTTTAATTTGCATCTCATTACTCACTGAACTTTATAAAGTTGCACTCCATTACTTAGTGCCATACTTCCAGTCTTTAGCGATTGTATAAGTGGGGGACGGATTTCACATTTCGTAGTTAAATCACTCCATGAATTGCCAGCTCAGATTTCGAAAACATTCCTCACCCATTTTCACCCCCAAAATCGTCAATTTGGGGAATGCAAGCCACCAAAATTGGAATCCCAGATTCTTTTTGAACCCTAAACCCCAAATTGATTTTGCCATACAATTGAACCGCGAAGCTTGATTCTTGCAAACATTCACATGAGAGACCACTTGGAGGTAAACCTGCTAATCTTACTAGGCAATTCATGCTGAAATTAGTATGTAGATCTGGGCTGTTTTTGCAATTCTCATCACATTTATTCCGCTTTTTATGAGCGGGTTATTTCTTTATTTTGAAACTTGAGGATTAACATATTTTTGAGTATGGTTTTTTCAGTATAATATTTGATAATGAGATTAAGGTATTGTTTCGTGCGGGTTTGCTCGCTAACAATTAAAAAGGGATCAGACGATTGTGTAAGGGACAAACCTCTTGGAACAAAGTCTCAAAAAGGGGTGTTTATTGAATATGAAGATTACAATTTGGACACGAACAAGATGCCTCCAAGGGGCGCAAGCACACAAGTACAAGGGAATTGAAGTAATTAAAAGTTAATCTAAGAAAAGTCAATTGCATGTTCTCTGTTTGAGAGTGAATTTTGTCGGGCTGTCTTTGTTGTCTTCCCCTTTCTTTTATATGGCTTGGGTAGTTTTGATAGTTTAGAAACTGCTTGTAACTACCCATTTCTTTCATCATGGCCGATTTGGCCAATAACCACCGTGTGTAACTCATATCACCACGTCTTCTTCATAATTTCTTGTCACCATTTTCGTCAAATCGTGGGGCGTAATTGTGATGTGCTCAAACCATCTTAGATCGTGACTTTGGATAATAACAAGCTTTAGTCATCGCTGGGACTCTGGGCGACTCAGCATTTTTGGGCGACAATTGATCTTCCGCTCTGGGCGATTATAGGATGTTTCATTAGCTCAACATCTGGGCGTTCTACAGGCTTGGGCGACGACGTACCTTTGTTTTTTGGCTTTCATCATATTTAATGACATTTCTGGTTGGGCCTTTACCCTGATCTCTCTAGATGGGCTTCTTTTCCTCTCTTGGGCCATTTGAGTTGGGCTGAATATTTTGTGTATCAACAATTACCCCCCCAATATGGCGGAATTAATTTTAATTTTCTCCATATTCATCTTTGTGTCTTCCAACAACGTTTGAAATTCCCAATGTTTTTCAATAATCACTTTCTTCTAATTGTCTGGAACGGTGTGACGTTACAACCCTTCTAAACCCAAAAATCGCGTCACTTCGTTGCACCACTAAACCACGTCGTCATACTTCGCGTCTTCTCCCCATTATTTTACTGTTCATCGTCTTGCTTCTCCTCTACGTTTCTCAAACAAACTTAGACGAACTCGTATTTTGCATTCAATGGCGACCTCTCAAACTCGTTCGGACTCCCCTTTTGGTTTCGAAGACTTCCAAAACCTCCTCACTAGGCCGTATGTAAACCCTTCTCGTCTTGCACCGGCTAACCCAGACCGGAATGAGTTTTATCTTGGCCCAATGTTCAATGATGTTGCGTCGATAAAGAAAGTGGCGGTGGGTCAAGTATTCCCTTGCACAGAAAACCTCCCTTTTCTGAACTCGTTACTGTTGAAGCCCATCCAGGAGCGAGGTATTCGGACTTGGCCTAAAGCTGATTCTTCTTTTCGTTTTTGGCATGCACGTCTGGTAAAACATGGGCCCACAAAAGCACTTTTTGATCGTGCGCGGATTTCTGATTTGTTGGAGATTACCCTCCATCCCCCAATTTATGATTCAGTACTTTTTCCAATCGTGCTGAGTTTTTGGTCTTCAGAGTATAATTCTTTTGTTTTTCCTCTTGGCCCGATGTCTATTACCCTGAGGGACGTAGGGGCTTTAGTAAACCTCCCACCTTTGGGCGATACCATATTTCCTGGCATCTTGATTACTAGTGCTGCTCCAAAGTTTGACAAGAAAATTACTAAGTCGTATTCGAGCATGCAAAGCCTTTACACTGCTTCTGTTTCTGACCCTAACCATGCTGAGCGTGTAGCTTTCCTCCACATTTGGTTGTGTAAATATGTCTTCTGCGTCCCTAGTTTGAAGCCTTCTACGAGCTATTTGCCCATATCACATGAACTAGCACGTGGCCGACCCCTGAATTTATGTTCATTCCTTTTGGCCGCCCTTTATAGAGGTATGGCCTCCCTCCAATTCCAATTAAAGAATAATGCCTCCCCTACAGTAGTGGACCTCTTTGGTTGGCCCAATTATGGTTGAAGGCGTATTTCCCACAACTTGGTGCTGTATCTTCTCCTCCTAGGTCAGTTGCCTGTTATGGGTTGTTCATTCATCAATTAGACCCTGTAAATATGTCTGCCAGAGAAATTTTCACATTCTTTTATACACTGAACTCCATTCCTTCATTCTTTCCTTTTCCTGCTCATCAAATCCCCATTTTTGTTCGTCCTCCTTCCACCATGGATGAAGCAACTACATCTTTATCTATGTGAGTTGAATTTTTGGTTGGGAGAGAGTTGTTTCATGATATCGTGACAGGGACAAATGCTAAAGTTGGGGTTGAGATATATGCTCCTCATTTCTTTGCCCGTCAGCTTGGTTTCGGCCAAACTTGGCCTGTTCCTCCTTGTTATTCCAAGAATATCACAGAGCATTTTCACCTTATTAGTAAGGCCGAGGCTGGAGCTATTGATGTTCGCAATAAACCCTTGGCTGAGGGCTTTTCTTTTGTTCCATTCAATCCTACTGCTGTTAAGCATCCTCTTTTCGACCAATTGTAGCCATCTGTGAAGCGTAGGCTTTTTTCAGTCAACGCTAATCGTGCTTTTCACTCATTGGATCGTTCAAAGACTCTCCATTCTTCCCCTGTTCTTACTACTCCTTTGTCCATCAAGGACCCTTCTAAATGACCATCAGTTTCCCACAAACGTTCAAATCTTTCCTCTGCTTCCCTAACTAGCTAGGCTATTGCTGCCAAAGGTGCTTCTAGCTGGAAACGGCCAGCTGCAGCTTCTCTAGTCTTGCAAGATGACACTGGAGATGATGTGGGTGATGATGTTGATGTTCCCCTCATCCACAAAAGAAAGGTAATGACTTTGTTTAACCATGACCTATTAATCTTTATGAACTGATGCTTCATTTGACTGTTCTATTTGATGGTTTCAGAGAGGCTCATCTTCTCGTTTAGAAGCTTAGTCACAGACTCTCCTGCTCCAACTCCTACTGTTGCAACTGTCTCAACAGGATCATCTGGTGAAGGGATTCCACCCAAAGAACAACCTTTAGTGCCAGAAACTTCATCACAATCCCTTGAGGTATCGCAGACTTCCCAGGACGTCCATCCCTCAATTATTGAGCCAGCAGGTTGGATGTCTCTTGGCACTTTTCACTCTATTTGTTGATTTAGCAGTTTTTGACTTATTTTCCTCTGTGTGTATCAGGTGTTTCCACAAACCTACCCGTTGCAGTAAGTTCGTGTTATTCAGAGAAAGGGAAGTTTTCAAGAATGGTGGGACCAATTGATGATGATCCTGAGCATCCGAAAGTCGCTGATGAGGTATCTCATGTTCCTCTTTTACTCTTTTGGACTTTGCTTAATTGATCTGTTGTAGTGACATTTTAACATTGGCATTCTCTTTCAGTGCACTAATACCGTTGTACGCTCCATTCAAGACTTGTTTTCCTCTTGGGAACAAATGGAAGCATCATGCCTTTCTTCCGGCCATCCTTCAGACTTCTCTAAGGCAAACATGGAGATTCTCAGACAATCAATGCTTGAGTATGTTGTCTTCATGGATATGGATGTTCGCACGACCAGTGCTGCCGCACAGAAGGATAAATTTGATCTTTTGAGCACAAAGTTGGCACAAGCACTCATGCTTCCGTCGCTCAATGTTTCTCTGAAATTCAAGGCGACGTTGAGGGTCATTCATTCTGAAGTCCTTTCTCTGTTGGCTAGATATGCCGAATTGAAGGCTACAAGTATTCAGTATCTTCGTGCTTCTTCTGAAAAAGAATCTTTGCTCCAGGAGATCAACAAGGCCAAGACTGAATTGAGTGAACTCTCTTCTGAAATTAAGGCTGAAGATTCTTTAATGATGACCTTGGCTGCAGAGATGAAGGAGCTTCAAGCAAGGCTGGATGATTGCGAGGCCAAGATGGTTGCTAAAGAGCGTAATGCTTCCCAAGGGTAGAACGGACCAAATCATTAGTTGAGCGTTACCAGCAGTTGAAAGTGGATGAAGAGGTTGTGACCGATATAAATACTACTTCTCAAAGGCAGGATGAGGATTGGGCGAAACTTAGGGAACATATGCGATCTGTTTGGGGTGAACTGTAATTGAGACATTTTGATGTCATTTTCTTTGTAAATTTATGAACTATTCATCATAGTCACTTTTCAACTGTAACAGCAGTATTCGCCTTTTATGAACAATTGTTTTGTATGCTCGAATATTAATTAACGTTCCTCTTTTAAATCGTCAACCCCCCAAGCACTTGATTATTTTTTATGCTAAAATTCATGCATATCAATTTCCTCACCCTTCAGATTTTTGGGCCATTTAATGTACGTGGCCTTTCATATCCTGACTCTTCATATTCGTTCCCTTATAAATACGTTTGTGCCTTCAACACTTATCATCCCCATTCGTAATTCCTCTTCAAGAATTATCTTGCTGCCATTATCCAGCATCTCAATACTTTCTCCAATCTCACTTTTCCGTGGAAATGAATCAGTTGATCCATCCTGTGTGTCGTCCAACTTAACACGCCTGTTGGTATGGGAGATATAGGAAATGTTTCTTGGCCAGCAGCAAAATTCTTCCCATCTATCGATGGTGGGAGGGAACGTTTTTGGGCCTTTTGCTTGCCATTGCAGCAATGCTTTTGGGGATGTGGCTGGTCCCAGTCCACAATTTTCACCGTTGCTGCCAAAGGCCTACAATTGTTTATCCTCAGTTGTAACTTATAGGAGATTTCAAATTCTCGCTCATAGGAGGCTTTGCACTTTTCATATTCTATTGATGTAACCAATATTTACTTAATAAAAAGTTTTATTTGGACGTATTTCGTCCTTTATTTTATTTGGTTATCATCGCTCAGTAGAACTTTCATGTTTAAGTTTTTATTTGTTCGTCTTCCCATAAAGAAGGAACATATTTCTTCAAGTATTTGCCATCGATGAACCTCACGTGATTAGTACCATCTAAATCTTCTAAATGGTAGGCTCCATTAGGCAAAAAACTTTTCACTTTGTATGGTCCTTCCCAATTTGGTGACCATTTACCGTACTTTGGATCTTTACTATCCAAAGGGAGTATTGTTTTCCAAACTAAATTGCCCAAACTGAAGGACTTGGCTATGACCTTTTTGTTGTAAAACTTAGCCATTTTCTGTTTCTGGACTTGCAATCTATCCAGAACATCCAACCTTAATTCGTCCAATTCCAACAAATTTTGGACGAGTAACTCTGCGCGTTCGTTGTCGCCCAGGTTGTTTTGTGAACTTACTCTCATTGACTGCACATTGATTTCCACAGGTAGCACTGCGTCTTGCCCGTATGTTAGCTGAAAAGGGGTAACTTTAGTGCTTGTGTGTGGCGACGTTCTATAGGCCCACAAAGCTTGATTCAAACACTCGTGCCAATCTCTGGCGTTTTCACTTATCATCTTTCTTACGATGTTCTTCAAAATCTTGTTAGATGATTCAGCCTGACCGTTGGATTGAGCGTAATAAGGCGTGGAATTTACCAATTTGGCCCCAAATTCGCTCAAAAATTCCTTCACTTGATCCCCATTCAAGGAAGTCCCATGATCCACCATCAGGGTTTGTGGGATTCCAAACCTATAGATAATATGATCGCGAATGAACTCTATAACACTTTTCTCGGATATTTCTTTTAGAGGTATTGCCTCTACCCACTTGGTGAAGAAATCTGTTGCCACTATAATGAACGTATGTTGCTTGGACGATGGTGGATAAATCTTCCCTATTAAGTCTATCGCCCAACCTCTAAATGGTCATGGCTTAATGATATGTGTCATTTCTCTAGCTGGCGCTCTCTGAATTGGCCTATGCTTTTGACATACTAGACAATTTTTTGCATATTGGACACACATTTCTCCCATTTTAGGCCAAAAATATCCATTCCTAATAATTAACCACCTCATCCTTTGACCAGCTTGGTAGGCTCCACAAATTCCTTCATGCATTTCAGCCATAATCACCTTAGTTTCTTGTAAGCTTACACACTTTAACAACACCCTATCTGGGCATTTTTTATGTAATTCACCTTCAATCAATGTGTAATTCAACGATCGTAGCTTTATCTTTCTATTGTTCTTTTCACTTGGTTCTTTCAAGAACTCTTTTATCTCTACCCTCCAATCCATTGCGTCTCCTTCTTGTATGCAATGAATTACAATCCTATTTGCCCTCCTTTGTATAACGAGCAAAATTGTTCCATATTCACAAGTGGGTTCCATATCTAAAATTTTTAAGTAACCTGAGGCCGTTTGGGCCAGTTCGTTTGCTGTGTCATTGTACATTCTATTGACATATTGGAGTTCTACTTGGTCAAACTCTTCTAGTAATTCTTGGACGACTTCATACTGGTTTATGACGGATTCGCTTTGACATTTAAAATCGCCAGTGAGTTGGTAAATCACCAACTGGGAATCGCCTCTAATAATCACGTTTTTTACTTCCATTTCAATTAATAACTCTAGGCCGACAATCAATGCTTCATATTCGGCCTGGTTATTGGTGCACATTCTGTCCAATGTGAAGGCGAATTTATAACAAATTCCTAGAGGATTTATCAAAGCTATTCCTACCCCTGCACCTTTGGAAGTTTTTGATCCATCAAAATATAGGATCCATGGTTTGAACTCGAATGAGTCTATTTCCAATTTAATTTCTTCAGGCATATCAAGGCACGGGTGATCGGCCAAGAAATTAGCCAATGCTTGATTTTTTACCTCCTTCTGTGGTACATATTGTATTTCAAACTCGGACAATGCCGAAGTCCAAAGGCCTATCATTTGGTGTAAAACAGGGCGAGAAAACATGTACTTCACTAAATTAACTTTAGAAATCAGATAAACTGTTACAGGCCGTAAATAGGCCTTTAACTTAGTACATGTGAAATATAAAGCGAGACATAGTTTCTCGATAGCAGAATAATTACATTCGCATTTCGTCAAACGTCTACTTAAATAATATATTGCCCTTTCTTTACCAAATTGGTCTTCTTGCAAGACCATTCCAGCTATCGATTCTTGTTCAGGCGATATATAGACCTTCATTGGCCGTCCTTGGATAGGTGATACCAACACTGGCGGATTTGACAAATACGTCTTTGGCTATCAAAGGCCTTTTGATGTTCTTCTTTCCAGATGAGTTCGTCCTGATTTTTCAACTTTAGGAGACGCGAAAAAGCTTTTGTTCACCCTGCACAATTAGAGATAAATCGACTTAAAAAATTAACTTGACCTAGAAATCTTTGCAATTCTTTTTTGTTGTTAGGCGGTTTAGCCTCTAAAATGACCTTTGCTTTATTCTTATCGAGTTCGATTCCTTTTTGGTGTACTAGAAAGGCAAGAAAATTACCGGCATTGACACCAAACATACACTTCAAAGGATTCAATTTCAGCTTATATTGTCTCATTCGCTCAAATGAGCGTTTCAGTTGTTCGAAGTGATCTTCCTCTTTAACAGATTTGACTACAATATCATCTACATACACCTCAACAAACTTGCCTATCATATCATGAAAGATTAGATTCATTGCCCTTTGATAAGTCGCCCCCGCATTTTTTAGGCCGAAAGGCATGGCTATCCATTCGTAACACCCTAAGGCCCCTGGACATCTAAAGACAGTTTTGTGTATGTCTTCTTCAACTATATATATTTGGTTATACCCTGAATACCCATCCATAAAGGAATACATGACATGTCCGGCAGTGGAATCAACCAAGGAATCTACCGTGGGCATTGGATACTCATCTTTAGGTGTCGCTAAGGTCAGATTTCTAAAGTCTATGCACACCCTCATTTTACCATTCTTTTTTAACACTGGCACAATATTAGATAACCATTCAACATATCTAGCTGTCCTGATGAAACCTGCTTTTAATAGTCGCTCAATTTCTTTCTTAATTTCAGGTAACACGTTAGGAGCAAAGCGTCTAGGAGGCTGTTTATGGGGTTTAAAATTTGGTTTAGTTGGCAGTCTATGTTCCACTAAATTTTTATCTAAACCAGGCATATGTTCATACTTCCAAACAAAATAGTCTTTATATTCTTTCAATAAAGCGATTAATGCTGTACTAACCTCTTGACTAAGCATCTGGCTGATAAATGTTGGGCGATCTTCTCCCACATCGCCAATGTTTACTTTGATCAAAGGGTCTTGTATTTGAGCGTTTCCAGGCTTGTGGATCCTCATTACTTCATCGTCCATGTCCCTTGCAGGTACTTCTTCTTCTAGATAATCTACCTTGTTGACTTCCTGGTCAACACTTTGTTCCAATTTGAACACTGCCAATTTGTCTCCCAGCGTTTTCAATGCTACCTCTTTTTTGATTTTCTCCTGACATTCTTTATTGAAAGCCACTAGTCTGGCTTTAAAGGCTTGGATCTCGGCCACATGCTCTTTTGGTTGCCAACCTATCAATATTCTTTGATTGTCCTTTTGCCAATCACTGGCTCTTCTAGGGCCACTATGTTTGGCCTCATTTGACTGAACATTTCAGCGAGTGCTTCTACCGAAAATGGTTCTTCACTCGGTGCGACGATTTGAGTTTCTTCTCCATCTTGGATTATCCGACAGGTCCGTAGTTTCCTTCGTACATGAACCTTTCTACCGAGTTAGTTTCTGCAACAAAAGGCCTATGATCTGCCTGTACCACTTCTGCTTTACCTTGGTCATTCCAGAAAACCAAGCACTGATGGAGCGATGATGGTATACAGCGACTTCCATGAATCCAATCTCGCCCTGCAGTATATTGTAACTAGTAGGACCATCAATGACAAAGAAGACAGTCATCCTAGTAGTCGTACCCACAGTTATATCTAGTGGCATTACTCCCTTGGCCGAAGTGGCTCCCCTATTGAAGCTTGTGAGAATGACTTCCGTTGGGATCATGTCATCTTCTGTTTTCGCGAACTTCCTCATTCCTCATCATCCTTAATGGGATAGTATTTATGGCGGCCCCATTATCAATAAGCACTTTCACCACGGGTATGCCATTGACCAAAGCCTTCACATAAAGTGGCCTTAAATGTTTGGTCAATTTCGTAGTGGGCTTTTTGAAGACAACCTTTTCTGCTGCATCAATTTCCACCTCCTGTTTGTCCCCCGTCAACTTATACCCATGTGATAATCAACTTGCAATACCTCGGCCTGAGTACTTGTCTGTGGGGCACTATATTCATTCTCCAATATTTCTCTAGCAGCTACCCAGCCTGTTGGGGGAGGTAGTATCCTTGGAGGAGATCCGTATTTCTCAGGACGAGGTACCATTTTCTTCCTCTTGGGTGTCCTATATAGTACGTAGAAATCGAAAGAACGCCCAGATGGTTCTCCCAACAAATCTACTTCACGAACTCCTTCTCGATGCAATTGTTTCAGCAAGGTGTTATGCGATACTCCTCTCTTTCTCCTTTCTTCTTCTAGATCAATTTCTTCCTTAATATCAGTCATACCATCATCCTCTTCACCTTATATTTCTTGAGACGTCTGACCACCTTCGTATTCCAACACACATGCTTCTTCTTCATCTCCTCCTTCTTCCTCCTTATTCTGAAATTCGTTGGCCAACAGATAATTATTAGCCATGACAGGAGGTAAAGTGCCAAACTGGATAGTAAGGGGTGGTTCTGTATCATCTTCTTCTCTTTTGCTTCGGTCAAACTTTGACCTCCCAGAAGAACTTCTGGCATTTCTCTCATTGATTCCCCATTGCCAGTCTCTTCACTATCTTCGAGAGCATTTGGATTAACCATTTCCAGTGCTCTTGACACTTTAGGACGTGGCATTTCTTGTCGCTGCCTCATTATTCGTCCGTAATTTCGTTGAAATCGTCTTTGCTGAGTCCTGGTCATTTCATTAAACGGCACAACACGTCTCGCATTATACTGATATGAATGATATACATTAGGCTGGCGAGGCTGTGGTCTGAACGATCTTTCATGCCTTGCTGGCCTGAACTGCCTTTCTAAAGGCGGTCCTATATAGAACGATGTGCCTTGCCTCCTGTTTGGAACAAACTCAGGGGGATGATGACTCTGCCATACTTCCGGTTTCCCAGTACTTGCTTTCATTTCTCCTTTACATTTGGCACACAAGACTTCTTCGTTCTTCATGGGTTATTTTTCCCCTAATACGTTCGAACACGCTGGCATGTTTCTCAGGGTCTTCCTCATCATCGATGACTAACTTGAACCTTGGCAACTTATTTTTGAGATTGGTCGTCACCATATTCACTTCAAGTGGCTGTGGGAAAGGATTTTCATCCACTGCCATTTTCTTTTTGTCTTCGAACGTGATTCGTCCTGACTCAATAGCGTCCTGTAAAACATGACGGAAAACCAAGCAATAATTAGTCATATGTGACCATGCGTTATGCCATTTGCAATATTTTTTACCCTTAATTTGCTCAGGGCTTGGCAACTTATGTTTATCGCTCAGTTTTATCTGCTTATCCTTATACAATTTATCGAATATAAGGTCAGCTTTTGTCACGTCGAACGAGAACGTTCTGCTCTTTTTGTTTTCTCCTTTTACACTCTCATCTCTGGCTACATCCCTAGGCTTAGCCATTATGGGACAAGTATATGCATCCCCCTTGGTCAGTTCGGCCAAACATATTTCAGTTTGATCGTAAAGTTCATCATTTAGAGCATGAACACCAAAGTGTGGGTCTTTGTAGTAAGTCCATTTGCTAGAATTTTTTACTTGCTCTCTTCTCTTATCAAACGTTCGTACCTAATTACGTTCGCACTAAGTTGGAACAAGTCAGGAAACTCCCTATCCTGGAACTTCTTCTTTAAATCAAAACTTAAACAGCTTTGAGCGATTTTGACAAATTCTTTTTTAGGCAGGGGTACAAAACATTTACTCCTGGCTATTTTGAACCTTTGAAGAAAGCCTTCTGCCCATTCATTTGGCATTTGACGTAAGTTCGCCAAATCGGCCCAATGAGAATTCAGGCACTTTATACCCCCTAGGACATGGATATGCTTGATCTACCTAATCAGGATATGGTTTAGTGTAAGTCGGTCTGATAACAGGACGTACCCCAACAGCCATTTGGTCTTGTACTATTTCTGCAATTGGATTCCTCAATTAAGCATTTGGATCATATGGGACTCCTATGTGTTGGTTCACTTGTTGGTTTACTTGAGGCGGCCTAAAATTTGGTCCTTGATTGGCAGGGAAAGTGCCATTGTTCAGACCATTATACCCATTATAGTGAGTATTTACTCCCTCATTAACACGAGTTAAATTATGTCCACCATTCAGGACATTATCCCTTACGTTTGGATTACCCCCCCAAGTTGGTAGTCACATTATCGCCATTCAAATTTGGCGCTCCATTAACTCTTTGATTTCAGGTGGAAGGGCCGAAAAATGTTTCTAGACCTGGACCTGGGTTCAAACCAGGGAAATTGTATGGTGAAGCATGTCCCACAATCGCCCTGGTCTGGAAATGACTTTTTACGGTTGGTTGACATACTTGGCCTACTAATTTGCTCATAAGATCATTTAACGCACTTAATTGTTTGGCCATGTTATCATAGTGACCATTTCCACTCTGGGTAAATTTTTCCATATTATGGACGTTTCATAAATTTACCTGTTCAACGACATCTTGTGTGAGTTCTCCAAGCAATGCACGCATGGTTCGAGGACTCAACTCTGTCATTGGTTCATAACGACTGTGACTGCTTGGAGTCTGTCCTTCCGTCTGAGGAGAATGTTGCTGCTCCTCATATCGCTCGATCACAGACTGGACTACTCCGTGACTTGTTGGTGCCTTATCAGAACTTTTATGAGGCATAATATTTTCCTTTTGCATCTTCAAACACCAAGTGTCCCACCGGGCGTGCCAAATTGTTTCGCGCGGGTTTGCTCGCTAACAATTAAAAGGGATCAGACGATTGTGTAAGGGACAAACCTCTTGGAACAAAGTTCAAAAAAAGGGTGTTTATTGAATATGAAGATTACAGTTTGGACACGAACAAGATGCCTCCAAGGGGTGCAAGCACACAAATACAAGGGAATTGAAGTAATTAAAAGTTAATCTAAGAAAAGTAAATTACACGTTCTCTGTTTGAGAGTGAATTTTGTCGGGCTGTCTTCGTTGTCTTCCCTTTCTTTTATACGGCTTGGGTAGTTTTGATCGTTTAGAAACTGCTTGTAACTATCCATTTCTTTCATCATGGCCGACTTGGCCAATAACCACCTTGTGTAACTCATATCACCACGTCTTCTTCATAACTGCTTGTCACCATTTTCGTCAAATCATGGGGCGTAATTGTGATGTGCTCAAACTGTCTTAGATTGTGATTTTGGATAACAACAAGCTTTAGTCATCGCTGGGACTCTGGGCGACTCAGCATTTTTGGGCGACAATTGATCTTCCGCTCTGGGCGATTATAGGATGTTTCATTCGCTCAACATCTGGGCGTTCTGCAGGCTTGGGCGACGACGTACCTTTATTTTTGGGCTTTCATCATATTTAATAACATTTCTGGTTGGGCTTTTACCCTGATCTCTCTAGATGAGCTTCTTCTCTTGGGCCATTTCCTCTGTTAGGCCATTTGAGTTGGGCTGAATATTTTATGTGTCAACAGGTATTGTGTTCATGTTACAGAATGGCGTTGTTTTGCCCTAACTTCATTTGTAATTATTTTCCAAATTGAATGTTATTCGTGAATGTCTGTCCATAAAGCTATAGATGAAAACGATAAGGGGAATTTTCTAATCTTACTGAGCAAAACTGTTTTTTTTTTTTTTGCGATTTTTTGTTTTTCTATTCATTTTCTTCGAACGGATATATTAGAATATTCTATATTTTGGTTGATTCTACGCAACAGTCATTCAGTAAATAACTGAAGTGTTCACGTGTTCCAAATATCCAATAGTAGGTGTTGAAACTTCATTTCCATTGAACAAACATAATTTTGTTAAAATCTAACTTGCAAGTTCTAGATGAGGGTCATTCCTGTAAGTGTTATATCCTATATCTAATCAACTTTGGATACAAACACTATATATATATATATATATATATATATATAATTGAATATATAATTGATGCATATTTATGGCAATATCTATTATTTAATTGAATTAATATTCTAATAAATTAAATAATAGAATCCGTATATTCAAGTCTTGACGATTTGTTAATCACAAGGAGTTGTGATTGTGAGATATAAATTATATATGACTGAATTTTAAATCGTCCGTGGTCGAAGTAATAATGAGATACGAATATTGTTATTACAGATAGACCATCACGTGTGACATTCTTATTTGTGAAGTAAGTAGCTGATCTCACAAGCTAAAGTGTGGTGACACTTAAATGAACACGTGGATATTTTGTTATAGAACAAAACATTGGAGACCCGCTGAGAGATTTCACATGGATAACTATCCGAGTGTTAGTGGTTAATCTCTAACGTTCGGTGGTGAAATTAGTCTTTTGAATTGAGGTCATCATAAAACCTTATATAATGACAGTCATACTTTGGTGATGTGGAATGTTGCTCTACCAAGGGTCGCCAATACAACATCGTTCTGGTATGTCAAGAATCATATGAAGGTTTTGAATGGTCGATAGACGATTCGTCATTCTTAGATAGTAAGAGATTATGATCTACATTTTATCCAGTTAAGTTGATAATGAAATCCTTGACCAAGGTGAACTCATAAGTTGAAAATGAGTTTTGAACTTACATTGACTTAATAGTGGGATAAAAGAAATGATTGATAATTGAGATTGACACATATCCATATCCATATCTCATAATTGATTGAATGATATTGAAGAAAGGATTATAGTTTCACGATAAACGAACAAATTTGGTTTTGTCACACCATGTGACATTTCCTATCGGATGTATTGCCCTGACACATTGTTAGATGTCAATCTGGGATGATGAATGTGAATTAGTGATATATTAAAATGAGCGTTTTAATTTATCGATTTTGATTAGATCAAAATAATAATTCACGTCGTTAGATATCGTGATTGGGAACCTAATGTGTCACACACAAAAGAGAACTAGAAGAATGAGATTTACCAATTAATTAATTTACAAGTGTTAGATAATTAATTAATTAAGTTGCTTATTAATTTGCCAGAATTAATTAATTTGATTAATTAATTCATATACCAGATTTAATTAATTTGATTAATTAAATATTGGACTGTGTTAAGTTTAAAAGACGGGCCAAGCCCGCTTTGACTTATATTAATATGCTGTTAGGGTTTAAAAACTGTTTGAAATAATTGATTATTCTTGTTAGCACAAGAAAAGAAAATCCTAGTCCTCATTCTTGTTCTCTTTGTGGATCACCATTGGAGGCTGGATAATTGGATAGCTTAGATTGTAGATCGTGATCATTCGAGTTCGAGAATCAGTAAAAGAGTTTGCAGAATTCATCAAAAGTATAAATTTTATCACAAATTCTATCTAAACACAATGCAGATCCTTGGTGATAATTGAAAATTGTTTTATTTTTCGTTGTGCATGATTAAGTAAATTCCCAACAGTTCCGAAGTACTTTGACGCCAGTAGCAGCTTAGTCATCACTGGTAATTTCAAGCAGGACATGGATGAAGCAGCCACCTTGTATGAAGTTCCAATGACTGAAGTTAATTTCGAAGTGCTGGTGGATGAATTGCAACACACTGAAGAAAACTGTGGATAGCAAATGATTCCAATGTTTAAACTTGTGTGTCCTTTTGTTTAGCATACAAACCGATCAAATGTACAGTATGTTTGGATCGAATGTCTGTTCTATTGCTTCGATAAATTATCCATTTTTACACCTAGAACTATGTCAATCACATATTGTTTATCAATAACTTCTGTTTTAGAATGCCAAAATGTACACTATGTTTGGATCAAATGTATCACAAATTCAATGTTTTATACATTATGGTTTGATTGGTTTGTTTTCCATTGTCTCTTCAACCATTTCGAAACCAGAGTGCATAGATGTTTCAGTTTCTTTTCATCCATTTGGAAACAAGTGTACAAAGTTCAATCCCATCGATGTTTCTGATGTTTAGTAGACGAAAAGTTAAGATAAAAGTAGACCAAAAAGTTAATTCATGTTCATCAGCAAAAAAATTAATCAAATAGCTCGAGAATTCTAAAAAATTAAACCACTAATTTCTTCTTAATTTGAATAATTTGCTTAGTACACTCAAATCAACCATTCCCCTTTCATTAACTCGAATTCAAGCTAATAACTTTAAAATCCTAAAATTTAACACAACTTTAAGCTTGAAGCAGTAGCATTCAACTGTGAGTATAAATAGAAAAAAATAATCAACCTTGAATGTAGGACCAACATCACCAACATAAATTCTTCATTGTTAGCTGTACTTTGATTTGAATTTAAAGACTCCAAACAGAGGCAACAAAAGCAAGAACTACTTATCAATCACTACTCAATGCACCAGATATCTATAACTAGGATTTAAAATGAAATCAAGCACCAGTTTCCTTTTATGGAATTATAATCTGTACATCAAAAGACCAGCAATAACCTAGTTGTTGCCTTAAAAAATCTACATCTGCTCTTGCTGCAACAATGCCAACACAAAAAACACCATCCACACTTCAAAAACCAGTGTAAAAACACCATCCACACTAGCACAAGAAGTTTCCTAACTACATCGCCAAAACCAGCAACAACACCTGCACGAAAATCACCATCTACACTACCCATACTCAGGTTCATACAACTTTCAAAAATCTGATGTCCCACCATGTTCCCTAGCATCTACTCTTGCTGATCTTGCTTTGAAAGACTCGTTTCCATGTGAACGGCTGCAAAAATTAAGTTTCGCAGTCCGATTGTGTGGTAAATTCGATTTGGGGGTTAGGATTCAAAGGGAATTTGGGATTCAATTTTGGTGGCTCGCATTCCCCAAATTGAAGGCCTTGTTTGATGGGCAACATTTTTGCATGGAAAATTTTTCAATTTTTCAACTTTTGTAGTCATTTTCTCTCACACGTGCACATTTTTGACATTTTTGTTGAAATTATTTTCCCACCTTTAAGGTGGGTTTTCATTTTCCAGTTTTTATTTATTTATTTATTTTGGTAATAGGGAAAAATTCTAAATCTAGTGGTAAAAAAAATTTAACACTTTTAGTAATAATTTCCATTGAAAATAAAGCCAAATGAATGGTATTCGGTATTGTAATTTTTTTAAAAAAAAATTTTGGCAAGCTAAACAAATTTTAGACCCAATGGTAAAAAAATTTATCACTTTAATGAACAATTTTCATGAAAAACAAAGCCAAACGGATATCAAACTTTCAACATTTTTCAGGTGAAAAATTATACCAATCAAACACAATTAATTACAATTTCCAATAAAACAATTTCTAGACAATTCAATTCCCTAAAATTCATTTTCTTTTCACCCATTTTTCACCTTTGCAATCAAACGGACCCGAAGATTTCAAGGTGAAAATGGGTGATGAGCGTTTGGGAAATCTGAGCTGGCAATTCATTTTTGTGTTGGAGTGATTTAACTGCCAAATGTAAAGTCCGTTTTCCACGTATGCAATCATCAAAGAGACAAAGACGAAAGTTTAACAATGGGTAATGGAGTGCAATTTTATAAAGTTCAGTGAGAGTAATGATATACTAAGTTGAAGTAAAATGAGTGAAATACGACGTAACCTAAACTTCAGTGTGTATTGAAATAATTAATTCGGGAACAAGGTATTCTAAACTACTTCCATCATGATCTCTTCAATTTTTCTAGTAAAATTTCCAATCTTGATGATTGCATCAATCATTACGTGCATTTCCCTCCCACCCAATTCTGAGCTTGTACAGTTCCCCATTCCCCAATCACCGACAAATTGGAAAGCTATATAAATCCAAAGAAAAATCTCAATAAATCCGTTTCCGTCAGATCCAATCTTCTAATTCTCACGTACCCAGTAAACTTCAAAATTCAGACACAAAGTGAAATCACAAATTGAAGTCTCACGAAATTAACAGTAACAATCTTGTTCTTGATCAAGAACAATGAAAGAAGTGAAGAACAGGTGTCTTACATGTTCAATAATTTTTGTCCTGTTCTTCTTAGTCAGTTTATTCTTTTTCGAAATCATTGACTACAAATCAAGGCTCCTTTTATTCTTCCCCCGCCGGTTTCGCAACAGTACGCTCTGCCACGGCGGATTAAGGCAACTGAAAATATACATGTACGACCTTCCGCGGCGGTTCAATGTCGGAATGCTCGATTCGAAGCTGCCAGTGACGGCGGAGAGTAATTTGGCATGGATGGGGAGTGGTGGGCTCCGGCGGCAACATAGTGTGGAGTATTGGATGATGGCTTCCTTGTTGCACGAGGGAAATGTTGAAAACGGGTCGACCCGAGAGGCTGTTCGGGTCATGGATCCGGAGGATTCTGACTTGTTCTTTGTGCCCTTCTTTTCTTCGCTCAGTTTTAATATTCATGGCCTCAATATGAGTGATCCAAATACTGTTGATCAGAAGTTGCAGGTATCCCTAGTTTAATTTTAAAATTCTTCTTACTATTGGATAATCTGTTTTGTCGTGTACACATAACTGAAATCAAGATTATTGCTTGTGCATTTCTTGAATTAAAATAGAGAATGCTTCGTTATTGGATAACTCTTGAATTTACTTCAGTGTACTTGTTCTTGAAATGCTGCAATTTTGAGTATTTAAAGAAACACTGGCTATCTGAAATTAATTTTTTAATTTTCTTTTTTCAGGTTATTCTCTTTCAGATTTTATTATGTTTATCTTCATATCCTCCCTAGTTAGCTAAAATTTTGGGCTCGTTATTAGTTAATAAGATGTAACTAGGATTATGCTTTTTCGGTATGACTTGTGACTACTTCATGCTAATTTTGGAATTGGGACTGTGCTTAATTAAAAACGTTTCTACTTCATAAAACATCTTTTTGCTTGTTTACAGCTCACAAATTAACAAATTTTGCTTTCTGATGGTTAAATCAAAGAGGTGGTAAATCCTACCATGTTCTCGATAGTTTATTTATTTTACTTTATGCCGATTATTTCTTTGATAATTTTTAGCACGTTTGGCGTGTTTTGTCAGGAGGATGGAATGGTAAAATATTCTTCATTTTATTGCCCACTCTTGTTGAGTAACATATGCCCATCATTAACTTTGTTGTTCAGTCGATGTAGCTAGTTTGTTCTAAAAGAGCTTGTGGCAACAATTTCTCAACTTTACAAACCTTATATAGAAACTTGCCTTGTATTTGTAGAAAGAAACATTTGGAATTATGTAAGGTCCATGACAAATAAGGGTATTGAAAGGGCTACAGAGCGTTATACATTGTTTCAGAAGTTTCAGTTTTAAGGTTTTAAATCTTAATCTTGCAGTTTTGAGCTTGTGTTGCAGATTAAAACTAACTGGATATGCCCCGTATCCCTGATCTGCCATCTTTGCTATCTGATGCTAACCTCAGTACATCAAGTGTCATGAATAGTTGTGCTGAAGATTTTAACAGGGGCTGTTTTGTGTAGACAGGACTGAGAAGGGAGAAAAAAACCTTGTATTCTTCTTATGGCACAAAATCTTCAGCTGCATATAACTTTAGCTCTCACATTGAGGGCGAACCACAATAAATCTATATATTTGCTTTGCGTATTTCTGATTTCCTTATGTTTATTATTGCTCTAGGAGAGATAGGGATTAGGTTTAAATCATAACAAAAGTTTTTGTTGTTTGAATTAGGTGGAAACTATTTGTTAATTTGAATGATAGATGGAATGAATAAATTCTTTCAGGGTTTAAAGATAAAGTGCAAGGGTGGAATCCATAAGGATAATTAGCACAAAACGTCCTCATCGATTGCACTCATTGATCAAATTGTCCCTATCGTTTCAACCTTTGCATTTGCACCCTCATTTCAACCTTTTCTTGAGGAGTTGGTTTAAAACGTCCCTATTGTTTTCTTTTATTGCGCAAATCGTCCATGTCGTTTCAATTTTAACATTTGGACCCTCAAATCGACCTTTCTATGTGCAAAGGTCCTGACCATCTATTTTCTTTGTTAAAGCATTGCAACATGTCCTTTTTCATAAAAAAAAGGTCGATTTGAGGGTCCAAATGCCAAAATTGAAATGATAGGGACGATTTACGCAATGAATGCAAACAGTAGGGGATGTTTTGCTCCAATTACTCAAATTTGATGGAAGGAATTGACGGAATGAAATGAAACGGACCAATTCTGCAAGAAAATGTTGAAATAAAGGTACAAATGCCAAGTTTAAAACCATAGACACGATTTGCGCAATGAATGCAAACAATCAGGATGTATTGTGCTAATTACCTAAACCATATTGATAATGTCATTATGGATTCCACCAAAAGTCTTTTTCTCGTTCTATAGAGTTGATCATCAGTGCTTCTTACTGCAGCGTGAAATTGTCAAAATCTTAAGATCGTCCAATCACTGGCAAAAATCTAGCGGGCGAGACCATATAATTCCCTTGCATCATCCGAATGCTTTCCGACATTATCGTGATAAGGTGAATTCTTCCATATTCATCGTTGCTGATTTCGGTCGCACAATGAACATTGCTAAACTTGCAAAAGACATTGTTGCCCCTTATGCACACATGGTGGAATCATATTTCAATGATGATGAAGAGGACCCGTACGATACTCGTACGACACTTCTCTTCTTCCGTGGGAGGACTAAGAGGAAGGAGGTATGCCAATCAAATAGAAAGGATCATATCAGTACTTTCACTTCATGTAGTAAAATATTTTTTCTGACACGTTATGTTGGCAGGAGGGAAAGGTTCGTATGAAACTGCACAAGATGTTAATTGGAACACCGGATGTCATATACGAGGAGGGCGATGCATCAGAAGAAGGTTTTAAAACTGTAAGTTTTCTAGTGATTATTTCTATTCTACAAATATAAACGGGATTTTAAGCTGCATTTTTTTTTAATTTCAATAATGATATTTACAATGCAGTTGCACAGAGGGGTTTATTTTTAGTCTAGGCTATATATTCATCTCAATGCACTTGTGATTTTCTCTTTTTATTTGCACATTCTATATCAATAACCTCTGCTTTTGCTTTTCTTCACCTTCCTTGTTTCTCTTGCATTTATCGTCTGCATTCAGTTGGCTTTTTATCTCAGTACTGCATTTTCAAGTGAATAATCTGCTTCAGCTATTGTGAGATTGTGAACAAACATTGTGTTTATTTTCAAGAGTCTCCTTCATATAATTGTTAAATCGGATTTACGGCTTTGTCTCATACATCTTGCATTTCTTGCTCTTGTTAGTCCACTGAAGGAATGCGTTCGTCTAAGTTCTGTCTACATCCTGCTGGGGATACTCCATCATCTTGTCGTCTGTTTGATGCTATAGTGAGCCACTGCATTCCTGTTATTGTGAGTGACAGAATCGAGCTACCCTTTGAAAATGATCTCGACTACAAGGAGTTCTCAATCTTCTTTTCAGTTAACGAGGCATTGACACCATCCTATATGCTCACTCGGCTCAGGGGGATTACAAAACAAGAATGGATGAAAATGTGGACACGGCTTAAAAGCATTTCTCATCACTTCGAGTTCCAATACCCTCCAAAGAAGGATGATGCAGTCAATATGATTTGGAGACAGTTACGACACAAACTTCCAGCAATTAAGCTTTCTGTGCACAGAAATAGGAGGCTGAAAATACCAGATTGGTGGTGATAGTCGTTAGAAAACCTTCATTTTCGACTTGGAACATTCATAGTTAAATCTTTACAACGTCCCAAGGGAATGTAAGTACATAGATAGCATTTTAGATACACAGTGTAGGAAACGACTAGACATTACGATAATTATATTTTTTGCTTTTTGCCTTTTTCTTCTTTTCCTATCAAACATGCAGAGATAGTTACGACTAAAAACATGAAAGAATTTGTATTAGTTACACCACGGACACGATTTTCTGTAAAATTTCTCCTAATAAGTTTTATTGCAAGTTAAATGTTTATTTGTGTTTTAAACAGAACTGTTTGTCAAACAAATTGATATAATGCTAATACCAAAGGATTTCCTCTTCTTTTACTTCCTAGGGGAACTGAATGTTTAAATATTTCAGGAGTGTGATGAATTTACCTGTTGATAATATTATAAACATTGGAGATTGGATTTTGTAGTCCTTACTGGAGTTAGGCTAGTGTGAAACAATGTAATGAAAATCGATACACACATCACTTGGAAAAGATGAAGAATTTCAGTCAAAAGGTCTCAAATGGGTGGTAAAAAATATTTAAAAAAATAATTTTTTTTGAGATAGACAGCATTCTTATTGTGAACTTGTCGATTTTTTCCTGAGATTATTTTAAATGATTATTTTCTCTCTTGTTTGGTTCTCCATTTTATGAATCAACTACTTGATTCGATCTAGTTTTCGAAAAGTGGGTGTCAGCTGCTCTTGCACTAAATTGTCGCAAGAAATTACCAAAAATAAATGTAAACATCGAATTGGTACACTGGATGGTACCCTAGACAATATTTCAATTTTTTTTCTTTCTTAATATTATCCAAAATTACAATGTTCATTATTCCAAACAAGCTATAAAATTGCTTGAAATTCTGAATTGAACAAAACTAGACTCAACAATATCGCTTGATAATCATTTTTTTTCCATAGGAACATGCATAACACGTCAAGCATCCATATTGGCCCAATGGCTCAATAGTTATAAATCCAAAAATAATCTGTGAAAATTGCTCTTCAACCTCTTTAGAATTATAATTTTCACCGAAAATAAATGACTTAGACTTGACAAGTGTGATGATTATTGAAAAGAATACTAATCAAGACGTGAGAGGCCGGCGAGGAGAAACTCTGAATATCTTCATGGATAAGATCTGTTCGATTTCACTTATAATTTGGAAGTTAGGCAGGATTCATAGGAGAAATAGAAATTTAGTACAATGTTACGAATTTGGGATTGATTATACAAGGATGCAACTAAAAGAGTAAAATCATATAAAAAGTTTTAATGGTTTTAGTCTAGGAGCCTTTCCTAAGTTCCCTAGTCAGCCCCCACTTCATTTCACCTGTAAAGCCAGATTTGAAAAGATTATATAAGAAAGTGTGACCTTTTGAGCGATGAGGAAATGAGGTGGGTTACATAGCAAAAAGGGCCCAGAAAACCATACGTTTATTTCACTGGAAGATTTTACTCTTGTTAGCTAGTTTATGCGTTTATTTTTAGTGTTGTCAAATGCGTTGGACAATTGATGATAGAAAATTTTGAAACTACAGGAGTTTAGTGACAATTGATGATTTAGGCCAAACTCAGTGCGCCACTATTGGGACGCCTCCTCTCTCTCTAACAACTAGAGATGTTAATTAAGTTCAAGCATCCGTGACTACATATTTTGTCTACATGTCTGCTGTATTCTTACAAGTGTGAACTTTCTCAAGTAGTAGTTTACCAAAAGAAACCAATTCCCCGTTTTTGTGAAATCTCTTATCCATATGCTTGGTCCTTGCATGATACACTTGGTTCTTTGCTAAATAAATGGCACTTTGACTATCATATTTCAACTGAATTGTACAGATATAACCATAATTATTTGAAAACTCTGTCCATGCGAAATTCTGTCCCAAGAATATTTTTTGCTGCACCCAAATCCTCTATGTCAAATTCTCATCTCAACGATGTCTTCAACTTGTTGACCTTACTCATACTCATCGCAGTAATCAACATATTATCGACATAAGTAACAAGAAAATAAAAGAATCATTGTCAAGGCTCTTTACATAGACACAACAGTTATACTCATATCTCCTGTAGCCAATCCTGATCATGTAGGCAGTGGCGGAGCCACATACAGTCCAGGATGGGCACAGGCCCATCCTGAACTTGTGGACTAAAATTTTTTTTTCAACTTTTGGGCTCTTTTTTCTTGCTGATTTTCCTGCTGGTTTTATTCCTGTTTCTTCTGCCTTTTAATTTGCTGTGCTTCTGGTTCTACAATATTGCTTTGCCATTTTCTTTTCTGTAATCTGCACTGATCTTTAGCTGGGAGGGGGAAGCCCAAATCCCCAACACAAGTGATTAAAAGAAAACAGAAGACTAGAATTTTATTTTAAAAGATGAGATTGAGATTGATGAATTTAATTGTCTTGGGTATTGGACAAATATGCTATGTGAGGGTATAGGATTGGGAGGATCTGATTTGATTCCTAATTGCAACTGAGATTGTCACCAGAGCTGGTGAATAAATAATATAAACTCTTATAATGCGTAAAAGGGATAAAATCTATACAAAAAAATCCACACAATGATTGGAGTACAAAAAATTATATTTTTATCATCATTAAATTCATGACCAAAAATTCAGAGTTCGGGGTCGACTAAACTGTGCCCACCCTGAACTAATTTCCTGGCTCCGCCCCTGCATGTAGGTATCAAATCGCTTGTACCACTATCGTGGAGACTACTTCAGCCCATAAAGTGATCTCCTTAATTTACAAACCAAGTGATCTTGTCCAGGCTAACTGAACCCTTTTGATTGTTCCATGTAAATCTATTATTCTAAATCTCCATAAAAAAAACTGTTTTTACGTCCATCTGCTCCAATTGCATGTCCAAATGTGCTACTAAAGTCAACATTGTCCTAATGGAAGTGTGTCTAACAAATGGTGAGAAAATCTCATCATAGTCAACTTCTTTCCTCTGTGAGTAACCTTTTGCTACCAGGTGAGTCTTGAGCTTTTCCCATTCCTTTTCTAATACCATGGTGTGTGCTGTCGCAGACACCCAAAAGTAATACCTCAACCTCTAAAATTAATGTAGTAGTGGAAGTAAGGATCGATCCCACAAAGAGTGTGTAATTCAATATTTTATGCTTCGTACAATTATCGAGGGGTTTTTGTATGCAAATAATTGTAAATAACGCAATCAATAACAATAAAAATTAAATTAACGAAAAAAATCAAAAGACTAACATTGGTCTAAGTCCACATCCACCGTCAGAAATCTACAATTGATCACATATGTAAGGATAATTCAATTCATCTTTCGAATATTCACAATTGGAATGAATTCTATTTCTCCTTAATTTTAGTTAGTTAGAAACCAGGGTTCTAATTAACCCTAATTATTAAATAATCTCAGACCAACGCTCAAGATTCAATTTAATAACAGATTTACATAATAGAGAAATCGATGAACTAGATAACACAAATACCAGCGGTTGTATTCAATCTATTTAAACATTCTTCTTAAAATTCAATAACCTCTATCGCAGAAAATTATCAAATCCTAATGCTTCACAAGTTCAATGAATCAAACAATTACAGATTTGATATTTAACTTAGTGGTAGATTGTAACGAATAACAAACTAGTAGGCATCCTAGCAATTAAACATAACAATCATGGAAATAAGTGCAGAAAAATATTCAATACTCAAAAACATGAATGAAACTAAGAAAAACCATTTAGATCTCACAAGATGTAGTTCCGAGCCTTCAATCTACTTCGACAAAGTATAAAAGTTTAGTTACAATTCATGAATCTAAGAGAGAAATAATTAAGAATGGAGTTTTTAGACTTTTTTCACGTTCTTGGTCGAGTTTGGTATTTAAAGGATGCCAAAAAGATTGCATTGAATTGTTATCAAAACAAAAATAAGGAAAATTAGATCTTTTCCCTTTTAGCCTTGAGGTGTGCGTGCCTTGGAGGGTTTGGAAGCCTCATGCGAGGCATTTTTGGTCTGGGGTGCGCACCTCACCTAATTTCCTGCAGCTGAACAACTCTCAATATTTTTGTCATAACTCTCTCTCCCGATATCCGATTAAGACGATTCAATATGCGTTGGAAAGATAACTCAAAGAGCTACAACTTTATTTCAGATATAATCTTCCAATTCGATCGTCTTCCATGTCAAACATGGGTCTCAATATGAGGCTAAAAACTGGTGCATAGCTTTTTCGATTGGAAATTGATGTGTGATCATACTTTGATGATATTTCATCCCTTGATGTCTTCTTTCATCCAATTGACTCATAAAACTCTCAAATCTTCATCGTGAGGTCCACATAACTTTTGAGTATTTGCATTTCGATCCCCAAACTTCGTGTTCTTTCCTTTTGGCCCTTGTTCGCTTATTTCTTCCAAATTACGTCATATTCATAGAATTGCCAACTAAATCAAAATATGAACGTAATGAGTACATTTTGGCACTGATTAATCATACGGACACATAAAATAAGGAGGAAAAAAATATGTATTTTACATTCCTATCATACCGCTTCTTTCTTCTTATATACCCATTTACATCTTATCGCTCGCTTCCCTTTTGGAAGCTCCACCAATTCCTAAGTCTGATTCTTATACAGACACTCCATTTCTTCTACCATAGCACACATCCATCTACTTTTCTCGTGGCTGACCATAGCCTCTTGAAATGTAATCGGATCCCTGCTATTGGTAATAATAAGTGCATAAAAAAACCAAACCTTCAAAACCATACTTGGTATGTAGCTTGATAGAGCGTCTGGGTCTGTCGTCGCTATACTATGATGTTCTTGATCTCCTGAGCTAGAACTCTCTGTATTCTGCACATTATCCTCTCTGTGATGGGTCTCTAGCTCCACATGAAATACATCCTCATTGTTGTTCCAGTTTTTTGGTACCTATTTCTCTCCTTCCTAAAGATGCTGTAATATGGATTTCTCATAAAAAAAAAATAATATCTCTACTGATCACCACCTTGTTTGCCTTTGTATCCCAGAGCCTAAACTGCACAACTTTTCAACCACATGTCTCATCAACTTATCAAAATCAACTAAAAAACTTGATTATAATCCCCATCAGACAGATAAAAGGATCAGATCAGACTAAACTATAATCGATCGATCATGATATATTATTTTCTATCCATAGAATCAACATTCCCATTTTCACTATTCTCAATGAGATTTGATTTTGACCCAATTCAAGATACCCGAACCGAATTTCGAATTACCAGGTGCCAACCTTGAATATGAATGGTGATAGAAGGAAAATGAATTATCCAAAACAAAAGACTGGAAAAGTTAAATAAAGCCACAAAAAACAATATATAATTATTATTTTTCGTACTTATATCATAAATTTAATTTAGTAAATAACAATAAATGAACTATAAGTTAATGATTTAAATGCCACAACAAATACATAAATATTTATTTAAGTTATTCTAACACTTCAATCACAAAAGAACTAATTAAGAATATTAAAGCATTAAAATTATTTTAATAATATTAGAGGGATAATACAACTCATGAATTAACAGTTTAAATGCCACAACAAATACACTACTTAATCTTTAAAAAAAGGGATTAAATAATAATTGTCATGTTGATTGTGACAATTGATGAGGAGAATTAAAGAAAGATGCTCTGCATGTCAATTGGTTAACGAGTGAATATTAGGTTTGAGAAATAGTAAACCATATTTTCCATTGTACTTTTCTTCTATATAAATACAAAATAATGTATTATAACAATCATTTTAGTAATTGTAAATTAACAAGTCAATATTCGTGCAAATTATCATACCCATATACTGACAGTCAACGGCCATAATAGTGATGTCATTTATTAATGTTTAATTAAAAATATTAAAAATTCTTCAAGTTATATGTAAATGCACTAAAAGGTAAATCATATTTTAATCTATCTCCAAGTCTAAATTTTCAATTTCCAACAACAATTTATGATATCACATAAATTCTCCAATTTAACATTTAAATGATAATAACATCACACAGTCATATAAAGCCCAGGATCCAACATGCCAATTGCATATAAAACCCAATTTAACATTTTAAATGATAAAAACCTAACCACAGCTAGGCAACTAGTGATTTTCTCTAAACCCTCAATAATCCAACACCAAAACAAAACCTCGTGAAATAATAGGTAAATATCCTAATTATAAACACCAAGTAACTAATTGATCGAGATTACATCGATAAAGCAATAATCCTTTTCACGATTCTCATCGATCAAAACCAATAATTACAGATTCACAAGCATGACATAGCAATTAATGTCCATAAGCAGATAGTTATTTCTAAGAGAAATGCTATTCATCCCGACTGGGGATACATCCCAGTCTATGTGACGTTAATGTGACATTAAATGATAGGTGAAATTAAATAAGTCATTTAATTTCACGTATCATTTAACCAATCATTTACATCCACATAGATTGGGGATGCATCCCCATTGGGGATGAATAACATTTTTCTATTTCTAATCCCACCATAGAAAAGAGAAGTCAAAACAAAAAATCACATTTACGTGTTTCCTTAAATTCACATCTTTAATCCAATATATATACACTGTAATGTCCCAGATTTTATAGTCTTAATTTGGTTGGTATAGTCCATTTAAGAAATAAGCTATGGAAGCTTGGCCCATTTAAGGTTATGAAAGTACAAGCCAAAAGTTATTTATAAGCCCAATACTTTAAGACATTAAGTTTAAGTAAATTTGATTTCAAAGATTGAATGAATAACTGGGTTGCCACAATGGTCATCTGCATGGTATTTCCTATTGGCCACCCAGGTGCAAATCATCATGCAGATGTTTTTATGAAGTATTTTTATAAAATTATTTGTTGGGCTTAAAACTCTTCAAATTCCTAGTTAAAGACTTAATTTAACAAGATTAATGATAATATAACTTTTTCATTTAGTTTTTCATTAAAAAGGGAGGTTACAAGAAGAGGAAAAGCATTTTTTAACTACACCTTTCCTCAAATCCGAGATTACACTTATTTTCTCTAAAAAAAAATCTTTATGTTAAGTAAAGTTTGAAAGAATAGCAATGGTGTGAAGGAGAGTGCACACTTTGATCAAGGAAAAAGATTTTCAAAAGAATAGGAGAGGAGCATATTTCTAAAAGTTCTGATACCGTCGGGAAGCAACAACAATCATCCAACATTATACTTTCAAAAGTTTTTAACAAAGGTAGGTAGATGTAGTGTTGGTTTCGTTTTCAAGTTATGATTTTCCATTTAAAAGTATGAATGTAATGGTACCTTCGGGTACGGTGTTTCGGCACCACTATAGTTGAATGATCATTCTCCGGCTCTATGCGTTATGTTAATTCATAACTCTACAGAAATTGGATTTTGCCGGAAATCCTACTACGCGACGGTATGAATTTATAGTTCGAAATTTTATAATTTGTTAACGAAATGCACCGATGACATCTATTGAGTTTCAAACTCATGGGTTAATTCCCTCTCTACAGGTTGATTTGATATGATTTTGCTTGGGACGTGGATAATGGTAAAGAATGATGCAACGTGCTATGGAGAGGCCGGTGATTTAATGTTTTCAATTTTACTACGAAAATGTTTACTTTAAATAATTTGTTTCCTATGAAATGTTGTTTATGGAATTGTTCTAAACACATTTATTTATGAATAAGTTATGCATTATGGAAATTATCTTACAAGTTGCTGGTTTATATTTTAAAAAAAGATGTTAGCAAAGTAACGTTGCTGTTTTTCTAGAAATTTCGTTTCTGGCTTGACTTCAAAAATCCGTAACTTAATCGTTACTTGGAATTTTTCAATGAAACCAGTGGCGTTTGATAGCCTCATAGGTTAGTTACGAAATAAACTTGGAATCAAGTCAATCCAATGTCGGTAAAATTTTATAGCTCACTTAGAGTAAACTGCACTAGAAAGTGTTGCTGGGTTTCCAGTTTCTGTAGTTGATTTCAAGCAATCATAACTCACTCATTATTTGGAAATTTTAGACAAAATCAGTGGCATTGGATAAACTTACATATTAGCTACTGAATGAACTTGAAATCATGTCAATCTGATGTTAGTAGGATTTTATATGTCATGTTAAGTAAACTGCACGGGTGAATGTTGCTGTTTTTCAGTTTCTGCTCTTGGCTTCAAAAATTTATATCTCACCCGTTACTTGATGTTTTTGGACAAAAGAAATTGGATATGATAGTCTCAGGGACTAGCTACTGGATATAGCTAAATTCATGTAAGTTCGATTTGTGTAAAATTTTATATGATATTTTAAGTGAACTGTGCTGGGTTTCCTCCCAACCCGAGTTGCTGTGTGGTTTCGAAAAATATTTTAATGCCCTATCTGTTGCCGACGGAGCCCAATCTTTGGATATGTCATATTATAAAGAGTTTTCTACCTTGTATTAAAGGTTCACGAAGTTTCGAGGTCGATAGTTATGCAAACGAATTTATTTTGTCACTACCCATATGAGATAGAAAAAGAAAACAGCAACATTATTTTTAAAGTTTTGCCTAAAATTTGACGTCAATTGTGGATGCATGCACGAAAGATATTCTAAAGACATTTTTGAATTGTTTTGTTTATAGTATTGAATTATTTTCTTTTAACAAATTATGTTGATTTAAATTTCATAAATTAAATGTTTAAGCTTTCCGCTAAGGGTAAGGTTAATTCTATTAAGTCAACGGCTAAAGTATAGTTAATCTAGTGATGTTTCGATCCATGTGGGTCGGGGCGTTACATACACAATAAAATTTGAAAAACTCAACAACAAACAAATTATCGGAAGTGAGGCGACCTGCGCTGTGTGTCCGTCATTGGCGAGTGGCAACAGCAGATGGGAGAACATTGAGAATTGTCGAGTTGAATTCATCGGTTTCTCATATTGGGATTTTTGAAAGTGAAATGTCATGAGTCGTGACTTCTTCAAACTTGGGCAATGAGTCGTATTTGTTGTGATTTTGTTGGGCAATTATCAAAGTTTTGGTGTTTCTTCAATTAATGGCCTATTCTTCCCCATTTTTCTAAAATAAAAAAAGGTCCATTATTCACCATTTTTCTAAAACTAAAAAGGCATATTTTCAAACATTAAAAAAAAAAAAAAAACAGCCCAAGTCCCAGACTCCCAACCGACTTCATCTTCTCTACCCAGTGGAAATCATAATTATAGATGACAGATTAACTGTGCTGTATTGCCCTAAATTTCGAAGGAGCCAACACGCGCGGCTGAACCATCTCGCTTGGTGCTGGCTCCGCCACCACTCTTATATATGGTCTAAGGTTAAATTTATATAAGTAAATGTGTTTTATAATTTAATTTTTTTAGGAAAAATGATTCAATATAATATCATAGCTGATTAAAGTTCTTAAATCATCTAGTTGTCATTCACTTATAAAAAAAATGTATGTGTCATATATTTAATTATGAAATGGAACAAATACATTTAAAGCTAATTTTGAATTTAAAAAAAAAAAGAGTAAAAAAGTATGATGCACATTTCCAAAGGAGCTAACCTACTTGAATTGCTCCAAAGAGCCCCTACCACATAGTACGAACAACGTGTGTGATCAAAGAGAGTTGTGTCTACTTCAAATAATCTCAAGGGTAATCAGCAAAAATGTCCTTACCTTTTACAATTGGTGTGCAAGACGTCTCTACCTTCCCTTTTATAGCATTTTTACTATTAATTACACATTTAATTGTGCAAAACAACATTTTCATCTATTCTCATATAATTTTTCATTTAAGTGAAAGGGTATTCTCATCTTAAAATTCTTTATCTCTTTCTTCCACATTTAAACCCATTTTTTTAAAGGCTGCTTACAGTAACAGATTAATTTTTCTTGTCATTATGCATGGTAAAAGTTAGGATCTGCTTTGATACAGTTCATCATCTTCTAAAATGTCCTCAGAAAATACATCATGATTTGCTTTTGTAGGTAAATATAATAGAATCAAATCAAACCGAAAGCCAGTGTATTCACAGTTTCCTTAAATCGATTCGCTACCTCACTGGAGTGCAAGAGGTTTTGATCGGTGTTCAATTCCCAGGATACAATCGGTTGTCGGTTCACGCTGCACTACGTTACCTACCTATGAACTAGCTGTGATATACTCTATCTCTCAAAGAAATCAGAAAAGAAAATTTCAAAACAGGAAAGACGAAGATTGTTACTGGAAAGCTTGTTGCTGGAAGAAATACCTTGTATCTCTCTTATATTTTCAACCGAGAGAGATCTTCTATTTATACTAATAGAGGAAAAGCTGCTCATAAATACATTGAATAGAGTAGTTACAACATTGAATATAAAATAAAGGAGTTACATGTTTTCATTCAATATCATTTGGAACGAATGAAATTGATGTTTGTGATTTCATTCAATATCATTTCCAACAATCCCACACATGAATGAAAATTCGAAGAAACAAAGACTCAAGAGAGAAAGAGAGAGTATAACGAATCAATCCTGCATAGGATATGTAGCATTTAGCTTTGAACCTTCCCTTTTGAAACCTATCGGGAATTACTAGCAAACCAGTGGATCTGATGCCTTGAACGGTTTCGCTATTTGTGTAAACCAAGACAATAGATTTCATACAGGACCATTCTAGACACAACATAGTTCTCACTGTTGTGTTCGTTTTGGCCATGAATACGTCGCATGGTTCTGCAAGTGTTTTTTAAGGATGTAGCCTTCCCAATCCTTTTAAAAGCGGCCCCACTTCACACTCACATAAGTGACCTCTTAACTCAGTCTGTTATAACAACGCTTAATGGTCATTAAAAGCATAGCTTAACTTGCTTCTTCTAATCACTGTGAGTACCATATGAATGAGCAGAAGGAGAACCTTCTCAACGATTCACACAGATATACATGATTTAGTTGTCCCTTTGAACCTAGATCCTGGGATCTCCATTCAACTAGGTTGGGTTTCCGCCATGACACCTTTCAACGTCATAGGCTGCAAGCACATTTCCCTCGATGCTTTTATAATGAGCTCTCGAGTTAACCCTTTGGTTAGCGGATCCGCAATATTATCCTTTGACTTCACGTAATCTAGAGTGATAATACCTTGTGAGAGTAGTTGTCGAATGGTATTATGTCGTCTTCGAATATGTCGAGACTTACCATTATACATATTGCTTTGTGCCCTGCCAATCGCAATAAACACAAATTGCAGGCACATGATTTGACCATCTTGGAATATCCTCAACAAACTGGCTTTAACGACCCGGCCTCGCGCCGGAGCCGTTATCTTATGTACTGTCCGTTCCGGGGTGGGCTTTTACCCACTTATCCCTACACGGCTTTCTGATGCGTCCCCCAATATTCGAACCCATGACCTCCATCATATGGGAGACTTAAACTGAATCCTGGTACCAATTGGACAAAGAAAAGCTTTAGTCAAGAATGAGAAAATAGATGAGGTGGAAGCTTCTTTGCTTAAGTGGAATTTTTGATGAAATAGATGAAGAACGAGTTTTCAAAAAAATCAAAGGATTCTTGCAATAAATGAATTGGATAAAAACTTAAGTAAACTCAATGATCTTTGAATGAATAAGCTCTTTTAAAATTCTCTAGTAAATTGGTGAAATTAAATGGAAAATAGTTTGGTATTTATAGAGCAAAACAACCAATTTCAGGGACTTTCGGCTGACACCTTTCAGTTGACCGAAGTTCACTTATAGCCGTTGTAAAATATTCAGACCGTTAGAGTTTCAGCAGACCAGTTCAAACTTTTTTCGGTCGATCGAAATGTTTCGGTCGACCGAAATGAGTAGATTTTGGTTTTAAAAGATTTCAATCACAAATTCCATTTTCCAAAATCAATTTCATTTCGAGAATTATTTTTATGCAAGTGATGAGATGTATAAAAATAAATTTGAGCTTTATACTTGCTAAAAATTGACAAGTTATACCTTTACACATAATTTTGAAGATTTGATAAAATATCTTCTAAGCTTCTATTATTCATAGATCTTGGTTTCTTCGGATCACTTCTGAGTGATTTTGCAACAGATGACGATTTGAGCTCTTTGAATGATTGAGACAATTTATACATGAAAAACTCAACAAACGAGATTTGTTAGAAATGCAAGAGTGTTTGTTATAATCAAAACAAGTGGAGTTATATTGAATCATAGCTCAACATCAACTTCACTCTTGATGGCTTCTTTCCACAGATGACCATCTGGAGAAGATATAGGTTCTTTATAGTTTTGAGGATCATTCTCTATCAAATATGTGAGAAAATCAGGGCCAAACGTCTTAAAAGTTTTGGTCCTTTTAATCCGTCTAGGTTCATCCTCACCTCTTTCAATTGGATCTATACTGTTGCCAGAAGTAGTAAATTCCATATCACGTTTAACAGAAGTTGACTATCTTGAAAATTTACAATGAAATATATTCTCAAAGAATTGTGCATTCCTGGACTCCATAATCATGTTTGGGTGAATATCAGGTACATTTGAATAATGCACAAGAAATCTATATGCACTACTATTTTGTGCATAACCAATGAATACACAGTCAACTGTCTTAGGTCCAATCTTGACCTTCTTAGGAGGAGGTACTGTGACCTTCACAAGACACCCCCATATTTGTAAGTATTTAGACGAAGGTGTGCGACCTGTCCAAAATTCATAAGGAGTCTTATCCATATTCTTTTCTAACACTTTATTCAAGATGTAATTTGTAGAAAGAATAGCTTTTCCCCACATGTTCTGTGGTAATTCAGAATTAATCAATATAGCATTCATCATTTCTTTTAAAGTTCTATTCTTACGCTCAGCAATTCCGTTTTACTGAGGTGAATAAGGTGCAGTAGTTGGTGAATTATTCCATGTTTAGCACAAAATTTATCAAACAGTGATTCATATTCACCACCACGATCACTCCTTAGTACCTTTATTTTATTGCTAAATTGATTTTCAACTTCATTCTTATAGAAAATGAATTTATCGATAGCTTCGTCTTTGCTTTTGCACAAGTACACATAACAATATCTCGTGCTATCGTCGACAAAAGTAACAAAGTACTTATTGCCGCCTCGTGTTTGGACAAATTTCAAGTCACACACATCACTGTGGACTAGTTCCAATAGCTTGGTACTTCTTTCAATACTATGAAACGAAAACTTAGTAAGCTTAGCCTCAATGCATGTTTCACATTTATGATTTGAATCAATTTGAAACCTAGGCAAGTAGTTTAGTTTGCTTAGTCTACATAAAGCATTGTAATTTATATGACCTAATCTACCATGCCACAGATTAGGAGACTCAAACAAGTAAACACAAGGAGTTTTCTCATTATTCATAACAGTTGGGGTTACAACAATTACATTCAATTTAAACAGGCCATCAATCATATAGCCTTTTCCAACATAAACTCCTATTTTGGTAATCACCAGCTTATCCGCCTCAAAGATCATGCGGAAACTATTCTTGGTCAAAAGAGACCCAGAGACCAGGTTCTTGCGAACCTCTGGCATGTATAACACATTAGTTAGAGTAAACTCTCTGCCAGATGTCATCTTCAGGATCACCTTACCTTTACCAAGCACTTCAGAAGTTGTAAAGTTTCCCATGAACAACTTTTCACCATTTGAAACTGGTGTGAAAGTAGTAAACATGCTCCTATTGGAGCAGACATGGCAAGTGGCCCCAGTGTCCAGCCACCACTCCTTAGGGTTGGACCCCACCAGGTTAACCTCACTAACCACTGTCGTGAGCTTTAGGTCAGACATATCATCTGAGAGATGATCTCTCTCATTTCCAACCAGATTAGCCGGAGGACGCTGTTTGTTATCCTCTCATTGACGGCAGTCTACTGCTTGATGCCCAACTTTGTCACAATTAAAACACTTTCCATTGAACTAGAACTTAGGTTTCTTTCCTACCCCACCTATAGGCTTCAACTAAGACCATTTCGTAGCCAGTTTTTTATCTTTTCGATTTTCGTTATCGTGCTTGGCTTTAAAGAATTGACATTTCTTAGTACCAGAATTTTGGCTATGCTCCAATACATTAGCCTTCTCAGAGTAAGAATTCTCTGACTTACGTTCAGCCCGTTTGTTATCCACCTCAATGCTCAGCTTGATAATTAAATCCTCGAAAGACATCTCTTTCCTCTTATGCTGCAAATAGCTTTTGAAAGCCTTCCACTGAGGAGGTAGCTTGTGAATAGATGTAGCCATTTGTAGAGATTCTGACATAGATAGACCTTCAGTATGCATTTCTTGCAAGAGCACTTGATACTTCTGCATTTGGCTTACCACTGAACGTGAATAACCATTTCGAACTCCATACACCGACTGTCCAAGAATTTCTTAGACCCAGCATCCTCGATTTTGTATTTCTTTTCTAAAGACTTCCAGAGCTCCTTAGCAGACTTCTTTACCATATATACGTGATACGGAGAATTCCGTAGGCCATCCAGAACATAGTTGCGGCACAAAAAATCAGCACTTTTCCAAACGTCCCAAACTGCGCGCCTATGCACATCAGTATCATTTTCAGCCATGATAGGGACACCCTCAGTGAGGAAACGTGCAAGGCCCAACGCAGTGAGATAGAAAACCATCTTTTTCTACCATGTCTTAAAATCAGTACCAACAAACTTATTCGGTTGAATTGCATGATTCACCGAAAATGGAGCTGGAAACTGAGGCAAAGGTCCCAAGGCCGCAGTCCTAAGCACTAGCAAAGGTATTGTGCCAAACTGGATTGTCGAGGCTGCAGGCGTAGGTAAAGTTGGGTTTACCCCAACACGGAGAGTCCCGCCTCCAATTATCTCGTCATTAGGAGGAATGCCAGTCGTGGTCTCCATAGAGTTAACAGTGGTCATGTAGGATTTTGTACACCAGTACCAATAGTGTTGCTTCCGTTGTTCACATTATCATTTTCATGTGACGCCATTGAACCGTAGAATAAGCAATAAATAATTTATAATAATTATAATTTTGTAAAGTTGTATGTAAATTTGAGTTCCAAGTTATCTGTTCGGAAAATTAAAGCTGCAGAATTGAAGAACAGACAACTTTTGTCAAATTATTAACAACTTAACAAACTTTTAAATAATGAATTGAAAACCATTAACTAACAATTGGAATTAAATATTAAAAGAAAAGTAAGTAATCATTGAAAATAATAGGCAATTATAAAAAGTTAAATAATCATTGCCAAATGATTTTAAAATCATGCAAAACCACTTAAAAATCATGCAAACCACCACCAAACCATGCAAGTTGGAAAAAAAATGCAAAACCACCTATGAAAAACTACAGAGACTGAAAATCATGCAAAGACAGAATTTATTTATTTTTTTTCCTTTCTTGAGATCTACCTTAATGCACTTTATGTAAATAGTGAACAGTACCGAGGGAGAAAAAACGTGATTGACGAAAAAAAAGTAACATGAACTGGAATTTTTTTTTTGAGAAACTCATGAACACAGAAACAGATGAAAAAAGAAAAAGAATTTGATTCACCAGTGATTCGATTTAAGCTTGTAGGTAAATAAAATAGAATTAAATCAAACCAAAGGCCTCTGTATTCACTGTTTCCTTAAATCGAATTCGCCGCCTCACCGGAGTGTAAGAGGTTTTGATCGGTGTTCGATTCTCAGGATACAATAGGTTGTCGATTCAAGCTGCACTACGTTACCCACCTACGAACTAGTTGTGATATACTCTATCTCTCAAAGAAATCAGAAAAGAAAATTCAAAACCGGAAAGACGAAGATTGTTACTGGAAAGCTTGTTGCTGGAAGAAATAGCTTGTATCTCTCTTATATTTTCAACCGAGAGAGATCCTCTATTTATACTAATAAAGGAAGAGTTGCTCATAAATACATTGAATAGAGGAGTTACAACATTGAAGATAAAATAATGGAGTTACATGTTTTCATTCAATATCGTTTGGAACGGATGAAACTGATGTTTGTGTTTTCATTCAAAATCATTTCCAACATCTTTGACATGATTCTGAGAGCCACAAATGGATGCACACACTCTATGCCCTTTTTTTTCAGCTGTACTCTTAAGAAAATAGATGAAGGCATTAGAGAATCGGGTTTTGCATGGAATCTTGTAATTTTGGTAGAGTGAATATTGGAATGGCCACTTGACGAGTGTAGCATTCGACGAAGCTTGAAATCTGATTCTCGTCGGAATTTTCCAAACTATCTGGAATCAAATATGTAAATTCCAAAATCAAATCATTTAAAAGATGAAGCAACCTTAATTACTTTTCCCTGTCCATTATTGTTTATTGACTAAATTAACTTGAATCTACAAGTCAAATGGTTATTTTTCAAATGTTCAAACAGATGAAAAAATGGGTTCAAATAGGGAAGAAAGAAGAAAAAAATGATAAGAATACCACTCACTTAAATGAAAAATTGGATGGAAATGGATAAAAATGATGTTTTGCGTAATCAAATGTGTAATTAAGGATGAAAATACCAAAAAAAAAAAGGATAGATATAGACGTTTTGCACAATAATAGTGAAATGTGGGAAAGTTTTGTGCTAATTATCCTAATCTCAACTATTTTCTAGATCCAGTATTGAACGTTTTGAAATTTGACTTCGAACATAATTAGCACAAAACGTTCAACATATAAGCCCCTAATCAAGCAACTTGGGCGTCCAACATCATAGCATCTATAATATTGACCTAGAAGTGCGTGTCACCGCCCAAATTTAAGGATGTTGATTGGTTGTTGAGGTTGGATGAACGGGTCATCATGACCTAGTTCATGATTACCTGTCACCTAAATAATCATTGCTGATTTTTGATTGGCTGAAAATGATGTGTTGATGTTATGGGTGTCATTTGTCGCTTTGGTAGTGGTCGTCCGGTGTTCATGACACCACTTTGGAGATAAATGTTCAGGATCGTAATGATGATGTTTCTGATAATGGCAGGCATGGGCCGAACCGACCTATCATGGGTAGAACTAACCTACCATGGAACAAGCTCATGGAGTAGAGCGACATGTCATGGGTTAAGCTCATGAATACAGCTGGCATATTATGGGTCGAGCTTATCAACGAAGTTATTCTGTCTTGGGTCTAGCTGACTTGATGATCTTTTAGTCTGTCCTCTTTAAAGTAACAATTGAATCTTTATAAGATCTCGTTCTTAAATTAAGATTAAGTTTGAGCTGGTATTGTGAGTTAGAACATCAACAAATGTTCCCCAAGGTCTGGACGTTTACTTCAGTAAAGTGCGGACCTTTATTTTCCAATTTCGAGTAACTGAGATCCTCCTTTTGGAAGTCATTCGATTGGAAGTTACTTCATAAATGAGGTTTGATTAGCGACTCTAGCCTTTTCCAAGTCGAACTTTTGTTACAGAATCCTCTCTCCAATTCAAGTTGAGGTCAACATGTTCTGAGTTCATTTCTGTTCTTCTTGCCATCCATAATTTTGGCTTTAGATTGTCTTTGTAGATCCTAATCTTGAGATGAGTAATTTTAGAAAAATTCGCCAATCATGCATAGGACAAAAGAGGAAGGCACCAATCGATGATGAGGTCACGTTGGTTCAATGATCGAGGACCAGCTCTTCCAATAGCATACTTAGGTCAAATTCTGGACGAGCTCGCAGAGAGCCAATTGGATGTGCTCCTAGACTTCTACCTAACTCTTCTATCTATGGCGATGAACTTATCTCTGTCTCCTCCTCTTACGAATTCAGCTTCCCACTCAACCGAAGGTGGACTGATTGTAAACTCTTTGGGCCAAATGATCACTATTGAATCTTATATCAAAGTAGCCATTTATGGTCAAAGTTCCATTCTCCATATAATGAAGGTTAAAAAAACAATACATTTTTCTTTTTACTTGTGTCAAGTCATTTTTCTTCTTCTCTTTGTTTGAGTAAAGAGATTTGGTTATATACTAAAATACCAAGAGTGAAGATCTCGACATGAGGAGGTTGAGAATAAATGGATTGAGAAGATGATTGCTTTGACAGCTTGTCTGGACGTTGAGCTCGTGGCTAAGGCTCAGCTAGAGAGGGAAGTAGGCGAGGTCAAGCCATGTGAAGAGCTCATCATGGGTGAGTTAAAGTATGAAAGGGACAATGTTACTGTAGAGATGAAAAAGATGTAGACGAGAAGGTCTGAGCTAGTGAAGCCGTGCCCATGGCAATCAATGTAGTGGATGAATGGAAAGCCTTTCCAGCATCTGACGCTTTGAAATAAAAGGGCTACGTTATTACCATAAATGAGGTCATAAACTTCATTGTGATGAAAACGTCTAATTTTGATATTGATTTCCTTTATTTCTAGAAGATATTGTTAAGAGATAGAATCCCACATCGAATAAAGATATGAACATAAACCAACTTATAAAGGATTGGATTACTCCTCTTAATAAGGTTGACCTTTTAAGATAGAATCCCAAATCTTAACAGATATGGCTGGAGCTGGTACTTTCCATTAGCTCATGGTGATGATCGCGTCTCTTTTCTATTTGATCTTCCAGCTCAATAGGACAACCTCACTGTCCCCCCCAAGATGACCTCCTCTTAGTTGTTGACATCGTTTATTTATTTGGTTTTTGTCATACAATTTTTTATTTCTCATCATTTAGTTTATCACCCATAATTTTTTATAGTGAATTTGTCTAAGTGTTACAACACTTAACTCGAGCAATCTTTATTTTTCTAATGAGGTTTTATGTGGAAAATTGACTAAGTATAGTATTTTTTTACAAACTTAGCTCAAGCTGTTGAAGAGAAGACTTTGTGCAGCTGAAGAGCGGGCTTTTGTCTAAGTATTGATATACTTACAATGTTAGATTGTGCTACTAAAGAGAAAACTTTGTGCTATTGAAGAGCGAGCTTTTATCTAAGTGTTGAAACACTTACTGACACGACCCGTCCCAAGCCACCCTAATGGACCTGACACGTGTCGTGCGCCGATGGTAGATATTAGCTAAGTGCCAGACCTACCACCAAGGCGACTGACCTGTTCTAACTGTGACACTTTTGTAAAAATTTTGACAAAATTTCCCTTGTAATATGGACTAAAACCACCTGAAATAAAATCAACATTCTCAAACTAGTACATATAATTTAAAACAGGGTACGCCAACCCCTCACAACTCAAACTAATTACAATACAATACTGAAAGTTGACTTTTACAGATACTTTACATACAAAATTCCCAGATGTACTTAAAATACTCAAAATGCAATGAGCTCATGATATGAATACATGAAGTACAACTTAACTCTTGACAACCAATGCACGTCTCCCAAAAGAAATAGGTACTATGTATATGGACAAAATGAGTCATACAAATAGACAAGTGTGGCTCAACTCGGTGGATCAGTAGGCTCCGGTACTGCTCAACTCAGCTACTTTCTAGTAAAAAAAAAAAAAACAAAATATGTGAGTTCGCAACTCAGTGAGTGGATAATTTACAAGTATATTTTTCTTCACTTTATGCATATTTTCTTAACATTCCTACCCTTTTGAAACTCTGAGAAATCCTGAAATCTGATAATACTCTTAAAAACCAAAAACATGATTATATCGTAAAATCCTGCATTCTTGATTCCAAATAAATAAGTTTAAAGTATAACAAATGTAATCAATCTAGTATATATCAAAATCTCTGAAATCATTTGTTCTTCAATACTATAAGTTGAAAGTTTAATACTGAAAACTGAATATTCTGAATTCTATAATCATAAACCCAATAAGCTATAGAAATACTGAAATATCACTTCAATACTATAAGCTGAAAACTTTATTCTGAGAACTGAATAAACTGAATTATACTATAAGCTGAAATCTTTATTCTGAGAACTGAATAAACTAAATTTTTATTATAAGCTGAAATCTTTATTCTGGGAATTGAATAAACTGAATTATACTATACGCTATAATTTGAAATCTGACAAGCTGTATAAATACTGAAAAATCACACCAAAAAGGTACCCTATGAATAGCCTTACTCATGTACAGAGTAATCTCGATGTACAAGGCAAAGCCATTCAAATCTGATAATTCTGAAATTCTGTAATTCTGGTCATACGCGCGCAGAGCTATAATCTGGTCATACACTATGGAAACACATTCACAATAGTGCAGAGCGGGTAAAATCACCATAATTGACCATACACTGTGGAAACACATTCACATCAGTGCAGATCGGGTAAAATAACCATCTGAAGTCATACACTGTGGAAACACATTCACATCAGTGCAGACAAGGGTAAAATCACCTGGGTACTTTCTGGTGGTTTTAAAACAACTCCAAATATACTGAAATATGTAATATAAATATAACATGCTAGAAAATGATTTCAAAGAACTGAATTTAACTTTAAAGAACTAACTATAAAATCCGTGCGATTCTGAAAATCATGCTGTCAAATCAAGTGTGAAATAATTAACTTACTGATATGAAATAAATTCAATAAATAACTATTTCTGAAAAATAAACTTTTCCACTCACACAAGACAAGTTATAATCTACTACGATTGGTACGCTTCTCCAATATCTGCATCACCACCTGAAATACCATACATGATAACTAATTCAATTACTATCAAGTCAAGAAACCTCTAATATGCAATGTTATAATACTTCAACTAAATTTCTCGATACTTGAATAAATGTCCCCAAATATTTCTTTTAATCAAGTGGGACCAATTACACTTTCTAGTTCAATTACTAATAATCACTACATCAACATAACCTTCAATCCAAGAATAAAGACAATTAGCCACTTCCATCTAGTGAACTAGTAACCAATACCGCAACCAATTTAACATGCATATTGTCATAATCTCGTGTTTTCTAGCAAGTATTTCATCAATACTATAATTCCCAATATCTAGCACTTAACATAGGTTCATACTAAAAACTCTAAGAAAACCATAAGATTACCAGAAACAGAACTGTATTTCCAAAATTTATGAAAAACTGTATTTCCAATCTACTATCTATGAAAAAAAAACTGTCTCCAAAATAATTGACAAAAATAGCACCTTCCGGGCAGAATTTCAAAAATAGCACCAGTGCAGTGCCTTGCTCGAAAAAGCCTAAAATTTGTTGAATAATAGAGAAATTAAATCTCAAATCCTTAATCAAGTGATTGATATCCTACAACTACAGCCATTTAAAGATTGAAGTTATAATTTACAAACCCATTTCATCTTCTTTGATTTCAACATGACTCTTCCAATATACATTTCCCTTTGCAATTATATTCTTAAATACCTCAAATACATCATAACAACCTTCAACTTTTGCTAATATTCGAGCATAAGAAATTCTTCACAAACCTTAAAAGGAAATATCATTCTTTAATAAGTAATTATTTTGCTTACCTTGAAGAAGAAATTGGATAATAGAGAACCCAAGTTGAAAAGCTACTTTCCTCTTCCATCTTTCCTTTTTCCTTCCTCTCGGTTTTTCTCTGCCTCTCTCTCGAACTCTCCTCTCTTACTCTCAAATATCCTCTAAATTAATAGATAATTATGATATAATTACAAGTCAAGTCCCCAACTTCATGTAATATAGTATGCGGTCCTTTAACTTCCAAGGATAAATAAGTAAGTCTCCCACTTCAATTCTAATCAATCTTAACCCTCATAAATCTTCAATTATAAAATAAAGTCCCAAACACTTGATTTATTACAATTAGATCCCTAATTGACTATTGACTTGACAATTCAACCATTTGACTTTGACTAGAAAATATGGATTGTAACACTTACACCTTTAGATCGTGTTGTTGAAGAGCTGGCTTTTGTCACTGAAGAGCGCACTTTTGTCCAAGTGTTGTAGCACTTACTAGAATATTGATTATTTTCTAAGGCTTCTACCTATTAGATACTAAGGATTCGAGGTTGGGTCCTCTCACGGCGAGGAAGACCTTCCTAATTACAAGGTCGCTGACCTCAAATTCTTTCTTGAATACATTTTTGTTATAGTACTTGTCAATTCTTTGTTTGTATACTGCAGTTTTGAGCTCGGCTTTATTTTTTTAAGGTTAAGTGGATGTCTCATTTGCTATTTTGGCTGAGCTGAGGGGTCGATGTTGAGCCTATTGCAAACAACCTTTGGATCGATTCTCTCCATGGCTTTTGTGACTCCGGGCGAACACATCTATGTTCTAGCGAAGGAACTCTAAGTTAACTTGGATTTTATCTAGCTCTTTCACTGATTCAACTCTTCTATCATAGATTCTTTCGGGATATAATGGGCCGAGGTCAAAATCTGCCATGTAGACTTCTTTTGCCGATGTGAAGGAGGTGGTGGAGAATTCTCCTACTGCTATAGAGGTGCCTACATTCGATACGTCCGAGTCTTCTTTCCGAACTTGGTCACGAATTCCCGTAGTTCAGCTAGCCTGATTAGGATTTCCACATGCTCTTTGAGGTCCCAACATCTTTGTTGTTGTGACGTCCTGACCTGTGGTACTAGTAGTACTTACTTTGGTTGGCACCCATTAAGTTCTTTTTTAATGGAGAAGATCTAGGGAATACCTTTTGGCCTCCCACTTGAATCAAGACTTCTTCTAGGGTTGTATTTAGAAGATGGTATTCCTAGAATTTTTCAGGATATGGGAGAGGTCGTTTGACCTCCTTTCTCTCCTTCCTCTCTTTTGCACGGATTCTATCCGACCTCATTTCCTTAAGCGAAGCTGTAGTGCTGACCTCCATTTTTTCTTCTTCTTATTCTGAAGTCATCTCTTCTATCCCTATGTGCTTTTCAGCTTGGCTCGAAAATTCATGATAGGTTATGCGCCTGTCTTCATGCACGGACCTCCAGAATCTTGCTTTGGTCCTCAGCCTTGACAAGGCAGCCATGAGGGTAGCATTGTCTGAAATCTTTTTCACTTTCATAATTTACTTGTTAAGGTAACATTTTGTGGCTCACTTCGTCATTGTTTTTTGCTCATCAATCATTGGAGCCCATGAATTGATATATGAATGTTGTAGCCAGATAGGTTCAAGTTTTGACTGACCTTATGGCAGCGTTTTGTACCACCTTTAGGCTTTGTCCCCTAAAGATAAAGGAAGGATTTGCATATAATGGGATCGTTCGCTTTTTGCAGCTCCATTCATGATGTATATTTATTGAGGTGACTGACGGGATCTCCTTCTCCCTTATATCCGGTGAGCTTTTAGTTTATCCAGAAGATGTTCAGCTAATATGTACTCTACAAAGGGGTGGTGGAGGTTTGAGAAGTAATCATCCATTGCTCCTTTGTGCTTGGCTTGCAGATTAGCTATCACCTCCTTAGGTGGCCAAGCTCATGCTCATCCTCCGTTTCTTTAGCAGGCTTGTTTTGAATGGGGATAGGTTGTTCACTTTTTTGAGGAAATAAACATTGTGCATCCAGCCTATCAAAACTATTCCTAGCTAGTTTTGGAGTTCGTTCTTCTCGAGGTGGAGAATTCCTCCCAATAGGAGGTTGCCCACTTCTTTCCGTACGAGGGATTCCACCTTGGTTTCATAAGAAATGTCAAGACTTGTACTGACCTGGTGGGCATTCATTCTACTAGAGGTGGATGACTCATTTTAACAAAAGGTCATCCACTTATTCCCTGTATTGGAAATTCTACCTCGGTTTCGGCCACTAGGACGGTAGTGGTCTGCTTTTGCTCTATTCTTTGAGCAGCATCCTTGATGAGTTTTGTGGCCTCGCTGATGGTAGAAGTTTGGGGGTGTTCGACCCTAGTGAAATTGTTCCCCATTGGAAATTCTTGTGGAAAAACTTGAATAATTGGGATAGGTACATGAATGACTTCTTGATGCTGAACGATGGCTCATGAATCTGTTTGGATGAGCTAATTTTGATATTTAGTAAATTTGGAAGATGTGGGCTGTACTCACAGGGCTTCATTCTAGTGCCAATTGTTGACATTCAAAAATGGCGTGGCAAATTTTTATCAACTTAATTGATAAATTGAATGAAGTAATTTACTAGAATAGTAAGAAGAAATTAATTTGCATTCATTGGAGTGTTTTTAAAGTGTATTAGAGAGAATGCATTGAGTTTGGCCCTTGGAGGATACCATTTGCCCATATTTATAGGTCTCTAATCAAGCAACTTCGGTGTCCAACGTCATATCAACTGTAGTATAGATCTAGAACTACGTGTCATCGCCCAAATTTAAGTATGTTGATTGGTTGTTGAGATCGTCCGAATAGGTCATCATGGCCTAGATCATGATTACCTGACACCTAGGTAATATTTTTAATTTCTAATTTGCTGAAAATGAGGTGTTGAAGTCATGGGTGCCACGTGTCACTTTGGAAGTGGTCATCCAGGTAGTGATGACATCACTTAGAAGACAAATGTTCGAGATTACAATGGTGTTGTTTCTGAATGACAGTAGGCATGAGCCAAACTGACCTATCTTGGATTAACTGACCTATCTTGGGTCGAGCTAACATGCCATGGGTCTAGCTCATGGAGTAGAGCTGACTTGATGATCTCTTAGTTCATCATCTTTGAAATGACTATTGAATCTTTATAAGCTCTCCTTAAATTAAGATAAATCTGAACTAGTATTGTGATTTAGGACACCTACAGTATTGAAGTCTATGTAGTTTTGTCAGAGTTCGCATTTAAATGGCGTCTATGTCTAAGGTCAAGCCGAGACCTTGAATTTTGCTGTCTGAACAAGGCTTACAATTATCATTTTGGCCAAGTGATTGAGGGTCCATGTTTCTCTATAAGAAGAGCCTCGGTGGTTGATACACCTTTTTTCTTTCACACACTTCGAAGATTGAGGTGAAAGTATTCATTTTGTGGTATGACATGGAGTTTAGGTGAATAATAATTATTTTATCACGTAACATTAGTCTTCCTGAGTCTGAGTTTCATATTTATGTGAAATGAAGGATATTTTATATACTTTCTAGTGCTTAAATTTTGGATTACTGTTTAGATCTCTGCATGACTTCTCCTTTTTTCTAAAGCATTTCACTGGACGGAGGTCGAAGTGAAATAAATGGACTTCAATTGATACTGATGCATTTATACTAGAAGGAACCCAAAGCCAATAATCGATTTTTTTGGCTAAATAATCTTTTGAGTCAACATACGTTAAAAAGAAATCTAGTAATTATACGATTGTTGCCTTTGCAATAAGAGATTCTTTCAGTCCACGATTAATGGGCCAGAAATCTAACCCAAATATTCTTTCAATCCGAGGCTGTTTCTGACCCTGTATAAAGTTTCAAGGGGTACTTATAAAAATACCCTTAAAATTAAGGATGTTTTGAAAAATCATATAAAAAGTTTTTAGAAAGTAAAAAATACCGTGTAAAATGAAAAAGTGACAAAATGTCACTTTTTTAATAAAAAAATGACACAAACTAAAAAAAAGTGACAAATACCAAAATAGCATTATCCATTTGTGCAACACCAGTAATCACGTTCTTAAAATAATCACTACGTTTAGGTCAATCCACATGTTGATTACGTAAAAAAAAGTGACAATGAAAATGTAATCCACTGTCACTTTTAAAGTTAAGTGTACAGTGTCACTTTTATTAAAGAATTGATGTTTATCACTAAAAAAAGTGATAGAAATCAAGAAGGTGACTAAAAAAAGTGATAAACATTAAAAAAAAAGTGACAAATTTTAAAAAAGTGACAATTCAAAAAAGTGGTACAAATTAAAAGAAAATATACAGATTAAAAAAGTGACAGACAATAAAAAAAAGTGACAAAACACTAAAAAAGTGACAATCAAAAAAAATGACAAACTCAAAAAAGTGACGAAAATTTTTAAAAAAAGTGACAAACACTCAAAAGTGATGAAATTAAAAAAAAAAAGTGACAAAAATAAAATTAAAAAAATGACAAAAAATAATATGATGGTGATTTTCTCGTTGAAAAAAAATCCACCTATAATCAAATTCGTGCAAGATAAGAACACATCCTTACTTTATTGAATATTTGTCACTTTTTCACTTATTGCCACTTTGTTTGGGATAAAAAAGTGATCGAATGTCACTTTTTCATATTCCCATTACAGTAAACACCTTGGATGTATTAATTGAATTGAATAAAAAAATTATGAATTGAATGCAAGACTAAAACAAGGTTTGAATTCGTATATTTAAATTTTCAAGAACACACACTTATATATTTAGTTAATTGCTCTAATAAAATACTGCGACTTTTTTAGGAAAAAGTGACAATATCACTTTTAACATTCTCATTTTTACAAACACCTTAACTGCATCAACTGAATCCAAGAGCAGCATCTCCAACCCACAGGCCATTGTTTCCACCATCTCTACAATCTTAATTGTAAACCACACCACCTTCAAACACCCCAACCATAACAACCTTTGAACAACAACAAGCACAAAGAAAAATTCAATCGATAGTAAATAATTTTCGAATTTTCTTGATTTGTTTTTGTACATTAGTGAAAAAAAAGAAAGAAAGAAATGTAGAATTGTGATGTCTTAGTTATTGGTTTTTGCCCTTGATAGTTACAATCTGGAAAAAAAAAAATCACAGCAAAATAGAATTCAGTTCCCGTTCACAACAAAATATTATAATGCAAATCTTGTTGGAGAACTAATTGAACCATCTTAAATTGACAGAATTGAGGAACTAATTTAACAAAAAAAAAAAAAAAAATCAAAACATAAAAAATCTGTAATTTTTGTTCAGATTTGGAGGAAGAAAACTTTGAAAAATAGGTAATCCAAGCCATCCTTCTTTCGTCAAAATCTATTCAATATTCTCCATGCAAATATTGTGGTTATTGGAATTGGGAAAGGTTTGTCTTTTGAAATTGGGGATGCTAAATTTTTTTTTTTTTTTTTTGGGGGGGAGGGGGGGGGGGGTTATGACGTATTAATTACGTGCCAATTGGTTTAATTAATTTTAAAAAGCTATTATTCAATTTAGTCAATTTAAAAGGGTAGTAGGCCTAATTCACCCAACTTTCAATTCAAGGCCATTTTATAAGGATATTCTTTCAATCCCAAGAAATTTGATCCTAATACTCTTTCAATCCATGGTTACTTTGTGTCGATGTTTTTTTTTTATTCCAAGATAATTTGCCCGTGCATGGTAAAGGAGTAAGTCCACAATAGATTGTTACCTTATCATCTACTTGTTACGTGTTTTAGGAGATACTCTTTCAATTTCCTATATTGTTAGTGCATGAAGGTTGAATGAGCAAGTATATGATGGGTTTTTAACTCATCTCCTTTACCGAGACTTTATATAAGTTAATGGAGAGAGGCTTAAATAGGACCTTAACTCCCCCATTAGGTCTTCAATTATATTAGGGAACCAATAATCATCAATGAACTAATGGAAAGAGGCGTAAACACAACCTCACCTCCCTTATTGGATCTTCAAATAGAATGGTGAATCAATAATCTTCAATGGTTTAATGGAGAGAGTCCTAAAGAGGACCTCCACTCCACTCCCTTATTTGGTCTTCAAATTGGAGGCTGAGGCTTTTCAAATCATGGGCTTAGATTTGTAGCTTGCTATCGATTTTAGCGCCAGTTATGATCATATGATAAATATTAGGGATTCGATGAGAGCCTCAAATCACTATAGATATACTTCTTGTCCTTGTTCTTATCATCAAATAATTGTGAGCTTATTCATCCAAGACTTACAACTTAGAAACATTTATATTACATTCTTTTGAAACACTAGTCCCCCAATTACATATTCGGTTTCACCAAGATGAGTACTAGTGATCCCTTACCTTTAATGAATGAAACACCAAGATCTAGTTTTGGGTGAGGAGAGCTTAAAGCTGGCCTCTAACTTCAACATTTGAAAGTACCATGAGTTTGGTCTAGAAGACTTACCAAGGCCTTGTATAAACGAGGGCTTATGACCTACCTACACTTGACTTTTGCACATAGGATAATTATACCACTTGAAGTATTATGAGCTTGGGTTCAGATAACTTATCAAGGTCTTAAATAAACAAAGACTATGAACTGCTTACACCTAGCCTCCGTACAAGATATTTTCAAGAGGTAGTTTGTGAGTTATAGGCTAGAACTTGGATGACTTCTGGACTATCGAGGCAACCTTAATAATAGGGAGTCAACGTATCAAGGTTTTGTAGATGCCTCGAATCACCAAGGAGCTATACTTCACCCCAAGCTTAAACATCCAAGGATCAGTAGGTGAAGCTCGGAGGACTTTTGTACTACCGACACCCTGACATATTTCTCCAAAGCACCAATACCTTATATTTAAGGTGATGACTTGTTTGAATATCTTGGATAGCTATCGTGACCTCATCAGGTATATCGAGATTGACATGAAAACATGGGTGTAAAGATTGATGACATTGGAAAATGTATGACCGTTTATAACCGTAGCAAAATCACCAATTAGTTGACTCAAAAATTCGTTTCACACGTAATGATGTCAGATGCGTGAGGTATGTAATGCATCCTTTCCACCTACTTGGAGATGTTATATGATCTTGGGAGATTTCAATAGTCCTCTGCATTTTAATGATAGGAGCAATGGTAATGACATTACGCCATATGAGGTCAGAGATTTTGAAAATGTTTGTCGTAATGTGGGCCTTACAGATGTGCGGTCTATTGGTTGTTTCTATACGTGGACCAACAATTCGAAGTGGAGTAAGATTGATAGAGCTATGGTGAATGACATTTGGGTGCAAAAGGGGTATAATAGTCTTGCAAATTTCCTACCTTCGGGATGTCTGTCAGACCATTCCCCCTGTGTTGTCTCACTCTTTGGGAATGACAGTGGTAAGAAAAAGCCATTCAGATTCTTTAACATGTGGGTGAACCATGTTGATTTTCTTGAACTGGTACAGGATGTTTGGGATTGTGAGGTCAGGGGAACTAAACAATTCATTCTATGTCAGAAGCTAAAAATCCTTAAGGGAGAACTTAGGAGATTCAATGAAAAACACTTTGCTCATATATCTTCTAGAGCAAGCGTGGCTACCTCTACCTTGAAAGAAGCTCAACTGGAGCTACATGATGATCCTAGTAATGAGGATCTTCAATGCAAAGTTGCACAATTAAGGAAGAAGGCTTGGGACTTGAGTGAAGCGGAGAGGAGTTTCTACCTCCAAAAAGCTAAATGTGAATATCTTATTAAAAGTGATAAGTGTACTAAATTTTTCCACTCAATAGTTCAAAGGAATGCTAAAAGAAATTTTATAGCTAAAATTTCTGAGGATGGTACTTATACCTCATCTTTGGAAGAAGTGGCTGATGAATTTGTAAAATACTACAGTGACATTCTCGGGAAAGAAAGGCCAGGAACACCTATTTGTGATGATATCTTGAGGGGTGGGTCTATGCTCTCGGAAGTGAATGCTCTAACTTTGGTTAAAGACATTTCGGAGGAGGAAATTAAGGATGCCTTATCCTCTATAGGGGATGACAAATCACCGGGGCCGGATGGTTATTCTTCTTGCTTTTTCAAAAAGGCATGGAACATTGTTGGTAGAGATGGCAACGGGGCGGGTTCGAGGCAGGTCACCCCCACCACTCCCCTAGCCCGTCCCGCCCCGTGCCCCGCCCCACTTTAGAAGGGGCTAGGCAGGTTCGGGGCATGGGCTTGCCCCGTTTCCTGCCCCGTTTATGTTTTTTTTTTTTTTTTTTCAAAAACTTTCAATTAACTATTTTTTTGTTTTTAATTTTTAGTTAATTATTTTTTTTATTCTTCACGGGGCGGGTTCAGGGCGCTTCTGGGCGGGGCACCCCCTCCTCGCCCTGCCCCACCCCACTCCACCAACCCGTTGGGGCAGGTTTTTTTTGCCCCATTCCGGGCGGGGTGGGGCGGGTTTTTTTGCCATCACTAATTGTTGGCAAGGATTTTATGGAGGCGGTGTTGGAATTCTTCAATGCTAGCAAACTACTCAAGTAAACTAATCACATAGTTATTGCTTTGGTTCCAAAGGCAAATCACTCTAACTCCGTTGGGGATTATAGGCCTATTGCTTGTTGTAATGTTTTTTATAAAGTTATCACCAAGATCATTGCATCTAGGTTCAGTCCTATGCTTGGGCCTATTATTGTTCAAGCTCAAGCCGCTTTTGTGGAGGGTAGAAGTATGGTCGAGAATATCCATCTTGCTCAAGAACTTCTAAGGCAATACAACTGCAAGAGGGTGGCCCCCAGATGCCTTCTTAAGGTTGACCTTGGAAAAGCCTATGATTCGGTGAATTGGGAGTTTCTTCGTGGTGTTCTTAATGGACTTGGCTTCCCAACAAAATTCATTGGATGGGTAATGGAGTGTATCTCATCACCTACATACTCCATTGGGCTTAATGGTGGACTATATGGTTTCATTAAGGGACAAAGGGGTCTTCGCAAAGGTGATCCTCTCTCTCTCTTTCTGTTTGTGATTTGCCTTGAATATTTCTCAAGGATGCTAAAGGATGCAACGGAGGAAAGTGAATTCAATTATCACCCAAAATGTGGTCCTTTGAAGATTACTCACCTTGCATTTGCCGATGACTTGATGCTTTTTGCTAGAGGGGACCCTACCTCAGTTGGCATTATGATGGAGGTTTTGAATAAATTTGGGGACATGTCAGGACTTTGGATGAATATTAGTAAGTCCAACTTGTATACGGCGGGAGTGCATGGACAAGAAATGGATGATATTCACCAAATAACTGACATGGCTAAGGGATCTATGCCATTCCGTTATTTGGGAATTCCACTTGTGGCGAAAAATTGAAGGTTAGTTCTTATGACTTGTTCATTAATAAAATCTCGGCATACATTGGAGCATGGTCTAGGGCTACCTTATCTTATGTAGGGAGGGCGGAACTTATTAGAGCAATACTCCAAGGAGTTGAATGATTTTGGCTATCTATCCTACCTATTCGATCCACAGTGGTTTCTAAAATTATAGCTATTTGTCGGAATTTCCTTTAGGGTTCGAAGAAGCCTTTGATTGCATGGAGTAATGCATGCTTACCAAAAAGTGAGGGTGGCCTTGGTTTTCGAGACATGAAGTGTTGGAATTTTGCACTATAGGCTAAAACTCTTTGGAATATCCAACGTAAAAAGGATACCCTTTGGGTTAGGTGGATTAATCATGTCTTACACGGAAACAATTTTGGGGAGTGCATGGGAAGGAAAGATGACTCGCCATTGATTAAAAAACTGCTGGAATTAAGGGATAAGATTGCACTAACTGGGGGAAATAACGTTGCTGGACGGATTTCACAGCCAGTACTTAATCATGGGCTGCCTAAAACTCAGGAACTGCAGCACTTACATGATAATGGTTTGATCATTACACGCTCGCAGGATGAACCTCACGGTAATGGGCAGACGAAAGCACCCTTTCGGCAGCACCAGAATGCACGTAGACAGCCTCATGTCCAGAATGCACAGAATGAGTTTCGAATTGGGCAGTTTCGGCTGGACAGTTGGGGAAGTTCAGGCAGTTTTTGCATCAAAACGGCTTATGAATTTTTCAGAAACAAGGGACCCAAAACAGTCTTGTCAGGTACAATATGGAATTTTGCTATTACACCTAAACATGCTTTCATTCTCTGGCTTGCTGTTCAGTCCAAACTGCTTACTAAAAACAAACTAGCGTTTTTAGAAATTGATCAGAATTGTTGTTTTTGTAATGGTGATGTGGAGATGGAACAACACCTATTTTTTGCTTGCCATTTTTCTGCCTCAGTATGGGAACAAGTTCGACGATGGCTTGGGATTAGACGCTCCATTTCTACACTTCAAAGTACCTTAAAGTGGATGAAAAAAGAAGCAAGGGAACGACATGGCATAGCAAGGCAAAGAAGATCGCTCTTGTGAGCACTGTCTTACCATTTATGGACTGCAAGGAACAAGAAATTTTTTGAAGGTCTTAACACACCAGTTGAGAGCGTGGTTAGACGGATTAAAACACACATATACAAAGTCATGTTTACTTTGTATCCGCATGTTTTAGTTCTTTATGAGTCGTAGCGCTAGTTGTGTAATTGTGTTATGTATCTATCTTGTTTTTCCGGGTATACCCGGTTTTGATGTATTTGGCACTATGTTCCATTGATATTTGATGTTCTGCCCGGGAATGCCCGGTGTATGTGTATATAAGTTTTGATCAATATAATTAATTTTACCGATAAAAAAAAATAATGTGAAAACATCTTTGCAATTCTTGGTCCATTTTTTGTTCCTTCTGAAACGGTTACTTGTCCAAGGAGTAGGAATTTCTATATAAAATAGTCACGTGAGGATATGAATGCTGTAAACAGTTCAAGCAGCACTACTGCGTTCAAGGAAAAGAACGATTGTCTCCAAGGATCATTGCGCGTCGTTTGAATACATTTTCCACCATAAACGAGGAGTACCTTGCACTGTTGGCATACACCTGACATTCTGGATCCAGTTAAGATCTCTTCCCATCGTACGAGAAGTCCTTTGTGAGTGGTTTTCAAGGAAGGGATATCATGTTACATTGTCTTAACCCTGCCCCTCCTTTAACCCATTCCTTAGGAGGAAATTTCATTGACAAAGTCTTTAGAAATATAGTCATATGTGAGAGTATATTTAACATTACTTGAAATAGATTATTAAATAAAATAGAAATATTGATTCGTCAAAATTCAATCGTATTGTCAAAGTGTAGAACTAATGTTAAAAATGATTATTACATGGATCAAAACGCCAAACATCTTAAATCAATTCATCACTACCGTCATCTACCAACTCAACCGATTAAAATTAGGGATCTTTAAAAAAAAATCAAATGAAAAGTATTTTGGAAGTAAAAAAAATATGTAAAATTAAGTGCTGCTTTTTTTATAATGTCATTTTTTAATTAAACAACGATATACAATGTCACTTTTATTTAAAAATGATGTATGTCACTCAACAAAGTGGCAAAAAATTCAACAAAACGACTCGAAAAAGTGACATGCTAAAAAAAGTAACAAAAATTAAAAAAAAAGTGACAAAACACCAATTAAAACATTGGAATTAGTTCAATAAAGTGATAATTTTTTTTTTAAAAAAAAGTAACACAACTACTGTCCCTCATCTTTCTTCATTCACCGTCAAACATCTTTAAGTCATTCCATCGACAAAACATCGATTAAAACACCAAACATCTTTAAGTCAATTTACCATCACCATCATCTACCAACTCAGCCACTACTACATTGTCCAATGATCCATCACACTAAATTCCTCATCCAACTTAGTACTCTCCACACCCCTTCGAGTATCATCATAGTCACTATGATCACCAACAATTGAGCTTCCATAATGTAATTCTTGCTCCACACTAGACCATTGATTCTATCAACAAAATTTCAATTTTTTGCATAAACATATTGCATAAACCCCAATGCACCTAGAACCTGGAATGATTTTAGCATAACAGTTGCCTAGAATAGTTTCACACGGCCTCCTTGTGCATGATAGCCCACTACAACTTTAAAGAATTCATTGAGCTCCTTCTCTTTTGCCTTCTCCTTCTCTTTCTTCTTCTGTTAATTCTCTTCCCTTCCCAAAAAATGGGGCAATCAATCAATAAACAGTCGAATATGATCCACAAAACAAAATGAATCAGTTTAAAGCATAAAGAATTGGAAATTGGGATTCTTCCTACCAGAATAAGGTTCTTTATCTAAAGCAGCTCTACCAAAATTGAACCATTTGGTTCTTTCTTTGTCCCCAAACTCCATTGCAAGATTCAGAGAACAAAAATAATAAAATCCAATTTCACATAATTTCCCAAAAAAATCACAAATCCATTTAGCAAAGCAAGCTGAGCAGACGTAGAAGGAGAATAAAGCAAATAGTCTTGGACAAGTTGAATACATAGAGATACATACAAATATTTAAATACAAATATATAAGGAGAAGAAAGAAAATAGTATTTCATGAATCAACGACTCTTTTTCCTCCAAAACCTCAAGCAACGAAGTCCGAAATTCTTTGGGTTCGAATTCAGATTGGAGTGTAGCAGAACGGTGACATTAATTGGGAGAGATTGTTTCTCTGGAAGCTTTCTGGAAGTTTGGGAAATTGAAACTGATTTGGGTTTTTGGTAGTGATTTTGATAGTTTTAGAACGTATTAAATACATGATTAAATCATTTAATTAATTAATAAGGTATTAATCAAATTAGTTTTTTTCAGGGTATTGGAGCTAATTTGCTCAAACCTATTCTCTTGTCCCCCTCCTCTCTCTTCTCGACTCTTGTTGTTTACTTCAACTTCGCTGCTCCGGCCAACTGTTCGACTGTCTTCAACTCCAACATGAACCGTTTGGCTTTCTCCGCTGCTTCGCCCAGCGCCCTTGCTGCCGCCAACGACTGTGAGCCATTCATTTTTTTATTTTTTGTTAAGCTTTTATCCCATTTTTATATAATTTTTGTTGATATTTTATATATATTGATTGGTGATTTCGTATTATGATTTGTGAATTGTCATAAATATTTTATTAAAACTTTAATTTGGGGTTTGTAAATTAAATTTGTGATTTATTGAAATTATAAATTTGTAATAGTACTTTGTGATTTGGGAATTGCATTGAATTATATTTTTATATGTATATGATTTTTACATTTTAGTGTATTTATATATTGATTGAAGAATCTTTAATATTATTTAATTAAATATTATTAAACGATCTCATTATTGATGTCGTCGACGGTCGATGGTTGACGAAAACGGCCTCCTAGCTGATATTACATGTATAATAAAAGTAGATTTTCCAAATGACTGAAGTAATAGGTGTTGTAGAAACCTATTATTTCTTAAATTTTATTTTATTTTTGTAAAATATTGTACTCAATAGTTACTTGGTGTTGTATGTTGGAACTGTAAAAAGAATTAGTCAAAAAAAATTATATAATTCAATCACTCATGATATTTACTAGATGTTCACGTCTATATTATTATTGAAGAAGATAGATTTATAATTTACCAAAATTGGTATTCAAATTCTTGATTGCATTTGAATTAAAAAACAAATATAAAAATGAAAATAAAAATCAGTTTTTAATTTATAAACTTAGAGTTATCAACATTGAGTCTTTTGTAATATTCTTCAAAATGTAGACTACATCGTTGAGTGGATGCCTTTTCAATTAAATCATAATCTAAGACCGAACGGGCGGATGGTCGAAGAAAAAAATAAAGAAAACAAGAAAAAAAAAATCTCCTCTTTTTTCTCTCTCGTCTCTATAAATCTCGGCCATACAAATTGTAAATATAGGTTATAATGGTTTAATCAATGTCCAAGTTTAATTAGATCATAAATTTAATTGCAAATGTAATTCCTCAACTTTAATTAATTAATTAATTCTAAAATTTTTAGAACGCCATAGGAACGTGTTCGGATATATATTTTCCAAACCCCAATAATTAATCATGTCAATCGACCCTAGAGACCATACAATCTAATTATTAATTTGTGTTTTTTCCACTAAATGCAAAAGATTATACTTTCGGAATATATAGAATCACGAAGTAATATTTTCCTCTAATTATTGTCACTAACTCAAGTAATATTTTCTTTAACAATCTTGTGAACCAATCATGGATATTGAAATTTAGCTCGCATTAAACACTAAACTCAAATTTATAAGCGTTCAACATAAAATATTTAAATAATCACTTGACATATTTTTTTAATCGACGGTGTCCGATACGAATTCGTATTCTTGACTTTTTTCATTCTCATGTTTCTAAGTCACCAAGATGTTAGATTAATCAAAATGATCTCATCTATTGGTAAATTTAAAAATTATTAAAATGACGAGAAGTTACACTGAACTCTATTCATATATAATTAAAATGAAATACTCGACGACGATCAAATAGAGTTTAATTTTTCACACGATCATGCTATAAAATTTAACTCGATAGTGGTCCATTCAATACACTCCAAAATTACCACTATTAAATCATTTCTATAATAAGGATGAACAACAATGGTGAAATAATCAACATAACAACCTTCCAATACATTTTATTTATGATCAAAATGTAAATTGTGTTACATTCAATTTCTCAACTTAAGAGCCCAACTTATATTATTGTAAGTGATTATTTACAGTCTTATTTGCATGAATAATATCATACAAATGCAACATTAATAAGAAAATAAAAATAAAATTTTTTTATTGTAAAACTTCTATTTTGTTAAAGCAAAACTATAGGCACACAACCGAACATTATGAACATAAATCTATACCGTTGATGTTTTATTGAGGGGGTGTTTGATGTACATTATTGAGAAGAAATGCATTTTATGATGTGATGTGGTGGAAAATATATGGTTAAAAAATAAGGAAAATTTTTGAATTTGTGTGCAATTTTATTTTATTGAAGAACGTGTGGTTGAAAATATATATTAAAAGAATGAATTTTGGGAAGAATGTAGATCAAACAGGGGTTTAAAAAGTAACTTAGTTGTACAAATTTAAGAAGTAAGTTAGTTGTACAACTTGATTAACAATGTATTTGTTGAAAAAATCATTGTCATTGATTTCAAAAATAGTTTTTCAAATGAATAAGTATATGATGCATGTCAGCTAACGCAATTGTCAATCAAATTGTACAAATATGCATGATTGTTTAATCAATTTTCAACATTGTATTATTATTCATGACAGCTATTTTCTAACAATTGTGAAATTTTATTGTCAAATACAAGATGTCAAGAGATTTTTTATACTATAAAAAAGTGTGAATAGTTGTGTCGCGGATATTGTCCATCATGAAAAGCCTAATTTGAAGTACGTCAACTTCGTGTTTATAATTAAACAAAAATATGGCTCTAGTAAATTAGAGATTCAAAATAATTAATCATTCAAACAACAATCTCTTCCTCTTCGGAGGAGAAAAAAGTGAGGAGAGAATCCCTTGTACAATGCTTTTATATTAATTTTATTACTAAAAGACAATATGAGAGATACATCTTACGTTTGAAAAATCACACCAACCCCATACTTCTAGTTTTGAGTTTTACATACATTTCTAACCAATTTTTGAATCACGCATCATTTAAAATGATATTGATAAACCTAAGTTGCCCTCGTGAAGAAAAAAATAAAATTCTCTAAACTTAATTGCAATTTAATTTGCTCTCTTTAATGATAAATATATATTTATGTGCATGTACAATTTTGAATATGCATGCTAGTCTAAAATCCGTCGAAAAATTTGGTAATAAGTTATTTTGTATCTTGAATTAAGCTAAATAGAACAACATCATCCTTATCTGTTGGGCAAACTCTGAAAATCACATACCTTTTGGAAATAGTACAAAACGTCCCTATTTAAAACATTTAGTATGGAATACTCTCATATTGTCTATTTTTTCAATAAAAACTGCGAAATGACGAATATACCTCTCATTTAAATAAAATAAAATAAAGAACTAGTTAAAACCATGTTTCCAAAATTTTCAAAAATTACAAATGAATCACAAATAAATAATTAAAATAACAAAACTAAAAAAAATTCACTTCCTTTTCTCCTTTATCTCCCACCATCACCATTCACCATCCTGTCGTTGTCATCGCCCAACCTCACCATTCACCCGTCACCCGCCACCACTACTCTCACTCCCCAACTCACATATACAGAAAGTAAAAAGGGACTACCATTCATGGCCAAGAAGGAAAATTGCCCAGAAAATTGTTCTTTGGGCAAACAAATACACCAACGCCCAAAAAGTCCAACTATTGAAGTGCGAAGCAATGCCACCAAAACAAGAGCCATGGCTAGCAATTGAAGGTCACTCGGGTCGAACCCAATTTCATCGCTAGTTACGACCTCGTTTCCTTCCCCATTGTTAGAATAATTCAATCAATATGACCACAACTACAAACCAACTGCATAACAGAATTCACAGTGGAAGGAAGTGTACACACTTATCTTTAGGAATGGAATTTAGGTTGTTAAGCCACTTGGCAAAATTTGTTAAATAGAATCAGAATATTCCTTTCTTGTATGTAATTGCTTGTATAGAGTTATCGTGTATATAAGTTGAATGAAATGAGAAACTTAGTGAGCTGAGAAATTGTTCAAAATTGTTCTGTTTTTAGATATGGTATCAGAGCTACTATGGCTAACGCCAATACAAGCAATCAGTATGCTCCACACCGTCCACCCAAGCTGGTGTGAATCAAGTCTCATCATTTAGGATAAATCTTACATAAACTCCACCCGTGAAACTTGACATGATTAACTATTCGCTATGGAAAAACATTATTATACCTATAATTAGAGGGCATAATCTGGAAGGTTATCTACTTGGGACTAAGAATTGTCCATAAAAATTCCTAGCTACATAGACCACCACAGTGGAGAGAAGCAGGAAAGATGGTTTAGAATCCTGAATATAACAAGTGGATCTCAACTGATCAGCTGTTAATGGGCTCGCTATACTCTTCCATGACTCTAGAAATAGCAATGAGGGTCAAGGGGTGCACCAACTTAAATACATTGTGGGCTACAGTGGAGGAAAGCTATGGCATATTAAATAAGTCAAGAGTGGTATTCCTTACTGGAGAACTGCAGAGGACAAGGAAAGGCTCCATGACCATGGACCAATACCTCACCACCATCAAACAATTGGCTGATAATCTGCAAATAGCTGGGAAGACAGTTGATCACAGTGATCTTGTAACTCAAGTCCTGTCAGGAATAAATGAAGAGTATACACCCATTGTAGTGCAGATCAATAGCAGGGAAAATATATCATGGCATGAACTATCTTCTGTGTTGATGACCTTTGAAAGTAGACTTGAATATTTGAATCAAGTTAGGAACAACTTTACATCGCTTAATGTTGGCCAGTCAAATGTACAGCTCACCCAAAGAACAGGTTCAGGAAGTGATAGAATCTATAGAGGAGTTATAGTGGCAGGACCATGAATTTCAGAGGCATGACAAGAGGAAAGAGGTAGAGCAGGAAGGCTAAATGAAACCAGGGGACCTTACCAAATTTGTAGGCTGAACAATCATACATCAAGCTGGTGTTTTAACAAATATGATGATAGATACATGGGCAGCAGACCTAGCAACCCAAATCATCAGAACAGCAGCTCGATTTCTACTGCATATGTGGCTTCACCAAAAATGCTTGAAGATCAAGCTTGGTTTGCAGACTCTGGTGCTAGTAATCATGTCACAGTTGACAAAGATAACTTGAATATCATTAAGAAATATGAAGGTAAGAAGAGACTACTTGTTGGTGATGGAAATTCTTTACATATTTCACATATTGGGAGAGCACATGCTCCTTTATTTAATGACAAGTCTCTTGCAGTAAATAAATTGCTACATGTACCTGCAATTAAGAAGAATTTAATTAGTGTTTCCCAACTTACAAGTGATAATAATGTGTTTATGAAATTTTATTCTGATCGCTATATTGTTAAGGATCTGCAAACCAAGAGGACTCTGTTGCAGGGAATGTTTAAGGATGGATTATATGAGCTGAGGTTGCCAAGTTCTAAACCCAAACTTACAACAAAAGAGTCACACTATCAAAATAATCCCAATTGCTTCACTGTGAATTCCAGTTGTGATAAGTTAACCAAAGGAGTCAAGATGCTAGAGTCTGAGCTTGATGTGTGGCATAGAAGACTAGGTCATCCTTCAAATAATGTTTTGAGTCAAGTTCTAAAGTCCTGTATTAAGTTCACAAAATTTAATAAAATTCCAATTTTCTGTGAATCTTGTTAATATGCAAAATCTCATGCACTACCCTTTAATACATCATATTCTCATACATCAAGTCTATTAGATTTAGTTCACACGGATATCTGGGACCTGCACCAGTGAATTCTACCTCAGGGTTTAGGTAGTACATTATCTTTGTAGATGATCATAGCAAGTTTACTTGGATCTACCCTATGAAGCATAAATCTGAAGCACTAACCATCTTTGCTCAATTCAAAAATCTGGTAGAAAACAAGTTTGAAAAGAAGATTAAGCCCCTGTTTGACACCCGTCTTTTGGCAAAAAACTTATTCTCCAACAGTGTTTGAAGATAGGTGTCCAATTTTTTTCCAATCACTTAACCAAGTTGGTGGGACCCACGTAAATAAACAATCCAATTTCATCTGACAACGTTTCCAGGAGAGTTGCTAAAATTGACTTTTCAATATCATATTAATTTCACTTTTCCAATATTGCCCTCCTACTTGGTTGTTAATGACGGATGTTTCCGCAAAATCGAAAACAAAATACAACGGCTAAAAGGACAAAAAAAATTGGCTTCTGACAGAATAATTGACTTTCGGGACATTTGTCTGTAAACACTGTTGCGGAATAAGTTTTTGGCCAAAAAAGGGGTTTCAAACAGGGGCTAAAACATTACAATTTGACTAGGGAGGAGAGTTCGGAAATTTCAATAAAATTACCTTAGAATCTAGGATTGAACTTAGGCACTCTTTTCCTTATACTTTTGTGCAACGGTAGGGCAAAGAGGAAACATAGACACATTACTGAGATTAGACTAACTCTTTTGGATCAAGCACAAATGCCTCTACATTATTGGTGGGAATCATTTCAATCAGTAACACATCTAATGAACAGACTACCTACACCTGTACTTAAACACCAGTCAACTTATGAAGTGATGTATGGTAGAGATTTCGACTACAAGGTTCTTAAAACTTTTGGTTGTGCCGTTACCCTTGTCTTAGACCCTATAAAAAAACATAAACTCGGTTTTCATTCACAGAGGTGTGTATTCATTGGCTATGGTGATTCACACAAGGGATAAAAGTGCCTAAGCTCAAGTGGTAGAATCTATGTTTCCAAACATGTGATATTTAATGAACTGGACTTTCCTTTCAAATATGATTTCCTGAACAAGTTGTCTCAACCACAAACTACTGAAACTCCTGAGTCTTCTACCATTTAACATTGAGTCTAGCCATATAACAATGCCTCAGAATGCAGTTGATACAACTCATCCTAGTGCACCACCTAAAACAGACTTCCCTGATACAGAACCAGATCCTAAAGTGGAATGTGAGATAGGTGAATGAGGTAATGATGCTTAAGTACATCAAGATGAACTAATTGATCAAGAAATTGTTGACATCAATCAAGGTGAATTTGGAGTTGAAGATATGAGGAATGAGTTAAACATTCGGGATCAAAATGCAATACAGATTGCTGGACATCATATGGTTACTAGAAGCATGACTGGAATTTTTAAACCAAGGGTCTACACAAGTCAGGTACAAGACAAATTTGAAGAAGCTGAATAAACTGTTGATGATGCATTACAGAGTGGTAGTTGGAAGAATGCCATGCAAGATGAGTACAATGCCTTAATGAAAAACAAAACATGGACATTAGTACCTACTGAACCTGGAATGAAGATAATAGGAAATAAATGGGCGTTTAGATTGAAATATGACTCTGAAGGTAGGGTACAGAGACATAAAGCAAGGTTGGTGGCTAAAGATTTTCTTCAAACAGCTGGAGTAGATTATGGTGGAACATTCAGTCCTATTACCAAGGCATCAACCTTAAAAATTATTCTAAGATTTGCTTTTCAAGAGATTGGCATATCAAACAAGTTGATGTGAATAATGCTTTCTTGAATGGGAAGCTGAATGAGACAGTATATGCATATCAGCCACAAGGTTTTTTAGATAAGAAAAATCCTAGTTTTGTGTGCAAGTTAGAAAGAACCTTATATAGATTGAAGTAGGCTCCAAGAGCCTGGTATGAGAAGCTGAAAAACACTCGATTTGTCCAAGGCTAATAATTCACTATTCTTCTTGGCTGATGGTGGAGAGTACTGTTTGATCTTGTCTATGTAGATCGTATAATAATAACAGAAATCAATAATCAAAAACTACAGGAGGTCATTGACAACTTGAACACTTGTTTTACTCTTAAGGATTTAGAGAACCTTAGTCAATTTTTAGGAATGGAAGTGCATAGAGACACAGCAGGACTGTATTTAACTCAAACAAAATATACTATTGGCCTACTCAAGAAATTTGGTTGAATTTTAAACCAATCTTAACACCTATGACAGTGGGCACGTTTATCTCCAAGACTGATGGATATATTATGATAGATCCAACACTGTATAGAAGTGTAATTGGTGGTCTTCAGTATTTAGCTCATACTAAACCTGATGTTACTTACTCTGTAAATAGGATGAGTCAATTTCTCCAAGTGCCTACAAATGTACATTGGAAGGCACTAAAGAGAGTGTTCAGGTACTTGAAGGGAACACTAAAGCATGGCCTTGTTATTTGCAAAAGTGACAGCCTTGATATAAATTCGTTTGCAGATTCAATTGGGCATTGTGTCTAGATGATAGAAGGTCCATTGTAGGTTATTTTGTATATCTTGGGGATAGCTTAGTGTCTTGGTGCTCTAAGAAACAGCAAGTTGTAGCAAGGTCAAGTACTGAGGCTGAATATTGAGCATTAGCTCATAGTGCATCTGAAATTTCGTGGATTCAATAATTGGTAAATGAATTGAAAATACCACAGAGGACAGTTCCAAGAATCTAGTGTGATAATTTGAGTACAAGTGCACTAGCTTCGAACCCAGTTTACTATGCATGCACCAAACATATAAAGCTTGACATTCATTTCGTATGCGACAAATTCCTGAGAAGAGAATTCGAAGTGAGCTATGTACCATCATTAGATCAGACAGTTGACTTGTGGACAAAACCTTTTACTCACTCAAGGTTTCTGTTCCTTAGAGACAAGCTTGGAGTGGTAGAGACATACTCCACCTTAAGAGATGGTGTTAGAATAATTTAATCAATATGACAACACAATGACAAACCAACTGTATAACAGAATTCATAGTGGAAGGAAGTGTACAGGCTGATATTTAGGAATGGAATTTAGGCTGTTAAGCCACTTGGCAAAATTTGTTAAATAGAATCAGAATATTCTTTTCTTGTATGTAATTGCTTGTATAGAGTTATCATGTATATAAGTTGAATGAAATGAGAAACTCGGTGAGATGAGAAATTGTTCAAAATTGTTATGTTTTTAGACTCCCAATGTCGAAAAACTCACCTTCTTCATTAGCTCATTTTCACCATTTTTATCCGTAGAAGGTGATGAGTAGGAGTGACACAAACCTGAAACATCACAATAAAAATGATTTACACACAAAAATGCTGATAATTCAAGATGGAATTGAACAAAAAAATGCAAAGAAATGTGTAATGTTCCACAACTCAATCGTCTTGTCACGAGAAGCCAACACGAGCTAACGGTTATAAATCTTGAAAGCAATAGGCAAAACATCCTAGGAGTGGTCGACGATCCAGGGAGTGGTGGCTTCATCTAAAGGTCCCATAGGTGGAGCTAGCCGTCCCACGAACCGGACAACATGAACATCCCATCGGAGGAAAGGACTATATCCTGCACGAAGTGGAAGTGGTCGGTCAGTTGGTGAATGGTGACGGCATATGTCCAGTCCTCATTGGTAAGAGCCCACACGATGATGGACTTATCACGTGACGATGTCACGATCATATCGGTGTGAGGATATATATATATATATATATATATATATATATATATATATATATATATATATATATATATATATGGTGAATAAATTAGGTTTTTTTACTTTTAGGTAATGGATCTTGGATATGGTCCTATGGATATGGTATTTAGGTTGAGAGATCGTTGATGGGAGAGAAAGGAGAAGAGAAAGTGAATTATTAGTATTATTTTTTAATTATTTATTTGGGACTTATTTGTAATTTTTTAAAATTCTGTGATTATAGTTGTAATTAGTTCTTTATTTTTTTTCTTTTTATTTTATTTAAATGGGGGTATATTCATCATTCACAATTTTTTATTGAAAAAATAGACAGTAGGGGAAATTCCACACTAAACCTTTCAAATAGAACGTTTTGTACTTTTTTTGAAAGGTAGGAAGTTTTCGACAGTTTGCCCAAAGGGTTATCGTGCTCTTTAGCCTTTGAATTAATTATATACAATATGTAAATATAGTTTAAACATTAACAAATATAAACTTATCATTAAAAATTAGTATTTATAAATTTATAAACTAAAACAAGATGTTAAACCTTTTACGACTCAACTAAAAAGTTAAATGATGACTGTATTATATAAATGAATGCAATATTAATCTGTTATGTTAATCTTACGATATTTGAAATAATATTTTCATATATATAATTCATCAACAAATATATATTCAGAAAAACAATACCACTTTTAAACAAAATAAATTTTTTTATATGAATTAAATTTAAACTATGTCAAATGAATTAGCATATCAATTTTTATCCCTATAGTTTGGTTTGAGTAATTTAAGAACATTTTAGATATCAACCTCATTTTAGATGTGAAAAGGCCAGAATCACACAATATTAAAACAAGATACAAAAGAATCGATCCCAATCGAAAATAAAAGTTGCAGGAAATTAAATGAACACAAGATATGTTTTTGGCCTAAGCCCCGGAGGTTCGACGATCAGATCTAATGCCTACATCCCCCGTTGAGCATCCAAATAATGGATATTGCTAGGTTGCACTAACAAGCCAAAAATATAGCAACAACAGTTTACAAAATCTGTTCAAGAACACAAGATAAAAGGCTATAGACACTTATCTTTACACAAGCCTTTAAATCGACCTTCCCTCAAGCATAAAATAGGCCAGATCACAAAGTTCTGTCTAACATCTCTTCAATACCCGAATCACAAAAGATTCAGCACTCCAAACACTCAAAGAACCCTCACTTCATACCAAACAGAAGTAGATCTAAGAGAATATACAGTTTACACGATCAAATCACTCAAGAATGTAAACCCTACAAGAATGAAGTTATTCTCTCTAAACAGACGCGAAGAACCAAGAGCCAAAGAGAAGGAAGCCAATAATCCATCCAAATGAGGCGTATCATCGAAGTTAAAGAGACGAAGACTCTAGAATCTCATCCAATGGCGAGTGGTGTGCCAAGTGTCAACAATCCAGCCATTGTCTCAAAATAATAAAAGTGTCATTCCAGAAACACGACTTTAGTAATAGAATTGTTGGAAGCACAATTCATCAGGCAGGTCACAGGTTCGAGACCCAACAATCTCCACCTTGCTTTCAACAATTTAGTTAGTGCAGCCAAGAGCAACGTCACATATCATTTTTCATTTGCTCCAAGCACCTGTGCGATTACATAGCATCAATAGATAATAATTTCAAACAGTTAAAAAACTTATTTAAATCTATTATCTTCGTTCCCATATCTGAATGATTAACTTGTGTAGGAATTTTACCAATTTTCATAATTCCTTTTGATATGATATCTCTAATAAAATGATATTTAATGTCTATATGCTTAGTTCTATCATGGAACATGGGATTTTTACTCAGGTGTATAGCACTTTGATTATCAGAATACAAAATAGCATTTTCATCAACAAATCCAAGTTCATTTAATAGCCTACTAAGCTATATTCCTTCTTTAACAGCATCTGAAGCAGCTATGTACTCTGCTTCAGTAGAAGATAGGGCAACAACCTTTTGCAGTTGAGATTTCCAGCTTATGGCAGTATCACACAAAGTAAAGAAATAAGCAGAAGTGGACTTCCTATTGTCCCTATCCCCAGCAAAGTCAGAATCAGTAAAGCCCTTTAACATAATTCCTCTTTGATCAAACTTAAACACAAGTCCTAAATTTAAAGTTCCTTTGAGGTATCTTAAAAGCCATTTCAAAGCATTCCAGTGTTCTTCACCGGAATTACCCATAAACCTACTAAGTATGCTAATACCATGTGCTAGGTCAGGTCTGGTACAAACCATAAGATACATCACAGAACCAATAACATTTGCATATGGAACTTTTGACATTCTATCAAATTCTTCATCAGTTTTAGGACAGAAATCAGATGACAGTTTAAAATGATTAGAAAGAGGCAGTGTCACAGGTTTACATTCAAACATGTTAAATCTTTTCAAAAGTTTAACCATATAATCATGTTGATGCAAAAATAACATGTCCTTATCTCTATTTCTTAAAATTTGCATGCCAAGGATCTTCTTAGCTTGTCCAAGATCCTTCATATCAAATTCAGATTTTAACATACTTTTGATATCATCAATTTCAGCCTTATTGCAACTAGCAAGCAACATGTCATCAACATATAGTACTAAGTATAGAGAATTCTTACCTCCATTACCTTTATAGTACAGACATACATCATAATTGCTTCTTTGAAAGCCATGTTTCAAAACAAAAGTGTCAAACCTTTTATAACACTGCTTGGGGGCTTGTTTGAGCCTATAGAGAGATTTCTTTAACAGGCAAACATCATTTTCAGGATTACCATTAACAAAACCAACAGGCTGTCTCATATATATCTTTTCATCTAAATCACCATAGAGAAAAGCAGTTTTAACATCTAATTGATCAAGTTCCCATTTATATTGAACAACAAGGGCAAGTATGCATCTAATGGTGGTATATTTAACAACAGGAGAAAATATTTCAGTGTAGTCAACACCTTCTGTCTCTAGTCTAGCTTTATAACTTACACTGTTATTACCTCACACTATTATTACCTCCTTCACCTTCTTTTATTTTGAAAATGCTTTTGGCCTTTAGGTCTTTTAACCAATTCCCAAGTTTTATTTTTAAGGAGGGAATTCATCTCATCATCCATAGCAGCCTTCCAACATACAGAATCTTTATAGTTTATAGCATCATCATAGGAGTCGGTTCATTTTCAGATTTATCTTGATAAGTAAATAGTGAAACAAACTCATCATTATCAAATCTAACAGGTGGTCTAATCTGCCTTCTTTACCTATCTCTTGTAAGTTGATAGTCATTAAGAGGTGGGTCAGGTAAATCAAATTGTTCTTCAGATTCGGAAATATTATCAATTTCAACAGACAAATTATTATCATCAAGAACAGAATCATCAGCAGGAAGTGCAGGTGATGCATCATTAATAGTAAGAGACTCTTCCTCAATTTGAACATCATTTTCATTCAAATTATTTTCCTTGCGTTCTAGACATGGCATAATAGTTTTATTGAAGATAGCATCTCTTCTAACAATCACCCTATAACCTTTTTCATTTTTAACCCAAAGTCTATAACCCTTAACATTTTCTCCATAACCCAAGAAAACACATTTAAGGGCCTGTTTGGTACAGATTTTCATTTTCTACAGTAAATCAATTCTTATTTTCAACCACACATTCTTCAACAAAATAATATTTTCCATCACATCAATACTTTTTTTTTCTTTTTCAACCACACATTTCCCATCATATCACTATTCAAAAATCAATTCTTCCCCCAAAAATCCCTACCAAACACACTCTAAGTGATCTAGGTTCTAATTTTCTAATATTTTGATGAGTATATGCAACACAACCAAATATTTTTAAATCAGAATAGTTAACAGGATTTTTAGACCACACAGTTTTTGGGACATCAAAATTTAAGGCACTAGTAGGTGTTCTATTCACAAGATATGCAGCAGTTTTTACAGCTTCTCCCCAAAACAATTTAGGCAAACCAGAACTTAGGAGCATGCATCTTACCTTATTTAATAAAGTCCTATTCATTCTTTCAGCTATGCCATTCTGCTGTGGAGTGTAAACTACTATTTTTTGTCTCAAAATGCTAATTCTTTACAAAAATTATCAAACTCATAGTTGCAAAATTCCAAACTGTTATCTGTTCTTAGGGTCTTTATCTTATGATCAGTTTGGTTTTCTATTTGTGTTTTCCAATCCTTGAAAACAAAAAAAGTTTCATCTTTTGATTTTAATAAGAAAACCTAGATTTTTCTAGAAAAATCATCAATGATCAAAAGATAATATCTAAAACCATATAGGTATGCACAGATGCAGGACCCCACAAATCAGCATGTAGATATTCAAGTATTTGTTTGGATTTATGAGTTCCAGGTAGGAAAGGTGATTTAACTTGCTTTCCAATGACACATTGTTCACAAGCACCAAAATCAACAAGATTTTGTTTTCCAAAAACTCCTTTTATTTTGTAAAGATTTCAAACTTTTCTTGCCAATATGGCCAAGTCTTTCATGCCACAGTTTGGACAGAATAAAATTGTCAGATAAGGCAGCAGCAGTTAAACCAAGTAAAGGTTTTGCATTCAAGAAATAAAGGCCATGTCTCTTAGGGGTGCTTATGACCAAGTCAGAACCCCTAAGAATTTCAATATGTCCTTGACCCAATTTTATGTTAAACTCCATGTCATCCAACATTCCTAAAGACACCAGGTTTCTCTCTAAATCAGGCACATATCTGGTTTCCTTTAAGGAGAGGACCTTTCCAGTTTCAAGAAGCAGTTTAATAGTTCCTATTCCTTTTACTTTACAGGTCATATTATTTTCCATAATAACCTGCCCCCCAGAGGTGGCTTCAAAATCAAGAAAACAGTTTTTATTTGGACACATATGAAAAGAACAGCCAGAGTCCAGTATCCACTCATCACTCAACTTCTTCTCATTATGAACAAGGACTAAACCATCTTCAGAGTCAATCTTATTATAGGCTAAGGCAGCATTCCCATCAGTGAAGCTTTTATCTTTTGCTTCATTCTTTTTCTTGTAACAATCTTTAATGAAATGACCCAATTTACCACAATGAAAACATTTCTTACCTTTTGCCTTGTTCTTGGACTTATTTTTGTCATTCCATTTGGTCATGTTTTCATTCAAAAATTTGGTGTGAAAGTTAGGTCTACTAAACCCTTTGCCCTTAGTAAGTAAGTTTTCTCCATTGTGACTCCTATTTTCTGACTTAATCTCTAGGGCCTTATTTCTTAAAGCACTAATAATATCATCAGTAGTGATCTCAGCCCTACCATACTCAAGAGCAACCTTGATGTCTCTATATTTGTCACTAATGGAGTTCAACAAAACTACAGCCAACTGATCTTTTGAAAGTTTTTCATCACAGTTGGCTAAGTCAATGGTCAGTTTAGTAAACCTGTTCAAGTTTTCATCCAAGTCAACAGAGGGATCCATTTTAAAAGAAAAAAGTTGTTTCAACAGAAAACATTTATTTGGGATAGTCTTAGTCACATATTTTGATTGAAGTTTAGCTCACAGTTCAGAAGCAGTTTTGGTTTCACCAATTTCTCTTACAACATTATCAGACAAGTACAAGAAAATAGTACTCCATGCAACCTCTTCAAGTTCAGTTTTCTTAGCAGGTAATAAGTCTGCAGGCCAACTATTATCAAGAGCTCTAGCTACTCTCATTTGCATTAAGATAGCTTTCATCTTTTGGCACCATATATTAAAGTCACATTTACCATCAAATTGTGGGACATCAAACTTAGCAGAAGCCATGTTTCAAAACAGGTATGATGCTTAAGTAGAAATTCAAGATAATGGAAAGACAATCAGAGACTTATTACAATTTCAGCAACTTAGGAATCACAGTATAACACGTAGTAATACAAGATATCATGTAACAATCAAAGGGATTAATAAACCATACAGAACAAGCTCGATTAAAGAACACACAGAGATCACATTCTATGTTTCACGGATCACTCCAGCAAGATTATCCAGAAAACACACCCAAACTTGATTTATCTCAGATTCTAAGACCTCATAGGAGCCACATGACACAGATTAGTCTCAAGGGGGTTTCAACAGTGTTTTGGTAAATCAAGGGTATGATCAAGAAATCCTAAAAATATTGAAAAGCTTTTACAGAAAATAGAGAAGAAGGATCTCACCCAGCGAGTTAATAAAAACTCGAATTCTTTAACTTGCTTTTCAGCAATTCCAAAAAATTTTGGATCTATAATAGATCGAACCTTTCCTCGAAGATCCAGGTATCTTGTTCCTTTCAGTTCCAGGCTCTGATACCACTGAAAAGGCCAAAATCATACAATATTAAAACAAGATACAAAAGAATCGATCCCAATCGAAAGTAAAAGTTGCAGGAAATTAAATGAACATAAGATATGTTTTTGGCCTAAACCCCGGAGGTTCGGCGATCAGATCTAACGCATACATCTCCCGTTGAGCATCCAAATAATGGATCTTGCTCGGTTGCACTAACAAGCCAAAAATATAGCAACAACAGTTTACAAAATCTGTTCAAGAACACAAGATAAAAGGCTACAGACACTTATCTTTACACAAGCCTTTAAATCGACCTTCCCTCAAGCATAAAATAGGTCAGATCACAAAGTTTTGTCTAACATCTCTTCAATACCCGAATCACAAAAGATTCAGCACTCCAAACACTCAAAGAACCCTCACTTCATACCAAACAGAAGTAGATCTAAGAGAATATACAGTTTACACGATTAAATCATTCAAGAATGTAAACCCTAGAAGAATGAAGTTATTCTCTCTAAACAGATGCGAAGAACCAAGAGCCAGAGAGAAGGAAGCCAATAATCCATCCAAATGAGGCGTATCATCGAAGTTAAAGAGTCGAAGACTCTAGAATCTCATCCAATGGCGAGTGGTGTGCCAAGTGTCAACAATCCAGCCATTGTCTCAAAATAATAAAAGTGTCATTCCAGAAACACGACTTTAGTAATAGAATTGTTGGAAGCACAATTCATCAGGCAGGTCACGGGTTCGAGACCCAACAAGACGATATATAGCTTAAAACAGTCAGGAAATGTATGTAATACTCAAAATCAATATTTTAAAAATCGACTCGACCATCGATTCGGAAAAGAAAAAAGGTCAAGATCAAAAGGTTGAATCGGGGTCGAACTGGTGATTTTTTTAAAAGGTAAAAATATACTTTTACAAAAAAAAATTTAAAAAAATACACATTTTACTTTTTCCACTTAAGAAAACAAGTTGAGTTTTTTTTTTCCTCAATTATATTATGGATCAATCTCTAACTAATCGTCCCGTAAGAATCAATCGCAGAGGTTGGTACAATATTATTCAAAGGGGTTCAGTACAATATCATTGATCTAATTATACATATAATATTCAACTATAATTTTGAACAATAATTGTATGTGTGTGTGTGTGTGTATATATATATATATATATATATATATATATATATATATATATATATATATATATATATATATATATATATATTTGACTTCTGACTTGTATACATGTTGGCGTTTGTAGGCGAGGATAGTTTAGGAGTTGTTGAGTTGAAATATAGAAAATTAATATAACAAAGAGTAAAAAAGAGTCCACGACGGAAACATTTGGCATCTCATTGCGTGCAAGCAACTAAAATCATACGGTCTATAAATTAAAATTATGATAGCAATAACATTTTTACCTATTAAAATATCGAATCACATTTTCCATCCCCTTCTAAACTTAATTTGTTAATTGCTTCAACTTTTATTTAAAACACATCTTAGAATATTTTTAAAGTAACACTTAAATAACTTCCAAGCATCATCATTCAATGTTGTTATTTGTTAGCGATAGTCGACTTTCGATAACTTAGAATTATCGATAAATGATCAACATTATCTCCTTAGTGATTGCAATAACAATAACATACGGTCACGTATTGGCTTTGATATGTGTATGTTTATTTCTTTGTATGATATGTGGGTTTACGACTCGACGTATTTATTTATAATATCAACTGTATAAAATCGATCTGAACTTCTACAGTTTAAATGCATTACAACATCAAATATGGTACTGAAATTTTAATTGTTCAGTAAAACATAAGATACATCAACTTTCCAAATTTGGCCTTGACATTTTAATTACTACTGATTACTTGATTATCATATCCCTAAATAAAATATATATGCAAAATATTGAAAATATTGTGACTTCTACTATACTAACACATTTTTGTAAAAATTATATGGTATTCTGATAATAAAACTTTTAGATGCGTTGTATATTGCAAAATTAATTTCAATATCAATCATGCTACTTCTACAATATTTTTTTACAATTTTGATTGACAATTCACACTTGACAACATTACATTACATTACATTCATCAATTTTAAAAAACTATTTTTTAAATTAATGGTCCAAATTTTGATAACATCAATGTTGTCAATCACAATTGTTAACAATAATGCTACAAATAGATTATTCAATTACAATTGCTTACACAAATTATTAATGAAAATAAAATTTTATTATTTGTTCCAGTCCTACAAAATTAAAACTTCTTAACAAGACGCGGTGGGCTGTCATACGCTAAGCTCAATCATTTGAATAATCGACCCTCACTAAAAAGTAAACTGTCAAAAATAATCAGTCAACCTCAAAAATTAAAAGTAAATTGTCTAAAAAACATTTTAAAAAATGTAATTAAGATACTTAGCCTATATTCAGTAAAAAATTTAATCTAAATTAATGTGAATAATTGATTTTAACCATATATTTCCTAGAATTCACAATTTTTAAATAGATACATTGCATTTTATCAAAATTTATTAAAAATTTTAAGTTTAAACTCCACTAAATAAGAACTTAGTCGAAGAAATTGAAGACCCAACAAATTTCCCGACAGATTCGAAGGACAGCTCAGTAGCACTTCCACGTTCATTAATTGGTGATGATGCATTATCAACTCAATTGTCCTCTGAGATTTCCTATATAAATTCCTCGTCCACAAGACGAGGAAATAGCAAACTTTCTTCTCTTCTTTCTTCTTGTATTCTAAATTTATTTTTATTCTTTCTTTAATTTTTCTTAAAATCTTCGACGATGAAGGACAAGTTTACAAGCACTATTCTTCAAAGCGAACAACTCGTTAAGGTTCATTTCAATTTCCTGCACCATTCTTTTTCTTTCTGATGCCACAGGGGCGGAAAGTCCCTCAACATATTGATTTTTTTTTTTTTTTTTTGAATTCTATGAAGGAATTATATATATAGATATGTTAAAAATTTTGAAAGTAAGAATATTTTGAGTTAGATCTTGATTTGCATATACTCGATTTTCTTAATAGTTGTGTTCCAATTAATTCGTTTTTGATAATTTTTACATTAGCATTGCATTTTCTGATCTACTATAACAACGTACATTATCTTGCAGTATCTTTTAGAAACAAGTGCGTATCCAAGAGAGCACGAACAACTCAAAGAACTCAGGAATGCTACTGTCGACAAGTATCAGTTTTGGTACGATGGAAAAAATTAAACAACAATTTATCGCAATCAAGATCTTTTGCCAAAAAATTGAAGGCACTAACTCGCGGATTTATTTTACGATTAATTTCAGGAGCCTGATGAATGTGCCTGCCGATGAAGGCCAATTTCTTTCAATGCTATTGAAACTGATGAATGCAAAGAAAACTATTGAAGTTGGAGTGTTTACTGGTTACTCACTTCTTTCAACTGCTCTTGCTCTTCCAGATGATGGAAAAGTAATCATATTCATTAATTTTAGATTATAAGTTTGAATAATGAGTAATAATGAGACACTAATTAACAATACTCTCTCTCTCTCTCTCTCTCTAGATTATTGCGATTGATCCAGATAGAGAAGCATATGAGACTGGGTTGCCATTTATTCAGAAGGCAAATATGACCCATAAAATCCAGTACATTCAGTCTGATGCCACCACAGTTATGAACAAGTTCTTAGCCGAGGTACATTCTAACTCTTTAAGTACATACAAATATTTACTATTAAAAAAAGTTACTCGATTCAAGTTGTATCTTACCCTCTAGTCGGCTCATTTATAAATAACAATAATAATACCTGAGCTACTCCTTTTTACAATTTGTACCAGAACTCTTGAGGTAACAAGTATATGAAAAAAAGGGTTTCTTTAACTTGGACCATTCTATATGTTTCTCCATCAACTCGACCCTATTACTGTCGATAATTATTGACGAAGTCTCTTTATATACAGGGAGAAGAAGGGACATTCGACTTTGCATTTGTCGATGCAGATAAGGAAAACTACATAAGCTACCATGAACAGCTGCTAAAGCTAGTCAAAGTAGGTGGAATTGTAGCTTATGACAACACATTATGGGCTGGTACAGTAGCATTATCTGAGGATGAAGAAATGTTTGATTACTTAAAGGGATGCAGAGGTTCTATAATGAAACTCAACACATTTTTAGCAGCTGATTCTCGTATTGAATTGGCTCAGCTTTCAATTGGAGATGGCCTCACTCTTTGCAGGCGCCTTAAATAGCTCCAATAAAAATTATTAATAAACCCGTTCGATTATTATCGTCTCTTATATGTGTATATGTGAGTATACACATACACACACGTGTTGTTATTTGAAATTTATGATGTATTAATGTCTGATGTTGTTGGTCATTTTCTTGGATTAATGTTTACTGTTTCTGAAGTTGTTGGTCCTTTTTTTTATTTGATGCTGTAAATGTATATAAAAGGACAATTGTTGTTGCTTATTCAAGTATTGCATTTGTCTTTTGAAAAGTTTAATCGTCTTATTTTTCTCATATTCTGCTATTTTTATTTTACGATGTCATTATCAATTGGCAGATTAGTTCGTGTCTTGTTGAATTTTTGATTTGTTTATTTGTCCGGTCGAGGTACTTACCTGCTGGAGATAATGTACTAATCGCTTGATTTGTTTGAAAGCGATTGTTAATTAACTTTAATTGACTGTCCTTTTCATACTAAAATTTTCAAATCAAACTAGTTTGATATCCAACTTTGGGCCAATCAATAAGAAAAGCTCCACGTTTGTCATATATACTATTTCCTACTCGAGGTAGATATCATTTTCATGGAATGTGATTTCAGATTTATAGGTTTACAGTTAGCTTTACCAAATATTAATGGAATACGTCACATAAATATTTATGTTGCTCGTTTTCGGGTTCATTCTAAATTATGTTTACATAGTTCAATTCTTTGGCTCTCACCACATGGTTCCTATTTCCGAATATTTGATGTTTTCGAGACGTTTTTAGTTTTCAATTTTATAAAACACTGAAAACATGTTTGATCTATTATTTTTGAAAATAAATTTTTAAAAACAAGGATAAATTTGTAACATAAAACTCAAAACGCATTTTTTTTTATGGTGTGTTTTCAGTAGTAAAATTCTGAAAACACTCAAAATATGAAAAACAAGTGTTTAAATAAAATTTTAAAAATTGAAAACCTGAAAAAAAATTATTATAAAAATAATTATAAAAAATTAAAATTCAAAAAATAAAATTGATAAATTCTAAAAAAATTAAAAATATATAATTCTAAAAAAATAAAATTAAAATACTGAAAAAAATCAAGATTGTAAAAATAAATAAATAAAAATAGTTCTAACTCTTAATGATTATTTACATAAATTTTTCAAAAAATATTTAAATGAAAACAAATAAAAATATTTGATGTCCACGTATTAGTTTTTATGTTTATTTCCTATATTTTGAAATTTATTTTTTATTTTAACTTTTTAGTGAGAAAAAGTATTATAAGATTCACTAACTTTAAAATGTATAGTAAAGTAAAATTGTTCTTTTTTTACTGAATAATCAAATTTAATAGAATAAAATGTAATAAAATAATTTTTCAAAATTTCAAAATAAACGCATTTTTAGTTTTCTGTTTTGTAAATTAGTTTTTCAAAATGACAAACAAAATACGTTTTTAAAAATTTTGAAAATAGACCCTCAAAATAGAAAATAGAAAATGAATTCAAAATTCAAAACTGAATATTGAAACACAAACCAAACATGCCCTTAGTTTTGCACCTTTAGGTGAAAGTCAAGTCAAACCCCCTCTTAAATTTATATTATACTTTTTCTTTATTAATAAAATGCTACATGGCGTCGTTAAAATTTTGAAATTTAGCCTTTGTTTGAGTCACATTAAAATTTTTATTCTCATTATTCTACTAATTTTCAACCACACATTTTTCAATCAAATAATATTTTCCATCACATCAAAAATTTTCCTTCTTTTTCAACACACATTCTCCATCAATCTACTATTCCAAAATACATTCTTCCAAAATAATGTGGCTCAAACACACCCTAAAGAATTCTTCTTTTGATGCCTCTGCTTTCCCTTCCACCTTTTTTGTATAAAACCATGTTGAATAAAATCACAAGGAATAAAATTTCCTTGTGAGTTGAAGATATAAAGTGAGTGGACTACACTTGCTTTTGGATAGATGTACGTGTTAAAATTAGGATGTGATCCAAATTTTATTTGGAATGCTATTTGAGAATCATATTCGAAGCTAATTTGGCAATCTTAGTTGAAATTCAATTTGGAAGTTCAATTGAGAGTTTGAAATTTGTGTTGGACTTGAAGATATCAAGATAAGGACCAAAGAGAAATTTTCGACGCTTTTTCGCTAGCTGACCGCTAGCCTCCTACTCGAGCAGCAGCGTCAAATTTTTACAGCGAGTTGCCACCCACCTACTGCCCTCCTGACGCTCGAGTGCCGCCGCGTTGCTAGCCTAGCGCCTGAATGGTGCTCGAGCGGCCTATGTATCCAGCCTAGGTCCGTTTCACGATTTTTACATGTTTTCAACAATCTTTTCCATCTATAACTCTATTTCTAAGGTATGAAACGTTCTCCATATATAGTTAGTTATTCATTGTGATTTAGACAAGTTAGACAAATTTATAAATACAAAATCTTTGTATTCATTCTCCATATTTTAGTTAATTCTTATTTCCTATGCCGATTATCTTTTGTTCTTGTACATTTATGATATTTATATCATATTTTGCAATATATATTTATCCTCATACTGCAGCAAATTGGTAACAGAGCGAGATTCGATCAAGTTAAGAGTTCAACTTGATCTTTAGTGATGTAAACCATGAAGTATGATATTATGTTTCTGGATCGCAGCCAAAAATTTCATTGAGTCAGGTAAAAATTGGAGCAGTCCTCGATTAGATGAATGTAGATGATGCATTGTTAGGATTTGATAAGATGCCCACAACTTAGACACCGAATGATTAACAATGTAGGGATCGAAAAGCCCTGTCACATATTCATCTTCATCTGTCAAATAATATTTTTCAGAAAGTTTTGAAGGAGAAGACCGCATACTGCATTGTGGTTGAAATTGGAGCAATTATGCACGATGAAGAGTGTAACTACAAAATTGTATTTGAAGCAGTATCTATATTCTCATCATTTGACAAAATGTACATCCCTTGAAAATTACCTAACTATTTTTATTGAAATCATTGCTGATTTGGAAACCGTGGAGGTTAAATATGATATACAGGATCTGGGTTTGACTTTGTTGTGTTCATTGCTAGCTTCAGATACGTCTTTTAGATACTGATCTTATACAATCGCGATACTCATCCATTAAAGAAGTCTATGATACTCTATTTTTAAAGGAGAAGATGAAGCATTTCGTTGGATTTGAGGAGATGGCCTTATTGTTGATTGTGATTATGCGAGGGGCAAATTAAGGTTTAACTTCAGTAATAAAATCTATACTATTGCAGGAATAAGGGGCACATGATAAATGATTGCTATAAATTACAGAATAAAGAAAAATTGACTATAGCTAATCAGAAGGGGAAGCAACTAGATACTTAGGGTAAAGCCAATATTGCAGAAAATTCTCACGATGATAGAGATTATTTTTGATGGCTGATGAGGATTAGATTTTTTATACAATTTTCACTTTTCATGTGTTGCAATTGGGTTTTTTTTCTACATATGAAATAGTTTTGAAAGGTGTTGTGATAATGGATAATAATCCACCCTATAGGATAGCTGGTATTGAAACGACATAACTAAGATGTTCGATGGGATTGTCAAAACACTTGATGTTGTAAGACATATTCCAAATGTTAAAAAAAAAATATCATCTCCTTGAGTACTCTTGGCTTAAATGGATACAAATACATCAGTGAAACTGAAGTCCAGTAAGTTAACAAATGTGCTCATATTGTGATGAAGGGACAGAGAATGTCCAAATTATATATCTTGCATGGTTTTACAAAATTTTTGAAGATCAATCGGCAATATTTAGGCACTCAGGTGGATTTTTAGTTTAGTTCAATACCTCGGAGTTTAGTTTGGGGTTTTCATTGAATAGTACATTTCAGTCAAGTTCAGAAGTTATGGATAACTCTGCTTTGCTGCCATTACCAACAGTGTCACGTATTCAATTGTTAGAGACAGACCAAGAAAAATATTAGGCCTCCACATAGGTACATGGATACTGATTCAGTTGCTTTTCTTTGAATGTAATTGAATGTATTGATTCTAACCAAGAACATTGTATTCAAAGGGTTAGTTGTGATGATTCTATTACATGGCTTGTTTCTGCCTTGTTTGGTTATTATTAAATTATTTATGATTTTTTGTTGCACGTGAAAATAATTTGAACAACTTTGATGTCCAGTGTAATCCTACTGAGCAGTGTTTGAAATTCAGTTGATACTCAATTATTGAGCCCCTTTTGATCCACATTAAAATTTTTCATTCTCATTTTTCTACTCATTTTCAACCATACATTTTTAATAAAATAATATTTTCCATTACATCAATAACTTTTCCTTCTTTTTCAACCACACATTTTCCATCAATTTACTATTCCAAAATATATTTTTCCAAAATAATGTGGTTCAAACACACCCTCAGTTTTGCCCTAATTGAGTTTTATGGTAAAGGTGGAGGATTTTCTCATATGGAAATTTTAATGGGGATTTTTTTTTTTTTTGATTTTTTTTTTGTTCAAGAATTAAGTCTTATTCATTGCTGTTGAATTTATTTTCAGGTGGAGAATTTTCAAAGTTTTGTTCATTGCAATGAAATTGGTGTCAATGTGGAGTTTGTTAGAATTAGGGTGTGATCCGAATTCTATTTGGAATGCTATTTGAGAGTTATATTCGAAGTTTATTTGATAACTCTAGTTGAAATTCAATTTGAAAGTTCAATTGGGAGTTTGACATTTATATTAGGCTTGAAGAGGTCAAGATATGGATTATGGAGAAATTTTCAGTGATTTTCTGCCCACTCATCACCCCGTTGGCACTGGCACCGCTTGCCTAGTGCTTGAATGGTGCTCGAGTGGTCTACGTATCCGGTCCAAGCCCGTTTTACGTTTTTCATGCACTTTCAGCATTCTTTTCCATTTATTTTGAAACGTTCCTTATATATAGTTATCTCTTTATTATGATTTAGACCAGTTAGACAAATTTGTAAACACAAAATCTTTGTATTCTATCTCTATATTTTAGTGAATTCTCCTTTCTTTTATCAATTATCTTTGTTATTGTGCATTTATAATATTTACTTCATATGATGCTATATATATTTATCCTCATATTACAACAGCGTGAGACAAAGGACCCCACCCTCTACTTTGAGAACCTTGTGGATGGAGAGTGCACAAAGAGAAAGTCGTCACACCAAGTTGCACACTTACTTGAGCAGTACGAGGATGCTAGAGAATGAGTTGAGAATCAAATCAAAAGGTATAAAAGCATGACCATTTCTTGAGGTTTGAGTTATAAGTTTTCGTTTTTTCTAATTTCTGTATTTCCTAATTTAATCAATTCTGTAATTTAACTGCCAAAGAATTCCATTAATCAAACCTTCAAGTTTGATCCCATACAGTCAACAAAATTATGGAAATAATGAATAAATATAACGGTTTTGCTACCGGTACATCAAGGTGTACATAAGCGTGTACATCACACTCACATGGGGGGTGGGACCCGCTTGAATAAAAAAATATTTTATACACGTGGATCCCATCCCATGTGAGTGTGATGTACATCATTATGTACAATTCTTGATGTACAAGTAGCATTTTTGTAAATATAATGGCAAAACGTAGGTCCAGCACATTTGATTCCTTAATTTGTAAGGGAAAAATTTACAGATCAGGTGTTTACTATTCCAAAATTAAAAATCAGGCCCCAAATTTTACAATTACAAAAATCAGGTTTTTCTTGAATTAATTAATTACATTTCAGAATTATTATATTAAATTAAATATTTAACTGTAATATAATAAAATTAACCCACCCCACACCACACCACCCCCATTGCTCCGACTACTACTCCGGCGACCAGCGACTACTCCGACATCACTTTAATTCTGGCGATTGCTCCGATCCGGCGACTTTTTCGAGGTCACAGATCAAAAAATCTGTAGGTCACGAGTTATTTCGAGGTCACAGATAAAAATTTTTGTAGATCACAGATTATTTCGAGGTCATGGATTCTTTTTTTAAGTTACAAATTATGAATTTCAAAGTCACAGCTCAATAGTAAGGTTACAGACACCAAAAAAAACCCCATATCATTTCAATAGTTAGGTCACAGACACCAAAAACAACCCACAACAGTTCAATAACTAGGTCACAGACGCTTAAAAAAATCCACCACAGATCAATAGCTTGGTCACAGACAAAAAAAAATAAAAAAAAATCACAAGAGTTTAATAGCTAGGTCACATATATTAAAAAAAAAAAAAAATCACCTCAATACAGTAGCTAGGTCACAGAAACAAAAAAAAAAACCCATTACAATTTAATAGCTAGGTCACATACACCCAAAAAACCAGTTCAATAGGGTAGGTCACAAAAAAAAAAAAAAAAACCACCAGAGTACAGTAGCTAGGTCACAGACACCCAAAATAGTTGGTAACAGACCCTTCGTCTCATCCACCGCTGACCCTAATTCGCCCCACGCATCAACACCACACATTTGTACCTCAACCTCCACCATAGTACCATCACCACGCAAAAACAACCCACCACCACACAAACACACATCAACACCACTTTTCAGTCGAGATAGAGAGAGTCACAGGTTCTTCCAATCGCCATTTTGGGGGAGGGAGAGGGGCAGATCAGATATGAGATTGAATAAAAATTAAAAAAAATATAATTCCAAAAATATGCATTGCCTTTCTACACTCAAAAAATAAAAAAATAAATTTAAAAAAACGTGCAAGCTGGCGACGAATTGGTGTGTGCGACACAAGAAATGTCGCGGCTGTGTCGCACAAAGACAAAGAAGAACGATCCGGGGGGAGGAGGGAGGGGAAGGGGGAAGAAAGGAGGAGAGGAGGGTGGAGGCGGCCGGAGGTGGTGGCGGCGACGACGGGCGGTGGTGGCGGCGGGTGAGAGAGGGAGGAGATGTGAAATGGATTAAGGTTTGAATATGATGTTATATTTAAAATAAAGTGGGTGAGGGTAGGTAGTGGGGTAGGTATATATGTTATTTTAATTTTATAAAATCATTATTAATTAAAATTATAAAAACCTGATAATTGAATAAAAAACTTAAAAACCTGAATTTTTAAAATGTAAAAGAAAAGACATAGTTTGGTGTAATTTCCTCCAATTTGTAATTGGGCAGGATCAACATGTCAATAATATAAGCAGGACAGGCCAAAAATCAGAGTGCCTTAAAGCAATGTACATCTCGTCATCTCATTCAAAGTCAACTAATATAAAGTGGTTATAAAAAGTAATCTCTCTCCCTCCCTCCCTCCAGAGAGAACAAAAAATAAATATATAAATAAAAATCATTCATGGATCCTCCACTGCTAAGCCCTCGTTTCTCCGTTTGTTCATGACCATGTCAAATGCAGCAGGTTAGTTTTAAAGTTTAAACTTTAAACAGCTAATTTTTTATTCTTCATAAAAAATTAAAATCCTAACACAAGATGCAACACCCCCAATGTAGATGCTCTAGATTTGAAAGTATTATCATTAATATCATTAATGCAGAAAAAGATTAAAATTTTCTTTAATATAATGAACATCATTAACTTCATTTTTTGAAAATAATTTGTACATTATAAACAAAATAATTAGATTAAACATTAACTTTATATTTAAAACCAAATAAATATTTAAATATGATAATACTAAATCATGTCACCACATGTCGTCGTCTCGAATCATCTTACTTTCATTATCTGAAAAATGGTGAGGGATAACGTGGAATGAGCTAATGCTCAATAAACAAACCTTATACAGATGATGCATGCTGATGATATGCTTATGAATTTCTTTAAAATAAAAATATTTCTCAATATGTATTCCCTCTTTTTTTTTTCATTTTTTTAAAAACTTAACATTAACGTCGTGAGCTCACTTAGTGTATCGCCTAACCAATCAAAACACTGTGACATTTATTATTTGGAACCCGATCGAGTTCTACTAATAGTATCGCAAAGCGGTTAACATTAACATTATCATTGAACATTGGTGGGGTGCGTCGATCACCCACGCCCCATTTCCCACTCACATTTTTCATGGCATGGACATACACAGTAACAAAACATTTGGGATACATATCATTAAAATATTCATTGACTCATTGACATTTGAAAACTTTTATTTCTTGCAATTTTATGTATGCTTATGAATGCATTGACATGTATAAATATGTAATAAGAAATATTAATGATATAAAACATAAATGCAAAGCGCATGAGGAGAGAGGTTTACTTACCTTAAGCACTTAGTAATTTATTTTTCAAATGTCAAGTAGATATGTCCCTATCCACCGACCAAGTTAACATGCCAAAAGTCCAATTCCTAAGTCATTATCATTTCTTTATTCACTTCACTTTCCAAACAGTAATAAAGAAATATAAGACTAACCTATGTTCCAAGTATTAGTACCAGTTACTTCAGTTTTTTTCATTAACAAATTGAAGTTTGTGAAACTATCAAATAACCTGTAAACACATACAAGCATATATAAACATTTTATTTATAAGCAGTAAAAAATGGGAAAATATTGATTTATTGTGACATTGGGGTTAGAGATGGCAACCGGAGCGGGTATGAGATGGGTTGACCATTGTCACCCCGTCTCATCGAGTATTTTTGTTACATTATTCCATTTTCATATCCGTTTAAAGCAGGATGAGGAGGGATAGAGGCGCTTCTGCCCATTTATCTCCCCATTTATTTTTTATTTATAATTTTACTTAGAGGTGTCAAGATAGACGGGCCGACCAAACCCGTGAAAATCGGCTCTTGAAAACCGGGACCGCAGGCCGACCCGTGACCTGTGCGGGAGGTTCACTGGCCAAGGAGGTGAAACCCGCGGGCTTCGCGGGTTGCACCCCCACGGGCCACGGTTAACCTGGGGCTCGTAAAAAAAATTGAAAAAAAAAATAAAACAATTTTTTAAAAAAGGGGGGGAGGGGGGGTAGGGGAGCCCAACAGCAGGCGTAGCCTGCAGCAAACCATGCAGCGCCTGTATGGCAAAAAAAAATTAATTTTTTTTAAGTAACGGTAATATTACTTTTATAACGGCAATATCATCCCCTTCATCTATAAATTCCAATTTATTCTTACAATTATTTTTACAATACCCTCTCATTGGTTATTATACATTTATACTTCATAACTCATACTTGTTACTACCTTACTACAATTACAATTATTCAATTACAAATATCATCATCATCTTGATTATATTTCTTTCATCTCAGTTCTCACTAGTCACTACTAAACTTTTTAATCCAGCTATACTATGGATTCGCGCGATTCTTCTTCTCAAAATCATATTTTCAATGATAGTTGCTCTCCAATAAATTTAGAAGATGGTAATGTTGTAGAAGTTGGATCGTCTCAAAATGTAAGAAAAAAAACAAACATCAGATGTATGGCAAATGTTTACAGTAAATGAAAAGGATGGAAAAGCAGCATACAATATCTGCAAAAAAGATTATGTCTGGAGATATAGACAAGACACCGGTACACTACGAAAATACAAAGAGAAACATCTAAATGAAACGGGACATTTGAATTTTAGACAAACTCAGATTACTGGTTTTACTAATACTAGTGGATCGGTTACTTTTACTAATTTTGTTTATTCGCAGGAACGAATGCGAGTTGGGATGTATTTTGAAAACTCTCAAATGCGTGAAAGATTGGATATTCGCTGATCGAATGATGCAAGATAAAATTAATGATGATGTTGCTGAAAATTTCAAAAATCTTACAATTCATGAAGATTGATTGAGAAACAAATATATAATTTTTTAACAACTAAATTATAGTTAATATTTAAGACTTAAGTAGGTGACAAACTAGTTGGGATGTACTTAAATTATAAATTATAGTAAAAGTAGGTGTCAACCTAGTTGGGATGTATTTTACTATAAATATATACCTTCACGTAATTAGAAATGCATTTAGTTATTAAATTCAATTATTAAATTTGAATTCTATGTAAACATTTCTTGGTATAAATATGAATTTATCATTTTGTTCAATTCTTAGTTTACATTTTAAAAAAAAAAATTTGCTATCAATATAAAAAATTCTTGGAACAACCCGCGACCCGTATGGGCTCGACCCGAATAGGTCAGTGGGCGGGTCTGAGTTGTAGTCCAAAATTTGTGGGCCGACCGGGAACCCGTAGAGGGTGGACTTTTTTCACGCGGGCCGTTACCGGGCTCATATATTGGCGGGCCGACCCGACCGGCCCACCCGGATTGACACCTCTATTTTTACTTAGTAAATATTATTACTTTTTTACCAATTTGTTAAAAACAACTTATATTCTCTTTAAAAATATGATAAATCTATTATTTTTATTCGATAAAAAACTTAAATTTAAAATTAACTTTAAACGAGATGGGTAGAGGGGCGGGGACTATGATTCTCGTACCCACTTCAGGGTAATGATCATCGCCCCATCCCCGCCCCGTCTACCCGATCAGGCGGGTAATCCAACCCCGTTCGGGATGGAGCTCTACGGATTTCGAGTTGAATGAGTTTTTTTGTCATCCCTAATTGGGATTTATTTTCTTTATTTCTCTTCTTTTCTTTTGTACGAAGCTAACTTTTTAATTTAAAATTTCAAATGAAAAACTTAGTATAACAAACTGAATAAAATTTTGCTACAAATGAAACTCATATGTTGGACGTAGAAAGCAATATCATGATTGCCAAATCACTATATATTAAAAGAGGCAAAGCAAATGTCACACGTGTCGCCATTTCCCATCGTCGTCAAAAATCCCCCTTTTCAAAAAAAAAAAAAAAATTCCCTGAAATTTGTCAAAAATTCCCCACGGCCATTCTTCCTTCTTTATTATCTCACGCAAGCACCCACTCCTCCTCCATTTTCCCACGAGAAATGCTATTCATTCCCACTGAGAATGCATCCCCAATCTATGTGGCATTTAGATGACATTAAATGATAGGTGAAATTAAATAAGTCATTTAACTTCACCTATCATTTAACCAATCATTTACATCCATATAGATTGGGGATGCATCCCCACCGGGGATGAATAACATTTTTCTTTTCCCACGCAACCTCCCATTACTTCTCCTTCCTTTCCATTTGCTCGAATAATAGATTTTTTGCTCCAACCTCGTGCATTTTCTCAGGTTTGTATTATATTTTTTCCATTTCTTTGTGTCATTGTATAGCCATTCATTTATATTAATTTTCAGTGCCCAACTCGGAATCCACAGTTTGCTTCAACGACAATTGCTCTTTCTTTCAACAGTAAGCACATTCATTCACTTAGTTCCATTTTTTATTATGATTTTCATGTATGTATACACGTATTTGATTTTCATGTATTTTGAATGTGGGGTTATAGGACAGAGACTTTTATAGCCAGAGCTACAGAGAATGATACCAACGAAGGTACGCTGTTTTTTTTTTTTTTTTTTTTTTTTTTTGGAGTAGTAGATTGTTATCTTTATCTGAAAAATGAGAGAAAAATAAAATGAATGGGTTAAGATAAATTGTGTGTTTGAATGGATCTTTGAAATATACCAGATGAAGCAACGACTAGGAGTAGTTCAAACATTAATCAGATACTTGGTATTAAAGGAGTCAAGCAAGAAACAGTGAGATTTGAATCTTTACATTTAATAATTTAATGCACTTTACTCGTTGTCTTGAGTACTAAACCTATACTAAATTCACTTATACTTGCAATAATAACACGAATCATTGAATATGGAAATTTCGGCACAATTCTCACTTCAGTCTAGCAATAACAGAACAATAGTGGGAAGGGATTTTATGCCTTTCAAGGGGTATGAGCTTAGTTAGATTATGGAGTAGTTGATTTTGCTTGTGAAATGCAAAAATTGTGCCTTAATTTAAAACTTCATATCTTCAAATCTTCGGAAAAATAGGTTGCATTTAAGGTGTTTGATAAAAGGATTAAGCCATTTGTACCTTTTGGCTTACCCTTTGGGTTACTCGGGCCCACCCCTTCCCTCACATGGGGTCGGGTCCCACACACATTTAATGTGTGTGGGACCCGACCCCATGTGAGGGAAGGGGTGGGCCCGAGTAACCCAAAGGGTAAGCCAAAAGGTACCCATAGCAAGACCCTTGATAAAATGACCAAGTGAAAAATTAGTGTATAATTAGGCCTAAACTAGCAATTGGGTTTCTTTAACCTTCACTATTATTAAAAAAAAAAAATCTCTATCAGCACGGAGGCATGGAGACACTTCTCCATCCATGATGGAGACACGTCCATGTCTCCGTCCAGTGGACGGAGTTCCGTGTCTCCATCCAGTTGTGTCTCCCCGCCCAGTACGGAGACACGAGAATGTGCCTCCGTGCTCGACACGGAGACACGGCATGTCTCCTTTTTTTTTTTTGGGTAACAATGACATTTTATTTTTTAGGTTAGGAAAAAATAAAGTTTGAGTGATCTTATTGTAACATCAAATTCCACAGAATCATTAATGTCTCTTTTTTGGTTTTGATATTAATATATAAACATTTTTAATATTGCACTGATAATTTTTATGTAATATTGGAGTACAAAATTTTATAGTGCAAGGTGAGAATCCAACTGGGACGGCAGGGTGGTGAATCAATTTATGAGTATTTATTTTTGCTTTGTAAAATGTATTTTCTAATTTTTAGTGTGCTTTGCAAAATCCTGTTAAATTTATATAGTTTAAAATCACTATATATTAAAAGAGACAAAGTATAGACGGACAAATGGAATGTAGACATGGAGAAATGCCTCCATCAAGTGGATTGAGGCATGGAGAAATGAAGTGGATGGAGGCATTTCTCTATACCTACATCCAAGTGGATGGAGGCATCTCCATGCCTCCGTCTACTCGAATGTAGTCATTTCTCCATGTCTCCATCCCGAATGGAGACACAGCGGTGTCTCCATCCTAGATGGAGGTGTCTCCGTGCGCGCACAGAGGCATACCAGTGTGCCTCCGTGCACGATTTTTTTTTTTATTTTTTATTTTTTATAAACAATGCTACTAATAAAAATTTTTCATTTTGTCACGGAGGCACACTTGTGCACGATTTTTTTTTTTTTTTTTTACAATGCTACTAATAACATATTTTCCTTTTGTCTGCTGATGTAGGTTTCCTTCTTGTCTTTTATTTATCCCTTCCACATGTTATGTCATAATGTTTGGCTAAGTTTAAAAAAATGTAATGTCATAATGTTTGGCTAAGCTTAAAAGTAAGTTAAAGTTGAGTTGCTTCCATTTTCCATCTTTGACCTATAAAAACATATTTGTTAGAAACTTATTACTTAAAATTAAATGGTTTAAGCTTTGCCAAACATGCCATGAGAAGTGATGCTAGAGGATTTGATGTGAAGAATGTAGTGTTCTAACAGATGTATAAAATATTTTTTTTTCGATTTTGATATTTTCATGCACATGCAGGTGGATATGTTAAATGAATGATGAAATCGATCTCAGTGGGCAGGGTGGAAGTTTTTTATCCTACCCATTGGGAGCAGAAGATCAGTTTGGGGTGAATGATACAATTGGAATATTAGCTGGAGGTAGATAAAATAACTATTTTTTCTTTAAAGAAGAAGTCTGCTAGAGACATGATGTCTCCGTAACATATGGAGAATTTTTTTTTACCTGATGAATATCTTTCATGTTTACAAATGAATTTCTCTAAAATTTACATATATTTATTTTCAACATTAAACAACTAACGTGCAACGCATATTAACCACACTAGTTAATACTAAGAATGTGAACAAATCAAATATTTGATTTTATCTCCACACACAAATTATTGATTAATAAATAAATATTGAAATTTCATTTGTTTAATTATTCTTTATCCTTGAGGAAATAAATTACCCCTAGCAATTATACACGCTAACTTATACACGTAGCAAAGGTTTTTAAAACAAATCAAATTTTCAGCACCTAGTTTAAATCCTTGAAACATGTAGAGATGTTCACATTTGCCAATTACATCATATAGTATAACTTCAACCACTAAAATGATTGATAAATAAAATAATAATCAAGAGGTCCAAAAAGTGATTCCGCGAGATGTATCAACAGTATAATCAAAAAATATTTCTTCGGGTTGAACAATTTTTCTTTCCCTTGTAGGGATGAAGAAAGTGATTTTTATTTTATATTATAAAGGAGAATTGCAGAATTAGGATTTTTATTTTAATTTCTATATATAGAGTATCTATTAGGGATAATTATTGTTAATTAGGTACACAAAACTCTTCTTCCTTTTCCTTCTTTTAATTTTTTAATTTTTTTTTTTTTTGTCTCCATTTGTTAAGAGAAAACGTGTGTTATTTATGGGATCAAAGAAAGTTTGAATGCTAAATCACTAATGTAACCCCCCCCCCCCCCGGCTCCCCCCTACGCTTTTAAATAAATTATCTAAACAATATATATATAATTGTAATATGGTACTAATTTATTTATTTTTTAATTTTTAATTGAAGTAATAATTACCTTCAAAATAAAGAAAGCATTGACAATGGATATGACAGACATAATTGAATCTTGTCATGTATATACATGCATAATTTGACATTTCACAATAATAATATATAAATGAGGAGAGTTGATTACTATTCATAAGGCATTATCCTACCCTCATGCATATGAATTATTTAGTGTTGTAATTTTATTTTTATTTCTTGAAACCTTTTGACAGTCAAACCTACTTTAGTTTGTTGAAACCCTTATCTCATGCATCCAATGTGGCTCGTCCTGTAGAAAATGGCATCCAAATATGGCCGAAACCCTACTTTAAAATATCTTGGAATTTGATTGACGTTTATGCTTCATTTCACGTAAATCTCAACGTCACTTTCATTTACATTTACATTTACTTTTCATCTATTTACACTTCATTTCACCTAAATTTGAACATCATTTCCATTTGTATTTAGCTCTTGTTTAAGCCTCATTTTTTCAAAACTTATTTTAAACCACACATTCTCCAATAAAATAATTTTACATGTAAATAGATTTTTTTTTTACTTTTTAACTACGTATTCTAAAAAAAATCACTATTCAAAAATGCATTTTTCCTAAAAATCACGTGCTAATTCATATTCCTTCTCCTGGATGTCAATAGAAATCATAGAACAATTCAATTAATGGTCAAGTAATTGAAAAGCATTAAGTGTCCGTTTGATTGCAATAGTGAAAAACGGATGGAAAGAAAATGAATTACATGGAAAGTAATTGTCTAAAAATCGTTTTCCAGGGAATTGTTAATTAAGTGTGTTTGATTGGTATAATTTTCTACCCGAAAATTTTTTAAATTTTGTGTTCGTTTGGCCTTCGTTTGCATCAAAATTGTTCATTAAAGTGATAATTTTTTCTACACTTAATTATAAAATTTGTTTCTATTACCAAAAAGTTAAAAAAAAAAAAAAAGGAAAAAAAAATGTTTCCTAAAAAATCATTTTTTATCAAAGTTTTTTGTTCATTTGGCATTCGTTTGCATCAAAATTGTCAATTAAAGTGAATTTTTTTTATAATTGGTTATGAAATTTATTTTCATTGCAAAATAAAAAAGAAAAAAGAAAAAAATGACAAACAGAACCCATAATTCATTTTCCCACCTTTTAGGTGGGAAAATGGCACGCAAGGCTTCTTGCGCGTTGAGGGAAAATTGAAGTGACATTTTTCATGCCAAATTATGGTCATCAAACACTACTAAACGTGAAAAATGGAATTTGAACGTGCCATAATATGAAATATACGACTAGTCGTTATTATTGACTTTTATTAGGATTAAAATTGAAAAACTAGTCGTTATTATTGACTTTTATTAGACGAGTGAGACCCAATAACGACTATATTTTCAATTTTAATTAAATTTTAATCACTCTCAAACATACTCTTATACAAGCTGCTTGGGCCTGTACCGTGCCAAGGGGACACATGTCCCCCTGCCATAGGGTGGGGGAGAAAAATCAGTAAACCCTTGTTTTATAATCATTATTTTTAAATTCTTTTTTCTACATACTAATTTTCAAGCATGCATTCACACAATGAAATATACTACATGTAAATTCAAATTTTTTTTATACCTTTTAACCATAGATTCTTTAAAAAATTATTATTCAAAATTCTATTTTTCTCAAATAATGATTGTCAAACAGAGGCTAAGTTGGCCAAACGAGGGCTTATAAACTCATGTTTGGGCTCTATTTTAATTTTTGTCATTTTTCCATTTCTTCATTTTCAACTACGCATTTTTCAATAAAATAATATTATGCGTAAATTCAAATTTTTTTTAACCACACATTCTCCAAAAATTACTTTCTCAAAGTACTGTTTTTTTTTTTTTTTTTCAAAACCTCATTAAAATGGAGTTCAAACAAGGGCTAAATGATAAGGTGAATAAATTAGTCTCATATTCACACTTTTAATTGACGTTATCGCATCACATGATGATCCTCAATCTTTCTAGTTTCAATGAAAATACACAATTCCACGACTATATGAGATGGTTAGTCACTATACATTTAGTGAAATCTTAATTAGGTCATATTACTTTAATTTGTCTCAACTAAATCACCCAACTTCAATTTACTTTCAATTTAATCACTCTTTCAGCATTTGTTACTAAACTCGATGCTAGAATCTTATGTGAATGTTAAAATTGATATGAATCTAATGCGTCTTATGTTTTCGAATAAATATCAAATAATCGTGTCATGTCCGTAAAATTTGAAAATAAATCTTGTTTAAAGATCGAAAATATTTCATGCGAAAAAATATACTCAAAGCTCTACTCATCACCAATTTCAAGATGTTGTAGCGGCGACATGATAAAATATCATATTTATAACGGAGGATTAAGATGCTAAGTTTATCAGCAGAGTTAACAGACTAAGTTCATGTTTGGTGTAAACTAAAATTATATTTTTATTAGATTTTAAAAGTTAATGAAATGAGCGATTAAAAAATTGTTGATCCCATGAAATATGTGATTAAAATTAATTGTTGCATTTAATTGATATTTTTATTTGATTTAATCTACACGGAGCTAATTAAAGCTCATTTTGAGACAAAAAAAAATACATTTTTGAATAGTAATTTTTGGAGAATGTGTTGTTAAAAATTAAGGGAAAAAAATTATTTTCTTATAATATTATTTTATTGAAAAATATATTGTTAAAAATAAATTAAAAAAAAAAAAAATGGGGCTCAAACATGTGGAAATGACCAATTTGAGATTTCAGTGAAAGTGACAGGTACTAACCGTCTCCTCTAGGCCCTAGTAACTTTGAACCATGGTTAAATCCGCCTATATATAGCAACCCGAAAAGCTTCACACCTCCCGCCAAATTCATAACAATCTCATCTCCAAATTATTCATTCACCTCTCTTCTCTTCGGAGTTTCAGTTCTCTCAAATTCAGAAAGGTGAGCTGAGAAGATTTGAAAATTTCACGGTACCATTTTCTCGCAGCTTTTAACGATTTTCGCTGAATATATTATCTAATTCCTACAGATGCTAGCACAAAAGGTAAAGGAATCCGAGATAACAGAGCAGGACTCGCTTTTACTGGTAAATCAGTAGAACTATCTTCGTATAAATCATTGTTACTGTAGCTTTGATGTGATCGTTAATTTGTTTTGTTCACTTCGCTCTTTGTGTTTGTGTTTCCAAATAAAATTACTGATACGATTTCAATGAATCGGTATCGGTTAAAATTCTGGTTTTCAGCTAATTGATTTCAACTAACCCCAATATTTTTTTATTACCCATGGTTAATATTACAAAATATACACGATTATTCATTTTCGGTTTGTAGCTTATTGATTAGTATAGTCGCACTCAGTAACGGTTGAATTTTCACTCGGCATCATTATATTTTGATATTAATCTATTCATTGTGTTCAATGTGTTGTGGTGATGTTAGAATTTGACTGCATCAACTGATTTTCATGTATGAGATTTACTATTTCTCAACTTCCGTTTGATTCTAGATTTATCAAATCTATCTATTCTACCTTGTACATAATCTGAAATCTGGTTATTTGAGTTTTTTTTTTTTGCTTTCTCAGTTTTCTCAATTCCAACTTATTACAGAGTTGAATATGATCTAAAAATCTGTTTCACGTGGAAAATCGAGCATTTTCATCTACATGTGAATGTCTTATGGTGGTTTTATATTGATGCTAGATGATAAAATTTCGGTGTAACAAACATCAACCTAAATTCCTGCGGATAAGTGCATGATTTGCCTAGTAGACTTGTGACAGAACCAGATTCTCAAGAACAACTGATGAAATAAGAGCTGAAGCTTAGTGTTATTCAGTAGATTTTCATGAGTTTAAACTCGTCTGTTTCAAACTTTTGCAACTTCAAAATGATTGTCACTTCAATCTTTTACCTGATTCCTTTACAGGAACTATGCTATCATTAGTACAAATTTCTAAGTTATTTTTTTGAATATTTCTTCCACCTTATCAAACTAATGCTCTCGAATTGAATAAATTTATGCAGACGAGGAATCTGCTACGGATTGCTATATTTAACATTAGTTACATTAGAGGCTTATTCCCTGAGAAGTATTTTAATGATAAATCTGTTCCAGCCCTGGGTCAGTTTCCACTGTCAATATTTTTTATTTTTTTGGATTTATATCAGCTGTTGAATTGGATCTATTGATCTTATCATAAACAGAGATGAAGATTAAGAAGCTTATGCCTATGGATGCTGAGTCGCGCAGATTAATTGACTGGATGGAGAAAGGCTTGCTATCAATTTAATAACAAGATGAAATTCTATGTTAGAATTTTCTTTCCTCTCCTTCTGACTGTTGCCTGTTTTTCTCTGTTCTTAGGTGTATACGATGCTCTACAGAAGAAGTATTTGAGAACACTCCTGTTCTGTATTTGTGAAACAGTGGATGGACCAATGATAGAGGAGTATGCATGTAAGTGTAAATATCATAATAGAGTTTGGCAGTATGTGTTTCTGCAACCCAAGGGCCCTAACCAATATTTTGAAATTACGTGGAATAAAGTGTTTGGAAATCATTAATTCCCCAAAAACAAAACATATCTGACTACATGATAATTGATAGCTAGACAGTTTGTTGTGCCATCAACATAGAAAAGTTGCTGGATAGTTGTACGAAATTTCAGTTGAATATTATAGCCACTTTGCATGTAATGTTGTAGCATTGACCTTTGGGTCTCCATTCTACAAAGTAAAAGGTAAGAAGTTACTATATTGTACTTCAATTGCAGTTTCCTTCAGTTACTCGAATTCTGATAGTCAAGAGGTATCGATGAACATCAATCGCAAGGGTACAAAAAAGGAAGTGTCATTCAACTGTAACTCCACCACAGAAATAACTCCCAGTCAAATGAGGTAGATAAATTCATATAATTTCATCTAATTTTTTCTGCAATCTAATGTTAGTTGGATTTCCAATACTGAGTTTTGGTCCAAGTGTTGCTTTCAGGAGTTCCGCTTGTAAAATGGTCCGCACATTGATTCAGCTCATGAGAACTTTGGATAAGATGCCAGAGGAGGTAACACTTCCTGAAATAGAGAATCATGCTTTTGGTACTTATGGTTAGTTGACGATGCTAACTCGATGTGTTCTAATATGTCCAGCGTACTATACTGATGAAGCTACTATACTATGATGATGTCACGGTATGGCCTTTACTTAAGTCAGTCCACTTCATTTTCATTTACGCTTGAAGTGTTAATTGCAAAGACATTTCAATTGGAAAGAAATGCAATACTTAAAAATCTGATTTTCATGTGTTTAAAATAAATAAATAAATAATCTGATTCTCATGATATGAAGCAGTTCAAATAATTAAATATAAGAGGATTACCTCTTTTAGTTTTAACTTCTTCAGTTTTGTGTCATTTGAAAGTACCAACCAAATCCTTTAAAATCCATCCCAATAGAATCTGTATAAATTTTAATCTGCCGTAATGGAAAATGCTTGGCTTTGTTTAGTCAACATTTGTTCTCTCCTGTCAAGGATTGTTGTGATTTTTGTAAGTAGTAGTGTCATGATATGTGCATAGCTTTTAGTTTTCGGTTTTGAGACTTTAGAATGTGAATAAATGCGGAGCATTGAGTATCCTTTATAATTGTACAAATTAACTTTTTGGAGTTGGGGTTGTAACACTTTCAGTTAGTCAAATTCTGCATTATGTAATCTTCTCCTCAAAAATCAGTGAATAACATTATGCCAACGTGCTTCCCAATGTTGCAGCCCTTGGATTATGAGCCTCCCTTCTTCAGAGGCTGTATAGAAGAGGAAGCTCATAATCCATGGACTAGAAGTCCCTTGAAAATGGAGGTTGGCAATGTCAACAGCAAGCACTTTGTATTGGCTCTTAAGGTAAGGGATGAATTAACAGGAACTGCAAGATTCTTATGTCTTTAGTCAATTGTGTTCAACTTTTTTATTTATATTCTGTGCAGGTTAAGAGTGTGCTCGATCCTTGTGAGGATGAGAATGATGACTATCAAGATGATGTAAGTTTGGGGGCTGATTCTCCCAAAAGAGATGAAAATAGTGAATCTGATAGTGAGGTAATGTGTACTTCTAAGTATGGTCTTATTTCATACTTTTAAATACTCAAATTCTTGAATTTTTTATAGGATCACACATACTTGAACATAATAAAATCTTTTGAAAATTAACTTCATATTTCAGATGAGCAATTCAGATACTGATCAATACATAGTGGCTAAAGTTGGTAATTCAAGTTTCCTTGTCTCCTTTTGTCTTATCTTCTTTTATAAATTTGTTTCCACTGCCTTTCTCAAGTTACAATGATCCTATCATTTTTCTTTTCATAGACAAGAAACAGATTCATGAAGATAACACCACAGTTGATGAAGGTATCAGTCTAGCTCACCAAACCATTCAAAGGAGTTCTCTACTGATGAGCTTAGAGAAAAATCTGATGTACATTGCTTTTTAATTGCAGATGATACTCAGGACCCTGAAGAAGATGTACAACAGTTGGGGCGTGTAAAGGACTGGATCAGATCATATCACCTTGATACTGTCAAGCTCACTGATGTGCTCTCTAATTTCCCTGACATCTCAGTGGTAAAGACTTGTTATGCAATTGTCCCTTGCTAATATAAATCATATAAAGTTCAATTGAATCTTTTCTGCATTTATGTTATGATTAATGTTGTAGTTCAATGGATGCAGGTTATGATTGAAGGTAATTGGACATTGTCGGGTTAAAACAGATCAAACAAGATCCTAATACTGTACTTTTGAGCAATTGTGAACAATTTGGAATTGTTTCTACTGGTACAGAAATTATGGACAAGCTGTTTAAAGAAGGTGTTATTACTAAAGCTGGTGCAGAAAGTTATGACATTAACAAGCAAAAGGTTTGCTGAGATTTTTCCTGCTTTTTGTTATTATTTTTGTTATGATCTTTTCTTACTAGACAAATTTTAAATCTCAGAAATTCGACTATGAGTTTGATGCTGTGAAAGAAGAATTGGAAGGCCAGACAATGGCCAATGATGGCAAAGCTGGGGTTAAGGGTATAGATCACATGTACATGAAGGTAAATATTTTCCTCAATTTAGAATTTCACTCGAATTCAGTATGCTGTTTGCTTGTATCTTTTCAGACTGTATGTGTGTCCCGCTATTCCCTTGTCAATGGTTGAGTTCTTGATACCGAATACCTGTTCGGTGGGATCTTATAATTAAAGAATTTCAGATTCTTCAGAATTTCTTCATGTAGCATATTTATACATGTGGCTCTTGAACTCAGGCTTTATATCACGCTCTTCCAATGAACTACATATCGGTGGCAAAACTTCAGAGCAAGCTTGAGGGTGAAGCAAACCTGACTGTTGTGCGCAAGCTAATCGATAAAATGACCAGAGATGGCTTTGTTGAGGCCAAGGGCAACCGCAGACTAGGTAATGTAAATATAAGTGATGAGGATTTAATAATTGAAGAAGAAATTGCAATTTACAATTTGTGTTTGTTACAGGCAAGCGTGTGATCCATTCCGATCTTACTAAAAAAAAGCTGATCGAAGTAAAGAAGGCCCTCATGGACACAGAAGACATGGTACAATCATTATGATTCAAATTTGATTCCATTGACTACTTACACAATCAAGATATCAGTTAATAGATTCTCGTGTTGAAACTAATCAGGGTCTGGACGCAAACGAATCTGTTAACAAGCTCATCAATCCACCACCTAACACTACTGGTGCAGAATCTGATTATCTCCTTTTTCGAGCATCAAACCACAGTCAATCTTGTAATTCCATTGTTATATTTGAAACTCGAGCTCTTTGTTACTATTCAGGGAGCAACCATAAGGACTTATCCACCTGCGGTGTCCTTCACTCAATTGGATCAGATCTCACCCGCACACGAGGCAGATCTGATGGACTCCAGAATGAATCTATGAGAAGTGAGCAGAATGTCTCTAGGAAAAAAGAGCTCGGAAACACTCCTACAAGCAGAGCCGAGGTAAGTCCACTGACTTTGATCAGATCATAATCAAATTTTCTCCATAAATTCTGTATTATAAAGTTTTATTATGATGTTCAGCAGCCAGTAGCTTCGAGAGAAAGCTTTATACCTGGAATTGAAGATGGCAGAGCTAATGGACACGCTAATGTCTGTGAGGAGATGGACACAATTATGTGCAGCAGGTCCGCTCAAGACAAACTTGCTAGAAAAGCAAGCATGGTATGCTCCAAAATCTCCGTCCCAGTTGAACTGTAGCGTGACCTTGTATACGAGAAGCATAGATATTGTGGATCTAATGTTTTCGTATTTTCAGGTCAAAGAGCCCATCCTCCAGTACACAAAGCGCCAGAAATCTCAAGCTGTCTGAAAATTCACTATTGCTTGGTTTTCAATTATCATATTTTAGCAATCTATTGGCACCTAAACCAATCTGTAGCCTTTATGACATTTCATCCTCGAATGGTTTCCCCTAACAGTACTTAAACTGATACTATAGTCGTTGGATAGCCTTTCAAATGTATGTAGATAACCACATAATCGAACGACACGTGTATACTTGACTGATATATGGCCAATTGGCATTATGGACTGAGATTATATATGCAGGAGTTTATTATGGCACTATTTGGATATCTTGTGATTATTCTGATGTGGGTGTTGTGAATTCTTCTCGGCTTACCTGAATTCCATCTTATAGTCCAGAAGAAAGATGAAAATGATCCTTATCATCATTTGAACAATATATACTTAGGTAGTCAAACTTTGGTTTATTTGGGTTCTCCCACACGTTTATGCAAATTTATTCCAAATGTATTCTTTGGGTTGTGTTTGCAAAACCAATTAGTACTATTCTTAAACAAATTTTATTACTATTCTTTTAAGTGCCTCTGTTAGTATGCGTGAATGGATCATATCAAACTCCTTTGAATTTGTTTGATTGAGTAAACATCCATTCGATTTGCAATTTGCATTGCTTTTATTATTGTCTAAAAAATAGCTTTTAGAAACTGCATAAATTCGAAAAGATTATTTAAAAGGGAGAAATTGATTAAAACTTTCACAAATGCCAAAACTGCAGTAACATTAAAAGAATAGAACAAATGTATGAGTGAAATGTGTTGGAAAATAATAATATTGAATGAAAATATGAGTTACAAATATCTCTTCAATACTTAACTCCTCTCTTCAATATTTAATTCTTCATTCAAGTAACTCCTCACTCAATGTATTAAAGAGATGGCTCCTCTTCTATGTGTATAAATAGAAAAGCTCTCAATAGAGAAAAACACAACAAGAGGAAAAAAAAAAAAATGAGCTTTCCTTCTAAGCTTCTAGCATCAAATTTCTTCTTTCCGATTTTGTTCCTTTCCTTCATTTGCTAAAGTTCCTTGAGAGATAAACATAGCTAATTTGTAGGCGGTTAACGTAGTGCAGCGTGAACCGACAACCGATTGTATCCTGGGAATCGAGCGCCGATCAAACCTCTTGCACTCCGGTGAGGCGGCGAATTCGATTTAAGGAAACCGTGTAAACATGGGCCTTCGGTTTGATTAATATACTTTGATTCTCCAATATTTTCCCAACAAGCTTAAATCGAATTCCACATTTCGGGAAAGTTTGAGAATCGGTTTTTTTTCCCAGTTTGGTTACTTTTTTTTTCCCCACCTTCATTTTGTTTGCTGTTTACATAATCTATCTATTTAATTACGCGTAGTAAGTTTATTAGGTTTGAATCAGTAAGTTTGAAGAATTTTTTTTTTGGTTACGGGAAGTTTTCTACACTGCCTGCATTCTTTAGTTTTGCATGTAGTGGTTTTGCATGATTTTACAATCATTGGTAATGATTATTTGCATTATTAGTTGCATGATTATTTAATTATTGCACAATGATTAGCATGATTGCTTCATCATTAGTATATAATTGTCTATTCATTCTTTAATGATTGATTTTAATCACTGTTAATTATTTATAATTTTTTTAAAAAAAATTATTGCCAAGTTGCTAATAATTTGTCAAAAATAAATTTGTTCTTCAATTTCGAAATTTTTTCGATCAGATTGTTCAGATATTGAATTTATATATACAACTTTACAAATTATACTAAATTATTTGTTGCTTGTTCTCTAGTTAAATGACGTCACACGGAAATAATGATGTGAACAATGGAAGCAATACTGTTGGGACCGCTGTTAACCCTGTGGAGACCTCGACTGGCATTCCTTCAGTTGATGGGATCCAATTTGGCACAATACCTTTGCCAGTACCTAGGGCTGCGGCCTCCGTACGTTTGCCATTATTTTCGGCTCCATTTTCGGTGAATCATGCAATTCGACCGGATAAGTTTGCTGGCACTGATTTTAAGATATGGCAGAATAAGATGATTTTTTATCTTACTACTTTGGGCCTTGCACGTTTCTTCACCGAGGATGCCCCTGTTGTGGCTGAAAACGACACTGATATGCATAGGCGTGCGGCTTGGGATGCATGGAAAAGTGCTGATTTTTTATTTTGTAACTATGTCTTGGATGGACTACAGAATTCTCTGTATCACGTATATGTGGTAAAGAAGTCTGCTAAGGAGTTTTGGGAGTCTATAGAAAAGAAGTACAAGTCCGAGGATGCTGGTCTAAGAAATTCTTGGTCAGTCAGTGCATGGACTTCGAAATGGGTGATTCACGTTCAGTGGTGAGCCAAGTGCAGGAGTATCAAGTTCTCTTGCAAGAAATGCATGCTGAGGGTCTGATCATGTCAGAATCTCTACAGGTGGCTACTGCTATTTACAAACTACCTCCTCAGTGGAAGGCTTTCAAAAGCTATTTGCAGCATAAGAGGAAAGAGATGTCTTTCGAGGATCTAATAATCAAGCTGCGCATTGAAGAGGATAACAAAAAAAGCTGAACGTAAGTCAAGGAATTCTTACTCTGAGAAGGCTAATGTATTGGAGCACGGCCAGAGTTCTGGTACCAAGAAAGGTCATTCCTTTAAAGCCAGCAGGGTAACGAAAATTGGAAAAACAAAAAGCAGATCACGAAAGGTTCTCAGTTGAAGTCTACCAGTGGGGTAAGAAAGAAGTCTAAGTTCCAATTCAATGGAAAGTGTTTCAATTGTGACAAAGTTGGGCATCGATCAGTAGATTGTCGTCAGCCTCGGAGAGATAACAAGTTGCGCCCTCAGGCTAATATGGTTGGAAATGAGCGAGATCATCTCGCAAATGACTTGTCTGACCTAAACCTTACGGCGATGGTTAGTGAGGTTAACCTGATGGGGTCTAACCCTGAGGAGTTGTGGCTAGACATTGGGGCCACTTGCTATGTCTGCTCCAACAGGAGCATGTTTACTACTTTCACACCAGTTACAAATGGTGAAAAGTTGTTTATGGGAAACTCTGAAACTTTTGAAGTGCTTGGTAAAGGCAAGGTAATTCTAAAGATGACCTCTGGCAGAGAGCTTACTCTGACTAATGTGTTGTACGTGCCAGAGATTCGTAAGAATCTGGTTTCTAGATCTCTTCTGAGTAAGAATGGTTTCCGTATGGTCTTTGAGGCAAATAACAAATAGGAGTTTATGTTGGGAAAGGCTATATGACTGATGGCCTATTTAAACTGAATGTAATTGCTGTAACCCCAACTGTTATGAATAATGAGAAAACTCCTTTTGTTTACTTGCTTGAGTCTCCTAATATGTGGCATGGTAGATTAGGTCACGTAAATTATAATGCATTACGTAGACTAAGCAAACTAAACTACTTGCATAAGTTTCAAATTGTTTCAAAACATAAATGTAAAACCTGCGTTGAGGCTAAACTTACTAGGTCTTCGTTTCATAGTATTGAAAGAAGTACCGAGCCATTGAGACTAGTCCACAGTGATGTGTGTGACTTAAAATTTTTCCAAACAAGAGGCGGCAATAAGTACTTTATTACTTTTGTCGACGATAGCATGAGATATTGTTATGTATACTTGCTTAAAAACAAAGACGAAGTTATCGAAAAATTCATTATTTATAAGAATGAAGTTGAAAATCAACTTAGCAAGAAAATAAAAGTGTTACGAAATGATTGTGGTGAATATGAATCACCATTTGGTGAATTTTGTGCTAAACATGGAATAATTAACCAAATTATTGCACCTTATTCACCTCAGCAGAATGGAATTGTTGAGCGTAAGAATCGAACGTTAAAAGAAATGATGAATGCTATGTTGATTAGTTCTGGATTACCACAGAACATATGGGGAGAAGCTATTCTTTCTGCAAATTACATTTTGAATAAAGTGTTAAGAAAGAATATGGATAAGACTCCTTATGAACTTTGGACAGGTCGTACACCTTCGTATAAATACTTACGAATGTGGGGGTGTCTTGCGAAGGCCGCGGTACCTCCTCCTAAGAAGGTCAAGATTGGACCTAAGACAGTTGACTATGTGTTCATTGGTTATGCACAAAATAGTAGTGCATATAGGTTCTTTGTGCATTATTCGAATGTACCTGATATTCATTCGAACACGATTATGGAGTCTAGGAATGCACAATTCTTTGAGAATATATTTCCTTGTAAATCTCCTAAACAGTTAACTCCTATTAAACGGACTATGGAATCTTCTACTTCTGACAGCAGTAAAGATCCAGTTGAAGAAGGTGAGGATGAGCCTAGACGGAGCAAAAAGACCAAAACTTCTAAAACATTTGGCCCTGATTTTCTTACATACTTGATGGAGAATGATCCTCAAAGTTATAAAGAAGCTATATCTTCTCCAAATGGTCATCTGTAGAAAGAAGCCATCAAGAGTGAAATCGATTCTATCCTACAGAATCATAATTGGGAATTAGTAGATCTTCCACCGGGCTGTAAGCCTTTGGGCTACAAGTTGATCTTCAAGAAGAAGATGAAAGTTGATGGCTCCATTGATAAATATAAAGCTCGGCTAGTAATCAAAGGTTATAAGCAAAAAGAAGGCTTAGATTACTTTGATAGTTATTCTCCTGTGTCGAGAATAACTTCCATTCGGATGATAATTGCTATTGCAGCCTTGCAAAATTTGGAAATACATCTGATGGATGTAAAAACAGCTTTCCTAAATGGAGATTTGAATGAAGAAATCTACATGTAATAACTAGAGGGTTTTCGACTCCAAGTCAAGAAAGGAAAGTTTATAAACGGGTTAAATCACTTTATGGTTTAAAGCAAGCACTGAAGCAATGACATGAGAAATTTGATAATGCTATGCTTTCTAGTGGTTTTAGAATCAACGAGTGCGACAAGTGTGTATATGTCAAGGACACTAATGATGGATATGTCATATTGTGTCTGTACGTTGATGACATGCTCATTGTCGGCAGCTCTGATAAGATTATCAAAGCCACTAAGAATATGTTAAACTCAAAGTTTAACATGAAAGATAGGGGTCTTGCGGATGTCATTTTGGGAGTAAAAATCACCCAAACACCGAATGGACTTGTGTTATCTCAATTTCATTACATTGATAAAATACTAGACAAGTTCAACAAGTCAGATACCACTGTAGCCAGGACTCCAGTGGATTTGAATCTCCACTTATTCAAGAACACTGGTGATGATGTGTCACAATTAGAATATTCTCGAATAATTGAGAGTTTAATGTATTTAATGACTTGTATAAGACCGGATATAGCATACTCAGTTAGCAGATTGAGTCGCTACACGAGTAACCCAGGTGTTGTCCACTGGAGAGCCATCTTCAGGGTGTTATATTATTTGAGGTACACTCGTGAATTTGGACTGCATTATTCTAGGTACCCTGCAGTAATCGAAGGATATGCTGATACAAATTGGATATCAGATATATCAGATTCAAAATCTACTAGTGGATATGTCTTCACTCTTGGTGGTGCAGCTGTTTTTTGGAAATCGTCCAAACAAACTTGCATCGCGAGATCTACAATGGAATCAGAGTTCATCGCCCTGGACAAAGCAACTGAAGAAGCTGAGTGGCTTCGCCAATTTGTTGAGGATGTTCCAAGATGGTCAAAACCCGTGCCTGCAATTTGTGTTTATTGCAATAGTCAATCAGCAATTGGCAGGGCACAGAGCAATATGTACAATGGTAAGTCTCGACATATTCGAAGACGACATAATACCATTCGACATCTACTCTCACAAGGTATTATCACTCTGGACTACGTAAAGTCAAAAGATAATATTGCGGATCCGCTAACCAAAGGGTGAACTCGAGAGCTAGTTGAAAAAGCATAGAAGGGAATGGGCTTGCAGCCTATGAGGTTGAAAGGTATCATGGTAGAAACTCAACCTAGCTGAATGGAGATCCCAGGATCTAGGTTCAAAGGGACAACTAAACTATGTATATCTGTGTCTGCTCATTCCTATGGTAATGCTCACAGTGATTGAAAGATGCAGGTTAAGTTACGTTTTTAACGAACCTTAGGCATTTGTTGTGAATTGCTGAGTTAAGAGATCACATATGTGAGTGTGAAGTGGGACCGCTTCTATAAGGATTGAGAATGCTACATCCTTGAACAAACACTTGCAGAACCAGGCAACTTGTTCATGCCAAAACGAACACAACATTGAGAACTACGCTGTGTCTAGAATGGTCCTGCGTGAGGTCTATTGTTTTAGTTTGCACAAATGGCGAAACAGTTCAAGGCATCAGATCCACTGGTTTGCTAGTAATACTCGATAGATTTTTACAAGGGAAGGTTCAAAACTAAATGCTACATATCCTATGTGGGATTGATTCGTTTTACTCTCTTTCTCTCATTAGTCTTTCCAAATTTTCATTCATGTAGGGGATTGTTGGAAAATAATAATATTGAATGAAATTATGAGTTACAAGTATCTCTTCAATGCTTAACTCCTCATTCAAGTAACTCCTCTCTTCAATGCTTAACTCCTCATTCAAGTAACTCTTCTCTCAATGCATTAAAGAGATGGCTCATCTTCTATGTGTATAAATAGAAGAGCTCTCAATAAAGAAAAACACGACAAGGAAAAAAAAAACGAGCTTTCCTTCTAGTTTCTAACATCAAATTTCTTCTTTCCGGTTTTGTTCCTTTCCTTCATTTGCTAAAGTTCGTTGAGAGATAAACACAGCTAGTTCGTAGGCGGTTAACGTAGTGTAGCGTGAACCGACAACCGATTGTATCCTGAAAATCGAACACCGATCAAACCTCTTGCACTCCGGTGAGGCGGCGAATTCGGTTTAAGGAAACCGTGTAAACATGAGCCTTCGGTTTGATTAATATACTTTGTTTCTCCAATATTTTCCCAACAAAATGTTACCGGTATGCCCATGTTTACAACTTGGATGATAGAATACAGAGATGGCAACATTTAATAAGATGGTGGAACATGTAGCATTTCTCAATTTAGGAATATATTTAAGCAATAAATATTCCCAATCTTAACACTTGCGACTCAAATCATGTTTGGCTAAATTTAAGCTATATAAAAAGTTATTTATTTTTTAAATGTTTTACTTGTTTAATTATATGTAATTTTTGGAGCTCAGCTAAACATGGAAGCTTCTTTCAGAAAGGTCGACTGCTCCCTCGAATAATTCAGTGTCCCTATATGTCTCTTTGATTCGCAGTCAACTAAGACCCTTTCATTTTCCACCTGCAAACGCCAACAGAATATCAAAAATCGAAGCTCGAAGTAACCATGGATATTCCGACAGTTGCATACTGGTCCGAGGAGTACGACAAATTGGTTAAGGACATGACAGAAAAAGGTTATATTGTATTTGGCTATCTACCATTAGTTCTCCTGTTGAAGAAATGGCCAAAGCGTATAAGCAGGTAGAGGCAGCTGCAGATAACAAGGAAGATGCAGGTAGAGGTAGCTCAAGTGAAAGTGAATCAGACGGAATAGAATAGAAGCAGCATATCATGTTTATTGTGTAGAGTGCCTTCGTATGAATTAGTGTGTGATGAAGCTTTTGATTTGTCTTCTTTGTAAAAATGTGGATTTGAAGCGTTTTATTGGCTTAGCCAATACTACGTGTCAAACTTGCACTATATTGAGCAATTTCATATACGATCTTTCAAATTAGATGAGAACGTCCATAATGTATTGGGCACTATAAAATTTTGATAATCAACTTAAGGTCGTTTGGCATGACTTTTGCTTCCGCATAAGCTTTTGGAAAATGCTACCTTAATTTTTGTTAGAAATCTAATTTTTAAAAGAATTTCATATTTCAAAAATACTTTTAGAAGAAGCCATATTAAACTACCTTTTTTTAAAAGCTCTTCCAACTATAAGAAACACTTTTATAAAATTAATCAAACGAGCCCAAAAATTACTTCTAAATTTCAAAAGCTATGTCAAGCGGATCCTGAATGAAGTTTCTTGTTCCTTTAATTGTGGAACTCAAGTCTTACTTGTCAATGTGATTTCAATAGATGTTTCGATCCTTGTGTCGACATTTTTCCTTCTTAGGCTATTGCTCAAATTTCTAGTGCAATTGGTATGACTCACCCTTTAGTTGAGCTACAGCATATTTGAAGTAGAAATGTTCAATTTTCAAACTATGCTGACAACAGAGTGAACGGTTCATTTAAAAGCTTAAGAGGTTATACATAAACACATCTCCCACGAAATTAAACATGCATTAATAATGTTAAAATCAGTTGATCATCTTGTACGAGATAGAGTGAGCTCCCGTTAGTTTGAACACAATTTCCAAAAGTGCTTAGAAAGCCAATTTATCAAAGGTATCTTCAATTTAACTTAGTGTCTACAAGCACAAATAATATAACATCAACACGGAAGCACACATATGATATGCGGAGAGATTCATTATCTTGTTTGCATGAATATATGCTTGGTACATGTGTATATATATGCATGTATTCATCCGATGCCATAATAATCAAGAATGCCAAATGATAACAAAATCAAGTTACATTTTAGGCATAGCATATCTTAGTCCTAATCAGTATTCTAAAGAGCGTAAAATGTGGCTAGGCAACAAGGCCAAGCTGCTTAGGTGTAAAAAAGCATAAAGTGTAGATAGCCAGCAAAGCCAAGCTTCGCGCACACACTTTTTAGAACACTAATCCTAACACCCAAATTATACAATTCACAAAACACATATGCACAAACTCGCTTGGGCCACGTAGTGAAATAGGAAAAAACTCACCAATTACTTGGAGGAGGAAGAGGAAGCATTAGTATCAATGTAGGGGTCCAGGAGGAGGTCATCATAGGGGTCTCGGCGACCTGGAACTTGACTGATCTGAGAATCCCAAAAAATCTGAGCGTTATGGCGATCAAAAGTCCAGAAGCCGTAGGGACGGAGAGGCAAGCTCCACATTTCCTTAGTCTTCTGGCATCTGTCCTTCAAATTGTACAAATGCTCCCTGAACTTCCTGTCCCTTTCCTTGGGATCCTCCATCAGCCGGAGTATCAAATTTTCCGCAAATTCCAATATAAACCCCATCTCTCTGTGCTGAAAAAAGTCAATGTCATATTTAGTCTTCATTCTCTATATGAAAAATACAATACATAAAATAAAAAAAATAAAAAATCAGCTAAAATTTGAGCTTTAAATTCGGTTCAAATGGAGTGACTAAATTAAAATCCAAGGAGAATCATATTTAACCGTGAGATAATAATTCGTTGTCCATTAATTCAGATTCAAAGTGAATTATTATTGGGAAGTCAGTAGGGATTAGAATTGAAACCCTAGATCTTTTAGATATAAGAATCTGAGGAAATTGGGGTACAAAAATGAAATGATTTAACAGAAAATTCCGAATTATCCAAAAGCAAAAAATGGATTTGTAGTGTGGTTTTACCTATTTGAAGTTGATTGAGGATTTGATCTTTACTCAAAATTACGAAATTTGCTGTACGATTATTAAGCACAGTAATTTAAAGGGAAAAATTCACAACTCACGCTTTATCTATTTCAAAATAAAAAATCAAGCCTCGAGGTTGAAAATTGTAAAAATCAGTTTTTCATGAATTAATTAATTATATGCGGAAACCACTCCGACGACTGTTCTCCAATCACACATCAGAAAATTTGTAGGTCACTGATTATTTCAAAGTCACAAATCTAAAATTTTATAGGTCACAATTTTTTCATCGGTCACAAATCAAAAATTTTGTAGTTCACGAGTTATTTCGAGGTGACAAATCTAAAATTTTATAGGTCACAGATCAAAAAATTTATAGATCACAATTGACTCCATTGGTCACTGATCAAAAAAATTATAGGTCACAGAGATCACATATTTTCAAATTTGTTGATCACAGATTATATTTTGAGTCACATTACCTTTGACTTTAGTACCATGAGATTCTTTAGCTCCACCACTATTCTCACCATTATAACTTGAAACCATATTGCTTTTTCGGTAGTGCTTTATTCTCAGAAAATTAATAAATTTTTATGTTACAGAATAATTTTCAATTGTTTCTTCACCTGACTGAAGGGCAATCAAATATCACAAAGCTGTAAAATTGAAAAGCAATGTCAATCAATCCTCGTATGTCTTCAAAAATATATGATTCAGTCAATTACACCACAAGAAAACACTCAAAACCCCTAAAATATTTTTAATGAATCTATGAGCCAACAAACATGAGCCCTTATTGAAACCGAAGAAGAAATCTACAAAACTCATAAGCAACAAAGTTAATTCAGGAAAGTCCAATTGCTCATCTAGGGAACATTTTTTTAAACTCTAAAATAAAAGTTAGCAAAGAACAGAAAGAGGATAAATATGAAAATTTAAAAGCAATCTTAAAATTTGTGAAAACATGATTTTTTGCTAGCCTATGAAAATATTAGCAAACAAGAATCAAAGAGGGGGATCGCTGCAACTTCCTCGTTGTGGCTGCAGCGACGACTTTGGACCGATTACCACTCATCGTTGCGGCTGCGGGTGGGTAATAAAGGGAGGGAGGGAGAGAGAGAGAGAGAGAGAATGGGTTTGGGGGAAATGAGGTGGGGGCGGGATTGATAAATTAGGGTTTTAACATGGTACCTTATTTTTGTAAAAATAAACTTCAATCCTGATTTTTTAAAAGATATACCCGATTTTTAAAAATGTCAAACTAAACCCTTGATTTTATGTAATTTTCCCTAATTTTAACCCGCAAAAGGCCCAAGTTTAGAAATTCGGTAAAGCTCGTTATATTTTATATGCCTTTCATACATAAACAATTTCATATTTTACTATTATGTTAATTTAAATACAGAAAATACTATATAATTAGGAATGGGCAAAACCCAAACCAATCCGCTTAAACCGCCCAAACTGACCTGTTTGGGTCCCTTTTTATTTAATTTTATAGTTGGGTTGGGTTTTGGGCGAAAAAGACGGGTTGGGTCACAAGTTAATCCAAGAAAACCGATTTAACCCGACCCACTTAGTTTAAAAAAAAAACGTAACTCCATTCCAAAAGGCAAAAGTTACGGGACAAACAAGTTACAAAACACAATTACATAACCCTAACCTAATAATCTTCATCCTTCTCTTTCTCTCTCTTGCTCGCTCCCACAGTCCAATTCCACTTGCCGCCGTCTTTCTTATTTTCTCACCAAGAAATGGGAAAGTATTTTTTTGTAAATTTCTTAATTGCTAAAATTTTTCGGTAAAAATCTTTTAGAACTTTTGCACTTTAAAATCTTGATGAAGTTGTACTGAGTATCTATGATTATTCCAAGTTTATAATTTAACTTGTGGTTATGCTATTAAAAAGTTGTTGTAGTGGATTTTTGATTAATCTTTCCAATTTCTTGTTAAATTTTGATTTGAAAACAAATGCAGTTTTAATTACAATTTACAGGTACAAGATGCCTCTATTTTCTTTCTTTAGTATTTTTTATTTATGCATTTCATGTGGTTGATAGGTTTTTATTGTCGGAATATACTTTTATGATTTTTAATGTCCAACCCAACCGAAACTGGGTTGGGTTGGAACACATAAATGGGTTGGGTTTGTTTGATTTTTGATCAAGCCGACTATATTGGATTGGGTTGGGTTTGGATTGAATAAACAATCGACCCAACCTAACCCAAGACAACCCATGCCCACCCCTATATTTAACTGTGTAAAAATATCAAAAGTGCTGTAACAAAAACTTTGCTTAATTCATATGTAACTTAAAGCATATTGAACGAGATTCAAATGAGAGGAATTAATCGAAAAAGCTTGAAATGTGCGGATTCAAACTCAAAATCGATCTTTTATGGTGTGGTAACATCAAATGTGGAGATGTGAAGAATCAATCTTCCACGGTGAAATGCATTCAGTTCTGAAAGATTTTTTGCATGTTTTCTTTACCCTGTACATAATTTTGCTCTTGTTGCATATGATCCTTCAGCACTAGGTGTTGGTGTTTCTGTACTTCAAGCTACTGAACTTCTCTCCCATGTGTTTTCTAATTGCGTGATACAGCTGCTTCAAATTTTTCTTCCATCCTCTTTTGATGCATAGTTCATACAGTATGGTTTGTATTTGGGATAGAAACAATCTCCATCTCTCAAAAAAAATATATATATATAATCCTCTATGATTATGATTATTATTTTTATTGGACAACATCAACATTTGTACCTAACCTGTAGTGAAAATATTAGAGATGTTGGTTCACATGATATCCTCAGCATTGTGTCCTTTCACCCCCAAGATATCCTCATCATCGTGTCCTTTCACCCCCATAGAGATTTTGGTTCACATGATTTCATAGCAAAATAATGATGTGAGAATGATGCAAGATGGACTTAACTTTACTTTGTAAATAGACCTAAATTAGAAGACAATCTAGTAAGAACATGGGACTTTAAAGTGGGATGAAGCTAGCAATGCTGGATGTTAAGAAACTTGGAATCTGATGTCTCTTGCATGTTTGTGGGTTACAATAATTCACAGGGGTGTCAGATAAAACACCCTCAAATATCAACCTTCTATAATACGTTGTGGTTATTTATCCCATTTTTAAATGTTGAATTTCAACTGCGACACCGGGACATCAACTTATCATTCAGTCCTTATTAAAATTTGATCTTTTTTTTCATTTTGGTTTAGCAATGTGCTATATCATTGTACTTCAATATGATATATGCCTGAAATGTAGATTTGGGGTAAGAAGATTACAATTCTACTTATCTACAATGCTTATTCTTTAATTGCGAATTGCTCATATTTTTGCATTTTGGAGAAATAGGCATTTCGGTAAAATTTCTAATCAATATAGGATTTCAAATTCAACATTTATGCATAATTTTGTTAATATAACCTGGGACGCAAGATTTCACTTCATGGGTATTATATGTGTTCGGCATCACGCTTATTTCTTGATCTTTGATGTGATCGAGGGGATGAAGGTTAGGGATTTTTGGGTATGATTTGGGATGGGGTGTTAGAGGTGGAGGTTATGTGCATTGTTTGGTAAGTCACGTTTGGTGGAGTGACTGTAGCTTTTTTCTTTGATTAGTGATAAGAGTGAATATATTTTGTGGTTATCATTTTTACTCACTATATAGTAAATTTGGAATTAAAGAAATGGAAATGTAAAATTAGAATATTAATTTAAAATGTAGTGATGTGGGTAATTTCCATGTTTTCTAGATACTCAGGATCAGGCCTAATTCTTCACCAATATCAAAAGATTTTGGGCCTCATTGAAAAGTAACAAATGGATTGTTTATTTTGGGTCAACATTTGGAATCTTTTTGTTGGGAGGAGATCACATTGGTCAGCTCATAAATCAACAAACATATGTGCAAAAGTAACAAAAAGCCGAACTGAAATAAGAGCAGTAAAAATCGAACACAAAGCATAAACTGCAAGAATCAGAAACTGCTATAATCGAACTCAGTTGAAGCTGAAAAAATACAAAACAATGAACTGTAAAATGAACACTTATCTTTATTATCAAAGATCCACAGGCAGAGTTCATACAATCGGTGTCTCGGTCATTGAACAACAACCATTCGAACATAAACCACAACCAAGGTATGTATTACAAAGAGTTTAAGCACTCAGACTAAACCCGTATTTCACACAAGATCTCAACCCTCAAACAATAGCAGTTCACTTAAGAATAACACTTTCAACTAAAAGAAGAATCACACAAGATTACAACTCTTTCGAGAGAACAAAGAAATCAAAAGAGTATTTTTGATTTCAATAGAAATATTGAGAGAAGAGACTCGAACAACGCAGAACAATCGATAGAGGGAGAAATCAGGGAGTCGATTAATTACTGTGCAAACCCTAGACGAGCCTTTTATAGGAGTCTCCAGAAGTGCCCTTCATCCAACGGCTGTGGTGATTGCACTTGGTGACATCCCGACCGTCCAACAAAAAGGTAAGTAAAAACACGACTTCTTCATTCAATCAACACACGTTTTTTGCATCAAGTAATAAACCAATTTATTCAGTTAGCTGGGCCAACAATTTCAGCCCACTGTGTCATTGCATCATTGTGCCATTTTCCCGTCACCTTTCATTCAAAAAAATAAGTTATATTAGTGTGCTTGGATGTGAATGGCAAGTTCATTGGTGAATGTTAATTGTACCTCTACGATCTTAAAAATTATTATCATTGTATCTTCAATCCTTCTCTATAAATATGAAGCTTTGATTCTCATTATAACACATGCAAGTCTATTGACTTTTATTCTCTTTTCATAAAATATTATCAACATGAAATCTTAATTTTTTATAGTTTAGTATCACGTATATCAAAAGTAATTTGTTAACATGTAAATTTTATATATATATATATATATGCATTATAAAATGTTAATTTGTATAGACATGAATTTATTTCCATCATGTACCGTTATCATATGTGCTCGGAATTCTGCCAATTTTTTTTTTTTACATGGCAAGTCATATATGTATGTTGAATTCTGTCAATTTATATATGAACACCATGTATATATAGGGGGTGTTTGGGAGAAATTCTCAGATTCTACAATAAATTAATTCTCATTTTCAACTACACATTTTTCAATAAAATAATGTTTTCCATCACATCAATAATTTTTTCTTCTTTTTCAACCACACATTTCCCATCATATCACTATTCAAAAATCAATTTTCCCCCCCAAAAATTCCTCCTAAACAAGCTCATAATATATATGAGTGCGAACTATTTGCCACTACATTGATTGAACCTTTAATTTTATCTGTCATCGCAATGATTACGCGAACTAATTGGCTTCTACCCAACATTCGTGCTCTCTACCAATTTCTGCCCAAATTTTGTGTTAGTCTCCCAAAATTACTACAATGAATTTTTTTTTTTTATCAAACATTATGTTAATAGTCTGCTTTAATTAATGTGTGTTTCTACATATGCTAATTCATGTACTCTTTGCTCTAAATTTTTTATGGTTGTAAAATATATGTTTATGATGATTATTAATGTTTTTGTGTCTTTAACAGGATTAAATTTTTTTATGTTCTTTAATAAACTTTAAATTAATAATTTATCATGTTGTTGCTTTCGAAGTGGCACAATTTTAAAATTCATATTCCAGACGAATATTAATCGTAGATCTGTTTATTATAAATAGTATGTTGTTGTTCCTGAAGTAGCCTAATATTATAATTAACATTCTTGAAGAATATTATTTGCTCCTAATGAGCATGCATTATAATTTTCAATATTTTCAGAAGAATATTGACATATTGTTTTTGAAGAAATAATAGTAAAGTACAACGTACTCCCGAATTAGTACATGTTTCGAAAATTATACCATTTTTAATTAGTATTTATCCCTGAAAGAAAACATATAATTCATGTCTATTGACTACTTGATTAACTATTATGTGATGTCTAATCATATTTTTCGATACTAATTGTGTTTTTATTTTATTTTATTGTGTAGTTAATCAAATAGTTAATATCAAAAAATTTGAGTTTACCGCACTTGACATATCTGACAAGAATTGTCTATCATAGGTTCTTGATGCTGATATTCATCTTGTTTCAAATGGTTTGGGAGAGACAATAAAAGAAGGAAAAAAAGAATCCCTGCAAGATAATGCGAAAGCACTTATCTTCTTTCATCATCATATTCATTATGAATTGAAAATCGAATACCTCATTGAGAAATATATACAGGTTCTTTGGAAAAAAATTGACTGAAAGATTTGATCACCAAAAAAATATAATCTTCCCTAAAGCCCAATATGAATGGATGCACCTTCGCTTTAAAGATTTTAAAACTGTTAGTAAGTACAATTCTAAACTGTTCAGAATATGTTCAAAATTGACCTTATATAGAGAAAAAACCACTGATGAAGTTGTATTGGAGAATCTCGAATGTATATGTGCTCGTAAAGCAGAAATATCTTGCCTACTTGTAGCTAAACAAAATAGTCAATTGCTGATGAAAAATTATGAATTACGTCCAACTGATTCTATACCATTGCTTGAAGCAAATGGATGTGGAATAAATCATGGACAAAATCATCAACAAAGCTATCAGCAGAATGCAACAATTTCGAAAGGCACAAAGCAAACGAAAGTAGTATATCTAAAAAAGAGCACGAAGAAAGTTGTTTTAGATGTAAAATGAAAGGATATTGGGTACGTATCTGTCATACGGCAAAATATCTTGTAATCTCTACCAAAATTCAATCAAGAAAAAGGGAAAAGTGAAGACAAATTTTGTTGATTATGATGATCCAATTGATGTAACTCATTTGGATGTCTCTAATTTCTTTTGTGATCCAAATGGCAATATTAACCATTTAATCCAGGTGGTGTGATGGAAGATATAGATTAGTTTACTTTCTATGTTTTTAGTGTTTCTCTTTGTTTTAGAAATTTAGTTTGAAATATGTTTTTCTCACAAATTTTGAAGTTTTATTATGCATCATTAATTTCATAATATTGACCCTCTATTTGAGCCACATTTTTATTTTCATTCTTTTACTCATTTTCAACCACACATTCTTCAATAAAATAATATTTTTCATCACATCAATAACTTTTTCTTCTTTTTCAATCACATATTCCTCATCGCATCAACAAAAAAATGCATTCTTGGCCCTAAAATGTGCACCAAACATGGGCTGAATTACATTTACTTATTCTGAATACAAATTCATCTGTTTAAAATATATCTATTTTGCTATATTTATAGATTCATGATGGATTGTTAAGATGACTACTTGATTGATAGTACAACTCCACATACTATTTTTCTAGACAAAAAATATTTTTTGAATTTAACATTAGCAGAAAATAATGCTAATACAATATTAGGTGTATCGAATATTGTTGAAGATTCTGCGAGAACTTGCATTGTTTTTCCAAATAATACAAAATTATATATTGATGAGACACTTTATTCTAACAAATTTAAAAGAAATTTGCTTAATTTTAAATATATCTGTTGCAATCGATATCACATTGAGACGATACAAGAAAATAATATTGAATAACTTTGCATAACTTCTTTTGTATCTGACCGAAACATATGAAAGAAAAACTCCATCCACTCCCATCCGGCATGTACTATACATTGATAAAAATGGTTGAATCAAATATTATCATGAACTAGAAATTTGTTGATCCAAAAGTCTTATACTTTGGCATGATTGACTTGGACATAAGATTTATAATGATGCGTCGAATAATTAACAACTCACATGGACATCCACTAAAGAACGAGAATATTCTTTTACCTAATGATTATCCATGTGCAGATTGTTCACATGGTAAATTAGTCATAAGATCTCCGTCTATATACATATATATATGTATGGTCAATACACCCACCATGTGGATCATTTCATTATTTTATGGTATTAATCGATTCTTCTACTAGTTGGTCCCATGTATGGCCACTTTCCACAAGATATATAACTTTTGTTAGGTTACTTGCTCAAACCGTAAAAATTACGAGCTCAGTTTTCCGATTACTCAACCAAAACAATTCTTCTTGATAATGTTGGTGAATTTAGATCACAGACATTTGATAATTATTGTATGTCAATTGAAATTGTTATTGAACATTTGGTTGCGTATGTCCATACACAAATGATTTAGTGGAGTCATTTATTAAACGCCTACAACTTATTGTTAGACCATTACCTATGAAAACAAAACTCTCAACTTATTTTTGGGGTCATACCATAGTATATGCTGCATCATTGGTTCGTATAAGACCAACTGTTTATTATCAATATTCACATTTATAACTCACTTTTGGTCCTAATATTCTCACTTATGGGTTTTCGGTTGTGCTATCAAAGTCCTTATTTCACCCCCCACAATGTACTAAAATAGGCCCCCAAAAAAGACTTGGGATTTAAGTTGATTTTTATTCACCATATATTATTATGCATCTTGAACATTTAACGAGCGATTTATTTATTGCACGTTTTGCATATTATCATTTTGACGAAATGACACTTTCAACTTTGGGAGGGATAAAATTACATCCTGAAAAACAAGGTAAAATTTCTTGGAATGAAACAATTATATCTCATTTTAATTCTCACAACAATCAATGTGAGCAAGACGCCGAAAAATTATTCATTTGCAAAAAGTTGAATCAATTACCGATGTATTTGTTAACACAAGAAAATTGACAAAGTCATATATACCAGTAGAAAATGTTACAACAAAAGTTGATATCCCTAAAGGACACTCTGTTGTGGCAAATGAATTTCAAACACGTCGAAGCGTGGTCAACTAGTTGGTTTAAGAGACTCTGTACCTCCAAAAAAGGCACAAGAGAAAAATCAACAAAAAACCTCGAAAGAAATAATATTATAAAAGATTAGTCAATCAAATATTGAAAATATGATTCTTGAAGAATCACAAGTGATCTGAAAATAATGAGATTTCAATAAATCGTATGTTATCTCATAAATTATGGGAACGCAATAATATTATTGTAGAGAATATTTTTGCATTTAACATGGATCTAATATTATGCAAAATGAGAATTTTGAACCACATTCTGTTAAAGAATGTGAACATAGAAATGATTAGCCAAAATGGAAAGAAGCCATATAGGTGGAACTGAATTTCTTAGAGAAATGAAAAGTGTTTAGATTTGTAGTTCGAACACCTGAAAATTAATCCATGTATGATACAAATGGATTTTTGTACGAAAGAGAAATAAAAATAATAAAACTACAAGATATAAAACTCAATTCGTAGCTCAAGGTTTATCACAAAGAACAAGAATTGAGTATGAGGAAACATATTCTCCATAATGGATATCATCACTTTTAAATTCTTAATTAATTTGACTGTGTCATAAAGTTTCGATATGCATCTTATGTATGTAGTAACTGCATATTTATATGGTTCACTTGATAGTGATGTGTGTGTGTGTGTGTGTGTGTGAAAATCCCTGAACGACTTAATGTGCCAAAAATAAATGAAACGTGTCCAAGAACTATGTTCTCCATTAAATTGCAAAAATAATTATATGAATTGAAACAATTCAGACACATGTGGTATAGTTACCTCAACGAATTTTTGTTGAAGGAGGGTTTTAAAAATGACGATCTATATCCATGTGTTTTCATAAAAAAAAAAAAAAAAAAAAAAAAAAATATATATATATATATATATATATATATATATATATATATATATATATATATATATATATATATATATATTGGATTTGCAATTGTAGCAGTTTGTATTGATGATTTAAATTTAAATGGAACTCTTGAAGAGTTCGACAAAACTGCAGATTATTTTAAAAATAAATTTGAGAAAAATCAAATTTTGTCTCAAGTTGCAAATTGAACGCTTCCCAAAAGGATTATTTGTTCATCAATCTAAATATACAAAAAAAGTCTTAAAACATTTTTATATTGATAATGCACATCCATTGGCATTACCTATGATTGTTCGATCACTTGATATGAAAAAAAAAATCAATTTTATCCACTTGAAGATGGAAAAAAGATTTTTAGTCCTGAAGTACCATATCTTAATGCAATTGGAGTATTAATTTATCTTACCAACTGAACTCGACCCTACATAGTTTTTTTTGTAAATATCCTTACAAAATATAGCTAGCTCTATACCAATTCAAAGATATTGGAATGGTGTTCAATATATTTTTTCATTACCTAAAAGATAATATCGATTTGAGATTATTTTACTCAAAAAGTCGGGATCTATTTTAGTGGGATATGTAGATGTAGATTATCTCTCTGATCCATATAAAGTAAATCACAAATAGGATATGTGTTTACACGTGGAAAAATAGTTATATCATGGAGATATATGAAGCATTCCTTAACATCAATATTTTCAAATTATTTTAAAATTATTGCAATCCATGAAGCAGGTCGAGAATGTGTATAGTCGAGGGATATGTACCATCATATCCAAACATCATGCGTATTAAGTTCAACAAAAGATAGTCGAACAATTTTGAATGAAGACAATACAGTTTGTATTGCACAACTCAATTAAAGCTATATCAAAAGTGATAGGACGAAGTATATTTCTCCAAAATTCTTTCACACACATGAATTTCAGAAAAATGACAACATCGATGTTCAACAAATTCACTCAAATGACAATGTGGCTTATTTATTCACAACAGTAATGTCGACATCTACATTCAAGAAATTGGTTCTTAAGATTGGAATGCGTCGATTCAAAAATTTTCAGTGATCAATATCAGAGTGAGTGGCTATACTCTTTTTCTTTTAGGTTTTATCCAACTGAGTTTTCCTAACACGATTTTAATGAGACATCATTTATTTTTAATACTCCAAAATAACTTTACTTTTTTTCCTTTGTTTGATATTTTTGTCTCATTGAATTTTTATCAAATAAGATTTTAATGAGTCAGGTATTTTGTCATGTATCATTTAAGGGAAAGTGTTGTAAATGATAAGTTTATTAGTGAACGACAATTGTACTCCTACACCCCTAGAAATTATTACCCTTGTATCTATAATTCTTCCTTATAATATGGGGTTTTGATTTTCATTATAATACATACAAGTTTATTGATTTTTATTCCCTCTTCTCTTTTTCCCTATTTTCATAACGTGCTTGGCTTTGTTTTCATTGAATTATTTGTAAGTTATATGAAAAATATTTGTTGTACATAATCATTTACATAATTTTTTAAAATTGATGCGGTGTCAAAAAAAAGTGTGAAAGATTTTTTATTATTATTTGGTTGATGAGATTTTGATCCAATCAAATCTCGTCACTTTATCTATTGGTAAACAAATTTATAAATTGTGATGTACATATAAGTATATAACACAGCCGTAATCATGGAGTATTTGAAATAAGCTATTCCAAATGGGTATTAAGTGTAGGTATTTGAAGATTGAGAGTACGATACTTGATGATTTGTTTCGTCATTATATGAATACATTTGTAATCTAAAAATGAAATGAGACCATTCGATTCATATTCAATATTAGAACACTGGACGGCATTAAGTCAGCTATTGTTAATACATTCATCTCACGTTGATTACATAAAGGTCAAACCCAATTTCTCCTTTATGTCACACTTTTGGCCCAAATTTTTCATTCTTTTTTTTTTTTTTTTCAATGGAAACACTAAGTCACAGATAAATTATTAAAAAGATAATTAGTACATAACGTCCATATCTTTCACCGTTATTTCGAAAAACGTCCATATCTTTCATTTTTTGGTATTTTCACCATTAATTACCCATTTAATAACTCAAACCATCATTTCTATCCAATTTCATCCAGTATCTCAATAAAAAGATTTGAAATGACGTATATACCCTTATATTTAAATAAAAAAATATTTTTTTAATTTCTAATTCTCTAATAATTTATTTGGGACTCGTTTGCATTTTTTAATTTTTTTATTGTTAAATAAATTTAATTAGGACTCATTTGCACTTTAAAAAAAAATTTAATAATTTATTGAGGACTTGTCTGCACTTTTTTTAAAAAAATGGACTACGATTGCAATTAATTTTTTAACTTTTTATTTAAATAAAAGGGTATATTCATCATTTCGCAGCTTTTTATTGAAAAATTTGATATAAATGATGGTTTGCACAATTAAATGTGTAATTAAGGGTAAAAATGTAAAAAAAAAAATGAATGGTAGAGACGTTATGTGCTAATTACTCAATATTTTATCATAATACATGTAAGAAATTTTATTTAAAAAATTGTTGAATGTACTAAAATTCAAAATTTAATATATAAGCACATAAAAAGGGATACGTGTACATGCATACATTAAAGAGAGAACATTAATGAATAGACATTGGTTTCAAAGTGTGTATCTTGGAAGATTAATAGTCAAATTTAATAAATTTTCAAGACATTTTATGGAAGTATTGATTTTCATTTGCCTCGAGAATAATATTGCACTTCTGTGCTCCTTTCCAACGATACACTTGGGGTCCATTAGTCACCTCAATATGTAAAGTACTAGAAATAGCCAAGTTTTTGTTTTGATGGGCATCTTTAATTTTTGTCGTGTTCCTATAATTGAAGGCATCCTTTTCTACTGGAATAATTTCTCATGTACAATGGATAGTTTCACTGACGTCCCTCACAGTGGGGCGGGCTCCATACGTATTTAAAAAAAAGGAAAAATTCACTTTCCCTACTTTATCTTTACCCTATTTCAAAAATAACAAAACAACTTTTACATTTCAAAAATCAGATTTTTTGACCTATATATACACATATTTATAAATATTTATTTATTTATTTAAATATATAAAAAGATATAAATAAATAAATATATATATATATATATATATAAAATTAACCCACCCCCATCACCACCACCCCACCACGCCGGCGACTGCTCCGGCGACCGCTCCGGCGCCTATTCCGGCTACTGTTCCGATTCCGACGACTCGGGTCACAAGTCACAATCCAGGTCACAACTCAGGTCACAGTTCAATTTACAATTAACCCACCCCTACCTCCACCACCCCCACCTCTCCGGCGATACTCCGGCGACTGCTCCGGGAAATATTCCGGCGACTACTCCGGCGATTGTTCCGGCGAATGCTCCGGTGATCGTTCCGGCGACTGCTCCGATTCCGACGACTCAGGTCACAAGTCACAGTCCAGGTCACAACTCACAACTCAGGTCACAGTTCAATTTACAAGTCACAGCCCAGGTCACAGTTCAATTCACAAGTCACAGCCCAGGTCACAACTCAGGTCACAGGTCACAGCTCAGGTCACAACTCAAGTCACAATTTGTTTATCGGTCACAGATCAAAAATTTTGTAGGTCACAAATAAAAAAATTTGTATGTCACGGTTTATTTCATTAGTCACGTATTATCAAATTATTGGTCACAACTTATTTCTCGATCACAGATTAATTTTTCAATCACAACTTAATTAATTGTGAGTCACGCCGCCGCCGCCAACACCACCACCACCAAAAACCATCACCACCAAACATCACTGCCCCCACAAGCACCAAACCTACAGCCACCACTGCATCCAACACCGCATCGCTGTTGTCACCAGAACCAACAGCACCAACATCTCACCGCCGCTGCCATAACACAAACCACCACCAACAAAACACCAAACACCAAAAACCACCACCGAAGCCGTCCCACCTCCACAGTCAAAAAGCCACCTCACCAACAACACCAAAAACACCATCCCAAAGTCACTTGGGTGAACTGAAATTCACACACAAACGACAGTGGGTAGACATTTAATTGATCCAACTCTGCTCAATTACCTCGAAATTTGCCTCACACACAAATAACACAAATCGTAAATAATCGCATCGTGATCTGAGGAGGAGTGGAGTCCGAAAGCCAGATGTTGGACTTGAGGTTAAGGTAATAGAACTAGTTGTAGGGGCGGCGAATCATATCATTTTCGGATGATAGATACAGTCGGAGGAGAGATACGATCGCCAAAGAGGATCTCTGCTCGTCGGGGCGGAGACTCAGATCACCCTTTAATAAACCCTCTCCGTCGTCGTCGCTGCACGTGGTAGCTCCGGTCGTCGTCGCTGGAGAGAAGCAGTCGCCGCCCGCCGGTGTGAGAGAGAGAGAGAGAGAAGTGAGGGAGGTGAGAGACGTGAGAGAGAGAGAATGTAATTTAGGGTTTGAAAATTAATTTTGGGTTGTGTATAAATCAATTTTTATAACGTTATTATTAATATTCAATTAAATATAAAAAATCTGTATCTATATCTAAAATATCTGATTTCTGAATATTAAAACTTAAAATCTGTTTTTTGAAATTGGATTTTGAAAAGTAGGGGTATATGTAATTTCCACTTAAAAAAAAATTGCACAGATCCCATTATGTGTGTTGTCTATAGAATCCTTGTAAAAAAAATTCTGTAGCCCAAGCATTTTTCTTTCTACTGTCATTGTTTCAATCATTCCAAATTTGCTTTTTCTACAATGGCATCTCATTTGAAAGGAGTTAAAAAATCTACATTTACAGATGAGACGAGGAGAGCATTGTGTGAATATAAAATTGAACATCTCTCTTCTAGTCAAAAAGATTTACAACAGTGGGTTCAAGAAAAGTTTCATCTCTCCATTAGCCATTCAACAATATCTAAACACTCTTAAGAGGTCAACAGAATATTTGTCAGATGAAATGAAAAATAACAATGTTAATTGGCACAAATCAGCAAAATATCCCGAGTTAGAATGGTATTGTATAAGTGGTTTCTCCAATATGAAGAGAAAGTAAATATGACAGGAGAAATCATCCAAACGAAAGCAAAAGAGTTTTTGGTCAAAATGTATGGCAAAGCAATCTAAAATTTAATTTCTCAAGTGGTTGGCTAGAAAGGTTCAAATCAAGACATGGAATTAAGTCTTACTGATGGTTTGGTGAAAGTGGTTCGGTTGGCATGGAGAATATCGAAAATGCTTTACTCGAAATACAAGCTAAACTAGACCAATTTCAATGTAATGATAATATGGATGAAACGGGGTTATTTTATCGTTTAGAAGCAGATCATTCACCGAAACAATTGGAAAGACGCAAGAAACATAGAGAGAGAATTACTATTGTTGTTTGTTACAATGGTGATAGTTCAAACAAAGTACCTCTTTGAGTTATGAACTTTGCTACATGTACACCATGCTTGTACACTCTCCTCACATAGAGGAGGGCCCACAAATTTTTTATTCATGGTGGGGCCCCTTTGATAAGTCCCTTTTTACACACTTATTGTAGGCCTAAACATGGATAATTGTTAATAAATATGTGGAATATAGCTTAATTCGATCTAATTTATGTTTTGCAGGACAACAATGATGAACATGGTGAAAATTCGGAAAAACAAGCGAAAAACGACTAAAATGAAGCACGATCCAAAGTTTGAGGATCAAATTACAAATTCAATAGTTGATTCGGACCACAAGATGATACTTTGAAGATTGATAGGAGACAATTGGATGGAATTAGAATTCAAAAAGGAATGGAATATGATCAAAATATTATCACAATCAATGTCCAATAGCACAAGTTATGTTCCCGATTTTTAGCCGAATATTGATACCCATTGTTGGCACTATAAACGTCTGAATTGGAAAAATTATATTTCTAGAAAAGTTTTATCCCTTTGATCCAGCTTTCCAACGCACTTTGAATCGAACCAATCGGATATCGGGAGATAAAGTTATGGCCAAACTACTGACTGCTGTGCAGAGACAAAAAATTCGCGGGCGATATTAGATTGGAACTCTTTTGGAAACCAAATTGGACGTGATTTTCAATCAATTTTCGAATCCTACAAATATATAACAGCAGAATAATGAAGAGGAAGAAAAAAAGACTTTTGAAAGAAGAAAAGAGGCAAGAACGCAAAGATTAACTCCAAGAACACGAAAATCCAATTCAAGAATCGAATTGGTGACGTTGTTCTTTATTTCTTTTTTTTATTTCTTTCTTCTATCATGTTAGGCTAGATTTATAAGTGTTAGGTGAACGATGAACATTGTGATGTGATATTTTAATTCCTAGTTTTACTTTGTTGACATTAAAACGTGTTTTGAATTATTGAATGATTTATATACATTACTTTTTCTCTACAATTATATGTGCAATAGTTGTATGAGTGTAGTGGCTTATTTTATGCATTTGAAAGAAGGGTAATAAGCTCGACAAGATATAAATCATCATAGGATCCGATAGGAGATAGAAATATACCGCTATGCTCTACGTGAATCTTTAAGTATTTACAAAACGTCATGCATTCTTGTATATTGCATTTGTCATATAAATATAGTCAAATGGTATGCGAGAATAGATTCAATTCTACTCGAGAGAGATTATTGAATATGTTAGAAACATTGATTCTTCATCAATTCAAACATGTTGTCAATTTTATAGAACTAGAATTAAAATGGATCATTGCATGGGGATTTGCGAACCTAGTACGTTTCTTTTCTATGAGTTACTTCAATTTACATTCAATCATATAATTTGCATTTAGTTTAATTAATTCATCCACTATTGCTTTCATTTAGTTTGGCTACAATTTAGTTATAAAACTTAACCATATTTCACGTTTCGGTTAAGGTCAGAATAGGTAAAATCGAACTAATAAATCTCTGTAGGAACAATACTTGGATTCTAAAATCCATTTTATTACTTGAATGATCTGTACACTTGCGGTAGTTTTTATTCGAAACATATTTTCGATGAACACGTTTTTGGCATCGTTGTCGGGGATTTAACTTAGTTTGATTTTATTTACTTTGACACTAATTCGAACTTTTCTTTTATTTTATTTATTGCTTTTATTTTTGGTTAACCCCGTATTATTAATCTATCTCGTGTTTGCACTCTCTCCCATCCCTTTTCAGATAATTGCATGATTCTGACTTGGTAAGGTAATGAAACTTTTGCAATGGATAATCTTTACACAGATGATGAAGATATGTTTGGAGGATACCTGAGTTGTTATAATTACTACACGATGCATTGTACTGGACAATGTTTGTCCTCACACTTTTGTTTCTACACCCCGAAACTTATGATATTTCGAGAATATTTAAGGTGTCGGAAGCGAGCAATTGATGAAAACCATGAATGGTACATGCTCGTTGGAGATTTTATACCTGACAATTAGGATGATGACTTCAAACTGGTAGGAGATGGTCCTCCTCTATTTCATGAAAAAGTAATTGCAAAGTATTTTGAAAAATTGGTCAAGTTGGATGAAGGCGAGATGCTTTTGGGAGATTGCATGTACTGGGAAGAATTTCATTATTGGGGGTACAATCCACTTGAAAGGGTCGTCGGACCGACTTTTCATTGCCCATGGATTTAGATTACGGACCAATCATTCCACCCGATGAGAGTTCAACAATTGAAGAAAAGCAAAAAACAAGTGAAAATTTAATCACAATACAGCTAAACGAGGATGAAGCGATCAATAAGGAGGAAATCAACTCACATTTTTCTGACTTTATTGATTGTCCAAAAATTGAGTCGAATGGAATAGACAAGTCCTATTATGTTGAAAATGACAAGGAACAGGTGTGGAGATCAAATGAAAAGAAGATCAAAGTCAAAAGAGGAAATATGGACAAGGCATCAAAAGCCTTTTTTAGGTGCCCGTGATCAACCGTCATATAGTCGAGCTATAGACTATAAACAAGCGCTTGTTGGGAGGCAACGCAACAATTCTTTTCATTATTTATTTATTCTATCTATGATATTAACCTAGGAACTATGTTTAATTTCTTTAATTTTGATAATTACAGGTCATCGATTATCCAGTTAAGATCACAAAGACGTCTCTTGAGAGAAAGTTAGATCCACTTCCAGCCATGACACTTCGACTTTAGTTTCTGCCATCATCTGCATCACCCCCTCACATGTGAGGGGCTGTATGGCATGGTATACAACCATCATTTTCCTTGAGTTATTGATAAGTTTGCTAATCCTAGATGTCTTAAAAACTGTCCAGATTTTCTCAAGAGAAACCGTACCTTCATTCTCGTTTTCTGGCCAAACCAGTGACTTATTGGAAAATCCAAGACCACCAGCGTGTTCAGCAAGTCGAGGAGCTTCTGGGTGGCATGCGTGTGGAGGTGGTGATGATGGCACGTGAAGCCCATGCGCGAGGTTGTGAGCGACATGTGAGGGCGCGTGCGGCATCTTCTGGAGGAGGTTCCTTCAGGCATTTGTTTACTTTGATTTCCTGAACGTACTGATATTTTTGTTTTAGTGTTTCAGGTTATGTAGGAAAATTTGGACGATTTTTCCCTTGGTGGGTACAACGGTCGAACTACAAAATATTTACTGAATTACTTTAGGCTAAAAATTGCGGGACTAAAGCAGTAAACTCGCATATCTCGTAATTTACGGATTTAGATAGTTCCGCTCTGGTAAATGGCTTATCCCATTTAAATTCCAGTATTAGCGCGTCATCGTGTGGGGTGACATTAGGATTGGGGTTACCGTGAAGGAGTAACCATTGCTTGTGATAGAAATTATGAATTATTTGCTCTTCGTTGCCACATGATTCAAATTTGCTCTTTTGATAAATTACAAAATATTATCTTTTGTAATGTATCGTGAGTGAAACTGTTATGTTGATATCTCTCTGATTGCATTGATAAGTTGCTAGAATACCTAAACTTTACCCGTTTGAAAATTCCCTTGATCTAAGATCGTGAATCTTACCAAACCTTGAGAATTTAAAACGGTGTATATTTGCAATCCTAAGTCTGCTTCGTGTGGCTTAATTGTGACTTTGTATTTCTGGTTTTGAAAATGACAATGCACAATTTTGATTTGGAAATTTTTAATAGAAAATGTGATTTTTCTATTTGGCAACAAAAAATGAGAGGTATTTTGGTTCAACAAAAAGTTTCAAAAGACATTGATGGCAATTTTCCAGCTGGTTTTTCAAAAGAACAAAAAGAAGAGGCTGATGAGCTTGCTTATACCTCTATTATTTTACACTTGCTTGACGCAATTTTGAGAAAAGTTGGCAAATTGAAAACCACTAAAGAGTTTTGGCAAAAATGGGAAGATTTGTATTTGCTCAAATCTACTACAAACAAGCTTTACTTACTTGAGTGTTTTTCAGTTTCAAAATGGATCATTCAAAGGATCTTAAGGCAATCTGGATATTTTTAACAAACTTGTTCAAGATATTGTTAACTGTGGATAGTCAGTGCCTGAAACCTACAAGGCTATTATTTTGCTGAATGCTATACCTGATACTTATCATGAAGTTAAAAATGCTATTAAGTATGGTGGGACACATTAACCCTTGAGATTGTCATAGATTCCCTTAGGAGTAAGGATATGGAGATTAAGGTTGAAAAGGAAGATAAGAGAAATGGTGAGTTGTATATGATAATGAGTAGAATGAAGTTTAAGGAGATAAGTTTGGGCAGAGATCAAGATAGTGGTGATTCAAGTAGTGACTCGAGTGATGATGGTGGTAAGAAGAAGAGTAAGAGTTGGGACAAGTCCGGTGGTAAATGGTGTTACATCTGTGGTAAGTCTGGACGCTTCATTAGGGATTGTCCCAAGAAGAAGGGTAAGTTAACAGGAGAGACGAATTTGGTACTAGGGTCGAATGATGACACTAGTGAGGTTTATTGAGCGTAGACCTAGTTACAGCACTTGCATCCGTGTAATCCTTTCTGCATGTGTGTGATTGCTCAATTCCGTTGCGTGATTATATGTTGCATTTCAATGTGTTTGATATGTGCATCGGCATGAATTGGAGTGATCTTATTACTTTGTGTAATTGTTTGTTTACATGCATAGTGGGTTTGGGATGCATTAGCAGTGTTTTGTATGTCTTTTTGTAAGGCGGATTATAGATGCCTAGGGTACATTGGTTCTTTGTACCGTGGGATGTGGAATGTGGCACTTGGATCACGAGTGGAGATGTGATCAAATGTTAGAATCCTTTATCTGGAAGAGACCCTTATCAGGTGGAGTGCGAGAGTGACACTTCTATCACTTCTGTTGGTGGAGACCAATTATCCACTTAGGTTGGAGAAGTGATGTGGTGATAGAGGATTATCTCGAGAACTTAGGATCTATAGAGGCTTACCAATTAGACATGTGTTGAGTGATTAGTCTAGTGAGCATGGTTGGGCGATGAGGTGAGAGATGTGTTCTCGAGGAGTAAGCAATACGGAATGGTATAGGATAAGTGTGGTGAGATCTTCGTGTGTTCATTTATGCATTTGTTGCGTATGTGTTGGCCTGTTGATTGACTTGGTGTTTACCTGTTGCTCTGTGTAAACCTGGTTGAAAAGATCTGTGTTATCCTATATGATATCTCTGTCGCATGTTTATTTGCTCTTGATTGATTGCTGTGATTAATTGCTTCTACTTGGGTGTTCTTGATCTTAACCCTGGTAAGTACATGAAGCAGGTATGGTATATGTTTCGGATCCAAAACACGAGGTAAAGTCTGTGATACCAATTTTATTGGTTAACTTGATTGTGCAAGTATAAACTGTGTGTTTAACCGCTTGTAGATTTATTGAGAATCAAGGTGGAGATTTGTTGGGTTTTGATACTCAATAAATCTTGGGCTATGATATTATTCAATTTTTAAGTTGGATTATACTTCATAGGCCTCAGCCGATGAGTGAAGTGAAATGTAGACACCACAATCGAATCACGTAATCCACTTGGTCCATTTGAAGCGGTCTAATTAATTAGAGTTACTCATGACCCAACCCAAATATTTGGAAGGCTTTAAAATTGGTAGCCCACTTATCTCCTTTGTTATTGGGCCCTATTATTTGACCTAAAGCTCATATCTATTCCTAACCTATTTAATTAGCTTGTCCATTACTGTTGAAGGTGTGAAAGTGAGCAGCCCTATTTTTGGTAGAAGAGAAAAACAGATTCCTTCCCTTTTGGCTTTGTGTTCTCTTGGTGGTTTCTTGTTCTCTCCTTTGCCTTCGTGACAGAACCATTCTTAGCTGCCATCTCTTTCACCTTTGTCCTTTGTGGGCAGAAATAGTGGAGCAACCATTTGTGTTTAGGAAGGTGTTTCGGTTTTTCGTTCCATTGGTTGATTGATTGAGCCCGGATCTTGGAGCAATTGAAGGAAGTAAACAACGGTTGGTTTGATAAGAGGATGAATGGTAGAAAGGTTCTGCTAATTGTGGACAATTGCCCAGCACACCCAAGGATGATTGAATGCTTGAGAAACGTTGACCTATTTTTCTTGCCTCCTAACATAGCATTAAAGATTCAACCATGTGATACTGGAATTATTGGAGGGATAAAAATTCATTATCGACGTCATTTTTAGCCCTTGTTTGAGCCACATTAAAATTTTCATTCTCATTCTTCTACTAATTTTCAATCACACATTTTTCAATAAAATAATATTTTTCATCACATCAATAATTTTTCCTTCTTTTTCAACCACATATTCTCCATCAATCTACTATTTCAAAATACATTTTTCCAAAATAATGTGGCTCAAACACACCCTTATTCTAACATCTTGGAAGTCTATGAGTTAGGAGAAACAAATCCTGAAAAAATAAACATACTGAATGCTATCATTTTTTTTAATGTGGCTTAGAACATTGATGTGAAGACAACAACAATTGGAAATTGTTTTCGATGCTGTAATATTCGATCAGATGAAGATACTAATGTTGAACCAAGATTTAGTGGAGATGAAGGAATCAATGGATTGCGTGAAGCTATTTCTGGTCTACTCTACAAAAATGTGATGGATTTTGAGCACGCGGTGATGGAATCTCATACTAATGAAGATATTATTCAAAGGGTCTCAATACTAGGGATGACAAAAAAGCTCGCCGGCTCGGACAGCTCGGGCTCGGCTCGAAAAAAGCTCGAGTCGGGCCAGCTCTAGCTCGGTTACACCAAGCCAAGGCTCGGGCCTCATTTTTTTGGTCGAGCATAGCTCGGACCCAAAAAAGCTCGGCTTAAAAAAGCTCGAGCCGAGCCCGACCTTTTTTTTCAGCTCGGCTCATTGACATAGCTACTCAATACACATATTAATGATGATCATGATCGAGATGATAGTTGTGTTTTACCAATTGTGTTTTCAAAAGAAGCATTTCAAGCAGTCGTAATCTTAAATAATTTATTTGTATAGAATGACAAAAAAAATATGTCAAATGTATTATGTGTGTTACGTCTGGCCATCTAGGCTCAAGTCAAAGTGCCACGTAACAAACCACGTGGGCAGAAAAGTCAACGAAAGACCCAATGGTCAAAGTGAAGAAATCATATGAATGGCTGAAACTCTTAAGCTGAAGTACTCCCTAAACGGCTGAAGTGCGCAATCCAAGCATTGTATAAAAGACGGAAGAGCTGAAGCTCTTCACGCTGAGAACCTTCCTCCGAGGCTCTTAATTCACCCCTCTGAGGCTCTTAATTCACCTGAAGCTCATGAAGTTGAAGTTGTTTCTTACAAGATCCTAAGGCAATGTTTAGAAATGATTGATGTAACGTGTCAGTCTATTGTATAGGAAATTTGACTTATTGTCAATGTATTTATTGTATGATAGATAGTAATGTGAAGCCTCGATCAAGGAGATGAGGCCACGTGATTCTGATCCAACAGACACCACGTCGGCCGAACCACTATAAATAGGTCATCCCTGTAACTGAAAAGGGTTAGGGCCTGTTCTCTTTGTCGTTTTCAGGCTATTTTCTATTTTCGATTTTCAAAAACGTCCAAAACGCGTTCTCTTTCCTGTTTTCGAAAACGGGTTTTTGAAAAAAAAAAAAAAAAATTGCACTGAAAACACAAAATGATGTTTTTAACGTTTTGGATGTTTTCTATACAAAACTCGAAAAATTTTGAAAACGTGCAAAACACAATATACTGTTCCAAAATGACTATTTCTTCCCACGCCCAAATCCAATCTCTTCTTCCGTCTTCTCTCTTCTCCAGAAGAGAATAGCCGACGATCTCCTATTCTCTTTAACTGGACGCTGTTGTTGGGCCGGTGCCGGAGTTGGAGTGGGGACTGGGGAGGCGACGCTACTGTGAACAAAGCGTCACGAGCCATTCGTCGCGACCCATGGAAAGTGACGCGGCTATGAACGTTCGTCTCTGTCGCCTCTCTCTTTTTTCTATAGTATTTTTTGTTCGGACGTTTTTTGGTTGTATTAATTTTGGTTGATTTTGGTGGTGGTAGATGGTTGATGATGGTGTTGATTGAGGTCGATTTTGGAAGTGGTTGAAGGTGGTGGTGATGTTGATTTTGGCAATGCAAAGAGGTGGTGGTATTGATTTAGGTCAGGTAGGGTAGTGGTTGAAGATGGCGGAGGTGGTGTTGATTGAGGTCGATTTTAGAAGTGGTTGAAGGTGGTGGTGGTGTTGATTTTGGCAGTGCAAAGAGGTGGTGGTGGTATTGATTTAGGTCGGGTAGGGCAATGGTTGAAGGTGGCGAAGGTGATGTTGATTGAGATCAATTTTGAAAGTGGTTGAAGGTGGTGGTGGTGTTGATTTTGGTAGTGCAAAGAGGTGATGGTGGTGGTATTGATTTTGGCAGTGGTTGAAGGTGGTGGTGGTGTTGATTTTGGCAGTGGTTCATAGTGTTTGTGGCGGTGTTATGGTGGTTTCTTAAAAAAACTATTATACACAAAACATTGGTTTGAGTTTCATAGTAAACGTGTTTTCTAGTTTCATGTTTTCAGAAATAATTTTCCAAAACAACAAACAGAACGCATTTTCAGCAATTTCAAAATAAACACTCAAAATACAAAACACAAAACGAATTCAAAACTCAAAACAGAAAACTGAAACACAAAGAGAACGGCACCTTAGATTCTTGGACTTTAGACTCTTGAACCCTTGATCCTTGATAATAAAAACATTCTTGCAAAATTCTATACATATCATCTAATTATTCTCTATATACATTATTTGATCTTTTATGGGTTTACTTTGGTATTCCATTGATGATTTTGTTAGTGCAATCATTTTCATTCCACCCCGTCAATGATTGAACACTTTTGTCTCACGCCGTGAAGCATCTCCAGCATTCACATTCATCTCGCTTCTTACCGGCACTCAGATCAAAACGCGTCGAAATTTGCTTGAGTTGACGTGAGTGGACCCAACATTTGTTGTCATTTAAACGTCACGTTTTTCGGGGTCAACAGATTGGCGACGTCTATGGAAAGCCATACATTTAAACCACGAGAGATCCATGGTTTTAAATTATTGATACGAGTGTAATTTTGCACTTTTTTTTTAAATTTGTTACTTTTTTTTAGTATTCGTCCTTTTTTAAAAAAATTTCTATCACTTTCAACATATAGGGTGTCTCATGAGATCGATCATTACTACATTCAATACATGATCTCATACATGATTATATCTGATGGTTCATGCATTTCACGTAGACAGTAGGGTTGTTTTAAATTATTGACACGAATGTAATTTGTCACTTTTTGAATTTTTGTCAATTTTTTAAAATTTTGTCATTTTTTGAGTATTTGTTACTTTTTCTAAATTTCTCTCACTTAGCGTTTGTGTTCCTAAAATGAAATTCTATCATATATTTAATTAATAGAAGTAAAATATTATCACAAATTGAAAGCATGTAGAAAAAAAATTCAATCACTCCTAAATCTATTTTTATGTTTTGCTTGGTGTTTCTCCCTGTAATTTTTCCAAATTTTTTGAGTCTGTCTTTTTTTTTTTTTTTTTTTGAATTTGTCAATTTTTTTGAGCATTTTTCACTTTTGTGAATTTCTATCACTTTTTTTTATTTTTCATCACATTTGTTTTTAATTTTTGTCACTTTTTTTGATTTGTGTCACTCGTTAAAAATTTCTATTAATTTTTGAGTGTTTCTCTCTTTTTTATTTTTCTTAGTTTTTCTTTTAAATTTGTGTCACATATATTTTTTTTATTTCTGGCAATTTTTAAGTGTTTGTTCTTTTTTTTTTTTTTTTTGTCACTTTTTTTTGAATTTTTTTTTACTTTTTTTGAATTTCTGCCACTTTCCTAAAGCATGTATTTGTTGTTAGTTCATTTAAATTTTATTTTAATTGTATCTTTTTTCTTTTTGTATGATTAGGATTTAATAATTCCTCAACTATGTTGGTTTAATTTAAAATGTCGCACGAGATGGATTTGTAATAGGACAATACACTCCCTCCATTCATTTTAAATAAGTTGATAATTAAATAAGGGTAAATTAGAAAAAAAAAAATTGGCCAAAATTGTTTTTTCAATAACATTAAATAAGATTTCTTAATTCATGTGAAAAATAAAACTAATCTAAATAAATGGGAAGGAGGAAGTACCATATTTGGCCAAACTTTTAATTTGCTTATAAAAAATTTCTTGAACTAATATTCAGATGTTACTTTTATTTTTTGTTTGTGTTAAATGTGAATTAAGGTTTCACGATAGAGAAATAATTAAGGTTCTTATATGAAGGGACATATTGTATCACTTTTATGTAACGCAACCATTTCTTTCTCTATCAATGGTCCAACATCATGGTTTCAATTTCAACATTTATTGATTTAAATTTAGCATTAATGGAATTCATTTCACCATCATTAATGTAATTCATTTCACCATTAATTGGAGGGTAACTGTAGCCATGGCTTGATGGGAGTTTGGCTCTATATAAAGGGGTTTGGTACCTAAGTTCAAACACAACTGAAAATACATATTATACACCATCAATTTAGAGCATTGAGAGCCATTACCTGAAAAAAGGAAGAGTTTCTGGAACAACACCAATGGCTGGAGGTATGAACTCGATCCGTGAAATTTTTCAGTTTTTTCAATCCAATTGTTTCCGCGTAATTGTTTTGGATAGATTTTTAGTCTAACATTTGATATCAGAGCCACCATATTACCTATGCCTTAGTGTTTCATCAGCAATCAGAAACTTGTCTTCTTTGGTCAAATTTTCTTTTTGAAAATAAATTTAAGATTTCTCTATAAAATCATATTTATAGCTTCTGTATGGTTTTGAACTTAAGATTTACATTTGGTGTTGAATTTGAAGATGTCGAAAATGAAATCGACCTGACTTGAGGAAGAAGACGACTGTTTTCTTTCTACAGTTTACGAATGATGAGTTGTTCATTGGGCCATAATATTGTTCTATTTGGAAATAAAATACAATTGCTTACTAGGCCATTTGAAAATAATAGACAATCATTTATTTGGCCAAAGTTTTGCGGAATTAATTCTTGAACACATACAATTGTTTATTAGGCCAACTTTAACAAGAATTCAATTATTAGGCACAGTTTGTTGTATTATGAGCCAATTTTGTAGAAATTATTCTTGAGGAAATTACACCTAGACCTGTAATTAGATTTCCAATTTCACAAATCAAACAACAAGTTTAAAACTTCAAAAATCAGGTTTTAATTAATATTTTAAAAACATTTTTTATTTTTAATTTTATATCTATATACAATAAAATCATTTTAGCCCAACCAAACCCTAAAATCATTTCAACCAATCTCCTCTCCACTCTCATCTCCCGCCTCTCCCAACGCTGCCGCCTCTTCCCGCCTCCCTTTTTCTCCCCTCCCTGTATCTGTTCTCCCTGCCGTCTCCTCTCCTCCCGCCTCTGTATTCTCTCCTGCCGTCTGTCACCATTTTCTCTCTTTTCCCTCTCCGGCGACGACCGTTCTACTGTGGATTCGAGGAGTGTTGCTTCTCCTCGCAATCGATCCCCTACAGGTGGAGATTCGTGATCCTGGGAAGAAAATCCGTGTCTGGTTGGACACGTTCGACACGGCAGAGGCGGCGGTTATGTCAGATTTTGGTGATGGATCAGGAGCAGCGGCACAGTGAAGGTGGTGGTGGGACGGTTTGGTATAGTGGTGGAGGTGGTTGGGTGAGTTTTGTTGGGTGTGCAGTTTGGGTGTGTGTTTGTGGGTGCATGGTTAGGTGTCCGATACGTGAGGTGGCGGTACGATTGTGGTGTGCTGTGGTCGTGTTGGCGGTGGTGGTCATGGCAAAGTGGTGGTCACAAATGATTCAGGGGTGGTCACAAATTGATTAGGTTGTTTATGACCAAGAATTTGGTTAGTTTGTGATCAGTAAACAATATGTGACCAATGAATTAGAAAAACGGTGGTGGTTTTGGAGGTGGTGGTCATGGCGAAGTGGCGGTCACAAATGATTAGGTTGTCTGCGACCAAGAATTTGGTTAGTTTGTAACCTGTAAACAATATGTGACCAATGAGTTAGATAAACGGTGACCAATAAATGCTTTGTGACCTAGAAATTATTAATTTGTGACCAATAATTTGATAAATTGTGACCTAAAATATAATATATGTTCAGTTAATGGGATGTTTGTGACCGAAAATAAGTATTATGACTTACAAATTTTGTGATTTGTGATCGATGAAAAAATGGCGACTTTTAAATTTTTAAGTTGTGACCGATGAACAAATTGTGACATATGAAATTTTTGAATTGTGACCTAAAAAATTTCGAATTGTGACTAAATTGTATAGATCTGTGATCTTAACATATTCGTCGGAATCGGAAAAGTCGCTAGAACGGTCGTCGGAGAAGAGTGGTGACAGGAAAGGTCGCCGGAATATTCTCGGAGTTGTAGGGGTGGTGGAGGGGGGCTGGGTTAATTATTTTATAGTAGAATTAAATATTAATAATAAATTAATTTAATAATTATTATTTCATAATTAAAAATTTAAAACAAACTTGAATTTTGAAATTTGAAACATGTTTTGGTATTTTTGAAATGGGTAAAAGTAAAACCATGATTTATGTATTCTTCCCATTATTCTTGGGCACATCCAGTTCAATTGAGCCGATTTTATAGAATTAATTTAGTGGGCCAATTTTATAGATTTTAATTATTGGGAATGCATATGTTAATTATTTATGTTTAAAATAATATGAGCAATTTTATGATGAATTAAATTATGTAAAGTCACAAATATACTCATATTTAGTTTGCATGAGTTAATTATGTTTTAAATTAATACATGCAATTTTTAGATGAGTTAAAATTTTATGTAATTTATAAAGCTTTTGAGAATTTTTTGCATAATCATAACATGTTGGTTAATAATACGCAATTAGACTTATTCCCATATTGAATTAATCGTTTATGCATAAAATACTTAATGCCGGAGTGATCTATATAGTTTTATTTATTTAAGGATTAGCCACATCATCTTTAATTAAATAAACTATATATTAAGATCGTGATCACATAAAGAATAAAAAATATTAAATTGTAATTAATTATACTTAATATAATAATTTTTTCCCCCACAAGAACTTTTATTATATTTGTATAATTAATTAGAATAAAATATCAAATTACCTCATAATTTGCCCACGGGAATTATAAATAAGTATATAATTTGATAGTTTTATTATAAAGTTTGCTTTAGAATAGAATATCAAATTGCTTTCATAATTAACTTAAATATGAATTAAGTGCATAATTTGATAATTATATCATAAAGAATAATTGAATATGCTTGAATTAAAAATTTAGCCCACAGGCAATTTTTATGTCATTGTATTCAATTTCAGCATGATTTACATTGGTAAAACATGCAATCTATTCAATTAAACCACCTAAAATCACCGATACTAGCACTGTAGCAGACATTGCGCTTTATGAAAAATTGAAGCGATCTAATCTTCTCAGCGTGATGTTCATAAAATTTTTGCTGGTATACGTGGTTCCGTTGTTCGGTATGACAAGGTCTAAGACTTGATAAAAGCCATTGATGATCAATTCGTCACTTCAGATAAGGCATTAGCAAGCACTCTAATAATGAAATTCTCATCCTTAAAGCTTACCAGTGTGAAAGGTGTGCGTGAGCATATCATGCAGATGAGAGACATTACGACTCAACTTAAGAAACTTGAGGTTGAGATGTCTGAGTCCTTCATTGTGCACTACATGTTGAATACTCTTCCATAACAATATAGACCGTTCAAAATTCGTACAACACACATTATATATTTGTATAATTAATTAGAATAAAATATCAAATTACCTCAAAAAAAGAAAGGACACATGAGGAAAGATTGCGCCAAATTCAAAAAATGGCTTGACGATAAAGGTAATCCAACCTCATTTATTTGTTATGAATCTAATATAGTTAATGTAAATATTAACACCTGGTGGATTGACTCTGGATCTACAATCAATATTGTAAACTTCTTATTGGGTATGCAAAACCTAAGGAAGTCAGTGGGAAGTGAGCAAAATATCTTATCCGAAAACAAGATGGGCTCACATGTGGAGGCTATAAGAATATGCATTTTAACTTTGTGTAGTGGCTTTGTTCTGAAATTAGATAGGACATTTTATGTTCCAAGTTTTTCATGAAACTTGATATCGATTTCCAGACTTGTACCCTTGAGATATTCCTTTGATTTTTCGAACACGTCATTTAGTTTATTATATAATTCTGATTGCGTTGGAAATGGTATTTTGTATGATGGTCTTTATTGTATTAATTTACAAAACAATATCACTTATAATTCAATGCATGTTTACAATGGCAATAAACTGTGTAATATTAATGAAGACTCCTCTATGTTGTGGCACCGAAGATTAGGACATATATCTATGGAAAGAATTAAAAAATTAGTAAAAGATGGGATACTTAATACTCTAGATTTCACTGATTTTAATAAATGTGGACTGCATTAAGGAAAAATAGACTAACAAGTCCGAGAAAGGTGCCCATAGAAGTTCAGACATATTAGAAATCATACATACTGATATATGTAGTCTAGACATGGACTCACGTTGTCAAAAATATTCCATCACCTTTATTGATGTTTACTCTTGATATGTGTATCTCTACTTGCTTCATAATTAGAGAGAAGCATTGGATGCCTTTAAAACCTTTAAGACTGAAGTAGAGAAATAATGTGAGAAGCAAATTAAGATCGTAAGATCAAATAGAGGTGGAGAATATTATGGTAGATACACAGAGGATGGACAAGCACCTAGTCCATTTGCTAAGTTTCTTCAAGAACATGGGATAGTTGTCCAATACACCCTACCTGGTTTACCAGACCAGAATGGTGTGGCTGAAAGAAGAAATGGAACATTATTGGACATAGTGTGGAGTATGCTTAGTAGCTCCAATCTTCCTAAATCCTTGTGGACTGAAGCGCTTAAGACGGCTGTGTTTATATTAAATCGAGTTCCAACTAAGGTTGTCTCAAAGACGCCATTTAAATTATTGAAATGTTGAAAACCAAGTTTACGACATATGTGCGTTTAGGGATGCCCATCTGAAGTGAAGATCTATAATCCACAAGAGAAGAAGTTAGACCCAAGGACCATTAGTGGGTATTTCATTGGATACGCTAAAATGTCTAAAGGATACAGATTTTAAAGTCCATCTTACAGCACTAGGATTGTAGAATCAAGAAACTCTGGGTTTCTTGAGAATGAATTGATAAGGCACCCTCTAGTACAAACATGTGTTGAACAACCAATCATTAAAATTCCACAAGCTACTGACAATGTTCAAGTAGATCATGTAATTCAGGAATTACCAGAACCTCCTGAACGAACAGTTGAACCACAAGCTTCTAGGGAAGATGTTGATACAACATTAAGAAGATCTATTAGAATAAAAAGGTCAGCAATTACTAGTGATTATGAAGTGTACATACAAGAACTTGGCCATAATATTGGAGCAAAAAATGATCCCAAGTCATTTTCACAAGCCATGATTGCAAAGAATTAGAATTATGGTACAATGCCATGAAGGAAGAGATAAGTTCCATGAAGAGTAAAGAAGTCTGGGATCTTGTTGAGTTACCTTGTGGAGCCAAAGATATTGGCTGTAAATGGATCTTTAAGATTAAGAAAGACTCGCTAGGCAACATTGAGAGATACAAGGCAAGACTTGTGGCTATTGGATTCACTCAAAAGGAGGGAATCAATTACACGAAAACCTTTTCTCCAGTATCTAAAAAAGAATCTCTACGTATTATTTTGGCATAGTAACCCAATTTGACCTTGAATTACAACAAATGAATGTGGAAACGGCATTTCTCAATGGAGATTTAGAGGAAGATATTTATATAAAACAACCTATAGGATTCTCCTATAATGATGGTGAGCACTTGGTCTGTAACTTTAATAAATCTATATATGGTCTAAAATAAGCATCCCGTTAATGGTATTTTAAATTCCATGGTGTAATTTCTTCATTTGAATTTGTTGAAAATTTCATGGATCAATGTATATATCAAAAGGTTAGTGGGAGTAAGATTTTTTTTCTTGTTTTATATGCATATGACATTTTATTTGCAACCAATGATAAGGGTTTGTTGCATGAGGTGAAAAAGTTCCTTTCTAAACATTTTGATATGAAGGATATGGGTGAGGCATCTATGTTATTGAAATTAAGATTCATAGAGACAGATTAAGAGGTATTTTAGGTTTGTCTTAGGAAACCTATATCAACAAAATTTTAGAGAGATTCCGGATTAAGGATTGTTCACCAAGTGTAGCTCAAATTGTGAAGGGTGATAGGTTCACTTTGAATCAATACCCAAAAAATGATTTAGAAAGGGAAAATGAAGAACATTCCATATGCTTCCGCTATCGGAAGCCTAATGTATGCTCAAGTCTGCATAAGGCCTGGCATTGCATTTGCTATAGGAATTTTAGGATGATATCAAAGTAATCCAGGTATGGACCATTGGAGAGAAACAAAGAAAGTAATGAGGTACCTTCAAAGAACCAAAAATTACATGCTTATGTATAAACGAACGGATAATCTGGAAGTGATTGGATACTTAAATTCAGACTTTGCCGGCTGTGTTGATTCACGAAAATCAACATCAAGGTATATTTTATGAAACTGGTAGGGGTGTATCATAAAGGAGTGCCAAGAAAACCTTGACTTCTACTTCCACTACGGAAGTCGAGTTCATTTCCTATTTTGAGGCTTCTTCGCATGGTGTATGGATTAAGAGTTTTATATCTGGGCTTAGAGTTATGGATTCCATTTCTAGGCCATTGAGAATTTACTAAGACAATTCTACTGCCGTCTTTATAGCTAAGAACAACAAAAGTGGTATTCGAAGTAAACATATCGACATTAAGTATTTAGACATAAGGGAACATATTAAAGAAAAGAAAGTGGTCATTGAACACGTAAGCACCGAGTTGATGATCGCTGATCATTTGACTAAAGACATGCCACCATTGAAATTCAATGATCATATAGAGAAAATTGGAATTGGCTCTATTATGTAATGGTATATACAATTTTTGTCTGAAACTCTTATTTATTATGATATTTTCTCATATTCATGCGTGCATAATTTATTTGAGAAAATATATCTTTGTAAGACCAAGAATAAGACATAGGGTTTTTTTCAATAAGTATTGTTATCGCATAAAGAACTCTTGAGGAACTAAATACATTGTAATACATGGAAGATAATACTCGTTATTAGAGGACTCATCGCCATGAATCATGTGTTTATTTTTTAAGGCAATCGATGGGAATAAGTTGAAACATTAGGTTGAATATATGGACCAAGTGAGAGAATGTAACACAACCGTTTCTTTCTCTATTAATGGTCCAACATCATGGTTTCAGTTTCAACATTTATTGATTTCAATTAAGCATTAATGGAATTCATTTCACCAGTATTAATGGAATTCATTTCATCATCAATTGGAGGGTAATTGTAGCCATGACTTGATGGGAGTTTTGCTCTATATAAAGGGGTTTGGTCCCTAAACTCAAACACAACTAAAAATACATATTATACATCATCAATTTAGAGTGTTGAGAGCTTGGAAGTGCCATTACCTAGAACAAAAGGCAGAGCTTCTGCAACAACACTAATGGTTGGAGGTATGAACTCAATCCGTGAAATATTTCAATTTTTTCGATCCAATTGTTTTCGCATAATTGTTTTAGATCGATTTTTAGTCTAACATTTTAAATTAAAAATTAAAACATTTTTTTTTTAATTTGAAAAATTCCAAAGATCAACATATAGAATCCGACCCGATCCATCCCCCTATGTGTATTGATTAATCATTTTTATGTAGATTGATTAGTGATTTCATGTTATATTTAATGATTTCTAATTATACAATACATGCAAAGTAAATATCATGTAATATATTTTAGGGACATTTGCAGCAAAAGTCTCAAACCTTTGAAACATTTAGCAGACTTTCTTCAAACATTTGATTTGTTGCAGCCATCACCCCTAACATTTCTAAATTTTGTAGGTGAAACCCTTTTGGACAGTTTCCATACACAATTTCGTTAGTTGACCAAAAATTTAACTTCAACCACACTTTTAATATTTTAAAAAATGGCAAAAGAGTAATTTTATATTTATCACATTAAATAATTAAATAAAAAATACACACACACTCACACAATTGTCTCATTCCTCTCAACCCTCACTCACCCTCACTTCAAATCCAAAATCCACATTGACATAGTTCAAAATCAAGAAAATATTAAGAGGAAAATATTGAGCTTGTTTGGTAGGGATTTTTGGGGGAAGAATTGATTTTTGAATAGTGATATGATGGGAAATGTGTGGTTGAAAAAGAGGAAAAAATTATTGATGTGATGGAAAATATTATTTTATTGAAGAATGGGTGGTTGAAAATGAAAATTGATTTGAGAATCAATTCTCAAATAAAAAACAAACACCCCTAACAACAATTTTTCATGTGTAGCAATGGTTTAGGTTTCTTTTAATTGGATCCAATCAAGGAACTAGAGATTGAACCAGTAGTTCAAGGGCTGTTGGAGGATCCATCGTGGCTTGAAGTGTCAGATTTTTTGAAAGATAAAAATCTCCCCTAAGACAACATTTTTATCCTTCCTTTTTTCCTAAAAAGAAACCTAAATCATTATTCAAAGATAAATCCTCTGTTGCCGCCACTCCTATCTCCACACCCACCACCAGCAGGAAAAACGAAAAAAAAAAAAAAAAAGATTCAAAATACATAGAAACTCAAAATTTAAGTAGGTCCAATTCATGATTATTGGGTTCTTCTTCTTCCAAATCAAAGAAATCCGAGGAGGCGACACAAGTCCTATGCCAATGTCGGTTTCTACACTAGTGGCATCGTCTATGGGTTTAAAAAAGATAAAGACCTGATCGGTGTGTTTTTCTATTTCTTATTTTTAATTTAATTATTTAATATGATAAATGGAAAGTTACTCTTTTGTCCCTTTTTAAAATATTAAAAATGTGGTCGTAGTTAAATTTTTGGTCAACTAACATAATTATGGATGGAAACTATCTAAAAAGTTTCACCTACAATATTTGGAAAGGTTATGGGTGATAGCTTCAACAAATCAAATGTTTGGAAAAAGTCTATTAATGTTTCTAGAGTTGGACGTGGTTCGATTCGATTCGATTCGATTCAATTCTAAAGAGAACTGAACCAAACCTGAATTTTCGAGTATTTAGTCAATGGAACCGTCGGGTCCAAATTTAATTATGGAACCGTTTGGGTTCGATTTCATTCGATTCAATTTGGCTCCATTCCGTACAATAATTAAATTTTTTTTAAAATTAAAACAACGCTACATTAATTCGATTATGAGATGTTCAATCTTAATTCGATTATGAGATGTCAAATCTCGTGAGATCTTTTGCACCTCTCTTTATTGAGTTCTCCATAAATTTAATTGTTAAAATCAAAGGAAGAGAAAGATGGTGAGGTCACAATAATTGAATGGCAGAAACGACACTACAATAGAATAAGAGATCTGGGTAAGACTTTGATCAATTTGATTAAGTTGTGCTTGGCTGTAAATTAGAAATAATAAAATCATATTTTGAATTTGGACTAAATTAATTAGTTGGCAAATTTATTTCTAAAAAATAAAATATTTTGATTTATTTAAGATAAAAAAAAATTACAAAAATTAAATAGATTCGGTTCTTATTTGGTTCTTCGATTCTTGGTCTAGAACCGAGAACCAAACCGAACTGAATACGTCGGTTCTCTATTCAGATACTCGTTCGAGTATTTTACTTAAGAAGAACCGCTTAGTTCTATTTGATTCGGGTCCGATTCGATTCGGGAGTTTTGTCTAACTCTAAATGTTTCGAAGGTTTGGAACTTTTGTGTAGCAACCCAAATTTTAAAATGCAAATTTTGTAACTTAAGTTGTGTCGCTACGACATTTCTGTCAAATTTTAGAATTTATTTTACGTCTGTCGAGTTTTCTAGCAAAACATTTAATATAAGAAATTCAAAACGATTTTTAATCTTAAAAATTCAATATTTCTTTATCGGGTCGAATTTTACACCCAACATCTATTTTAAATTATTCTTGATCCAATATCCCTCTTTGGCTTTAAGTCCATTATCAGACCAAATCAGTTGTCCAAATTCTGGAGCATAGGGTTGTAGGGCTCAACGGTGTTAAAACCTAAAACCAGCCATCTCCAAAAATTTCACTCTCATGGCTGAAACTTCACAAGGAATCTGGGCATTTCAACTAGGTAAATCTCTCAACGTTGGAACAATTATTTTTCTTTGATTTTATCATCATCATCGTCTAACCCATTGACACACTGCACTAGTTTTTCCAATTTCTAGCTGAACTCTCGAACCAGAAAATCATTCTCGGCTAATCTGTACAGGTAACTCCTTCAAAATTAATCTTCAATTTTCGTTGGAATTACATAATCTCTTTTCCTTCTCAGTCTATTAATAAATGGGAAAAAAATGAAATGAAGAAAAACGAAATTTCTGAGTTTAATGCCGTGAGTCGAGTTTTGAAGTGACCGGCAACTCCAATCTTTGCTCTCCACATCTTGCTCTTCTTGTGACCGAAATTTTGGGTGCAGAGTAGAACACTCGAAAGCCCCAAGTTACCCGCAACTTTTCTTGCCAAACAAATCGAAGCCCAACCTCTATTTCTCCCTCTCTCGCCTGGAACACTATCGCACAAGCCACCATTACCCTTGGACTTCCTCCTCTGGCCTCAATTTTGGTTAGAAATCCTCAAAATATAAAACCAAATTTGGAAGTCCTCTTGATTTCGAAACCAGCCATCTCTCTCTACGTGAAAATGGGTTTGAGAATGGGGGGTTGGTATTAAATATTGAAAATTCATTTTTTAAATCCTAAAGTTTGGCGAAAAATGTAAGTTAGTCCCCTATTTAATTTTAACTCCTTCACCATCCCTAAAGTTTAAGTATTCTTCAAATTAAATATAAAATACTTTCTAATTTTATCATATTGGCCCTAAACATTCTGATTTTGATAATTAGACAGTAAAGATTTAAAGAATTATCAAATTACTCATTTCTTTACTTTCAAAAGTTCAAACAAGTCCCTAAAAATTTTAAAGTATTAATTAGGACTTAGTATCCTAAATTATAGTAATTTTGCTCTTGCTAGACGAGGTTGCGGAAAAAGTTTGAAGCATGGTAACATCACATTCGTTCAATTTTAAGAAAATTTCCAAAACTTTGAGGTGTGGTTTACATTTAAGCAATTGTGGTTATTTTGTCCTTGTTAATTCTTGATGTGTGATTTTAATTGTGATATAATGCTTATACATATGAAATGGTTGTCCGGGACCATAAATAGGTCCAATATCCAAAGTGGGTCCTTGGGGTTGTCCCATGGTGCAAAATTTGTTAAGTGCTAATAACATGTTATTAGGGACTGTAAATAGGTTCGGGATCGTAATTGGGTCCTTGGGGATGACCCACAGTACATATTTCTATAGTATGTTGTATTGGTGTTAATTCATAATTTGATTTCATGTTTAGATTTAACTTGGACTCATTGCTATTTTCTCCACTGAGTATAATTCGTTATGCTCACCTCAATATTTTTCCACCCTTTCAGGTTAAGGAGCTCAGTAAGGCAAGGCAATGAGCGGGGCAATCTTGATTAAATGATAGACTATTTAATTTATAAATTTTTGAAACAAGTATGTTAATAGTTGGTTTCCATTTTGTCAATTTAATCTCAAATTTTAGTATTTTGCAAATTTTGGCACTTTGCGTATCATATTTGGTATTGGCACTTGGATGTGAGTAAATTATTCAAAGGACATTTCCGCATTTTGTTCTAATTTGCTATAGTTTTAAAAAAAGAACATATATACATATTTACGCATTTTGGCGTTTATTGAGAATACTTATTTACATGATATTTCGACTTAAGTGGCGCCTTGAGTTAATAGAATTTGGGGCATTACATTTTGCTACAATTATTCCTATATTTTAGTCTTGACTTTAAATTATCATGATGAGCAATGCTATTGTGACATAAAGATGGCAATTTTCCCCGCCCCGCCCCATCCCCGCGGGGCCCCGCCTTGTTTTGGACATTTTTTGTTTCAAGTGCTTGATTTGAATATTGATATAGTTAGTTTGAACATTATTTGCTTTGAATTTTAAAATTTTGAATTTGTATTTTAAATTTAAAAAAAAAACAAATAGGGCAAGAAATGGGGCAAGTCCTCTCCCCGTACCCCCCACCTTGCCCCGTCTAAGGCGGGGTGGAGCGCGGGGTGGGGTGGGGAGGGGAGGGGAGGGGGAGTGGCGTGGTGGGGCGGGTGGGGTGAGGGTGCCCCACCCCGAACCCGCCTCATTGCCATCACTACTGTGACACTCCAAGGGGGCGTATCCCGAGAGTGTGGCCCCATCACAGTAGCTTTTTTGTATTATGATTAGTTGGGTTAGTCAACAATTCAACCCAGTAAAGAAATTAATTACGCTGAAAGATAAATTTTAATGCTAATGTTATTGGTTATTGTTTAAATTGTGAAAATCATACACAATAATGCGTGCGAAAGTTTTTGTGAGGGGGCAGTCACCGGACAGTAAAACCTCGATAAATGAATGTTCGATAAAATAATAATCTAGCTTAAATAATAAAAAATTTCAATCCCAACTTGGACCAATGTACTAAATTAATAATCTCGTTAAATGTATAAGATAATAATTTTTTTTAAGATCCTTCAAGTCCAACGAATATATAAAATAATAAATGTTTAAATTCATAAAAGCCCATACTAATACAAATTAACAAACTTAATTGACGATATTTTCTTCAATTCATCTCTTTTTCAAAGTATGCATCTAAAGTCTTTTACTTTTCCTTTGTATCCAAACCAAACTCAACTTCCTTCATAATTTTTGCAAATTTGGTGTATTTTTTCATTTTGTACAAATTAATTATTTAAGGTTACAATTGCTTAAATTGCCTCTTTTGAAAAATGTAGTTATAAAAACATTATTACCATCTGGATCATAATAATATATGTGTATTGAGTACCCCTTGAATAATATTTTCATTATTAAGAGATTTCATCATCGCGTTTGTAGCGACCAAGAATTTTAAATTATATAAAATTATTTTTTCTCGAAAAAGGTGTCGCTCAATTTTAAACCCTAACGTTGAAATGATAAGATGCTCGTCTAGCCGTTATAAAACGAATTTAAATTTATTTCGAATCGTATCCATTTCCGAACGTTTTAAACAAATTTAAAACTATTTCTAGTCGAGCCCAATCTCAAAAAATTCTAAAGTATCAATTTCCTATCATTTTTGTTTTAAATCCAAATTTTACATAACTTTAAGTATGGAATCTTATTATTTAGAGTCCAATTATGTTAAGTCCATGATCTTGTTTATTCTAGCCCATTTCCCTTAGGCCCAATTAGGAAATCCTTACAGCCCAATTTTCTGGCCCATTTAGGCTCCTAGGTTTTTGTGCCCTAATGATTACTATTCAAATATCATCATCATTCTCCCTCTCCTCACACTCACACAGCAGCCATTTTTGATAAGTTTCTCTCCTCCCTCAAATTTTGGAGACCAATGTTGATGCTAGAACATCAATTTCTAGCATCAACACCACAATCTCCTCACCACCACAACACCTCCACTGCCTAACACCTCCACCTCACTCTCGAGACCACCCCAACCCACCAACACCATCAATTTCCTCACCAACACCATAGCCAACACACGACCACTATCCCAGCAGAACACCCAACTCCAACTCCACCAACTCGACTGCAAGCCGCAAGCTGCAGGCACCCAAAACCACCACCATTTCACACGCCACCACCAGCTACCGCCTACGACACACACCAAACAGCCACCATTTTGACCCTCAAAATCGGCACCTAAGCAACCACAAATCAACTTCAAACTGCCACATTTCACTCCCAAACGATAGCCACCCTTCCACCAACAGCCACACAAAACCAAGAAATAGCATAATCCATAACTTACCTCACTTTCCTCAACCCATTTCTCAAGCTTGAGCCACCAAGGAAACCAAAAGAAAATCGAGCCCCATTTCCCGGTTTCGAACCATTTCGCCCAAATGAAACCCCCCCCCATTTACCCCGTGTACCGACGCCACCACAATGGTGGCGCCGTCACCGACCGGAGGGTCGGTGGTGGGAATCGGAGGAGGGGGGCTGTCCCTTTTCCCCTCCTCCTGTCGCCTCTCTCTCTCTCTCTCTCTCTCTCTCATGTAAATGAGAGAGAGAGAAAGGAAAATGGTGATTTTTAATTATTTTGATTTTTGAAAATTACCTTTAAGCCCCCAAGTTTTAAATTGATTTATTTCAATTCCAAGGTTTTAAGTGTTTTAATTTCAGTCCTTAAACTTTTATTTTCAGTTTCAGTAATTAGTAAATCAGCCCCTAAAGCTTCTGCTTTCAGCAGTTAGCCCATTATTTTAGAAAATTCTAATTTCAGTCCTTAACTTTTATTTTCAGTTTTAATAGATTTTTAATTAAGTCCCTGATTTTCAAAAGTTCGATTTCAGCCCTTAAACTTTTATTTTCAGTTTTAATAAACTTCCAATTTAGTCCCTAAACTTTATTTTATCACTTTAAAACTTTAAAATTTCGAAATACTAATTCAAACCTTATTTTCTATTTTAGCTAGACGAAACGTACGAACAATTAGGAGATCGATGTTTCCTGCCACTCCACTTTTCACGCAACTCAAGATATTTGGGGTAGTCTCGCCACCATTAATTAGTTTAAATTATAATTGCATGTATTATGTGAATTTACGTGATTTATATGCTTTGATGCATGAGATGAAAATATGTCATATGAGATATATGATGTTGTTATGCTTGCCATAATTAAAATGCACGAGACGAGACTACCCACACCCTATGATTTTAAAGAGCCTATGATTTTCAAGAAAATGAGCCAAAGATGATGATGATGTCACTGTATATTTTGCATGATTATGTGTTCAATTATTTTGTAAATTAATTATCGGCGATGAGTCTACTGAGTATTTCTTTGAAATTCTCATTCCGTTATTTTAACAATATTTGCAGATTTCGGAGACGATCGAGTATGATGGGCAGTGGTGGCATAAGTTAATAGTTGAAGTTATTTACCTTTGAAATTTACGTATTATGAACTTATTTAGTTGTTCCCGTTATTTCAAACTTGAGTTCTAAAGTTTAAACGATTTTCCTTAAGTTAATTAAATGAATTTTGTTGCCGTCGAGGTTTACTATTACGAATGTGATGTTTTATTTTAAAAGTTAGTTATTTACGCAAAAAAACTTTTTAGTTAATTCAGTTACAAAAGACGATGACGTAGCAATCCGGGTTCACGGAACTCGGGGCATTATAGTGTTATTTCACTAGAATAGTTTAAAAGGTACTCGACGTCCATCACATTTCTATAGCGTGGACCAAAAATAGTTTCACACAATCGATTAATTTATTCATCTTCACTAACTTCTGGTTCAACATTAATATCTTTATTGGATTGAATCTTGTAGATTTTTTAACTAATTACAATTGACATGTCATACTAGAAAAAATGTGTGAAATTTGGAATTATTGAGGGTCTTAAATTAAAACAAATTATTGTAGAATTTTTATTCAATGTGTACATGAAATAACTTGAACGATTGATATGTCAAGATATTAAATTTTGAAGTCATGGACATTAATGTTTCCTCTTTAATATATGTATGTGTGTGCTTACATGTATTATAGGAAAATATAATACAAATTGTAAAAGTATAAAATAGTCTATTAAATTAATAAATGTTTTTTTATCGATAAATTAATATTTTTTTCCGTCCCAACATTATTATTTTATAGAAGTTTTGCCGAAATGCATAAAATGACTTTTAAATCAATTAGTATGAGCCTATGAGGAGGTTGAATTGGTGGGTGAGTAGCTCTGTCAATATTGATCGTAACTAATGCAACGTTTGATTGATTATATTATTTTTAAGAGGAAATTACACTAAATGTCAATTTTTGGCTTTACATTTTCAGTTAAAAGTGTTTGCAAAATTGTCATTTTTAGACATTTTTGCCCCTCTAGAGAATTTAAATATCCTACACATCCTAGAGTTGACAAAATAAAAAGATACAAAAAGTGGGAAAAAATCCAACAATCAATCACTTCACAATGGTACTTAAAAATATACCTTCCATTAACCCAAACCACATATCATTATTACAAAATCTCATTCAATCCTTAGAATCCTCATTTCTTCAACTTCATCAACCGATTCATCCCTAGATTGAATTGAAATTGCAATTCCCACGTATCTTAAATCTTCTCTCATCATTTCTCTACGAAGCCCGAATGATTGCATGGAGGTTGATTTTTTTCTTGCTAGTTTAGTAATTTATATTTGGTAATTTCTCAAGTCGAATATGTTATTAACATTTTTCAAGGTTAGGCATGGGTATTGGATCTTCTCTATTCCCTTAATCTATCGTGAATTCTTGACTTTTTTTTATTAAGGATTGTTCAAGTTAGTGACAAAAATATTTATGCTGCAAAATTTTATTAATCCTTTACTTCTAGTTTGATTTTGATAATGACTTGGTTTTATGGTTTTTGCTATGGATTTCGATTTTCTTGTTTCTTCTTCACCTTTGTGCTCTCCTCAATAATGATACAAAATGCAAATAATGAATACGATCATTTTCAGATATTTTTGCTATGAATTTGGCTTGTCTTGGGTAATGAGGACGAAGTTTGTAACTAATGGAATAGATCTGGAATCATGTATCAAATAGACCCTTAATCGAATGTGTAAAAATGAAATCTTAATCTGTATGATTAAGTCATGCATGTGTGCTATGTAGAAGTAATTTCCCAACAGTTAACTTCAATAGAGAAATGTCATCGTCATGAACTATTAGTTTCCGATAGTTCACCACAGTAATTCTCGGCAGATGGGAGAATCTTGACAGATGAACTGTCGAGACCCGAAAGTTCTTCTCAGTTTTTCTCGACACATGACAATTCCACATGTTGAACGTTGGTTTATTCGAGCGTATTATGTGCATTTCGCATTAACATGTACGAAATATTGTGCACCACAATTTTTCATTTGTTTTCGTGGAATTGTAATATATTGTTTCATTGTTCTGATTTTCGTACTATTGTTGATATTCCTTTTATTTTCTTATATGATGTTCGTATTATTTCGTTAAATTGTGTTTCGTAATTTGTTGTTGTATTTTGGCATCAACATGTACCACATATCACGATCTGACATTTTTTTCATTTTCTTACTGTTGCTTACAAAAGAGATGGATTTCAAATTCCTGGTTCCGAAAAATGCACAGTTGCGGGCCCGTATTTTCGGCGAAGCAACCTGAAGTACGTAAAAAGAGTCATGGACCATTTGGATGAGCAGCAGTGCCAGACTTCCACAATTCATGCATTGGATTCCTTGCCGAGGTTCCAGACATCCAATTCAATATGTATTAAAATTAATAATTCAATACAGTTGAATATCTCCAATTAGGTCTTCACACGGATAAACTTTGTTGGAAAACATTCATCTATAACTGTCCCGTTAGTTGCTTAAATTTCACGTACTGTAAACTTGGGAATTATATGGTTATGTATAAATGACTAAGTGTCAAGTTCTTTTGTATTCACTTTTGTCAATGATGATTTTGGTAACAGTCTTTACCAAAGAGTTAGCAGCAACATGTCCCTTATGCCTCATATGAGTAGTTAGAGTTTGTAGTCTGTGCCAACTATCGAGAACGATAGAAACAATCTGTTGGTAACGACAGATGAACTGTCGGGTTGTCATGCAGTATTATGTCAATGAATCAGTATTTTAGTTGTGAATGTAAACATGTCTACTACTATCTGCAAACAATAATGAATTTTGAATGATAATGTAAGTTGGAAATAATAATGCAAGTTCAAAACGATAATATGCGAACATAACGATCAATAACGTCTGCAAATGATAATAAAAAGAAAATGATAACATAACTTCAGATTGTACAACGTCATTGGAAAACATTTAACGTACTACTTCAACAACTTCCGGATATAGAGCCTGTTTACATCGGTTGTGTTACAGTGAGGTGCGAACATGTTGTCCGATTATGACCAAATCTACCTCAACAAATGCATTTCTTAGTCATGTGGTAGACTCATATCTGGATCGCTTACGTCATATGGGTGGTCTACTCAAGTTCGGGACTTTAAACTTCAATTTAATTTGAGTGCAAGGATAAAAAATACCAAGTTTGTCCTCCAATCGTAGCACAAGTCCGGTTAGGGTAATACTTGTCGGCACTAAAATGGAAGTGATTTTGTCCTCTCTCCACTTCCATTCGTCATCTACGTGAACAAACTGTCCCCCATACGACACGATGAATCTCAAATGATTACTCATACCTAAAACATTGGGATTGCAACGGTATGAATTCCGTACATAGGTATGTATACATTTAATAATATGAATGAGGAACGTTCAAATATTGAAATCCATGGGGTAACAGAATGTGAAATCAAGGATGTGTCAACATTTTTCAAGTGTCGAATTCGATAGTTAAATTGTTTATCCCGACAGTTGATTATGCCCAAAGAATAACGCGATAGTTGTAGCACAACTTTGGGGTGTCGTATCCATGGAGAGATGGAAGAATATTTAAAGGATCAAAAATGTTGAATTGTTCTCTCAAATGTGTAATAAAATTTAATGTTGAAAGGTGAAATTAAAATCAATAATTCGAAGTATTGAAGCGTCGGAATTCCTTCAATTGGATTGAATCAATCATATCAATTATTCATTTTTGCAACACAATTAGAGGCTTTCATCCCGACACTCTAATCGAAAGATATATCGTGAAAATCAATTTAATTTACAAATGTAATCCTAGAATTTAGACTTAAGAAATATTCGCACAATTTTATTGGAATAAGATCAAAGATCGACCATATACATCAAGCATAAGGCAGTACTCAATCCTCCAATAAAGTGAAATTGAGATTAAAATTCAATAACTAGTTTAATCTAACGATAGAAGAAGCATGACTGGATCTATGAAGAATATAATAATTGTTAAACCAATCTCAATAATAAATAATTGAAATTGGAACTCAATAAATAGTTTGATTGAACAATGAAAAAAGCATGACTGAATCCATGAAAAATCTTGTAAATATTAAACCGATTTCAATATAAATTCAAGAGAATAAAAATCTAAATTCTAGTATTGTTTGACAATGAAAAGATCAAATTAAATGAATAAAAGACATGAAATCACCAATTCTAATCGAATTACTTCACAACCTCACCAAGGGTTTTAGTTCTCCATGAGTTTCTTGAGCCAAAGAGGATAAGAATGGTGTATGGGGGCCTCCTCCATATGTATTCTGCTATTAAGTATTTGTAAGAGTCAAAAATTGGATGAAAATCAAGTCCAAATTGGTTTCCAAAAGAGTTTTAATCGAATAAGGAAAGTCGCTTTCGCGCTCGGATTTTTTATCTCTACACAGCAGTCGGTAATTTGGTTATAACTTTCTCTTCCGATATGCAATTTAGACGATTCAAAATGCATTAGAAAGATAACTCAAAGAGCTGAAACTTTGTTAGAGGTATCTCTTTTCCAATTAGGACTTTTACTATGCCAAAAATGGGTCTCAATCTTCTGCTAAAAATCTGGAATATATCTTGTGGGAATTAGAAATTGATTTTGATAATATTCCATTCCTTTTTAACTTCTAATTGCTTCCAATCGACCCTTAGCACTTCGAATTTTCATCGTGAGCCCCAACATAATTTTTTGATTATTTTCACTTTAGTCTCTGAACTTTCACTTTCTTTTATTTTGGTCATTTTTCACTTGTTTCTCCTTATTTCCGCTACATTCATCACTTGTCCTGCAAAACATGAATTGCATAAAATTAAGCTATATTCCAACATATTAATCAATAATTGATCATGTTTTGACAGTAAAATAAGTATGTAAAAACATACTTATCAAACTCCCCCAAACTTGAACTATTGTTTGTCCTCAAACAACAACAATATAACTTAACTCTACAAACAACATGGTTTAACAATATGTCGTGTCTCAGGTTTGAAATTTGGTAGTCGGACAAATGAAAAATTACAACAATGTAAAAATTAAATCAGTCACCACCTGTTATATGCATAACCTGACGTGTGTTTGAAAACTCATGTCAACATATTAAGATTATGATTGGTTCAATCCCTATCCCATAGTAGTCAAATATGTACTTTCCTCGCTCGAGAGATACACACCCCCAACTTATGCTTTTCACTCAATTTTCGCGAGGTGTATCTTAAGTTGAATCCATTCAATTATGTTCCTTACCCTTTCTTAGTTTGGATAGACATTACTCCTACAAGTCCACACTTCAACAAGTCGGGATTCTCCTATATTTTTTATCGTTTTAACCTTTAAGACTAGACTAGACTAGACATTACTCCTACAAGTCCTCAATTTTCCCGAGGTGTATCTTAACTTGAATCCATTCAATTCTATTCCTTACCCTCTCTTAGTTTGGATAGACATTACTCCTACAAGTCCACACTTCAACAAGTCGGGATTTTCCTATATTTTTTATCGCTTTAATCTTTAAGATTAAACTAAGTTATTTGCTTCTCGTCAAATGTGTAGTTTTGTCAAGTGGATGTTTGGAGCGTAATCAATGTATTTGAATATATATTTTTTTCTTTCCTTTCAGTTTTTTCTCAATTTCTTTTTCTATTTTTATTTGAGTATCTTCTCATTTGCTTTCTATATAATTCATGTAGCGAGCTTTACGTCTATAACTCCAAATTCAGATGACCATAGGGTACCAGGTTTTAAATTACTCTCACTAGGCTTAATCACCCGAATTATATAGGCTCAAAAAGATGCTTTTTATGTACTTAAAAATTAGTACAATGCCCATTTTCTTTTAGACATCCAGGTTTTAAAACTAACCTCTAACTTAAAGCTTTCACATCGTTTTTATCTCAATGAGTTTCAAACAATCCACACAAAGTTTTCATGCATAGAATCCCTACTTATCTCAGTGTTTCCCTGTAACAATACAATCATCTCCAAACTAGCATATATTTGGATTTATGCAATACGACACTAGAGGTTATTAGGTTGTATCACTAAGTTCCACTATCCTCTACAAAATGAATCGTATCACTAACTCAATATGCCAAACATAAGTAACGTGCATAGAAAATATCAAGTTTTACATAACCAGGTATAAACTAATCCAATAATACACTATTTCATCATTCACAGCTAATACTTATCCCAATGATTCTCAAAAATTTTGAAACTCCATGATATTACTTATGCAAATTCACAACAAAATCCAACAGAATATTCCCCCCAACTAAATTTTGCGCTGTCCTTAATGCATAAACATGATAGACAAATGAAGGGAATGACAAATATCACATAATAGTACAGTAAAGCAACATAAACTTAAAGTGTAAGAGCTGAAAATACTCAATTGAATGGTAAAGCAAAGAAAATGACAAAATTAACTAGAATAAAAATGCAAAAGTAAAAGGCGGATGAAAAAAAACCAACTCTCCTTGGGTTGCCTTCCAAGCAGCGCCTTTATTTATTATCTTTAGCTCGACCAAATGTTTCCTCCCTAGCCTGCATCCAGTAAGTGTGGTTTCAATTTTCTTTGCAATGCACTAAACTCCTTGGACATAAGCACTGGTAATGTTCCTTCGCCTCCATCAAATACATGCCTGGGATAATCAGGGGAGAGCTCAGAATCGGGAGTAGGGACCAGCAAGACAAAAGGTAAAGTTCTCTCATTAGAAATTGGCAATGTAAAATAAGAACTATTACCTGACTTTTGATCATCTATCTCAAGATGTTTATTGATGATGAAGTCTACTCCATCCGATTCTAGAGTTTCCTGTGCTGGTCCAAGGAACATACTATCAGCAATATTTTGAGTGAGTGCATCAATCGTGTGTGTTTGATGACACTCGTCATCTTCCTCTAATTGCTTAGTGATATGGAAAATGTTGACTTCTAGAGTCATATTCCCAAATGATAGTTTCATAAGACCATTCCTACAATTAATCAAAGCATTAGCATAGCAAGGAAAGGTCTAACAAGAATGATGGGAATTTTAAAGTCAACATTCACATCATCTTTTACATCTAACACCAAGAAATCCACGGGATAGTAAAATTTATCAATTTGAATCAAGACATCTTCAACTACTCCCCTAAGTCTAACAGTAGACCTATCAGCTAATTGTAAAATCACAGATGTAGGCTTCATCTCACCCAAACCTAATTACATGTAAATAGCATAAGGCATGAGATTAACACTAGCCCCTAAATCTAGAAGAGCTTGTCCAAACTCATGACTCCCAATGATACAAGACACAGTAGGACAACCGGGGTTCTTATACTTAGGTGTGACTCTTTGCTCAATCACTGCACTCACTTGCTCGGTCAAGAAAGCAGTTTTCTTGACATTGTGTTTCCTTTTGATAGTGCATAAATCCTTCAGGACTTTAGCATACATAGGAATCTGTGAAATTACATGCAAAAAGGGCAAATTGATTTTTACCTGCTTTAGATGCTCTAAGACTTCACTATGTTGACCAGCAGATTTTGAGGTGGACTTAAGAGCTAGTGGGAAAGGTGCTCTCACTGGATTTGTCATCACTTCCTTGTCATCACTTCCTCCCTAGGGCTACTCTCTTCAGGCTGACTAGACTCTTTCCCAGTTTCCATAGGTCTAGAAGTTTGTTCTATGACTTTCCCTGGCCTAATGGTTATGGCATGTACCTCCCTAAAGTTGTTTACATTAGATCCTGAGGTTTGTGCCATGTATTGTCCCTTAGGGTTAGGTTGAGGTTGAGCCAAAAATTTCCCACGTTCCCCTTTTGCTAAGGCATTAGTCAATTTGGTTATATGGCTTTTCATTTCCTTACTCTCTTCAACAACTTGATTGATCATGGTTTCAAACTTCTGATTTGTTTTTTCCCTGAGCCTCCATAAAAGCACGTAGGGTGTCCTCTAAAGAATTCCTAGACATTGAGGGTTGATGTGATGGTTTATTAAAAACTCTAAGTGGCTGGGTAGGTTGCTGGTTTTCAGATTTCCAGCTGAAGTTAGGATGATTCCGCCACCCCTGATTATATGTATTAGAAAATGGAGCATAAGGCTTGTTATACGTGTCTAGGCGTTGCAGTGTTCCTCATAAACCCCCCTTATCTCAGCTAGAGTAGAACACTCATGTACCGGGTGATCAATTTCAACACACCCACCACATGGTCCAGAAGACTCAATACGGGCAACAGTAGGTATAAGCTTTGAGTTCTTAGTACGTAGGGTTTCCATTTCTCTAATTAAGGCTTCTACTTTAGCTCTAAGACTATCTTCTTCTCTAAGATGATAAATGCCTGCACTAGAAATATTTTCAACGGGTCGAGACCTATTGGTGCTATCAGTGGCACTAGGGCCAGTCCAGGTATGGGCTTTCTCAGCTAGGTCATCTAAATATCCTAGAGCCTCATCTAGATCTTTTTGTAGGAAATCACCATTACACATCATTTCAACAAACTGACGCTCTGTAGATATTAACCCTTCATAGAAATAGCTCACGATACACCAACTCTCATAACCATGGTGCGGACAAAGAGTTTGGAGTTCTTTATACATTTTCCATGCTTGATATAAAGTTTCACTCTCCTTTTGGATAAAAGAAGAGATCTGTTTTTTCAACACAATAGTTTTGTGGTGGGAAAAATATTTGCTAAAGAATACTTAGGTCATTTCAACCCAAGTTCCAATCTAACGTGGTCTCAATGAATACAACCAGCTTTTAGCCCTTTTTTTAAGAGAAAATGGGAAGAATTTAAACCTAATTGTATCCATCGTACCATATTGATTGTGAAAGGTTGCTACAACCTCCTCAAATTCCTTAACATGAACATACGGGTTTTCATTCTCAAGTCCATGAAAGTTAGGAAGAAGTTGAATCATTCCAAGTTTAAAATCTACACGTGACATGTTGGGTGGAAACATATACATGAAGGTGTAGATATACGTGTGGGGTGCAGATAATCATCCAAAGTTCTATATGGTACATCATGCTCATTGTTAGATATTGTATTACGTGATGAAGTGTCAGTTTTAACAAATATAGTATCAAAAACAGGGTTAAAAAGATGTTCAAACTCTGTGTCGGGTCTGTCCACAACTCGTCATCGTTCTCCTCGATACCTGCTCATAGAAAAAGTAAAAAAAAATAAAGCGAAAATAGGAAAAATAAAATAAAGAAAATTAAACTAACTAAAAACAAAATAAAGGGAACGATGTCACCATTTTGTAGTCGATCCTTGCGTATTTTGCACCGTCTCCCTGGAAACGGCTCCAAAATTTGATTATGCCCAGCACAACTTTGGGTTGTCGTATCGACAGGGAAATAGAAGAATATTTAAATGATCAAAATGCTGAATTGCTCTCTCAAATGTGTAATAAAATTTAATGTTGAAAGGTGAAATTAAAATCAATAATTGGAAGCAGTGAACCGTCGGAATTCCCTCAATTGGATTGAATCAATCATATCAATTATTCATTTTTATAACACAATTAGAATATTTCGTCCCGACACTCTAATCGAAAGATATATCGTGAAAATCAATTTAATTTACAAATGTAATTTTAGAATTTAGACTTAAGACATATTCGCACAATTTTATTGGAACAAAATCAAATATCGACCATATACATCAAGTATAAGGCAATAATCAATCCGCCAATAAAGTGAAATTGAGATTAAAATTCAACAACTGGTTTAATCTAATGATAGAAGAAGTTTGACTGGATCTATGAAAGATATAATAATTGTTAAACCAATTTCAACAATAAATAATTGAAATTGAAACTCAATAAATAGTTTGATTTGAACAATGGAAAAAAATGACTGAATCCATGAAAAATCTTGTAAATATTAAATCGATTTCAATATAAATTCAAAAGAATGAAAATCTAAACTCTAACATTGTTTGACAATGAAAAGATCAAATTAAATGAATAAAAGACATGAAATCACCAATTTCAATCAAGTTCCTTCATAGTTTCACCAAGAGTTTTAGTTCTCCATGAGTTTCTTGAGCCAAAGAGGAGAAGAATGGTGTATGGGGGCCTCCTCCACATATATTCTGCTGTTAAGTATTTGTAAGAGTCGGAAATTGGATGAAAATCACATCCAAATTGGTTTTCAAAAGAGTTCTAATCGAATAAAGAAAGTTGCTTTCTCGTGCGGATTTTTTGTCTCTGCACAGCAGTCAGGAATTTGGTTATAATTTTCTCTTCAGATATCCGATTTAGACTATTCAAAATGAGTTTAAAAGATAACTCAAAGAGCTGCAACTTTGTCAGAAGTAACTCTTTTCCAATTAGGACTTTTACTATACCAAAAATGGGTCTCAATTTTCAGCTAAAAATCTGGAATATATCTTGTGCGAATTGGAAATTGATTTTGATAATATTCCATTCCTTTTTGACTTCTACTTGCTTCCAATCGACCATTAGCACTCTCGAACCTTCATCGTGAGTCCCGACATAATTTTTGATTATTTTCACTTTAGTCCCTGAACTTTCACTTTCTTTCATTTTGGTCATTTTTCACTTGTTTCTCCTTATTTCCGCTACATTCATCACTTGTCCTGCAAAACATGAATTACATAGAATTAAGCTATATTCCAACATATTAATCAATAATTGCTCATGTTTTGACAGTAAAATAAGTATGTAAAAATGTACTTATCAACAGTTCATAAATGTCGGATTCGACAGTTCACATGTCTAAATCGACTGTTTCAACATAACTATTCCACGGATGAATTGTACGAAGTGCCGGGAAACTTCAAAACATGTATTTGGTACCTTTGAAGAAATTATTGAAAACATTAATGGTGATAATGAATTATCAACTACCACATGAAAATATCTTCTCATTAATAAATAACGCAATGCTTCATTAAATATGGAATCTTTCAGTTTTATACAAGATATTGGTATTTTTATCTTTCACAAATATTTCAAAAACTAAACAAATCAATGAATAATAGTTTCAAAAATTTCTTCCATTACATTTGACCATATTGTATTTAACATCTAATAAATATGAATCTATAAGAAAAAACTATAAACAATTTGTAAATACTAACCCTCTCAAAATTGATGATGAATTCAATAGTAATGTGTTCTTGATGAAGAAATGAAGAAGATGGAGAAGAAGTTAGGATTTGTTAATGGAAAGAAGATGATGTGTGATTATGTTAATATTTCAAATTCTTTTATCTTTTTTTTTTAACAAAACACATATTACTCAATTAATATATATATATATATATATATATATATAAACAACTTTTATAATATTTAAATTAAATCATCACATCATATCATTAATTACATTCAAATCAAACATTAAATACTCCTAAAAATGTGTCATTAAGGGTAATTTGGACATTTTTCACCAAAAAAGGTGACATTTTTGCTCACAAAAAGTGAAAATGACAATTTTTTTTTTTTTATTTTCAAATTTTGTAACATTTACGAAAATTCCCCTTATTTTAATATGATATTTCAAAACACCCTTGTACATGAGGGTATTTGTCTTACTTTCCATCATTAATCATACAACTTTGGGCCAACAGTATGTTTTATTATTGTGAAAACTATACACAACACCCAATTTTTTTATTATTATTTTTTCATATTTTCAATCTTACTTTCCGTAGTTTTTTATTCTCTAAGAACATCTATAAAAGACTATTTATTTATAAATAAAATCTTATACATTATAGAGAGCATATTTAAAAGCCTATGTTTGAGTCACATTATTTTTTTCATTCTCATTCTTCTACTCATTTTTAACCACACATTTTTCAATAAAATATTTTCCATTACATCAATAATTTTTATTTCTTTTTCAACTATATATTCCTATGGGTGGCTATCGGCTCGGCCCTTACCCACACGAGCTCGGCTCGTGGGCGCTAGCTCGGCTCTTTCTTTTTTTTAAAACATTATACTAAACCTAATATATATATATATATATATATATATATATATATATATATATATATATATATATATATATATATATATATATATACACACACTTTTCTAAACATTTTTTAAATATACATTTTTCAAAACATCTTTCTTTTTTAAAATAATAAAAAAAAAAAGATAAACAAACTCTTCTCCCCTTTATTCGAATTTTGGATCGGCTACTTCAATTTCTAGTAGGCGGGGCTAAAAATTGTACACGAACAACTTGTTACGTGTACAATTTTTAAAAAAAATTATAAATGTATTAAAATAAAATTTTGTGATGAATATGATGAAAGTAAATATTACTTACTTGACTACATGCAATTTCGGCATATTATCTTGCAGTCGATATTCATCCTTTACGCACATTAATACTTCCAAAATATATTCTTTTAGTCGACTCCTGACCTCGGAGAGAACCCTCTTCCCTGCACTAAAAGCAGACTTCTGAGTTACAATGCTAATCGGAGGTGTTAGTATATCTTTTGTCATTACAGAAACTACTGGCTATCGACGTTCATACCTTCGCCAGAAATTAATTACTTCTTCTGAATTTTTCCTAATTGCATTGTTACTAGGCATATGATTAAAATAATCAATTAATTCAGCAGGCAACGCATTTGAATTATTGCTAGATGTTGGAGTACATGCAGTGGTAGACAAACTACTACTACTACTAGAGGAACCACACGCATATGCAGTTGAATCATATCTATATGAGTTCATGCCTTGGAATAAATTTATAACTTCAGCGTCGTCATTTCCTATATTAGTGGGAGGAGTATTTGTAGAGACGGAGGGTACACGAGTAATATGTGTACTAGTATGTGAATCATATACTTCATACATTTCACATAAAGTTTGTTCCAAATTCTTATAAGTAATAGGTATGTTAAAAGTTAAAGCATTTGAAATTCGATCAATAACAAATTTAGTACCCGATAAATTATATCAGGGGTCCATGACGTATGCTAATGGAAATAACATGGGCAAGTCTTCCCAATATTTTCTAAATTTTAATTCCATGGAAATATAACTGAACTAAAATCGGGGTCATCTTTAAATCTATGAAAAGCCCTAGAAATTATATAAAGATGTTCAAGGACCATATATTTAGTAGGATAATAAATATCAAACAAAATATTTGTAGAATCATAAAAATTTGTCAATTTTTTTTAAATTTTAAAAACCAAATGCCAATCGTGCTCATTTAAAATAGTATCATCATCATCTCTCATAGGCCTATTGTTATAAAATTCAGTAATTAAATGTTCGAAACCTTCACATGATTTTTAATAATAAGTATGTGGAGTTCAATCTATGTCCTACGTCACAAATAAAGGTTTTTGTATGTGACATCCCAGTTTTGCCACAAAATTCATCAAATACTTGTTTTATTCTAGATGCAATCGTGATATAGACTGGTGCATTCCTAATTCGTTGAATTTCATCCTTAACATATTTTAAACGTTTTGTACTATTAAATTAAAAATATAGCAAACACATCGAATATGACATAAATAACCATCGAAATCGGGTTGAAGCACCCTATGCAATTTATCAATAACGGGCTTATTTACATTAGCGTTGTCGAACGTAAAAGCACGAATTTTACTCTCGCATTTATATTCTCTAATAATATTCATAATAGCATTAAATATAGTGTTAGCATTGTGTAGGAACTCAATAATTTTAAAAGTAATGATTTTTTATGCAAGACCTAAAGTGGGTCTATATAGTGTGCAGTTGCAGCTATATAACCTCTTTTATTAATGTCTTCCCACGTATCCGAAGTTAAAGATATCACACCCCCATATCTTTAACTTCGGATTTATGGGAAGGGATTAATAAGAGAGGTTATATAGCTGCAACTGCACACTATATAGACCCACTTTGGGTTATGCATAAAAAAATTATTGCTTTTAAAATAGTTGAGTATCCTCATAATGCTAACACTATATTTAATGCAATTATGTTAATAATTAAAGAATATAAATGCGAGAGTAAAATTCGTTCTTTTACTTTTGACAATGCTTCTGTAAATAAAGTAGTTATCGATAAATTGCATAGAGTACTTCAACCCGATTTTGGTGGTTATTTATTCCATATTCGATGTGTGTGCCATATTTTTAATTTAATTGTACAAGACGGTTTAAAACATGTGAAGGACGAAATTAGTCGAATTAGGAATGCACTTACGTATATCACGATTACACCTAGTAGAAAACAAGCATTTGAAGAATTTTGTGAACAAGTTGGGAACTCTAATACAAAAACTTTTATTACTGACGTAGGTCATAGGTGGAATTCAACTTACTTATTATTAAAATCATGTGAAGGTTTTGAACCGTTTATCACTGAATTTTATAACAATAGGCATATTAGAGACGACGACGATGATATCTTAAATGAATCCGATTGGAATACAGTTTTTAAAATTAAGAAATTTTTGGAAAGTTTTTATACGTCTACGAATATATTGTCTGGTGTTTATTATCCAACTAGTTGCATGGTTTTTGAACGTCTTTATATAACTGCTAGGGTTTTTAATAGATATCAAAATGACCCTGATTTTCATGCTGTTATATATGCTATGGAATTAAAATTTAGAAAATATTGGGAAGAATTACCTATGTTATTTCCTTTAGCATGCGTCATGGACCCCCGATATAATTTATCGGGTACTAAATTTATAATTGACCAAATTTCAAATGCTTTAACTTTTAATATGCCTATTACTTATAGAAATTTGGAACAAACGTTAACTGAAATGTATGAATTATATGCTTCAAGAATAGGTACACAAGTTACTCGTGTACCTACTCCTCCTCCCACTAATATAAATGATGACGACGCTGAAGTAATTAATTTATTAGAAAACATAGACTCAATTAGATATGATTCAACTGCATATGCATATGGTTCCTCTAGTAGTAGTAGTATGTCTTCCACTGCATGTACTCAAACTTCGAGTAGCAGTCCAAATGCGTTGCCATCTGAATTAATTGATTACTTTCGTTATACTATGCCTAGTAACAAATCAGTTAAGAAAAGTTCGAGAAGATGTAATCGAATTCAGCGAAATAATGAACGTCGATGGCCAATTGTTTCGCAATTGCAAAAGATCTACTAACATCTCCGGTTAGCACCGTAGTTTCGAGTCCGCTTTTTAGTGCAGTGGAAGATGGTTCTCTCTGAAATTCGAAGTCGACTAAAAGAAGATATTTTGGAAGCGTTAATGTGCGTGAAGGATTGGGAAGACGCTAATTATCGAATTCAACATAAATATGCCGAAATTGCATGTAATCAAGTAAGTGATATTTAATTTCAATACATTCATTACAAAATTTTATTTTCATACATTTATAATTTTTTTAAAAAAATTGTACACGTAAAAAGTTTTTCGTGTACAATTTTAACTCCGCCTACACGAAATTGAAGTAGCCGGTCCCAAACCCGGATAAAGGAGGAGTGTTTATCTTTTTTTTTTTTTTAAATAAATGTATATTTACTATTTTAAAAATTATAAATGTTTTGACGAGCCCCGATAAATGTTTTGAAAAATATATATTTAAAAAAAATAGAAAAAATAGACTTGTAGTACTAGTAGCGTTATTTATTTATTAAAAAAAATGGGCGAGCCGAGCTTAAGCTCGGCTCGCCGAGCCGCTCGCTTTGGGCGAGCTCGGGCGCGAGCCGAGCTCGCCCAAACTGCAACGAGCTGAGCTTGCCGAGCCGAGCTCGAGCTCGGCTCGTTGCCGACGAGCCACAAGCTCGGCTCGTGCGAACACGAGCCGAGCTCGTTCGTCAATGGGCCGAGCCGGCTCGGCTCGGCCCATTGCCACCACTAAGAATATCTAATGCATATTCTTCATCCTGTTCCAAATCAATTGGATGACTAGCATCAACATCAACGTCATCCAAATCTATTGGATGACTATCTTTATGATTTGGAACAGAATGAAGAACATGCATTAGATATTCCCAATGTAAAATGGAAGAGAAATGGGAAGAAGCAGGCAAAATGTTGGATGACTAGCATCAACATCAACGCCATCCAAATCAATTGGATGACTATCTTTATGAACGTCGAAATCTTGAATATTTTCTAGAATGAGTAATTCATTTAGACTTGCGAATTCATTCCCAAATTAACTTTGGGGAGGTGTTTCGCTTCCGACACCGAACAAATTTTCAACAAACAATCGTGGATCTATTTGTGAATAATTGAAATTCAATGTTGAAAACTCTAAGTAGAATTCAAAAGTGAATTAAGATTATGTAAATTAAGATTATAACTCGACAATGTAAAAATAAAATGTAGAACAGCATAGATTATAGAATGATGATAATGATTTGTAAATAAATTATAGAGAGTAGAGTAGAGTAGAGAATGAGTGATTGATAGTAAGTTTGGTGGGGAAAAAAATGTTAATGGATAGTGACCATTTCAATCCAGTGATTTCTGGTCATTGAATTTAGTGACCTTTCTGATCACTGAATTTTAATTTAATTTATTTTTATTTTATTTACGAGCTACGAGCCAAGTCGGCTCGTGGCTCGCAAAATGGCTCGTGGCTCGCAAAAAACACAAGCCCACGAGTCAAGCTCGTGGGCTTTGCACGGTGAGCAGCTCGTCTAGCGAGCCGGCTTGCTCGACTCATGCTCGAGCTCGTCTTTTTGACTAGCCCGACCGGCTCGAGCTTTTTTTGCCGAGCCGATGAGCCACTCGACTCAGTTGCCACCGCTACATATTTCCCATCACATCACTTCAAAAAAAAATGCATTCTCTTATTTTAATATGCACTAAACACACTTTCATGCATCCCAATAATACTCTCTATTTTTGCCTCATTATTTTGATTTTTTCAAGTTACATTTATTGATTTCTTCTCATATTTTATTTAATATAATTTTTTATATGTCAATGATCAATCAATTTAAACATGGTTTGAATAGTTTAAAAAGTAGAATAACGAACTTTGTAACTTATCTATTGGACATATGTTAATTTTACCGCGTTCTAAACTTATTGTGATTCTCCCCACTACAATAAGCAACTAATTATCTAATTGGTAGCCAATCAATCAACTAATGCAATGGGTATGTAAAATTAATCAAGAAACGCAAAAAATAAACTAAACTACTAATTTTGAATTAAAACAAATAAACAAATAAGCTTCATCTTCATCCAAAACAAAAGCGAATCTAGCATATCATGTTAATATATAAATTACAAGAAAAATATCACCCGAATCATGAAATAAGTCAAAAGATGTCGATCTTCAAATCCAAGATTGAATTCTTCAAAATCTTGATGTAATTGACCTTCAATTCTTTGATATTCTTTGATATGGCTTGATCTCCTATCTCAAAATATAGTAACTAGTCTCTTGTTCTTAATGAATTTGATAATACTATTGTGTATGAAAATGCAAGAGTGGTTTTGTCTAAGTGTAGCCCTCCTTCTTCATTTAAAAGAATCAGAAAATAGGTCAAAATCGTGTTCAATTTGGTTTCCAAAAGAGTTTGAATCGTGAAAGGAAACAAAAGATTCGTCTGCGAAAAAGGCAATGCTCATGCACCAGTATAACTACCGCGCACGCGCCGTAGAACCAAATGGCTCTCGGTTTGGAAGTGTCGCATGCGGGAGTAGATTTTTCTCTGAGCAGCTTTCGATATTTTAGCCATAACTTTCTCTACAGGTATCCAATTGAGTTGATTCAAAATGCGTTGAAAATGTAATTCAAAGGGATATAGATCTTCTATTAATACAATTTTTTTTCGAACGTTTTCTATCCAAAAAATGGGTCTCAAATTGAGGCTAAAAATCCGTAGAATAACTTTTTTGATTAGAAATTGATTTGTAAAAATACTTTCATTATATTTCACTCATTTGACCTCTAATTGCATTCACTCGACCTTATCTGATCTTCAATTATCTTTTTGTGCTCGGAATCAACTATTGAATGTTTACATTTTGGTCCCCCAAACTTTGGATTTCTTTCATTTTTGCACGTTTTCCGTTCTTTTTTTCCAAATCCACCAATTTGCATTGAATTCAACCTAACAAATATAATTAACACAAAATTAAGCTATAATTCATCCATGTTATTAACAAATACTCTAATTTAATGGCCTAAATAAGTGTACAAAACACACTTATCAAATTTCAATATTCACTATTTACTATATTGTAGTGAAAGTACTTTTGGCATTTTGAAAAATTAAATGCAAACCCCTATATTAAAATTCCACCGAATTAATCAACAAATTTGACAAAAAAAATAAAATTAAATTGTGACAATTAAAACTTTCCCTCTCGCCCATGTCTCTTTCGTCCGACCTGAAAATATATATTCTTGAAAAACCTACAACCTCTCCACTTTACAAACAAGAAGTACTTTTAAAAAAATTGAGAAATATTAGGCCCTGTTTGATAAGGATGATTTTTCATGGACCTAGGAAACAATTTTCCATCTTTTGCATTGTTTGATTGCAAATTTTTCCCCCACTCACTTTTTCCTTGAAATCAATGAATTGGTTTTCCCACCATTTTGGTGGGAAAATGATTTTCTATCTTTTTTTTTTTTTTTTGTCAATGGTAAAAAAAAAAAAATTCATTTGATGGACAATTTTCATACAAAACAAAGTCAAACGAATGGTATTTGGTATGGTAAGTTTTTTAATTTTTTTTTTTTTTTTTTTTTTTTGGTAATTGAAATAAATTCTAGACTCAATGGTAGAAAAAATTATCACTTTCATGGATAATTTTCATAAAAAAAAAAAATAAAGCCAAACGGACACCAAACTTTCAATATTTTTCAGGTGGAAAATTATATCAATCAAACATAATTAATTACAATTCTCAATAAAACAATTTCTAGACAATTCAATTTCCTATAAAATATTTTCTTTCTACCTATTTTCGACTTTTGCAATTAGTGTAATTTACTTACAAGTTACAAATTTGGCTTCAATTCTGGTATAATTAGTTGGATCAAATTTTAGATTTTCCTCAATTGCAGAAAACCGTAGGAGTTGGGAATATAGCAAACACTGTTGACCCATATGTTGCACCAATTAGATGAAGTTCCAACCAACAGAAACAGCTTTAAATGGATTGGGCTTTAATTTGGACCACCTATTTCTCTTCCTAGGTTTGAGTTCTGATTTGTTACATTTGTTAATAAAAAATGATTTTAGAAAAAAAAATAAATAAATTGCTCCATTGGTCCTTAACATGAATCAATCTCTGACAAAAAAAAATTGTCTAAATCTTTAATAACTCATTAAGTGATTCTCACATGTTCGACTTCATAAAACTAACTAGGTCTTATTTCTTAACTTGAAACAATGACTACAAATCTGAAGTGAAGCATTTTTACGAGTCACATGATGATTTTATGAAAATTTATATATTTCTCATCGTTTTGAAATTAATTGTGCATTCATGAAAGGTTGATGACGAGCTTAGTGCAATAAATAGATTGTAAAGTGATTGTGCCATTTCCCCGAATTACAAAAGAAAGAATAAATAATACCTTTCTCCAATTACTTAAATGTATTAAAAAAATTTTTTTTTTTATTTTTTTTTGTGGGAAAAATTTATCCTTGAAATCCACTTAGACAATCCACCAACAATTATTTTGCCTTTATTCCCAATTTCAGCCCATTCTTTTTTGTTTTCCCATTGTACAATCTCTTATTGTCTCCCATTTTTTGACCAATATAAAACACGAAAGTTAAAAGAACAATGTTCTTCTATATGACTAACCTAGGATCCCTTCTTTGCTACCTATATGTCAACTTTACCTACCCTACATTTAAATTCATTTATTGCGAACTAATTCTAGTTAATGTTAAGGCAAAAGTAAAACCCCATTAATATGGTTGGTTATTCACATTTTACATCCCATCTCTTCACCTAATTGTACTGACTTGTATGTACAAGTTTTGGAAGCCATCGTAAAATTACTTCAAAGAAAATTAATTCTTAAGCATGACCCACATTTCATGTGATACTGTCAAACTTTGGTAGGAAAAAGGTCCAGCAAAATGAACACCCACTTATCATTTGCTCCCAAGCCAACACAAGGAAGATTCACCCTTTCAAGTTTACAATACAAGGGAAAGCCCATCATCATAGTATGTATCAAATAAGTAAATTAAAACATAAATTTCCATGCTTATTGAAACACTCAATGCGTATTTGATTATTTAATCTCGTTCCTTGATAGCTCAATAGTAAAATGATAGGCTATTAGCCAATTGGTTGTAAATATGTATTCTCATTAGAGAGATTCGATTTGGGTCGCTTTAGTAAAAGTTGTAACTTATTTCTTATCTTTATTTATATGTTATTCTATCAACATTATGTTTTATAAGAATTGAAGATCACGATGAATGCCTTGGTTGATTTACATTAACGGATCCAAATGTGGCCAAGAAAATGAGAATTAACCAAGCCGAACCAGAATCATTTTAAGTTCTACTCAAACTTTGAACGATTTTAGTACCAGAACCAAGAACTCATTCTAACCAGTTTATTTTGTAATATTGAAATTGGTGCACGTATAGGAATATATACATATTAAGTTGGTTAGGGTTCAACCAGCAATCGAATCACTTTAAAAGATTTTAGTACCTATAACAAAGAACTTGTTCTAACCTATTTATTTTGAAATATTGAAACTGGTGCACATATAGGAATAGACACATATTTAGTTGGGTGGGGTTCCCGTTCAACTAGCAATCGAATTGACAGTTTGGGTTGGGTGAAAATATAAACTACGTCGATTTGATTCGATTCGGATCGGACGGTCACTTTTATAGTACTTTACTATTGAATCATTTTTTACTTTTTAAAATTGACCAGTGAACCGAGGTTCTCGAACTGGATTCAAGCCAACCCGAAAATTGACTAAATACCTTGTGAAACTGACTCCAAGTTAGGTCGATTTTTCTGGTTGGATCGATTTCACGAATTTTTTGCTGGGCTTATGCACATGGACAAATTAACCCAAACCATCCTTTTTTACATCACAATAAACTCAATTAAAGGGATGTATTCACTTGAGGCTTTTAATAGCTTTTTGGGATTTAAAAAGTTTAGAAGTATTCAATGTAGATTTTTGGAACCTCTCTAAAAGTATTGGTATATTCAATAGAAACTTTTAAAAAATCTCTAAAAATCGTAGTGTATTCAATTAAAACTTTTAAAAATTTTTAGAAGTCTTGAGGTATTCAAATTTTAATGACTTTTAGAAATTTTTATAAAAGTTTCCATGGTATTAATTTTTTACCAGAAAGTACTAAGATAAAATCTCAAAAATTTTCTTCATTAATCACAAAAGTTTGGGAGACTTTCATAAAATAATAATAATAATAATAATAATAATAATAATAATAATAATAATAATAAAAGAAATTAATATGTATTTTTTCAATATTTCTATTTTATTTTCCCTTCTACGAACATTAGAGTTATAATTAAAATTTATTTTTTCTATGTCTCTCAAATTGTTTATTTCTATTTTCTATGAAAAAACTAAATTGTATTTTTATAACTTTTTTTTCTTTTCATTCATTTTTTGTGAAAAATATCTATTTTTAATTAAATTATAAAATTTTATATAGAATAATTTATAATTAAATTTAAATATAATTATTTATTTATTTTTTAAAGGTATATTATATTAATAATACTGAATATTAAAATTATTTTTTATATGTATTATTATTATTTAATTAATTAAGGTATTAAATTTTTATTCTTTTTAAAATATTTTTTTAATTATATGGAGTTGGAAAAGAGAAGGAGAGACAACCACTACGTCGTATATGATAATTTCACCATATTGTATTTGATTCATATAAATTCTATGAAAATTTTCAAAAAAATTTTGAATTCTACAAAAGTCTATATAAATTTTAAAATAAAAGTTTATAGAAGTCTACAAAAGATTTGCACTAATTTTATACAAATCTTTAAAAAAATCCACGAAATCCACAAAAATCATCATTAAAAAAAAATTAATTAAAATTTTCAAAAACCATGCTCTTCCCCGACCCTAGAAATGTCTATTATAAGCTATATTAAGACAATATAATGAATTAATTCACTTCTTCATTTTTCTTTTGCACTTATGTACAATGTTGTATTCGCTCTGCTAAACAAAAACAAACTAAAGGAGCAATTTTAACGGTAAACTTAAGCTGAATTAAAGTCTCTATGCAAAAAAAAAGAAAAAAAAAAGCATTGACGGACCACATAAAAAGTTTAAAATTAAATTTCTTCCCCAAAATTTGGCCTCAAATCTTTTCTATTCTCTATTTTCATCCCCCACTATATCTATTTCTTTTCCAAATACCCCTCCCTTATCGTCACCTCTTACCTCAACTCTCCATCATTGCCTCATCGCCGTTGCCGTTAGGTTCATTTTCAGCTTCTTCTTCAGCCCACCTCTCCACGGGTGCGCACTCCACCTTGTGGCGCAATTTCCAGTCGAGCGCCTGGCAAGCACGTGAGCAATAGTTCACTGCTCCGCATGCAGAACACCGCCGAAATTCATGCCGTCGTGTCTCCGGTCGCCCGCAGCCCATATGAGAACACAAACGGAGCCCTGGACATGGATTCCCGCCCCGAATTGAGAACCAATCAGATAAGAACCTGCTCGACGGGTGAGGCTCCGGCGCCGGAATATTGCATCCGAAATCACTCAACAAAGGACATCCAGCGCCAATCAGGTGGCGGTGATGTTCGACAGGGTTCCACGTCAGCCACGAACCGGAAGCCAGAGCCACCGATGGGTTCGCGGCTAAAACGGCGGCTAATTCACGGGCGTTAGCCTGGACCAGAAATCGGCGTCCTTCCGCTATGTTTTGCTTGACGCCGTAACCGTCTTGCAGGCAGTGGCCAAGTTCTCTCAGCGCGTCGATATGCCCCAGAAAGGCGGCGCGTGCACAAAGCGCCACACCGGCTCGGAGGTCCTTGTCATTCTTTGAACCGCCGCTGCCGTTAAACTGGATAACGGCCAGGGAGTAAAGAGCTGGCGCGTGAGAGTTAATCGCCGCCTTAGCCATCAAAGACGCTCCGCTTCCTCGATTTTGCAAACAGTAGAATCGAATCTTTGCCAAATAATATTATTGCCAGTTAATATTCTGATTTGCTTCAATTAAATGCAATCTTTCCAAAAGAATTTTCATTAAACTAAATGCTTCATATATATATATTTACCATGCCAAGAGTGTAACAGGCATCAACATTTCCGGAATCGGCACAGAGTTTGAGGAATCTGTGAGCCGGCTCAGACCAATTTTTGGCTTTCACCGCTAACATTTTCTTAGAAGCTTTGGATAAAACCAGCGAATGGAGACCCAACCCATTTAGCCTTTTGCATCTGTTCAATCAAAAATCAACCCTTTTGATTCCATGGCTAAGAAAATGCTTACAGAAATAAATGAACACAAATCAAATTATAAAAATCGTTTTTTTTTTTTTCATTTATAAAACTGAAAATTTGACATACGTTATCAAAACGTTGGTGAAATCTGCAGGACATCCAGCGGTGGAACTGAGTTTGCACAAAACAGAAAGGACAAGATCGTCTGGCAAGGCATCGAAGAAATCACACTTTCCGGCTAGCTCCGGCGAGACCTTCAATCTTTTCCGGCAACCCCTTTGCTCTTTACCAGACTCCACTCTTCTCTTCGCGGCTATATTATCAGTTTCAACACACATATTCACTTTAGGATAACACTGGCCTCTCCTTGTTCTCATCCCTCACTCTCTCTATATATATTGTTTTCAACGTTTGGGTTTTGGAGCCTGCGTGTTTGTGTGTCTCTTCTTTTCTTTCTATCTCCAAGAAGATAAAGAGAAGTTGAAGCTTTATATATAAGGGAGAGGGACGTAAAAAGAAGACAACAATAATAGCGACATGGCCGAAAATTAAATTACTTAAATGAGATTTATATAAATTTACAATATTACCATTTCGGTTTCAGTTTTGTCTTTATTTACCTAGAGAACACGGTCAAACTGCGTTGACCAGATTCCCACATACGTCGTCCCCCTCCACCCATCCCCGGGATCTATTCGCCCTTATAATTACGACGTCGTTTCCTATCTCCCTCAACCCACCAATTGAATTCCTCTCCAAATAGCTACCTAATACTTGAACTTCGATTGAAAATATATATTAATAATTCTCATCCTTTATTTGATCCTATCGTCTCCCAGATTACTCGCGAATATTTCAATGGCTTCTTTAAAGCGCTACCAAACTTTTCCTTTGTCGTTGAGTCGATTTTTTCACTTGCTGCTATAAGAGAGAACCGATTTAAGATAATTTAAAGATAGAATTTGAAGATAACACAATAACTCATCTCTAATTTTAATGAATTTGTTTTAAAAGTAGTTAAATTTATTGCACGTGAAGAACTAACTTCAGTTAGTATTGAGAGAATTTAAAAGTAATATGATAATTCCATTGTAATTTTGATTGATTTGTTTTTAATTTTGTTGCGAGTGAACAATTAATTTCGGTTGGTATCAAGATAGAATTTTAATGCTATACAATAAACTCTCTACTTTTAGTGGGTTTGTTTTAAAAGTAGTTAATTTTGTTGAGAATGAACAACTAACTTTGATTAGTGTCAATATAGATTTTAATGCAATAAAGTAATTCACTCTAAATTTAGCGGGTTTGTTATAAAAGCAATTAATTTTATTATATGAGCAATTAACTTGTTAAAATGATTTGAAAGTAATTCCCTTTAGAGAAATGGTTAATATTGTTGTAGATTGAACATAACGCAGTTATTTCCAATTGAACTAGTTAGAAATTAAATGTTGATTAGTTGTGCGTATAATCACGCGTTGCTGGCGAGAGTGGGGGATTTCTTTTGTACTAAACAGCAAATTCTGGGCTTGTCTTGGATGAGCTAACCACTGAAGGTCAAATCTATGATTCAGCATTAACAGAGGTTCAGTTACTGTTGTTTGTTTTTACTCGCCATTTTTACGCATACTTTGTGGATTCCTTATTTTACCCTTTTGTTTGCCTTTTTTCTGCTGATTCTACGTACAAAACAACAATTTCTGGTAACAAATGAATTGTCAATACATTACCTAATCAGATGTGAATTCAATTGGGTATTCTCTTGTTCATATTTCAGAAAAATAAAAAAGAAAATCGATGCACCGATTTTGATGTGGCACAACATGAAGTGTAGATAATTAGACGATATAGCATTGATCTAATGTTATGATAAGTGATATCATGGAGTTTGAGTTCGACATAAGGCTGTACGAGTTGAGACCTAATTGAAGGTATTGTATTGTTACACATTATTAAGATAGAACGACTTAGTTTGGTGTTGGTACATTTGCATTTTGAACACCTAGCTAGTGCAAAATGTATTGCATATAACTTATTCATGAATCATCTTTCAGATTCTGAGAGGTGTGACCTACTAAGGCAGTAAGATTTTTCAAACTCCTAACTCTTCATGACAAATGTTGGCATTAGACTTAACCCATATTCGACATGTTCTTCCTGACTACCAATTTTATTATATAGTTAGTTGCCCCTTGTACTGCCTTAATCACTGGGTTTTTACCTCATTGAAAAATAGGGGTAACCTTTTTTATAGTACTTTTACCCAGAGATGGAATGAGTTAAGATGGAAAATAGTGCTTCCTTATACTAGTGCTTCCTTAAACTATGTTAAAATTTTATCATGTGAACAATAGCATAACGCAAGTAACTAAGTAGAAATGAACGCACATTCTTAGTGAGTGAGCTTTGTTGACCTCGAAATCCGGCAAGGGCACGTGGCCAACAAACCTTAACTTCACTTTCGTCTATGTGTCAAGTTCCTGCACACTTGAATAAATGATAGTTGCACATAGCCCTTGGGCATTGGGGAAGGAGATCGTGGGCATTCCGAAGCTCAAATTAGTCAATGATCGAAAAGTATTATTTGAGTGCAGTATGAACAATGAATGAGAGCAAGAATATTTGGATCCAGGGTTGAAGAGAATGTACTAAGCAACCTTATTGTTTAAAGTGTAAAATTGCATTAACGTTGAAAGACACAAAGTTTGAGCTCACATATAAAGATGAAAAAGGTGATTCTCGTTGGACGTACGACATACGACCCCATCCTAACGGTCTATAGATCAACCACAATCCCCTATTGTCCTAGGTTTAATGTGGCATTAAATGATCTGAAAAGTGAGCATCGTATTCCCTAGGTCTGTGGACTAAAAAGTTAATTGAAAGTGTTGTTGCAGAGCTGTCAAATCTATCAGACGTATAGTAGATCTCATACGAAAGATCTTTAAGCTGAAATTGTATCATGAAGAAGCCCTATGTTGTCGCTTTGAAAATGTGATGCAATCAATTGTGGGACCTCGTTTCGAATATGGAAGTTCGGCTTCTACAATCGCTTCGGCTGATGGGCCAAATCATTTCGGCCTTCTTCATTTCTATTCACCTCGGCTAGGCTAAGGAAGACAAAGTGACGTGGACTGCAAGTTTTGAGTGACTTCTTGCTATTTCCTTAGTTAGCTACCACGTGCCTACCTCGTCCTAACAAACTCTAAACGTTTTACTTGACAAAACTTACCTAAAAAGCCGTTGTTAGCACTATCCCAAACATGCCCAGTAAGTAATTCATGCACACATTGTATTAAGCCCCTGTTTAGTATTTTAAAAATAAGATTTTTATATAATTTTAATAAAAAATGATGAAATTATGGTTGAAAAGATGACAAATATTGTAGGTCCCATGTAATATGTAGTTAAAAATGAATTTGAGTTAAAATGAATTTTAAAAAATGGAGGTCAAATAGAAATTAAATAAAAAATACAGTTAAAATTTTTTTTTGAATGAATGTGAAAATATTGCGTATTACATAATATATGAAATAAATGTCAACCATCTAGAAGAAGATGTATCTCAAACGTGGCATAAATTGAACAATCAAAGAGCCAGTAGTTATCAACAATCTTTAATGAAATTCTGCAGTGAATAAGTTAAGTTATTCGTCTTGGTAAAGAATAATTTGTGAATTTAACTTTTGACTAATCTGGACATGTTTTGTTGTACTTAAAAATTAATTTTCAAGAAATTGAGATTAGTCTTATTTTCTTTTCCAAAAAGATATTTATTTAATTTTATCATATAACAGATAACATTAATTATAACTAAATCCATTCTAGACAAAAATCAAACTTCATTTTTTTACTAAGGGAAGTGTTTTTTAGAGGCATAACACAAAGGTTTAATGATATAATTAAGGTCAAAGCTTTCGCTTTCTAAGAAGAACGTGGAATAATCAAGAATTTGATTATGCCTAAAATTTCAATACAATATAGCAGTAGCGTGTTTTACAAAAAAGCGCAGTCCCGATGTCACGTCACTAGTAAATTAAGAATTATAGTCACAGCAAATAAACTTTTAGGGCAATATATTCAGTACTAAGTATATTTACAAAAAATAATGTTATTTATTATCAGTAGTGCTGAATTCAATTTAGTATTATTTTTGTTTCCAAGAATCATATAGAAAAATTAATTATGATATGCTTCTACTGGTCCCAAAAAAAAAATTGAACTTCTTTTCAAATTTCTGAACTGTCGAATGTAAGAGAGTTTTTATCTCATAATTTTCCCATATTTAAAAAAAAAAAAAAAAAGAATTCATGACGTGTGCATATGTAAAAATAAAATGAAACAAAGTAATTGATAAATTTAAGAAAAAAGAATAAAAAGATTGGAAAAGAGTGAATACGGCGTGGATAAGTTGGGAGATGACGTGAATATGAAGGGGGCTGATTTCGACCACTCATGTCAACCCACGTGGGACCTACATGTCTGTAATAAGCACATTTGGATAAGCAACTTGTACATCTCATTCCTATATCTACTCACTTTTTTATGAATAATTAATTATATGGACCAAATTTGATGTACATACATGATGTCCTCTTTTTTTATTCACCAATATAGAAAAACTGGGCATTAAATTATTATTATTTTTTTTAGTAGAGATACTAATCAGTAATCTCATAGAAATTTATAATTTGTTCGAATAATTTAATCAACTCTGAATCCAACATGACATAACAATAGACAAATATAAGTTATAAGCTCATCCTCTTTATAGAAAATAATAAAAATTAATTTTGAAAAAAATTGTCTAGCCATTTTGACTGAATGTCACAATCAGTCATGGACCCAACCCAATACTCTTAAATCACACTTTTTTTTTTTATTAATCACATTCATTTGTTTTTTTGGGTATCCAATGATTCTTTGCATAAAATAATTAATACTCAATTAATTTGTACGAATTTTTTATTTTCTTTTTGAAGATTTAAAATAATAATGGATATATAAATGTCCACGTTTTAAATATTATACAACACTTAGCAAACCCCACCCCACCCCACCCCACCCCACCCCAACTATTTAGTTGGGGTGACATTATTCAAAAACTATTAAGTCGATGTTTGACATTCTTAAAATTTAAAAAATATTGTTCTGAATATTATTTTTTTAAAAATGTGTGGTTAAAAAGTAAGAAATTTTTTTCAATTTATGTGTAAAATATTTTATTGTATAACTATGTGATTAAAATGGGTATGAAAAATAAATTAAATTTAAGTAAAGAATGTCGAACTAAGATTAAACATGCCAAGATATTAGAGCGTGTTTGGGAGCAATTTTTGTGAGATTTTAATCAAAATTATAGCCGTTATAGTCAACTTGTGGGCCCCACTTGTGAGAGGGAAAGTCAAAAATGGTGGCTGATTTAATAGTTAACGGCTAGAATTTTGATTAAAATCTTGATTAAAATTTCTCCCAAACAGGGCCTAAAAGCGCACATTAGTTTGATTAAAGTTATAAAAAATCGTGTCAAACCATTTCCCAAAATGGTCGGCATTAATAATCATTTTTCACGTTACAACATTTTTACATTTAGCCCCTATTTAACAACCATTAAATGGAAAAATCATGTTTTGAATAGTAAATTTTAGTTAGAAAATAGAGAAAAATTTTGAGTTGAAAACGCAGAATATTTATTGTTTAAATGTGTATTGAAAATGAGTATGTAGAAAAAATAATTTAAAAATAATGGTAGCCAAACAGGGGTTAGTATTATTCTTATTATTCGCAAATTACATAATAATTTAATGATGTTGATTACGTTTTTGTTAACATAATTATCGTAGGCAATTGGGTTTCCTTAAAAGGGAGGGGAGTTGCAATGTATATTTCAACATGTCACTCTCTCCGACAAAGTCAAAAATGTACAATAAATTTGTTTTTCGGCTAATCCTTATCTTATTTTTCACTTCTTTTAAACACTTTAAATATGCTTAACTTACAGGCGTGACTTTTATATATACGTACATGCATGCATGCATGCGTAGTTTGCGTTGAAAGGAGTCGTTTGTACGAAATAGAATAGATTTTTGTAGTTAGGATTAGGTTTTACGAATGAGTGACACGTGGCATAGCATTAGTGGATTGATAGCTTGAAAATTCTGGATTTGGAAGCAATGGCGAAGAGTAGTGTTAAGTGGCTTCTTTATTGCGATACCTTCTCCACCCTAAGATAAAGTAAAATGAATAGTATATATATTTCGTGGTTTTGAAGAAATTATATAAAAAGTCTTCTGGTTTCCTTATCACAAGTTTTGGAGATAATTAAATTGAGATGCTTTCAAGGGTGAACAAGAAGAAAAATTATGGAAAATTCTTATAGATAAAGAGAGAAAATTTTACATTCCAAATTATCTTACGTTTACGATACTTACATTCTAATACGGAGATATAATTGAATGGTGCTCGATAAATTGAATCTTATGAGGTGAGGAACAAAGCTTAGCATCACATATATTTAGATAAAACATATAAAAGTATCATTAATAAATTTTTTTTTTTCCAAAACAATATGAACTTTAGATGAATTGAGTGTAGTGTTCGTGGCCGGACTCAAGATCCACTTTAAAAAATTAAAAATGTTATTGTAATAATATAATTTAAGGTCAAATAGTAAGCTCTTCTGACGAGCTCGATCACGCTCCGTCGTCATTCAAAAATATCATCACTATTCTACAACAAGGTGTCCTACTGTTGATGCGATCACCTCTTATACGACCAATTATTTTTGAACAAGTGTAATTTCTGATGTGAGTACATCCACCTTCACCTATTAACGAAAAGCAATAAATGCCTTGGTGACAAGTAATCATTGCATAGGCAACAACGATGACCTAAGTGAAATGATGTTATGACATGCCGATCTCAACATCTAATTAAAAACTCGTTGATCATGATATTAACACGCATATCCAAGTTGACATTGTATCTTTATGTGACTGAGGGTGGCCAAATCTTGCTTAAAGGGCTATAAATAGAGGTATTGATCTCCTACTCAAGGCCGAACTAAGCCAACATTCTCTCAACAAATTCTCCTCCCGTAAAAAAACACCTTATTTAGCTCAATTATCCAACAGTAATTTCATAAAAATATGCTTAAGTTGATATAAAAATACCACGTCATTTTTAGTCATCAATATTACAGTATTCGAGCTTTAAAAGCATACGTGAAATACAAGAAATTTGCTTTCTAGATAAATAATCAAATTTCCCAAACAAAAAATAAGTGAGCCCTTTATTTTGCAGTACTTAATAAAGTTTTAAATTCATGTGTTTCAAGGGAAAATGATTTTGATTGAGTTTTTGAGGTACTTTCTTGACTTACCTTTTTTCTTACTTGTAAGGATGACACAAGTTAAATAAAATATTAGAAGATAAAATATGTTTATTTCTTTGAATACTGTCAAATATGCATAATACTTCATCGTGTAAATTTTCAAATAAAAAAAGTGAGAGTGACCTATTGATGAAGCCAATGTTGACAATCACTTGTTACGTAGATTATGCCATTGTGTCACAAATATTGGGATCGAGTGCCTAATAAGTAAGTAATCGCATTGATTTAAAATAGAAGATAATGACTAATTTAACTTGTTAAATTAATTTTCAATCTGCGTTCGTACCATGAACTAATTGCTTTCTTGGAGTACATTTCAAGTGTAACTAAAACCACATGGTTGTCTTATCTTTTGGACTTTCATTATAAATTTACAGTCTAACGTTCAAGTAATGAACTTAAAATTTAAAATCTTATTATTATTATTTTTTAAGTACAACCAAACATGCTCAAGAATGTCATAATAAGTGGTTAGTGAACACGTTTCATTTTTTCCCTTTTTAGCTTCTTAAGAAATTATTAGAAAAAAAAAAATTTATGTAATCGTACTCAGATTCCGACAAGTGCCATGCAAAATTGCAAATGTCGGATATAGTTATGCTTAAAAGTGACTCAAATCATGTTTAATGAATGTTGGGATGAATCTTTTTATTTTAATATATAATATATCAAATATCATATCAATTGAGAATATTTTTTTGAACGATTTTAATCCTACTACAATTTAATTATTTCAATAATACATTGTTTTTTGTTTTTAAGTATGTAATAAATACTAAAAAATTCTTATCATGTATGAATTTTGTGTTATTTATTCTCAATTAATTAACATTCACAATAATCTAGACCCAATGAATCTTTTACTTGATGAATCTTGATCTACATTAATATTAGTTATTATAAACGAATTTATTTCTATTATGTATCTAAGAATTTTAATGTGTGTTTAAATTCATGTATTAACAATTAATTTTTATGTACCAAATGTAGTAAAAAAAACTACCACATTAATATATCAAATAACTACATGTCATGTGTGTGCCACATAGAACGACTGTTGCAGTGAACGACTACGAATAGCATTACTCTAAATTTTTTTCTCATTTGTAGTATTTCATTATCACCAAAAAAAAAAAAAATAAAATAAATAAAAAAAAATATATCTATATATATATGTATATATATATATATATATATATATATATATATATATATATATATATCTAATAATAAATAATAATAATAATAATAATAATAATAATAATAATAATAATAATTGATTTTTGAGAGTACAATTTTATTCTTTTAAATTTCTATTCCAAATTTTATTTTTTTTAGTTCGTTTGCTTATCAAATCTTCCTAACAAATTTGTATCAAATATTACTTTTATAATATTTATAAAATATTTCAAACTAACATACAATACACGTTCAACTCTGAATTGTACTTCTAAAACTCTCAAAAACTTCCATTTTTTAGACAAAGAAGTTGATAGTGAAATATCAAATCATATTCGAATACGTACAAGTACAATGTAAATATTGTATGATGTATGTATCTAACTAAGCTTTAAGTAGTTTATCATATACTTAGAGCACGCTTGACATAATTTTTGCTTTTACTTTTATTTCTTGTAGAAGAGTTTTTGAAAGAAACTCTCTTAATTTTTGTTTGAAATTAATTTTAAAAACATCTCTTATTTCAAAAGTGTTTTTATAGGAATTCACATTGAACCAACTTTCTCTATAAACTCTTGTAACTAGTAAAAGCATCTTCATAAAATTAGCTAATCGGGTTCAAAAACTGCCTTTGGATGTCAAAAGTTTCTTTAAACATTTCAAAAGCCATGGCAAACGGTTTCTTAGAAAATGAAAAAATTCTCAATCACTTAGGACATGTTTGATTGCAATGAATTCCATAGGAAATGTTACATTCGAAGAAAATGAATTATACTTTGACTGTTTGATTGCAACGTAGAAATAAAAATCAAATTCCAATATACAACCACTTTAAGCTACATTTTCTTTGTTTTCATAGAAAATGAATTCTCATGAGTTTGATGAGTTTTTATTTTCCAACTAACATGGAGTTGGAATTCCTTTCCACATTTGTCTGTCAAACGGACACTTAGAGTGTGTTTGATTGATATGAAAACTATATCATAGAAAAGAAAATATTTTCCTTGTTTCCTCTTAAAGAAAATGTTTTCCTTAATAACAAGGAAAATTATGCATATTTTTAAAAGTTGAAAAATATTTTCCATGAAAAAAATTAGTAATCAAACATTTCAAAGTAGAAATTTGGATGGAAAATTAACATTTTTCATGGAAAATAAATGCAATCACACACTCTTAGACTCTGTTTCGCTCTATTGTTGAAAAAAAAAATTGAAATTATGATTTTTTGAAGAATGTTTGACTAAAATAAGAAAAAAAATTTAAATTTACGTATAAAATTATTGTATGAGGGAATATGTGATTGAGAATAGATAACATCAGATCATACTCAAGTATGGACGAATACTACGACGTAAGCGTTTCATCTAATCAACAAGAAAAAAGAAAGCAAAATTGAATCCCGACTCTTAAAGATAGAATACGATTCTTGGAAATTAATTTGGCAGTTTCGTCAAAGGAGGTTTGCAGTTGAGTCTCTTTGGGCCCACATTTTGTTGGGAGGTTTGGGAACAGGTGAATTGTTTGGTCCCTCGTACTGCACAGCGTAACACGTGGCAAAAGATTTGTACCCTCCTAGGTCGTCATTGTGTGGCGTGGCGTGGCGTCTGTGAAAGTGCCACGTGTGATGAGAGGATGACAAATTGAAAGGTGCAAGGTGAGGAATATGTGAGTGTACGTAATTTAGCTGTTGACGAAAAGTCAGCAAAAGGCAGAGAAATTTAATTCCGACTCCTCCAACTCTGCTGGCTCCTATTAAATTTTAATTTTTTTTCCCCTTTTTTTATCAATCACTCGTACTGTCAATAAAATAATATTTCACATAAATCAAAAAATTATCCTTACTTTTTGATCGCACATTCTCCAAAAAATTCTATTCCAAAATCATAATGGAGCTCAAACAAGGGCAACAATGTCTATTCTTCTCCCTCACTATTAATCAACTTATAATACTCCCTCCGTCCCAATTATATAGGCTTGTTTGGTTTTTCACACGGATTAAGAAAACTTATTTAATGTCATTGGAAAATTAATTTTTGCCAAGATCTTTCCTAGTTTACCCCTATTTAATTTTCAGTGTTTAAAACTAAATTATTGTTGGAATTCATAAATAATTTGAATTTTCAAGAAGTTTGCATATTAAGTGGGGAAAATTTAATAAGGGTATATTAGTAAAAGAACACAATAAAATATTCTACATTAGGAAACAAGCCTATATATTTGGGACAAGAGAAAAAGGAAACCCAGCCTATATAATTGGGACGGAGGGAGTATTAATTAGTTTTGATTAACGTAGTCAAAATGTACTGGTTCAGCTTCCGTAGAAAACCTAACAATTGAAGACCTTCGGAAAAAGACAAGTATCAATTAGTTCACGTAAAGAATGGGTCAATTTACCTCAAATTTTGTTTTCATGAAATGTTTATTATGTGTTCCACTCTTGAATTTTTTCGGATTAATCAACGGAATATTTATAAAATAGACCTAGCATTTCGGAAGGTGAGATCTGTTCTTAATAGAGAGAGAGAGAGAGAGAGAGAGAGAGAGAGAGAGAGAGAGAGAGAGATGAGTTCAAAAAAGATTATGATAAAATCGTGTGAAGGGAAAGGACGTAAGCATTGCAATTTTAGTAGTACGAGATTATGCTTTCAAAAATTGGAGGGGTACAATGAGGATTGTAATTTGAAACCAAGACACGCAACGCAAATGCATGGGTGGCCGGCCAATTTCGATCCTCACGGCTGACGTGATGCTCATTCTCATTAAGCCTGTCTACTGCAATTCAATTTCTTACTTTGATTTTAGATTAAGTGAGGATTAATATTACATTGATTGTTTTTAACGATTCTTATTTTGCTTTAATTACGGCTAATAAATAAGAGAATGCTAAAGATTAAAATAATAAAATTTCTCAAATTTGACGCAAACAAATTTTAAAAGTAAATTATCACTTTACTTAAATATGCAACCGGTAATTAGCGGGTATGGGTTTCGACTATGTCTTTTAAAATTCAATAAATTGAGCAATTCGATTCATCTAACACTCAAATGAATAATCAAATTCAAGGATGAAATTTTAAAACAAATCATCAACTTACAATGCATGTTAACAGTAGAATCTCGTGCCGTTGAACTCAGGTCAGTGACCTAGTAAGAATTTGTTCTTACTACTTGAGTAAGGTCGTGATATCTAAAATAAAAATTTAAAATTTAAATAATTTGCTTCGTATTATACCATTAAAAGATTCGATACGTCTAAACCTCTCACAACACCCGAACTTAATGGGGGTGATTAACATTTCTATAGTTTTCATGTATAACGTTAAAAGATTTATTAGTTACAGCAAATTGAGAATTGCTCGTCACGCTAAATTCATAGGCTTCGAAATTAATTTATTAAAATCAATCGGATTGAAAGTACTAATATTCCAAATTAAGGGCATGCAAATATATAATGGAAGTTTCTAAATGTAATAATTGAATACTAATTTGCACTAAGAATTATAATTAAAATCAGTCAATTATAATATACCTCAAAACTGGTACAGAGTCAATTCCAAAAAACTGGCCTTAATTAATCAAATCAATTCAATTAAAAACAAAATCAAGATTTGTCTGGACAGAGGATGTTGCTTAACGCATATTCCATTTCTTGAAAGCGCCTGCGCACGTGATGTGTACACCATTTGAGTGTTGTCCAAGCCAATTGAGCTGTATTTTCAATTTTAGTTGTATAAGATTATCATTTAATTCTACAAACTCGTTTTCGGTCGACGTTTTCTTCCAATTCGATTAAAAAACCTACAAATCCGTTCCTTTTTTTTTACTATTTTAAAATTATAATGCCTTGTCAGTATAACTCAGTACAAACTAATTGATTCCAATCCCTCAAAATCTAAGCAAAGATGCATAAACATATATCATACATTACATGGATTTTTGTTCCCAATTTGTTGTGAATCTAAGTATACTCAGCCGTGTAAGCAAGAGATCAGATTGCTTTATGCCTCCCCATTAAGGGACAAATGTTAACTTCCCTTTACGTGCATGATAAGTGAACAAAAAATTGACCAAGGTTATTCTTGTCATTACATCTAGAGGGCATGATTAAAACTTCAATTGCAATCATTTTTCTTGTATTTGACCAAATTTGACAAAAATTTTGAGGTTTCAAATTATTATCATGTGTGAAGGGGTGTCAATTTCGCTCGTTGATTCGAGCAATCCATGGCTCAGGCTAGCTACCAAAACTTTTCGAGGGTTCAAATTATTATCACGTGTGTAAGGGTGTCTATTTCGACTCGAGTCAAAAAAGTCTGAACCATTTTTAGTCGAGTCGAGCTCGAACCTCAATTTTCGACTTGCGACCAGGCTCGATTCGACTCGTTGACATCTCTACATGTGTAGGTGTCTATAAATATCTTCTTTTTTAAAAAAAAATAAAATATGGAGTTGAGAGCTAAATTTTAAGGAGATAAGGTTAGAGATGAGGAGTGGGTGGAATACATATCTCTATAATCCTCACCACTTTCATAATATTATATTTTTTTTCTTACACTTTGTGCATACGTGGGTCAAGTGTTGCAACTGACATTTGGGTTCAATGAACAAATTTTACTTTGTTAAGATAACACTTAATTGTTGCTTATCCTCTGTTTTATGGAGACAAAAATCATATTTTTAGTAAATTTTGATAGAAGTTGGTGAAATGTGTAGTTATAAAGTTGTGAATTTCATAAAATATGTGGATAAAATTAAATGTTGACTTTAACTTACATTAAAATCTAAATTTTAATTCTTACCAAATAAGGGCTTAGCAAGTTCGACTAACCTGAACATTAGAAGGTTATGATTTATGTTTGCAAATAGGTTTGATTTTTTTAAGAGACTATTTGAACATGAAGAAAGAGATTTTACTATTCAAGATTTGATTATGTTTGGCTCATGTTTATAACTGTTTATACATATCCAAATCACTCTTTATTCACATTTCCAAGGAACTTACAAGTAGTTCCCACTATTTTATAGTTAATTTCTATCTATTTGTAATTTAAATAGTTCATAAATGTTTTTCATTTAAACAGTTTTGTGAACGGTGTCTTATTGAAAAGAGGAAATAATATTAGGGTCCATTTGATTGTAAGAGTGGAATTTGGATGGAAAAAAAAATGAATTTCAAGGAATTGAATTGTCTAGAATTGTTTTCATGAGAATTGCCAATTAATTTTGTTTGATTAGTATAATTTTTCACGTGGAAAATATTGAAATTTTGGATTTTTTAGTGTTTGTTTTACATGTAAATTATCCATTAAAAAGATATAATTTGTTACAATTGAGAATATAATTTGTTTCCATTGCCAAAAAAAAAAAAAAAAGTAACCTGGAAAACCAAGTCCCACCAAAATGGTGGGAATTGATTTTCCTCAAAAACCAAGAAAAATGACAAAAAAGGGGATTGGGTGGAAAACCATTTGCCAAGAAAATTTTACCTCTAAAACAAGCAAAAATGTGAAAAATGGAAAATCAATTCCTAGTTGCATGGAAAAGAAATACTAACAAACATGACCTTGGACTAAAGAATTCATTGTACTTGGAAATGACATGACATTATAAAATTGATTGAACTGAAATGCCAATAAGCTAAAGTTAGCTAGTGAAGTGAAATCTCCGAGATAAACAAAATATTCTTTTTTTACAAAAAGAGGTGCACAAATTTGCCAGAGAAAGAGGGAGAGCTTAAATATCAGAGAACTCGAATGCTGCAACTCATGTCAGCGCGAGTTCATGTCTTAAAGTAAAAAAGTGTGATTAAAATTTAAACGTCAATCTTTCATATAATAATAATAATAATATTATGTGATTAGAAAGTAAGAAAATATTTTGAATTTACGTGCAAAATGTTTTGCTGTAATAAGATATGTTTGAAAATGAATTGAGGAAAAAAATTGAAATAATAATAGACAAATTGGGTGCGATAGAATATTTGAGAAATATAGATTAAGGGTGTGTTTGATGGATATTATTTTGGAAGAATGTATTTTGGAATAGTAGATTGTTGGAGAATGTGTGGTTGAAAAAAAAGGAAAAGTTATTGATGTGATGGAAAATATTATTTTAATGAAGAATGTGTGGTTGAAAATAAGTAGAAGAATGAGAATGAAAATTTTAATGGGTACCAAACACACCCTAACTATTTGAAATTTGACGAATCCGGATCGGGTCGGTCAATTTTATTAGAACATGATGTATAAGACTGATGTGTAATAATTAAGGAATTAGGACCTAACAACTATGTTAACCAGTTCCAGCATGCGCCTCGACATGGTAGATTAGAGTTGGCGCCGTCTAATTATTTTTAATTCAAATATATTCTATCGAAAGCCAAAAAGATAAACCTTTTCTTTTAAATTGTCCTTAAAACTCCGAATTTTTCTTTGCACGTGGAGCCCTTTGGTTAAGTAAATCCAAATTAGCCAGAGTTAAAATGATAATATTGAATTATTGATCACAATCACCTTCGTAATAATGTATGGTAGGTTACTAACTCTTTCTCGAATATCGAAAGTTTTACTTTAACTATATATCTGGAGTGAACCGATTGATAGATATTTCACGCGTCTTTATTTTAAAAACTAAGTGATCATGCTTTAGGATGTTGAGCCATGCTACACGAACATAAGGGATGATCGAACACACACACCTCGGGGGTCGAACATTATTTTATTCATGCGGGACCCACGCGCAATGTGAGGGTCGGTCACCAGAAATGTCAACCATTTTCTGGTAAAATTGCTTTACTCTTAGGACGTTATATATTTAGAGCCACTCGATGATATATTGCTTGAAATCAAAACGTTGGTATTAGCTCAACTTGTTTGGTTAAATGTGAAATTTCTTGTAATGATCATTTTAACCGCAGTACTATCTTGGCCGACAACCTGAGGAAGGATAAAGACAAGAAGATTAAGGTAACAAGGAATAAAATAAATATGTATTAAAAAGATTAGGCTGAAATCTTAGTTCCGGTCCTTCTAGGTAAGGTAAGGTAACGTAAATTTCCATCATTCTCTAACTCAATCAAGGGATTATTTAGCGTAACGAACCATAGATGACGTTCCTTAATCAAGGGCACTAATCACACATCGAGAGTCGTGTAGAATCTGAACTTATCAAACTTTGCGTGACTCTTAAGCTATTTTGACATAAGCTTCTGATAATTTAAATTAATCTAACTAACCTAAGGAGCTTTTGGACATTGACCTTTGTAACAATCATATTTTGTCAAAGTCAAAGGGATAATCTGTTTTTGACATTGTAATTTGTAACCCAAAATTGATCGGAAAATAATTTGGAATGTAAAACGGTTCTGGATAATTAATTTACAATAGAGTTTCTATTTGGGGGCCGGCCTATGGATAAAAATTGCTTTTAGAAAATATTTAACAACATTTTTTAGGATTGATTGAGCTATAGTTATCGGATCCTTCCGACTGAAACTCCTGGTGTTGACCCCAAAAAACGAGCTCAACAGATACCGGGCCCACTCTCGCCGTGTTAAGTACGGTTCCGGCACGTTTCTACCGGAATGCGATCGGTAGCTCAACTGTTCATGAACGTGGGAGGTACTTTCTGGCCAGAGACGGTGATGTTTCGGGTTCCGGTAGTAATATATGAGGGAAATCACACTATCAATAATTTCCGAATTTTCTTCACGCTTAATATCCAGATTCCTCTTCTACCAGGGAATATGTGGAAGGATAGATAAGATGTAAGTTTAAGTGTTTTGCAGGATTTTTCTGATAACATTCATATTTTTTTCCTTTTTTGTTCTCTCTCATCCCCCTTTTCTCGTCATAGAAACGCATTATTTATACAATTCTGGCAAATGTGGCGACCGTTAGATCAGATCCACGTGGAGACATCTCCCAAGCCGGAGCTTCACGTCGCCGTCTGATCATCGCATTTAATGTTTGACTGAAGGTCAGCCACTCTAGTGACTGGCGGACATTAAATATGACTGTCCACTTTATTGTAGGCGTCCTATCAATCAATCAAAAAGATCTTCGAATCTTCTCAGAGCAACGTCGAGTTCATGACCCTCAAAGGACATCGGGAAGACCTCGGATCACACACGTTGTCGTTCTGAAGGAAGCGCCTCATGCCGAGGCTATATAGAAAATGTTTATTTATTTATTGGTGAAGGGCCTCGGCCGTTTCCTTCACGGGCTCCCGACCCACTTGCTGTCCTCTCTGCTCTTTCTGACTGCCCTACACGTGGCTTGCCACGTGGCCGGCCTTCTGCCACCCTCGAAACGAGGGGGGGGGTAACAATAGTCCCCCAAGTCTAGGCATGATTATTTATGTAATGCATGGACTTGAAAGTAGAACTGAGATAGAGTTCCAGATAATAAGATGTCCTCTTAGAGCTACTATGCTCTCCTAGAGCTTCGAGAAACAAGATGCTCTCTTAGAGCTAACCGACTTCGAGGCTCTTGGCCAAACAGCTTTGAGGCTCTTAGCCTCTGTCAGTAAGCAGCAATGGCTATGTTCCGAATGTATATACGTCAATAATGTAGAGGCACGACGAGCTCTCTGAATATAACTGAAATGGTGATGCAACATCTCATATGGCGAGGCATCTCGCGGGGTGATGGACGAATCATCGAGCTAGCGGCTCATCTTGAACTTTCAGAGCTTTATACACAACTTCGGAATGATGAGGACTGACAACGAAGCTCTGTAACAATATGAGACGAGGAATACCATCTCGCGAGACTATGGATAAACTTCTGACGAGGCGGTTTGTCTCTCCCTCTCTCAAGGAATGAGGACTTCAAAGTGATGTTCCTTTTGTTGGCATGGTACGTTCTCAAAATGTTTATTTATTTATTGATGAGGGGCCTCGGCCGTTTCCTTCATGGGGTCCCGACCCACTTGGTTGTCATCTCTGCTCCTTTCTGGCTGCCCTACACGTGGCTTGCCACGTGTCCATCCCTCTGCAACCCTCGAGACGTCTCGAGCCTCAGGCAAGAAGTGGTTCACCTAGAGCTTTGGAAGCAAGACTCCATTAGTTTCAGAAAATGCGATGCTCATAGAGCCTCGGAATTCAGTTGATGAGAGGCCCTTTTCCTTTAAGGTGCGTCCACAGATTTGGACTATAATGAGGAGTGAAACTATGAATAGCTTCGAATCAAAGGTCATCATGATTTATTATTTCTCTCAACAAATGCGATACTTTCGAGGCGTTTTAATCATGGAGCCTCAATGATTTGATGTCGTGATACCTTCCCAAGAAGACAGCTTGGTTATTTCAACTTCCAATACACGCACGAGCCGCCGCATTAAATAAGTAATAACGATCATTTCCCATGTCCTTTCCACAAGATTTCAGATGCGTGAGGGCGCGTGTGAGGCACGTTCAAATCTGGCCCCTTGAAGACAAAACGTCAGATGTCGTGGATGGCCTAAATTATAAATCTGATGATCAACGGTTGGATGGCCCGGATCGAGATCCAATGGCTAGGGTTGCGCGAACCTTGACTATAAAAGGGCCATAACCTTTGAGAAAATTTTCTTTTACTCTTGGCACGAATTCTCGCACTCTTTCCTCTCAAGTTTCTTAATCTTCCTGCGCTCTCTGTTTCTCTTTTTTCTCATCTGCATTTCTGTGATTTCCTTGACTCGTAAGTAACTTATTTTTCACGAATTTTCTTTGGCATTTTCCCATTACTCATGGCTCCTTCTGGGGATGACATAGACGTAACCAAAGTAGGCAGCGAGTTAGGATTCCAAATAACCAGCACATCCGACCTTAGGAGATCCATGGAGGCAGGACGAGGCGCCTCCATATCCGGGAGCGTCACCCATTGTGACGATGGCATGGGCTGGGGGGCAGCCAAAATTCCTTCATGTGTTAGCCCGATCCAACTGGCCAACATCAGAGAGAAATATAGGATCCCCTTCGACATCGAACTCCTTTCCCCCACTTATGACGAGCGAGCCTGCTTCCCTAGGCAGGGGTGCGTTGCTATCAGCGAGTACCTCCTGAAGGCAGGGCTTCGCCTCCCCCTTCACCCTTTTTTCCGAGCCGTCCTTAGGTTATATGGGTTAGCCCCCACACAATTGGCCCCTAACGGTTGGGCCCAACTGGTGGGTTCATACTTTTTGTGGAAGCAAGTATCCTTAGGCGAGGACATGCCCCTCCACGTTTTCCAAACAGTTTACCAGCCGAGGTCCTTAGGAAAGGGGGGCTCCAAAGGGTGGTATTCCTTGTGCCCATGGGGGGGGCACTCACCTTTCTTACTGGGTCTTCCCTCCTCAATTAAGGGGTGGAAGGAGACCTGGTTCTGGGTTCGGGGAAGGTGGCAGGAGTGTGAGGGCGACACTGTCCCCTACATTAAGGTTCCAACCTCTTACTCCGAACCCAGTGAGTTCTTCGCCATTCTTTTCAATGCCACTTCTTCATTTCGAACTTGCCTCTAATCCGTAATCACCCTTTTTTTTTTTTTTTGGCAGGGTCGGTTGAGCGTTTTAATTTCGACAAGAGCGACTGGGATATCTTGTCCGAGATTTATCGTCGACCATTCTCAGAGCGTGACTTCAGCCGTTTGGTGGTTCCCCAACGATTCTACGAGGACCTCTGCTTGATGGCTCGACGTGGTAAGGCCCCTTGATCAAACTGATTTTTGATTGATTTTTTTTTTTTTTTTTTTTTATTACTTCCCTTCTCCCTGACCCTTATGTTTTGTTGGACCGTAGGTGATTATGAAAAGAGGAAAGCTCCTACCCCGGACATGGCCACAATTTTGGCCGCCACCTCCACCGCTGGTCGTAAAGGCATGAAGCCTTCATCTGCTGGAGGAAAGCAGGTGAAGGATAAGATCGAGAGGGTCAGCAAGGAGGCTGCCCCTCAAGAAGAAGAACGTCCCCCCTTGGGAGATAGGGGGAAGAAAGCGGTGGTCGAGGAGCCTAAGAAGAAATTCAGGGTATCCACCACCGGGGTGGGCGGCCCAACGACGTCCCCTCCGCGCTCCGAAGTTCTGCGGGCAGAACCGTTGGCCGCGTCCATAGGCTGCGGCCACGGGGGCCGAAGCGGGCCACCTCTTCCGAGCCCACAAATCAGGGGCCTGCCAAGAAGCCCAACACTTCCAGCGATTCCGCTTCGGATCGCACTCAAGGCAAGCCTCCTTTGGCCAAGAGGACCGACGAATTGGAGCCCGAGGCTATATCCCTCCTGCCTCCAGAGATTCAGATGGCCACGACGACGTTCCACCAGTTCTGGACTCCGAAATGGCAGAACTTTGTTGAGACAAGTGATGCCGTGGACGTTGTTGCTACAATGGTGGCCCAGGCGTCGAGGTCCTTTGGCATGGCCATAGAAGTGGAGGCTCTCTTCAAAACCCTCCAAAAGAAAAATCGAGACTTCGTCGGCAAGGCTTCCCAGGCTGAGGAAGCTCTAAATAAAATTAAAGCCGAGGCCGACGCGATAAAGAAGAAAGAAGCTGAGGGATCAACGAAACTTGCTTCTGCGTTGGCAGAAATTGAATCTTTGAAGAAGGAGGTCCACTTATCTCAAAGTGAAGTGGCCTCTTTGACGAAGCGGGTGGAGACCTCCGATGCTCATCAAAGAATAACGGCTGAGGCCCTTGAGAAGGCTAATAAAGAAAAGGAGGGGTTAACGGGAGAGGTGAAGGAACTGACCTCCCAATTTTCCAAATTGAGGGAGGAGATAGAGGGGGTTCGGAGCGAGGCCGAACGATCCAAGGTCGAGGCGGAGGACCACTTCCTGGCAAACTTCCATCTCACCGAAAAATATCAACAGTTTGCCCTTTATTGGAGGCGATATGCCTATACTGAGGTGGTGGAGTGGATCGAAGTGCATTCTACGCAGGACACCTCGGAACTCAGGGCTGAGTTTCTTGATGAAGAGCCGGAAGGATCTGAGCCTCCAACTCCTTCAGAGGAGCCCCAAGTCATTGAACTTGACGAGGACGCTGCCCCTGAAGTGGCTCCCGACGCCATAGTTCCTTTTGTCGATCCCAATCCCCCTCCCCAGTGAACACAAGTGTAATGGCCCCGGCCTCATTTTATGTACCTCTTATAATGAAAATTTTTGTAATGAAGTTTTTGCATTTCTTCTTTCTTCTTGCTTTTGCGGTCTTCCAAATGATATTTTAAGCGATTCCAGGCTTTTAGCCTTCGAAACAATTGTTTAAACAATACGAGGCTGTTAATTGTCAGAATAAGATTTTAAACGACTCGAGGCCCTTTGTCTTTTAGATAATGTTTATGATGTCTGAGGCTCTTTGCCTTTTAAGAACAACAATTTAATAACTTGTGGCGTCTGGCCTTTAAAACGATATTTAGACGGACTGGGGCTTTTTTGCCTCAGAAATGATTTTTACAAGGTCCGAGGCTCTTTGCCTTCTAAGAACAATATTTTTATAAGTTGAGGCTTCTAGCCTTGAGAATATCATTTATAACGTTCCGAGGCTTTTAGCCTTTTGCATCATGTTGAAAATATCCTAAGGCTCTTAGCCCCTGAAACAATCTTTAAACAACTTCGACTTGATGTTTAATTAACATTAGGCGACCAGCCACTGATTTATACAAAATAAACGATCCAGTTGAGGCTCTTAGCCTTTCATTCAAATACATCAATCAATCCACACAAAATAGACGATCCATACAAAATAAACGATCCTACTGATAGTACTTCCGCAAGTGTTCCACGTTCCAGGGATGAGGCTGTACCTTTCCATCCATGTTTTTGATTTTGTATGTTCTGGTCGAATTTCTTCGCATACGCGGTAAGGACCTTCCCAATTTGGACCTGTGGTTCCCGACCCATGCTCTTTAGAGGGTGGGAATACCCTGCGAAGAACCAAGTCGTCCAACCGGAATGCTTTCTTTTTTACTTTCGAGTTATAATATCTGGTCATCTTACGTTGGTACATGACCATCTTTTCCTGGGACTCGTCCCTCCTTTCCTCAAGGAGGTCCAATCCGAAGCATCTTGCCTCATCATTGACTGTTTCATTGTAATGCATTCGCCTCGGGTGACGGGAGTCCCACTTCGACCGGACTCATAGCCTCGGCCCCGTAAGTCATTGAGAAAGGGGTTTCTCCGTCAGATTCGACTTGTAGTCCCGATTGCCCAAAGCACTTGGGGTAATTCCTCCACCCATGCTCCCTTCGAAGCATCAAGTTTCCTTTTCGTGGTGTACTTGATTGTTTTGTTCACACCTCGACTCGCCCGTTAGCTTGGGGGTGATGTGGGGATGAGAAGTGTTTCTTAATTCCCACTCTCTTCGCACATTTCTGACCTTCTTGTTGTCGAACTGCTTACCATTGTCCGTGACGATTGAATGGGGAATCCCGAACCTGCAGATGATGTTTTTCCAGAGAAATTTAGAAGTATTTGCCTCAGTTATTTTTGCAAGAGGTTCGGCTTCTACCCACTTCGTGAAGTAGTCGATTGCAACAATTGCGAAGCTGGAATTCCCTTTCCCCCTGGGAAGGGGTCCGATAAGGTCGACTCCCCACTTAGCGAACGGCCAAGGGTCGGATATCGCATTTAATTCTTGTGAAGGTTGTCTTTGGATCGTTGCAAAACGCTGGCATTTATCACATTTTTTGACGAACTGCTGCGCATCCTTTTTCAAGGTGGGCCAATAATATCCTTGCCTGAGCGTTTTTTGCGCCAACGACCAGCCTCCGGCGTGGTTGCCACAAACACCTTCGTGGATTTCTCTAAGCACGTAATCTGCTTGTTCCCCTCCGATGCACCTGAGCAGGGGCATTGAAAAACCGCGTTTATACAAGACATCATCTTGTAAGACGAAGTGGGCAGCTCTTCTTCGGAGTTTCTGAGCTTCTTCTTTCCCCAAGGCTGTTGTGGTCTGATCTTTTAAGTACGACATGATAGGCATCATCCAGGGAGGGTACCTTCGTCCACATGATCAAGCTTCGCCGACTTCGTGGAAGGTCTCGGGAGGTGTTCGATTGGGACTACGTTGAGCGATTCGGAATCTTTGCATCGCCGCCTTGCCAGTGCATCAGCATGGGAGTTGTAAGACCTTGGTATCTGCATCAGTTCAAACCTTTCAAAAGAAGGGACGTAGCTCATCACCAGTTTTAAATAGGCTGCCATGGATTTGTCTTTGGCAGAGAAGTTTCCATGCACCTGACTGACAACAAGCTGGGAGTCACTGTTGACTATCAGCCTCTTTACCTGCATTTCTTTTGCCAAACGCAGGCCTGCTAGCAAGGCCTCATATTCGGCTGCGTTATTGGTTGCCTTGAAGCCGAATCTTACTGCACAATTGAGCTTATGTCCTTCTGGACTGGTCAGTACGATCCCTGCACCTGAGCCAGTCTCGCCAGCCGACCCATCAACCGAGAGTCTCCAAATCTGAGGCTCCAAGGGCTCCATTTCTACTTCAAAGCTGGGAACAGGTGTGAACTCAGCCACGAAGTCTGCTAATGCCTGTCCCTTTACGGCCAACTTAGGTTTGTAATGAATGTCAAACTCACTGAGTTCTACTGCCCATTTGAGTAGTCTTCCGGAGGCGTCTGGCTTCTGAAGTACTTGTTTAAGGGGATAATTGGTCAATACATGGATGCTATGTGCCTGGAAGTAGGGCCTCAGCTTCCTAGATGCCGTTACCAGGGAGAGAGCTAGTTTTTCCATATCCGGGTACCGAGTTTCTGCCGCTATGAGCGCTTTGCTTACATAGTAGACCGGTAATTGATGCTCACCTTCTTCTCTTATCAAGACCGAACTCAAGGATCCAGGGGTTACTGACAGGTATAAGTACAATACTTCATGGTCTTTCGGTTTAGAGAGGAGATGTGGCTGTCCCAGGTGTTTCTTCAATTCTTGTAAGGCCGCTTCGCATTCATCGGTCCATTGGAATCTATTTCCCCCTTTGAGGATTTTGAAGAACGGCTGACACTTGTCCGTCGCTTTCGATATGAAGCGACTTAAGGCTGCAATCCGTCCAGTGAGGCTTTGTACCTCTTTCGGTTTTTTAGGCGACCTCATTTCAATTAAAGCTTTGACCTTTTCAGGGTTAGCTTCAATCCCCCTCCGATTGACAATGTAGCCTAAGAATTTCCCTGATGATACTCCAAACGCACATTTCAGGGGATTGAGCTTCATCTGGTGTTTTCGTAAAATTTGAAACATTTCGCGCAGGTGGGTAACGTGGTCGTTCGTCCTTAAACTTTTTACCAGCATGTCATCCACATAGACCTCCATGGTTCTGCCGATGAGATTGACAAACATCTTGTTCACCAACCTCTGGTAGGTCGCCCCGGCATTTTTCAAACCGAAGGGCATTGCCTTGTAACAATACAGCCCTTTGTCCGTGATGAAGGAAGTGTGTTCCTCGTCAGGTGGGAACATGGGGATCTGGTTATAACCTGAGTAGGCGTCCATGAAGCTAAGTATTTCATGCCCTGCAGTCGCATCCACGAGCTGATCTATCCTGGGGAGTGGGAAGCTGTCCTTAGGGCATGCCTGATTTAGATTCGAGAAGTCTATGCAGACCCTCCACTTCCCATTGTGTTTTTTGACCAAAGACCGGATTGGAAACCCACCTCGGATACATTGACTCTCTAACGAAACCGTTGTCGATTAACTTCTTAACTTCTTCCCCGAGGGCCTCATATCTCTCGGATTGAGGGCTCTTCGTTTCGCCGATGTGGCGTGGCCTTGGGATCGATGTTTAGGTGGTGGCAACCGTCCCTAGGATCAATGCCCACCATGTCGCCGTGTTTCCGTGCGAAAACATCAAGGTTCCTTACTAAGAAATTTTTTAGCTCCTCCTTCACCTTAGGCGGCAACTTGCTTCCCACTTGTAGACACTTGGATGGATCCATTAGATCAATGGGGAAGGTCTCCAGTTCTTCCATTGGGGCTGTCTGAGGCTCGCAATCGATAATGCGGGGATCTAACTCTTCCAGATAAGCCATTTTTTCCACAGTTACCCCTTTTTCAGGGACCTCGGTCATGAGAACGTCTCTTGGCATCGGCATAGCCCCTTGTTCAGGGAGCTCTTCCATGTCGACGTCGTTGAGGATGACGTTGGTGGTTCTTGGTTCAGCCTTTCTCAAGGAGTTGGAATAGCATTCTCTAGAACCTCGCTGGTCTCCTCGGACCGTAGCCACTCCGCCATCCGTCGGGAATTTCATGCATAGGTGGTGAATTGAGGTCACAGCGCATAATTCCTTTAGCGCGGGTCTCCCCAATACCCCATGGTAGGCAGACCTGCTATCGACTACCAGGAATTCCATGAAATTTCTGGTGACCAGTGGCTCGGCTCCAATTTCTATTGCCAAGGTGATCTTTCCCCTTGGAACGATGCTATCTCCCGTAAATCCGAACAAAGGGGAGTTCATTGGGGACAACTCGTGATCGACCTCCATTTTGTCGAACGTGGCGCCAAAGATGATGTTGACCGAGCTCCCGTTATCTACCAACATCCTTTTCAAGCCATTGCGAGCCACAACCGCTCTAACCACCAAAGCGTCGCAGTGGGGATAATGTACCCCCAGCGTATCTTCTTGTGTGAAAGTGATTGGAGACAAGGACCCACTCATAGATTGATTCACTATGTAACTTGACATGGCCGGATCAGTTGCTTCCCTGGCATAGTTCTTTTGGGAATTCCTCGAATCTCCTCCCATGTGAGGACCACCGATGATGGTGTCAATCTCCCGAACAGGCTCGTTGTTCGGTTGAGGTCCTCTCCCTTGCCTTTGACTTTCCCTAGGTTCTTCGACGTTGTCCTCCCTTCGTTGGGGGTGGTCATTGTGGTTAATCCGACGTCGTTCGTGATTTCCAGGGGGTCGGTTAAGTTTGTAAGGAGCGTTCCTGGAGGGGTGCTTTCCCCTTGTTTGGTTTTGATTTCGCGCGTGTCTCGCGACATCCCAGCAATTCTCCGTGCGATGACCATGGGATTGGTGGTAGGAGCAGTAGTTGGGGGCTTCATCCCTATTTCTAGGTTCAGCTCCTCGTCCCTTTCCTTGACCCTTTTGTGACGGTCGTTGGTAAGGTGGACGCTGATGCGTTTCAGCATCAGGGTTTACTTCCTCATATGCTAAAGTGGGTACGGCATTGAGAGTGGCTGCAGCGAGTTCTTGTCCATGATTCAATGGGGCCTGGTGGTCCATTAAGTGAGAAGTTGGGCCTTTTCCTCTTTGCATTTGTGGAGGCGGGAGGCCTCGACTTGCCCGGTTCCTGTGATCCTTTAATTCTTCGTTCAGAATTTCTCGCCTTATCATTTCTAGTAGGGCGTCGTAAGTGGTTGGATCCTTGTTCTGTACGTCCCTCCAGAAGAGGGAGTTCATGTCTAATCCTCCTCTCAGGGCAGTTAGCGCTTCCCTGTCCGTGACTTGTACACAATAAGTCATTTCGTCCGTGAAACGGGACAAGAAGGTTTTTAATGCCTCACCCCTTTGTTGTCTCATGTCCTGCAGCCGCTGGATTGGTCTATCTCCCTCCTTGCTTGTCGCGAAGCGTTTTAGAAATGCCTTCTTCATGTCAGGCCAACTTCGAATGCTCCCCTCAGGTAGCCTGGTGTACCAGACTTCGGCACCTCCACTTAACGTTAGGTGAAAAGCCCTGCACTTCGTTGCCGGGTGGCTCCTTTCAAATTCATATGTGTCTTGTAATTATTTATGTGTTTAGCAGTGGTCACCTCTCCCGTCATACTTCGGGATTTTAGGGAGAGTGAAGTGGTTCACATGGGGGCATTTCTTATTGCTTCTGAGAAGGGGGACTGCTCATCGTCGTCGTCTAGATCGCAGGATCTTTGGGGCTCAGAGTCTTCGTCTTCAACCCTGAAGGGTTCGGGACGAGGCGGTGGGATTGCTGCCTCTTTCCTAGCCTGGCTCCTCCTTTCCCGCCTATTTCTAGGGGGCGGGGACAGTGACTCGTTGCTGCACGCTGGCCGACCCTCATGATATAGAGGGTCCGGGCGCCACCCCCCTTCTGGATGAGAATAGGCTTGCCTATTTCTAGGCGCGGGAGGGGAGAGGTCTTGCCTATTTCTAGGCGCCTCCGAACCTATTCTGTCAAAAACACTTCCGGCCCTTCGAGGTCGTCCTCTTGGTTCGTGACTCGGGAAATGGTCAAACGGTGCTCCGTATGGCCTTTCTGGGGCGTAATCTACGGATGTCTCCATTTCTGTCTCCCTTTCTTGAGGGGCTTGCATTCCAGTATACGGGGTCTTGGCCGCTTGGCTTTGAACTTCTTCCTCTTGATAATACCCTTGTGCCTCAGGAAGAATGTCGTCTGGGGCCGTATACGGGGGGGCATGATATCCCTGCCATTGCATGTTCGCCAGCATTTCTTGCATGGCCAGATTCTGTTGGGTTATGTTCCTCATGTTGGCGGCCATGGTAGCCATTTCCCTTGTGAGTCTGGCCGCCACCCTTCCTCCGCCTCTAGATCCTCCGCGCCTTCGTATCGGAGGTCGTGGGTGTGGGGCTGGAGAAGTGTGCGAGGGTTCCCCTCTTTCAGGGTGCTCCCTTGTCCTCCTTGGGGCTTGTTCGTCAGTCGAACTCATGATCTATGAAGCTTCCCTCGTATTCACAGGTTCTGATCCTTCCTTTTCCCGAATCTTGCTCCAGAGTCGAGCTTCAAAGTTGTAACTTAGCTTTTTTCTCCATGTGCTTTCGTGGTTAACCGTATCGTTTCCCACAGACGGCGTCAACTGCGGTGACCCCAAAAACGAGCTCAACAGATACCGGGCCCACTCTCGCCGTGTTAAGTACGGTTCCGGCACGTTTCTACCGGAATGCGATCGGTAGCTCAACTGTTCATGAACGTGGGAGGTACTTTCTGGCCAGAGACGGTGATGTTTCGGGTTCCGGTAGTAATATATGAGGGAAATCACACTATCAATAATTTCCGAATTTTCTTCACGCTTAATATCCAGATTCCTCTTCTACCAGGGAATATGTGGAAGGATAGATAAGATGTAAGTTTAAGTGTTTAGCGATTTTTCTCGATAACATTCATATTTTTCCTTTTTTGTTCTCTCTCATCCCCCTTTTCTCGTCATAGAAACGCATTATTTATACAATTCTGGCAAATGTGGCGACCGTTAGATCAGATCCACGTGGAGACATCTCCCAAGCCGGAGCTTCACGTCGCCGTCTGATCATCGCATTTAATGTTTGACTGAAGGTCAGCCACTCTAGTGACTGGCGGACATTAAATATGACTGTCCACTTTATTGTAGGCGTCCTATCAATCAATCAAAAAGATCTTCGAATCTTCTCAGAGCAACGTCGAGTTCATGACCCTCAAAGGACATCGGGAAGACCTCGGATCACACACGTTGTCGTTCTGAAGGAAGCGCCTCATGCCGAGGCTATATAGAAAATGTTTATTTATTTATTGGTGAAGGGCCTCGGCCGTTTCCTTCACGGGCTCCCGACCCACTTGCTGTCCTCTCTGCTCTTTCTGACTGCCCTACACGTGGCTTGCCACGTGGCCGGCCTTCTGCCACCCTCGAAACGAGGGGGGGGGTAACACCTGGTTTAACCCCGGTCATTACAAATTTATGTAGAATTATTTTTTGAAATAGAAAATAATATGTATTAGTTGATATCACAATTTATTTTTCTAAATAGCGTGTTCATCAAGTTTTAATTAGAACCACAAAGGAGTAGTTTAATTAATTAAATTTTTTTGACAACCTCATAGTCAAATCTCACAATAAACTTTGAGCTTAACAAAAACATTTTAAAATTAAATATGAAATTAGAAAGTAAATTAAAATAAACGCGCGCATGTAACAGTGATCTCACATATATATATATTTTTATAAGTGGATAAGTATATTAAGCTGATTTAGATTTGAATTAAATAATGATGTTTTAATATAAATTCATCTGATTGATTAACATAAATAAGCATTCAACCTTTGACTAATGAACGATTAGTGCACTCTTTTTTCTTCCTTCAAAATTGTCTTCGCATTAGATTATGGAACTGACAATATTAATTAATTAAGATTAAGATAAATAATTTTAATTAATGATAAGGACCATCAAAGATGAAACATGATGATAAGACAAATTTGGTGCCGCCCAAATAAGTTATTATTATTTTTTTGAAGTGGAAAGCGCCCTAAGTAGTCATGTCAACGAGCCGAAACTCGAAGTGAAACTTGAAGCTCGAGCTTTTTTTTTACCCGAGCCAAAAAATTTCGGCTCGAACCGAGCTTTCGGCTCGACCGTTAACGCGTCAAGCCGGCTTGAGTTTTTTTTTTTCAATGCCTACACTTGCAGGCAGCTAAAATAGGTGCATGTACAGGTAGCTAAATCATTTTATTATTATTTTTCCTATTGTTTCGATTTTTTATTATTATTAAAGGGCTCGGTTACGGACTGGTCTGGGTTCTAGTCGACGCCCCAAAATGGGGTTCGACATAACCGAGTCACGAGTCGGCCCGGCTCGAGCTTTTTCCGTGTCTAGCAACGAGTTGTTTTGTCATCCCTAGCCCTAAGCGATGTATTTAAGACAAATACTCTGATGTTATGTCGGTATCTAACTGTAATTAGAGAAAGATTGATAAATAGTATGATGTCTTGTCAATTTTTAATTGTCTCTTTTATGAGGTTTTTTTTTTATATATAAACCTAATAAAATTTGATTCATAATAAATAAAGAAGCATTTTCTATGTTTTTCTCGTGTTTATGGTTGATAATCAGATAATGTGATGTTATGGCGGTATCTAATCCTTATTAAATCAGTACTTTTATGATTTCCTTTTAGATTTTTAATCATGATGATCAAATAAATATGTGGACGTTTCAATAAAATAAAGTGGAAAAATACTAAGAGCAACGCTCTTTATGTATTTCTTGGGCTTATAATAATAGAATGTTACGTGGGTATCTAACCATACTTTTTTCACAATGTTTTTAATAAAGGTAATTAGAAGATAACGTCCTCACATTTTACTGTTATTATGAAAAACGTTATTATCTTTTATTTTTTGACTTTCACATTTCATTGCACAAAATGTCATTCTCATCCAATTTCTCAAATTTAAATTATAAAATGACGAATATACCCTTCTCTTTCAATAAAACAAAAAGAAAAAGAATAAAACTAATTACAATTATAATACCAAGTTTTTTCTTTTAAAAGCGCAAATGAGTCTCGAATAAATTATTAAAAGGGTAATTAACACAAAATGTCCCTATATTTTACTATTATTGCGAAAAATGTTTTTGTATTTCAATTCTTTAACATTTTCACTCTTAATTAAACATTTGATTGAGTAAATTATCATTCTTATCAATTTTCATTCAATTTCTCAATAAAGAGTTGTGAAATGATAAATATATCCTTCCAGTTTAAAAAAATAAAGAAAATTAAAATTTTTAATTTTTAATAATTTATTTAGGACTCGTTTGCACTTTTTAAAATTTTTTTTTTTTATTTGGGACTTGCTTACACTTTTTTGAAGACCATGGTTGTAATTAATTCTTTAATTTTTTTATTTAAATAGAAAGATATATTCGTCATTTCACAGCTTTTTATTGCGTAGTTGAAAGAAAATGGATAGAAGTGATGTTTAGGCAATCAATGGTGAAAATGTCAAAAAATGAAAGATATAGACATTTTTCGTAATAATAGTGAAATATGTGGACATTATGTACTAATTACAATTTTAATATTCTATTTAGAACTCATTTTGTGTGCTTTTTTAAAAAAAATCTGAGACTATGATTGCAATTAGTGTTTTCTTTTTCTTTTTGTTTTATTTAAAAAGAAGTGCATGTTCGTCATCTTACAATTTTAAATTGAGAAAATGAATGAAAATGACATTTTGGGAAAGTGAAAATGATGGTGAAAATACCAAAAAATGAAAGGTAAAGATATTTTTCACAAAAGTAGTAAAAGGTAGGGACGTTATGGCCTAATTACCTTTTTTAAAATCTTCAATTTCTCTTTTCCCAGAATAAATATAGTTCTTTTGTTAATTTAGTAAATTTGTGGTCAATTTGAATAATAATAATAATAATAAATAAATAAATAAATCTATATTTTTCTTGTGCTTGCCATATTGTTAGAGGACTTTTTAATTTTTGTTTTTCAAAAACGTTTTCAACTGCACTTTTACGAAATTTTCAATTTTTATTCACTTCTTAACCACACATTATTTAAAAAAAAAAAAAAATCATTTTTCCTTTGAAAAAAAACTGTCTCAAACAAGCTTAATCCTCGTTAATGATTTTTTATGATGTCTTTTAATTTTTAATTCTCTCTATTTCTCGAGTAAGTATAGTTTTTATGTCGACCTTAAAATTGTGGTTAATTGATGCATTTACTCTAGAAAAATGAAGATGCATTTTCTATATTTCTCTTGTGCTTATAATAATAATATGTTAGGTCATCTCCAATTCTACACCAAAATTTGAGGTAAGTTTTACACCATTTTGCACTACACAAAAAATCATCTACAACCCATTACACAAAATGAACAGTTTTTAATAATTTTTTTCACTTTTTTATTCTTAACAATTTATATATTTGAAATAAATTATTTATTTAATTTACTACTACATAAATAATTACATTTCATTAACGAAAATATTAAATTCGTTAATCAATTTAAAAAATGTAGTACGATTAAAGTTTAATTCATTCTTCGATTATTAATGATTACATGATTAAAGTTTATTACAAATAATAGTAGTAGTAGTAAAAAAAAATAATTATAATAATAATAATTAGTTAAGAATTAAAATTTATATATAATATAAAATGATACAAATACCCTTTAACAACATTTGGTTGTAAATGAAAAAAAAGGGCAAAAAGGTCTATATCCAAATATGGTGCAAAATGGTGCAAGATGGTGCAAGTTGGATTGGAATGACATTGCACCAAATATTTGGTGCAAAATAGGGAAAAATAGTGTTTTGGTGCAAGGGTTGGAGTTGCATTTATGTCGGTATCTAACATTAATTAAAAATTAGTTTTATGATTTTTTTTTCGAATATTTAATATGCTATTTAATAAATTTGTGGTATATTCAAACCAACAATTCTATAAAAATGAAAAAAGATAAAGAAAAAGAAAAGAAAGATAGAAAGAAAGAAAGAAGAGAAGGTATTGACTCTGTGTTTATGATAACAATCATGTTACAAGTACATACTTTTTTAACAGAAAATCCTTACAGACAACATATGACTCTGCATCATTGGAAAATGAGAAAGAGAAAAAATTCAATCACATTTTGTCTCATGGCTTTATTGTCATTATATGATGTTACATTTGCTTTTAATCCTAGTTAAAGTTGAAATTGAATAAAAACAAAATTCAAAACTGATAAGCAAGTGGAGAAGAAATGATTAATTTTCACACATCAATTACAGAGTACAAATGCCGTATATATATACAAGTTTTGGAGTGGTGAACAAGTAAAAAGAATGTGGTGAGTGTGTGATTTACACATGAGAATCAATATAGATACAACAACCAATTGTGGTCTCATAGGTGCACAATAGCAGCTTTCAGCATTAGCATGAACATTGTCAGTCAACATGCATCTACTAGAAGTTGTCATGAGCCTCAAGTATACATTTTAACATCCTTCCTCAAGTTGGAGTTTATTCCTTTACTCCAAGCTTGTACTTGAGAAATAGAATAAGGTTTGAGCAAGAGGTTTCGTCAACAAATATGCAATTTGGTCTGATGATGAAACATATTGTATTTTCAACTTCCCTTCAAGAACTTTATCCTTGAAAAAGTATATATCTAATTCAATATGCTTTGTTCATGCATGGTAAACTGGATTAGAGGCTAAGGTATTTGCACTAAGATTGTCACACCATAGGATAGGGGGTGAGATAAGCTATAACTCGATTTCTTTAAGCAATGATTCAATCCAAGTTATCTTAGCAAAGGCTTGCGCTAAAGCTCTGTACTCCGATTCAATGTTTGACCTTGCCACTATTTGATGTTTCCTTGAAGACCATACCACCAATGTTTCTCATAAATAGACACAATAACCAGCTGTCGATCTTCTGTCATCAGGACATGAAGCCCAATATGCATCAGCGAACCCAATGATATCCACTATGTCACTTCTTTTGATCCATTAATCTTGTTCAATTGTTCCTCTTATATATCTGAAGACCCTCTTTACCACCTTCCGATGTACATCTGAAGGAGTCTTTAGGAAATGACACAACTTGTTTACCGCAAAATTTATATCTGGCCGTGTATGTCCCAGATATTGCAATCACTTTTGTACAAGGAAATGTCTACCATTTTCTCACCTTCATTCTTGGAAATGTACTTGCTTGCTCTCGTAAGTGTTGCACAAGGTTTAAGATTCTCAAAATTAAACATTTTCAATAAGTCTTTTATGTACTTAATGTGAGTGAGGTGCATTCCCGATTCATACCTTCTTACCTTAATTCCAATAAACTGATGCAGTTCACCAATATCCTTTAGTGCGAATTGTGTGTTTAGTTTGTCAATGAAGCTTTGCAGCTCATTGTGATCATTGCCAATAATTACTATATCATCAATATACACCAATGCAAAAATCACTTGCCTCTGATTCACGTAAAAGATCAAGGAGCTGTCTGCCTTGAACTTAATAAACTTCCATTCTAAAAGTGTCTTTTTAAACCTTTCATATCATGCTCTAGGTGTGTTATGTTCCAAGAAAATTTAGTAGAATAATTCCTGGCAATTCGAGTAGCCAGACACTCCACAAATGCACACAGCACAATTGAAATTCCACACCCACTTTCATTCAAAAGACTCTGGCCTTTTGTAGGCATTATAGACTTGCAACAGATAGGAAATAACTGACCCATTAACACAAGGACTGTAAAACAGGCGCAAACAGCAAGTAACTGAATTGGAATGCGGTCCTTGAAAATACAAGTTGGAACCACCAAGCAACTAGACTTAAACTACCAATGAACTGACCCAAATAAAATAAAGAACTGACCCAAAAGAAAGAAAACAAGGCCTGTAAGTACCGGCCCAGACCTGGCTCATAAAATATTCCCATCCTTCAGAAGAACTCGCCCACGAGTTCGGGATATGTCTTGCTCAGCTCCTCTACATCTACTCAGGTGGCATCCAATTTGTTAGCTTCCTTCCATTACTCATGATTACAGCTAAGGATCCTTCCTCGTGATCTTTCTTTTCTTTTTCTTCTAATTCTTCTTCTTCCCGCTCCATTCTTTCTAGTAAATAAATTCTTGGCTTGTTGCATCTATGGCCTGGGTGTAATTTTTCATCACAAAACTAGCACAGTCCTTTTTCTTTCCTTTCTTGCATCTGAGTTGGGGATATTCTTTTAATAGGAAAACTATTTTTTCCAGGTGGATATAAGGGTACATGACTTAGGTTTGGTCTGTTTGGTGGGTCTGGGTCTGGAAGTCTTAACATAGGAGCGGGAGCAGGTAATCTAGGTTGGTTGTTTGGATTGGTGCTTTGGTAAGCTGGATACTCGTTTGGGACCCCTTTTATACGCCTTATCACTTCTTCCTCTTGCAATTTGGCCAAGCCAAAGGCAGTTGAAAGAGTAGAGGGCTTAAACATTGTGACCATGATTCTCAATTCATCTTTTAGGCCACTCAAAAAGGTACTGATTCTAAACTCTTCTGTAAGGCCACTTATCTTGTTTGATAGTATTTCGAATTGGGTTTGGTATTCTTCTACTTTCCTTTTTTGCCTTAGTTTAGTGAATTCTCCAACTGGATCCTCAAATGCAGAGGGCCCAAACCTTACTTCTAAGGCTAATATAAAATCATCCCAATTATTGACTGGTCTTGACTCCATTAACTAACAATACCATGACAAGGCTTTTCCCTCCATGTGAAAAAAGGCAATCTGTAATTTTTGGACTTCTGGAGTACTAAAATAGGCAAAAAATTGTTGGGCTTTAAGGACCCATTCCATAGGTTTAGTGCCATCAAACTTAGGAAATTCAAGCTTAATAGATCTAGCATGAATACCCCATCCGCCTTCAAATAAAGGATTGTTGCTGACCTATTTATTAGAAGATCCTTCTCCAGAATTGTGGTTTTTAACCAATATAGCCAACTGATTATAACGGGCTGCAAGATTGTTAAGCTGTTGTAAAATTGCTTCTAGCATATGTTTCTGTTTATCTTGCTCTTCTCGCAGGTACACTATTTCACCCTTCAAACTGGACACGGCTTTTGCAAGCTGGGCATGATGGGTACCATCGGCCATGGCGCAGGAACGGGGCTCTGATACCACTTGTTATGTTCCAAGAAAATTTAGTAGAATAATTCCTGGCAATTCGAGTAGCCAGACACTCCACAAATGCACACAGCACAATTGAAATTCCACACCCCCTTTCATTCATAAGATATTGGCCTTTTATAGGCATTACAGACTTGCAACAGATAGGAAATAACTGACCCACTAACACACGAATTGCAAAACAGGTGCAAATAGCAAGTAATTGAATTGGAACGTGGTCCTTGAAAATAGAAGTTAGAACCACCAAGCAAATGGACTTAAACTACCAATGAACTAACCTAAATAAAATAAGGAACTGACCAAAAAGAAAGAAAACAAGGCTTGTAAGTGCTAGCCCAGACCCAGCTCATAACAAGGTGCTTGCTGTCCATAAAGAGCCTTTTCAAATCTGCATACAAAAGTAGGATTGGCCTTGTCAACAAAACCTTCTGGCTGGTTCATATACACTTCTTCATTTATCTTTCTATTCAAGAAGGTATTGTTAATGTCAACTTGTCCAACACTCCAGCCTTTCGAGACAGCAAGAGAAAGAATTATTCTAGGGTAGATGCTTTTATTACCGGACTAAAGGTTTCATTATCATCACCTAAAGTTTGTAGGAATCCTTTTGCAACAAGCCTGACCTTGTTCTTCAATACTTTCCCTTTAATATCTCGTTTAAGCCTGAATACCCACTTGTTTCCTATCACCTTCTGATTGACCAATGGTGGTACTAATTTCCAGTCTTGTTTCTTATGAAGGCTTTGTATTCATCCTCCATTGCTCCTCTCCAATTTTTGTTAGACAAGGACCCGGTACATCAGTTGGTTCAACACTGCTTAGATCAACTATGTATTCTTTGCATTGAGTTGAGTACACCTTTGGTTTAAAGATGCTAGCTTTATTTCTGCTAATCACAGAATGCTCAACATTTTGTCTACTCAGTTCCGCATCACCTTGATTTAGCTCATCATTCATTTCAGTCTGCTTTATCTCATCATTTTCAGTTCTTTCTTGATTTTTTCTTTGAGTGTGTTCATTGCTTGTCTCTGAGTTCTGATTCTCATTCACTTCAGGTGTCTCATTTTCAGGCATTTCTAGTTGATCAGCATGTGAGATATTGCTGGTGGAGTTGCATCAGTATGAATTGTATCAGTTGAGCACGTTGGATCAAAGTTTAGAAAAGTATGAAATAGTAGACATTGAATAATGGTTTCAGATTTTGGTGAGTTAATGCTTTTGCTGAGGAAACCAGACTGGAATGGAAATTCCTTTTCATCGAAGACTACATGTGTGGATATGTAGACTCTACCAGTTGGACTGAGATACTTAGAACCTTTATGTGAGTTAATGAACCCAAGGAGTACACATTTTGTAAAATGGAAATTGAACTTGTGATCTTGATAAGGTCTTAGGCAAGGAAAGCAAGCACATCCAAAATTTTTAAGAAACTTGTAGTCACTTTGCTCATTGTTTAGAACTTGAGAGGGTGACTTCATCTTAAGAACAGGTGTAGGTAATTTGTTGATGAGATAAGTGGCTATGTGTAAAGACTCCCACTAATAATGCAAGGGCATGGTAGCTTAAGCAAGGAGAGTTAGACCAGTTTCAGTTATATGTCTGTGTTTTCTTTCCGCTCTACCATTTTGAGGTAAGGTGTGAGGACAGGAAAGTCGCATATCAAAGCCAGATAGTTGAGCTAAATCAGTGAAATCCCTAAACTTACATCCCCAATCTAACTGAAGTGCCTTTATTTTCCTGTTAAACTTGTTTTCAACTAAATTTTTGAATTGAGTGAACGAGTTTAAAGCTTTTGATTTGTTTCTCATGGGATATATCCAAGTTTACCTATTGTAGTCACCAATGAAAATAATGTAAAAGCTAAAACCAGAAGTTGTTTGTATAGGTGCAGGACCTTAAACATCTGTATGGATTAAGTCAAGAGGAGCTGGTGCATGTGAAGTAGAAGGTTCGAATGGTAGGGAATGTGATTTACCAAGTTGACAGGCATCACAAAATTGACTAACTTCATTTACATTAAGTTTTTCATTAAAAGATTTGAGCACTTGTGACATCACAGGACCGTAGAATGTCCAAGCCTCATGTGCCATAGTTTCAATTTGGACTCATATTCTGTGGCTCTTCTGGACTCTTTAGACTCAACAACAAAAACTGAAGAGTTTAACTTATTTGAGCAGCTGACTTTTGATAGAGGGACCTCTTAACTTGATCTGTGTGTTTAATCTGATACAAACCATCCTTAAGCTTTCCTTCTAGCAACACCTCCTCTTTCTGTTTGTCTTTCATAACACAAAAATCAGAATGAAATTCCATAAATACGTCATTACCAGAATTTAACTATGAGACGCTTATCATATTTTTCTTGATTGAAGGTACCTATAGCACATTACTAAGAACCAATGACTTGTTATTCTTTGTGCTCAAGTGATTGGTGTCAATGTGAGAGATGTGAAGTTTGTTTCCATTACCAACAATAAGACATTCCTTAACACCATACTCATGTGCCTCAATCAGATTCCCTTTGTTAGCAATGACATGATTGCTTGCTCCTGAATCTACAAACCAAGTTGGATCTGTAATAGTTCTTGATGAAGTTATAAGGACAGCTGGTCCTGGGCAATTGTTTTGATAGTGGTGATCAGGTTTGGTACCCATGTACCTCTAATCACAACGATTAAAACATTTCTCTGCTGAATGGTTGCTCATTCCATAGATTTGGCACGGTCTTTTGCTTGCCTTCTCTACCTCTGTTTCTGCTTCCCCCGTAGTTGCTGCATCTTTCACCATAGTTAGACCTTCCTCATCTGTTAGTGTTTGATCTATGAATAAAATTTGCTGAGGCTTGACTTAAGTTCACTGAGGCTAGGCTATTTTTCACATCATTAAGGTGTTCGATTCTACTCTCATAAGTCATGAGTACAGACTTCAATTCATGCTAGGAGATGGACTCTCTGCTGTTGATTTGAACTACAATAGGAGTATATTTTTCACCTGATCCAACTAACACTTGAGTAACAAGATCACCGTGAAGAATGCTTTTTCCAACAATTTCAAGGTGGTTTGCTAGTTGCTTGATTGTGTTGAGGTATTGATCAGCACTTATTAATCATTTCCTTGTCATTTGAAGTTCACTGATGATGAATGTTACCATTGATTTGTTCATAGCTCCAAAAATCTCTTGAACTGCATTCCAGAGGTTGTAGGAGTTTAAGGATCCCATCACTCTCATGGCGATCTTTGGTGTCATTGATGAATACAACCAACCCATCAATAGTTGATCAGTAGACATCCATTTCCCATACTCAACATTTGGGATCATTTCAACAGTTAACACCAGCAGGACTAGTGGTTTGTGTTGCTAGGAATTCTACTGGACAACCTTTAGTTCCTATATAAAGCTTTCGAGATTATGTCCCTTGATGATTGTCATAACCATGTTCTTCCACAATAGAAAATTGTTTGTGTCAAGCTTCATTGGTAGAACTCGAGTGAGGCTTATCCCAAATGAAGGCATTCGATTTCCTCCCAATATTGAATGTATCAGCGTTCTTGAGGGTGGCTGAGTTGATTGTGCATTATCATTAGATCCAGTGTTAGCCATTGATGGATCTAATACCAAGTTGAAATTGAATAAAAATAGAACTCAGAACTGATAAGCAAGTGGAGAAGAAAAGATTAATTTTCACATATCAATTACAAAGTACAAAGACTATATATATATAAGTTTTGGAGTAATGAACAAGTAAAAAGAATGTGGTCAGTGTGTGATGTACACATGAGAATCAATATAGTTACAGCAATCAATTGTAGTCTCATAGGTGCACAATAGAAACTCTCAGCTTTAGCATGAACATTGCCAGTCCACGTGCATCTACTGGAAGTTGTCACGAGTCTCAAGTATACATTTTAACAGTTAATGATTATTTCTATGATGTGTTTTAAATTTTTTATTTTCACTTTTCTTCATTTAATTGTAGTTGTTTCGTGCGGGTTGTCGCTAACAATTAAAAAAGGTTCAGACGATTGTGTAAGGGACAAACCTCTTGAAACAAAGTCTCAAAAAAGAGTGCTTTATTGGTGAAGATTTACAATCGAAAATAAACAGAATGCCTTCAAGGGGCGCAAGCACATGAGTACTAAAAGAAGTGTTTTAAAGTTAAACTAAGAAATTGAAATTACTTATTCTCTATTGAGAGTGTTAGATTCGGGGTCTTTTTCTCTATGTCTTCTCTTCATTTTTATACTCCCTTGATAATTTCTTCACGACAAACTGCTTGATTGCTCTGTAACTACCCACTTTCTTCATGATGACTGACTTGTAGTGGAACTGTCGTCTCTAACTGTTGCCATTACTCTTGTCGTTCAACAGCCAACAATTGGGATCCTTGGATCGTGGGATGAGATAAGATTACTCAATAATAATTGCCATAAATGGCGTGTCATTTTTCTAACAGTTGTTCTGGATAACCATAATATCTCATGTTTGCTAAGATCCTGGGCGATTCGAAGGTTTGAGCGAGAACAGGCTCATTCATTATGGCGATCTTCAGGCACTTCATTCGCTCAGATCCTGGACGTATTGCAAGATTGGGCGATGATGGTACCTTATTCGTGGGCCTCCACTGTATTCATTAATGATTTTATTTGGGACCTTCATCCTGTATTCCCTAACCATGCTTCATCCCTTGGACTATTCAATTTCGGCTACACTTTTTGTATGTCAACAATTACCCCCAAATATGGCAGAATTAATACCAATTATTAATCTTTGCCATATTCTTCTTTTGTATTTTCCGGTAATACTTGAAATTCCCAAGAATATCAATCATTATTTTCGTTGTCTATAACTCATCTATAGTCAGAAAAGGTGTAATCGTTAGACACACTATAAACTCAAAAGACACGCCATTTCATCACACCACTAAACCACTCTCTATATTTCGCGCTTCCTTCTCATTATTTACTGTTCATCTTCTTGCTTCTCTGCTATGTTTATTAAACAAATCTCACAAAAACTGTACTTTGCATCCAATGACGACTTCACAAACTCATTTCAATGATTCTTTCAGTTTCGAGGATTTCCAAAACCTCCTTACTCTGCCTTATATAAGTTCAAACTTCCTTGCACAAGCCAATGCTGACCTCAATGAATTCTATCTAGGCCCATCATTCAATGATGCTGAAGCTATTGGACAAGCGGTGGTGGGTCAGCTGTTCCCTTGTACTCAAGGCCCTCCGTTTCTGAACTCTTTGCCACTGAAGCCGATTCACGAAAAATGTGTGATTAATTTGATAAATCTACTTTAAAAGAATATTAGAAAAATGAAGAAGTGTTTTTCTTATTCTTATGATAATATGTTCTCAGGTCAATTATAACTAACTCTAATTAATAATTATTCATATGATGTGTTTTAAAAATTTAAAATCTCTTTTTTCCTCGAATAATTCTAGTTTTAACATGATAAATTTGTAGTTGATTCGATCCATCTATTTTAGAAAACTAAAATTAAATAAAGAAGATTTGTTATTCTTGTGCTTATGATATTGTCATGTTACATCGATATCTCACACGATAATGACCATTTTCATGATGTCTTCTAAATTTTAATTCTCACTATTCTTTCTTTAGTTCTAATTTTTTTGTCAGCCTAAAAAACTTTTAATCAGTTCGATATTTTAATATGACAAATTTAAAAAAGATGTCTCCTATTTCTCGAAACAGTGAATCGATCATTGGGAGCGTAGATAATTGTAACCATATACATATAAAACGACAGCAATGGTAGCGCACTCTAATATGATCAGATTTATAAATAAGTATCTCTTTTAAAATATGAGCAACACCAAATCCTTCTATAAGCAGTAGTGGACCGATCTTGAGAGGTATGGTGATATACTTCTAATCGTTTTTCACGATTGAGAAGCATACTTTAGATTTCAGGCTCACACGACGGGCTATTAGCTCAGTGGTAGAGCGCCCCCGATAAACAAAATGATTTTTTTTAACTTTTAATTAACTAAAAGAAAAATTTGCATCGAATGTCCCAAACCATCCAACAATGTGGAGCGAATGTTTCAAACCTTTCAAAAATGTGCACAAAAAGGACTCTAACGATTTACATAAAAAAAAAACTATCAACTGACCAAAAATATTCAACTTCCCTAATTCACCAAACCATACTCCTATCAATTGACAAAAAATATTCAACTTCCCCGATTCACCCAACCACACTCAATGGTAGGTCGCCTTTGTCTTCGCCTGTCAAGACAAATAAGGTTTGCTCCTTGAGTTGGTTACGAGGTTTGTGGTTGACCAAAAAATATTCTTCTTCTTTTATCCATTCAACCTCAACCCCTAACAAATAACCTGCCCATGGAACAAACCTCATCTGCTTTGACTGATGAGACTCACAACAATCACGACTGTCACCTCATTTCTTTCACCTTTGTCGACTGTTTTTCTCATTCCCATCAACTCTATTTCCCTTAACAAGAACTTTTAAAGAACTGAGAAGAAATGAATAAAGATAGATAAATTCACTTCAAACCAACAATCGTGACTGTTATAGAGACTCCTCCCCCTACCGATAGGTGTGGTGGGGTTGGGTGGTTTTGGCATTTGGGATGAGTGAATTGGGAGGATGAATATTTTTGTCAACTGATAGATTTTTGTATGAAAATTATTAGCCGTCTTTCTGGCGCGCATATTTATTAAAGGTTAAGACCTCCACTATATTTTTTTATGGTTTGGGACATCCGGGACAAAATTTTCATTATTTGGTTAATTAATGTTTAAAAGTTCATTTAGCCCTTTTAAAATTATCAAATTATAGTCAAATACTGATTTTTGGTCAACTTACATGCCTCTGGATGAAAACCATCCAAAGGTCCTGTTGGCACACAATTTAGAAAGGTTTGGGACCTCCATTGCTATGATTTAAAAGATTTGAGAGTAATCTGCACCTTTAAGGTTTGAGAACTCCGTTGCAATTATCCATATAAACATATACATATGAAGAACACTAGGCTTTTTGTCCCACAAATTGACTAACAATTGACACAAATCTACGTATAGAGTGCGTGACATTTCAGGTTTTTGACTCATAAAACCTTAGATTATAAGAAATGTCAACCAAGTTGTATATTATAATTTTTCCATAATGTATGTCATAGAAAATAATCTAGCTTAAACATGCTATTGAGACAATAAGTTAGGGATCAATTATACAAATATTCAATCAAATTTATTAATTTATCATCTACCTCTACTCTTTTATTCTTTCAAATCTTCTCCAATCTAACGCACCAAATTCAATATTATCTCTTAACATTATGTCGAATATTAAAATTTGGGACGACGGTGTAATTAACATCTCTTTATTTCTATCTTAATAGAAAATAATCTGAATGTGCAATTAAATTCTCAACATTGCTTGCACACAAAGACTAGTGATTAAAATCATTGGGAATTCCTGCAGCAACATCTACTTGTAATCGCCCAACTTGCATGTGAAAACCCACAATTGATTATAAGCTGCTTAGATAAACACAAACAAATAAACAATATCATATGCTTATGGGACCAACAAATGGATCATCAGACATAATAATCAATTTCTTTCTTCTGAAATTTCTATGGGGTAATCATCGTATACACAAATATGCAGCATTATTTAGTAATTTCAGAACAAATAATCAATAGTTGTGCATTTATTTTCCACACAACTCAATTATGTTAAAAGACTGCGCCTTAGCTTGTTGACCCAGCAACTATGGAAAAGATGAAAGGAGCATGAAGTTGTTGTAATAATAGGGAGGATAATGATAAACTTTATTATTATTATTATTTTTTTTTTGAGACTGACCGACTAGAAATCACTTGAGAAAACTCATTATTCGCCAAATTCACTTTCAACCACATATTCTCCCGATAAAATAACTTTATACGTAAATTCAAAATTTTTTCTACTTTTTACAATATATTTTCCAAAAAATTACTACTACAAAATCTATTTTCGATGAAAATGGGGCTCAAGCAAACCCATTCACACATATTAAAACAAAGCAGGAGACGAGAGAAATAGAACATTGAAGTTTGATTACAATGCTCATAATAGGAATATACATGCACGAAAGCAGTACAGAATATGACTGATGTAATATATAAATAAGATTTTAATTTATTTTTAAATAAAAATACGGGTCATTTGATGTGTGTGTGTGAGAGAGAGAGACAACAACACGAGATTTAAGTTAAATATACTTAAAAATGTAGGAGAACGAAATCGAGAGTGCAAATGTTGAAGCACCACCGAAGATATGATCAAAATGCTAATGGCAAAAGCATGCATGTAGAAGGCAAGAATAACTTTTATATATTTGATAAGTACTCAAAGTATAATTAAAATAATATTTTTAAAAATGCTCAATATTGCAATGTCGACTTTCTTAAACAAGTCAAAAGTGTGTAATTGATAAGGTAAACAATGAAATAATGTTATATGTCTACAAATTTCTTAAACGGATCTAAGCAAGTTTAGATATTGTTGGTAAACCAGAGATCATTGGTTTTGATTAGTTTAATTAATGTTGTTAACATACATTAGTGCTGTCTAATTACATTTGAAATGTAGAATTTTCCCATTTCATTATAAAATGGCCCACATAGGTTAATTTTATTGTTAGGCGCGTGCATAAAATAAATGGATGTGCTGATCAATTTTTTTTTTTTTGGATAATAAATATTTCCCCACTCAATGATTGAATAATTACGTCCAGCGTGAAGCTGCAATACACTATCTTCTTTGAAGTCGGTTCGAACATGCTCACGATGTCAAAATGATTTTGAGACAAAAGGAGAGAGAGAGACTTCTAATTGATTCTATGTATAATTGATGAAAGTTTTCACGGTATGTTAACTCGTGAATCAAAATCATTCTATGTCCTTTCCTAAATCTCAAATTTCACCAAACTTTTAGTTTCTTGATCCATTATCACATACGTTGGGACATTTAGTGCACTCAGATCCTTCACAACTGCATTAGATGATAGAGTTTTTAGATTCAGAATCAAGTTCGAAAAACCACCCAAAACCCACTCCCTTTGAGTCCATCCTAGTTTCAAGCATTCTCTTACATTATCCACCCAATGTCCCAATCCATGAGAATTCTCCAGCATCAACTCGAACATAAGACGTTCAACTTTGATTCCAACTGAAGATACATACTTAAAATCAAGTCCGACAAACTACTCCCTCTGAATCCAGCCCTATTTCGATCACGCGTCTACATTAATGCTCCACATAAAACATTCAACTCCCCTTAGTTTTGTTTGATGTAAATTAGTTTGAAAACGTGAGACGATTTGTTTGCATTATATGAATTGTGAAAGCAAAGTCTTACCAAGTAGAATAAGATTTCAAAAGGTCACAAGACCAAGTGTCAAAGTTGAGTAGCCTTTGGAATCAATGAGGAGGCCACAATGATTAATATCCAACTTCAATCCCATGAATAAGGATAAGATCAAATGCTACGTGGGCTATTCCTTTATCCACTCTCACCAAACAAAGTGGCTGCATATAAGATTTTAGATTAAACATTTTATTTTTGTCTCTTTACCAAATAATTTTGCTATCTTTCCTTGAGTATCGTAAATCTTTAGTACAAGAGCATTCGTTGCTATATGACGAAGTTAAGATGTAAATAAAGTGAAAATTGAATAAATCAATAAATAAAGGAAAAATAAATAAAAATCACAACTCACTCACAAGAATCTTTTTATTTTTATTATTATTATTTTTTAACTTTTATCTCGTGATATTTGTAACAAACTTATTCCTACAGTTTTAGATTGTTCTTTCCAGTTTAGGAGATGTATGGGCCTAATGTCATCAATTTAAACCCAAGTATAAGTTCCAATAACGTCTAGCGCTACCCATTATTTGGGCCACTATCGATTGGGCCCAAATATCACTTTTCTTTGTTAATACTTCACAAATACACACGGGTGCTCACTCACAATTGTAAGAGGAAATTACGCTAGACCAGGTGTTTCGTTTTAACTTTCTAAAAATCAGGTTTTGGCTTTTTTTTAATAAAAATCAGGTATTAATTTTACAATTAGTATTAATAATAATATTTTAAAATTATATTACTCTATATACCCACCCCTACCCCCACCCCCACCCCCCCACCCCACCAAATTTCCTAACCTTAGATAATCAATTCTCTCCACTCTCTCACTTCTCTCCAGCACCACCGACCGTCGCCTCCCTCCCTTCTCCCCCTTCCCCCCTTTTTCTCCCCCTTTCCCCTCCCTCCCTTGGCCTCGACGCTGCTGCAACACCTACAGCAGCGTAGAGCGACGCTGCTGTGGTCGCGATCGACCTCTTTGTGTGTTTTGGGGGGAGGGGGGGACTGTGGGTGTGTGTTTCCCCCCTTTCTCCCTCCGTCCACAGTAGCCCCTTCTCCCCCTTTCTCCCCTTCTACTGCTGCTGTTTAACAACATCACAGCGACTAAGACGGAGACGTTGAAGCAGGTCAAGACCCACGCATTTGTGTTTGCTAGAACGTCAACATTTTCCCGACTTAATGTTGTTTGATGTTTGCCTCATCAACATCACAACTGGAGGGTAGAGTCGAAGTGTTTCATTTAGTATGCAGGCTATCTGTTCGATGAAGTGCAAAGTTCAGTGGAAGAGGTGTAAAAGTAAAAAAGTTCCATCATTTTCTAAACTTTGTATGGATCTGTGGTAGGTAGTTTGTGTTCTTGTGGTGATAATAAAATTTGTATGGGTATGTAGTGGCGGTCCGTGTGGTGGTGGTGGTCGTCGATTTTTTATTATTATTGTGACTAATGAAGTTAACTGTGACCTTAATAAGATATCTGTGACCTCGGAATCGGAGCAGTTATCTGAATTAAGCTAACTGTGACCCCGAATAAGATATCTGTGACCTTATAATTTTTTTGAAGAATAACCAATGAAGTTAACTGTGACCTTAATAAAATACATGTGACCTCGAAATCGGAACATTTATTTGAATTAAAGCTAACTGTGACCTTAATAAGATATCTGTGATCTCGAAATCTGTGAACTACATATTTGAAAATACGTAACTGTGACTAATTAAAAATCTGTGACATATAATTTTTTTTCATTTGTGACTTCAAAATAATCTGTGACTGAATAATTTGATAAGTTGTAACCAAAATTAAATTTTTAACTACTTAATAAGGTATCTGTGACCTTGGAATCGGAGCAACGGTCACCGAAAAATAGTCGTTGGAATTAAACGTGGCCGGAGAACAATCATCGGAGTAGTCGTCGGAGCGGTGGGGTGGGGTGGGGTGATCATATTATATTATAGTTAAATATTTAATTTAATAGATTAATTGTAAAATATAATTAATTAATTAATGAAAAAACCTGAATTTTGTAATTTTAAACTTTGGGGCATGATTTTAGATTTCCTGAAAGTAAATCCCTGAACCATGAATTTTTTTCCCCAATTGTAATGTGCATTAACTCGTAAAAAATTGATTCGGTATCAATTTTTATTCAAAAAGACTGACATTTTCATCACAAAGGTTATGTGAAATATGCCAACCGACTCTCCCGATCTTATTTTATCACAGTTTTAATAAAAGTTTGGTTTTTTCAGTAGAACTAGCTCGATTTTCATAATTATATCATTATCACTATCACTATCACTACTATATAAAAGAGTGAGTTCCATTTTTACTGTTCCTGTTCATAAGAGGCGAGCCAAATGGCTTTTTGGCTCGGCTCGACTCGGATCGACTAAGCCGTCTAAGCTTTTTTTTTATTATTATTATTTTTACGTTTGATTCAGTATTTTAAGTTACGAATATTTGTTTCAAGCGCTTTAAAATTTTTTGGAAATTTTGAAGTACGTCCATGATAAATATATGATCGATAAATTTTAAATATCACTACTATATAAAAGAGTGTGTTCCATTTTTACTGTTCATAAGCCGCGAGCCGAATGGCTTTTTGTCTCTACTCGGCTCAACTAAGCCGTCTAAGCCTTTTTTTTAGACTGAACGGACCAAAAGGACCTTTTGGAAGCCGTCTAATCTTTTTTTTTTTAACGTTTGATTCAGTATTTTAAGTTACAAATATTCGTTTCAAGCGCTTTAAAATTTTTTGGAAATGTTTAAGTGCGTCCATAATAAATATATGATCGATAAATTTTACATATCAAATTTTTTTTTACATTAATTGTGAAACGTAAAGTCGTGATTGTTTATGTTTCTTTTCAATCCCAACCTCATTCAAATAATTTTATTTTCTTACAATTTTTCGTTTGATTCGATATTTCACGATATGAATATCCATTTGGATTGATTTAAATTTTTTTAAAAAAACTTAAAATGTGATAATAATAAATATATTGTCGATTAAGTTTAAATATAAAAATTATCTTAAATTATTAAACGTAAAATCATAATCGTTAAATTTTCTTTTCTACGCCACCCTCAACCCCCATATTCACACCAATTTCTCTCAATTTCATTTTTATTCAGTTTCTATTCTTAGCCTGGAGCTGTATTTATTTTGTTTATTTGATTCTTTATTATTTCTCTTTTCCAAGAAACGATTATGATTTGTTTGACTTTTTTTTATTCTTTAGATGTTTGCGTGAGAAAGGAAGCTATATTTGTCAGAGAGCTATCTTTTCGTCTTCAGCCTTGCCATTTCTTTCGTCTTCATTTCATTTTCTCTTTCTTTATCTTTCCATTCCCTTCTCTTTTTCTTTCCTTTCTCTTTCTTCGCCATTTCTTTCTTTTTCATTTCATTTTCTCTTTCTTCATATTTCCATTCCATTCCATTCCCTTCTCTTTTTATTTTCTTTCTCTTTCTTCGAGTGAAGCGCTCACAACAGTTCCACCGCCGTTTCCAGTTTCATTCTTCTCACGCACTTTTCTCTTTGGTTTAAATTTTATCTCTTGTTCTGTATCTGTACAGTTCTAGATTGGAGGTTAATTATTGGGCTGCTGTATATTAGGTGTGAAAATGTACTATTTTCATTATATATTCACCTCTCTTCGTCGGATTGTTTGTGTTGATTTTTTATGAGTTTGTTGTGAAACAATCATCTAATCTTATGTTTATGTATGAACGTTTGTGTATATGTTTCTATAGATTCTGTAATTGTCTTGTTTGGGTTGTAGCAATATTTTTGTCCGAACAGAGGCCAATGTTAGAATTTGCTCATCGCAATCGCATTCAGGTATGACCCCTTACGTTGATTTGAACATTTACATCTATTAATATATTGTCTTGTAACATAACTCTTCTTGATCAAGTTCTCGTGGGCTCGATTGATAGTGTCTATAAAGCAAATTTACGATTTTTTTCATATCATTGTTGTTTCATATAGCACAATTATCTAATTTTTTGCATTTCAATTGAAGCTAACTTTATGAATCTGCATATAATGTTAGTGATTCAATCATTGTTAAATCTATAATAGAAAAACTCTTTTTCCCACATTAATCTCATACGTACGTCTCTTGCATACATTATGTCGTGGCAGGTTCCTTCGAAATGAAAGTTTAATCTCGGATGAGAGACCATGTTCAATAGCTGCAACTGAATTGGGTATGCTGAGTCAAAGACATACAGTATCTGATCTCAGGTAAATTCTAGAGAATGGAGATCTCTCCATGCAGAATGGAGAGATTCTCTATGCAGAATCGAGAAATCTCCCCATTCTGTTTGGTTATCACTGTTCATAAGCCGTATGGCCATATTAAGCCAAGCCGAAGTGGTTGAGCCGCGTTCGCCAAGCCATTTCTATATTCTAAACTATATTTTTCCTCTTTTTTGGTCCAAGAAATGATGTTAATTAACTGTCATTTGACTTTATTGTACTTTACGTTTGCATGTGAAAAGACAAAAGTAAAATAGTGGCATGTTTACATTGGTTGAATAAAAAATATAAGTAAAAAAAAAAACATAAAACGTGTGGCATGGATTCTCAAAATAGGAGATATATCTCTTCATTCTCAAAATGGAAAGAATCTCTCCATGCAGCACGAAGAGATGAGATTTTTTTTTCTTTTTTAAGAGTGAGTTTGTTTTTCACTTTGATTTTTATTTGTACTGTTCATATGAACAGTACATGTATGTTCATTTTTTTAGGAGCGTGTCTTCTTTTACTGTTCATATGAACTGCACTTTCCAGTGTTGTCTCGAAACATTTAGTAACTTATAAGAAAATTTTATGTAACTAATGCTTGACATAAATATCTTTTTTATACATACGCTATTACGTAGTCAACTACATCAGGGCACGTGACTTGCACGCGCATCTCACTAGTTGTAATAAAGAAAACACTGGTACAAACACTAAACTAGCAACATAAAGCTCCAAAATTTCCATTAATAACCCTTGAAAAAAAAAAAAAAAAAACACAGCCACTAATTCTGATCTGGAGTGAAGAATGTGCACCGCCAGATTCAGATACTCTCAAGGCAAAATCAAGCAACACATGAGATTCTGTAATCCACATGGCAACTCAATCAGCCAGTCAGATATCCACACTCCTATCCTTGAAGATAAGCCCCTTTATTACATTAATTCTGATTCTCATTTCTCACACAGCATTCAACACAAAATCAGTTGACATGGTGGCCTCTGCCTGTGCTACATCTACCATTGCAGCCGTTGCTCTCTCATCAACCAGAGCAACAAAAGCTTCCTTCTTATCAGGAAGGAAACTGAGAGTAAGCAAGAATGCTACTTCGACCAGAGTGCAATCGGTTACTGTCTGTGCTGCAGCTGATCCTGACAGACCATTGTGGTTCCCCGGAAGCACCCCTCCACCGTGGCTCGATGGAAGGTAAATAGACGATCCAAAATCCTAAGTGCATATATAGTCTGCACTTGATAGAAGCACTTTCCATTACTATCAAATCCTCTGTACCATACATATCATAATCGAATTGTGTTTTGCTTCCAATATAGTAAAATACATCCTTAATATCTAACCAAATTTCTATCGTGCAGTCTCCCGGGAGACTTTGGCTTTGATCCTCTGGGCCTATGTAAGTCTACCAGTCAAACATATGTTTAAATCACAGCCTTTATTGCATAGACTAAGAGTTCTAAATACCTTCAAATTAATGAACATTCGATTTAAATTTCTTACAGCATCTGATCCCGAAAGCTTAAAATGGAACCAGCAGGCAGAGCTTGTCCATTGCAGATGGGCCATGTTAGGCGCTGCAGGTATTTTTATCCCCGAATTCTTGACAAAGATTGGCATCCTAAACACTCCTTCATGGTACACTGCTGGTGAACAAGAATACTTCACTGATACCACAACACTCTTCGTCGTTGAATTAATATTCATTGGTTGGGCTGAGGGAAGACGATGGGCAGACATCATAAAACCTGGGTGCGTGAACACCGATCCCATCTTTCCCAACAACAAGCTCACTGGAACTGATGTTGGCTACCCTGGTGGCCTATGGTTCGACCCACTTGGATGGGGATCTGGATCTCCTGAAAAATTGAAGGAATTGAGGACAAAGGAGATCAAGAATGGAAGATTGGCCATGTTGGCCGTGATGGGAGCATGGTTCCAACACATCTACACTGGAACAGGACCCATTGATAACCTCTTTGCTCACCTTGCCGATCCTGGCCATGCTACCGTTTTTGCTGTAAGCGTAACTTCAAGACTTGAAATTTTAGCCACACCTGATACTAAGAGAGATGTCATTTTAGACTTGTTAGTCATGCATATAGCAAATACACATTTTCATATAAAAAGTGAGCAAGATGCTTATACTAATTTTCTAATATGATGTTACAGGCTTTCAGCCCCAAGTGAAAGAAGCAACGAAGTCATCTTAACACGGAAGTGTTGGAGAAACACCAGCAACAATTGGTATGGGAGTGTCGAAAGTGTGTTTTTCCAATTGATGTTGTATCTTTGAGATATGTATTGCCTACATCTTTATCTGCTGTAGAAAAAAGTTTATGCAGTGTACAAATACCTCTGAGAAATTCTAATCCCGTATATACAGTTAGGCTTAGATATCTGACTGTCTGCACAATGAAGAGAAATCATGGCATGTTACATTGTTATTGGTCAGAACAGTCTCAGATCTGAGGATGATGTAGAATAGGGAGAAGAAGTAGGGAGGAAGAATAGGGAGAAGAAGTAGGGAGGGAGAAACTGGGGAAGGAGACAGAAACGTGAAGCAGAGGGAGAAAAGTGGCAACCACCAATCGTTATTTTATTCAATAATCAATTGAAGTCGATTACAATGAAAACTCAATAAATAACAAAAAATAACCTAATTTTAAGGATTTGGGCCAACCCGCTAAAACAAACCCTATAATACGAAACACAAATAATAAAGTCAATAATAATAAAATAAATCTCGATGATGTCCGTATCAACTCTCCCGAGGTGGAAGAAAAACTCGACCATGTCAAGTGGATAAGTAGAAAAAGGCTGCAATCAATCGCCCAAACATAAGCTCAGGGGTTGGACGAGCTTCCTTCGGCGTCAATAAAAGTGTGTCAGCGATGGTCAGAATCCGGTGTTTCCACCAACGTCCCCTGGATGCGTGGAAGGAGAACTGGGCAACTGAAGATCCTGATGACTTCGATAGAGCCCCAATAAGTCTGGGTCAAGCTACTGTAGTCTCTGTAGTAATCCATGTGTAATCAGACTCAGACTGATCAACCCAACGAACAAGGAAGCGTTGAACATCCCCACCTTTAGTAACACAATTTGTTCATCTAAAATAACATCAATTTTATATTTGTGTGCTGCGAAATGTGGCATTGGGTTAGAAGTAACAAGAGATTCCGGGTCAAGGTCCACGGATGGAGGTAGGAAAGGATCATCAGAAGGATTGAAATGACCTTTATAAGCAACTAAATCATCAACATTGAAGGTATGGTGGTAGCCAAAATGTGACGGAAGGTCAAGAACATAAGCATTTGGGCCAACTTACTTTAAAATCTTAAAAGGACCAACGCTACGAGCTTGAAATTTAGAGGCGGGTCCATGTAGGCGCCGCTATAGTCGAATTCGGATCATGGCATAATCCCCAATATTAAAGTCAACATGTCTTTTATGTAAATCAACTCGAAGTTTATAAGATGCGTTACTAGTTTCATGTTGTTTATTGATCTCAATATGCAAGTTATGAAGATGTTGTACAAATGTTTTAGATGACATAGACACTCTATCATGTGGGGACATCAGGATGAAATCTAAAGGCTTCCTAGGCTTAAAACCATGAATAATTTCAAATGGACTCATCCCTAACAACCGATTTATGGAACTGTTATATGTAATTTAAGCTGTAGGAAGAATTAAATCCCAATTTCTAAGATTTTCTTGGACCAGACACCTTAATAAATTACCAAAACTACGATTAACCACTTCCGTTTGACCGTCAGTCTGCGGGTGATAGGCAGTAGAAAATTTCAACTTTGTACCGACCTTATGCCACAACGTTCTCTAAAAGTAACTAGTGAACCACACATCCCTATTTGACACAATGGTTTTGAGGAGGCCATACAATTTAACAATTTCATTAAAGTATAAGGTGGCAACCCGGGACGCATATGAGGTTTTCCTATAAGGGATAAAATGAGCCATTTTAGAGAAACGATCCACTACCACAAAAATAGAATCATGTTTCTTCGGGGTACGTGGAAGCCCTAACACAAAATCCATACTCACATCTTGCCAAGGATAATCAGGAACAGGAAGAGGTGTGTATAGGCCCGTGTTTTGGCTCTTCTGTTTGGCCAATTGGCTCTATGGTCTTATCTTGCCCAAAGCGACCGGCTAAGCCTCCCGCATGAATTTCCCATACTATGAAGTGCGAGGGATGCACAATTTATTGGCTCGAAAAAGGTAACCCTTCTCTAGGTGAAAATCATCCAGAGTATCCGACCGTCCACCTTACAAATCAAGAAAAATATTCTTAAAGTCGGGACATGTCTCGTAATCTTCCTTAAGGCTTTCAAAAAATATGACCTTGATGTTTATAATCGACAAAAGGGCGACTTAAATCATCAGCTGTCTGATTCTCAACCCTTTTCTTATGTTTCAAAACAAAAGAATAGGCATGTAAAGATTCAACCCAGCGGCCGTGCCTAGAATTCAACCTTTTCTGGGCGATGAGATGAAGGAGGGCCTCATGGTCCAAAAAAAGAACAAATTCTTGGGGTAGCAAATAATGACGCGAATATCGTAAAGCCTGCACAACTGCGTACAATTCCTTATCATAAGTTGAGTACTGTTGTTTGGCATCGTTCAACTTCTCACTGAAATAAGCGACAGGGTAACGTTCCTGACTAAGGACTCCACCTATACCTACCCCGGAGGCGTCACACTCAACTTCAAAAGACTTGGTGAAGTCAGGAAGGCGCATGATAGGAGCTTCCGTCATTCGCTTCTTAACTAGTTTAAATGCCTTAGTCGCTTCCTGTGTCCAATAAAACTCTCATTTCTTCATGTATTCCGTAATGGGAGCCATGCTTGTGCTAAACCCCTTGATGAAGCGGCGGTAAAAGGTAGCCAGGCCATGAAAACTATTGACACATGTACAGTCTTAGGCTCAGGCTAATAAACAATCGCCTGAATTTCAGCAGGATCGACAGATATCAACGTAGAGGATACAATGAAACCCAGAATGACGACACTATTGATGAAGAGTGAACATTTCTTGACGTTAGCATACAAATTTTTTGCCCGAATGGCAGAACAAACTTGCTTGAGATGATCTCGATGTTGTTCTTTCGTTGTACTATAGACGAGAATGTCGTCAAAGTAGACGACAAGGAACTTACCCATGAAAGGACAAAGAGTTTGTGTCATTGCTCGCATAAAAGTGCTCGGGGCATTGGTTAGGCCGAAAGACATAATTAACCACTCATAAAGACCGTCTTTTATTTTAAAAGCGGTTTTCCACTCATCACTTGGGCAGTTCCTAATCTGGTGATAACCACTCTTCAAATAAATTTTTGAAAATATCTTAGCACCAACCATCATATCCAACATGTCGTTAAGCCTAGGGATGGGAAAGCGATACTTGACCGTGATCCTATTGATGGCATGACTATCTACACACATCCTCCAAGAGCCATCTTTCTTAGGCGTCAACTGCACAGGAATTGCACAAGGACTTAAACTCTCACAAATGAATCCTTTGTGAAGGAGTTCCTCCACTTGTCTCTGTAGTTCAGCATGTTCAGTAGGGTTCATCCTATAATAAGGCAAATTTGGAAGTGCCGCTCCCGGGGCCAAATCTATAGCATGTTGGATATCCCATAAAGGAGGTAGTTCATCAGGTAAGTCCTCGGGAAACATATCCTGGAACTCTAAAATGATCGTCTGGGCTTCAGGAAAGGCTATTAATGGGGAACTCGATGGAACCTCCAGGACAATCAAGGCAAATACAATCGAATCGTCCACAAGTGCGCGTTCGAACTCCGTAGGATTAATGATATGTAATCTCTTTCGTTCCTCGCTTTTCTTTGCATCATGTGAGTTTGCAGGTCTTGGTGGAAGTGGGTTAAGGTGGATCTTCTTTCCATTAAGCACAAATGAACATGAATTGGATCGACCATAAATGGTTACATCCAAATCGAACAACCAATGGCGACCAAGAATAACGTGACCGATATCTATTGAAATGACGTGGCACCATATATGATCTTTATACTCGAGAAACTGAATAGGTACTAGACAACGTTCCTTCACAGCTATCGAAGAGGTATCAACCTAAGAGACGCTATATGGCTGAGGGTGAGGCACTGGTTTCAACCTCAGACGGGTTACAGTAGCCATCGAAATTGCATTAATGCAACTATTACTGTCTTCAATGACTTTACAACCTTTATTATTGATCTTGATGTAAGTGTGGAAAATGGCATGACAATGCCAATCGTCAGTATTTTTGGGCTGAATAAGGGTACAATGTACAATACCTAATCTCGACATGTCTGGAATAAGGGGTCTTACTTGAAATCCATGGGGAGGGTTCGAATACAACCTAGGAATGTATCTTCATTATCATCTAAGTCCTCAAACTCTTCAAACTTAGGGCTCATAAACTTGATCCTCCAATGATTCGTTCACTATACCCTCACGTTCTTCTAGAACTAGGGCTCGACTAGGACAGTTAGAGGAAATGTGACCGAAACCCTTACAGTTATAGCATTGCAAACGGGATGACGTCCTTGAAATTTCAGGACCTTCACCTTTATTTTCAGGGACAAGAGGACCCTTAGATGGGGGAGGTCCTAGGATAGACTTAGGGGGAGAAGTGGGTGCTGCGGAAATGGGTGTTGAAGAAACAGGGGCACGGTTGTCACCACGATTTCTATACGGAGTCCTAGTAACTAACTCATAATCTCGGACGAAGGGATAAGCATGGTCAAGAGTAGTAACGCCCCAAAGGACAAGCTCACGTTTAAGATCATCTCTGAGACCTTGCCTAAACCTCCTTAAGGTCATGGCTTCATCCTCTACAACCTGACATCTCATTCGAAATTCATCAAACTGAGTGACGTACTCAGTCATGGGTCGATTGCCTTGCGCGAGAGCATTCCATTGATCCGACAAATTACCCCTATACGATTGGGATAAACACTTTTCCTAAAGAAGACGCTTCATGTCATCCCAACTCCCAACAGAAGGAACACGACATCGCTCAAGGAGCTCCTCTACACTTTTACAAAAGAGTTGAGTGGTGCTAGTTAATTTCAAACTAGCAAATTGAACTCTCCGATCTTCAGGGACCCCATACCAAGCGAAGAAATGGTCCATATCTCTAACTCATTGAGTAAATACCCGAGAGTCTAAACAACCATCAAAGGTTATGGTATCTAGTTTAATGTTTCTAAAGAAATGGTCATTGTGGTGAGGAGGAGATTGAGTATCATGACGATGATGCTCTCGCTCCCGAGCATGAACTTGATGTCCATCCCTACGGTTACGCCTAACGTGTTGTTGGCCACCTTGGGGACGATGATAATGCCTATCACTGGACGCGTCCGAGTTTCTAGCTTCAGTCGAATGTGGGGTTTGTTCAAAGGTGGACAACCTAGCAGCTAAGTCTCTATTTTCCTCACGAGTAGCAACCATCTCAGTTTGGATAGCTACTAATTGAGTCTGTAACTGCTGTTGGTTATTGACAAGTTGTGCTAATTGTTGAGTGAGGGCATCAACTTGGGATGGGTCCATGGTCAGGTTACTGGAATTAGTTGTGACAAAACGACCACTACGCAACTGCATGCAATGCACTACCACATAAATGAAGTGTATTGAGAGATCAATAAACAACTCGTTTAAAATCGAAAATAACAAACTGGTCAAAAAATTTCTTTTTATTATTATTATGTTCGAATTATGTAGATCCAAATATGGCAAGCTAATATCGCTGCTCTATGTAAAATAGTAAAGCAAGGTCAAATACGAATCAGTAATTTAATCGCTTAAGAAAAATGAGAGTCCAATACGGTTAGGATCTAAAATAAGATGGATAAAAGTGGACGAATAACAGGATTAGGGATTTAGCGACGTGAATTTGTAGGTAAAATTGGAATAATAGCAACACAATTTTAATTGACGCAATTTTATAATGAAATAGTAATGTAACTAAAGACAAAGGAATAGTAGCGTCCCTGTCGTTCGTCGAGGGAAATGAGCGCCAAGTAATTGATCTCCAAATACAAAGAAACATTAGCTCCCATTTTGTTTGCTGAAGTAACTGCGCCGATCAACAGATGAAAGAGAAGTATACCTACAAAAAGTTAGAAAATACTTTTTTTTTTCCAACTAAAACAAATTACACAGTATAATAAAATAGGGGTCCAAATCAAGCCCAAAGGACTAAAATTAAGATGTACGAGACAAACAAGACACAAACCGATGCCCAACTTAGAGATTGAGTCCAATTGAAAAAAAATACTCAAACAAATTAACAAGTTGGGCTCGAAATTAAAATTCAACAAAAATAACAAACATGGCCCAAATTGAAAACTAAAATAAATAACAAGAAGGGGCCCAAATCTAAGCCCAATTAAGAAAACAGAGGCAGAGACCCAATTAAAGGAATTTTTTTTTTTAGTGGAAAAAGGGCGGTACCTCCGAAATTTATTAATATGTCATCACTTGTGGCGGAGGAATACCGTGGTTACAGATGATATAAAAAAAAGTAATAAATGAGGAAGTACTACTTCCCTTACAACAAAAGTAAAGAATAATATGAAAACAGTAAAAAAAAATAAAAATAAAGGAAGTACTACGTCCTTTACAAAAGCACAAATGTAAGCAATCATTAAAGTAAAAGCAAAATACAAATACTTAAATTCTAATGCTGGGCAACCCATATCTGTCAATCTGAACAAGTGCCCTAATATGTCGTGGTAGTTCTGTTGGTCCATATTCCTGGTATCTACGATGATGCCAACCCTCAGTAGCAAGTGCATCTGCAACTTGGTTCCTTTCTCTGAAGATGTGGGAAACCATATCTCTGTCAAATGAAACGATATCTACAATCTGTCTGAGTATGCCTTGGATATCCCATGGTCCTCCACCTCTGGTGATGCAGTGAATGGCGACAGTCGAGTCTGCCTCAATCCAAATATCTGACAAACTAAGATCTTTAGCCAGTAATTTCCCATCACGAATAGCTCTAAGTTCCGCCTCTAAAATCATGCAATGTCCGCATGAAACTGAGAAAGCCCTAATACATTTTCCTGCGTAGTCCCTGATGATGCCTCCCCCACTCGCAAACCCATCCTTGACACAACTGGGTATTTGGGGGAGGATGAGGAAATTTGTGGGAAGAGAAGTTGGGGTGAAGGCTGAGTGGCGACTAAATCTAGGGCGACAGCGTTAGGGCGGTGCTCACCGGTGTGGCTGTGGGATGGTGAATGTGTCGGATTATTATGGGTTGAAGGATTGTGGGCAGTTTGTTGGTGGACAGTTTACAATGAAAAACCAATAAATAGCAGAAAATAACCTAATTTTAAGGACTTGTGCCAACCCGTTAAAACAAGCTCAATAATACGAAACATAAATAATAAAGTTAATAACAATAAAATAAATCTCAATGATGTCCGCATCAGAGGAACATTGGAAGAAAGATGAGAAATACAAAGTTAGAAAACAATGAGATCGGCAATTCTACAAACCTCAATTTTATAATAAGAATAGAACTTGGCTAACTGGAAGACTCAACAAAGAAACAGCCTGGTTTCTCGCGCACAAAAAATAACAACAATGATAAAAGAACACAGCAACAAGTTAAACTGTATTTCAATAAATTTCGGGTATCATTGACAACACCTAGTTCAATCCAGGGCTACGTCCAAAGTTTAGTAGAATCAAATGCTCTGCAACCAATGATGACAAAAGAACAACGATACTATAAATTATTTTTATTATTGTTGCTGCAGCTACTATTATATTTGCTTTGTATCTGATTGACTGACCAAATTTTGTATTTCGTCTAACGTGATAATATGGAGACATTTTATGTTTTGTGTACCATTCAATTCATCGTTATAATTTCTTCAACATCAGTCAGAAACTCAAAATCACAAGTGACGACGAAATAAATGATAAAAATATAGGGCTTAGAGGAATAATAAACATTAAACTAAAAGCCTATCCTGTACGTATTGATCAGTAAAGTATAGGATCCACAACAATCCAAAACCAGAGTCGGTAGCATTTTCTCAGACATGATACTATCCCGCACATATCGATAAAGTATAGGATCCACAACAATCCAAAACCAGACTCAGTAGTATTTTCTCAGACATGATTTGCCTCAATTTATAATTTGATTTCACTTTCTATTCCAACTTCAAACGGTCTAATTAACTATGGGGCTCAAAACAAATTGATTTAAATCATGCAGATTACTGCACACCATAATACTGATGTGCTACGTAATAACTAACTATATCTGTCAAATCTCACAGCAACTGCCTGACCAAGTTCCCAGGGAATATTTCTAGACTTCTAATTAGATGCACATCAGCAGTTTCGGTGGCACATAACTCTATAAGAAATGTATCATCTAAAGTAAGAGTAAACCAAAATTTCAAAAATGAAAATGGATAACACAATATGCTATTTAAGCTTCTATACCAAATGTAAACTGTCCATCAATAACTCTCTTCTCATGAATCAATTCAAGACTATGAAAACGGCTAGAATGGGAGATCTATTTTAACCTGTATTCTATTTGTCTTATCTTCTACTCTAACTAGGAATTAATGGAGTATAGGAAAAGTTTTTCCTTTTATAGATAGGATTGCATTAGCATATGCCTCCGTTTGGCAAAAAATATTAATTAATTTTAAATAATTATCCTTTAATTTCTACCACACCTCCCAATGGACCCACAAATACTATCCACCTATCTATTGCTCATTTTTTATCTATATAAATCAAAACGTTAATAAATTCTTCCCAAACAGAGGCTATGTAGGATTGATTGAACAAATAAATTAGTTCAGCCAAAATTTCAACTTACTTGGTGTCAAAGCACATTTGATCCGACTTGGGTTAAACTTGAGATCACTTCCATTTTCCGGTAAGCAGCCTTGTGCCGCTTGTCGAGCCAAGTTTTTTTCATTTCATTTTGATATGTCAATTTTAATTTCTTTTTACTTCAAAATTAAGCTTCTAAATTAGGTTTCAGAATTGAGCCTTATATCCCAAATGTTAGTGGGTGTTTGGCACCCATTTTTTAGGAAGAAATAGTTTTTGAATAGTGATTGATGGGAGAATGTGTGGTGGAAAAGTAATGAAAATTTTTAGATTTGTGTGTAATATTATTTTATTTGGAGAATGTGTGGTTGAAAATGAGTACCGTAGAAAAATGAATGAGAAAAAAGGAGAAAGAATGTGGCTCAAACATGGGCTTAATTCAAGAACTAACAAAAACTCTTTGAATCAAAGAAACCCAAGCTGAACCCTAACCTCTATCCTCAGAAGCACGGACACGTTGCTGGCATCAATGCATCGGTGTCCAACACGTATACACTCGTACGCCTCCGACACGTCACTGACGCATGTCCGAGTTCCTTGCGGCGTGTCGAGACGAGAAAAGGTAGTTGACTTGAGGAAATCAGTAAGAAAAATAGACAGGAGGAAGAAATGAAGAAGAAATGTTGACGGTGGTCACTAGTATTACCTAGGAAGAAGTTTGGCGAAGAAGAAAGAAGAAGGAAATGAAGAGACAGCTGTAAGAAACAAATGAGAAGTCAGTGGAAGAAATGAAAAGTCAGTACGTAAACTAATGTAAGGGTGTGTTTTAGCCACATTATTTTGGAATAATGTATTTTGAAATAGTAGATTGATAGAGAATGTGTGGTTGAAAAAGAAGGAAAAATTATTGATGTAATGGAAAATATTATTTTATTGAAAAATGTGTGAATGAAAATGAGTAGAAGAATGTGAATGAAAATTTTAATGTGTCTCAAACCTGGGCTAATTGTTAAATTGTTGGGCCCACCTGTAAAATTTCTTTTTTAGTATACATGTAATTTACTTTTTTACCAGCTTTATTCTTTAACAAAGAGATAGATAAAATTTTATATAAATTAACTTTTTACCATTTTACCCTCCAATAAAAAATCAAACTTACATAAGAAGTCAAATACTTTTCTTATACGGAATAAGCTAACTCCAAAATGTGCGTAAGATTTAGTCTTCGTCCATAGCAATCTTCGTCTCTCATCAAGAAGGAGTGCATAATACTCACAATAAGAGACTAAAATGTGGGATATCGGTGGAGATGCATTTGATACATTAAAATATGTTGATGTGCTTGAAGTTTTTAATTTGTCTCTAAACGAACAGGAATTGGAGGCGATAGTATTTGTGGATGATGGAGATGAAGATATTGAAGAAGTTCAAGATGAATTACGTAATTAATTCGTTTTTACTTTTTGAACTTGTGTTATTAACAAACATGTATGGATTTAATGTCAAGTTTGATTTCTATTTATTATTTATATATATGATACAATAAGTATAATAAATTATTACTTTAGACTATTAAATTAAAATATGCTAAAAAATAATATTTTAATCAACGTATCAGCAATGTACTGTGTCAAAACTTTTTCAAAAAATTGCATGTCGGTGTGTCGACGCGTATCGTGTCAGATACAAGTGTTCGTGTTGGTGCTTCTTAGCCTCTATCCCACGAGATATCCTCCGACAACTATTCTCTGTAATACACAACCCTTTACCTTGGTCGACTCATCCCTTTGGTAAGCCCTAGAATTCTAAGGACGCTTCTATTGTTCTTGGTGCTGCTAATATCCCTCGACGACACAATGACGTGCCACCCTCCTTCTTGGTCGACCTAACCGTTTGGCATGCCATAGGATTCTAACATATAAAGGCTCACTTTTTTAGATATTGGTGATGAGTGAAATTAACTCATTAAACAAGTTCCTTTAAATTATAGTTTTTAGTTTGTTCTTGAGCACTTTTGAACGTTTTGATGCGTGTGTTCGTGTTGTTTTATAGTTAGACAATTTGGATGAAAACGGGGTGATTTGGAGCTTGAAATGGAGATACGATGATTATCATGGAAAGAGATATGGCATGGAAGTGAAGGGAGATAGGACTGAAGTGGAAAAGAGCCAAAAAGAGGAGCAAAGAGACGCCCCAGAAAATCAGTAGAACACTGGGCACCGAATCTGGGCGCCCAAGAAAGAAAAAATCAGCAGAATGCCGGGCACCAAGGCGCCGCTTGCTGGGTTTATTAAAAAATAGATTTTTTCAAGGAAATCCGGCCCAAACCAATTCCAAACCTTGTTATTTTCTATTGAGGATATAAATACATGGTGGAAGACCTAATTGAGGGTACTGGGACGGCTTGAGAGAGCAAGAATAACTGAAGCAAAATTCGTGAAGAATTCATTCGAAGAAGGGACGATTGACACATTTGGGAAAGAAATCAAGCGGCCACGAAGAGTTTTTCTACACCTTTGTTTTCTTTTCCATGTTTTCTATGATAAATTCCATGTTATCAATTGTTTTTACTATGAACTAATACTTTAAATCTAGGGTTTGATGTAATCCTCTTGAAATATGTTTTGATTCCTTAATATTTAAACTCTTTTGGATTTTTCTAGTTATTTATTTATTTATGTTGTTTGTGTTTAATGCATTCAATTACTTGGCCAATAGTTGAATGATTTGATGCGTGAATTTCGGCACTCGAAAGAGGGAAATTTAGGCGTGATCATAGAACAACATAACCTAGATTTCGAGAGAAAGTACGGATCTTTGAGGCTTGTTTTGAATTAAGAACCACGTGCATTTTAATTTATATATATTTAATTCGGAATAGAGATATTAGAATTAAATTGTAGAAATAAATTCTAGTCGACACTCGAGAGATGGGATATAATTAAATTAAGGTTCTTGCCTATAAATTAAGAGAAATCTGATTGAGTTAGCAAATTTAGGTTGAAAAACATTGTCGATAGTGCGATGAAATCATTCCCTAGAATTTTATAATCTGATAACTTCGTTGAATTTTGCATTTGTTTAATTACCAATTTCAGTTTGTCATTATTAGATAAAAATCACAACATCATTCCAATCTGCTTGTCCAAATAAAGTAGAAACTACATAATTATAGTACTCATTAGAAATCATACATCAATCCCTGTGGGTTCGACAATCTCTATTTCATCACTCTATTACAAAACTTGACACCGTACACTTGCGGCATCTTCACGTTGTGTAAAACGCGTGACAAGTTTTTGGCGTCGTTGTCGGGGGATTTGATTTGAATTCTGTTGATATTATTACCAACTAGTTTCTGTTTTAATTTGGAATTTTTATTTTAAGTTTCATTCTTTTTTTTTTTGTTTTAAATAGCTTCTTTAATCTTGATTCCAGCTGTTTATGCGAAGGGCAAGAAATATCAATCTATTGCATGTTGATCCTGAACCAGAACGCATTTTTCGATATCTAAGAGGTATACAAAGAGAGGAACGTGACACAATGGCTGAACAGCAAGCAGGCGCAGCTAATGAGAATAATCAATCGAGAGCTATTCGGGACTATGTCAGGCCTATTGTTAATGAAAACTACTCCGGCATCGCACGCCCCACTATAGCAGCAAACAACTTTGAACTGAAGCCAGGATTAATACATATGGTACAGCAAAATCAATTTGGGGGAGCTACAATAGAAGATCCAAATGCTCATTTGGGATCTTTTCTTGAAAGATACTGTGAAAATGAATGGAGTCACTGATGAGGCAATTAAACTTCACCTATTCTCTTTCTCTTTAAGGGATAAGGCAAAAGCTTGGTTCCAGTCAATACCGTATAGGTCAATTACAACTTGGGATGCTCTAGCTCAGAAATTCCTCACTAAGTATTTTCTACCTTCCAAATCAGCTCAACTTCGAAGCGAGATTGGTCAATTTAGATAGTTTAACTTAGAACCATTTTATGAAGCTTGGGAAAGATTTAAAGACTTGCTCAGAAGATGTCCCCAACATGGCTTTCAGAGTTGGATGTAGATAGAGATATTCTACAATGGGTTAAATGGGCAGACAAGAACCATAGTGGATGCAGCTGCAGGTGGCACTCTCATGGCTAAAATAGCAGAGGATGCATATTCTTTGTTGGAAGACATAGCTGCAAATAACTATCAATGGCCGAGTGAGAGATCAAGTGTGAAGAAAGTAGCTAGACTTCATGATGTGGACCCCATCACAGCGTTAGCAACTTAAGTCTCATCACTCACTAATCAGATAGCTACATTCACCACTCAAGGAAGTCAGCAAAAATTAGATTCAGTTATGGCAGCTTCATCATCGCATCAGGAGATAGAAATGGGGCATGAACAAGCCCAATATGTCAACAGCAGGAACTATAATCAGAGGGGAAATTACTCTTCAAATCACTATCATCCAGGTTTGAGGAATCATGAAAACTTATCATATGGCAATAACAGGAACACACTCCAACCTCCACCTAGGTTCAACACTCAAAATTCTGAAGGGAAGTCATCTTTAGAGGACATCCTTGGAACATTCATTTCAGAGACTAGATCCCGATTCAACAAGGATGAGACACGTTTGGACAATATTGAAACACACGTGTCTAACATGGGAGCCACAATGAAAAATCTAGAAGTTCAAATGGGATAGTGGCAACATCAATGAAGTCTCAGCAACAAGGAAAATTCCCAAGTGATACAGAAATCAACCCAAAAGAGCATTGCAAGGCCATTACACTGAGGAGTGGAAAACAGATTGGAGAAAGTTTGCCTGAAGAAGTAACAAATCCTACACCTGAGACAGAGACGGATCAAGTGGTAGCAGAACAAGAGACTGAAGAAACACAGAAAGCTCACAAGCCTTACTCCATATCATTCCCTGATAATCCTCCAATCAAACCACCACTTCCATTTCCACAGCGTTTTCAAAAAAAGAAATTTGATACTCAGTTTGCTAAATTTCTGGAAATTTTTGAAAAAATTCATATAAATATTCCTTTTGCAGATGCGTTGGAACAGATGCCTAACTATGCTAAATTCATGAAGGAGGTGATGTCAAAGAAGAGGAAGCTAGAGGAATATGAAATAGTCAAATTAACAGAAAAATGCAGCTAGGGCTGGGCAAAATGTCCGAACCGAACCGAATCGAACCGGAACCGAACCGAACCGAACCGAACCGAACTTAACCGAGCGGGTTTTTTAAAATGAAATACCCGAACGGGTATCCGAATCGAGAACCGAATGGTTTGGTTCGGTTCTCGGTTCTCGACCAAGAACCGAAGAACCGAATAAGAACCGAACTTTTTTTTTTATATTGGATAAATCAATTTCTTTTATTTTTTCTAAACAAATTAATAATTTTTTTCTTATTAAATCTTATTAGTTGAACAATTTAGAGTTTATTTATGTTTGTTAGTTGTGTTTTTTTCAATTTTTTCTTGTATAGTTTCTTAGTAGTTAGTATGGAAAGTCAACCAACTGATGATTACATTAAATAGTTGGTAAGTATTATCAATACTTTAAAATATTTTATCTTTGTGACTTCTAATTTATATTTCACTTTTATGTAGACTTGAATGTTTGAAGCAAATGAATTATTGATATGAATATCGAAATTTTATTAGTAATATTTATTTTTTGGTATTTGTATTTGACAACTTATTATTTATATGTTATTAAATTAAATTACGTTAATTTGTAAAAGTTAAGATTGAACTTGGTATTTGTATCTACTTTTTGTTATTAATATTGGTATCCACTTTCAGGTGTATTTATGTAGTATTATTTTAAATGTTAAAAAATTTAATTATAGTACGGAACCGAACAGAACCGAACCGAAACCGAACGGTTCCAAAATTATATTTGGAACCGACGGTTCAATTTACTAAATACCCGAAAATTTCTGGAACCGAAAAAAACCGAACCGAACCGAACCGAACCGACCCGCGCCCACCCCTAAATGCAGCGCTATCCTTCAAAAGAAACTACCTCAGAAGAGAAAAGATCCGGGCAGTTTCACTATTCCCTGCACCATTGGAGGTTCTTCTTTTGATAAAGTACTCTGTGACCTTGGAGCAAGTATCAATCTAATGCCATTATCAGTTTTCAGGAAATTGGGACTTGGGGAGGTGAGACCAACAACAGTAACTCTGCAGTTGGCTGATCGATCACTTACATATCCACGAGGGATTGTTGAAGATGTTTTGGTTAAAGTTGACAAATTCATATTTCCAGCAGATTTCTTTGTTCTGGACATGAAAGAAGATCAAGAAATTCCATTGATTTTGGGCAGACCATTTCTAGCAACAGAAAGGGCTCTAATTGATATACAAGGAGGTCAGCTAACTCTGCGAGTGAATGATAAGGAAGTAATGTTCAACATTTAGCAAGCAATGAAATTTCCAGATGATGCCGCACCTGCCACAGAATAGACTTCATCGAGTCTGCAGTAACAGAGGAGAAATTATTTATTAAAGACCCATTGGAGCATTGTATGATGTGTAGTGTAACAAGGGATGACATTAATACTTTTGGAGAGTACACAGGAAGTAAGGACTTGGTTGATTGCATATTAGCCATTGAGTCTTCACAAGCTCAAGATGAACCATCACTGAGTGAAGATATCCAACAATCTACAGGATCAGATGGCAATAAGAGTAATGAAGACAGTAAAGTTGAATTAAAGCAACTACCAGATCACCTCAGATATGCATTTTTGGAGGACAATTCTACGTACCCAGTGATAATTTCTTCTTCACTCACCACAGATGAAGAAGACATGCTTCTAAGAGTATTGAGAAAACACAGGGCTGCATTGGGTTGGTCGATAGCTGATATCAAAGGTATAAGTCCTACAATTTGCATGCATAAAATCTTCATGGAGGACTCTTACAGGCCATCCATTGAACATCAAAGAAGACTAAATCCGGCAATGAAAGAAGTCGTTCGGGCAGAAATACTGAAATTATTGAAGGCATGGATTATTTTTGCTATCTCAGACAGTGAATGGGTTAGCCCAGTGCAAGTGGTGCCAAAGAAGGGTGGAATGACGGTAATAAAAAATGACAATAACGAGCTGATCCCAACAAGAACAGTAAATGGCTGGAGAGTATGTATCGATTACAGAAAGCTGAACAAAGCAACTAGGAAAGATCACTTCACACTACCATTCATCGATCAGATGTTGGATAGATTAGCTGGCTATTCTCACTACTGTTTCCTTGACGGTTACTCGGGCTACAACCAGATTGCAATAGCACCGAAAGATCAGGAGAAGACAACATTCACCTGCCCTTACGGGACCTTTGCCTACAAACGGATGCCATTTGGGTTATGCAATGCACCTGCCACTTTTCAAAGGTGCATGATGGCGATCTTTGCAGATATGGTGGAAGACATAATGGAAGTATTCATGGACGACTTTTCAGTTTTTGGTTCTTCAGTTAACAACTGCCTTCACAATCTTTCTTTGGTTTTGCAACGTTGTGAGGAAAAGAGCCTAGTTCTTAATTGGGAAAAATGCCACTTTATGGTACAAGAAGGTATTGTGCTAGGCCACCACGTTTCAGCAAGAGGACTTGAGGTTGACAGAGCAAAAATTGATACAATAGCAAAATTACCACCACCCATCAATGTCAAAGGTATTCGGAGTTTTTTGGGGGCATGCTGGGTTTTATAGGAGATTTATTAAAGACTTCTCAAAGGTAGCTAAACCTCTATGCAACCTTTTAGAGAAGGATACTACATTTGTGTTTGATGAAGAGTGTTTGAAGGCATTTGAAACAATAAAGGAGAAACTAGTTACAGCACCAGTAATGATAACACCAGATTGGGGTAAACCATTCGAGGTTATGTGATGCCAGTGACTACGCAGTTGGGGCAGTGCTAGGACAAAGAAGTGAGAAGATATTCAGAGCCATTCACTATGCTAGCAAGACTCTGAATGGAGCTCAACTGAATTACACAACAACTGAGAAGGAAATGCTGGCAGTAGTCTTTGCATGTGACAAATTCAGATCTTACCTTATTGGTACCAAGGCAATCATCTTCACAGATCATGCTGCAATCTGATACCTATTTGCAAAGAAAGATGTAAAACCCCATTTAATCAGGTGGGTCCTGTTATTACAAGAATTTGATGTAGAGATTCAAGACAAGAAGGGCAGTGAAAACGTCGTTGCAGATCATCTCCCACGGTTGGAGAATGAAAAAGTGGCAGATAATACTCAAATTCTTGAAACTTTTCCTGATGAGCTTCTTTTGGCAGTCTCAACAAGGACTCCATGGTATGCAGACTTTGTGAATTATATAGCATGCGGAGAATTACCACCTTATTTGACTCACCATCAAAAGAAGAAATTTCTTCATGATGTCAAGTCATATATGTGGGACGATTCACTACTTTTTAAGAGATGTGCTGATAGAGTGGTCAGAAGGTGTGTCCCTCTGGAGGAAACAAAATCAATCATGGAGCATTGTCACTCATCTCTATATGGAGGTCATTTAGGTCCTACACGTACTGCTTCAAAGGTATTACAATCTGGATTCTACTAGCCAACTTTGTTTAAGGATTGTTATGCTTTTGTGAAGACATGTAACCCTTGTCAACGCACTGGGAACATTTCGAGGCATTATGAACTACCATTAACCAACATATTTGAGGTAGAACTATTTGATGTGTGGGGCATAGATTTCATGGGTCCGTTCCCACCTTTCTTCGGCCAAGTATATATTCTCCTTGCGGTGGACTATGTATCCAAATGGGTTGAAGCCATCGCTACATCAACTAATGATGCAAGGGTAGTTTTGAAATTTCTTCGAAAAAACATTTTCACTCGGTTTGGCACTCCAAGAGAAATAGTAAGTGATGAAGGTACACACTTCTGTAATAAACTGTTCAACTCCCTTTTAGCTAAGTACAATGTCAGGCATAAATTGGCACTTAGCTATCACCCCCAAGCAAATGGACAAGCTGAGGTATCCAACAGAGAAATAAAGCAAATTCTGGAAAAGACAGTGAGCACCAACCGTAAGGACTGGTCATACAAGTTAGATGACGCTCTTTGGGCATATTGCACAGCATTCAAAACACCTATTGGAATGTCACCATATCGTTTGGTATTCGGAAAAGCATGTCATCTACCGGTTGAACTAGAGCATAAAGTGTATTGGGCCGTGAGAAAGTTAAACTTGGACATGAAATTAGTGGGTCCACAACGGTTGTTGCAACTTGATGAGTTAGAGGAATTCCGAAATGATGCCTATGAGAATGCAAAGATATACAAAGAACGAACGAAGTTGTGGCATGACAAGAGAATCCTAAGAAGAGAATTCAAGCCAGGAGAACAAGTTCTCTTATTCAATTCTCGACTGAAACCTTTTCCTGGAAAGCTTAAATCAAGGTGGTCAGGACCATTTGTAATTAGCAAGGTGTTCCCTTATGGTTCGGTAGAGTTAGTAAGCAAGGATGGATCTACATTCCAAGTAAATGGACAACGCCTCAAACATTATTACGAAATGGAAGATCGAGATGTGGATGAAACAACCCTCAAGGAGTCAACCTAAATCCACATCTACGTCTAGCTAATGACGTAAAAGAAGCGCTTCTTGGGAGGCAACTCAAGTTCTACTCCTTCTATTTTAATTTATTTGGTAACTTGTTTTGTTATAGCGACTTTAGTAACATTACTATTTATGTTTTTAGGTACAATCTCATGCATCAACCCAAGTGAAAAAATGGGCGAGGCTACAACGGTGGCGGTAAAAAGATTCTATAAAAAAAAAAAAAATTTACAGAGAGCCAGGCGCCAAGGCGCCCGGCCCATTTAGAAAATAAAAAAGGGAGGCAGCCCCTTGTTTGTTTTTCTTTGTTTGAACACACTCTCCAATTCCCTCACTCCCTCTCCCGCCCTAGTCTCTTCCTCGCGCCCTAACCTAATCTAAAAAAAAAAAAATTCTTCAAGGCAACAACAATTTCATAACACCTCTACTTCCCACACACACTTCCATTATTGCATTAATTTTCACTGCCTTCATTAAGCTCAGTGGGTGTCATAAGTTCTACACAACAAGGTATGATCTTTACTATAATTTCTATTTCCTTACTGTTGAATTTCCTTGTTGTTGGTGGGGATTTCTAGATTGTGTGGTGTTTGAAGTATTTTAATTGATTGGGTTAAAGGGACATCATAAGTTTTTGCTACATGTGTTCATTGAAGTTATTGCCTATCAAATGTTTGAACAATTGTCTCAATGATGTGTTATTTGGAGTATGTTGCATAATTGGGTTGTAGGGAAATTAATGATATTTGCTATGTGCATAGTTTGGAATACTACCTACCAAGTGTTTGAGATTATGCATAAACGAAATTTTGAATCAATTTTACCATTGTCACTTGGATTTTGCTACTTAGGCCTCAATTGAGAATCTAATTTAGTACTTTTTCCCCCATTCATGGTCTTGCAGTGAACTAAAGCCCCATGCTACCGAAAAAGAAGTCTAAGGTCACGGAATCATCGTCGTCTACTGCTAATTTTGATCGAAGGCATTTTGTAAGTGCTGCGACGGAAGAAAGATATAGGCACTCGGTGGTACATAGGAATTGCATCCAAGATCGAGGTTTTGAGAAGCTATTACAGGAAAAAATTCAGAATTTGGGATGGCAGACGTTTGCTTCACAACCTCGAGCGTGTTCTATTCCTTTGGTAAAGGAATTTTATGCCAATGCCAAGGAACATGACAACTTCAAGGTTTTTGTACGTGGTCATTGGGTTAGATTTGACAGAGTATCCATCAACAGATTCTACCACACACAGGATATCCCCAACGATGACTACTCTAGATTACGGGATGAGGGAGTTGAACCCACTACCTTGTTTCACACACTAGCTCGCGCAGGAACTGAATGGAAACGTAATGCTAACGTTGTACCCAACTTCCCTGCATCCTGGTTGACTGCCAATTGCAAAATGTGGCATCAACACATGGACAATTCATCTCAACCATCACCACCAACTGCACATACTCCTTCCTCTTCACAACCTAATGAACTTACAAGTCCTATACTCAGCCAGCTTGAGAGAATGACATTGAGCAGGACTCGTTGGCAGGATGGCATGCAAGATCAGATGAACCAGCTACAGAGTTCCATGTATAGCCAGTTTCAATATCAAAATGAGTACTTTGCAGCCTTAGCTATTGCACACCCCGGGATTGCATTCCTCCCACCACCAACATTCCCAACTCACTCCCAACCTCCAGTTCCGCCGGATGACAATGAGGTCATATAGTGTCGTACTTGAGGTATTCTCCCCTCTTTTCATTTCTTTTCACATTGAGGACACTGTATTTTTCAAGTTCGAGGGGTTTACTGCATGATTAACAAAAAATTCGCATTTTTTTTCATGCTTGTGTGAGTTGGATAGTCTTATCGGCATTTTGGATGATAAATTGTGGATAAGTTATGTGCTTGAGTTAATATTTTTGCTTATTCATGTGAAACGGAGAAGATTTATGCACATGAGTTGATTGTGATGCTGTATATGAGTAGGTTGATTCCTGTTTATAGGTTGAAATTGAGAATTTAGATACTAAACCCAACAACCATTAAACATTATTATATCCTTAAACCAAATTTAGAATGTTTGGTTGGTTGAACTGTTGTAGGTAGACATGGAGAGAGATATGGATTCCGTGTGTGCAAAATGTTGTGTGGACCGTCTGAGACCTATGGGATGAAAATTGGGTGAAAAACCTTAAGTTAGAGGTCAATTTTCGAGAATAAGTGTTTAATAAAGGGCATTACACTAATCACTGCATAAAAGGAAAGCTACCTTAAAAAGATCCTAGTGAGGACAATCATAATAATCTTATTGCATGACGCCTCTTCGTAGCCTTTATGACTCGAGTGAATAAGTCTGCAAGGGTTTAAAACCTGGTGCCCTAAAGTCATCTGATTTGGGAGTCATCGGCTTAAAACTTGCTACATGGATCATTTAGAAAGTTTAATGGAGAATGCCAAAAAAAAAAAAAGGTGCATGAAACAGAAGACGCACTACATGTCTGGATTAAGCCCCGAACACTTATTTTAGAGGATTTGACTTTTAATAAGGGGTTAATGACTTGGTTGAGTCTTGGAGGTTGAAATAGTCAGAATAAGGAGAATCCATATCTGTGGACACGTTGAACTGCGATTAGTGAAATCTAACCAAACTTGAGTGGTGTAAGAGATTAGTATTGAAATTTAACTTTAGAATACACCTCGGGGAAGGAAAAGAAAACAAGTTTGGGGGTTGTTTGAACCTCACAAGCGAAGTGAGGAAATATTTGACTTTTAAGGTCGGGAATTGGATCAATTTATTATTGTACAGTATTGCACTTCACTCACCACACACACACCCATTTTGCATCGAACAGGTGAGGAGTTGACTTTTGCATCATAATTTTGAAGTGGTTCATGGAATCAATGCATATTGCCAAGCCTGAGCTACGAATGCAAAATATCTAACGAAATTGGTTTAAGTGATTTTGTTTGTCTTGGTTTTGTTTGTGCGTTTGTTATTCATTATCTTTGGTTTTATGTTTGCTCGAGGACAAGCAATTAACTAAGTTTGGGGGTGTTTGATGAGTGAAATTAACTCATTAAACAAGTTCCTTTAAATCATAGTTTTTAGTTTGTTTTTGAGCACTTTTGTGCGTTTTGATGCGTGTGTTCATGTTGTTTTATAGGTAGACAATTTGGATGAAAACGGGGTGATTTGGAGCTTGAAATGGAGATACGATGATTATCATGGAAGGAGATATGGCATGGAAGTGAAGGGAGATAGGAATGAAGTGGAAAAGAGCCAAAAAGAGGAGCAAAGAGACGCCCCAGAAAATCAGCAGAACACTGGGCGCCAAGGCGCCGAATCTGGGCGCCCAAGAAAGAAAAAATCAGCAGAATGCCGGGCGCCAAGGCGCCGCTTGCTGGGTTTATTAAAAAATAGATTTTCTCAAGGAAATCCGGCCCAAACCAATTCCAAACCTTGTTATTTTCTATTGTGGATATAAATACATGGTGGAAGACCTAATTGAGGGTACTGGGACGGCTTGAGAGAGCAAGAATAACTGAAGCAAAATTCTTGAAGAATTCATTCGAAGAAGGGACGATTGACACACTTTGGGAAAGAAATCAAGCGGCCACGAAGAGTTTTTCTACATCCTTGTTTTCTTTTCCATGTTTTCTATGATAAATTCCATGTTGTCAATTGTTTTTACTATGAACTAATACTTTAGATCTAGGGTTTGATGTAATCCTCTTGAAACATGTTTTGATTCCTTAATATTTAAACTCTTTTGGATTTTTCTAGTTATTTATTTATGTTATTTGTGTTTAATGCATTCAATTACTTGGCCAATAGTTGAATGATTTGATGCGTGAATTTCGGCACTTGAAAGAGGAAAATTTAGGCGTGATCATAGAACAACATAACCTAGATTTCGAGAGAAAGTACGGATCTTTGAGGCTTGTTTTGAATTAAGAACCACGTGCATTTTAATTTATATATATATTTAATTCGGAATATAGATATTGGAATTAAATTGTAGAAATAAATTCTAGCCGACACTCGAGAGAGGTGATAGAATTAAATTAAGGTTCTTGCCTATAAATTAAGAGAAATCTGATTGAGTTAGCAAATTTAGGTTGAAAAACATTGTCGATAGTGCGATGAAATCATTTCCTAGAATTTTATAATCTGATAACTTCGTTGAATTTTGCATTTGTTTAATTACCAATTTCAGTTTGTCATTATTAGATAAAAATCACAACATCATTCTAATTTGCTTGTCCAAATAAAGTAGAAACTACATAATTATAGTACTCATTAGAAATCATACATCAATCCCTGTGGGTTCGACAATCTCTATTTCATCACTATATTACAAAACTTGACACCGTACACTTGCGGCATCTGCACGTTGTATAAAACGCGTGACACTTGGGATCTTCTTTACCTGCAACTTTTCAAATCTTTCATTATGTTCAGGAATAATTCAAACCCTAGGTGACACAATGGGTGGCAAAAGTATTTTGAGCGCTTGACAACAAAAAACGTTTCTTTTTCTTCGACATTCATAAAACATAACTTATTCATATTAAATTGAATGGGGTTAACTGTAGTGTGTATATTTAAATTCAGAAGATGCATATTGTAGGTCAAAAGAAAAGGGATATCTCAGGGACAAAAGGTTGCACCTATCTCTAATGATCCTAATTGTGATGAATGGGAGGCCGAAGATGCATTAGTCTAGTTTTGGCTCATAATTTCCATATTAATAATCTTATTTCACATTTTGTTCAATAAGTTCAGGATGCAATAAAAGGGAGCTATCTTTGTGTTTCTAACTATTCACAAGTATATGAATGGATGAACAACCCATTTCTCCACAAGTATACAAATTGATGAACAAGCCATTTCAATTTGAGTAGGATTCGGGTGGTTTGGTCCGCGTATTTCAATAACCATTATGCTTATTGAACGTTGGATATTTGTAAATGGAAGCATTTAGTTCCAAGAAATTTTTGAAACTGAAGCAGGACCGACGTATCTAGTTAAAATGCCACTTTGATTTCAATTGTGTCAAAGTGGTCGACCTCTTGCTAAATACTTCAATGACCTTAACTCCATATTCATGGAACTCGATTATCGGATGCGAGTGTAAGTGTTATGCCCCTAGGTCCAATCAACTTTGGACATAAACACTTTTAATATATAATTAATGAGTATTTGAGGCAAGATCTATGATTTAATTGAATTAATATTCTAATAAATTAAACAATAGAATCCGTAGATTCAATTCTTGGTAATTTGTTAATCACACGGAGTTGTGATTGTGAGATACAAATTACATATGACTGGATTTTAAATCGTCTATGGTCGTATGTAATAACGAATAGATCATCACGTGTGACATTTCTTACATGTGAAGTAAGTAGATGATCTCATAAGCTAAAGTGTGTAACACTTAAATAAACACGTAAATGTTTTGTTATAGAACAAAACATTGGAGACTCTCTGGGGAGATTCCACATGGATAACTATCTGAGTGTAAGTGATTAATCTCTAACGTTCGGTAGTGCAATTGATCATTTGACTTGAGGTCATCATGGTGCTTTATATGAGGACAGTCATACTTTGGTAAAGTTGGATATTGCTCTGCCAAATGTCTTTAATACGGGATCGTTCGAGTATGTCAAGAATCATATGAAGGTTGTGAATGGTCATTAGAAACTTCACCACTCATAGATAGTAAGAGATTATGATATACATTTCATTTAATTAAGTTGATAACGAAATCCTTGACCAAGTTGTACTCATAAGTTGAAAAGAAGTCTTCGACTTATATTGACTTAATAGTGAGACGAAAGATATGATCGATATTGAGATTGACATACATCCATATCTCGTAGTTAATCGGATCATATTGACGAAGGGATTATAGTTTCAAGGTAAACGAACAAGTTTGATTGTGCCATGCCACGTGGCATTTTTCGTCACATATATTGCCCTGACATATTGTTAGATGTCAATTTGGGACTACGGATGTGAATTGATGATAAATTAAAAGAAGTATTTTGATTTATCAATTTTGATTAGATCAAAATAATAATTCACATTGTGGCATCGTGATTGAGAACTTGATGGGTCACATACAATAAAAGAACTAGAATAATGAGATTTCAATTAATTAATTAACAAGTGTTATACAATTAATTAATTGGATTGCTTGTTAATATGTCCGAATTAATTAATTCATGGACCAAAAATAATTAATTGAATTAATTAAATATTGGATCGGATTAAGTTTAAAAGACGGGTCAATCCCACTTGGACTTATATTAATAAGTTATTAAGGTTTCAGAAAAATAGAATAGAACATAATTCATTATCTTGCTAGTACAAGAAAAGAGAAATCCTAATTCTCTCATTCTTGATATCTGTGTGGATTTTCATTAGAGACTGGACAATTGGACAACTGTGAATTACAGATTGTGATTGTTCATGTTTCAAGATTAGCAAAGGAGTTTGCAAAATCTACAAAAAGTACAAATTCTATCACAATTTCTTTCGAAATACAAAGAAAATCCTTGGTGGGAATTGAAATATATTTTATTTTCCGCCATGCACGTTAAGTAAATTCCCAACAGTGAGTACGATAGATATTGAGAAGCATAGAAAGCTTATTGATAAAAATCAAGTTTATATGTTTCTTGCAAGTCTTGATCATAGCTTGGATCAAGTTAATAATCTTGTTGGCTATCACTCCTCTCCCAAGTCTGAGAGGACTCACTAGTCCGCCATGAAGAACAAGAAAATATGGAGACAGATATTCACTCCGAGGCTTCAACTTTGACTGTCCAGGAAAATAACTTACGGCTAACTACTTCAACCCCTTCTCTAGGCCTTGCACCCACTGCTACTGCACTTCAAACACTGAAGATGTTTGTTGAAGACTACATGGTTATCTGGAGTAGTTTAAATTAAGCAAGTTGAAAAGAAAAAAATATGATTGGTTGACACCTCTGATGCGTCTCCTTCTGCTTCTCATGGATCTCAAGTATCCCCTGTGGAGGACAATCTAACAAAGATGACTATTGACAATGGTAAAGAGAGGGGAGGTCTTTACTACACGGGTTAATTAGAATTCGGCAAAGGTTTTCAAGTAGTGGGCCATTATATACGTTACTGTCCAAAGACGTTTAATATCCGTGCACCATGTTGAGGGGGAGACAGAATAGGAAATCTATTTTAACTTGTATTCTATGTATCTTATATTTTAGTCTAGCTATGAGTTAATGCAATAATATGATAATATTTCTTTTCCATTTATAGATAGGATTACACTAGTATATATAGAATTGAATGTGTGCAATAAAAATTAGTCAGCCAAAATTTCAACTAAAATCATTCATGTAAACTGTCAGCAATGAGATGAGAGTCTACACATCACTCATTTTTATGTTTATCATGAAAACAAAAGAGAAGACATTATTACAAAGCTTACATTCGCTTCTAACATCACATCAATGCCAACCACATCTGTCAAAGCTTACAAATCTATTCGACCGACCAATAGCTACAATCATAGCCTACGAAACTTGATTCTAGAGAAGGGCTGGGAACACCAAACTCAAGAACTCCCTACTTTCTCCTCCTACTCTTACACCTAGTGGTGGCAATGGGCCGAGCCGGCAAACTCAAGAACTCCCTACTTTCTCCTCCTACTCTTACACCTAGTGGTGGCAATGGGCCGAGCCGAGCCGGCTCGGCCCATTGACGAACGAGCTCGGCTCGTGTTCGCACGAGCCGAGCTCGTGGCTCGTCGGCAACGAGCCGAGCGCGAGCTCGGCTCGTTGCCGTTTGGGCGAGCTCGGCTCGCGCCCGAGCTCGCCCAAAGCGGGCGGCTCGGCGAGCCGAGCCGAAGCGCGGCGCGGCGGCGCGCCATTTTTTTTTTATATAAATAAATAACGCTACTACTCCAAGTCTATTTTTTCTATTTTTTTTAAAAATATACATTTTCCAAAACATTTATCCGGGCTCGTCAAAACATTTATAATTTTTAAAATAGTAAATTTACATTTTCTAAAACACTTTTAATAAAAAAAAAAAAAAAAAAAAGATAAACCCTCCTCCTTTATTTGGACTTGGGACCGGCTACTTCAATTTCGAGTATGCGGAGTTAAAATTGTACACGAATAATTTGTCACGTGTACAATTTTTTAAAAAAATTATAAATGTATGAAAATAAAATTTTGTAATGAATGTAGTGAAATTAAATATCACTTACTTGATTACATGCAATTTCCTCATATTTATGTTGAATTCGATAATTAGCGTCTTCCCAATCCTTCACGCACATTAACGCTTCCAAAATATCTTCTTTTAGTCGACTTCGAATCTCAGAGAGAACCCTATTCCCTGCACTAAAGCGGACTCGAAGCTACGGTGCTAACCGGAGGTGTTAGTAGATCTTTTGCAATTGCAAAACAATTGGCCATCGACGTTCATTATTTCGCGGAATTCGATTACATCTTCGAACTTTTCTTAACTGATTTGTTACTAGGCATAGTATAACGAAAGTAATCAATTAATTCAGATGGCAACGCATTTGGACTACTACTCGAAGTTTGAGTACATGCAGTGGAAGTCATACTACTACTACTAGAGGAACCATATGCATATGCAGTTGAATCATATCTAATTGAGTCTATGTTTTCTAATAAATTAATTACTTCAGCGTCGTCATCGTTTATATTAGTGGGAGGAGGAGTAGGTACACGAGTAGCTTGTGTACCTATTCTTGAAGCATATAATTCATACATCTCAGTTAACGTTTGTTCCAAATTCCTATAAGTAATAGGCATATTAAAAGTTAAAGCATTTGAAATTTGGTCAATTATAAATTTAGTACCCGATAAATTATATCGGGGGGTCCATGACGCATGCTAAAGGAAATAACATAGGTAATTCTTCCAAATATTTTCTAAATTTTAATTCCATAGCATATATAATCGCATGCAAATCAGGGTCATTTTGATATCTATTAAAAGCCCTAGCAGTTATATAAAGACGTTCAAGAACCATGCAACTAGTTGGATAATAAACACTGACAATGTATTCGTAGATGTATAAAAACTTTCCAAAAATTTCTTAATTTTAAAAACTGTATTCCAATCGGATTCATTTAAGATATCATCGTCGTCGTCTCTCTAATATGCCTATTGTTATAAAATTCGGTTGATAAACGGTTCAAAACCTTCACATGATTTTAATAATAAGTAAGTTGAATTCCACCTATGACCTACGTCGTAATAAAAGTTTTTGTATTAGAGTTCAGCTTGTTCACAAAATTCTTCAAATGATTGTTTTCTACTAGGTGTAATCGTGATATCGTAAGTGCATTCCTAATTCGACTAATTTCGTCCTTCACATGTTTTAAACCGTCTTGTACAATTAAATTAAAAATATGGCACACACATCGAATATGGAATAAATAACCACCAAAATCGGGTTGAAGTACTCTATGCAATTTATCGATAACTACTTTATTTACGAAGCATTGTCAAAAGTAAAAGAACAAATTTTACTCGCATTTATATTCTTTAATTATTAACATAATTGCATTAAATATAGTGTTAGCATTATGAGGATACTCAACTATTTTAAAAGCAATAATTTTTTTATGCATAACTCAGTGGGTCTATATAGTGTGCGGTTGCCTATATAACCTCTCTTATTAATCCCTTCCCATAAATCCGAAGTTAAAGATATGACACCCCGTATTTTTCTAAATCCCCAATCAATAATCGCTTTACATTAAGAAAATATTCAATTGTATTAGAACGAAGAGTATTTCGACTTACCCCAACGTACCTTGGTTGAAGATATTGTTTGACGTAGTTTACGAAATGTTCGTTGTCCACTATTGCTAGTGGAAGCTCCGGCGGCAACGAACTTCACCATTCCCTTTCGTGCTTCCTCCTCAGAATACATCCGCGTAGAAAGTGGCGAAGTAGTAGCACTGCCTCTACTAGTACCAAACTGTAGTTGCGTTTGTCCACGTTCAAGAAGCCCATGTTTGGCCGTACATGCTTTGTAATGACGGTTGAGGTGAGTGGTTCCAATTTTTTTTGCCATGCCGGTCGTTGTTGACGTATTTACATCCGCTTTATTTTACGGAACTCCATCGATCACACGACCGGTGTTAACCAATTTGAAATGGTCCCAACATTTTGCTTTCTTCCCCTTTCTCTTCTCTTTGTATCGGAAATATTTAGTGCAGGTTCTTCATCTTGTTCCAAATCAATAGGGAACACGGGATCAACATCAACGTCATCCAAATCAATCGGGATCCGGCATCGCCTTCACGAACGTCGAAATCGTCGATGTCTTGGAATTGGTAGTTGGTTGAGACCGCAAATTCATTCCCAAATTGATTTAAGGTGTTTCACCTTCCATACCGAACAAGTTTTCAACAAATGCTCGTGGATCCATTTGTGAATTGTTGAAATAGAATGTAGAAATGTAGAAATGTGAATTTGTAAAATGAAGATAATAATGTAAAAAAATGTAGAAGAGAATTATAGAATTGTTGATAATGATTTGTAAATTGTAAATTGTAGAGTAGAAAGTATAGAATGAAAGTTTGGTGGGAAAAAAATGTTGTAATGGGTTGGGTATTTATAGGAGAAGAATTGGAGAAAAGTAGAAAAAAAAAAAAAATTTTTCAAAAAAAGTGACCGTTTGGTCACTTTGTGACCAGAACGGTCACTGGTTCAGTGACCGTTCTGGTCACAGTTTAATTTAATTTTATTTTATTTTATTTATTTTTTTATTTTTACTTGGGTGGGCTCGTCTTAGACGAGCCCACGAGCCTGGCTCGTGGGCTCGTCTCACGAGCGGCTCGGCGAGCCGCTCGTGGCCCATGAGCCCGCTCGGCTCGTGCTCGGGCTCGTTTTTTTACGAGCCCGAGCGGCTCGTGGGCGTGAACAGTACGAGCCGAGCGGGCGAGCCGACGAGCCGCTCGGCTCATTTGCCACCACTACTTACACCTCTATGAGGAACTTTTCTAAGGCCGCTAAAAGGATAAATGATCTCCATTTACTTCTAATATTACATCGATGGCATCCAGAGCTATCAAGCTTACAAATCAATTCGATCGACCAATAGCCACAATTAGGGCAGACAAAACTCCTGAACCGAATCAAACCCGAACCAAGCGATTCAGTTCGATTATTCCCAAGTTAAATAATCGAAAGGGTATCAGAATCGAAAACCGATGTGTTTGTTTGATTCTCAATTTTAGACCAAAAACCGAATAAGAGCCGAATCTCCCTAATTTTTTAAAAAATCTTAATATTAAACAAGCCAAATTATTTTAATTTTCTCTAAATAAATTTACCAACTAATTAATTGAGCCCAAAAATATCATTTTCCTATTTCATTTGTCAACTAATTAATTGAGCCCAAAATATCATTTTCATGTTTTCAACCTAGGGATGGCAAAAAAACCCGACAAACCCGATACCCGCGGGGACCCGCCCCGAACGGGGAGGGAAAAACCCGCTTAAACGGGTAACGGGGCGGGGACGGGGCGGGGAGTTTTTCCCCGAGGCGGCCGTCCCCGCCCCGCCCCGTTTAAAAAAAAAATTTTTTTTTTTTTTTTTTTTTTGGAATTCAATACTTTGAATGAAAATTTTCAATACTTTGAATGAAAATTTTCATTAGTTCTAATAGAAAAATAGCAACTAAAATTATTTGTCTAAATATAATGAATATGGACGATAAAAAAAAAATTATCAAAAACTTAAAAAAAAAAAAAAATTAAACGGGGAATAAACGGGGAAATCTCCAGCCCCCGCCCCGCCCCGCCCCGACCCCGCCCCCGACCCCGCCCCGCCCCGCCTTAAACGGGGAACGGGGCGGGGATGGGGATGAAATTTCTTAACGGGGAGGGGGACGGGGAGGGCCTCCCCGCCCCCGCCCCGCCCCGTTGCCATCCCTATTTCAACCCAAGCCCAATTTTGTAATTCAAATTTCAAAGAATCAAAATTGAGTGACCAAAATTTTTCTCAATCATTTTGCCATTTCTCAAATAATCAAAGCTGAGCGGCCGCGCCTCTCTTCATCTTACATTTTTGCTGCCCTATTCATTGAATTTCCTTTATTTTGATCAAGGTAATTTGTATATATTGGTTAATGGATCTTATTAGACACTTGTTATTTGTATATTTTTAAATTGAACTACGTTATTTCATAAGAGTTAGCAGTCTTAGAGTTGAGATTGAACATGTGATTAGTTGGATTAGTGTAGTGTTGTTGTAAATGTTAAAAAATTAATTATGATATGGAACTAAACTAAACGGAATCAAACCGTTTTGATTCCATAATTAGATTTAGATCCAACGGTTCCACTTACTAAATACCCAAAAATTCAAATTCAATTCGGTTTGGTTCTTACCATGTCCACCCTATCCACAATCATAGCCTACCAATCTTGATTCTAGAACCACTTGAAGTTTTTATTATCTAGCAAGCCTAGAAGTACTTGTAAAAAGCCCTTTATAGGCATACAGCAAGAAATAGCTAAGGCTATGTTTGATAGCCTCTCTTTTCCATGGAAAATGGAAAACATTTTCCTTTTCCATGCAAAAGTGTTGTTTGATAGGTAAAAGTTGGCCAAGAAAAAATTTTCCTCCCCCCTCTCCCACGTGCCACTTTCCATGAAATTGTGGAAAAGATTTTTTCACCAAAATGGTGAGAAAATCTTTCCAAGTTTCTGCCAACAATTTTTTTTTTTTTTTTTTTTAGCAATGGAAACAAATGTCATACCCAATGGTAAAATTTTTTTTTACTTTAATGGACAATTTCCATGTAAAACAAAGTCAAACAAACACTAAACTTTGATTAAAAAAATGATTTTTTAGGAAACATTTTTTTTTTCATTTTTTTTTTTACTTTTTGGTAATAGAAACAAATTTTATAACCAATTGTGGAAAAAAATATCACTTTAATGGACAATTTCCATATAAAACAAAGCCAAACGAATAAAAAATTTAAAAATTTTCCGGATGGAAAATTATACCAATCAAACACACTTGAAATCATTTTCCCTACAAAACATTTTCTAGGCAAATCTTTTCCCTGTAAAACATTTTCTTTCAACCCATTTTCCACCCTTACAATCAAACGCACCCTAAAATCCCTTGTTTTATAAAAGTTGTCCCACCAGAAGTAACAGTTTGTCTTTTTTTTTTTTTTTTTTTAAATTAAAAAAGTTTGTCTCCTTTTCTTAAAGGTTTCAAACACCTTGCATAATATTAGAGGTGTCAATCCGGGTGGTCAAAATCTGGTCGGCCAGCCAATATATGAGACCGGTAACGGCTAGTGTGAAAAAGCCCTTCCGCTATTGGTTTTGGGTCAACCCACAAATTTTGGACTACAACTCAGGCCCGCCCGCTGACCCACCATGCGGGTCGCGATTTGTTCCGATTTGGCCCGTATTATTATATAAATAAAATTATAAGAATATAGAATTTTTCATATTTATAGCAAAAAAATATTTTTTTTGTTAAATGTAAACTAAGAATTGAACAAAATGATAAATTCATATTTATACCAAGAAATGTTTACATATAATTCAAATTTAATATTACATGAATTATTTATAACTTTGCAAAATTAAATTTACGTTAAACAAATAACAACTAAATGCATTTCTAATTACTATTATCAAATATTTATAGTATAAGTACATCCCAACTAGGTTAGCACCTCCCCCCTTTTTTTTTCAAATTTTTTTAAATTTATTTTTTCACGGGCCGGCGAGTTAACCGCGACCCGTGAAGGTGCAACATGCGAAGCCCGCGGGTCACACCTCCTTGATCCGTGAACCACCCGCTCAGGTCACGGGTCGGCCCGCTGTCCTGGATCGATCCAAGCTGATTTTCACGGGTTTGACCGGCCCGTCTGTCTTGACACCTCTATATAATATTGCAGAAGACCTTTTGGCCTTAAAAACAAAAGACGTGCAAATTCTTAATGCTTTTCAATTTTTTTAAATAGATTGTTTGCCTTGATGGTCCAATATTTTTTGTTTGTTAGCTATAATTACAATCAGAAGTTCATTCTACGACACAAGTCACAACATCTCAGTCAAAATAAGGAAATTTTAAAGATTTTACGAATATATTTGGTAGAGTTTGGAGTTTTAGGTTCTTGAAATTTCAAATTGACCTAATGACAGAAAACCTGGACAATGAAGCTTGGAATTAAGGGCCTGTTTGGTATGGATTTTGATTTTCTACAGTAAATCAATTCTCATTTTCAACCACACATTCTTCAATAAAATAATATTTTTCATTACATCAATAATTTTTTCTTCCTTTTCAACCACACATTTCCCATCATATCACTATTCAAAAATCAATTCTTCCCCCAAAAATCCGTACCAAACAGGCTCTAAGTTTTAAATTATCTACTTGGAAGTATTTTGAAATTAGAGCTCAACTCCAATATTTATTCGATATTGAAATTTCAGCTTAACCCAAATTTTAATACGAACCCTTTTTCTTTGGTCTTGAAATTGAAGCATTTTAAGCCAAAATATGAGCTTGGATAGAACAGTACGTATTATATGGAGTATTATCCATATTGATATTTGACATAGTAGACATGCACATATATAACACATGAAACAAGATCTTTGATTGTATCAGCTTCACAAAATTGAAATTGATCCAACTTCTGGCCTTCATCGTGATCAAAATCAAGTTCAACATCAGTTCACGATTGCAGCCTTAATGCAACAATAATAATCTGATGTCTCACCTTCTTGCTCAAAATAGAAAATTTATATGCAGAATCATCCTCAAAAGCAGTTCAACAAGCAGAAAACCACATTTACGAAAAACTATCGACGATACAAACAAGACTTACTCTTTGAAATCGGCCCATGTTTGGCACCCATTCTCATTCTCATTTTTTTCTCTTTCTTCATTTCAACCACACATTCTTCCAATAAAATAATATTACACGCAAATCTAAAACTTTTCATAATTTTTCCACCACATTTCTTGTAGTTTGGTTTCAAGAATTCAGAATATCAAAAAATATGAATTAAAGCGAAAGAAAAATTGTCAAATGCAAATCTTGAAAATAATATCTTCTCAGTTGCAATGTAAATGGAGCAAATTCAAGTCCAACCTGAATTTCTATTCACCAGTTGTTCCTTCTAAATACATATCCGATCGATGATACAACATAAGAACGCAAAAAATCAGTAGACATTTCTTAGAAATTCCTTTAGCTCAAGAAACTTTAAATAATTCCCCAATTTGAATATCAAGAAAAAGGGACTAGGAATTCATGTATAGAATCATTTAATTTTAATTACATCCTAAACAGCAGTTCCCCATCTTTCTCTTCAAGTATACAGACACATATTATCAATTCTAAAATAATCACAATAAAAATATAACAAAAGAGAGTACGCGGGACGGGATTGTAAACATTACTAAATTGCGCAAGCTTCATCTTCACGAGATCCCTTTCGAAGGGCGAACTGATATCTGAACAGGAATGGCCCGTCCTGTCCCGGTGCCACCGCAGCTATTGCAAGCCATGCGACCCGACCCGGCACATGTCCGACACCCAACGTCACCATCCGACCAGCGGGTACACATGCACGTAACCCGACCCGTACCTTTACAACTGGGACATCTGGGCAGTCCACCCGGACCCCCCATCGGATTATTCTCCATCACAGATTTCACCAGAACCGCCCCAGCCAAAAAGCTCAGACCCGTCGCCAACTGAGTCAACACAATCGGACCCATTGCTGCTTCAATTCCTTTTTTCCCGGAAGGTGTAATCTGCAGATGACAGAAAATATGGGAAGAATTTTTTTGGTAATTCTTATATGATTTCTTTTTTTTTTTTTTCAAAATTGTGTGTTTGTGGGTGTTTTATATATCAAGTGGTGGTGGAATGGTACACGTGATTCTGCTTACAAGTTAGTGGTGCAGGGACGACGGAGATTTGGAGTGTAGTGAGGAATGGGAATAGGATTTCTTTGGTGGCGTTTTTTGTTGGGGTCTGCGGCCATTCGCATTTGCTTTGGACTTCTCAATCTCAAATTGCAAGGAGATTTGCTTTTCTTTATTTCTTTGACTGACTTAGTTGAACACAATATTTAAAAGATGAAAAATTAATAAATTATACGTTCTTGATCTATTTAATTATTTAAATTTAATTTAAATCAAATGGTTCGATATGATATAAGAAGGTCCAAGTTTAATTATCACTCGCTGGTTGGTGAAACTGTGCACATATGAAATTAAGCTTTGATGGAGAAAAATGAACAATATCTACAAATTGAGGAAAATATTGAAGACAATATTTGGATCCAACTGTTCTAATATATTTTAAAAATTTACTTATAAGTAAACTTCATTATGTGCATAAGAGACTTTCTGAAAGTCTAAAACAATACTTACTGTTTGTTTGATAAAGTTTTGCTTGTTTACATTCAAATGCAAGCACCTTCGACTTACCACAAATCAGACTTAACATAAATTTAGCCACTGAAGCCATTCTGAAAAGAAAGAAATTAGCACTACTCGGTGTAATAAGTTCTCTTCGAATCAATTTCAAATCATCTACTAGAGTTTGTAACAATCCAAACGAGCGATACCCTTTGATATAGGATGACATCAATAATTAACCGCGTACGCGGGTGATTGTAACCGGTAGGTGAGGACAACTTGATATGATGGGATCGAAGTAAGGGTTACTTGATATGCACCCCTGTAAAGTACCACGTCAGAGACCGCCTACCACCATGGGGGTGCTCTACGTTCTCATGATAGACCGACTACCACCATGGGGGGTGCTCTACGTTCTCATGATAGACCGCCTACCACCATGTGGAGTGATCTACGTTCTCATGATAAACTGCCTACCACCAAGGGGGGTGCTCTACGTTCCAATGATAGACCGCCTACTACCATGAGGTGCTCTACGTTCTCATGATAGACCGCCTACCACCAAGGGGTGCTCTACGTTCTCATGATAGACCGCCACCACCATGGGGGTGCTCTACGTTCTCATGATAGACCACCTACCACCATGGGGAGTGCTCTACGTTCTCATGATAGACCGTCTACCACCAAGGGGTGCTCTATGTTCTCATGATAGACCGTGCTCTATGTTCTCATAATAGACCGCCTACCACCAATGGGTGCTCTACGTTCTCATGATAGACCACCTATCACCTATGAGGCCCTCAATGCTCACCTAGGCCGTCTACCACTACGCGGCCGTCGACACCCATGAGGCCTTCTACGTTCACACATGTAGCAACCACCATGCGGCAAATGCTATACTTAACCATACAAATAGCAATGAGCAAGACGGAAACCACCCAACGACGAACGTGGGGCATAATCAACTGAATGACGAGTGGAGGTTACCACCATAGAACGTGGGGAAAGTGGGAAGGTTTACGTAGGACACGTGGCACCAGCAACCGCCGAATGCGTAGCAACAGGTGCCTATAAATACCTCCAAGGTGAGAAATGTAGTTTCCTCTTGGAACTCGAACTTATTGAATGCTCATATACTCTCTGTTTACTTCCTAAAACCGACTACTAATTCTCACGCCGGAGGTACAATGGGGGACAAAGCCCGACCTCATTTTGCAGGTAACATTCGTTGATTTGAGCAACCGGAACACCCCACACGTCATCATCATCATGGAGGAAAATTTTGTGATTATTTTATTAGCGCCGTCTGTGGGAATCCACTGAACAAAAAAGCTATGTCAAGAAGACGAACACGAAGTGAAACACGCTTGGTCGGAAACATGGCGGATGCGGAATTCGAGTCTGTTGCGAGGGATCATGATCCGCCACCGCTACCGCAGTACGTAACGCAAGGCCAATTTAATGCTCTGGAGACACAATTGGCGGCCATGATGACCCTCTTGCAGAACCAAACACAGAAAATTGCAGCCCCACCGCAGAGTTCGTCGGAAGCAGTACGCGAGCAACCACCCCATGTGGCGCAGACGGTTACCGCCCTTTGCTACTCGGCCCAACAATGGGAGACATGGGGGCTTCCGATTTTGTGTTTCCACGGATTCCCCAACCCGTGACAGACTTGGAAAAGAAGATAGATGAGATGATGACCCAGAAGATAGATGATGCCTTGACTAGGAGGAAGGACAGGCGTAGGCAAATGGTTTTGGAAGAGGACCCGTTCGCCCCAGAAATAATGGCCGTCCCTTTGCCGAGGGGCTTCAAACAGCCAATGATAGAAGCGTACGATGGAGTCATGGACCCGCTGGACCATTTGCGAACTTTCGTCGATTTAATGAGGCTCTATGCAGCCTCAGACGTAGTGATGTGTAGGTCATTCCCCCCAACACTTAGGAGGGAAGCAAGAGACTGGGTAGCCACACTAGCGCCCAAGTCTATAAGGACTTTTGATGAACTCTCCAGGAGCTTCATGGCATACTTTATGAGTAGTAAGAGAAAACGAAAGACAGCCATTGGATTGATGCAGGTGGTACAGGAGAAGGAGGAATCTTTGCAAGAGTACTTGGCTAGGTTCGTGAGCAACCCTTGGTATAAGGGAACTTCAAATGTCTCAACGAGAGGACGACATTAATGAACGGGACGCGAAATCGAGCCTTGAAGATGTCGCTCTCCAAAAATCCACCGGAGTCAATGCATGACCTGTTGAAGAAGGGTGACAACTATGTTGACGCCGAAGAAGCTGAGAAGATCACGAAAAATCTTAGAGAGGGATGGGAGACGAGGAGCCATAAGCGAAAGATAGGTGACGTGCAAAAATTGGGTGACAAGGACAAGCGGATGAATGAGCGTTCAAGTCGAGGGTACCCTCAGGACCAGTTGGTCAAGCAGAGACGAGCATGAAATTTGAGCAGCATCATGCCCACCTGCGAATATAGTCGCTAGGGGAGTTTTTATTTCTTCTTTCTGATGTAATGATCACATGTAAATATTGAAGCTAGGATTTTCATGATGTAATGTCTGCTAAGGCACACTTGATTGAAAATTGTTTAGTGAAAATGTTAAGTGGCGGCAGATGATGAGGGTACTATAGAAGGGCCAGCCTAGCTGAGACGTCCCGGTGCGCCCACCAAGTCCCCAAATCTTGGCAAATTAAATTCTGCAAGGAGTGTTGTCCATAATTGATTGAAATAAAGACTACAAGCGGTGAGCAAAAAACCTAAAAATTGGCTGGCTCGAAATCGCTAGGGGATGGTGTTGAGCTCTCAAAACCTGAAATGGTTAAGGCTCAAAATCACTAGACCTCGATCTCGATGATCCAAGGCAGCTTGACATATAGCGGTGAGCAAAAAAGCCTAAAAATTGGCTAGCTCGAAATCGCTAGGGGATGGTGGTGAGCTCTCAAACCTGAAATGGTTAAGGCTCAAAATCACCTGACCTCGACGATCCAAGACAGCTCGACACATAGCGGTGAGCAAAAAAGTCAAAAACTTGACTAGCGCAAAATCGGTAGGGGCTGGTGGTGAGCTCTCAAAACCAAAAATGGCTAAGGCTCAAAATCACGAAGCCCGGTGATCAACATCGCTCGACGCATAGTGGTGAGCAAAAAAGTCAAAAACTTGACTAGCTCAAAATCGCTAGGGGCTGGTGGTGAGTTCTTCAAAACCAAAAATGGTTAAGACTCAAAATCACTAGACCTCGACCTCGATGATCCAAGGCAGCTTGACATATAGTGGTGAGCAAAAAATCCTAAAAATTGGCTAGCTCGAAATCGCTAGGGGATGGTGGTGAGCTCTCAAAACCTGAAATGGTTAAGGCTCAAAATCACCTGACCTCGACCTCGACGTCGACGATCCAAGACAGCTCGACACATAGCGGTGAGCAAAAAAGTCAAAAACTTGACTAGCGCAAAATCGGTAGGGGCTGGTGGTGAGCTCTCAAAACCAAAAATGGCTAAGGCTCAAAATCACGAAATTCGGTGATCAACATCGCTCGATGCATAGCGGTGAGCAAAAAAGTCAAAAACTTGACTAGCTCAAAAATCGCTAGCAGATGGTGGTGAGCTCTCAAAACCAAAAATGGTTAAGGCTCAAAATCACCAAGTCTGGTGATCAACATCGCTCGACGCATAGCAATGAGCAAAAAAGTCAAAAACTTGACTAACTCAAAATCGCTAGGGGCTGGTGGTGAGTTTTCAAAATCAAAAATGGTTAAGGCTCAAAATCACCAAGCCCGATGATCAACATCGTTCGACGCATAGTGGTGAGCAAAAAAGTCAAAAACTTGACTAACTCAAAATCGCTAGGGGCTAGTGGTGAGCTTTCAAAATAAAAAATGGTTAAGCAGAAAACTAAAAATGGTTAAGTGACTTTTCTAACTCAAATGGGAAGTTATATAAACTAGGACACTTTGGGATCTCAAGAAGTACCTCCTCGCCTGCGGCATCTCGCTCAATTTCTACATTTTGGTTTGAAGATTTAGCTGACCTAACATGACGTTTTGTGAAAATCGGTTGGAAATTTTGAAATTCAGCTGAATGAATCGAAATATTTGACTCGAAAGGGATCGGAGCGCGAGGCAGGACACCATCGACGAGTGACACATGACCGACCATAGAATTTGGCCGGGTCGACGGGAGTCGACCGACGGCCGGTCGACCGTCGTCGACTGCCAGGGGTTGATGGTCGACCGACCCACCCAAAGGTGGGTCGAACGACCCTCTCACCCCCTCACCCTCGCTTTCGCCGGAAGATGAAGAAATGAAAGTTTTATAAATTATGAAACACGAAATGAAGGACGAAAAGGAGAGAAATTATTTTGAAGGAGAATGAATGATGATGAAATAAGGTGAGAATAAAATTTTTCACCAACATGGAAGAGGCAAAGAGGCTACCCCCCGTCGATAACATCAACAAGGGGTAGAGGGGCTAATGATATAGGATGACATCAATAATTAACCGCGTACGCGGGTGATTGTAACCGGTAGGTGAGGACAACTTGATATGATGGGATCGAAGTAAGGGTTACTTGATATGCACCCCTGTAAAGTACCACGTCAGAGACCGTCGACCACCATGGGGTGCTCTACGTTCTCATGATAGACCGCCTACCACCATGGGGGTGCTCTACGTTCTCATGATAGACCGACTACCACCATGGGGGGTGCTCTACGTTCTCATGATAGACCGCCTACCATCATGTGGAGTGATCTATGTTCTCATGATAGACTGCCTACCACCAAGGGGGGTGCTCTACGTTCCAATGATAGACCGCCTACTACCATGGGGTGCTCTACGTTCTCATGATAGACCGCCTACCACCAAGGGGTGCTCTACGTTCTCATGATAGACCGCCACCACCATGGGGGTGCTCTACGTTCTCATGATAGACCGCCACAACCATGGGGGTGCTCTACGTTCTCATGATAGACCGCCTACCACCAAGGGGTGCTCTACGTTCTCATGATAGACCACCTACCACCATGGGGGGTGTTCTACGTTCTCATGATAGACCGTCTACCACCAAGGGGTGCTCTACGTTCTCATGAAAGACCGTGCTCTACGTTCTCATAATAGACCGCCTACCACCAATGGGTGCTCTACGTTCTCATGATAGACCACCTATCACCTATGAGGCCCTCAATGCTCACCTAGGCCGTCTACCACTACGCGGTCGTCGACCCCCATGAGGCTTTCTACGTTCACACATGTAGCAACCACCATGCGGCCAATGCTATACTTAACCATAAAAATAGCAATGAGCAAGACGGAAACCATCCAACGACGAACGTGGGGCATAATCAACTGAATGACGAGTGGAGGTTACCACCATAGAACGTGGGGAAAGTGGGAAGATTTACGTAGGACACGTGGCACCAGCAACCGCCGAATGCGTAACAACTGGTACCTATAAATACCTCCAAGGTGAGAAATGTAGTTTCCTCTTGGAACTTGAACTTATTGAATGCTCATATACTCTCTGTTTACTCCCTAAAACCGACTACTAATTTTCACGCCGGAGGTACAATGGGGGACAAAGCCCCGACCTCATTTTGTAGGTAACATTCGTTGATTTGAGCAACCGGAACACCCCACGCGTCATCATCATCGTGGAGGTAAATTTTGTGATTATTTTACCCTTGTTCAAAAAGTTCAAGTGGGTTCCTTATTTTTTATTCTATTTTATCAATTGATCAAAATTTAATTTCACAACACCTTTTTTTTAAACCTACAACTTTCTTTAACTTTTAGTCACATTTCATCAACTTTCACAAAAAAATAAAAAACTGTCAACAACCCCTTAATCTAGAATGGTTGTTTGTACTAAGAAAGAGTTGTTCGGATTTTATTTTTCTTAGGTCCTAATTGTAATTGGCAATTCCTGTGTTCAAAATCATTAATTATTGAGTCCTAATTAAAGTCAAAAGAGTCGGGATTGGTAGAGTCCTAAAAGGTGTCGAAGACAATTAAAGAAAATCAATAAACGAGATCATGACTGCCCGGTATACGTCAAGGAGGCTCTCAGGATAGGAAGATTGGAGCTTCCTTGGAGTGACATCACCGCTCAAGCGGTGGGCATACTGATAGCTTGGCGCGAGAGCGATGGTTACGTCCAGAAAATCCTAGTTTGCTATTTTAAGCTTATTTTTCAATGACATTAAACCTCAAACACTATTATAAATATCGAATCATAGGTGTTGGCAACTAAGGATATAATTGTGCAATAATTTTGGGCAGAATACTGAATTTAGAAAAAAAAAAAATGAGTGAAATAAAATGATAATGGTCGAGACAAGAGTTTGACTCTTTCTCCTTAAGACGATAACACCCCGCACCAATGCCGACGGTCTTCCAGCACTCGTCTCCCAAGATACAACGACTTTAACTTGTAATAGTAGCACTCCAAATTACAAGAGCCGACGAATCTACTAATTTTTTTATCTGTCTAAAATTGGAGGACTAAAATGCACGAAAATAATATTCGGGACTGAAATGCACAATATGGAATAATGCAGGATGTAAGGATTATATTTTACAAGAGAGAAAATTCGAAAAGATTTTGAAATTAATAGAAATGAGGTATGGGAACCTTTATATAAAAGTTGAAAATTGTGTCCAAAGGCACAACAATCGAAAATATATACCAATTTGGCCCAAAGCCAAGACCCAAGTCTTGTGTCATATCGAGCCTAGCTGTGCCGATCAGGTCAAACGGACGGCGGCGGCGCGTGTGTGGGTTTTATCTCAACCTACTAACATGTATGTTATCTTCCCTTCAAGGACTATTGGTACCCCTTGAGCCCCAAACCCAAGTCACAAACTTGAGTAATATAAAGTGGTTTCTATTTGTCTAGTTTTCCTATGTGGAATTGTCATTTTCCAATTTCCACCCATTTTTATTCTCAATTTATTTTAACTTCAAGTGGTCATTTTCGACCTTAATTTCTCATTCGCACTAAATTGATTTTGAGAAAAATAAATACATTATATAAATCCACTCATGGAGTAAAACACACTTGACCAAAGAAATATTTTATCCAACTAATAGGATCCACCAAAATAATTGGTCAAAAGTTGGTCAAACCAACTAATTAAAAGTTGGACTTTCATCATATATATGAAACTTCTTAAGTACAGTCTCAATATAGTGAGATGGGATATAACAAGTCCTTTGGATGTTTTCAAAATTGTAATTCCTAATATTACATCTGCAATTATCTTTCATGTCAAAATATTTCGTCAACATTTCCTTGGTAGTTGTTATAATATCACAATTAATACCCATAATTAGTATGGCATCAACATATAGATAAATGATTACATATGCATTAGGTGTGGTTTTAGGGTTAAACACCAGTTGACAACATAATTTTGTCAAATTTTGTATGCCATTATTTTGGCGCTTGCTTTAGTCCGTTTAATGACTTAACGAGTCTACACGTCTTTTTACCATGTCCAAGAACAATAAATAATTCAGGTTGTTCCATATAACTTTCTTCTTCTAGCTCATCATTTAAGAAAGCTATTTTGACGTTCATCTGATAGATTTCCAAATTATGCAATGCAGTTATTGCAATTAATACTCTAATAGATGTTAGCCGTATCACAGGTGAGTATGTATCGAAAAATCAAGATTTTCTTTTTGTTTAAATCTTTTAACTACCAATCTAACCTTATATTTATCAACTAGTCCATCAGTCTTTAATTTTCTTTTAAAAATTCATTTACAACCTAACGATTTGTTACCACGTGGGAGATCGACCAACTCTCGGTATGATTCTGCTTAATAGAATCAATTTCACTATTGATAGCTTCTTTCCAGAATAGAGTTTCTGGACTAGACATTGTTTCATTTAATATTTTAGGTTCATTTTCACAAATAAGTTTAAAAATTTGGACTAAAAGATGTAGATGTTTTGATCTTTTTGCTACGTCTTGGTTCTTCATTACTTTGATGATAACCAATTACAGTATCATAAGTTCGTTTTTACGAACTCATCTCTTTCCTATCCTTACAAGGAAAAATGTCCTAAACAAATACGGAATTCCTAGATTCAACGATAGTATTTTCATGTACATTCTAAATGTTAGACTTATATATGATGAATCAGTAAGTACAACTGTTATTAGCATATCTAATGAATATAAAATCGATGGTTTTAGGACATATTCTAACTTGTTTAGGCTTTAATACTTTTACCCTAGAAAAAGACCCCACATTTTAAAGTATTTGTACAAAGTTTATGACATTTCCAAAACCCATAAGGAGTTTCGTTCCTACTTTTATGTGGTAATTTATTTAAAATGTGGTTAGTTGAGAAAATTGCTTTCCCCAACAAATTTTGAGGTAAACCAGAGTTAATCAACATAGCGTTCATCATTTCTTCTAGAGTACGATTTTTGCGTTCCGTAATATCGTTCGAGTAAGGTGAATAAGGAGTTGTAGTTTGATAAATAATCTAAGAATCTGAATAAAATTATTCTAACAGTGCTCCATATTCCACACCTCTATCACTACGAACAACTTTTATTCGTTTGCTTAGTTGATTCTCAACCTCATTCTTATCTTATTTAAATGTTTCCAAGGCCTCGTCTTTGCTCCTTAGCAAATAGACATAACAGTACATTATGCAATCATCTATAAAAGTAATAAAATACATTTTACCTCCTCTAGTTTGCACAAACTTTAAATCACAAATATCACTTTGAATTAATTCTAGAGGATCCGAGTTCTTTTCAGTTGAATGAAACGGTGTTTTGGCAAATTTAACCTATACACATGTTTCATATTGATTATTTTGATCAAATGAAATAGAATGCAATAAATCTAAACTTACTAATTTACGTAAAGTATTAACATTAACATGTCCTAACCTATCATGTCATAAGTTAGAAGACTCAATCAAGAAAGTAGAAGATTTATTTTTATTAATATCAAAATTACGAAGTACAGACATTACATTCATTTTGAATTGCCCATTAGCTAAGTACCATTTGCTCACAAACATGCCATTTTTGTAAGCACAAACTTGTCAAACTCAAATACTAGCCTAAATCCATTTTTGCTTAACAAAGTTCCAAATACCAAGTTTTTGCGAATATCGGGAACATGCAGTACATCGATGGGTGTTAATTATTTCCTCGATGTCATCTTCAGTACTACTTTATCTAGACCAACAACTTTTGACATTGTCGATGAATAGTTGTCGTCCATTGATAGAAGTGTAAAATGAAAACATCTCCCAGCACAAACATAACGAATAATGCCAGTGTCTACAAACCATTCTCTCAGATTGTTCACCATGTTTGCTTCAAATACAACAGCTGAGGGCATTAGTTCAGACACACCATTAGACAATTTGTTTTCCTCGGTCAAGTGCACTTGGTCCTTTTTGTTTTGCTTTTTCTGTCGGCAGTCATTTGCGATGTAACTAGACTTATCGCAGTTATAGCAATCTCCTTTGAATTTCTTGGCTTTGTTATTTTGCTTCCCGAGTGCTTTCTTTTCTTGCTAGTATTTGGTTCCACCAAATTGACTTTAACCTCCATTTGCTTCCATATTTCTTTTTAGAATTTCGATTATCTTCCTCGATTATAGCCTCTACTTTTATCTCTCAAGCGACATTCAGCAAAAAGCTGGCGAAAAACCTTACACAAATAGCACTGAATTTTTGAAAATTTCGAAAAATAGCATTTTTAAAATGAAAAATCAGGTTTCCATCATATTGATGAACTTAAAAATGCATGTGTTCACAAGTATTGTACTATCAATAAAAAGATTCCCACGTACTCAAATCAAGTTCAATTGGAGTAAAGTGTATAAGTAACTCACGTGTGTTAATTGTCACTATTTTCTCGTGATCATGACTCCAATCCGTAAACTTATGAAAAATGATATGCGAATATCATTGTTTGATAAGTATTTTCCCTTACTAATAAAAGTCAAACCCAGAAGTTTATTAGGACCTTAAAATGAAGCTCAATTTGCACGTAGGCTTTTTCTTTTCTTTCCCTGAGTTTGAGCATATACAATTATTTTTTATTCTATCATTTTTTTTCGATTATTACATCTTATGTACAGACTCTTATCCATTAAGCGACTAAAATGATCCATGTCACAAGTGTTGGGCCGATGACTCCAAATCAATTGACCATATGGCATCAGGGTATATGAAACCCATTGGGCTTAACTACTCGAGTCAAATAGGCTTCGAAAAAGAGTATAAAATGAACCAATTTTTTTATTATTTTATGATACGAGGATTATGAGCCTGTTTGGTAGGGATTTTTTGGGAAAGAATTGATTTTTGAATAGTGATATGATGGGAAATGCGTGGTTGAAAAAGAAGAAAAAATTATTGATGTGATGGAAAATATTATTTTATTGAAGAATGTGTGGTTGAAAATGAGAATTGATTTACTGTAGAAAATCAAAATCCATACCAAACAGGCCATATATGTAAGCTTCGATCATCTAAATGAAGGTCAATTCACGTTCAAGGTTACCTTACCAACAGATGACAGTCATCCCAAATATCACATATGCGATCCAGACTCACTCACAAAATTACAGTGTGTGCTGTGTAGGTGGTACATGAAGAAACATATACTCTATTCTTCACATTAACCCTAACCGAGTAATGAAAATAACAGTATAGATCAGATAAATACATACTCGATTTCAAATGCAATAATTATTTGCATCAAGAAATGTCCAATAGCATAAGGACAAAAAATTATTATTATTAAAAAAGAAAGAACTTTTAAAAAATAAAAACACACAAAAAGAATCAAAACAAACACAAATAAGTAAGATGTATGCGAGAATGAATGGACTCAATGACATGCACATGCATGTACCTAAGTACATAATCAAATAGGTACATAGATGCTCTTACCTTTAAGAGCATGACCTGTCTCACGACCTCTCAGGTCACTCTTCTTAACCCAAACCTTCTTAGTAGTAGAAGTTATTCTAGCCAACCGAGTTATCATCTCAGTTAAGTGACTAACTGATTTGCGAGGAAGTTAACCTTGCTCGAGATATCCTGACTTTTACTTCTAATCACCAGCTTATGACATCTAGGTCTTGTGTGTCTCAGTCCGTCACAATGCTAACATGTGAGAATAAATCTAGGTTCAAACCTACTCGAAGGTTGTTGCCGATTTATAGGATGATGGATCCTACGTTGTCTAGTAGGTCTCAATCCTAAAACATTCTTGTCCTTAGGTTCAGGTTCAGCAGTATTCCTAATCTTATTGGTGGTCGGGACGAACGTGGTCTTGTAAGTACTAGCAGTAATATTAACATTTTGAACGTATCCTAGACCATGTGACATAGCGGAAGATTATAGGAAAGATGAACAACCTCACAAATATGAGATAAACTCACGAAAGTTTTTATTCAATTCAATAATGTTTGCCTCGAAGGGTTTACAATGGTTTAAATAGCAAAACCCTAGCAAATTTCGAAAAATAAATAAAAAAAATAAAAAAAATGATATTTTTCCATAAATGGAAAAATTCGATATTCTAACTTAAATAGAAACTCCTAATATTCAGGATCGTCCTCCAACAAACGGAATCAAAATCCGAATTTTATTGAATGAGATATTACCAAAATAAAAATTACCATAAACGGCAAAAACGCGTAATCGAGAGCTTAAACGATGGAATCTGTCCGAAATCCGACGTACGTCATGGCCTGACACAACTTCTGATCCCAAGACTTGATGTGATCACCAACCAAACAACGTAGTAAATCACCCAATGAGCGATTAACAACCTCTGTCTGTCCATCTGTCTGAGGGTGATATGCACTGCTGAAGTCCAACTTTGTATTGACCGAGCGCCACAAACTGCGCCAGAAGTGACTGAGGAAACGAGTATCCCGATCAGACACAATAGATGTAGGCAGTCCATGCAAGCGATATACCTCACGAAAGTACAGTAAAGCCACATTGACAGCATCCGTAGTTTTCTTGCAGGGGATGAAGTGAACCATCTTTGAGAACCGATCAACCACGACAAAGATAGAGTCAAAACCACGCTGAGTCCTGGGAAGCCCCACAACGAAATCCATGCTAACGTCTGTCCAAGGCTGGGTTGGGATAGGAAGGGGCATATACAAGCCAGCATTTGTCGCCTTGCCTTTAGCCAAATGACAAGTCCGACAACGCTCCACAAACTTACCGACATCCTTGCGTAAAGATGGCCAAAAGTAAGAAGCAGCAACAAGCTGCAATGTTCTGTCACGACCCACGTGGCCTTCATTGTGCAATTCTTGAACAATCTTCAACCTCAACCGCTTTCTGGAATACATAACTGGTTGCCATGAAAAAGGAAACCATCAACCCATGCAAACTCCGACTGTACACCTTCCTGCAACTTCCGAATAACATGGGAGAAATATGGATCAGTAGCATATAAGTCACAAAGACCATCAAAACCGGGAACCTCCACTCGCATTTCTGTCAGGAGAGTTTGGCGCCTACTCAATGCATCTGCCACCTTGTTAAGGGCACCTGCTTTGTGCTTAATCACAAAAGTAAACTGCTGCAAGTAAGCAATCCAAGAGGCATGTCTAGCAGATACCTTATCTTGAGTACCAAGGTGCTTGAGGGCATCATGATCGGTATACAAAATAAACTCCTTCTGGAACAGATAGTGACGCCAATGTCGAACTGCCTGGACTATTGCATAGAACTCCACATCATAAGTACTGTACCGAGACTTCGGACCAGAAAGCTTCTCACTGAAGTATGCAACGGGGCGGTTGTTTTGACTCAGCACACCACCAATACCCACATTCGAGGCATCACAATGTAGCTCAAACGGCTGGGTAAAGTCAGGCAACACCAAAACTGGAGCAGTAGTCAACTTCTGCTTAATCAACTGAAGAGATGCCTCTGCTTCGGGGGTCCATTGAAACTTTCCATCCTTCATACAATTTGTAATAGGTGCCATGATACTGCTAAAGTGTGGTATAAACCTGCGATAAAATGAAGCAAGGCCATGAAAGCTGCGCACTTCTGTAACAGTTTTAGGTTGTGGCCACTGGCTTATTGCCTCCACCTTGGATGTGTCAACCGCTAACCCCTCATTTGACACCACATAACCAAGGAATACAACACGATCAGTCAAGAACGAACACTTTTGCACTGTAGCATAAAAGTGATCCCTGCGAAGAACTGAAAGAACTTCTCGAAAGTGCTGGATATGATCATCATCGGTAGCACTATAAATTAGAATATCATCAAAAGTAGACGACAACAAATTTACCGATGAATGGACAAAGAGCCTGATTCATGATCCGCATAAATGTACTAGGTGCATTTGAGAGGCCAAAAGGCATGACCAACCATTCGTACAACCCTTCTCTCGTCTTAAATGCTGTTTTCCACTCATCTCCAGGTCTGATCCGAATCTGATGGTACCCACTCTTCAAGTCAAGCTTGCTGAACACGCAAGCACCAGTAAGCTGGTCTAACAGATCATCCAGGCGAGGAATAGGAAAACGGTAACGCACAGTAATCTTATTGATCGCTCTACTATCCACGCACATACGCCACGTCCCATCCTTTTTCAGCGTAAAGAGAGCAGGAACAGCACAAAGACTAAGACTTTCCCTGATGTGCCCTTTTGCCAGAAGCTCCTCCACTTGTCTACGCAACTCTTCATGTTCAGTGGGGCTCATCCTGTAATGCGCCCGGTTGGGCAGAGAAGCATCAGGCACCAAGTCAATCTGATGCTGAATATCCCGCAGTGGTGGTAACCCATCTGGAAGCTCTCCTGGGAAGACCTCATGAAACTCCTTTAGTAATGGCTGAACCCTACAAGGAACCTCCTGCTCGCTGTCAATTGACTTTCCCACCAGCACATACACGACCCCAGACTCCTCCATCTCTGTTTCAAACTTTGCTCTAGTCAGTAAATTGGCGCTGTCTCCAACTGTTTTCACTGAACCCTTATCCGGTAGTAACACAATCTTCTTACCCCCAAACAGAAAGCTGTATGTGTTGGTATACCCATCATGCAGCGAATGGTGGTCAAACTGCCACGGTCTCCCTAACAGCAAGTGGCACGCATCCATCTCTACGACATCACATAATACATGATCTTTGTAGGTATGCCCAATGGAGAAACTGATTCGAGCACGCTGAGATACCTCTACATCGTTACCCCTCTTCAGCCAAGCTAATTTATACGGTTTGAGATGCTTCTCAGTCTACAAACCCAGCTTCTTAATGACCTCTTCAGCCACTACATTTTCACAACTACCAGAATTAATAACAAATCTACATATCTTACCCCCAACAGTACACGTCGACTGAAAGATATTATTACGCAGCTAGTCAGTGTTATTCTCCAGGGGAGTCAGAAAGCTCCGCCTCACCACCAACGCTTGACCCACATCACCAACTACAAACTCTTCCTCCTCTCCGACTTCCTCGGTGTCATCATGGTCAAATACAGGTGGACCTTCATAATCGTCATACCTCTCATCAACAAAGAGTCCTCTGCGCGGATTCTTGGGACATTCAGATTGTCTATGACCTGTACCACCACATGCAAAACAACGAATACCACCTCCAGGACGCGCTGGCTGTTGAACAGGGTTAGGTCTAGGAGGGCCAGGTTGAGTAGGATTCATCTGCTGCTGTAAATTATTGGAAGAACCGCTGCGTAAAAAAGGAACTGTATTTCTCCTGGCCTGCTGTTTCTCTATCTGTAATGCCCTCTGATATGCCTCAGAAACTGTCACAGGATCAAACATATTCAGAGTGTCTTGTATTTGGGGACGAAGACCACCCACATATCGTGACACCAACTGCTCCTCTGTCTCCATCACCTCATTCCTCGTAATCAACATATAAAATTCCGTTGTATAGTCACTAACCGTTTTGACGCCTTGACGCAGATTCTGCAGTTGCTGGTACATGGTCCGAACATAGTTGTAGGGCAGAAACTGCTTCTTCATATGCTTCTTCAATTTATCCCACGATATAAACTTGGACTTCCCTAACCTGGATCGCGTCACTTTAGTCTGTTGCCACCACGCTGCTGCTCGTCCACGAAACCTCGTCGCAACGAGAGGCACACATTTATCAGCAGGAACCTCCTTAAATTCCAAGATCTCCTCCACTGCAGTCACCCAATCCAAGAACTCTTCTGGACTTAATCCACCATGGAACTCAGGAATATCAACCTTGAATCCTGATTCCCAACGCCTGTTCTCATCCTGACCACCCCCCTTCCATCGAGCTGACAGATCTATTGGATGCTCAGGTTGTGCAAACGGATTCTCATCATCAGAATCCTCAATCGGCGGGGCCACCGGCGTATGATGTTGCGGCATGAGTGCTGCAAATTGCTGTGTCAGCAACTCCACTTGTTGACGCAGTTGTGTGATTTCATCACGTCTATGTACCTCTTCTACTGGGACTTCACGAGCTTCTGGACGTCTCCTTGGCGGCATGGTGAAGGAACGACTTCGTCTCTGATACCAACTGACGTAGCGGAAGATTATAGGAAAGATGAACAACCTCACAAATATGAGATAAACTCACGAAAGTTTTTATTCAATTCAATAATGTCTGCCTCGAAGGGCTTACAATGGTTTAAATAGCAAAACCCTAACAAATTTCGGAAAATAAATAATAAAAATAAAAAAAAACGATATTTTTCCATAAATGGAAAAATTCGATATTCTAACTTAAATAGAAACTCCTAATATTCAGGATCGTCCTCCAACAAACGGAATCAAAATCCGAATTTTATTGAATGAGATATTACCAAAATAAAAATTACCATAAAGGACAAAAACGCGTAATCGAGAGCTTAAACGATGGAATCTGTCCAAAATCCGATGTACGTCATGGCCAAAGGCGATGAGTTGTGATCCTTGGCCCGTTTCCACTCAAATTAGACTATTAATTCGCCAAAAACGGACAAACCCAAAGTTATCATGAAATCATTATTTTGCCTTGCGATCCCACTTCATCATAAATTCTAACTCCTTATGCACTTCATCACCATGCCTATTTCCAACAGACTTGTTCATCCCTAATAGATTATGGAGTTTCTGAGTACCACTTATGAAGGAATGAAGTTGAGTGTTAGATTTTTCTAGATCACTTGTTAAGGATTTAACTTTAGCTTCTAGATTCTCATTTACCAGCTTCAACTTACCCAGATTTTTGGTAGAATTCTGAAGGTCACCTAAGAGTCTCTCTCTCTCTCTCTCTCTCTCAAGTTCATTAACTTTTTTTTAGTACGGCTTTATTGACTTTTTTTGAATTTAAGGCTTTCCTCAAATAATTGTCGATGAGACTCATGAATATCGATTTCATCCTCAGAGTCATCGTTAGAATTCTCACTATGTTCATCATTCTCCACCGTTTCATTCTCGTTATCATATTCAATCTTAGTCTGAACACTCGAATATGATTCATCATCACTCAAAGTCACTGCTAATGCCTTACTCATTCCTTTATTCAAATTCTTCTTCAAATTAGGACATTCATTCATATAGTGACCAAAACTCTGACGCTCATGGCATCTAAACAGACTGTATTTTCTTACTAGAAGTCTTAGGGTTATTCTTTTCACGCTCATCTATTGAAAATTTACTAGGACATCATTTTTCCTATTGTGAGGTTTTCTCCTATTTCTCGTCACCTTGTAGATTTTTTTCACAAAATAAGCAATTTCATCATCCCTAAGTGTCTCAACGCCAGCAGACTGACTCTCTTCTTCTCTAATGGTGTTCATGGCTTTGAATTTAAGCTTCTTTGGTTGAGAAATTGTGAGTTCATAGGTTTGGAGAGACCATACGGGTTTTTCTATTTTAACTTCATCTAATTCATTACTTTCTTCAATAGCAATGATCTTAGATCTAAACCTTTCAGGTAGAGATCTAAGGACTTTTCGAACTATCTTAGACTTGGGGATCTTCTCCCCTAGGTTGAAACTCGAGTTTACTATATCATTAAACTTCTCATAGAATTCATCGAACAATTCATCGTCCTTCATTTTAATTTCTTCAAACCTAGAGGTTAACATTTGTAGTTTGGAGTTCTTCATAGTTTTGGTACCCTCATGTGTGGTCTCTAAAATATCCCAAACCTCTTTAATAGTTCCACACATCGACACTCTCCTAAACTCTTCTGCAGATACAGCCCTAAATAGAGCATGAAGCCCTTTACTGTTCAGTTGCAATCAGCAACTTGATCTTTGGTCCAAAGAGAAATATCAGTGGGTGTAATAACACTAGCAACAATAGATGCAGGTGCAATCCAATTGTTTAGAACACAAATCCAAATACGCTCATCCAACGCTTTAAAGTAATGTTCTCATTCGAACTTTCCAGTAAGCATAGTTGCTTCCGTAAAAAAAGGAGGCACAAATAGAGACTGACTTATCTAGATTAATTTATAGGTCAGGAATCGAAATGTGGCACTGATACCAATTGAAATTATGAGGTTCGACCTAAATTACACCTAGAGGGGGTGAATAGGTGTTTATGCGGAACTAAAACATAATAATTAATTAGCAACAATTCACAATTAATTATCTTTAGATGGTTAATCAATCAGTTCAATTATCCTAAGTTAAATTGTCGCAGCAATATGGAAAACAATAAATAACAAGCAGATTGATTATGGAGAAATCCCAACTGGGTAAAAACTTCAGGCACTTTGCCAGTCGAAAATCTACTATAAACGAATTTTGAAATTATTGTCCGTCAGACACGACTACCACTATTACTTTCTGACCTCCTGACTACAATTTCCACAACTCTCCTGGATTACGTGCTTCTGCACCAACTCCCAGCTGCAGTTTTCAAAGTCTTCTTGGATTGCGTGCTCCTACACCATGTGGATCAACGAAAAACTCCGCATTCTCTAATAATTGGAACTCTAGTCACCCTCCCTTGATCTTCAATACTCAGATGTGTAGGAATTAGCACTTTGGTATCTAGATTAAGTGAGTTTGATGTTTTCATCGCCAAGAACAAATTGAACAATGAAAGTTGAAAGCTTTGGATGAATTTGATAAAGTAGACAAGAAGCAGTATGTGTTCTCTCAATGTTTAACCTTGAAAAAAAATCATTTATAGGCGTGCTGGTATTTATACTGTAGGTTAAGGAATGAATGGGTGGGATAAAAAGCCTTAAATATGTGAATTAAAATTCTCCGGATAACCCTATCACTCAAGCGAAAATTGGGCGACAAGTGAGCGAAGTCCTAAGATAGGCTAGCGACAATATTTCTGTTTCTGCCGCTCGAGCCAAGTCATGGCGACAATCTAGCAAAATTGCGACGCTGTTTTTCCTTCTTTTCCATTCTCGAACCATAGACCTAATACAACTCAATTTATAACAATTGCAACTTACTCCTTGACTTTTACAATACAATAAATCTTATCCATTTTGTTTACAGACTTGCCAAATTACATCAAAAACCTAACAAGTTGTATAAGGTTGAGTTAGAAAATGAGAGTTTAGAAGTAAAACTCGAGTCTACTAGAAGATTGAATGAGTTAAGGGTTGAGAAAGAATCCTTAGAAGTTAAGATTAAAACTCTTACCAATAATCTTTAGAAATCTAGTGTACAATTTCAATTATTTTCTAGAGGCTCTAAGAAGCTTGATATATCTTAGGACTGAACAAACATGCTGGTGATAGGGGAGGTCTAGGTTTTATAGACACATGTTCTCAAATCACTATCCCTTCTAAAACTAAATTTGTATTTGCCTCAAATAAGACCAAGAGTGTTGGAGCCCTAAGACCTAGATCAACTATGCAATATAAATTTCATCAACCTAAAGTTCATATTTTGAGACCTATGATTACTCATAAGTTCATTCTCACTTTTCACAATTATGGTGAGTTATGTCACATTAGACTTAAGTGTTGCAAGCCCTTGATTAAGAACAACAAACATGATCTAACTACTAGTGTTAGATTCTTGACTAATCAATTGAGTCACTTGACTGAATTGATGACTCAATTAACTAAGATTACATCTTATTCTAAGAAATTTGGATAAAAAGAGTGAATTCACAGGTCAAAGTGATGATATTAATTGCGTTATTGCTCGCGTTGCTCTTGATGGTAAAAACGTATGTTTACCTCATTGATTAGGTGTTTATGTGTATACATCTACATTATTTATGATATTTACACTTTCATGCATGGACTCTATTTTTTCTCTATTTTTTTTTTTTTTGCATTATTTATACGAAAAGAAAAAAAAGGAAAAAATGAAAAATGATTTTTAATAATTATAAAGTAATTGGAATTATTTTTTTCGTGATCAAATACTAGTAAAATTGATGAATAGTGAATAAAGTTTTCATGAACTTTATATAAAACTTATTTGGAGTATTTAATATAGGTTTTTGTATGTTTCATCTGCATTGCTCACATTAAATTCTCGCGAGTGGATTGTAATCGCGTGTGTGAGATTTGGGATGGCGGTCATCGGTGTGATAAGTTGACTTTGAATATTGAATGCCATTTAACTAAATGATCTAACTCTTTGAATGTGGAAAAAAATTATTGTTTATGAATTATATGTGTATAAGCAAGCAACTATTTGGAATGTTATTTTTATAAATCCATGAATAATAGTTATCAAAAATTAAAGTAAAATTTTTTTACGCTCCAATCACACATTTTGCATAATTTCATATAATTGTACTGTTGTAATTATTCAATACAATCATGCTAAGAATAAGAATCACATATAATTAATTGATAGTTCGAAATTCATACTTGTAGTATATATTGTTATGTATGAATATTATCAGTTAGATTTTCCTCTCCTTACTCCTCAAAATAATCAGTCGTCAATGGGGCAAGCGAAAGCCATATGGAGAGGGGACCTAGCCATTATATATGAAATTATAAAGTCGGCCCATTACGTACTATAACCCTAATTAGGGTTTACTTAATTTCGGCTCACATACTTAAAATTACCACATTATAATAATAAGGCATGTAAGGTGTACAACGACCCAAATGATCACTAATATATTGGGGCCTAATCACAGTTTCATTGCAAATCATACATCTAACCCGTAAAATTCGCAATCAAATGGAAGCCCACATAATAGAATTATTCTAACATTCTCCCACTTGGACAAATATTTGATTGCTATAGAACTGTTAACCTCCGGATCAGACTACACAGGTGGCCACACAAGTATAGTTGCAATGATAACACCTTACACAACATGATCCGCTCTAACAAGAATGTTAACATCGAACATGGAAGTCGTTACACCAATCAACGGTGTAAGACCACTCCACATCTACAAATGCCAACTTCCTTATCGAAATGGATCTCCATCCTCCAACCAATGTGGCAGTATGTAGTATGAACTTAGCACCAAATGTGATAAAAAAATTGTACTAAGTCATATCAGTCCTCAAAATGCTTCTAATTCAAATGAAGCCACATGTCTCTAAAAGAGACTCATCCTATGTCTTTAACTGTCATATCTCGAAATCAAAATAATATCATAATAAAAGACATAAGTTAAATGCATGCTCAAAATAATTTATGGATAGGGAAAAATATATTTTATTATTGGTAGGGACTGTACTCGAAAAACATATGGGTTGTCTTACATAAATAACTCCCACTTACCAAAAACATCAAAGATTTCCGCAATAGCCATATTACCAACATTTGTCATAAAAACTTTAAGACCGAGTCCCTTAGTTAAAGGATCTGCAATCATTGCCTCTATATTAATATGATCTATTTTTGTCTGCCCCTCCTTGACTTTATCTCTGACCACAAAATATTTGATGTCAATATGTTTTGATCCACTGGAACTTTTATTATTTCTTGAAAAGAACGCTACTGCGCTATTATCACAACAAATAGTGATTGGCCTCGAGATGGAGTCAACAACTTTTAGCCCAGAAATAAAGTTCCTTAACCAAATGGCTTGAATTGTAGCTCTATAACATCTCACAAATTTCAGCCTGCATAGTAGGAGATGCCACTAGAGTCTGCTTACCATTTTTCCACGAGATAGCACCACCAACCAACGTGAAAATATAACCTGAGATTGATTTCAAATCATCTTAACATCTAACAAAATTAGAATCTGAGTAGCCTACCACCTCAAGGTGATTTAAATGCTGGAAAGTGAGCATGTAACTTTCAGTTTTCTTTAAGTATCTCATAACTTTCTTAGCCGCTTTCCAATGCTCTTACCCTGGATTTGACTGAAACCTATTGAATCAAATCACTGATTGCAAGTAAAATGTCATCAACATGCAGGACAAGATAAATAATATTTCTCCCACCTATTTTAAAATGAATACATTGATCGACTATATTTTCAACAAAACCAAGAGAAGTCACAACATCGTCAAACTTCAAATACAACTGCCGTAATGACTACTTAGAATAGAATTAATAAACTAAATAAATGGCATCTTCTTTTATTCGAAATGCCCTGTGATCTTCAACCAATTATGTGCTTCAATATAATTACCAGGAGTAAGGGCTAACGGAATTCTCCGAAGAGAAAATGGATTATGGGAGTATGTGACTTGAACTATTGATTGGTCTGTGTAGATATATGTCTGCCACATTGGAATTTATTAGGAATAGAGAATCTATATCAATGAAAGGTCTAACTAGTAGAATAAAGGTCTTCATTGCTATTTGATCCAGTGTTGTTAGTCAAATTGTTCTATTAAGTGAAGGTATAGAAAGAGAGGGATTCGAACCCTCGGTAAACAAAAGCCTACATAGAATTTCCAATGCTACGCCTTGAACCACTCGGCCATCTCTCCTACATAATGATTATGGCCATATAAGGATTTATTTAACTTGCATACCAAGTTTTCTTTTCCCATCACAACAAAACCTTCAGGCTGTCTCATGTAAACCTTATCCGAAAGATCCCCATTCAAAAAAGTCGTCTTAACATTTCCTTTAGAGTCCAATTCGCTTTTGAAAATCCATTTGTTATCTATGATTTTAGCATCCGAAGAAAATTCAACAAGTTCCCAAACTTTATTCTGTTCCACAGAATTTATTTCATCATCCATTTTATCAATTTATGTTACTCAGGACTTGTTAGTAGTTGATTAAAAATAACAGGTCAACAGTATGCCCTACATTAAAATCACTAATAGTGGAACTTTTCTAATGGATTTAGTCAACTATCTTCTTATACAATCCACACAAATGTCAAAAATCAAAGAAGTCGAGAGAGGAAGGTATCTCAACTTTAACCAATCTCTCCGTCCTATCCTTTGAAATATAACCCAACCTCTTATGCCATAACATGTAGGATGATTTACGAATTAGAGACCTTTTCTTGGACATATTCGCAACACAAAAGACTTCATCAAAAGAAGCCAAAGACAATATATATATAAATCATCACATAAGAGATCATTTCCAATTAAACAAGAATCATAAAACAATTCAACCATTTTAATACCAAAATTAAAGGAAAAACCAGAAGCATCAAGTTTCGATATTAAATTCCATCTCATTGTCGATACAAAAACAGTATTTTTTTTCTAAAACCAAAAAAAGAAACAGACTCCAAAAATAACTTCACTACTCATGTGAACTCAAGCTTCACTTGAACTCCATTCACAACACACATGCTTACTTCATTCTCACTTGGCCTCCGTTTGCTCCTGAACCCCTGCGGAACTCTTCTTTTTCTCCAACCAAGTTTTAAACTTAAAGTAATCTTTCTGTAATGACCCTTCTTCTTGCAGAACTTGCATTGATCATTTTTCTTTATCGTTCCTTTGGGGCCACCAGAAATCTGACCTCCAAAATTTTTGTTCTGCTGATTACGGTGTGACTTGTCGCCCTTGTGGAACTTAGGCTTATGGTTATGAAAAGACCAATTATTCTGTGGTGGCTGAAAAGCTAATTGCACAGTTTCGATATTTTCACGCCTCAACATATACTCATCTTGGGCACATACAGTAATAAAGTCATTCAAATTCCATTTATTTTTTTGAGCATTATAAGCAACCTTTAACTGATTAAATTGGCTCGGAAGGCTATTCAGAACGTGATATAACAGAAAATGCTCACCAATGAGAATTTTAAGAGCCTTTAATTTAGAAGATATATTAATCATTTTCATAACGTGCTCCATAACACCAATTATACCATCATATCTCATATTCATCAGTTTATCCATTAGATCTCCAGCTTCAGATTTATCGGGCTCAACAAATCTCAATCTTATGGTATCTACAAAACCTTTAACATTTTCATTATTTGGAATAGCACACATAATGGAATCGGATATGGAGCGCTTAATAATTTTCAAACAAAGTTTATTAGTCATTTCCCACTTTTGATACTCAGCTATATATTCAAAATCGCTTTTATTTATGGGTTTTGAAAGCTGCTTATCCATTGCAAAATCCAACCTAAAAAAACCAAGTACTATTTCTACATTTCGTTTCCATTTCACATAATTATTCTCAGTCAAGATTTCAATGGCAGACAACTGACTCGAAAGAGTTGAGGCATTTAAAACTGTGTAAACATAAAATAACATGTTTAATATCATCCAAACATAGAGCATGCCGACAATGGATGATAACATATTCATCTAATTAACATGGGCTAAATAATTAGATGGTCTGTAATTAAAGCCAAAATCAAATGAACATTATTACGGTAAGAGTCTAGATACATCATTATAAAGTCGCTTTTGGGCTGACAATATAACATGATGTAAGGTACTCTTAATACACATGATCAAATTAGTTAACAAAACACATTGATTTTTGAAATACCAACACATTTGGGCAGAATGAGATTTCTAGACCAAGTAAACTTGTTAACCGTTTTATGCCAATTTTCAAAAAATATCACATATAATAATACATTTGGGCAAGACATTATATGTAATAATTCAAAATTATGATATTAACGTCAATTGTTTTTTAAGAAAACCAAATAAATAAAAAATGAGTGTGACACTTTGTCAGTTACCACTCACTTTCATTTCAAAATATTTCTCATAATGGGAGCACTTAAATAGACTCGAAATCCACGAAAAATTTAATTATAATAATCACGCAACATAATCATAATCATAACTGACGAAATGTGAAATTCATGATCGATTATGAGATGAAATTGGCAACTTAAATTTCAATATATAAAATAAAATTTAAATGGACAAATAATAAAGACATTTAGTGCATGTTTGTCTACCATTATTATGATGAAAATTGTGTAATAAATAGTATTTTTTGGAGAATGTGTGATTAAAATTGAAAGAAACTTTATCGGTTTATGTGTAGAATATTTTATTATTTGAATGTGTGGTGGAGATTGATTACTGTAGAAAATAATGTTTTGAAAAATGGTAGACAAACTCGGGCTTAATTATTTCAAAAATATAAAGTCGTCAATTTTAAATATAATTTTAATTTTAAGTCAAAATTGAAACATAGTGGATCAAATTTTAAAAAAATATAATTTTTGAAACTTCAAATTTAATATTTCAAAATTACAAAATTGATCCCAAAATTAAAATCATGAAAAGAGCCTCACAATTTAGAAACTACAGAATATGTCATTTTCTTTACAATTGCAAACAGGCCCTTTGAGTGTTAATTGCAAGAAGGGACTCATAATTTCATTATTGCACGTAAGCCGCCAAAAATACACAAATTGCAGTGAAGCCCTCGTCCCCAACCAATTAAACCCGAACCCAAACAAAAATCAAACCCTAGCTTCCTCCCCATTTTTTTGTTTTGTTTGGCGTAGCCGCCCGGCCAAATACACCCGACGGCACCACCAGTGACCGGCAGCTTACGACTGTCGGTCGGCTGCAACTACAGCAGCCGGCGCTGCTGCTGCCCTCTCCCTTCCAACTTTAGTTTACACACAGACACACACATATATATACACACACATACATTCACACAACCAAAATCAAATCAATGTTATTGAATACTCTTTCAACAAGTGCACAGACTGCCTGGGTTTTTTCATGCTTTGATTTTAGTGGCAATACTAACAATACAACGTGAGGAAGAGGAAGAAGAACAATAGCAGGGGCAATGGCGAAAGCAGGTTACACAGTGGGCAGATTTTAGTTGTTGCCAGTGTTCAATTAAGAAGTGAAAATTCATATAGTGGTGTGGGTTTTTGTTTTGATTTGGGTATTCACACGTATACATACAAGAGGGGAAGAATAGAAATTGTTGTATTTAATAATTCAAAGTTGGAAATCGAAAGCAAAGCTATTTTTATGAGATGACTTCATGCAGCAGCCGGGTTTTGCTTTCAATTTTTCTTTAAAGGATTACAATCTTAACATGCCGTTCTGATACCAATTGTTGTAGTTATTCAATACAATCCTGCTAAGAATAAGAATCACATAAAATTAATTGATAGTTAGAAATTCATACATGCGGAAGACATTGTTATGTATGAATATTATCAGCTAGATCTCCCTCTCATTACTCCTCAAAATAATCAGCCGTTAATGGGACAAGCCAAAATCATATGAAGATGAGAGGGGACCTAACCATTATATATGAAATTATAAAGTCGGTTCATTACCGACTCTAACCCTAATTAGGGTTTACTTAAGTGGAAATTACAGGGATCAAGAGATTTGGAGATCTTAATTCATAAATCATAGATCATGTTTACTAGTTCAAAAATCAGAGTTTTTTTAATTAATTAATTAATTAATATATATATATATATATATATATATATATATATATATATATATATATATAAACATTTTTACAAAATATAACAATTCAAAAATTCATTAATCTACCCCCACACAATTTTAATCACAAACCCTAATTCTCTCTCTCTCTCTCTCTCTCTCTCTCTCTCTCTCTCAACCTCCTAAATCTATATTCTCTCACCCTCTCTAACCTCTCACCAGCGATGAGAGTCATACACGATGATCAGTGCAGCTGAAGATGTCGATAAACCCAAACAGCAACGCACCATAGATTGGTTGTGGATTGGGCGACGTCGTTGCGTGTGGCACTGTACGCAGTGAGGCGCCGGTTGCCGTTTCCTCATCAGCGCTGTAGATCAGGGGGTCTTTCCTCTATTTTTTCTCTAGTCACAGATGGTTGTGTTTGTGGTGTTGATTGTAGTTGTTGTTTGTTGGGTGGTGTTTGGTTAGGTGGTTGTGGTTGTGTGAGATTCTAATACTGTTTTCGATGTGTATGAGATTCCAATGGGTGCAGGTGGTGAAGTGGTAGGGATGGCGAGTAGTATTCTGACGAGATCGAGGACAAAATAAATTGTTGGGTTGCGGAAGAACTCGTTTTTGGGGATCAATGAATCGAGAACAACCTATAGATCTAGTATTCGATTCTTTCGATCTCGTTTCACCAGGGCTGTGACATAGATGTGGAGGTGGATGTGGTGGTAGTGATGGTGGGGGGTTGGGTTATCCGATGGTTGTGGATTGAGGTATAGTTGGTGGTGACTGTGGTGCAATGAAGGTGGAGGTGGTGTTTGCGGTACTGATTGGTTTGTGTTGCAAGCGGTGGTATGGTGGTGCATTGTAGGTGGTGAAGGCGATAGCACATTGTAGGTAGTGGCGGTGATGGTGTGGCGACGACGACGGCTGTGGCGGTAGAGTTGGGACAATATGATAATTATTTCGATGTTGTGACCAATAAATTGGTTAATTTATGACCAATAAGTATATGTGACATGTAAATTTTTTGATTTGTGACCGAAAATAATTTGTTACCAATTAATTTGTGACCAATAAATAATATACGGTAAAAAATGTTAAATTGTCATCAACAATTTGATAATTTGTTAGAAATAATTAGTGAGCAATTAGTTTGATATTTTGTGACCATAAAATAAGTTGTGATCTGTACAATCTGAGATTTGTGACCGAAAAATAAATTGTTTGGAGTGTATTGGATCTAGTGGTGGCTTTGTTGTTGGTGGTGTTGTTGTGCTGTCGTGGTAGTGGCGGCTGTGAGATAGTGACTGTGATCAATTATTTGATTGATTTGTGACCAAATATTGGTGGTGGATCGGGATCCGGGGTGGGGTGTTTTAGTGCATGTGACCAATTATTTGGTTCATCGTGACCGACTATTAAAACGTGACTTTAAAATTTGGTAATTTGTGACAAATAAATATGTATGATCTAAAAGTTTGTTAATATGTGACCGATAATTTGATAATTACTTGTGATTTGTGACCGATGAACAAATTGTGACTTATAAATTTTTTGATTTGTGATCGTAAAATAATTTGTGACTTAAAATTTCTGAATTGTTAGCGATGAACAAATTGTGATCTATAAAATTTCTGAATTGTGACCTATAAAATTTCAAAATTGTGATCGTATTAATTTGTGACTTATAAAATTTCTAATTTGTGACTGATGAATAAATTGTGACATATAAATTTTTTGAATTGTGACGTTTCAATTTTTTATTTGTAATCGATGAATAAATTGTGACCTATAAAATTTTTGAATTTTGTCCGTAAAATAATTTATGACATGTAAAATTTGTAATTTGTGACCAATTATATAGAATTGTGACCTTAATATATTTAATTAATAAAATATATGTTTAATTAATTAATTTATAAATAAAATTTTTAAAAAATCTGAGATTTGAAATTTTAAACCTTAAAAAATCTGAATTTTGAAATTTTGAATTTTATCTCTTAAATTTGAAATGGGTAAAACTAAACATCTTATTTATGAAATTTTCCCCTCACTTAATTCCGGCCCACATATTTAAAATTATCACATTATAATAAGGGAAAAATTCATAATTCAAATGTATGGTTTACACCAATTCAAAAGGCAAGTATTTAGTTTAAAAATTTAAAACTCGGGTATTAGGTAATTAATTAAAAAAATTTATTAATTAAATGTAATTAAGTCACAATTATACAATTAATGGTCACAGTTTTAATCGTAAGTCACAAATTTTCAAATTAATTGATCACAATTTATTCGTCGATCACAGATTTCAAAATTAATTGGTCACAAATTATTTAATAGTCATAGATCAAAAAATTTGTAGGACACGTGGTCACATATTCTTTCATGGTCACAGATTATATAATTTTTAGATCATAGATAACAAAATGGTTGGTGATAAATTAACCAACACCTCGTTTTCACCTCCAATCCTAATCCACCTCCAGCACTAACAGAAATACACTGCTACAGACACCACGCCACCACAGCCATCGCCCCAAACTTTCAGCACCAGTTCATCATCATTACCAACATAACCCTACCACCAACAACATAGACAGGGACACAAACCCAACAACCATAACCACCACCCAACAAGAAAATCCCAAACACCACCACCACCAAACCACTACCCCATTTGTAAAACCACCAACAAAACCATCTAATGGGCTATCCCTTTCAAAAGTAGAAGCAACGCCATCGCCACCGCATCAGATCCAACATCATAACCTCCTTCACCAAACAACAACCACCAACAACACCACACCTCCAACCATAATCACCAGATCTGAAGTCGTACCAGACGTCTCAGAGCTTCGGTGCTTATAGAGCCACCTCTCGACGTTGAAGCTCCTATGAAGAAATCATGGCTCAACTTTAACTGCCCGGGCGATTTGATTTCTGGGCATGGGCAAGAAAAAGCAGGTCACCCCTGACATAGCAAAATCTGGATACCCAGTTCTTCATGAATCGACACGGGAGGTTCGACCTAGTGCTGTCAATGGGCCAAGCCGAGCCGGCTCAGCCCTTTAAGCGGCTCGGCTCGGCCCTTTAAGCCACGAGCTCGGCTCGGGTTCGTGGAGAAATGAGCCACGAGCTTACGAGCTGAGCCGTTCGTGGCTCGTTTGCTCGTGGGCGAGCTCACGAGTCGGCTCGACTCGTAGCTCGTCAAATTTTTTTTTATTTTTCTTAGTTTTTTTTATTTTTTAAATGTTGTTTCACAAGCCCACGAGCTCGAACGAGTCGAGCCGAGCTCAACTCGTCTATGAACCGGTCCGTTCGACTCGAGCTCGGGCTCGTCAAAGACGAGTCCGAGCGGCTCGTGGGCATGAACAGTACGAGTCGAGCGGTCGAGTCGATGAGCCGCTCGGCTCGATTGACATCTCTAGTCTGACCCGAGGATACTTGATTGAGTCAGATCTAGAAGATTATAGATGACATGGTGAAGGTGGAAAGAGAGAAGAGAGGATCCAATTTTTTGAAATCTTGTGGGTGGATATGGCTGCGAAAGGAAGAAGGGGAGAATAGAATGAAATGGTTAGGGTTTGGAATTGAATTGGGTGTAGATAATTATTCATACCTGATTTTTGAATAATGAAACTTGGTCCCTGATTTTGAATTTCAATCTTCAAACACCTGAAATTATGTAATTTCCTCTTATAATGATAAAGCATGTAAGGTGTACAACGACCCAAGTGATCACTAACATATTTGGCCTAATCACAGTATCATTGCAAACCATATATCCAACCCGTAAAATTCGCAATCAAATGAAAACCCACATAATAGAATTATTCTAACATATACATGTGCATATTTTTTCATCCATTCCTCTCTAAGTTGGTCATTATTATATTAGTTATTTCCTTTTATTAAAAAAAGGATGAGTCGCATCCTTGACGGTCCCCACCTACTTTTCCTTGGGCCTTGGTGAAGGAGGTAAATCGCAGATTATGCCTCCAAAAATATAGAGTGAAAGTCATAGTAATTCCTTGATTAATTAGGTATCATAGTTAGGGTTGGGCAAAACCCGCCCGAACCCGACTAACCCGCCCAACCCGACCCAAACCGATCGGTTTGGGTCGGTTTTTAGTTTTTTTTGGTGGGTTTTCGGGTATTGGGTTGATTAGGCGGGTCGGGTTGGGTCGGGTTGTGGGCCAACTTAAAAAACCCGATACAACCCACCCAACCCGACCCGCCATATTAAAAAAAAAAAAAAAAGGAACCCGACATATAATAGGAGAAAAAGCCCTAATCTTCCCACAAATCACCATTCCTCTCGTCCTTCTTTCTCCACGCCGCAGCTCTCTCTGCTTCTTGTGTTTACTCCCATCGCTTGGCCGAACTTTGGCCCCTCAAATCTCAATGTTGACTAGTATCCTCCTCTCTCTGTCGGCATCTAGGCTCCGGAATAGGCCCCTATTTATGTTATTTATTCCCTGTTCACTGTCTCCCTTTGCTGCATCCGTGCGTGCCTGTATGATTCTCCTTCACCATGAATCCTCCTTCAACCTTTCTCCGATTTCTTTCAATTTCAGGTATATATTCTATTAATATAATGTATTTTTCCCAATTTTCTATGTTTAAATTGGAATTACACAGTTTCAATGATATCTAGAATTTTTTAAAACTTCAGTGGAAGTCTACAATGTATTAATCGAAATGATGAAAGAGAGTACTCACAGTTGAAAAAAAAAAGATGATGTGGGCTCTCTTTTTGTGCATAAATTCATATATACATGGGATGTATTTGTGTATCCTTTGGTGGTAAATTTGCAAGTGTTTGGTATGTAGTTCAATTGTTTGTCAAAATGCCTTATTGAGAATATTGCAATAAATTTTAGTTCAAGAGTAAACTTTGATAAATAAATAAAAACCTGACAAATCCTTGGAAATCGACAGGGGAGTTCTTGTTTCGCATTCATAATCATAGCAATTGATTATAATATTATTGATTGTTTTGGAACTAAATTAGTGTTGTTTTAATAATTCGATCTGATTTTCAGAAAGGAACAGGTCAATAAGGATGGAAATACAAACAAGAAATGAAATGTTGGTTCCTTTGTTTATTTACATGCTCTTTTGTTTTAAAGAACAATTTGTTGAATTTCATCATTTCCATCAGTTTTCTCATTTCAGTAGAACTTACTTGTACATTTTTTATGATAACAGGTCGCTTAATAAAACTTTGGCTTCAACAAGCAATGGGTTTTTGACTTTATCATGCTCTGCAAAATGCAAAGACAATATCAAGCTTAGAGAATGTAAGTTCCAGAGCTCTAAAATTGCATAATTATTTTTGCTATATACTAATGATCATGTGTTAAGTTGATTTTGAAACTAGTGATCAAAATCACTTTAAATTCTTATCGTCCCGAACCGACCAACCCAACCCAACCCGATCGACATTTGGTTGGGTTGGATTGGGTTGGGTTTCAATTCTCACATGGGTTGGGTTGGGTTGAATTTTAATCAAATCGACCATGTTGGGTTGGGTTTGGGTTGGGGCAAAAACCGACCCAACCCAACCCACGCCCAACCCTAATCATAGTAATTCTTTGATCATTCATAATCTGACTAGTATGATTTTATATTTTGACTTATTGATATTATGTTACAGGTTTTGTGTAGTATCAATATAATTATTGTGTGTTGCTAATTCTCTGTGTGATATTATATCTCAGCTTGTCATATTTTGTAGTTAGGTTATTAATGCACGTAGTATTACATGATTTGATGTTACATATGTTTTATTTGTCCAACAAATTTATAAATACACCATAATTTAAAAAAAATTAATAAATAGACTACAACATGTTACCAATATGGCCTAGCCCATTAAAAATAAATAAATGATACACCACCCCCTTTCCTTCTATCTTAAACATACTTATATTTTCTTTCACTACATTTTTCTCTGAAATACCATTGATGGAATCCCTGTTAAAGTGATTTAAAAATGAAAATACGTATGTATAGTAGGAGGCCAGGGAAAAAAAAAGGCAGCAAAACTATTTTTTGCATATTTTTTCTCAGATATTGTTTATTTCAATTTTACAAAAAACATGTTGTTTTCAAACCTTTATTTTACTTTTATTTCAAACGAAGATGTAATCCCTTTTTGCATTTTTTATTTTTACAAAAAAAAAAAAAAAACCTATAGATAACGATTAATGAAATTGAGTGCTTTCTGTGAGATATCCACAGATATTGCTAGTAAGATTTTTATCATTTGAATAAAAATTGAAGTTTTTTACTCTTGATTTTCAGAATCTCATTTTATTCGAAAAAGACTACTTAGTTTCTTGAAGTTAGAATTCACCACTCTCAGCTCACCACCCTCAGCTACGGTTTGAAGCAGCAGGCACCATCACATTGATGTTCCTTATTTTCAGGAGAATGGAATCAATTCTACTGGCCAGCTGTAGTGTTAGTTTTATGTCTGTTAAATAGAATAATTCTAGATCCTTCTTTCGTGGTGTATATAGCAATGTAACCTGAATGATTAAGGCATCAATTTTATCTTCATTTTATCCTACTTTCTAACTTGGTATCAGAGACAATCATGGCCAACACCGATTCCGGAAATCAGTTAAATCCATCCGAGCTTAACACGGCTCCAAGCATTCAGGTAGCAACTGGCCATAATACAGCATTAGGAATCAACATAACTCAAATACCATCAGTGAAGCTAGATAGGAACAACTTCCTATTGTGGAAAAACATGATTACGCCCATAACCAAAGGACATAACCTTGAAGGATACATATTGGGGACAAAGGTGTGTCCACCAGAATTCCTAGCGACTCAGACAACTGTTGATCAAGATGAATCAGTAGAGATGACTCGAAATCCAGAATTTCAGAAGTGGAACTCTACAGACCAACTCCTTATGGGGTGGCTATATTCATCCATAACTCCAGAAATTGCCATGAAAGTCATGGGGTGCACGAGTTCAAACAAGCTGTGGCTAGCAGTTGAAGAAAGTTTTGGAATACTGAATAAATCACGAGTAATGTTTTTTACTGGTGAATTGCAAAGAACAAGGAAAGGATTGATGACAGTGGACCAGTACTTAACCACCATCAAGCAACTGGCTGATAATCTAGAAATCGCTGGCAAGATCATTGATCAAAGTGATTTAATCACTCAAGTCCTGTCAGGATTGGATGAGGAGTACACTCCTATAGTCGTGCAGATAAGTAGCAGATACATTATCTCCTGGCATGAATTATCCTCGGTACTTATGACATTTGAGAGTCGACTTGAACACTTAAACCAAGTCAAAAACAATTTCACTTCATTTAATATAAATCATTCGAGTGTTCAGTTAGCACATCGAACTGGCTCAAGTTCTGGCAGAGGATTTAGAGGAACTGGCCATATCAGATAAGCAGGTTTTAGAGGAAGAACAAGGGGAAGAGGAAGAACTTCAATTGGTAGGCAGAATGAAGCTAGAGGCCCCTGTCAAATCTGTGGATTGAGCAATCACTCTGCAAGTTACTGCTATAACAGATTCGATGATAGGTACATGGGAAACGGCATCACCAAAGACACAGGATAGCAGAATTCCAATGCTGCACCATCAGCCTATGTAGCATCACCTCGAATCCTGGATGATCCAGCGTGGTATGTTGATTCTGGAGCCAGTAATCATGTTACAGCAGACAAAGGTAACATGGAAACTATGGTAACCTATGAAGGTAAAGAAAAACTACTTGTTGGTAATGGAGATAAACTAACTATTGCTCATATTGGAAATGGAAAAATCTCTGCATCTGATAACAAACCACTTGAGTTAAATAAACTGCTACATGTTCCTTCAATCAAGAGAAATTTGATTAGTGTTTCTCAGCTCACTAATGACAATGATGTATTCATGGAATTTTACTCAAATTGTTGTGTTGTGAAGGATCTCCAAACGAAGAGGATTCTGTTGCAAGGAGCTCTTAAGGATGGGTTGTACAAGCTGCAGTTGTCAAGGCTTAAACCAGAAAAAGTCACCTTCGAGTCAAACCATCAAAATAATCTTCAGTGTTTTGCAGTCGAGACTGGTAGTATTAAACAGCCTTCAGTTAAATCAACTTCAGAATCTGAACTTGATCTTTGGCATAGAAGGTTAGGTCACCCCTCAAACCATGTGTTAAAACAAGTCCTTGAGTCATGTAATAAGCTTAACAAAATCAATGGATCTCCTGCTTTCTGTGATTCTTGCAAAATAGGAAAATCTCATGCTCTTCCTTTTAACACTTCATCTTCACGTGCAGCACAACCTTTAGACCTCATTCATGCTGATGTCTGGGGTCCAGCTCCTTTAAATTCAATAATAGGATTTAGATATTACATAATCTTTGTTGATGACCATAGTCGATTCACGTGGATCTACCCCATGAGACATAAGTCAAAAGCTCTAAACATGTTCACCCAATTCAAAAATCTTGTGGAAAATAAGTTTGAGAGGAAGATTAAAACACTGCAAACTGATTGGGGAGGAGAATTTCGAAACTTTAGCAAAATCTCTAGAGTCGGGTATAGAAATCAGGCACTCCTGTCCCTACACTTCAGTTCAGAATGGTCGAGTTGAGCGTAAACACAGACATGTCACAGAGACTGGGCTTACTCTCCTAACTCAAGCTCGAATGCCACTTCATTATTGGTAGGAATCTTTCAAAGCTGCCACTTACCTAATCAACAGGCTACCTACCCCAGTTTTACATCATAAATCACCTTATGTATCACTGTTTGATAAGAATTTCGATTACAAACAATTAAAAACCTTCGGTTGTGCTTGCTTTCCATGCTTAAGACCATATCAGAAGCATAAATTCAGTTTTCATTCCCAAAAGTACGTTTATCTTGGCTATGGTGACTCATACACAGGTTATAAATATCTAAGTCCTAGTGGAAGAATTTATGTCTATAGGCATGTTGTCTTTAACGAGCTTGAATTCCCATTCGAAACAGGGTTCTTAAACAGACAAACTCACTCTCAGTCATTTGACAATGGAATAAGCTATCTCCCTTTCCTTAATCCCAACAGCCACACCATGCCTTCAACTACAGCTGCAGCTTCTGCAATACAACCTGAAAACTCCTCTGCAACAGACCTTGTCGATAGAGAGACAGAAGCAAGTACTGAAGGAGGTATGGAACACTCTGATATGGGGGAATCCCAGAGATGGTACCAGAAAATGTAACATCAGAAGCTCCAATTGATACTCAGGATGAGACAAAAGTAACAAACCTATCAGATAGAAATATACCTCAGATTGCAAACCATCAAATGATTACCAGGAGCAAAGCAGGAATTTTTAAACCAAAAATCTATACTATTGTGACATTAGATGAACTAGTTACAGTTGAGCCAACTAATACTGATGAAGCCTTAACAAGTAGCTGCTGGTTGAAGGCAATGAAAGAAGAGTACAGTGGTCTGATGGAAAATGAAACATGGAGCCTGGTACCACCAAAGGCTAGGATAAAAGTCATCGGCAATAAATGGGTATTCAAGTTGAAACATAATGAAAAAGGAGAGGTGATAAGGCACAAGGCAAGACTTGTAGCCAAAGGGTTTCTTCAAACACCTGGTATTGATTTTAGTGAAACCTTCAGTCCTGTGATCAAGGCTGTCACTCCGAAAATTGTCCTAACCCTGGTTGTTTCAAAGAACTGGCAGATAAGGCAAGTAGACATTAATAATGCCTTCTTGAATGGGAGCTTGACTGTGGAGGTTTATATGAATCAACTACAAGGTTTTGTCAATAAGAAATATCCTGGATATGTCTGCAAACTTAAGAAGGCTTTATATGGACTTAGGCAAGCACCTAGAGCCTAGAATGATAAACTAAAACACACTCTGCTGGAATGGGATTTTAGACAATCAAAGGCCGACAATTCCTTATTCTTCCTGACAAAAGAAGCTGATATATTGTTTACCTTGATATACGTGGATGATATCGTGATCACAGGTAATAATAGTCAGCAATTACAAGAGTTTATAGATAAATTAAACTTCAGTTTTGCACTCAAGGATATAGGAAATCTAAAACAATTCCTGGGAATTGAGGTTGAAAGAGATGATGCTGGTTTATATCTAAGGCAAACCAGATACGCTATTGATTTACTAAAGGGGTTTGATTATGCAAAGCTAAAGCCCAGCCAAACTCCTATGGCTGCAAGTAAATTAATCTCCAAGACTCAAGGACAAGCCTTAAAGGATCCTACCTCATTTAGAAGTGCAGTAGGTGGTCTTCAATATCTTATTCATACTAGACCTGACTTAACATTTGCCATAAATAGGCTGAGCCAGTTTCTCCAGGCACCAACAGATTCACATTGGAAGGCACTAAAAAGAGTTTTCGGATTAACCATTCAGAGGAATGACAATCTTGATATCACGGCATTTGCAGATTCAGATTGGGGCTCTTGTCCAGATGATAGAAGGTCAACTGCTGGTTATTGTGTGTATCTAGGAGACAATTTGGTGTCATGGTCCTCGAAGAAATAGCATGTAGTTGCTAGGTCCAGTACAGAAGCCAAATACAGAGCTTTAGCCCATTGTGTAGCAGAAATAACTTGGATTCAATCTTTGCTTGAAGAGCTGGAGATACCACAGAAGGCAATTCCTAATATATGGTGTGATAACCTAAGTGCAAGTGCTCTCGCATCAAATCCCATATACCATGCTCGTACAAAACACATTGAGCTAGATGTGCATTTTGTAAGAGATAAAGTGTTGGATAATCAGTTGAAGATTAATTATATTCCTTCCTCTAATCAGACAGCTGATGTATTAACTAAGCCTATATCACATTCAAGGTTTCAACTTCTTAGGGACAAGCTTGGAGTGATTGATCACACTCCACCTTGAAGGGGGGAGTTAGAATTCACCACTCTCAACTCACCACCCTCAGCTACGGTTTGAAGTAGTAGGCACCATCACATTGTTGTTCCTTATTTTCAGGAGAATGGAATCAATTCTACTGGCCAGCTGTAGTGTTAGTTTTATGTCTGTTAAATAGAATAATTCTAGATCCTTCTTTCGTGGTGAATATAGCAATGTAACCTGAATGATTAAGGCATCAATTTTATCTTCATTTTATCCTACTTTCTAACTCTCGATGAAATAAGAGCTTAATTTACATTCAGATATATGTAAAAGTCTAGATGGGATTGCCCCATCAAATTCAAGAACCCATTCTCGTTAATTAATATTAAAATATCGAAATAAAAATTAATAATATGATTAAAAATAAGAGAAATCTAGATCATATTTAAAAAAAAAAAGTGAAGACAAAAAAGAAAGAAAAGAAAAGGTAGGTTGATGTTGTTAAGAGGCTTGTGGTATACATAAAAATTAAAGATGTCATTTTATTTATGTCCAATTCAGTAAATAAGAAAAAAATATATAAAAATGTAGTGTAAGACAAAAAAAAAAAAAAAGGTCAAATCGTTGTAACAATATAACCACCCTATTTTCAAAAAATAATTAAACGAACAGGCCAATGAGCCGCGACTCTTACCATCAACAGTGCCAATCTATCCCAAAAAGCCGCCCTATGGGGTTTGCCTGGTAAGTGGTACCTGTTATATGTATCGATGTTTTAAAAAATTCATCTAGACTTCACTTATGCTCAAAGCTTAATCTTGTCGCTTAACTGTGCTTTACCCTGTTTAGAAAATTGCACGTATCGCTTCTCTAAACCTTCATTCTAACTAGAGTTTAAAAAATATATATAATAATAAATTCATGTTAAAGTCGGTTCATTTTTAAGCCGGCTATATGTGATCTTTAATAGAAAAATGAAATTATAAATTTGCATACCATGTCACTGAACTACCATCTACGGAAGATCCCAAGCAGCTGTTCAATTTACAAATCTACATTCTGCCTATTGACATTTTATCTGCATCTTCCCAACCAAAAAGGATTCTCTTTGTTTGAGATGAACTCAGAAAGACTCGAACCTAAGTTGAAAGTCTACCTTGACGTTTTGACGGAAAGAGAGTAATGCCCCAGAAATCAGATAAGCCACAGTATTTTTTGAAATCTCATTCTTCTACTCATTTTCAACCACACATTTTTCAATAAAATAATATTTTACATCACATCAATAACATTTTCTTCTTTTTCAACAATATATTCTCCATCACATCAAACAAAAAAATATATTCTTGGACTCAAAATGTGCACTTGACGAACGAAGCTCAATTCAATCAGGCTTGCTAATTGGAGTCCTAGGTCTACAAGACATTATCATATCAGAACAAGTTAATAGCATAGTCAAGAGGGACTCCATGCTGGCTTATAAGATAGTAAATTTTACATTCTCTCACATTATGGTGGGACCCATTGAGATTGTAAAACTTACAATCCCCTTATCATTGTTCACGTAGCATGATTGTAACTTAAAAGGCTACTGATTTTGATACTTCTAGTTGCCTCTTGTATTAGGCTACCTAAGTAGCTACAGGCGAAAGGCTGTAAACAAATTTTGAGTACGATGCTACAGCTTTTACAGAGAACAATTCAAAGATCATAACATGAAAATATATAAGGTTACATTGTCGCATAACGCTTGGTCAACATAAATACATATATAGAGGGGCGCAACTTGATAACTATATCAAAGCTTGGATCTGAAAACAACACTGCTTAAATAAATATTGTCCAGGTTACCAACAGATGACAAAATATTTATCAGAACTCTGAAAAAGGATAAGCATTCAGCATTCTGCATCATTAAGACAAAACAATTTGATTGATAACCTCGTAAAAACCATCTTTAAAATCCAGCACGTTTTGTTCATTTCAGAACTACTAAGGCTTGCTCGAGGAGCATAAAACTTTTCGAACCTTAAAACCACAATTTGGAATGATGGCAACAACAGAATAGATTAGTGTCAAATGCTCAGTTTAACGCATTTGAATAGTTATCAGCAGCCTCATAAGGGGCATTCAAAACCTGGATTTCCTGGAAGTTATTATTTGCAGCCATGGCATCATAGGATTGGGGATGGGTCAACTGCTGTCCAGTCAACCAGAATTCCGATGAAGTGAGAGGCATGCCTCCTGTACTTGAATGGTATACATGCTGAGCCATGCCAGGGTCATTTTCATGCATAGGACGGCGTGGTGGAATTGAATCTGGGCTGGATGCCCAGGAATTACTTGACAGAAGAGAGAGAGCACGCCCATACTCTTGTGCTGCATCCATGTGGGACAAAATTGTGGGTCCCCTCAAACCTGTAAACAAAAAATAGATCTGAACACTTGAATTGGAAAATAAGTAGCCTTATATTAAGAGCTTGTTTGTCTCCCATTATGGGAGAAAGAATTATGTTTTGAATAGTATTTTTTGGAGAATATGTGGTTAAAATTGAAAGAAACTTTATTGGTTTATGTGTAGAATATTTTATTATTTGAATGTGTGGTGAAGATTGATTACTGTAGAAAACAATGTTTTGAAAAATGGTAGACAAACAGGGGCTAACAGTTAAAACTCTAGAATTCGCATGACATGAACTCATCTTTTTTACAAGAACCACATCAACATACAAGTATCAAAGTTAAAAGCCCACTAGAAAAACTTAGCCTGCCCTAGGATTTATCCAACAGAATAACACTTGAGCTGAAGCTAAATTGATACTAAGTGCTTGGCGAATTTAGTGATCATTTTGTGTCAATGCTGCAAGGTAGGAAACAAACCTGAGTTGAAAAACTCGGATGTGGAGTCCTTGAATGCCAAGAGGCCACTAGATTTGTCACCGTGCATATGGATGCCATGTGGCAGCTTAATTCCAGGAATAAGCAATTCCCCATCAATGCCTCCAGCTCTTTTAGACTTAACAGGATAGTCCCTTGTAAGCGTAAACTTGGAGCATGAGCTATCCCAGGTCGAATTTTCAGTAGTTCTAGGGTTAATAAGTGGAGCATTGTTTAACAGAAAATTCATCTGTTGCCTGCCATCTAAAACGTGTAAAATTACATTAGACCAAACATAATCAATGGGTCTGGCATAAAATCTCAAATGAGCGTGATGGAAAGGGTAGGAAAGCTGAACTGTGAACCAGATATTTAGTCATGCAAACAATAAGCCCTTGTTTGATGTAAATCAAAATCAAATTAAAATCATAAGTTAAAGTGAACAATTAATTTTAACTACACATTTCATGGGATCCACAACTTTTTAACAACACACTTTATCAACTTTTATCAAAATCTACTAAAAATAAAATAGGGGCTAAATAAAGGAATTTTGCAGTTGGGAAGTCAGGTAAATCTCCAGAGGCATTGATACACACGGATCTTGAATCTTCTGACCTCAAACGAGACAAATGAAAGCACAACTAAATGCCAACAATCTTAGAGCTTGTTTGGGAGGAATTTTTGGGGGAAGAATTGATTTTTGAATAGTGATATGATGGAAAATATGTGGTTGAAAAAGAAGAAGAAATTATTGATGTGATGGAAAATATTATTTTATTGAAAAATGTTTGGTTGAAAATGAGAATTGATTTACTGTAGAATTTGAGAATCTCTCCCAAACACCCCCTTAATTAAATCTTTCTTGTGGGTATCAGTCTTTAAATTTTTGCTTAATTGCTTCGAGAAATATTTTCTCTAAAATTTAGCAAGTAACCATATTTCATGTGTGGAGTCAAATGATGACACTAAATGAGACAAGATAAAATAGCAATTGCAATCCCAATACAATAGAGGTTATGAATATAAGAATCAGAAAATTTGAAACAAATAACTCCACATATTTATGTGCACAGCTAATATCAACGATTATTGCACAGTGCTAGAGTTGGCACGTTTCAATTGTAAGCATATCAGGTGAGGTACAGGCTCACAATCTTAAAAATGAGTCAGAATATGACATGAATATAGTACCATAGAATGGTGATGACAGCCTCGATGAGTTAAACTCAATAGTTTCCTGTTGTGGTTTGCGACGCCGTGCATTGTGATCTAAAAGCCTCCTTCGACAGCTACGCTTCTTTTCGTCGAATTTGGACAAACTGTGGAACCTTCATGGATAAAAACAGAAGCCACGAATATATCATGATGCCCAAATTAGCAGAAAGAACTTAGTGGAGGAAATAACAAATGATGATGACAGTCAAGTCGTACTAGAAGTTACTACAGCTAGAAATACTGAGGCCAGAGATTTAGGGCTTGTTTGTCTCCCTTTATTCAAAAACATTGTTTTCTACAGTAACATTCTCCACTACACATTCAAATAATAAAATATTCTACACACAAACCAATAAAATTTCTTTAAATTTTAACCACACATTCTCCAAAAAATACTATTCAAAACTTCATTCTTTCTCCCATAATGGGAGACAAACAGGGGCTTAATAAGCAAAATTACTAAAAATAAAATTACAGGTCATGTATAATTATCAACCAGGGTCTTTCCAATGATCATTACCTGCTACACTGTTGGCAAAACCTATGTTCAAGGCCTCCTACAATAACCCTTGGGCTCTTAGAATGGCCATCACAAACTTTATGCTTTCGATGATATTCTTTAGCTGCTGAAAGATCAATGTTGCAGCCTTCTACTTGACAGTATGGAATAGGCACAATTTGACCAGATGATTTAGTTTTCTTCATTGTAGTGCTGGATGAAGTAGGCACTACAGAAGTGGTTACGCTCTCAACATGGCCCCCAGTACTGCTGTTCTCGAAATAAGTCCGCTTTCTGAGTTTCAAACTAATCCATGGCTCACCAGAGCCAACAGATCCCTCCAGAGGTAGAGAAGTTCCAGACACCTCAGATCGGGATATTTCCATTTTCTTGATAAAATTTGCAGATTCCTCGAATGCCTTGAGCTCAGAACCTGGCAGTTTCATCCCATCCTTCAGGGAGGAGTCGGTAGAAACCGAAATAGAGCTTTTAGTTGAAGAACCATACCCAGCATAAGAGCCAGAAGTATCGCTATTCCCACCATCCGTCAACAAATTAAAGGAGCCAACATCAATTTCCCCATCATCTACGATCATCCAGTCTGCCGGCTGCATCTTTCTCCACTTGTTTTTGAATTGAACGTCGTAATAGTTTCCCAGTCTCGCGTTGAATCAAACTCCGTCTAAAAAAGGTAAGTCATTAAACAGGCTCACTCAATTTCCTCTTACATGAAACACATATGAAACTGGGAACCAGTCCTGCAACCAATACCATTATGACCACTCATAACATGCTCAAACGAAACAAAATTTTATGGCAATAAAAAATTAGAATCATCCATAACACCAAGAGCAGACATTTGCTAAGCTTTGAGCAAATCAAGAAGAAATTTTACCTCAGATATATGAGTATCACCACATGGAGTGGCTCCGAGTCCCCAGCGTCTCAGAAATTTGATGAAATCGTATCGATTATTATCCAATTAACTGAAAGTAAAAAACTCAACCCAAATTCCACAATTCGAATTAGTACCAGAAACTTGATGAAACTGCAAAAAGGAAAATCAATTATTATCCAATTAACTGAAATTAAATACTCAACCCAGTTTCCACAATTTGAAGTAAGCACAATGAAACAAGTAAAGGGTTCAAATCTTAAACATCTGAAAGCAAAACAACTATACTCATACTTCACCCCAAGCAATCCAAAGATTTTCACAGTACCGTCTTCAGATAGTCTCATTAACAATTGGACACAACGAACCTTGGAAGTAAGCACAACTCAATAGCGAAAGGGCACAAGTCTTAACTATCTGAAAGCAAAACAACTAACTCACACTTCACTGCAACTAATCCCAAAACTTTCATAGTATAGAACCTTAGAGCCTCATCAATAATTTGTAAGTGCAACAATTTTCGAGCCATGACTTCAAAGCAGGTTACCACACAGAATCTTCAACATCAATAAATAACCAGAAAAGAAATACTAACAGCTTTAATTTGGTAAGCACCTTATACCAAATCAATCATTAAAGCCTTAGCATTTCTACAAAAGGAGAAAGGTGAAAAAATGTTCCCTAACCCCCTACATCAACTCTTGACTTTCCACCTGCCCACTTTAGTGCAAAAATTTCCAGAACAAGAGAAGATACAAATTTACAATTTATTATTTACTCCTCTTCTATCATATAATAGTTTTTAATCCTATAAAGTAGCTACTCAATTCAACAATTTTACCTCTTGGCTAACTGTTTCTTCGCCCTTTCCCTAACTTCAATTATTCTAAGTCTTCCACCTGCTCATTTCCAATAGCAAATTATTAAAATCTGAGGGTGAATGATTAAGAGACCCAGTAAAAGAACTGTTCGAAAAATGTAGAAAAGGAGTTCATATCTTGATCTTAAAGCTTATAATAAGTATAAAAATTCAAAGTCAGAAGACATTTTTTTCACCTAACAAGGAAAAAAGAAAAAAACAATCATTAAACTGAACTCACTATACCCCCTTATAGGAAAATAATCAGTATAAAAATAAAATTTTATATATATAAAATATTACCTTTGGCTAGTTTAGAAAGAAGTAATCTGACTGACTAATACTGCTCATGGTGCACAACAAATACTATTTTTATCTTAGAAAAATCATGGTGGTTGGTGGAGCAAGTTATGGTCCCCATCAAGGGTTTTTGTCGGATCAGCGACCGAAAGCAGATTGCAAGTAAAAGTTTTCCATTAACAAAATGACTTTGCACGTCGTCGAGGAGTCCTCGACGACGTGCAAATGCCAAAAATTTAAAACAAAAGTAAAGCAAGAAAGGGAGACGAAAAAGACGTGATAAAAGAGCAACTTTTTACCATTTCAAAAACATAAATTTTTACAATTTTTATACAGTTTTGGAAAGTTTCAACAAATAATGTAAGGCTCTGTTGACGAAAATCCTCCGCTGCTTCTCCAAAAATGTAAATTAATACCTCACACCCACTTTTTACTGAGCTTCATGTATTAATTCGTAAAGGAACATCATTTCCCCTCATTATAGCAGCAAAAATAATTGGTTTGTGAAAATCAATTAAATAGAAGGTGGAAAAATGAAATGGCAAATAGAATTTTACCTGATGAGGAACGAAATGGAGAGTAAAACTTACCGAGTAAAGCAATAGAGTGTAGAGAAGGGAAAAGCTGCAGGGAATCTCTTTTACCTGATGAAGAAAGGGTGAGAAATTTTCAGGTGTAAAATGATACATACAAAATTTTCACTAATCTATTGCCTATATAGCAATTTGGTCATTAAATATTTATTACAATTTTCACAATCGACTCCTAACAACTAAGGATCAAGCTACACGTACATAATTTTTTACATAATGGATTACCGAATCGACAAGTGGCGGCCCCCTATTTGGGTGATGCCTAGGCCCATAGGCGCCCCCCCAATAAGGGGCCGCCACTTGTCGATTCGGTAAAACATTATGTAAAAAATTATGTACAACAAGAATAATCCAACAACTAAAACCCTCTAGCCTCTAGGTCTATATAAATCGTCTTCCGTGCCCCCAGGGCACATCTCCAAGTGATAAAAAATGAAGATGGAAAAACTCCAACTTTACTTGAGGTTGACGTGTCAAGAGTTCGAATCCTGAAATATGGATTTGGCCATTGGGTAAGTGCAAGTGTACAAGCAGCCTTCCATCTTGTACCCTTAGAGGCATAACCTGCGATTTACCTCTTTCACCAGACCCAGGGCAGGGCGGTGGGGGCCGTTAAGGATGCGGTTCATCCTTTATATAAATCGCCTTCCGTGACTTGTATATTTAACTTCATAAAGATAATTTTTATTCTCAACTTGGATTGACATTTAAACTTTTAAGGTAAAGCATATATTTATAAGAATTTCGTGACATTCAGTCCATATTTGGCTCTCATTTTTTCAAAAATTCATTTTCAACTATACATTTTTCCATAATATAATTTTACATGTAGATAAAAAAAAATCCTTATTTTTCAATCACGTTCTCCAAAAAATTACAATTTCAACATACATTATCTTCCAAAAAAAAAGGGTTCAAACAAGGACATAATGAAGATTTAGATAAATTTGTTACAGGTAATAATATTCAAATTTTGCATCAATATGGTACAACTATTGCGCCTAGTATCCGAAAATAGTTTCACTCCCAATTATTCAGTTAACTATTGTGCTTCAACTCATTTCAGGGAGAACCAGACGGCTCTCGGTTTGAACAGTATTTCACCCCTTTATCTACAAATTCTTAATCTTTAGTTGGTGCAATAATATTGAAATGTTGAGATTATTTTGCTCTTTTTTAGAGTTTGAGACTAATATTTTATTGGGACAATAGGTTTGGATCAATGTTGCAATTTTCCCAAAACAATAATGACGTGAGGTCTTTCAGTGAGGTGGTAATCAGCTGGTGAGGGTCCACGGAAATTGTGATTGTGGTGCCTGGGCGACGGTCAGGGTTAGATGGATTTGCAGGAGCGAAACGTGAACGGTTCAGATGGACTGTCGTTAAGTGACAGCTTTTTTCCGAGGGATTTGGTTGTTCCGAAGAGGACTGTTTCTGGTGACTGATACAGGATAGAAAGTGGAAAGGGAGAGATGTGGAACGCAATTTACGAGTCCACATCAAGTCGACTCGGCCTCATTTTGCTTTTATTTATTTATTTATTTTTTCACCAGACACGTACAAGGCCACAAATAGATGAATAGGTTAAATAGAAATCTCAAAGAATGGGCTCAAGCGATTTTGAAGGAGTTCATACTCTAGCCTTTCTTTGATATGACTTGATATTTTTGATACGTTTAAAGTAATATAAATCGAGAGTGGTAGGCATAACTTGATTTTTCTGCTCAAGTTTTATTCTTTTTTCATACATATGGTGGACCATCCGTCCATGTAATCATGACGCATTTTAATTGAACGGTCTCTTTTCATGATCATACACGTTTTGAAATTTATAAAAAAAAATGTAATCAAAACTAATACAGCTTGAATATGATCATGGAAAATCAGTTTGGTTAAATAGTTTAGATGCATTTATGATTGAGAATGAGGTAGAAAAAGGTCAAATAATCATGTTACAATAATTGCACGCAAAAACTAACTTTACGATGAACAACACAACTCATATAGGTGACGCTACACACAAATGTTTGGGCACAATCCCAACTAAAACTTGTAGAGGTGAATAATGATTTTAATGGTGCAGTTGGTGACTTCCCCACAACCTATTCCAATCACCAAATGTGTCCTAAAATGATTGTGCCACCTATTTGCACCTCTTTATTTGCTAAAAGGCGTGGATGTGACGTCAAATCAAAATACAGCATTAAAATACATTATATATTAAGATAAGGAAATAGCGTGCAAAACACTTAACGAACGCAAGAAAATAACACAAGTATCGTATAGTTGCTTTGGAAAGTCCAATTGACTTTCTCATCTAATGACTAATGAACATGAGTAGAGTGATTTTCGCTAAATCTCTTAATTTCACCCTTGTGTTCCGTTATTGCTTATAAATTATAGATTATTAATAATTGATTAAATCAATTTTTATCCATATATTCCATGTGATCCACATAAACTTTTGAAGTGTCAGCCATTAGAACCATAGGTAATAATACTTATGGCCTGAGTAGAGCCCAAATATTTAAGACGTCGGTCCATAACATGGCAAAGTTTGGGCTTTGTTAGGCTGATCTTTAACTAAATAAAAAATATCAGGCCCATCGTGATTTGTTGGTCCATACGTTGGATATTAAAGGGTCAAGTCACTGAATTAGCCCTTGTTTGAGTCCCATTTTAAGGGGAAAATGTGTTTTTAAATTGTGATTTTTTGAAAATATGTGAATAAAAAATAAGAAAAAAATTCGAGTCCCATATCGGTGATAGACCCAATTCCTATAATTATAAAATCCATATGAGATACAAAGGAATAGGCAATTATTTATTTATTTTTTTAATTTCGTTGACACTGGAGATGTTAATACGCATTTTGCTTGCGTTTAATCTTTCGAATGGATTCAGTCTTATACATATGCGAAGAAGGTAATCAAAAGAGAAAGAAGAACTCATCTTTTTTCTTGATTTACATGTAAAATTAATTTATTAAAAAATGTGTAATTGAAAATGAGTGTCTATTTGGTTGCCATTTTTTAAAAAAAAAAAAATATTCTAAATAGTGAATTTTTGAAGAATGTGTAATGAAAAAATAGGAAAACTTTTTAAATTTACGTGTATAATAATTTATTGTGTGAATGCGTGGTTGAAAATGAGTAACTAGAAAAAAAGAGTGTTGAAAAAATAGAAAACAAAGAGGGGCTGCGTTGGCTCAAACACGAGCTTAATTATCTTACTTAAACCAATTTGCAATATTAATCCATTCAAAATTCTTGATCGAAAGAAGGATGAAATTAAGAGTATTGATATTTAGCATCATTGGTGTTTAACACCAGTTCAGATGGCAGCACTAGTGACCTCGAATAACATGTTCAATTAAATGACTTACATAATTTCAGATTTAATTGAACATATCGTACAATATCATATAAACTAGTGCTCTAGCACCACTAGCGCTAGATCACATTATTCTAAAATCAATGGTGCACTAAAATCTTGTCATGTGAAAGAATTGTCTTTAATTCTAAAAATGAGATTTTGGGTCACAAATAATTTAGCCATGTTTGGTAGATTTCTTTAAAATTTATTCTTTTTTTTTCACTTTTTAACTATACATTCTTCAAAGAAATTAAATTCATAATATCTACATCAAAAAAACTTAAATATAGGAACATATATCCTTGCATAATAGAAACCGTCAATATAAACGCTAAGCGGTTTAATGATTTTCCCTCCCACGTTAACTTATGTTAAGGTAGTGTGTGATTTTGACATCCACTTAAATGGTTTTTGTCAAGTTTGAACCCACCCAAATTTACATATTTAAATATGTTTAGAACTCAAAACCTCATTTTTTATAGTTAAGTATCCAAAATCACATCAATTAAAAGCTTAGGAAGCATATTCCTAATTTTCTCGAAATAATTCGACACTATACTACCAAAAATCAAGTGTAATTCATCGAAATCTTTAACTAGGACACCATATCTTTTTTTTTATTGAGTAAATTACATATATTTTCTTAAGGTTTAGGACAATAACAAATACCTTCACTTCCTTCTCAAAAAGATTAATGATATTCACAAGCGACCTTTACTGATTAGTGATGGAGCAAAATTTAAGATGACAAATTAAGATGTTAAATCAATTAAGGTCATCTAAATACCACATTACTGCTTATAGGCAAGGGATGATGATGAATAACATTATTATTTTAAAAATGGTAGTTATTTTACACCATGAATTTTGTTTATTGTAATTAAAAAAAAATCTATTTACTTAAATTGGTCTAAAGTAGAATTACATTAATAACCGCACTTTCAAGCATAGTTGTCAGACTCGACCCGGACATAGACCCGGACAATGCAGCAGGTTAATGAGTTAGTGGTTTAACTGGTGAGTCATTGTATAAAAACCTACAAAAAAATATAAAGTATAAAAATTCTTTTAGGGGAAATATTAAAATTTTTCATTTATTTTTCACTAATTATTTAGGTCTATAAAATAACAACCTCGCTCCTCGTCCAGAATAAAAAGACTCGACTTGAAAATAGAATGACGTGAATTTTGCGGATTAAAATAAACGAGAAAGAAAATAAAAAACAAAACAAAAGGTGGAATCTCTCTCCTGAATCCAATCCAAACAAATCGACCCCAAAGACAATCTAAACCCTAATCTGTGCTCACAACCAGAAAATCCCTCATTGGCGGCGTTCCTCATGGCTCGAATGGTGTCGGCGCTCGAAGCACGAACCATCTCCGACCGTTGTGGTTTCAAAGCAAAGTTTCGCCGCACGGTTTCAAAGCACACATTGCGCTTATGACCAGAGTTTCCTCGAACCGTGCCTGAAAGGTGTCGACTTAAATTCCGAACACACCATCTACGACCGCATTCAAAGTTCTCCGACCATACCGCAAGATAAAAGGTCTCAGTTTTTGATTCAAACTAATAGATTCAAATTCTTTGTCATCGGATGTATGGAGTTCTTTAACCCTATACATTATTGTGGTAATTTACAGGCATAAATGATTGTTTTTGTTGGGGAAATTCAAGTTGCTAGTGATTCTGCTTAATTAAAAAAATTTACTATGCCTGTTGTTGAACGACTGTGTGGTCTTGTAGATAAAATCCAATTTTCAATTCTTTGTTATGACTAATTATAATTTATACGGTTTTGCTTAATTTGAAAAGTTAACTATGCAATTTGTTGAACAATTGTGTAGTCTTTTAGATGACATCCAATTTTCCGCTTATTGTCGAACTATGGTAGCTTGGTGTAGACTTAATAACAGAGCTCTATGGTTTTAATCATAGTTGAGGAGGGAGACAAACTTAGATGGGGATAGGAAATGCGACTTAATTGTGGGCTTCTTGTTACTTCTTCCTGCAGTGAATAGAGATAACTTAGTATTTAAATATGAAGTTAATAAAACTCAATTAACCTTTTTTGTTGGTGGTCGATGTCAATCTTAGAATGACAGGAAGGAACTCAGGAATATGTAACGGTTGTAGAGTTAAAGATAACTTCTTTGCCGGTTACAAAAAGAAACGCCCTTGCACAGTATGTAAGGATGGCTTTGAGAAATGTTTCATAGTGGAGAAGGATACCAAAAACAGAGGGAGATCATTCCTTTACTGCAGTGAGAATTGTGGGTTTTGGGAGTAGGTTGTTAAGGAAGAATCGGACGGTCCATATAAACGCGATAGCGAAAACTCGAGTAAACATGTGAAGAATGAAATAGTTGAAGAAATGACACGTATGTTCCAGTCTCGTGTTCGAATAAGTGCCGAAGAAGAGCTCCAGATTTCCCTGAACGTCAATGTCCGGACTGAAAGAGTACGCGTGCAAGTGAATGCAAAAGGAAAGCAAGCAACTTGATTAGTATATCGTGATCGAACGGGTTGTTTCAAATATGTTCGTATGTATAAGACTAATGTGGTAGAATTAACCATTGTAAATTTATTTTGTGTATGAACTCCTTGGCTATGGAAGTTGGTTATTCAATGACTGTGTCATTCATTGTCTTTGACCTCATTTTAAATTTATTTTGCTATTTGCTATTGTTGATAAACATTTTTCCAACTGTGGTATTGCAATCTTCAAGCAGTAACGTAGCTTATTTGTCTTGTATGTTAAGGTTTAGTAAATTTGTTTAAGCATATTCTGATTTCAGCAGATTTCATCTATAAATTTTCTGGGAAAGTGAGATTTTTCTCCTTGAACGCTTTAGTTACGAATATGTATGAACACACCAAATATTGAAATGGACAGTTCAACAGCCTGGCAGCTCATGACAAATTGCAACATATACTGGCACATAATAAAATCATAAACGAGTTGAACCAAATGAAGCACAGCCTTTTTTGTTAAAGAAAACTTCAAAATTGTTCTACATGATACCTTTATAGCAATACACCTTTCCAGTTAACTCTTCTTGAAATTCACGAAATTTTGAAATGGTATACACTGATTGAAACTGTTGCTCCATTTCAAACTGGGTTGCACATGGTACCATTTGCGAGAATGATTTGAAATCAGCCTGAAACTCCTCAACTTTATTTCTAAGGGCACATTCGTACTGTTTGACAAATTGCTTCAACGAAATTTTCGAATGCACGTAACCATTGATGAATGCATTCATACTCTCACTTCTCTGGGTAGTGAACATACCTGCCCAGAAAGTGGTCTTCAAGAAGCAAGGAACCCAACATCCTCTGTTCTCGTCAAGCCAGATACCCAATCATTGTCATGCAACCCATACGTATCAATCATTGAGTTCCACGCGATTTCAAATTCTTCACTGGATTGCGAATCATATACGAATCTATGTATAGCCCCAAATATTGAAGCCTTATCCACGTGGTAGCCAAACTTCTCTGGCAACTTTTTCGAAATGTACCACAAACACCATCTATGCTTCGTAGTCGAAAAAACAATCTGAATGGCATTTTGCATTACCCTATCTTGATCGATAATAATACCACGTGGAGCTTGACCGTGCATGCATTGCAGCCATGTCTTGAACATCCATACAAAAGTATATGTATCTTCGTTCGACACCAAATCACAACCAAGTAGTGTCGAATGTCCGTGATGATTTACGCCAATGAAAGGAGCGAATAGCATGTCATACTTATTAATGAGATAAGTGGTATCAAATGAAACAACATCGTCAAACTCCTTGTACGCTAGCCTACAATGATTATCTATCCAGAATACATTACGCAGCCGCGACTCCTCGTACAAATCAATACTGAAGTAAAATCCCGAGCATTGTGCTTACATTTTTGAAAAGTACGATTGAATTGCTGCTGCATCTCCTTCTCCAAGTCTTAGTCATGGTGGCTACTAGCAGCTTCTCGCTCCACCTCAATGGAAGTCCAAACATGATGCATGTCTCAATTAACACAGTTGCACCGGAAATTCCCCAAAAGCTTGAGATGAAATAAGAACTCATTCTACATAGTTCCGACAATCCTTCTCGATGCAAGTCATGTTATCGTATCTACCTGCTTCTATGACTACAGAGTTGTAACTTTTATGCAACTGAATTCCTGCTAAATCATTCACCTGAAGCTTCCGTTGCAAAGTTGCACTCAATTGTCTGTTGCATCGATATAACCTGGATTTAGAAGGACTCCTTTCGTGATTGTGATCAAGGTTTACAGTGTTAATTCTCCAATTTCCAAAACTATCAGCCGATGCAGATATCCTAGCCTTACAGCCCATCTTCACTATTGGTTGTGACTTCAGAGAACCGCTGTGTTACCGATTCTTCCGCCTTCCCAACTGCATGTCAACGTCACAAATCTTACAACTCCATCGTCGCCCCTTTTTGAATTCCACTTCTTAACTGGAAATGCCACTGAATAAGCATATGTCTTGTAAAATTTGTACAGATCTTTTTCAGTTTTAAACAACATTCCAACCTCCAGCACAATCACACCAAATCCTGTAGATGTTTCACCTTCAACTCCGTCGACGGGCTTCGTAACATTCTCACTCTTAGATTACACCACGACATCGTGACGCTTGTCTTCCACGTCGTCCATAATTTATTCTAGTATGAAAAAAAAGGATCATGTTCAGTCAACATATAACACAATTATAATTTCATTAGCTATGTTTAGGTTTAAGTGAATAGGGATAGTAAACTCAACTGGTCCTTAGAGCTTCACTTAAAACAATTAGTGTCCAGATGAAGTATTCAACGATTATAACTCAAACAACATCTATAATAAATTAAGGTGAAGGTCATAAATAATAATGACAGAAACCAACAAGAATCAGATCATCGAAATTTTAGCTCAACTATGAATCTTATAGTGAAGCAACAATTGCAGTTAATAATATCCAAATCAAACTCAACTAGATAAAAATAATGGCACAATAAACTAAAAACTAAGGCGATCGTTCCCAACTTCTCATTCAACAATCGTTCCTTATGGGAAAAGATCATAAATGAGTTCATAAATGTTCCCAACTTCTCATTCCTTCAGCAGTCGTTTATAAACACCAAAAAATTCATATTTGGTAAACATTGATTTATAAACACCGAAAAAATATTCCCATCAGCATATTAAAATCGATTCAAAGCTACCAACATTGATCCATCTCCAACCGAAAAAATATTCCCATCAGCATATTAAAATCAATTCAAAGCTACCTTTAATGCAGGTTTTCGAAATTTTCGAAATTACAGACGGAAGATGAAAAAAAAATGGGTCGCCGTTCGCGACGAAATGGGAACTTCTTTTCGGGTCGCCTTTCAACAACGCCAGCTTCACTGGCTGGGAAGCTGGTCTAAAAAGGTTAAATGTTGAAGATGACAGTAAGCTTATTCTCAGACGAAAGAGGAAAGTGGATGATAAGAGAAAATAGGAAAGAGGAAAGTGGTCAAGTGAAATGAGTTTCCCGTCTACAAATTCTCAATTATTTTAAACACCTGTTTTCTAGTCTTTTTTTAAGTCTGGTCAACAAGCTTTTTTCATAAAATAATGTAAAAGGTTGGAACAAAGTTTTTTAAAAGAATATTTTTATAAAAGCTATAAATAACTCATTAGATAGATACAAGTTATTGCACACAAATATTATTAAAGTATTTTAGTTCAAGTGGTGAAGAATTCATTATTTTTTTTTAGAGATTCAAAATTCAATTCTCTTGGACCCAAAAATTTTGTAAGAAAATTCTAAAACCTAATGAAACCGGTCAACCGGGCCTGGTAAATCGCTGGTTAAATCGGTCAAAACCGGGTTTTGACCGAATCAAGTACATTCTATAAAATTACTTTTCCGCCAGTTTTCCGACCCGACTGGTCGGGCCGAGCAGGTTTTTATAACCATGCTTTCAAGCATTGTTTTGGCAAAAAACTTATTTTTGCTTCCACCACACCTCAAAAACCCTTCTTCCTATACTCTGTGTTTTTTTCCCTTTTCCTCTCAGCGTCGGACGGCAATGAAGAAAAAGAGGAAAGGTTAACGACAGTCGATAGGTTTTTTTGCAACAAATGAGCGGTGATTGCTAAGTACATAGACTAGGAAATACAGAGAGAAACTAAAAAATCATAGGGGAAAAGATAAAATGAAATTGCATCAAACCATTTTCTTTAACGTAACATACCCATTGTCACTGGTCGTTGCTTATTTTCTTATTTAGTACATTTGGGAACTAAGATTAATAAGTAATGTTATTTGTACATAATGTGTACCAGGCTGGCCCTGAGAATTAAGAGGCCCTAGACGATTAATTATTACGAGACCCTTCAACATAATCATTTTTTCACAAGTGTAGCAAAATTTAAATATTTAAATAATTAACACTTTTATATTAAAAAGAAGACTTTATATAATTCAAAATATAGAGTAGTAAACTAAAACTTTTCTCACAACCCGAGATATTAGGCTAGCATAAAATTTAACCTTCTCACATTTTGAGATATAAAATCAATAATCAAACTACTTAAATCAAGTTTTTCCAACATATTTTTTTTAATGAAATCATAACTAATCCATTCAACCGTTCTTGTGAGATGGTTGATAAAAGGTAAGATTTAATCAATTTCAACTTTGAAAAACTTCTTTCAGCATAGGCAACTATAACGAGAATAGTCAATAATCCTCTATAAGCAATCCAGCATTTGCAAAACAACAGTTTATTCTCTTAATGTAATCCAACACATCAATTGCTCCAATAATTTCTGCAGGTATCGCTTCCCCTTAAAACTTTCAACTCAGAAAATATTTCTACCCCATCAATATCAGAAATCATAGTATGCTTCAAATAATTTTCAATGTTAATGCAAGAACAGTTCAAACTATCATCATCAATAGATTTAAATCTTTTCAAATCAAATAAAATATCATCATATTTTTGAAATGGCTCAAATCTATTCTAAAGTGATGATAGAGCTTGAACTACTATATATATGAAATAATTGATTTTAAAAGATTCTTCAACTGTTTGTGTTATCTTTTCATAAGAAGTCTCACCAAACTGTTTCTTTCTATGTATAACCCGTTTTTCACGAAATATCGGTTCAATTTCTATTTCTCTTGCAATCTCTTTTGCATCAATCATGGCCGATTCAAACCCAGATTCTCTATAGCTTTTGAAAAATGAAATGAGTCGCTTTAAATGGTCTATAGCAAAATCAATATGCATGTCTTCTGCGTGCAAATGTTTGCTTACTCTATTAACATTATTCAACACTTCATACCAAATAATCATTCCAAATAAGAATTCAAAATTCTCAATTTCATATGTTGCCAAACACTCCGCTTCACTTTTTGTCTTAGAATCATCAACATTTGCCAATTGAAGTAATCTTTTTTTATCTGTGGAGCTTGAAATCTTATCGCTCTAACACTTTCAATATGGCTTTCCCAACGAGTTTGTGACAAAGGCTTGAGGGTAAGACCATTTACATTCTCTTTGAAAATTTTTCACCTTTTAGTAGATGACGAAAATAAAGTGTATATACATTGCACCACCCAGAAGAAAGATTTAGCTTTTGAACAACAAATAGTCATATCACAAAGTGCAAGATTAAGACTATGACATCTACAAGGACTATAAAATGCTCTAGGATTTAGTTGTAATTGTCTATTTTGGACTCCTTTATGTTTTCCTTTCATGTTAGCACCATTATCATAGCCTTGACCCCTAATATCATCAATATCAAGTTCTAAATTATTCAAAGCACCAACAAGTTCATCAAAAAGTCCCTTACCAGATGTATCATCCACCAATAAAAACCCTAAAAAGAATTCTTCAACGTTCGCTGGACTCATTGAAATATCTACACACCTCAATATTATAGACATTTGTTCTTCGTAACTCGTATCTGGAGTGCAATCAAGTATAACAGAAAAGTATTTAGAATTTTCGAGTTTCTTAATAATTATTTTTTTATCTCACCTACTAGCATAAGTATCAACTCATTTTGAATTTTGTGTCCTAAATAATGATAATGGATTTCTTTATTTTGGATTCAACGAACATGCTCTTGCATTACGGGATCAAACTCGGCAATCATTTGAATTATGCTTAAGAAGATACCATTATTTTCTTGATAGACCTTCTCATTATCTCCACGAAATGCTAAATTATTTTCAACAAGAGTTTTCACCATAGCTATTATTCTCAATAATACTTGCCTCCAATGTTCTCTATCTCTATTAATTTGTTCTTGCACACTTTTATCAATGGTTTTACTCTTTTCAAATTTTAATTCCATCTCAATCCATCTACTCATGTTATTGATGTGGTCACATCTTACTTCACGCATTCTAATTTTTTCACCAATATTTTTCCAATCATTTACTCCATCAAGTGCCAATTGAGTTCTGATCCCTTCATTCTTGAATAGTTTACAACAAAAGCAAAATACTTTATCCAAACTTTTTGAATATATCAACCATTTTCTATCATGCTTCTCTCCATTAGGTAATCGTCGAACGTAATGCATAGATGAAAAGTGTTGATTTGTTACATCTTTTGGAAAAATCTCATCATTTTCTCTTACAAGACCTTTCATTACAATTAAATCTCTGAAATTCGTATTCGTATTTCCCCAATTTTCTGGATCAATAAGGTCAAGTGAAAAATGTATATATTCTCTATCAGTAGATATCTCTTCATTCATCAAACAATGTTTTTCTTCAATTATATTATTTATGTTATCATTCTCACTAAACTCATCTTCAATGACTACGTCTTCGTTATTTGTTCGTTTATTACTTCTACAAAACTTATCAAATGCTCCCTCTTGAGATTTAATAAACTTTTCAACATTTTCCTTCATTTTTCTTTTGGCAAATCCAAATTCAAGACATAGTTATAAGCAAAGAAGAATAGAACTTGATTGATGTGTCTGAATTAAAAATTCCCAAGCTCCTCCAAAAAGAAAGGATTTAGCAATGATAAATGATCTGCAAATATGTAGTTATAGAAGATAAGAAAATATATAGGCCCACATCAAATCACACAAATAATTCAATAAAATGTACTTTAAAATAAAATTATTGGATTTGTTACATCCTGTAAATGTTAAATAGGTATTTAAGCCACAAAGAATATTATATGATTACTAAATTATTATGTACTTTCTTCTTGTGCAATGTAGGAATAACAATATAACATTATAGCAAATAGTTGTCTTCATCTAAAGGCTAAAGCAATGAATTGATAAAAAGAAATCAGATAAATAAACATAATAAACAAACTCGACCATTTACATTTAAAATAATTTACAGGATCGAAATCATCCAATTTAGAACACAAATTATCAGCATCAATGTCCATTGGGTCATTTTGGGATTCTTCCATGAGGTGTGTAATGAGTAATGAGAGCCACAATTTTATAATAGAGCACAAGATCATACTAACAGGAGAGAAATATGACTATTGATAAAAATGAGGACAGGAAACTGTAGATTCTGCACAAGTTATCTAGAGGGATGATTAACCTTTAAAAGCACAAAATATAACTTATAATTATATTGCACTTCTTACTCAAGGGTTCCTATTGTTCATCACCGATTCACACATCAACAAAATTTGCAGAATTCAATGAATATGAGCCAACAATAACACATTGAACAATCATATACGACCTTTGAACCAAAAGAAAAAAGAAAAAGAAAACAATTAGAAACAAGCTACAATCTGAACATGCTGAAATAATTAATTAATAAAAACACAAATCAAATTAAAATCAAAAAATCACTTGACCAATAGTGAAGAAGAGAGACAAAGTGAAGAAATAATTAATTTACCTCAACACAACAATAGGAACAACAGAACATATGTCTCCGCCTCTGCTCCTTTCACTTCTCCGGTGAAAAAAGATTTTTAGCAAGATATTAACGGAAAATAGGAAATAGATAAATTTTTTTCCTGAATTTGGAGGAGGACGACTCTTGAAGATTGAAGAATTGAAGAGGATTTGATTGGACTTTGGAGTCTTGAGGAGGTTCTCTCTTTGTCTCTTCCTCTTCCTGTATTTCCTCTTCTCTTTTTAAAAAAACTTTTTTTTATGGATTAGAGTATTTTGGGCCTCTTTTTTGAGGCCACTTAAAATCTGAGGCCCAAGGCAATAGACTTGTTTGCCCAGGGCTAGGACCAGGGCCGGTTTCATGCTATCATTATGTACAAATAGCATTACTCAAGATTAATTACCTATAAATTCTTGCATTTTGTTTTTGTCTTCGACAATGTTATTGTTGTTTGTTTGCAATGAATTAAAATGAGAATGTAGATACATCAATAATACTAATGATACTTGTACTGAAAAAATCTATAGTTTGCATTATAGATACAGTGTGCTGTCCATTGATAGGTGTTGCTGCTTTTTTTTTTCCTAACTCCACGTCATCTAATTTGTAATGTAGGCTCTACAAATAGCATTAGACCATTAATAATGCTACTTGTATATAAAGAGTTATATAATAATTTATATATATACGAGATGTAAAAAGAGAGTGAGAATGTTTTTTATTTGGTTAAAAAAATTCTGACTCTATCATATCTCACCACACTATGTATATATAAACTGTTGACCTCAAAAAATGCACAATCAGAATTTTTATCACCTCTCATCCATGTAGACATCATGTGCTCACTGAATACCCCATTAGAGGGCAAAGACCACCAATCGAGAAAAGGGTTTGCCGACCGTTTGCACTCCGACGATCAAGTCCACGACCGAACAAATGAAAAATGAGTGTAAGAGATGAGATATGGGATTTGGTTAAGATTCGAGAACATACTTTATTGTGAATGAAACTCACCCCTACACACAGAGGAAAATGTAAATGGGCGAATGGTTAATGGGCAGAGCTCATGATACAATTGTTTAATTAAAATAGGCACAATCAAATGAATAGTCGATGTCACGTTGACATATATATATGACCCCATTCTCTTGAGCATGTCATAGAATTTATAAGTGTAATAATAGCCCTTAAAGTTTGAGTCGTACATTCATGTGCAGATCAAATTTCGAAATATAAGTTGTCAAATAGGCGAGATCTTACAAATTGCCTAAAAAATATGAGCAGCTCCAATACCGGATTACAAACTACCTCGAAAATATATGTGCGAGCTTGAATAATCGAGGACTTACAGATTGCCTCAAAATATGCCACTTATAACTTGTCAAAATTTTGACAGCATCTTATCTGTAATATGGAATAAACCAACTTGCAATATAACATAATATCTCCACGCACATATACACAGTAAATTAAGTCCACTTACCCTTCCAAATAAGGTAAAATAATGATAAAATCAAAACTTACTAGTGTGAAGCAAGTAATATGATGTCTATAAAATAATAATGTAGATAACGTGGCATACATAGTGACAATAGTGAAAATAGTGTTATGTCATGCTAGCAGTAATAATGCAATAATACTATGATGCTAGTATCACAACAGTCCCCCAAGTCTAGGTATAGATATTTATATCATGGTTGAAGTTAAGAAAATAGGATCTTTCATGGAAAGCCTTTGATTTCTGTATAAGCCTTAATTTGAATGTTGAGTAGTTTTGAATATACTGAAGTGATGCTTTAATTTGGTTGAAATTTGATGCAGAGACGAAGTTATGAAGTGGTGAAGCATTGATTCAATTTTGCAAAATTTTGAGTTTATGTTGAAGTGAAGATGAAGCGTTTTTGAATGTCATCTTCGAGGAATTAGGAGGTGTCCCCTTTGGGATTTAACTCTTCATCGAAGGGCCCACGCATCATTGGTTCATCCATGCAGAGGCTTCTCCCATGACTTTTTGTCAATGAGAGACATGTGTTATCCGCTTCGACGAATTAGGAGGTGGTCCCCATTAGGATCTAGCTCTTCGGCGAAGCGCCTACACTTCCGTACTTCATCCACGTAGAGACTTTTTCCATAGTTTTTTGTTAATAAGAGGCATGTGCCATCTGCTTCAACGAATTAGAAGGCGACACTTTGGGATCCAACTCTTTGTCGAAGAGCTCACGCTTCCTTGTATAGTAGATGATTCATCTAAACAGAGGCTTCTTCCATAGCTTTTTGTCAATGGGAGACACGTGTTATCAGTTTCGACGTATTAGGACGTGGTTCCCTTTGGGATCCATTTTTCGTCAAAGCGTCCAAGCTTCCTTGCATGGTGGATGGTTCATCCATACATAGGTTTCTCCCATGACTTTTTGTCAATGGGAAACATGGGCTATCCATTTCGGTGAATTAGGGGATGGTTCCCTTCGCAATCCTCTCTTCATCAAAGCACCCCATGCAACCCTGTATGATGGATGATTCGTCCGTGCAGAGACTTCTCCCATGACTTTTTGTACATATGAGGCTTGTGCCATCCGCTATGGTTGAATCCATTGAATAACTGTCGAACTATCAGAGTCTTATAAACTGGCATTGGAATTACGAGGTCTTACAGAAAAGCTTCACAATAGTGAGAGCCGAGAAATAAACATCTTGCGAAGTTAAGGATAAGCATCTGACAAAGTGGAGAATAAACATCCTGTGAATAACTCTCAAACTATCAGAGTCTTATAAGTGGCCTTAAATATATGAAGTATCTCAACTAAACTTGAAGATAGAGAAAGGCGAGGAATAAATATCTCGCGAAGCTAGAATAAGTATCTGCGAGGTGGAGAATAAATATTCCGCAAAGCCAGGAATAAGCATCTGGTGAGGCGGACAATAAACATTTCGTGAATAACTCTCGAACCATCAAAGTCTTATAAGCTAGTCTCAAAATGACGAGATTTTATAGCTAGGCTCGACGATTGAAAGGCGATGAGTAAACGTCTTGCAAAGCCAGAAAAAATATCTGGCGAGACGGAGAATAAACATCATACGAATAGCTCTCGAACTATCGGAGTATTATAAATAGCTTCGGATAACCAAGATCTTATAGCTAAACTCGACAACAGTGAGAGGTGAGGTATAAGCATCTCGCAAAGCCAAAAATAAGCTTTTGGCGAAGCATCTAAACATCCCGCGAATAGCTCTCAAACTATCAGAGTCTTATAAGTGGCTTCGGATAGATAAGGTCTTACAGCTAGACTCAATAATAATGAGAGAAGAGAAATAAGCATCTCACAAAATGAGGTCAAGAAAGACTCATTTTGCAATGGCAAACGCATCTGACCATTTTGCTCTTTCCTTTTTTCAGGGAATGAGGATTCCAAGATACTACATTTTCCTTTATTCAAGGAATGATAACTCATAGAATGCTTCCTCTGACAATAAGAAATCCATGAGTTAGAGCCTACCTTCGATAATAAAAAAATCACGAGCTAAGGCTCACCTTCAAGAATAAGAAAACCAGAGCTAGAGTTCATTTTCAAATAAGCGAGGTCTTACTAGCTAGCACTGGGCATGCAAGGTCTTAGAACTTGCCTCGAATAATAGAGATGATAATCAAAAGGGGCTTTGACCAAGAGAATCCAAGCTTAAGCATTTTGTTGAACACTTGATGTGCATAGTATTGATTTTAAATTTTCTGCTGAGGTCGTAATATGTGGCCTTAAGAATTTAATAAAGAAGCTAATTGAAGCACAATTTGCATATCCTCCTTAAAAAGTCATGCAGATGTATCTTTGGTGGTCTTCAGATGTAAATATGAGAATAAATAATTTCGGCCATTAATTCAAGCTAGAGTTCGAGAACATACCTTTTCGTAAATGACACGCGCGCGCACACACACATATGTGTGTAATATAAATCATTGTATAAATTATTATGTTCATATAACACACTGATAGCTACATCATTAAGCATTTGTGTTTGTCTTAAAAAATTTGAATCAGAGGGGGACGGGGTTGGCGCGCCCGCGCGCGCACACACACACACATATATGTGTGTGTAATATAAATCATTGTATAAATTATTATGTACATATAACACACCGATAGCTACATCATTAAGCATTTGTGTTTATCTTAAAAAATTTGAATCGGAGGGGGACGGGGTTGGGGTGGCAAAAAGAAAGTGGGGAAGTTTTATTTTTTTTAGTTGATTGATGAAATTTTGATTCAATTATATCTTACAACATCTGTTAGTAAACATATTTGTAATCGTGATGTACATGTAGCATAATCAAACATTGGAAAATGGTAAATACACCGCAATTGTACTTTTTAAAAACAAATAATTAAGATGGGTTTTAATTGTAAAATATTGTGAAAAAAATATGTTTGTGGTGAGGGTGCAATTATAAAGCGAGGTAATAAACATAAATTGCGGAGGCCATATAGTCATCTTTTCAAAAATTTAAGATAAATAATCCACTCTTAACATAAGGTTTTCATTTTGTCACTCTCTACTTATCCTTATATTGTTTTCTTATTGTATCTTTTCTTTATTTTAGTTTCCAAATTATAAATTGTTTTAGTTTTAAAAGTTTGGGTACATTTGATTTGCTGTTTTCAATTTTTAGTTTTGTAAAATACAAAAAACATGTTCACTCAGGATAAATTTATTACATAAAACTCTTGCATTTTTTATATTTGACTGTTGTCACTGAAAATTCTAAAAACATTCAAAACAACATGGGAAACGAGTTTTAAGCAAAATTTTATTTAAATTTTGAAAATAAAATTTATAAAATTCAATCAAATAAAATTTAATTTTTTAAAAAAAATAAGATAAATAAATTCAAAAATTATAATTATAATTTTTTTAAAAAAGTAAAAGAATTATAAATTATAAATAAAATTATAAATTATAAATAAAAATAGTTCAAGCTCTTAATGATTATTTATATAAAAATTTTAAAAAAATATTGAAGTGTACACAGATAAAATAGACGAAAATATTCTTAGTCTACATTTTTATTTTTATTTCATATATGCTAAACTCGAGTTATTATTTATTTTTATTTTACTTTTGTAGAGAGAAAAATATTGTAAGATTTACCAACTTTAAAATGTAATATTGCATGATCATATATTATTGTAAAATTATTCTATTTACTAAATAATTAAATTTCATTGTATAAAATGTCATAAAATAGTTTCTCAAAAGTTCAAACCAAACGTATTTTCTAGTTTTCTGTTTTAAAAAATAATTTTTCAAAATGACAAACCAAATAAATTTTTAAAAATTTTAAAACAGATCCTCAAAATAGAAAATGAATTCAAAATTGAAAACTGAAATATGAAACATAAACTAAATGAACCCTTATATTTTTATCTTTCTGTACATAATGATGTTTTCCTAATTATATATTTGAGAGTTTTGATTTCTCGTTAAAAAATGAAAAACATTAAAATTGATTTAATATATTTTATAAAAATATTCTATAACAAATCTAAAACCCATTCTTTAAAAAAAAAAAAAAAAAATTCAAACTCATTTTTAAACACACATTATTCCAATATAATAATTTTACATGTAAACCCAATTTTTTTCTACTTTTTAACCATGTATTCTTCAAAATATCACTATTACAAAATTTAATCTCCTAAAAGATGGAGCTCAAATAAACCCTTAATTTTAGTGGTGCACCAATTTATGTAGCAATTTTTGTAACATCTTCAATAGACAATAGCATTATAAATTTGTCCGATAATTTATATGCATTCCTCCAATTTTCCTCAAAAATCCTCAGATCGTCGATTGTACCGCAATAGCCAATGATGAAATATGACCCAAATCATGACAAAATATTCAGACTAAAATAGAAAAACGGGATTGATCTCCTATATCTTGTCCCCTGGTGATATGGCAATCCTATATAGAAAAATATTATGGAATAAATACAAAATCTCCCGACTATCAAGGATCAATGGACAATGGGTAAAAAATGGTATCACCATGTCCAAGTAAAGAAAGTGAACAAATACATTAATTTGTAACTCATAAAATTTAGTGAACAAATACATTAAATTAGCCACAAGACATCATAACCTAGAATCGAAGAAAAATGTTGTTTGTAAAATGGATTTGAGTGATTACTTTAGTAGATCAAATTTATCAACCTAACCAAAATTGGACAAAATAATGGCAAGGAATTCAGTAATAAACATCACAGAAATGGATATTAAAACATCAATGAAAATAGACAAGGTAACACTAAGAAAATGAATGCAAAGCCAAGGCAATAGTTTAACTCTTTGTTAGTGGCAGAGCCAGGATTCAATGGTATGGGGGCTACTGGGTTGGACAGTAGAAAAAATGGACTATAACCAATTTTTTTTTAAAACAAAATTTGGCTTGGGTTGGGGTGGGCAAGGGTGGGCCCCAGCCCACCCCTATCTCCGCCCATACTTTTTGTTATTAAGTCGATTTTACCCCGCAACGGTGCTTACGGATGATGGAAATCAACTCTCAAAATATAACGACCACCTTCTTGTGTTTGTAACACTCCAAAATACAAGACCAACGAACAAAAACTATGGCTTTTGTACTCATTTCGAATGAAATAAAAACATATTTTTATACAGAATTTCGGCTAAGGAGATATGAATTTTTATATTATGCTATGATTGCATATGATTGGAATGGGTTAAAGGACATCCAAATGGTCTTATTTATAGAGGAGGAGAGGTTGCTCGTGAAGAGACACACACCAAAACTGTGCAACATTTTGCCAAATGTTGCAGCCTTTCCTATCACCCGTGCGTCGCTCGAGCTCGAAAAAGAAAGTCAGTCGCTCGCTCAACGCTGAGCTATAACTCGAGCAACAATCTTAGGTGCAAAAAATTCGATTTTTTTCTCCAACTCTGGACCACAATTTCTCATTAAATTGAAATTGATTTTGAGATTCCAAATATACCATGAAGATTTGCTCGATGAGTAGAACAAGATAATCTATTTATTTCCATAATTTGACTATCGGATCAAGTTTGAATATTTGATCAAAGTTAACACGAAAGTCACTTTCACATTTTATAATTTCATACTTAACCATATTTTCTTCTCTTTTAAACCAAATTCCAGCAATCCCTCATATGAATGGAAATTCCACAAAATGCAAATGATATGCAGATTCTAACAAAATGTGTACATACGACAAGCTATAGTACAGAATAAGTGTCTTGTGGCTTTGAACCTCTCTTAGTCGAATACAATCAAATTTACTAGACTAATAAGTGAACGAGGATGTTTTGAACTATTCAGCCGTTCGTGTAAATCAAAACAATTGTCACAAGACCATAACTCATTTAACAATTTCAGTTCTCATGGTTGTGTTCATTTTGACCCTGAATAACTTTTGATTTCACAAGTGTTTTAAGAGAATTTAAGCCTCAAATTCTCGTAGAAGTGGTCCCATTTCATACTTGCATAGGTGATCCTCATATGGTATTGTCATACATCTCTTGGCTACTTTCAAGATATATGAATCATTAAAATTATACACTCAACATTATACACTTTGATTTTAGAACTTTAAGTCTATAGGAATGGGAATAAGTGTTTTACCCTGAATCTTTCATAACTTTGTTGTCCCACTGAATTAAGATCTTGAGATTGTCAATCTACAAGGTTAGGTTTCCTCTATGGTAATTTTAATTGATATACTTTGGCACATTTCCGTCGAAAGATGGTATACTTGATCTCTTGGTAATTATTTCGTCAAAAGATCCACCATTGTTTTCCTTTGTTTTAAAATAGTTAATTGAGATTATACCATTTGATATTAATTATTTATTGATATTATGTCTCCGACGAATATATCGAGATTTACCATTATACATACTATTTTATGCCATCTCAATTGCCGACTGATTATCTCAATGTATACTAATCCCATGTACCATTTTTTCCAATATGGAATATTCTCGAGAAAATTACAAATTCGTTCTGCTTCTTCTTCGATTTTATCTAATGCAATAAACTCAAATTTCATCGTGGATCGAGCTATACAAGTCTACTTATATGATTTTCAATGGTAAACACGTAACCACCTGTAGACTTGGAATCTTTTGTGTCAATATCCTATTCGCATCGGTATATCTTTCTAACACTGTATGATATCTTGAATAGTGTAATCCGTAGTCAATAGTGTGTTTTAAGTATTAAAGAACTTGGGTTAATGCCTTCCAATGATCATTGCTTGGATTACTTGTAAATCTACTCAACTTGTTGATCACATATGCTGTATCCGGATACGTGCAATTGGTGATGTATATCAAGCTGCCTATAATGCTTGAATATTCCAATTGAGACACGGGATCACTAATATTTTTGGCTAAGTGTAGACTTAAGTCTACTGGTGTTTCGACTAGTTTATCGTCATATCCCTTGAACCTTTTGAATATAGCCTCAATATAATATGATTGAGACAATAACAAACCGTCAAGTGTCTTAAAGATTTTAATCCTTAATATGACATCAGCAACTCCCATATATTTCATGTCAAAATGTTTTATCAACATTTTCTTAATTACGATAATAACATTCGAGTTATTTTCCATGATTAGCATATCATCAATATAGAGACATGCAATCACATATTCGTTAGGTGTGTTTTTTATGTAGATACATTTGTAACATTCACTAATTTTGAAGCCATTTGACAACATAGTTTTATTAAATTTTTCATGCCATTATTTCGGTGCTTGTTTTAATTTGTAAAACGATTTTACAAACTCACACAACTTCTTCTCATTTTTCGGAGTAACAAACCATTCGAGTTATTCTATATATATTTCTTCTTCTAATTCACTATTTATAAGTGCAATCTTAACATCCATTTGATATATTTCAAGATTATGCAACATTGCGATTGCAATCAATACACATATAGACATGATCTTTGTAACATGTGAATAGGTATTGAAGAAATCTAGTTCTTCCTTTTGTTTATACCCTTTGGCAACTAATCTAGCCTTATACTTGTCTATTATCTATCTGACTTCAATTTCTTTTTTAAGATCCATTTGCAGCTAAAAGTTTCGTTTCGCAGAGGGAGTTCAACCAATTCTCAAGTATGGTTATGCATAATTGATTCAATTTCATTATAAATCGCTTCTTTTCAAAAAGGAGTTTAGGAAGTGGACATTGCTTCGTTAAATGTTCTTGGATCATTTTCTAATAAGTATATTAGAAAATCTCGACCAAAGGTCTTATGAATCATTTGCCTTTTACTATACCTTGGTTCTTCATCTACTTGATGATTTCCATTTTCTTGATGATTTCCATTTGCAGTATCATAAATTTGTTTATGAGAGCTTGCTTCTTTCTCTTTACAAGGAAAGACATCTTCAAAAGAAAACATTCCTTGATTCAACGATATTACCTACATGTATATCAAATATTTTTGATTTATGAACCAAAAATTGATATGTATTACTATTGTTTGCATATCGAATAAAGACACAATCTATTGTCTTTGTTCCAATTTTTATTTGTTTAGGTTTAAGTATTTGTACATTTGTTAAACACTCCACACTTTAAGATATTTGTAGGAAGGTTTCTGACCTTTCCATAACTCATAAGGTGCTTCAACCTTACTCTTGTGTGGTATTTTATTAAGGATATGATTTGCAGAAAGTATAACTCATCCCCACAAGTTTTGAGGTAAACCCGAACTTATAAACATTGCATTCATCATTTCTTTATTAATATGGTGCATCATTTGAAGAATTTTTTGCGTTCAACAACATCTGGAATATTTTTGTTTTCCAAATTGATTTTCAACTTCTGTTTTAGAGTGTTTAAACACTTGTAGAGGTATATCTTTGCTTTTCAAGAAGTATATGTAACATTATCTTGTACAATCTTCTATAAACGTGATGAAATACTTTTTACTACATTTTGTTTGGACAAACTTTAAATCATATATATTAGTGTGAATAAGTTCCAAATTTGTTGTGTCTCGTTCAACCGAATGAAACAGTTCTTTGGCTAACTTAACCTTTACACAAATTTCGCATTTTCTTTTTGTATTAAAATGTATACTTGGTAGTAAACTTAAATTCATTAACTTACGTATAGAATTAAAGTTTGCATGTCCTACTTTATGATGTCATCAATTAGATGACTCAAGAATATAAGTAGAAGATATTTTATTTTTTGAGTTATTCAGTACAATGGTAAGGACATTCATCTCGAATAGTCCATATTTTATAGAGCATTTGCCTACATACATATTGTTCTTAGTAAATATAAACTTATGAGATACAAAGACTAATTTAAAGCCATTTTTGCTTAACAAAGAATCTGACACTAAGTTTTTGCAAATATCAGGTACATGAAGAACGTTGTTAAGGCTAAATTCCTTGCCCAATGTCATATTCAAAATTACTTTGCATTGGTCTTCAACTTTTTTAACTCGAAGAGTTTCCCATGAACAACTTCTCACTATTGGTTGGAATGTAGGATGGAAACATTCCTTTGTCGGCATAAATATGACGGGTAGTACCTGTATCCACCTACCATTCCATGAAACTTCCAACAATGTTGCATTATGAAATAATGGCCAACAAGTTTACATCTAATATACCATAAGATATTGCATCAGATTCGATGACATTCGACTGGACTTGCTTTTTAGGTTTGCGAGAATCAATAGAACGATGTCCGACATTTCCATAATTATAGAAATTGCCCCTGAACTTCTTTGCATTCATCTTAGAGGATTCGACAGAATGCTTCCTCTTCTTGTTTTGGTCATTTGATTTCACCACATTAGCCTTAGCTTGTGGTATATAACTCCCAACACGCTTGTCCGACTTTCGGTTATCTTCTTCAATACTCAACAGGGCGATGGGTTTTTCAATATTTATTTCTTTACTCTTATGCTTGAGATAATTCTTGAAGTCCTTCCACATAGGTGGAAGTTTTTCGATAATTGCAACCTCTTGAAATGATTCACTTAGAAACATGTTCTCGACGTGAATGTCATGGAGAATAACTTGCAATTCTTGTACTTGATTGATGACCGTCTTTGAATCTACCATTTTGTAGTCCAAGAATTTTTCCACGATGAACTTTTTAGTTCTGAAGTCGTCAATCTTGAATTTTTTCTCCAAAGATTTCCATAGTTCTTTTGCACGCTTCATTGAACTATACACATTATACAATGTGTTAGCCAACCTAATCAATATGTAATTCTTGCACGAGAAGTATGAATGTTTCCAAGCATCCAATGCTATCAACAATACCCTATTATTTTCCCCTTCTTGCACGGCGAAAGTATCTTTATTCAAGAATTTCGCCAAGTTTAGGGTTGTAATATAGAACAACATTTTCAATTGCCATCTCTTGAAATCAACCCCACTAAACTTCTCCTGTTTCTCTCCATATAGAATGAAATTTGTATGAACAGTAAGAGGGACAACCACAACCAAATGAATCACAACAGTAGGAACCATTTTAGCTACAACTCCTTCCGAAGTTCCTATATTCGAAATATCATTCGAAGAAGTATCGGTATTGATAACATTATTCATTTCAGTTTACACAAAATAGGAAATAAACCAATAAAATACAAGATCCAAGAAGCATTAGAATAAGTTAAATCGAAACAAAATCAATTTAACCGAATAGAAATCAAATATAGAGCTATCACTCAAACGAAAATTGACTTAAGATTGTTGTTCGTAAAATGGATTTGAGCGATTACTTTAATAAATCAAACTTACCAATATTACCAAAATTGGATAGAGTAATGACAAGGAATTGGGTAACAAACACTATAGAAAGGGATATTAAAACGTCGATTAAAATAGATAAGGTAATACCAAGAAAATAAATGTAAAGTCGAGGCAAGAGTTGAACTCTTTATCCTTAAATCGATTTTTCCTTGCAATTGTGCCTACGGATGATGGCAATCAACTCCCAAGATATAACGACTACCTTCTCATGTTTGTAGCACTCCAAAACACAAGAACAACGAACAAAAAATATAGATTTTATACTCCTTTTGAATGAAATAAAAACAGATTTTCATGCATAATTTTGGCTAAGAAAATATGAATTTTTATGTTATGCTATGATTGTGATGGGTTAAAAGACGTTGATAAGTGCATTTCTTTCACATATTTAGGTTGTCAAAATGTGGATATTTGTGATAATTTGGATGAAACTGTGGCTAAAAATGCGGTTTACTTTATATTTAGGTTCACATCGACGAATGCAATGAAAGTGGAGGAAATGAAGCAAGAAAGAGAGTTAATCGAGGAAAAAATGAGATGAGGACTAAAATGAAAACAATCAAAAGATACCTCGGAGCGAGAAACGAAAGTCGGGAATGCAAAGAGTCATTTAGATATGAAGAGAAGAGCGAAGACAAAATGAATTGGAAAAAGGGGCCAAAACGAGAGTTAACGGAAAGTTAGGGGCCAAGTTGCAAATGGCCCCAAATATGCACTAAGGCGCGCGCCCTCTCCTGCAGGCAAGTTTCTACTAGGCACGCTCCTCAGCTTAAAACAGGGACAATAATGTACTTTTTTTATTTCGTTTTGGGGATGTTTAGGGCACTTTTTGGAAGGATATTTAAGGCGATTCTGGGGGGTTTTGAGGGAAAGCCGTTTTTGGAAAACAAAAAGAGAGAAAACTTACATTTAAGAGAGAGGAATTCACCATTTTGAATCGGTTTTCAAAGAATTGAGGCGAAGATTTTCAGATTTTCTTCCTATTTACATGATTCGGGTGATGACTTTCTTTTATTTTCTATGTAATTTTCATTTTAATATACTAGGCTAAATTTATTTGTATTGGATGGATGATGAAACTACTTGATTTCTAGTTTTTAATTCAAGATTTGTGATTTTTAGTTAATTCTTGCGTTGTGATTTTATATATATGCTTTGTCACATTGTTTTAATACTTGCGCACCATTAGGGCAATACGTTGCTTATTCGTAGTGTTGGAAAACTCACGATATGGAGAACACTGTATATGGAACACATGAAGAATAGATATTAGGAATAATATTTGTGAAGTGTGCGATCGTGTGTGATAATCCTATATTTTAATGCATGTTTATCATATAAATGCGGACTAGGAATATGATCGTGTCGTGGTCAACATAGGTTTATTATATCTTGGAAAAGAATAATAAATAAAAGTGGAATTATCGATCGTCACAAATGCAAGAGTTGAATTAATCATCACAATTTGAGAATTGAATTCTAGAGTAAAGTAGTGGATTCGAAAATCCAGTACATTCATCCACATTTGATTTAAAACTACTTCTTTTCTTTCATTGCTTTCGTAATCATAGAATGTAATTAAAACCAAATCAACCATCCATTTTCATTGTTATGATACACTAGAATTGAACTTTATTCCCTATGGGACGATAACTCACTCATCACAATTATTACTTGTACAACCGAACCCATACGCTTGCGGGGACAATTTCGCGAACAAGTTTTTGGCGCCGTTGCCGGGGAATAACGGTGTTTATTCTAGTTATTGATATTCTAGATTCGTTGCTATTGTTAGTCTTGTTGCTGTGGGTTGGTTTTACATTGTCTCATTCTCTGTTATCTTGACTCTTTTTAGGCAAAATTGGTTTATACGAGCTCCTGATGAGATCAATCTAGCCCCAATAGATCAAGAGATTGAAAGAACATTCAGAAACCGTAGAAGAGGACAACGTCAAGCAAGGAGAATGACTGATAATCAAAATCCACCATAGAACCAGGCTCACAATCAACTACCTCAGCCAAATCAACAGAGAGTCATCCAAAATGAAGCTCCCATTTTAGTTGGGGACTATGTCAATCCAATTCATGCTCCAGTGCAACCCGCTCCATTTGGACAACCCAACTTCCACCTCAGACCGGATGTCATGAATCTATTCCAAAATCATCAAGACATCAGGTTTTTCGGGAAATTCACGGAGAACCCTCATGAACACATCTCAGCATTTCTTATGTTATGTGAAGTTATTAGTCATGAAGGGATATCGACAGATGCATTTCGAACACGATTATTCCCTCATACTTTGAAGGATGTTGCTAGGGCATGTTTCCTCAGTCTACCTACAAGCAGTATACAATTGTGGAATGATATGGTTCAAAAATTCACCATGAAGTTCTTTCCACCCTCTAGAGTTCATCAAATCAGGAATGAAATCCACACCTTCAAATAGAAAGATTTTGAGAGCCATTCTGAAGCTTGGGAGAGGTTCAAGAATCTGTTTAGAAAATGGCCTAATTTGGACACTCCGAAGCAGTCTACACAATATCTTTTCTATAATGGGCTACACCACGAGTTTCGAAACATGATAGATGCTTCAGCGGGAGGATCAGTGATGAAACTTGATGTAGATCATACATATGAACTATATGAGAAGATAGCTGAGAATCAATCAATGTGGCCAACTGAAAGGGAAGCTCCAAGGAAAATAGCTGGGGTTCACAACGTGGATGAAATGACAGCATTGGCAGCACAAATAGAGTCCCTCATAGCGAAAATGGATAATCTATCTCAATCAATCAACATGGTACACCAATCACCACCTGTATGCGAAGGTTGTGGAATAGACCACCTGACCACACGCTGCCCATTGGCATCTACACAAGTTTCGCAGCCTAAAGAGGTTATTTATGCACAGAACTTCCCGAGTCAACAAAACAATCCTTACTCCAACACTTATAATCCGGGGTTGAAAAAATCATCTTAATTTCTCATGGTCAAATAATCAGGGACAATGAGGAAATAACCAAAATAGGCCACCAGGGTTCCAAAATCATCAACAACAAGAGAAAAAGTCATCATTGGAAGATCTGTTATCTCAGTACATCACAAAGACTGAGACCAATTTTCAGAATCAATAGGCTTCAATTAAGAATTTGGAACAACAAGTTGGTCAGATAGCAGTTGCATTATCAGGCAGAACTCAAGGATCTTTGCCCAGCAACACCGAAACTAATCCCATGGAGCATGTCAAGGCAATTACTACACGAAGTGGAGCCCAGCTACTGAAAATACATGTGAAGAAAACTGGCACAGAAAAGGTACTTACATCAGTTAATGAGCATGTAGATGAATGCACCGAAAAGCTCGTAGATAAAGGCAACCACCCCTATTAAAGCATATGTTCCTCCGATTCCATTTCCACAGAGACTGCAGAAACATAAACTTGACAAGCAATTTTAGAAATTTTTGGATGTATTCAAGAAGTTGCACATCAACATACCATTCGCTGAAACCTTAGCTCAAATGCCCAGTTATGTGAAGTTCATAAAAGATATTCTATCAAACAAGAGAAGACTAGAAGACAATGAAACGGTCATGCTTACCGAGGACTGCAGCGTAATTCTCCAACATAAGTTGCCACCAAAGTTAAAAGATCAAGGGAGTTTTACTATTCCTTACAATATTGGTAACTTGTATATATATAAGGCATGTGTGATTTAGGAGCTAGTATTAATTTAATGCCTTTTTTCTTTTTTCAGGAAATTAGGTTTAGGGGAAGCAAATGCCACTACAGTTTCATTACAATTGGCTAATAGATCGATCAAACATCCTAGAGGCATTTGTGAAGACATCTTTGTGAAGGTCGATAAATTTATTTTTCCAGCAGACTTCATTATCCTGGATATGGAAGAGGATAAAGACGTTCCGCTCATTTTGAGTCGTCCATTTTTGGCCACGGGAAGGGCTCTGATTGATGTACAAAAGGGTCAGCTGATATTGAGGTTGGATGATGATGAACTAAAAATTAATGTGTTTAAGGCCTTCAAATTTCAGAACGAATCAGACTCATACAAGCGAATTGATGTCATCAAGGAAACAATAACAGAGATATTCAGATTTGATCATCCTCAGGATCCTCTGGAGGCTTGTTTAGTACATTCTTAGGATTTACCATTGGAGATAGAGGAAGCAGAAGAATGTGCACGTTACTTGGCAGTCAAACCGTCTCTCCTCAAGCAACTATGGCTGGAGCTGGATAAAGGTCCCATAAAACCTTTACCATCTGTTCAGCAAGCTCCAACCCTTGAACTTAAACAACTGCCAGCACACCTTCGATATGCATATCTGGGAGAAAAGAACTCACTTCCGGTAATTATCTCAAGTATACTATCAGAATCAGAAGAAGATCAGTTGTTGAGGGTGCTTCGAGATCACAAAACAGCGATAGGATGGACCATCTCTGACATAAAAGGGATCATCCCTTCACTTTGCATGCACAAGATATTAATGGAGGATGATTATAGAGCATCAATCAAGCATCAACGCAGATTGAATCCTACTATGCAGGAAGTGGTAAGAAAAGAGGTCTTAAAACTTTTGGATGCATGGATCATTTACCCCATATCAGATAGCCATTAGGTAAGTCCAGTACAGGTCGTGCCGAAAAAAGGGGGAATCACGGTAGTTCCAAATAAAAACAACGAGCTCATTTCCACGCGTACAGTCATAAGTTGGAGAGTTTGCATTGATTATTACAAACTCAACAACGCCACAAGGAAGGATCACTTTCCCCTTTCTTTCATTGAGCAGATGCTGGAAAGACTTGTAGGACATGCTTATTATTGCTTTCTTGATGGTTATTTAGGGTACAACCAGATTCCTATAGTTCTAGATGATCAGGAAAATACTACCTTCACATGCCCTTACGGCACTTTTGCTTATAGGAGGATGACTTTTGGCCTTTGCAACGCTCCAGCCACTTTTCAACGCTGTATGATGTCTATTTACTCAGATATGCTGGGAAATATTATTGAGGTATTCATGGATGATTTTTCAGTTTTTGGAAAGTCTTTCAATGAATGCCTTGAACATTTAGGAAAAGTGTTGCAGCGGTTTGAGGACACCAATCTTGTATTAAATTGGGAAAATGTCATTTCATGGTTCAGGAAGGGATCGTATTGGGGCATTTGATATCTGTACGGGGTATTGAAGTAGATAAAGCTAAAATACAGGTCATCGAGAAGATACCACCTCCGGTAACAGTAAAGGGAGTTAGAAGTTTCTTGGGTCATGCTGGATTCTACTACCGTTTCATCAAACAATTCTCCAAAATCTCGAAACCTCTGTGTAATCTATTGGAAAAAGGGGCCCCATTTCATTTTACCGAGGAATCCTTGACGCCTTTTAATACTTTAAAGGAAAAATTAATCTATGCTCCAGTATTGACTTCTTCAGATTGGGAGTATCCGTTTAAGCTTATGTGTGATGCCAGTGATCATGCGGTAGGGATAGTTTTGGGTCAATGCAAGGAAAATAGTTCTTATGTCATTCACTACGCCAGTAAGACTTTGGACGAGGTTCAGTTGAATTATGAGACTACAGAGAAAGAGCTCTTAGCAGTGGTATTTGCAGTTGACAAATTCAGGTCATATTTGATCGGGTTGAAAGTGATTGTCTACACGGATTACTCAGCCTTAAAGCATCTAATGAGCAAGAGGGATGCAAAGCCAAGACTTATTCGATGGATAATCCTATTGCAAGAATTTGATTTGGAAATCAGAGACAAAAAGAGAAGTGAAAACGTTGTTGCAGATTATCTATCTCGCCTTGAATTACATGAACCACGCCCTAAAAAGGAGATAAATGAAGTTTTTTCAGATGAGATGCTCTTTCAGATCATCACTACACCATGGTATGCTGATTATGTCAATTATTTGGCCCGCTCCATCATTTCATTGGATTACTCAAGTCATTAGAAGAAGAAATTTTTCAGTGACCTGAAACACTACTTTTGGCATGATCCGTTTCTTTACAGAAGGGGTCCAGATCAGATTATACGCCGTTGTGTGCCTAAAGTATAGCAGCATCAAATATTGGAATCATGTCACTCTGCACCGTATGGAGGTTACTTCGCAGTAGTCAAGATAACAACAAAGGTACTATAATCAGATTTTTATTGGCCTATGTTGTTCAAGGATGCACACTATATGGTGAAAAATTGTGATAAGTGCCAAAGGATTAGAAACATCTCCCGAAAGAACGAGATGCCCCTGAACAGCATTCTGGAGGTTCAGATATTCGACGTGTGGGCATTGACTTTATGAGACCTTTCCTCTCTTTCTACGGTCAACAATAGATATTGGTGGCCGTAGATTATGTGTCTAAATGCATTGAAGCTATGACTTTGCCAACCAACGACGACCGAGTGGTAAGTCAGTTTCTGAAAAAGAATATTTTCACGAGGTATGGCACCCCAAGGGCGATTAATAGTGATGACGGAAAACATTTTTTCAACTGCCTATTTGCATCATTGCTGGCTAAATATGGAATGAAACACCGTGTCTAAACTCCATATCATCCTCAAACTAGCGGGCAAGTGGAAATCTCGAACAGGGGGTTATTGAAAATTCTCGAAGCTACAGTCGATACATCACGTAAAGATTGGGCTAAGAAATTGGACGATGCACTTTGGGCGTACAGAACGGTATTTAAGACTCCAATAGGCATGTCTCCATATAGGTTGGTATTTGGAAAGACTTGTCATCTACTTGTTGAGCTAGAACATAAGGCATATTGGGCAACACACCTCCTCAATTTCAATATGAGAGCAATGGGAGAAAAGAGAATTCTACAACTTCATGAGCTTGATGAGTTTCGATTGGATTCGTATGAGAATTCAAAAATTTACAAGGAGAAAACCAAGAAATGGCATGATAAGCATATACGGGAAAAGGAGTTCGAAGTTGGTCAGCAAGTATTGATGTTCAGAGATCTCAATATGCTAACCGGATTGACGATCTCAGTATCCGGGTTGATCGCACTTATGACATGATGCGCGGTATGCAGGGCCGACTCGATGAGAGTTATACTATGGTACAGGACATTCAGGGCGAGATGACCCAGCACTCTGTTCTTTTGCGAGACATTCTGTCACACTTGCCCTAGGAACCCCCTCCATCTTCTCTAGGCCCATCGGGGTTCAATGACTACATACCCTATCCACAGCTACCCTCGGACTGGCCAGGGGAGTAACCACTTTCCCTTTCTACCCTACTTTTCATTCTGTATTTGTCTCTTTCCATCTTTCTTTGTACATTGAGGGCAATGCACGTAATAGGTTTAGGGGTGGTTGATTATGTGTTATGGTCGTACTATTAAACATGAGTATTCGGGTGTTTGTTTACCTTAACTGCATGAAAAAAAAAATTGTGATTCAAGTCTTCATGTGTGTTTGTGTGGGGTGAATAATCTTGTTAGCAATGAAGAGTATATTGGAGAGATGTGTTGGGCTTAATTGGTGGAGATATTATATGTTGAGTTAATGGATATATGTTTCTGCAAAAATTTGATATCTATTACGCACTAGTCTCATATTTCACACTTTGAGCTGATGAATTGATTCATACTAGGACACGGTTGATTCGATCCTGAAAGAAATTCATGACTATATACGTTCCCATACCATTGATAGAACAGTTTGGAGATGGTTGAACTAGTATTGGGAGATATTGATTTGAATAAGGGTTCCATGTGTTAAACTGTTATGGAATAACCATCAAGATTAGATGAAATGATAATCCTAAAATGGTTTGATGTGTTTTCGAGATTAGATGAAATCAAGATTAGGTTTTCGAGAATAAGTGATATAAGGGACATTGCACTAATCTTGATAAATAAAATGGTTTGATGGAAAAACATCTCTTCGAAGCCTTTTTGACTCGGGTAATTAAGCCTGCAATGCTCCTTAAAACCTGATACCCTATGGTCACCTGACTTGGGAGTCATGGCTGAAAGCTCACTACAGGGGTCACTTAGTCACTTAATAAAGAGAGAGAGAGAGAGAGAAAAAAAATTTAGAAAAGAGGATGAAGCCCCATCACTTATTGTAGAAAATTAGACTGTTGACAGAAGATTGTTAGCTCAATCCATTCTTGGAGGATGAATACGAAAATTGGAGAACCCTTATTCATTGAAATGTTAACTTGTATTGTCTATACCTATCTGAGCTAGAGAGGGTAAGGATTATGAATCAACTAAAGCCTCAACGTAGAAGCACCTGGGGAAAGAGAGTAAAAACACGAAGTTTGGGGGAATGTGTGCATCTCTCGAGTGGAGTAAGGAAATATTTGACCGTTGGGAGATTGGAACTTGAATTAATCATGAGTTTGATTTGTGGCATAAGTATTCACACAAACACATCGAGTTTTTGCATAAAACGTGTGGAGATTAATTTAAACTATATGATATTGAAGCTAATTTCTGTAGGCGAGGCGCGCGTCTCACCCCAACCAAGCCTCTACTGAGGCTTGGCAAAACACCAAGGCGTGCGCCCTAGTTTCTACTAGGCACGCACCTCAGCTTAAAACAGGGACAATAATGTAATTTTCTGATTTCGTTTTGGGAATGTTTAGAGCACTTTTTGGAAGGATATTTAAGGCGATTCTTGGGGATTTTGAGGGAGAGCCGTTTTTGGAGAACAAAAAGAGAGAAAACTTACATTGAAGATGGAGGAATTCACCATTTTGAATCGGTTTTCAAAGAATTGAGGTGAAGATTTCCAGATTTTCTTCCTATTTACATGATTCGGATGATGACTTTCTTTTATTTTCTATGTAATTTTCATTTTAATATGCTAGGCTAAATTTATTTGTATTGGATGGATGATAAAACTACTTGATTTTTAGTTTTTAATTCAAGATTTGTGAGTTTTTGTTAATTCTTGCGTTGTGATTTTATATACATGCTTCGTCATATTGTTTTAATGCTTGCGCATCATTAGGGCAATACGTTGCTTATTCGTAGTGTTAGAAAACTCACGATATGGAGAACACTGTATATGGAACACATGAAGAATAGATATTAGGAATAATATTTGTGAAGTGTGCGATCGTGAGTGATAATCCTATATTTTAATACATGTTTATCATATAAATGCGGATTAGAAATATGATCGTGTCGTGGTCAACATAGATTTATTATATCTTGGAAAAGAATAATAAATAAAAGTGGAATTATCGATCGTCACGAATGCAAGAGTTGAATTAATCATCACAATTTGAGAATTGAATTCTAGAGTAAAGTAGTGGATTCGAAAATCCAATACATTCTTCCACATTTGATTTAAAATTACTTCTTTTCTTTCATTGTTTTCGTAATCATAGAACGTAGTTAAAACCAAATCAACCATCCATTTTTATTGTTACGAATTTTGATACATCGGATACACTAGAATTGAACATTATTCTCTGTGGGACGATAACTCACTCATCACAATTATTACTTGTACAACGAACCCGTACGCTTGCGGGACAATTTCGCGAATAGTCGTCCAAAGAGTCTTATTTATAGAGGATGAGAGGTTGTGAGTGAAGAGACACGTCTCAAAACTCAGCAACATTTGCCAAGGGTCACAGCCTTTGCTGTCGTTCGTCTGTCACTCGTGCGTCGCTCCAGCACTAAAAGCAGAGACTTTGTCGCTAGTCTGTCGTTCGAGTGACAGTTTTAGGTTCAGAAAATTCGATTTTTTTTTCCAACTTTGGACCACAATTTCTCATTAATTGATTTTGAGATTTCAAATATACTGTGACGATTTACACGACGTGTAGAACAAGTTAGCCCATCTATTATATAATATAAAAGACTCAAGTAATCAAAACTTTCCAAGTGGAATATTCAAAAGTACATTGAAAATATAAGTTGTGTTATTTGGAGCTATTACATTGTCCATCAATGTTTTGGTAAGACTTCTAAAATGAAAAGAAAATACCATGAAAATGACTGACGAAATAATAGTGAATTCAAATTAGGGGGTGTTTGACACCCATTTTAATAGAAAAATGTGTTTTTGAATAGTGATTGATAGAAAAATATGTGGTTAAAAAGTAAGGAGAATTTTTAGGTTTATGTGTAATATTATTTTATTGATAGAATGTGTGGTTGAAATGAAGAAAGAGAAAAAAATGAGAATGAGAATGAGAAAAAAATGGGTGCCAAACGGGGGCTAAATGTGGTGTTGTAGATTTCTCCATCTCCCCACCCTGGAAAATGCTTTGAAAACACCAAAATATAATAATAGGATTTGGATCTTTAGTCCTATAAGTAGCTATAGATTCTAAATCGAAGTAAATATAGTTTATGCATTTTTGGTTAAATTATGAGAATAATGATACGTTTCATATCCAAATACACACATAAGATTAATCTTATGTTTCCTATCCAAAAATCATGATCTCATGTCTCCAGTGAACATATAAAATTTCTTACTACTGACGTGGTAAGATATTCAGAGAACCATATCTAAGGTCTCTTACCACATTAACATTGAGAACTTTTTATTCTATCCACTGGGGGTAAGAGATCAATTCTATCATATCCAAATACACACATACGAATATATACGCATATCGGTACATGTCTATGATTTAATCTTTTAATCTATTTAAACTTCATTTGAGGATACCACATCACTCCTTTAATTTTTTATTTTTTTTAAAATGGTCAATTTTTACTAATTCACTATTTCTTTTTACATGTTTGTTTATTTGGCTATTTGTAAATGTGAGTAATTTCAATGTACTAATTTATCTCCCTAAAGATCAATGAATATTTAAATATATGAAACTTTTGTATTTATTTTATTTATCAACACTATAACATAATTTAAATTAAAAAATTAGTGCTCTAAAATAATTCTTAAATTTATTTTTTAAAATTTTATTTTTTGAATGTAATTTTAGAAAAAAAAAAAGAAACGAAATTTATTTTTATAATATAATACCTTTTCCAAATTATTTGTATTTAATGAAATAATGTGCACGTATAAATGGTGCCTCAATTTGCGTTGAAAACATCTTACACTAGTGTGATCGTACATAATTTTAGTTACTATGAAATGTATTTTGTGACGGCTGCAGGATTTTAATTCTATAGTAAATATACAACTAGATTGTTTGTTCATAAAAGATAAATAAAGTAAATTACCAACAGCTCATTGGTGTTAATCAAGGCTTGTGTTCTATATAGTATTCAGCTTTGTACATTAAGTTTAGATTGTGCGTCCCTTAGTGAAAAGAAATCACATCTGTATGATTTATAAGAATTAAGCTAGTTGTGCACCATGTTGAACAACTAGTTTAACACTCTCTGCGGTGTCAGAATCGAGACCATTGAGTTGAATAAGTGTTAAAATCAATGGCAAAATTGAGTGTTATATCAAAAAGTGTAAACAAACTCGTCAACCATAGTGTAAGTTTAGCAAAAACTGGATTTATAATACTCACAATTCATTTCACTTTTTAAAGAATTGATATTTAGTGAAGAAAAATACTTGCAATTGTTAAGAAAAAAAAACTTAACGCATGATTAAGAAAATGCTCAATATGCAATTAATAAAATGACTTATCGAGTAATCAAGTTATATAGAATGTTCGAATGCGATCCATTTGGATTTTGATTGTTACAATTCTAATGTGGTACTAATGTGCCTTAAACTAGTACTACATGCGACTATGACTAGATATTTGGATCAAATAAAAACGTGCAATCAAGAATAAAAAAAAAAAAGGAAAATTCTAGTAGCGATCTCTAATCTTTTGAATTTTTGCAAACTTTACCCTAACATTTAGTTTGTGTCAGCAGAGATTCCAAACCTTTGAAAAATTAATAGTTGGTCCAAATGAAACATCCATTTGACCGTTAATTGACTAAAAATAATAAAATCTGACCAAATTAAAAGGGTAAGATAGTAACTTTGTATTTATCCTCATTTATCCCTTAAAATAATTAAAAAAGAAAATGTTCACTCATCTCTTCACCCCTCACCCCCCCATGCCACCCTACCCACCCAAAACCAAAAATCAAAAAATCAACCACCACCACACCACACCCCACCCGAACCCAAACAAACCATACCCTCAATCGTTCATCTCCGTCACCCACCACCACTTGTGCCATCGCCACGCTTCCATTTCCATGTGTAAACAATCATATCTTCACCACTCACTTTTGTTCCACCAATTTCTATGATTTTCACAGCTTACTAACCATCCAAACAATGAACAAAATGAAAATCAAGAATGAAAAATTGGGGTTGGCACAAATATATGTTATCCATAATAAATCACGGGTCCTCGGGTAATTGAAGGAGTAAAGCCAATATGCATAATTTAGCAATGGAACCAACTTTGGTTTAGGAAAAATCAATAGTAATTTTCTTCTTACTATTGTTGTTAGGCTAGATAGATGGTTTGACGGGAGATTCAGAACCGCCAAAGTGACCAAATACTGAAGCTCTAAAGGAACATGGTCGATCAATGCGTTGGATAAGAGGTCCAGCCTGTAAATTTGTGTAATTTAACAAATAGGGTGAGATTTGGCTTTGAGGGCCATATTGGAGAGTGACAACTTGTAAATGCAGCCATTGTTGCAGGTAGCACCCTATAACTAGGAGATGAATCCCTGGCAAGGGTTAGGGAAGGTCACCTTAGTCCAATTCTACAAATCCTTGAGTGGGTCTTGCAACGAGTCGCTCAAATGAGTCAGACACCACGTCGTTCAGACCTACGACGGAGAATAGAGCCGAAGGATGGGGAGCTAGCAGGTGGTAGCGATTTTCAGTGAGAGTGTGGGAAGGGGGTAGGGTTTGTGAAGTGACAAATAGTAGCCCTTTTATTTTTTTTTTCTTTCTATTATTTTAGGTTAAATTTGTAAACTTACCATTTTGCCCTTCTTATATTTGGATAAAATCATTTTTTCTAGTCAATTAACGATCAAATGAATGTTTCCATCTATTTGGATCCCAATTGCTAATTTTTCAAAAGCTAGGGATCTCTGATGACACAAATTGAAAGTTATGATAAAGTCTGCAAAAATTTAAAAGGTTAAGGATCACTGCTGCAATTTTACCTAAAAAAATAGACAAGGTTATGAGTCATGACAATGGATTACATCAAATCCAATCAAACGAGGTGGGCCATAAAGAATATTTGAGCTTATTCCTTAAGTCTATATGTTATTTTCCTATGCACTTCTATAATGTCCCAATTCCGTACAAACAAAGCATTTCCTTATCGGACGGATCGATCGATGGATAAATCGATCAAACAGATCCTCATCTGCCATCACAATGGTGAAGAGAGATTTCATTTGGAGTTAACTCTAGAATTTTAAATCTCGACTCAACGTCCCTCTACATAATAATTCATAATTCATCTCGTTACTCAAAATTCAACTAGGAGACTGGAATTTAAATTTATTAAGTTCATTGTTAGTTTTTGTTTTGTTTTAGGCAAACCAGTTAACTCAGAGGGTGTAAACCTTGATTAGGGCTAATTGTCAAGCTTTTCTCTTTTAAATGATGCAACTAAAATTGTTGCAACATTTTTACAGTAAAGACACTGATGAGCGAAATGATAAAATATAATTTTTATAGTAATTATAAATTTATTAAGAATAAGACGTCATTTCTTTAATTTTTAAAAATAATACTTCTTTTATCGTTGCACGAAATAAAATTAATTTTTATTTTTATTGGATGAACCCATACAAAGAACATCGAATATCTATATGACGAATTTCTTTTTGAGAAGTGTGAAATGAATGACGAAATAATAGTAGATTGAAAAGAAATGTGAGATTGTACATTTCTCCATCTTTCTTTCTAAAGTGAATTTGGAAAATGATTTAAAACAACAAAATATAATAATAGAATTCGGGAAATCTATAAATTGAAGTAAATTATATTATTATTGTTTTATTGCTTATTATTAATTTTTTAAAATTTATTTTACAATGCCAAACAGTGGTCCACCCCTTTGCATTAAATCTTTGTTTTGGATTTGTGTGTAATTCATGAACCATCATTCTCTATCTGACAAAAAAAAAATTTAAAATTTGTCTTGTAATAAGGAGCACGTGAGTGGATAAATAGGTAGGCAACATAAAATGAATTGTAATAAATAAGGAAAGTAAACAATATTAATTTGTAAACTTCATTGCTATTCGGGTTACCAACCCCTTCTTAATCTTGACTTTGCACCATTTTTAACGTCAAAAGTTGGTAGTCTTGTTATTCGGGTTTTCAATAAACTAATTTATGAGTTGACCGCTACTTTTCTAATTTTTTTTGTCCATCCAATTAATTGTTGACACGTCATTTTAAATTAATATATCATCAATTTGATGGGTTAATATTGAAGTTAATGAAATTTAAAAAAGACGTGTCAATAATTAATTAGATAGACAACAAATTGAATCATACAAATTAGATAGCAGATCTCAACTCCTAATTTATATTGCATCATTCTTTATCGATACGTACTTTCAATGCATCATTCACATTTCCTTTCTTTTAAGCAACTACCATAAATCGGTGAACTTTTTATTCACGTCATGAAGCAGGGATCAAATTAATTCAATTTTTTCGATCAAAGTAAAAAAGGTTAAAAGTCGTAGTATGTAGAAAGGAAAGTGGACACGAGCTGCGGCAATTACTTCCTCACAAATTTCCATTCATAATGAAAGTAACGCTGATCAATTATTTGTTACTTCATTTTCATCGTATATTTATTACGTTTTGACTTTTCTCGATCCCCACCAACAATCAAGCATACATCATAGAAGCATCAATTTTTCCATTCGATTTTCACGTTTCAGAAGCTACATGTCATTAGCATACGTCTCAAAGAGAAATCGAACTTTTTGTATATTGTTGACCCCGAAAAACATGACGTTTAAGTGGACAATAGGCACCGAGCCTACTCACGCCAACTCAAGCAAATTTCGGCGCGTTTTGATCAGAACACCGCTAAGAAATGGAATGAATCGTAAACACGGAAGATGCTTTACGCGCGGGAGATAAAAGTATTCGAGTTCCAGTGAGTGAAACAAGTGTGATTGCATTAACAATAATCACCAATCGAATACTCATGTAAACCAACTAAAAGATCCCACTCCAAATATAGGGAAAGGCAAGAGTGTCTATTGGGAGTTTCCGAAGTAAATTTTATTATCAAGAGTTCAAGAATCTAATTTTCGAATCCCTTTTCAGTTACAAAATTGTTCTATTTATGGTGTCTTGACTGACGTGGTTTCCGTTGAATCAGATCCACGTGGTCTCATCTCCTTAACTGAGGTTTCACAAGTGGTCTATCATACAATTAATACATTGATAATGAGTCAGTTGTCCTATACAATAGGTTGACACACCGACATTTTTTATTACAAACATTACATCAATTACTTTTAAAGATTGCCTAAGGGTCTTTTACGAGACTGTTTCAGCTTCAAGTGAATTGAGGGCCTCGACTGGAGGAAGCTTTGTGTTGGTTTTCTGAGTGAAGAGTTTCGGCATCTTCCATTTCTTCACGAAGCACCTCGAATTATGCCCTTCGACCATTTTAAGTAGTGTTTCGGAGCGAAGGCTTCGATAATATGACTTCACATTTGACCAGTTAGGTCTTTGTTGACTTTTTTGCCTCTGTGGACTACTACGTGCACCTTGATTGGGTCTCGGTGGTAAAGCGTAACATATATCCCATTTTTATGAATTTCTTTCTCTTTATCTTCTTCTTATTATTATTTGATTTTTGGAAGTAAATTGTAAAAATAGGCAGGGGTAATTTTGGAAAAGAATGCGTACCCGGTCAATACTAGTATGGGCCAAGTGACGTATAAAAACAAGGGTTTTTCCATTTGTACAATGGATGATTGACAATGAAGGTTGATGCATGCGGGTTTCTCGTGATTAAAAAATTTAAAAAAAAAAGGTGAATCGAGTATTGTTAATCAAACATTGTCATCCTCCATTCTACGTGTAGCATGGTTACAAAAACAAAACTGAGTAAAATAAGAACAAGGCAATACGCAGACTCATACTCACCTATACACAAGATATAGATATAGAGAGAGAGAGAGATAGAGATAGAGAGAATAGTTATAGAGAGAGAAGAGAGGAAGGTGAGGAGAGGTGAGGTGGGGTGGGGGTAGGGGAGAGTGGTGGGGGAACATGGCAATTGAATGATGGAAGGAATTTCCATGCTAAGGCAATTCATTGGACAATTACAAGGTTTTTTAGAACTCTGCGGTTCTCCTCCTTCGGTTCCTTCTAATTACTTCCTTCAGTTTCAACCTCAGCATAATCTCAGGTCTGTATTTTCTGTTCTAGCAGCTTTTATATGTTTAATTTAATAAAACGTTACGCGATTTTGTAGAATATTGCTTTCGCGAGAAGGTTGTGCTTGGATTTGGATGTGGAAATGCTAAGTTTTAATAAATTTAGAATAGCTATTGTTTTTGTACTTATCTGAATTTAGGTTTACTATATTGATTGGTAAGGAAAGTTGTAGTTGTTTATGATTTTGTTGGAGTAGGGAGTTTAATGTGGATTTCAATCTATTTCTTCGGCAATTTTTTGACTCTTGTTTGCTTTTTTGGTCGAATATAAATCAGGTTAAATTTCTCCTTCATAAATCATAAGTGAAAGAATGTGATTTATTCCCTTTTCTGGTGTATACCAATTTGCCAGGATGAGAAATTTTCCTGTCTACAAAAGATCAATAGAACACCGGGTTTGTTTGGATGATCTTTTCTTGCCTATTTGGTTAGTTTGCAGCTACCAACTTCATGGTTTCTTTGACCATTTTCTTGCCTTTTTGGTTAGTGTCTGATTCCATCACTTGTCGCAGATAATTGGAAACCCTAACAATATGCTTACCTTTTTCTACTTCATATTGTGCACATGTTAATACTCCTAGGCGATTTAATATTTCAGTGGGCATGGCAGATTATCAAGCTTTCTGACTAGCCATGGGACATTCCATTAGTAGACAATTATTTGGTTATATTGTGGCTACACTGCAAAGTGGAGGTTCGGGCATTGCAGATTATTTTTGATATTAGGTTCAGGCGGTCATGTATTTGCTACAGTCTACAGCATGTCAGGAAAATAAATCCTCTGCTGTTTACCTTTCGGAATTATAGTATTTGGAGCACATTAAATTTCAGGATGGAAAATACCGCTATATAACATCTTGGTTACTAAATTCAACTATCGGGCAGAAAATGACAGAAGTAAACTTAATGGATTTCAGGGATTACTAATTATGACTCGAGACTTGAGTCCTAAACGTTCTAGTTTATGTTGGAATTAAATGGTTTTAACAATGAATTTCTTAGCCGACTTTGAGTGACTTTTTAGGTGTTTCCCATGTCTAATCAATGGCATTAATTAGGTATTAATTAATCCTTTCCATGAGAGCTAAATGGACATTTGTATGGATGGGAATAAGTCTCAAAAGCACCTACGATGAAGAGTTTTTAATAAAGCTTTAACCATGTCTTTATAAGTGGGAGGCAATTCCACATTAGAAATTGAGCTATAAATGGGCTAGCTTGTAAAGCGGTTCACTTTTTCTAAGATGTAATTTAAGACATTTCTCCTAGCTACACCTTGTTCTCGCCTTGGCTAGTCACAAGGGTCCCCTGCGCTCATGACCAGGTCCGGAATAGCACAGCGTACATTGCAAAGGGCACTTTAGAGGCATACGTTGCACGTCATGGGTGGATATGGCCTGGACTGTCAGATCATGTCTCGATCTAAAAATCTCGCCACCTACCAATCCAGATTGCTCCGTGCTAAAGGTCGTAGCATTTCAGAAAACACAAGGAATTCTGTAAGCATCAATGTAGATGCACAATCTCTCTTAGGGAGGTTTGCAGTTGCACATGGTATTCTTGTTCTTTGAAATATTTCTGAGAACTCACATCTTTGAGCTCGTCACCTAGCTTTCACATCTACTAAAGTATCCAATAGATTATAAAATGACACGACTAATTCTGGATGTTCGTGCAGTAAACAATTGTACTGGTTCTGTTGTGGCTACACTGTAAAGTCTGGTGCATTGTGGTATAGTACCATTGTTTATTGTCAATCCAAGCAGCTCATGTAGTTGCTAAAGATATTTCAAAGTTAGCTAGCTATTCTGATCTTCCAAGTATCAGGGAAAACTCACTTTCCGCATTACTGTATTTGGCTATGGGATTTAATGACCTTTTCTATCTCAAATTAAGCATGGATTAATTTTAACATGCTGGTTTTCTGTTCTTAATTGTAAGAATGCTAAGCGTACACTTTTTGTTATCCATGTTTGTTTTCGTCAAATCAGTTGTTCTTATTGACATATTTCTTTACTGAAAATGAAATGAAGTCATTACTATAAAATGGAGCCTTCCTTAAATGCCGGTCCACACTTGTGCTGAAAACTCACTTCAGATGAAGTTACAACGTACAACACCAGCCAGAGTATCTCTAGAATATTTACAGCGTGCTTGTTTATGCTTAAAAACTACTTATATGCTAATAAGTTTTAAAATCATTTTTATTGATCAAAGTAGTTTGACAATAAGGCAATAATTACTTTTCGAATATAACTATTTCCTTAGAAGTACTAAGAAAATAACATATTCAAATATGTTTGAAAACAAAATATTGTCTTCTTCTTTTTAGGCTTAGCCAAGTGTACTCTTAATTATTACTGAACTAAAAAATTTGAGACAGTTAAATACATGTCTAAGTTAGGATAGATGACGCCTTAGTTTTGAGATTTCTTTTTTCTTTGGCCCTTCAAGTACACCAATTTCTTATAGCTTTTCCAAATGTCGCAGAGTATTGGAAGACTGCGAAGAGTTGAAGGTTGGAGACGGAGAGGGACAGATATGGAAATATAGGATAAAAATGAATGTCTATGTCACTTTATCTGTGATGCTTGAGTTGGTGCATGTTTAAGTTATCAAAACATTAAGTATATATTTTGTAAAGTAATTCTATTTAATAATGTATAGCATCATTTTCAATTTCCCAATTTTTTGAAAGGTTGATTATTGAAAATCTGGATATCGTTTGGGATATGCTCTTAACAAAATGAAAAAGCTTCAGTTTTGTATATATTAGGTTTGGTTCAGGCCTATCCTTGCTGTTTCATGCTTCTGCAGACCGAAAAATTTCACTTTTATGTGCCATTCTCTGTCGTATCACTCTCTGAACTTGTGGTGAATAATTAAAATCTGTCTTCCTCCCCTGTTGACAAATTCAATTTTCCATTTACACTGGATGTTAGTTACACTGAGTAGTGAGTTTGTGGCTCTCTCTTTTAATCTGCCTGTTGACTAATTTGTTGTCATTATTCACCATTTCTAACAATCTTCAAAAACAGAGTTACTTTTCCCTGTTTCTATCATCTTGCATATGGAAACAGTTTGTTTTTAATGGTGTAAACTGGGTATAGTGTCATAATAAACTGTTATAGTGTTTAAAACTTCTTCAGACTATTAGATGACTTTGTTACAAAACATCCACCCCACAGCCCCTCCCTTTTGTAATTTCAGAAAATCTGATGAACCTTTATTGATTGGCAGATGGTGTTTTCTCGATCTTGGAAATAGCCCTGTTGAAGGTAGTTGCTATAATCTCATAATGACTGCTGGTAAGTCTGAAAATCTCAAAATGTTGGAACCCAGCAAACCTCCACCCAGAAAGAAAGCTCGAAAGGAGCGTAATCAGGGAAAGGCGACTACAACTACAAGCTCAACTGAAAGTATGGAACAGCATATCTGGAAAGAATTTCCTGAAGACCTTTTTGAAGCTGTTTTAGCAAGAGTTCCAATTGACACTTTTTTCCGCTTTCGTTCTGTTTGCCGAAAGTGGAATTCTTTGCCAACTTCCCCAAGTTTCTCCCAACAATGTGCTCAAGTGAATCGAACCCAAACTTGGTTTTATACTATCACTCATGAACTTATCAATACTGGGGCCATGTATGATCCATCACTTAAAAAATGGCACCACCCAACTATTCCTGCCTTGCCAACAAAATCGATTGTTTTGCCAGTGGCTTCAGCAGGGGGACTCGTCTGTTTTCTTGACATTGGGCATAGGAGCTTCTACGTGTGCAACCCTCTTACGAGGTCCTTCAAAGAGTTACCTGCTCGGTCAGTTAAGGTGTGGTTCCGTGTGGCAGTTGGTATGACTCTAAATGGAAAATCTACCAATGAGGGATATAAGATCCTTTGGGTTGGTTGTGATGGGGAGTATGAAGTCTACGACTCCACAAAGAACGCGTGGACACATCCAGGAAACATGCCCTCGAATATCAAGCTTCCACTGGCGCTTAACTTCAGGTCTCAGGCAGTATCTATTAACGAATCTCTTTACTTCTTGCGTTCACTCCCTGATGGGATTGTGTCCTATAACATGGTCACGGGGGTTTGGAAACAGTTCATTATCCCGTCTCCCCCACATTTGAGTGATCATGCATTAGCAGAGTATGGAGGAAAGATCATACTTTTGGGGCTGCTGACCAAGAATGCTGCCACGTGTGTCTGCATATGGGAGCTGCAAAAGATGACGCTTTTGTGGAAGGAGGTTGACAGAATGCCAAATATATGGTGCTTGGAGTTCTACGGAAAGCAGGTTCGGATGACTTGCTTAGGTAATAAAGGTTTATTAATGCTATCCCTGAGATCACTACAGGTGAATCGGTTGGTGACTTATGATTTGTCGAGTCGGGAATGGCTTAAGGTACCCGGTTGCGTGCTGCCGCGTGGAATAAAGAGGCAATGGATTGCGTGTGGCACTGCTTTTCACCCTGGCTTGACTGCTATAGCTTGATTTTGTATGGGGAATTTGTGGGATGATAGTTCATTCTTTAATGGATTTGATCCCAGATTGGCTTCATTATTGGCTTCATTCATTTCGCTGCTACCACCTGCAGCCCATTTTTTTTTCTCTCTTTCTAATGAACTTTTATGGATAAATTACGTTTTCATCCTTTATAAACATAATGTACATTTGAGCTATTTTAATGCTGTGGTTCAGTTAGCTGGTTTGTGATCAAAACGGGAGCTCTATTCATCAACGCAAATGATGTTTGTATAATTATCTCTGAAGGATTCTTTATTAGTAATGCTTCCCCCAGTTCCCAGTGAATGTTTTGATTGATTTTTCAAAATTAGAAATTGATTTAAGGACATGTTGGAGCCCTATTCTTTTGTCAAAATGCATTTTGAAATAGTGATTTAACGGAGAATGTGTGATTAAAAAATAAGGAAAAATTTTAAATTTACATGTAATATTATTTTATTGAATAATGTATGTTTGAAAGGAAGAGAGATAAAAATGTATTTTTAAATTAATGGGAATCAATAATGCTCTAAGAAAAAATGTAGCATGCTTAATTCATCAAACATATTTGTATATCTACATTTGTAAACGTGTGCCTTGATCAAGGGCGGAGGCAGTTTGAGGACCAGTGCAGGCGAAGGCCTGCATTGAAATTTTGGACCTAACCCAATCTTTTTCAGTTTTTTTAGTTGTAACCTATTGGGCTTTTCACTTAACCAGCCCAAAGAGAAAAATTGAAACAAAAATTGACCCAAAACCAATTATCCAAACCTTTGCAGAAGAAGAGGTGAAGAAGGAAGGTCCCTCGTTCATTTGTTTCTTGGCATCTTCTTCTAGTAAGTGCCAACTGGTACGATCCCTATTACTCTATATATTTTTATGCAAAATCCGCTCTGCCTCTGAGTACTTATTTTTTGAATGTTATTATATCTGTTAAGAGCATAGTTTAATTGTGTGTGTTTGACATTGAGCAGAGATGTTATTGTATGTGTTTTATTTTGTGAAAATGCCCAAAACACACGATATTAAAACAAGATTCCACAATTGTCTACTGAAGTCGCGACTACAAGAAAATCCTTATTCTCACAGCAATCACTCAGAAATACAGATTACAGAGGCTGACAAATATATTGATCTCTGTTTACAAGTTCATCAAGAGAGATGAAGAACACAAAGATCAAACCCTAATCTACAAGAATAAGGCATCTCTTAGAAGAACCCAGAAGGTTGGAAGAATCTCGAAAGGTAGAGGAGTGAAAAAATCCAGCACTGTGCACGTGTGTGTGTGTGTGTGTATTTCACAGTAATAAGGCGAGAATCCAAATGGCCAGAATTTGAACACGTGTCATCATCTCGTAAAAAAAAGGTTTCCACGAATAAAAACGTATAAGCAAAACACGACTTTAAGTCAATTTTTCTGGAGCACATCAATGATCAGGGTTCGAGCCTCAACATTTTGCTTTTAATTGAGTGCGTAATATATGTTTGTTAATGTTATTATGTGTATTTGAGTAATGAATATATGGATTTTGATTTGGGCTTAACTTGATAGTGCACAGTAGATAGAATAGAGAGTAGATTTTACTTGATATGGTGATTTGGATTTTACTCGATTTTGCTTTCAATCAATTTGATTTGGGCTTAACGGAAATGAAGGGATTCGAGGGTAGATTTTTGCTTTCTTTAACCTTGAATTGAGGATAGATTTGGTTTTCTATTACTTTATTTTGCTTTCAATCAACTTGATCTGGGCTTAAAGTGAAACCATTCTTAACAGAATATATGAATTTGATAAACTATGTCAATTCATATATCCTATTATTGGACCAAACTTGGACATACCGACTACTTTTCTTTGCAGGGAAACAAAGCAAACAAGTTAAGGTGTTCACAAAGGTTCTACCTTCAAGCAGGAAAAGAACCTTCCATTTAGGTACTTATTTAATTGGAGATTATATTAACAATCCAATTTCTAGGTTTCAAAATGCATGAAATATTCCAGTGTTAATCTAATTGTCTTAGTGTAACTTAAAACATATGTAGGTGTAAATGGTAGCAACTTTTGCAACACAAAAGGTGGCCTGATGAAGAAGTAGGGTTAAACAAAACTCTCGAACTAAACTGGAACCAAATCGAACTGAATCGAGCGGTTCTTTATAAGTTAAATACCTGAATAAGTATCTGAATCGAGAACTGACGGGTTTAATTCGACTCTAAACCCAGAACTGAATAAGAATAGAATTTAAATAATTTTTTAATTTTTCTTATATTGAATTAATTAAATTATTTTAATTTTTTCTAAACAAATTAGCAGATTAACTAATTTAGTGATTAATGCTCTAACTCTCAAGCCAAGTCCATGTCTAGCTAGCCCAACCCAACCCAATTTCTAAATTCATTTTTTGGCTCAATTATTAATTTCATTTTTAGCTCAAGATCTAGAACTTTTTAAGTTTTTGTCCCTTCTCTTTCCAATTTCACACTTTCATTCGGTAACCACTGAATCACTGACCCCAAATCATTTGATAAATTGAAAACCTACATCTACATGCCCAAATCTTATTGGACAACTTGTTTTAATATTAGTATCTATTTTTTGGTATTTGTATACATTGGTGAATTAATTTTAATGGACAACTTATTATTTATATGTTTTTAAATTGGACTATGTTAATTTGTAAAAGTTACGAATGAATATGCATTAGTTGTATTTATATAATATTGTTGTAAATGTTAAAAAAATTAATTATGTTACAAACCCGAACAGAACTGAACCCAAACAGTTCCATAATTATATTTGAATCCGACGGTTCCATTTATTAAATACCCGAAAGTTTTGATTCGGTTCGATTTTGACGAAAACCGAACCGGAAGAGAACCTAATCGAATCGAACCATGTCCAGCCCTATGAAGAAGACAAAGCTAGAATTCCTCAATGGGTAACTCAAATCTATAATATGGTGTATCTACTTATTTTTGGAACTCTAGGTTTTCTGGTATAATATTTTGCATGCTTGCAAACTTATGGTTCAAATTTGATATTGCTTCCTTGATTATTCAAGCCATAGATTTCCTAGATTATTCAAATTAGTTCACTTTTTATTCAAGTAATAAGTTTCCTAAACTTCTGTGTCTACATCGTAGTTGCACACTTCATCTTTTATGAAATTTTGGACATGAATAGAGGGGGGGAAGAGGGGAGGAGCATGAATCAATCTTTCAAAATGGCGAGTCAAATCAAAATTCATTTGGGGTACAAAGTGACTTGATCAAATTCATATATTACCTATTCAAAAATCAAATTCATATATTCAATTAATTCGCAAGGAACAAGTGTAATTTATGTCATAATATTATTTTATATTTTTATCATCACTAAATCCATGACAAAAAACTTAAAGTTCGGTGTTGATTAAATTGTGTCCACACTAAACAATATTCCACAGTTTTGAAGCTGCATGGACTCTTCACATATTGCAAACAACATTTTTCTTGATCTTGACCTATCAAATATGTCACGTGACTTGATCTCGATCGGTCCAACATATCAAACATGTCACGTGAACGCCAAGACAAAGAAGTGTAACCATGTCCCACGATAGGATGAGCCAAAAATTTAAAATGTCACATCAAAATATTGGTTTGCCTCGCTATGATGTAGCAACATAATAAAACAAAGACAGGAAAACAAAATGAAAGACAAGAAAGGAGAATTTTTAGCATCCCTTTAAAAGTTCTTCAAAACATAATTTAAAAGTAATTTAGTGGAGGTGCTCCGTATTTCTAAATTGGCCTAATGTTCGAAAGAAACACATTAAAACAGCCTAATGTCGACAATATCAAAAGATGATTAAGCCATGCCCCCACTGGTCGCTGTCCTGATTATCTGGAAAAGCGCTGGTAGATGAAAAAAGAGATATTAGTAATCCACTCTCATTACAATTTGCATAAAAGCATTACACACAAGAACAATTCCACCAAACTATATGTACAGAAAACATACTTCATGGGATAAACAAATCTTAATCCTAGTAGTAGTATAACCGTATAAATTAATGAGAATTAAGATAAATTTTAATTAAAATTTGTTATTTTCATTAAAGCTAGTTTATCAAAAGATTGTTTTAGTTCATGCAGAGCACTATTCAACAAGGGGGAAATAAAATTTAATTAAGACAACAATGTGTATATGATATGATCCAAAACTGTGGCCTATTTTTCAGCATTTTAATTCAATAAAAAGACTTCCTCTTACAGGATTCGGTTAGGTAGTCTTAGCTTTAATTAATTCGTATCACACGTTCCCAAACTCAAGCATGTATCAGTATGTATATATCTATATATGGAAAGAGGAGAGGGAACTTGGGAATAAAATTAAGAATGTCTTACATGATCCAATGACAACAAAGACAAAGAATCCAAGCAAGATAGGGCCAACAGGATAATTGTTTCCCTTCTTGGTGCTAATCTCCGGGACAGTCCCACGCTTGGTAATGTTCTTCTCAAACTTCTCTACCTTCCTGTCAGCAAGCCTCCTTGAAGTTGTCTGCAAAAGGAATAAATCACAGAGATGATAACTAAGTTGATCAAAGTATGGCTTGACATGCTAAAGAACAAAGATTTAGTCCAAATTTTGATAATAACCATGACCTTAAGAAGATTGAGTCCATAATAACAAAAATGGTTTCACTTAAGGCTTGTTTGGGCTAGATTTTAATCTAAATCAAAGTCAAACAATCAATATCAATCACATCTTTCATGGGTCTCACATCTTTTCAACCACACACTTCAAAAACTTCTATCAAAATCCACTTAAAATCTGATTTTAATCTGCACCAAACACCCAATTAATATATAGAATCGATTCTATTCAAAGCTGGAAAGGATGGACAAAAGCTTTTTACGTTCTCCATGTGTGAGGCCTCACATAAGTCAATTGAAGTAAAGCTAGAGCGAAATTGGTTATATTAAGCTGGGATTTAACAAACTAAGTAGACTAGAACTCTAAATTTATTTCTCTGTTCTATTCAAAATTCACCTAAGTGAAACTCTGAAGAATTCAAAACCCAAAACTTTTAATTATTCTCTCATTTTAAGTAGCTAGAATTACCAACATATAGTTAATAAACTCCTGTCATCTTTCAAGGAACTAATAAATAAAGATCATCAATGCAGATCAACACATGCAATCACAGCATTATTCTGCAGAAAATGATGAAAAAATATCCATTAGATTTAAAAGAATAAATTGATTATATTTCGTCAAATGACGCATCAGATCCCAATTTAAATCTGAGAAGATAGAAACCCATATTGTTTATAGCATAATTTGGTATGCAATATTTTTACCATATTCGAATTATTAATTTTTTAAATCACTACCACTGCTCCTTTCGCCATAGCTGTTTTCATTTTTCCACAAACAACATCTCAGATGAATATGCAAACTGCAATGGGCAAATATTTATTGAGTTTGAGCTAGAAAATCAATAATTACAACGCACTTAAAAATATTAAAATAGGGGAAAAAAAACATAATCGATCATAAAATCAGATCAATCACTCATCAAAAGTTCCTTAAACCCCAAACAAAAAATTATAAAAATCCCACAAAATAAACAAAGAAATGTATCGTCAAAATCACAATTCCAAACAACAAAAAACTAATCACATACAAATAATCGTACAAATTAAACACAAAATGGACAACATATAAATAGAAATCGAAATCACAATATCAAACAACAAAAACACCAATCAAATACAAAAGAGAATTCAAGATCAGATTTTCACCATGGTTACGGGGAGATAGGTAATCCGTAAAAAGGTCGAAACAAAAGCAATAACGGCGATCTAGCTCCGGTAAAGCAATGTACACCGATCTCTTTATTTCTCTCTCTATTTTTTTTTTTTTTTCCTTTTAATTGTTTGGGAAATTATCTATTTCGAGTGTATTTATACGCAAAACTTAGAGAGATGAAATTGACAGAGTCCACTTAGGACATGGAACCACGTACAATTTGACTAGGTCAAACGCGCGTATGTATACGTGTTTGCAAATGATTGGTCCCAAAGGTCCACGTAAGCAAGTCACACAATCACGCTAGGTTTTATTGAGTAATGTTATTCATCCCAAGTGAGGATGAAAACACAGTCTATGTGTCATTAAATAATAGGTTAAGAGTGTGTTTGGTAGAGATTTTTGGGGGAAGAATTGATTTTTGAATAGTGATATGATGGGAAATGTGTGGTTGAAAAAGAAGAAAAAAGTATTGATGTGATGGAAAATATTATTTTATTGAAAAATGTGTGGTTGAAAATGAGAATTGATTTACTGTAGAAAATGAAAAGCTGTACCAAACAGGCCCTAAATGAAAGGTGAAATTAAATCATTTAATGCCACATAGACGCCATATAGACTGTGTTTACATCCCCAGTGGGGATGAATAGCATTACTCGGTTTTATTTTCATTTTTGAAAATAAGAAGAAATTAGATTGAAAAATTGCATTGATTAGTCTCCAATTTCACGTTAGCAATCGGTCCTCAATGTTTAAAAAGGAGCAAGTTGGTCTTCAAAATTTTAATCAGTTTCAATTGGCAAAAACTGTCAAAATCTTGTTTAATATTTGTGTGATCCTGATGAAAACATGCGTCACTTCAAATTTTCTAACTATGAGTATAAGTCAAAAAGTAAAATTTATGGTATTGTTCTCATTCTACATTTTTTTTGGTCCTTGCTACTCTTTGACAAGTGAAAAATGATTATTCGAGTACTTCAATCTAAATTTCTTCTTTCTTTTTTTTTTTTTTCCGAGTAAAAAGAAGAAAGAATTTTCGTGGCCCTTCTTGGAGACTGATTATGCAATTTTATTGAAATTATTTTTAAATACAAAGCACAAACTTAAGAGGTTGAAAACCAAGATTGGACTCCACATTTGGATTATTCAATGCAGTGTGAATTGTTAGTCCATGCTTGGTCTTCGTTTCTTAAAACTCATTTTCAATTACATATTTATCGCGATTCGAAATTTTTATCAAATTTTTAAATTCACATTTCACATAATTTTATCAAAATCTACTAAAATTAAATTTTTATTTAAATCAAGCAAGTGCTTAATCAAGTACATATTTGAATGTTTCTCCAATTATTATTACGATGTTTTATACCTGGTTAATTATTACACCAATTTACATTGTTTTGTTGGTGAAGGGATTTTGTTTCTACAATCGCCCCTCCTTTTCGCTCCCCACTCAAAAAAGAACTATGTTAAAATATAGGGGGTGTTTGTTTGGGATTTTATGGGGAAAAATTGATTTTTGAATAGTGATATGATTAGGGGTGTAAGCGGTCCGATTTTTGCGGTTTTTGACAAATTTTCAAACCAAACCGTTTTGACCGGTTTGAGAAAAGTTCAAACCTAAACCAAACAGTTTTGACCGGTTTGAAAAAAACTCAAACCTAAACCTAACGGTTTGGTTCGGTTTTAAACCGCCGGTTTCGCGTATATTTTTTTCCTGTCTAGTATCTACTTTTATGCCATTAATTCAATATATTTATATCTTACTAGAAATAGATCTAAAACAAACTAAATATATTTACTATAAATTTAAATACCAACAAAATAAAAGTAAAATCACAAAAAACTAAAGTATAGTTTTTTATTCGCCCTTTAGACATTTTAGAATAATACTTTACGATAAAGATACAATACAAGTTCACTAAAATAAATATAAAGTCCAAAATAACATAATAATGTCCCTTTTCAACTAACAAAAGGAATAAACGAATTAATTTTGTCATAGAACTCACATAACTAGCAAAAGGAAGAAACATTCACATACTCAAGAAGTCATAGAACTCATGATCAATTTTGTCCTTCATACACAAAAAAAATTTTAATTAATAAATTGGAAAAAAGAAAAGAATTAAAACACGGATTCATCTAATAATGGCTTCCAAAAGACAAGCTGCAAATATTTTTTCTCCTCCATTCCACTATATATACCCACCTTCATCTTCTGCAATTTGACACGGAATTATACATATTCTCTCATATGTAAACAAATGTCTTTTGCGCACCTTATAGCCGGAATTTCAACTTTAAGCCTTACTCACCATCAATAAATATGTAAACAAATTTCAACTAGAAAATGACAAAATTTCAATTTTAAGTCTTACTCACGATCAAATAAATATGCAAGAACCTGAAATAGTCTAATAATACCGGCGAACGTACACTACCGGCGACTGGGAGATTCGAGATTTCGAGGCCGTTGACGATTTGGGGGAAACTAGGAGGCGCCGTGGGGAGCGAGACTGCAACTAGCGAGTTGCGAGTGAGAGAAATGGAAATTGGAAGATTAGGGTTGTGACTTGTGAGTATATGGACTTGGGTTGAGTTATTTAGTGCTACTTCTTTCAAATTTGGGCCTTTTTTTATATATAATTAGGCTTGGGTGGGTCATACATCTTAATAATTAATAGAAAATTAGAAATTGACAAAAATACCTACAAAATAACAAAATTATTCAATTTTACAAAATGAAATTTTGGATAAATTTTCAAAAAAAATCAATTTTTTATTTTTTTATTTTATATATTTTTCACCGGTCCGGTTTGGTTTCAAACCATAATTAAAATTCTCAAACCTAAACCAAACCGTTTTTGTCCGGTTTGGTTTGGTTCAAAACCATTTCGTTGACGGATCCACGTGGCACCAAACCGCCGGTTTCGAAATTGCGGTTTCGGTTCGGTTTTCCGGTTTGACGGTTTTTGCTTACAGCCCTAGATATGATGAGAAATGTATGGTTGAAAAAGAAAAAAAAATTATTGATATGATGAAAAATATTATTTTATTGAAAAATGTGTAGTTGAAAATGAGAATTGATTTACTGTAGAATTTGAGAATCCTAAACAAACAAGCTGATAATACAGTAATGAATAAATAATAAATAAGAAACAAAAAAGGACTACATTTTAAGTCACGGAGAGACATTTTCAAAAGACTAATCTTGAATATGTTAGTAACTCATGAGACAAACAAGAATACATTGTTGGACTACCAACTCGACGGCTCAACACCTTAATTAAGTGAGTATTCTATAATCATAAATCTATAGCAATCATTCTATCTAATGCATCTTTTGCATGGAAAATATAATACAAATAGTAAGCCCCTATTTGGGCTCCATTATAATGTATTTTTGAAGAAAAATGTGTTTTACAACAGTATTTTTTTTTGGAAAATGTGCGTATATAAAGAAGAAATTTTTTTGGCTTACGTCTAACATTATTTTATTGAAAAATATTTAGTTAAAAAGAAGAAATAGAAAAATACATTAAAATTAAAATGGAGTCCAAACAGTAATCATAGGCGGAGTCCAATTAGTGGTGTCAATGGGCCGAGCCGAGTCGGCCCATACTCGCACGAGCTCGGCTCGTGCTCGAGTTGAGCTTGTGGCTCGTAAGCTCGGCTTGTTTCGTTTCGTTTTGGGCGAGCTCGGCTCATGCCCAAGCTCGCCGAAGACAAGCAGCTCGGCTCGCCAATTTTGAGGTTTTTTTTTTTTTTTTTGTGAAACGCTATTATAACTAATTCAAAACAAATATATATGCACATTTTCAATTTTTTTTAAAAATATACATTTTTCAAAACATTTAATGAGACTCGTCAAAACATTTATAATTTTTAAAATAGTAAATATACATTTTGTAAAAAAATTTATTAAAAAAAAAAGATAAACCATCCTCCTTTATTCGGGTCTGGGACCGGCTACTTCAATTTCAAGTAGGCGGAGTTAAAATTGTATACGAATAACTTGTTATGTGTACAATTTTTTTTTAAAAATTATAAATGTATGAAAATAAAATTTTGTAATGAATGTAGTGAAATTAAATATCACTTACTTGATTACATGCAATTTCGGCATATTTATGTTGAATTCGATAATTAGCGTCTTCCCAATCCTTCACGCACATTAACGCTTCCAAAATATTTTCTTTTAGTCGACTTCGAATCTCAGAGTGAACCCTCTTCCCTATATTAAAAGCAGACTCCGAAGCTACAGTGCTAACCGGAGGTGTTAATAGATCTTTTACAATTGCAGAAACTATTGGCCATGGACGTTCGTTATTTCGTCAGCAATGACATCTTCTTAACTTTTCTTAACTGATTGTTACTAGACATAGTATAACGAAAGTAATCAATTAATTCAGATGGCAACGCATTTGAACTAGTACTCGAAGTTTGAGTACATGTAGTGGAAGACAAACTACTACTACTAGAGGAACCATATGCATATGCAGTTGAATTATATCTAATTGAGTCTATGTTTTCTAATAAATTAATTACTTCAGCGTCGTCATCGTTTATATTAGTGGGAGGAGTAGTAGGTACACAAGTAATTTGTGTACCTATTCGTGAAGCATATAATTCATTTATTTCAATTAACATTTGTTCCAAATTCCTATAAGTAATAGGCATATTAAAAGTTAAAGCATTTGAAATTTGGTCAATTATAAATTTAGTACCCGATAAATTATATCGGGGGTCCATGACACATGCTAAAGGAAATAACATATGTAATTCTTCCCAATATTTTCTAAATTTTAATTTCATGGCATATATAACCGCATGAAAATCAGGGTCATTTTGATATATCTTAAAAGCCCTAACAATTATATAAAGATATTCAAGAACCATGCAACTAGTGAGATAATAAACACCAAACAATATATTTGTAGAAGTATAAAAACTTGCCAAAATTTTTTTTAATTTTAAAAACTGTAGTCTAATCGGATTCATTTAAGATATTATCGTCTTCGTCTCTAATATGCCTACTGTTATAAAATTCAGTGATAAACGTTTCAAAATCTTCACAAGATTTTAATAATAAGTAAGTTGAATTCCATTTATGACCTACGTCAGTAATAAAAGTTTTTGTATGCTCGTTCCCAATTTGTTCACAAAATTTTTCAAACACTTGTTTTTTACTAAGTGTAATCGTGATATACATAAGTGCATTCCTAATTCGGCTAATTTCGTCATTCACATGTTTTAAACCGTCTTGTACTGTTAAATTAAAAATATGGCACACACATCGAATATGAAATAAATAACCACCAAAATCGGGTTGAAGTACTCTATGCAATTTATCGATAACAACTTTATTTACGGAAGTATTGTCAAAAGTAAAAGAACTAATTTTACTTTCGCATTTATATTCTCTAATTATTAACATAATAGTATTAAATATAGTTTGAGCGTTATGAGGATACTCAACAATTTTAAAAGCAATAATTTTTTTATGCATAACTCAAAGTGGGTCTATATAGTGTGCAGTTGCAGCTATATAACCTCTCTTATTAATCCCTTCCCACAAATCCGAAATTAAAAATATCACACCCTCGTATTTTTCTAAATCCGCAATCAATAATTTCTTTGCATTAAGAAAATATTTAATTGTATTAGAATGAAAATTATTTCGACTTACCCTAACGTACCTTGGTTGAATATATTATTTGACGTTGTTTACGAAATGTTGGTTGTCCACTATTGCTAGTAACAGTTCCGCCGCGGCAACGAACTTCACCATTCCCGTTCGAGCTTCCTCCTCCGAATACATCCACGTAGAAAGTGGCGAGTAGTAGCACCGATGCTACTAGTACCAAACTGTAGTTGTGTTTGACCACATTCAAGAAGCCCATGTTTGGCCGCACATGTTTTGTAGTGACGGTTGAGGTGAGTGGTTCCAATACCTTTTTGCCATGCCAGTCGTTGTTGACAGTATTTACATACTGCTTTGGTTTCTGGAAGTCCATCGATCACACGACCAGTGTTAACCAATTTGAAATGGTCCCAACATTTTGCATTCTTCTTCCCCTTTCTCTTCTCTCTTGCATCGGGAATATTTAATGCAGGATTGGAACACTATGATCAATATCAACGTCATCCAAATCAATTGGATCGGGATGAATACTTTCACGAACGTCGAAATCTTCAATGTCTTCTGGAATTGGTAATTCATTGAGACCGACAAATTCATTCCCAAATTAATTTTGGGCAGGTGTTTCGCCTTTCATATCGAACAAGTTTTCAACAAATGCTCGTGGATCCATTTGTGAATTGTAAAAATTGAATGTTGAAATAGAATGTAGAAGATAGAATGTATAAATGTAGAATTGAGAAGTGAATGAAGATTATATACTAGTATATAAAATGGGTTGTAAAATTAAGATAATAATGTAAAAAATGTAGAAGAGAATTATAGAATAAATGAATGATATTATTGATAATAATTTGTAAAATGTAGAGAGTAGAGAGTAGAGAATGAATGTTTGGTGGGAAAAAATGTTGTAATGGATTGGGTATTTATAAGAGAAGAAAAGTAGAAAAAAAATTTATAAATTGGTGACCAAACGGTCACTGAAAATTCAGTGACCGTTTGGTCACCAAGTGACGAAACGGTCACTGAATTTCAGTGACTGTTCTGGTCACTTGTTAACATTAATTTTTTTTAAATTTTTGTTTATAATATACGAGCCTCGTGGGCTCGTTCACGAGCGGCTCGGTGAGCCGCTCGTGAATAGTGACGAGCCGAGCGGGTTCGGCTCGTGCTCATACTCGCTTTTTAACGAGCTTGAGTGACTCGTGGGCATGAACAGTACGAGCCGAGCAGCCGCTCGGCTCGGTTGACACCACTAAGTCCAATAGAGTCCAGTGCAGGCTTGTACTTTGGGCTCAACCTAGTGCCTTTCGTTTTTATTTTTTTCAGGGAAAAATTTACAACTCAGGCTTTATCTATCCCAAAATCAAAAATCAGGCCTCAAAGTTTAAAATTGCAAAAATCAGATTTTTCATGAATTAATTAATTATATTTCACAATTATTATATTAAATTAAATATTTAACTGTAATATAATATAATTAACCCACCACACCCCACCTCACCTTCCAACGACTACTCCTGTGACCGACGAACACTCTGACGACTGTTCTCCTATCACAGATAAAAAATTTTGTACGTCACAAATTATTTCGAGGTCACAAATCTAAAATTTTTAGGTTACAATTTTTTTATCGGTCACAGATCAAAAATTTTATAGGTCACGAAATATTTCGAGGTCACAAATCGACCAAATAGATGGTCACAAACACTTTGACCCATCCCCCGTACTCGTCCTCCAATCCCAATACACCAACAATACTTTGTTACAAGTCACAGAACGACCAAATAGTTGGTCACATATACTTCGTCCCATTCGCCGCCGACCCTAATCCCTAAAACACCCATCAACAATAACACCACCAACCACCACCGTTGCCGGCTGAGCAGCACCACCATCGTCACCCCATCACAACACCATCACAACCACTGCCATAATAATAACAAAAAACAACCGTCCCATTGTCGCCCGCACCACCACACAGCTTCCCACAACCACACCCACAGCCACACACATAGCAAATCCACACAGTACTATCGACACCACCTCCACCCTGTCGCAGCCACCAGATCCACGCCCACCCTATCACCACCGACAACACAGCAGCGTACTGTACCCAACAACATAGCTGTTGTGCCCAACAAAAAAATCCCTATCATCCCTGACAACATAGCTGCTGTACCCAACAAAAAAACCCCAACCCCCCACAACCACAACAGCGTCGACACTGAGCATCGACGCTGTGAATCGACAGTAGTCGACGCTGTTGTGATTCCCAGCAGCGTTCACAGAAGCGTCGAACGCTACTGTGAATCATCAGGGATGAGAAGCTCCGACAGGGAGCAGGAGGAGGAGGAGAGAATCGATGGAGAGAGAGAGAGAGAGAGAGAGAAACTATCGTGTGTGTGGGGGGGGTGAATTGATAAATTAGGGTTTTAAATGAATAATTATTTAATTAAATGATAAAAAATATTTTTTTTTTTTGAAAAGATAAAAAACCTGATTAAAAAAAAAAAAACGTGAACACGTGATTTTTTAAAATGTGAAAGAAAATGTCTGATTTTATGTAATTACCACTTTTTTTTAAGGTATTGGCTCATTGGACTTTCCAATTCACCGGTTAAAGAAAAAATTAAAACAAAAATGTCAAAATTGATCCAACCCAATTCCCAAAACCTCATCCAACCATTCCACGTCCTTTTACTCTCCAATTTGGCAATTCCAAAATCATGCCTCTCAGGTTCTCACTCTCATCTCTCACCTTCCATCAACAGGATGAAGGTAATAAAATCATACTGCAGCTGTTTAAAATGCTCTATGACCTCTCACTCTTGTCGCTCGCCTTACATCCGCAGCAGCAGAAGAAGAAGAATGTGTTTAATCCAAACTTACCACAGAATCTGTTTAATGTTTGCTTGAGTAATTATGTGTGTTTTTAATTGTTATTGTGTGTGTGTGAGGAATTTGAATGTATGGAGGTTGATTTGGGCTTAACTTCTTGTTTTTGATAGTTCAGTTCAGTACAGTGTAAATAGAAATAGAATTGATGGTAGATTTTGCTTGATAGGCTGATTTGAGTTAAATTATATTTGCTTTTTGTAACATGAAGTTTTTCTTTTATTCCAAAAATAGGAATGACCTTGTTCTTGATTCCACGGTAAATTAAACTATCACTTTATTTAATTCTTTATATTTCATTCATTTTGAGTTGAACATTTTATCGAAAATTAAAAAATTCATGTTTGATAGGTGATTCTCAAATATTTTGATAGTTGCTTTCAAGTTTTGGATCTAAAGCTGAGTTTTAAATCTTTTGCACTTCACTGTATAAACTCTTATTTTTTGGGATTCAATTTTTCAGCTTGCATATATTTATGTTAAGCCTATATGCTATATAGTATCGATTGACAGCTTTTATCATGCCAGTCTCATTTTTCCAAAGTAGGCATTAGAGATTGTAAAGCTGATAGCAAATTAAACAACCAAGATATGCTGAATTTGATTGGTTGATTCTAACTCTAACTGTATTGCTATAGATAGATGGGGGAAAAAAGGAATTACTTTGGAATTGTGTCTCCCTTGCTAAAAGAACTTATAAAATGAAGTTGAAGTGAATAAGTGGTGCTATTCTATGAGGAATTTTCAATAGGAATGAAGGGAGTTCTAAAAAAGGATTCTTTTTAATTGTTACCACATTGCTATCCAGTTAACTTGAAGTTATTGTACAACGATATCAAATGAAAATTCGTAATGAACAAGTATAATTTATAAATTATGTCATTTTTAATAATGTCGTAATATTGTTTTATATTTTTATCATCATTAAATTTATGGCTAAAAACTTAAAATTCGACGTTGATTAAATCGTGTCTGCACTTTTTGTGTCAATTACCCTGGCTTTTTTGTATTGAATTAACAGAGCAACTGATAGTAAGTAGATGGAAGAATTTTTTTTTTTTTGCAATGAAAGGTAAAAATAAGGGTGAAAATTTCAAAAAAGAAAGGTAGGGATGTTTTGTACAATAATATTGAAAAATAAGAACTTTTTGTGCTAATTACCCATAAGTTCTAGAGTCCATAGATCTATAGCCATCATTCGAGAAACTACATTTGCTGCACGAGAAAATAATAAAGGTTGAACAAAGAAATGAATGTTAAACTAATGAGTAACGAGATATTAAATCTCATAGTTCATTTTCATTATCAGCCATGATCAATATGAGTTTGAAGCTTTCTCTGTAACTCTCGAAACTTCTTCGTAGTGGCTCACTTCCATGTCTCGTTTCGAAGGGAACTCAAAGTGGCTTTATTTCATTATATTTTATATACATATCTAATCATAAAACCAAAGGAAGAGGGATATGACGAAATAACTTTTGACCAAGTACTTTAATAGGTCAATTAGTCAAGTAAGTCTCATAAGTACAACCATAACTCTAGCTAATGTATCTTTTACACAAAAAAATACATTAGAGATATTGATGTCACTTGTCAATTGAACCAAGATTTCATTGTTAAACTAGTACCTCAACGTCACAATGTATTAACCGGGTCAATAGTCATAGTAGGTCTCCTTATATGTCCAAACAATAGATGATAAGTTTCAATATTCTTAGATCCAAAACTACCATTCTCGAAACTGCATCTTTTGCACGAGAAAATAATACGTTAGAAATATTTAATAATTCATCAAAGTTGAACCAAGAAATAAAGGTGAAAGTACTAATAACTCGTTGACCCAACACACTAACTAGGTCAATTATCAAGCAGGCCTCGTAATTATAGCCAACATTCTAGCTAGCTATGGTATCTTTTGCATTTACATAAAAAAATAATGTGTAAAATACTAAATGATTTATCAATTGTGACAAAATTCATTGCTAAATTAGTAATCAAATGACCTCATGTTGAGAATTTACTAAAATAATTTCAATTTTCACCAATTTTTTTTTTTTAAAATAGAAACTGTGATAAAAATAACACATTTCCTAAATTCTGCGAACTCATTTACTAATCTTGGAACACGAACAATCACGATCTACAATCCACAATTGTTTAATTTTCTAGCTTCCAATGAAAATTCACACATGGAACAAGAATGAGAGAATTCAGGTTTCTCTTTTCTTGTTAGCAAAATAAAGAATTGTATTGTTGTGTTTTCAAACTCTAACAATGTATTAATAGAAGTTTAAGCGAGCTTGGTCCGTTCCTTAAACTTAACTCGGTCCAATATTTAGTTAATCTAATTAATTAAACTTGGTCCATAAATTAATTAACATTGATCTATTGACAAGCACCCAATTAATTAATTATACAAATGTACAATATTTGTCAATTAATTAATTAGTGATATCATTCTTATAATTCTCTTTTTGTGTGTGGTCCATTAGGTTCCCGATCACGATACCTAATGACGTGAATTATTATTATGATCCAATCACAATCGATAAATTAAAATACCATTTCTAATTTATTATCAATCCATATCCGTCGTCCCATATTGGTATCTAATAATGTAAAGAACAATACATGTGATCGAAAGATCATATCTTTCATCAACTCTTAAGTTAATGTAAGTCGAAAACTATTTTCGACTTATGAGTACACTTTGGCCAATGATTTCGTTATTAATTTAATTGAATGAAATATAAATTATAATTCCTTACTATCTAAAAGTGATGAATCATCTATTGATCATTCACAACTTTCATATGATTTTTGACATGTCAACATCCAAAATCACCAAAACATGATTGTTTCCATGTAAGGCACTATGATGATATCAAATCAAATGATCAATTCCACTACCGATCATTAGAGATTAATCGTCGACACTAAGATAGTTCTCAATGTGGAATCATTTAAGTATCGTACCCACAGAAATTGTATTAGTACAAATTCGAATATACTTAACATTAACCGAAACAATGAAAATTTGTGATTTTTCTATAACTAAATTGAAATCAACTAATATATCTATGAATGTAAGACCTAAATTAACTAAATTCAATGCAAGATTGCGACTAATGCCAGTTTGATGAAATATGATAATGAAAAAGCACTAGGATCCGGAATCCCCTATAAAAATCATCTCTAACCTTGAACCTTACAATTTGACAATACAATTTAATTGTGTAGATCAATATTCCTAAATTGTTAACAATATCAATCGAATAGAATTAAACATATCCTTATATGTGATTCGACTATATTTCTATGATGGATGTGAATATACAAAAATGCATTAAGGATTTTTGAATACTTAAAGATCACGTAGAGCATAGTGATATATTTCTATCCCCTATCGGACTCTATGACAATTGACATTATGGCTAACTTATTTTCAATCTTTCGAAGGTAAAACAAGCAACAATACTCATACAACCATTGCACATATAATTGTAGTGAAGAATAAACCATGCCAATCATTCAAGAATCGAAAACGTGCTTTGAATATAAAAAAGAAATATAATCAAGAGTTAAAGGTTCATGATACAAGTTTTATTGTAATCCTAGCACAAAAAATGTTTAGCTGCTCATAATGTCGTAATTAAACTTGTAGAAGTTAAAACACATCACCAATAAATTTACGAAATGTGATTGTTAGGTTTTATAGTTTTTGGCAATCTTTAGAAAAAAAAATAGTTGTAAAAGAGTTTTAAAAGTCAAGGAGCAAATTCATAGGTTATATAGATGGTTTTGGGAGTCCTTGTGTTCGGTTGTGAAACAAGAAGAAAAAGTTACCGTATTTCTGCTAGCCTACTGCTAAGTTGTTGCTCGAGCGTCCAAAATAGAAACACCTTCGCTAGCCTACCGCTGGACTCTTGCTCGAGCGATGGTGTTACCATGAAACCCTAATTTACGTTTTTCGAGAATCCTACATATCCTATCCAAAACATATATACTATAAATACTAAGCCTCATTTTGCAAAAACACTAGGTTGAATATTAGTTTACATGAGAGATTTCTTTTATCACATCCTATACATTATTCAAACTCTTCCGTTTCAACCAAAAGCACTGAAGACATCAAATCCATATAATCAAAACACCAAAACCCAACTTCTGCATAATCGACAGAGTTTTGAAGTTCAAAAAGGGTGATCGGAGTTCCGGATGAAGGATAACATGAGTTCTCAGGTGATCCACATGAGATAAAGGATTCCAAAAGGTCGAGAGTTGGTGTAGAAGCATGCAGTCAAAGGGCCGTGTTGATTACAATCAGGAGGTCAGAAAGTACTAAAGTTTAGTCAATCTGAACAATCTGTAAGTTTTCATCTTTTATAATGGATTCTACTAGGTTTGGCCCGAAGTTTTTATCCCGCGAGGGGTTTCCTCCGTCAACTCTTTCGTGGTGTTTGATAAGTGTATTTTATACACTTAGTTGGGGTCTAAAATAGATATATTTGATAGTTCTTCTGACAAAATATATCTTAAATTATTGTATTTTATGTTATATACATTAAAGTCAATGGTTGAACGATGAATTGGAAGAAACAAAAGGAAATCAAGGAAAATTGATAAAGTTCAAAGTTTGAGGACCAAATTACAAATATTCAATAGTTTATTCGGACCACAATATGATACTTTGAAGATTGTTATGAGACAATTGAATGTATTTAGAACTCAAAAAGGAATAGAATATGATCAAAATATTATCAAAATCAATTTTCAATTGCACAAGTTATATTCCAGGTTTTTAGTCGAAAATTGAGATCCATTTTGGTATAGTAAACGTCCAAATTGAAAAATTTATACTTCTAGAAAATTTATATTTTTTTGAGTTACCTTTCCAACGCATTTTGATCACTATCAAGAGAGATTTTCAATTAAATTGGAACATTGACCAACATGAATGATTTCAAATTGTCACTTTAATTGTTACACTAAAAATGAAATAATAAGGGGGATTCGGCATATTAGCAATGCATTTCATTTTTTTGAAAAACACACTTTACTTACTTTCATTAGTTTAACTGATAATTTATGTATTAGTATAGAAAAGATCACAAAATTTGTTTGCTATTCGATTAAAGTTGTAATTAATTTTAACCCGGTCAAACACATAGTTCTCGTGGGTTCGACACTTTATTAATCATTATATTACTTGACCACGATCCCGAACATTGTAACGCCCCAAAAATTTCAAACATCTTGAGGTGTTACAAAAAATTAATTTCATTTACCATTATTTACTTAAAATGCGGAACGATAAAATTCTTTAATAACAAAATATTAGAACATCCATAAATTTGAATTTGAATTAATAAATTGCGTCTTTAAAAAAATTAAACATTCTCAACTAATAAACTCGATAATAATATTATTAAACAAAATAAACTAATGAATTTAAAGGTATTAAAACTTATTATTTTCGTATGACGAAATCCCTTGGCAGTTTGCTGCACCATCCCGCCATAGCTCCAATCAACCCGATCTAGTCTGTAAAAATTTATAGGAGTGAGTATTTTAAAAACATACAATAAGATACGTGCAGTTTTCATATGCAATTATATAATAATAATGTAGACAATTCATACATATCGATGACCAAGCGAGATACCCATCATTCCTCATTTTGAATTCTCGAAAGATTTCACATTTCATTACAAAGAACCCAAATGAGTTCATATTCCGTTAGGTCAAACCCGAAAGTCTACTAGCAATTCGTGCATAAATTACTAAAAGTATAAGAAAACAAACAACTTGTACAAAAAATATCTTAACTTGATTGATCAAACGGGCTTTTGACAATAAAAATATACTTAGAATTTACAACGGTTTTATATGAAAACTGCTGTGGAAAATTTTGTGGTGGTGAATTGTGAGACATTGACACACTATTTATAGCAAAAAAAAAAAAAAAAAATTAGTCGTTGAGTCATGATGCAATTGTGATGGAAAATCGTATTTATCACATTTGATAAAAATTGAATTTCTAGTAAACCAAACGCAAGGTGACATATGTACAAAATACTTATCACGACAAAAGGTGGTTTTAATCCTAATACGTGATAATGATGACAACTTGACTTTAAATAGAATTTTTAAAAATAATAATTATCCTATATCTGTTCACGTGGCTATCCTCATCCCAATTTACTTTTTAAAAAAATAGAATAAATAAATTACAATTTCTTTGAATTTCAATATCTTGAGACTAACTTATCCGAATTAACTTTTTCTCGAGCCTAATTTACATGATTAATTACGAGCTATCCAACGAGACCCATATTGATATAATTTTAGTCGCTTAAACAATATCTAAAAATTTAGCCAAAAATTGAAGTTAATACATATATCACTTTAGTTCATCAACTTTCAAAATAATAAAATATAATATATAGAACAAATAAATTTTTATTCTAAAATATTCGGGGTGTTACATGCAGGTTTTCAAAGAATCAAGTTTTTGACGCCGTTGTCGGGGACTATTTTTTTTATTAGTTTAGTTAATTTTAGTTTTAATCTGAATTTTACTTTTTTTTTCGTTTAGTTTATTATATTAGAAAAACTTTGAAGTGTTTCGTGTTTCCTTTTTCAAGACCTTGTATGTGAAGTTCGAGAACCGGTTATCTTGTTCAATTTGACCCCTTCGAAAAAGACAACATTTAGAAACACACCAACAACAGAAAGATAAAGATATGACAGAGGAAAATCCGAATCAAATAGTCATCGAGGCTAATCTGGAAGGAACTAATGAAAATGCAAGGCTAATGGGAGAGCACATGGTTCCACCGGTTGTGGAAAGTCAATCTAGCGTAGTATATCCAGAATTTGGTCAGCCAAACTTCCACCCGATGAATGATGCAATCAACATATTCCAAAACGCGCTACAATTCCTTGGGAGAGTTGCTGAGAATCCTAACGCTCATATATCAAGATTTTTGGACATGTGTGCAACTATCGAGTATCCAGTTTGTCCTATGAAACAACCGAGACTTTTCCCATACGCATTGAGAGACTCGGCCAAAGAGTGGTTAGACACTTATCTACAGCATCACTACATGGAACCAATTGAGTCAGAAATTTCTCAGCAAAATTTTTTCACCAAAAAGGATTGCAAAGCTGAGGGATGCTTTTACCACATTCAAACAATTAGACTTAGAATGCTATTTAGAGTCTTGGGAACGACACAAGGGTTTACTCCGTCGATGCCCACAACAAGAATTGTAGAAATGGCTTCAGGTACAGTACTTCTACATTGGTCTGAATCTGATAAGCAAGGCTAACTTAGACTCTTCATGCAATGGTTCTATCACAAAAAGAACCGCAGATCAAGTCTACCAAATCATGAAGGATTTGGCATTCACCAGTGCATTTTGGCCTACTGAAAGGACGAGTGGAAAGAGAGCTGCTGGGGTATTTGAAGTTGATTATTTGATAACAATTTTAGCACAGTTGACATCATTGGCACATAAGGTAGATCAGATGAATGCAGTCCAAGCAATGGGGCCGAAATGCAAACATTGTGGAGGGAACCACGAGAGTGTTGATTTTAATGTAGGGTCTTCTTTTATTCAGACAATGAAGGATGTGAACTATACTCAGAATTTTCAAAAGTGACACCACAATCAAAATCTTAACCCATGCTGGAGAAATCACCTAGGTTTTCAGTGGAGCAACAATTTGGGAGCTCAGACCGCATCACAGCAAACTGCATCGCCATGTTTTCAGCAAAATGAGAAGAAATCTTCATTAGAAGATCCTTTTACTAAGTTGATGGAGATATCTACCCAATATATGCAAAGAATAAATAAAACCTTGGAAGTTCAAGAAGCTGCCATCAAGAACTTGGAAATCAGATAGAACAAATAGTGAAAGCACTTTCAGATAGACTACTAGGAGTATTGCCCACTGACACTGAGACAAATCCCAAACAGCAGGTAATGGCAGTAAAGTTTGTGGAAGAAGAATAGATTGAGATAATAACTACCCGCAGTGGAGTTCAACTGTCAGAGATTAATGTAAAGAGACTAGTTGCTACAACAGAAAATGTACATTCTACGGTTGAGGAGCAATTGGAGGAATCTGAGCAGAACAAAGAAACAGAGACAAAAAGAGTATCAGAGGATCCAATGGTAAAAGAAACCACTTTTACTAAAGAATTTGTGCCCTACCGTTTCCACAAAGACTGCAAAAGTGAAAGATCGATTATCAATTCGAGAAGATCCTGGATATGCTGAAAAAACTCTACACCAACACTCCATTCATCGATGCAATCCAATAGATCCTGATGTATGCAAAGTTTCTGAAAGACATGATATCTGAGAAAAACTTCCAGACTGGAAAGACACGTGGCATTGACCGAGGAGAACAGTGCAATGCTACAAAATAAATTGCTATCAAAACTTAAGGACCCAAGGAGTTTCACTTTACTCATTTAACTAGGAAAATAATTTTAGTTTAATGTTTTATGTGATATAAGTGCAAATGTAAATTTAATGCCTTTGTCTACTTTCAGTAAACTAGGAGTTGGGGAAGTCGAATGATCGAAATGTCACGCTGCAGCTGGCAGATAGAAGCACATATACCCATGGGACAAGGTTGGGATGTGTTCATCAAGGTTGGGAAGTTGATATTCCCCGCGGACTTCTTTGTTATGGACCTCGAAGATGATCACGATATGCCAATTATTTTAGGTAGACCTTTTTTAGCAACAAGTCGAACTTTGATTGACATGGAAAAGGGTGAGCTGACTGTGATAGTAGAGAACGCATATGAGATCTTTAAACTACATAATCCACCCAAGCAACCATTAGTTTTGGAGGAAGCTAAATTTGTTGCTGAAGAAGTTCAACAATGGTCAAATGAGACAAAACCTAAACGTCAAAGGAGCCTTGTTCAAAAGGAGAATGGAGAGTTCAAGGTTTGAAAGACAAAAATAGGATGTAAAACTGGAAATTGTAAGGACTGTAAGGCTACAAGACTCTAATGTAAACCACCATAACAAGTCCCTCTATACAGTCTAGCTAAAGACTATAAATTAAGTGTTTGTTAGTCTAACTCTTTTATTTATTTTGCTTTCTGTATTGCATTGTATATAGTGTGATTCTTGACTTACAAGTTGCATTAGTTATATGCACGTTTCAATTCAGTTTGGGGATCATCTTCATCAATGACATTTAGCCTAATTAAAGGAAAACAATAATGGAGTCAAAAAGAGTTTTTTTTTTCTTATGATTGTTTTCTTCCCCTCTTAATATGTACCATAAATATTGACATCGAAAGGATCTTAGCAAAATAAAAGTTGGGATAACTTGACAAATATCTCCTCATACATTCAACAGAAAAATTCGGGGAGTAACTATTTCATTTTCTTCTCCATCCGCTTATATTTTTACTTATGCTTTATGACATTGAGGACAATGTCCGTTTTAAGTTTGGGGTGGAAAAAAACTTTGAATTTTTACTTTTCGTGTATTTTTTAAGTGTTGGTGTGTTTGTTCTTCGTTATTACTTTGATATATAATAGAAAAATAAAAAAAATCAAAATTTTTTTGAAACAATTCAACAAAAAAATATAAATATTTTCTTGTTTTAGGTTTTGTACTTGTGTGGATTAGATAACCTAGTTTGCAATGATAATTATATTTGAAATTTGGTATTAATTTATGAACTGTGGATATGATCCATATTAGACTGATTAAGACTTAACCTTACAAAGTTTGATATTATATGTGCACTAGAAATAAGTTGGGCAGTGTGATGCTATGAGTTGATTCATATAATTGATATGTTGATATAGTTGGACATAGATGTTTTACTCAAATCATACTAAATTACTTATTCTTAGACCAAATTTAGCACAGTTTGGGATGATTTTGCTGTTGTATGTAGATATGGATGTGGATAGGGATTTCATGTGTGAAAACTTTTTCATGGGTTGTCCTAGATTAACAGGATAAAATTGGTTGAAAATCTTAAGTTGGAGGTCGATTTGTTTGAATAAGTGTTTGATAAGGGACATTGTACTAATATTTTTTAAATGTGAAACTTTTATTTGAAACATTTTTGACTTGGGTTATTAAGTCTGTAAGAGTGTTTAAAACCTGGTGCCCTAAAGTCATTTGACTCGGGAGTCATCGGCCTAAAACCTATTGCATAAGTTATTTAAAAAGTTTAAGGGAGATAATGCAAAAATAAATAAATAAATAAATACTTTCGAAAATCAGAAAAAGCAAATGCATAAAAAAAGCACTAAATGCCCTGGTTAAGCTCCAAACACTTGTTTGAGAGAATTTGACTTTTGATAAAGGATAATTAGCCTAATTGAGTCTTGGAAGTCGAAGTAATCAAAGAATTGGAGAATCTTTGTTTATTGATTGTTAACTTCCAATTAGTAGAGTCCACCTGAAATAGAGAAGGTGATGATAGTAATGAAAAATCCAACCTTAATTTACATACTGAAAAAAGTGAAAAAGAACAAGTTTGGGGGTATGCCAATCATATGAGAATTGAAATGATATATTTGACCACAGAGGGTCGGGAATTGAAGCAACTTGTAAATTCATGATTGTCTACTTAATTCTTTACAGACAAACGTCAGTTCTGCATTGGAAGAGTGTATATTGGATTGGAATTGTGATTTTGAAATAGTTTTTAGATTTAATAATGTAATTTCAAGTAGTAAGATAAAAAGCTAGATTATCTAACCAAATATTTTTCATGCTTGTGTCTTTATTGTTATTTAGGTTATAATTATATTTGGAAACAAACAAATGTTTAAGTTTGAGCTATTTGATAAGTGTATTTTATATACTTATTAGGGGTTTAAAATAACGATATTGTTTTTCTGACAAAATATATCCTAAACTCTTGTATTTTATGTTATATAGGTTAAACTCAATGATTGAACGAGGAATTGGAATAAACAAAAGAAAATCAAGGAAAAATGGTAAAGTCCAAAGTTTGAGGACCAAATTGCAAAATTCAATAGTTGATTCGGACCACAAGATGATATTTTGAAGATTGTTAGGAGACAATTGGATGGAATTAGAACTTAAAAAGGAATGGAATATGATTAAAATATTATCAAAATCGATTTCCAATTGCACAAGTTATATTCTAGATTTTTAGTCAAAAATTGAAATCCATTTTTGGCATAGTAAATGTCTGAATTGGAAAACTTATATTTCTAGAAAATTTATATATCTTTGATTTAGCTTTTCAATTCATTTTGAATCGTCTCAATCGGATATTGTGAGAGAAAGTTATGACCAAAATAATGACTATTGTATAGAGACAAAAAAATCCGTGCGCGAATGCAACTTTTTTTATTCAATGAAACTCTTTTAAAAATCAATCTGGATGTGATTTTCAACTAGTTTTCTACTCCTACAAATACCTAACATCAACATATATATTAGGGACCTCTCATATACATATTATACTCCAATATTCATTAATTATTATCATTAAATGTGGAAAATTCATAGTTTTTGTGAGAGAATTAAATGTGATTTGCAAGAATTCAATCAAGTGAAGATTCAAACCTAAGTTTTGGGCAAAGAAGAGAAGACACAAGTGGAGATTCATCAAGAAATCATTGAAGAGATTCAAAATTTCAAGATTCATCTTCATCTTCTCAATTTTTCAAGATAACTTTTTTGTTAAGAAATTTCAAAATTTTTTTATGAATAAGAGAAAACCTTAAGAGAAAGAAGAATGCCCCTAGTAAATTCAGGAAAGACAAGCGTTATAAGAGTCTTACTAGGAGTTATGGTACGAAATCTCAATCAGTCAGATGTGATGAATTTCAGGGTTTCATACACTATAGGAATGAATCCCTTAGCTATAAGAAGAATCTAAATAAAGGAAAGGGCAAGGAAATGATAGTGTCATTAACTGATTATGAATCCAATTCAAGTGACCAGAGTGAGTCTTCTAGTAGTGAGGATGAACGGGACTATATGTCATTTGCATCCATAGTTAAGATTGATTTAGATAAGGATAATGTGAAAGTTGATGATGTGGAACGTAGTGAGGAGTCTGGGGAAGACTTTGAGGATGATTCAAAAATTCATGAGGCCTATCATCAGTTGTTTGAAGAGAGTCTTAGGATAAAGAAGGTAAATAAAGCCGTATTGAAGAAGGCTAATGAACTTGAGTTAGAAAGAGAAATACTCATAGTTGACCTTCAGGATTCTACCAAAAGTCTTAGCGAGTTAGACTTGTCAATGAAAACTTAGAGGCCAAAGTTAAAACCCTAACAAGTAATCTAGAGAAATCCAATACTCAACTTAATTCATTCTTGAGTGGCACTCAGAAACTTGATAATTTCTTAGAGATGAACAAGTAGCTGAAAATAGGCAAGGTCTAGGATATACTCAGACTGATAATAATACTGCTAATTCATCCAAAATCATTTTTGTTCCAACCACTAACAAACTTAGGAATTGTGCTAATCCTGAATTCAAGGGCAAGGGTGTCTTAGAACAGAGGCCTACTAAACGTAGTACCAACCGACCTAGAAACCAATATCAAAAATCAAGTAGTTTTGAACTTAGGTTTATTCCTACGTGTCACAATTGTGGCGTGCTAGGACACACAAGGCCTATGTGTCAGAAACTCGTGAATAGAGATAGGAGTCGGGATATCTCTAGCAAGGTTAACTTCATTACCAATGAGGTTAGCCACTTAACTAAGATGATGACTCAATTAACTAGGATTATCTCAACTTCTAAGAATGTTTGTGATAAGAAAAGTGATCTCCCTAGGTATGAAGAAAAGTTGAACTGTTATGTTACTTATGTTGCTCTTAAAGCTAAAAATAACTCTATGTGGTATCTTGATAATTCATGTTCTAAACAAGTGTGAGAATAAAGCCTTGTTTTCAACTATTGATGATTGAAATTGCGGTATGGTTACTTTTGGAGACGGTGCTACTATACCTATCCTTGGTAAATGTACTGTCAATATATCTGGATTACCTGCCATCTCAAATGTGCTTTATGTGAAAGGTTTAAAATCTAACTTGTTAATCATTAGTCAAATTTGTGATGCTGATTTTGAAGTTAGTTTTGTACAGAAAATGTGTACTGCGTATGATTCAAGCGGAAACATTGTCCTCAAAAGAGTAAGAAATTCTGACTATTATTATGGAGTTCTTCTAAATTCCAAATATGTGTGCAATAGTGCTAAGATTGATATGACTGAACTTTGGCACCAAAGGCTTGGTCATATAAACTATAAAAATTTGTCTAAATTGGCTAAGAATGAACTTGTGAATGGTTTACCTAAACTTAAAAAATTGAAAACACTATCTGTGGACTATTTCAACAAGGTAAACAACTTAGAGTACATCATAAGCAAACCTCTAGCATCTTGACAAATAGACCTTTAGAATTACTCCATATGGACTTAATGGGACCATCTAGGACTAAAAGCCTTGGTCGTAAGTGCTATATTTTGGTTGTGGTTGACTTCTCTAGGTTCACATTGATTGAGTTGTTGAGAGAAAAATCTGAAGTATTCAATCTAGTTAATTCTTTGTGTAAGAGATTTCGAATTGAGAAAGATTCCACCATACTAGAAGTCAGAGTGATCATGGAAAAGAGTTTGAAAACTCTAACCTTGAAAATTCCCAGCAAGAGTTCTCTTCATTGATCACTCCACAACAAAATGGAGTAGTTGAGAGGACAAATCATGCACTTCAAGAAATGGCTAGGGCCATGATTCATGGTAAGGATATAACAATGCATTTTTGGTGCGAAGCTATTGACACTGCTTGTCACATAGTGAATATGGTTTATCTTATACTTAAAACTAAATAGACACCCTATGAGATTTGGAAGGGTAAAAAGCCTAATGTCAAATATTTTCGAGTGTTTGGTAGTTAGTGCTATATTCTAAGAGATAAAGAGAACCTAGGGAAGTTTGACTCTAAGAATGATGAAGGGATTTTTCTAGAATACTCGTGGAACAATAAAGCCTATTGAGTGTACAATTCACGTACATGAGTTGTGATGGAGTCCATAAATGTTGTTATTGAAGATGTCTTTAGTGAGGAAAAGATTGAGGGAAATTAGGATATGTTAGATCACAATAGTGTAGATCCTATCAAGGTGACTGAGCCTAAAGAAAAATTAATTTCTGAAACTACACATTCACCTAAATGTTTAGACAATTCAAAGAAGGAATCATCACCTAGCACTAGTTCCAACTTTCCTAGTGAACCATCTCCTAGTAAAACTTCAATACTTCTGGTGGAGCGTTCACTTAGCGATAAATCCAAACCTCAAAAGAAACCTTCATCTAGAGTTAAAATCTAATCATCCTAAAGTCAACATAATTGGGAATTTAGAAGAAGGGATGAGACTCCGCAAGAGAGTTTTAAATAACTTGATATTTGCTAGTTATGTATCCTAAATTGAGCCTAAAAAGGTTGAAGAAGCCCTTAGTGATGAAAGTTGGGTAAATGCAATGCATGAGAAACTAAACCAATTTGTGAGAAATAATGTGTGGTCTGGTACCTAGACCTGATAATTGTAATGTTATTGGTATTAAGTGGATATTTAAGAATAAGATTGATGATCAAGATACCATAACTAGGAATAAGACTACATTAATTGTCCAGGGGTACACACAGGTTGAAGGGGTTGATTTTGATGAGACATTTTCTCCTGTAGCTCGTCTTGAATTTATTAGGGTTCTTCTTGCTGTTGCTTGTACCCTAAGGTTTAAGTTATCAAATGGATGTTAAGAGTATCTTTTGAATGGAATATTTCAAGAAGAAACCTATGTTGAACAACCTAAAGGATTTATCAATCATAAGTTTCCACATTATGTTTATAAATTGAATAAAGCTTTGTATGGTATTAAAAGAGCTTGATATGACAGATTAACTGCATATTTTGTAGAACATGATTTTCAAGAGGTGGTACAGATATAATTTTATTCATAAGAGACATTGAGGAATCCATCACCATTGTACCAATTTATGTTGATGATATCATTTTTGGTTCTCTAATTGAATCTATTGCTCATAAATTTGTTGAATGTATAAAACAAGAATTTAAGATGAGTATGGTTGGAGAATTACGTTACTTTCTTGGTTTCCAAGTAAAGCAAACTGGTGATGTGTTTTTTTATATCTCAATCAAAGTACACTAAAGACCTTGTCAAGAGATTTTGACTCGATAGCAAGAAACACACCAGAACACCTATGAGCACGAATGTTAAGTTAGGTCATGATCATACATGTAAAAGTGTCGATCAGGCATTATATAGAAGTATGATTGGTAGTTTACTCTATCTTACTATATCTTACTATAAGTGGACTTGACATATCATTTAGTGTTGGAGTTTGTGCAAGATTTCAGGCTGATCCAAAGGAATCTCTTTTGAATATTGTGAGAAGAATTATTCGATATGTTAATGGCACTATAGATCATGAAATCTTGTACTCTAGAGATTCTAATCTGGATCTTGCCGGCTTTTCCAATACTGATTGGGTTGGTAATGTCGATGATAGAAAAAACACTTCAGGAGGCTATTTTTATGTCGGTACTAATCTTGTAACTTGGATGAGTAAGAAAAAAAATATATCTCATTATCAACGGTAGAGGTCGAATATATAGCTGCAGGAAGTTGTTGCACTCAAATGATTTGGATGAAGCAGATATTGAGTGATTATGGATTTGAACATGTACGATGACTGTGTTTTGTGATAAAAATAGCGCTATTAATATTTTCAAAAATCCCGTTCAACATTTTCGGACCAAACATATTGATATAATTCACTTTATTCGAGAGATTGTAGAGAATAGTGTGGTAACTCTGAGACACATCTCTATAGAAAATCAATTAGCTGACCTATTTACTAAGCCCTTAGATGGTCTTAGGTTTGATTCTCTTAGGAAAGCTATTGATGTCTGTGTACCTCTTTGATTAGTTGCTTAGTTGTATGCATGTACAATTCATAAAGTTCATTCATTCCTGCATGCATCTCATTCTCTATATTAATTATATTTGATTTAATTCATTTATTTTTTTTAAAAAGGAGGGATAATACATTCTTAAGGTGATTGACGTTGTATGGTGTACTTAAATATGCTACTGTAACCTAGTATGCATACATCTAATGAACTGTAACGTAGTTTCCATTGCTTTGGTTAGATTTATTTTGGAGTACTGAGTATAAGTTCTTCATGTCCCATTTGCACATCACACACTATGATCTTGCGAGTGAGTTTTAGCCACGTGTGCGAGATTTGGGATGACAATCATCTGTTGGTAAGGTGACCTTGTACATGAGTTGACCATTAACTAGTCGACCTAAACTTGCATATTCCTTTAAAAAAAAGAAAAAAAAAAGATTCATCTTATACTCTTTTTGGAACCTTATTTGACTTGAGCAATTAAGATTGTGGGGTTTCTCAAAACCTGATACCCTATGGTTAACTGACTTGGAGTCATCTGCCCAAAGTTTGTTATATGGGTCATTTAGAAAGTTTAATAAAGAAGAGTTTACACATAAAATGTCAATAATAAATTTTTTATGTATACACTTCACTTCAGGGGGAGAAACGAAAAAAAAATTATACTAAATAAGAGTTGCATTGTTCAATAAGTCCTAGTGGGTTTGACTTTCATTAATCGAGAAAATACTCACTCGGTAGTGATTTTTAGCACGTCCTTTCTTATAAATTTACGGTTTGAAGTCTTGCTCACAAGTACTTTAGTGGCACTTTTCACACATGAAACACTCGTATCTTTTACTCCATTTAAGCTTGATCTGAGTATGTGAGAGAGTTTTTCATTTCATTGATTATGTTTTACTTGTGATAAATTACATTTTTGAGTTAACATATATATTGGAGTGCGTACCATGATTTCAAGAAGGGCTATATTTCAACATTTTCAAAAATAAAGTGCTATTAATAAAGTGCTATTTTTGTCAATATGTTTTCCCCTGGTTCAAGCTAAGCCATCGCTCGAGCGCCAGAAGCATAAGTTTTTTTGCTCGCCTAGCGCCCGATTCTTGCTCGAGCGACACACAAATTTTTTGAATTAAAACGCTTCATCCCAGAAATCATTTTTCGTATTCCTTCTCATCTCTGGCGAGTTTTCTCCAAATTTCTTGGCACCCATTTCCGTTACTTGATTTTCTTTCCTCATTGGACATTCTACAACAACATTTAGGTTGCATAATCTCCGAACATCATCCAATTTCCTCGAATTTCAAAGGTAAAACAGAAATCCATTACTTATGCTTTTTCGGATTCTTTTTGGGTTTTTTGATTTTTTTTTAAATTTTTGCATAAATTCATCCATATACACTTCATGTTTAGGTAGTGTTAATGAGTTTCCATACCTAATTGCATCATTAATCTCCAAAAATTGTCGAAATTGAACCTTAAACTCGTAATTAGGGTTCTTTAAGTTTTTTTTTTTTTTGAATTTTCTTTGATTTTGATTTCCTTTTGATGGAGGATGGGATATGATTAGATGTTGGATTGATAGTGTGCTGAACGTGGTGAATTTTACTTGGTTGGAAGCTTGTTGTGAATTAAGAGATTGTCAGTGAACGCCATGTTTTCGATAAAATGAAACATTGATGTTCTTTGTCGATTTTTGGCATCATATTTCATCGACGTTGCACATTCACACACTTGAACATATTTTGGTCCTTAAATTGCACTTTTGGTGAAGTTTTCCTTGAATTTTGTGTTTCCATCATATCACACAAGGTTGTCCTTAAACACACGACGTCAAGGCACCGCGTCACGAAGTCAAGGCATCGTGTCACCCCTACGTCAAGGTAACATGACACCTCCATCCATGTATTGCATAGTCTTCGTCCATGTCTCATGTCCGTTAGTGAGTTGCCTATGTCCAGTAGTTATCTAACGTCGTTTTGTATCATTTTGTGTATATTGGACATTGTTGCATCGTTATGTGTGAATTGGTCAGTTTTGCTTTGTTTTATGAGTAGTAGGAAGTTTTGCATCAATTTGGGTGCTCATGACATGTTTGTTTAGATTTTAGTGTATGAGCGTAACTTTTGTACCGTTTAGCATGTATGACCTCTTAGCCTCGTTTCACGTGTATTCTTGCATATCATTCGTTAGTTTTCATCGTGACATATAGTATCTTTAATTGCATCTATTGACGTGTTTGTATTGCAATCTTGTAACAGATGTCGCTTAAGAGATCGAGGACTACCGCACAGACATCTAATGCTTCGACGTCTTGTAGTTGGTCTATATTTATTTCATCTACTGCTCAGGATATCTTTGGGAATCAGTTTTCTTTGCGCTTTGTACTAGTAGAGCTTGAGGTAATCCTTTTTGATCTTTTCCCTAATCTTGCTGCCATCTTCACTTCTCGTGGATAAGAGCCTTTACTTGTTGAGTTGTCTCCCATACCTAGTCTTCTTGTACAGGAGTTCTATGCTAATATTCATGATATTAGTGGGTCAAATTTTAGGATTTTCTTAGGGGTAAGACATTTTAGATCAGTCCTGATGTCTATCCAGTATTATCCACATTTTTCGAGTTGTCTACCCATTATTCTCATTTTTGTCAGTTGAGACCTTCCCTACTAACTCACTTGTTCGTTCAACACTATTTAACAGCCCTTTGGGAGGGGGTCTGACTACGATTCGTATTAGATCCTTTCGACAGACCTAAAGATTTTGTTGCACATTGTGAGCACAAATCTGTAGCCAGTTTCCCATACATCTTCCTTGCCCATGGATAAAGCCAGACTTCTTTATGCTCTTTTGCATGGAGACTCTATAGATATTCCTACTTTCATATACCATCAGATTTTATGTACCTCTTGTATGACCAGTACTAGGATTAGTCTTCATATGCCTATTTGATTCATTGGCTCGTGTCTTGGGCCTAGCTTTCCAAGTGGGACTACAGGAAGGGTTTCCCGGCTTATTGGCCATACTACTATTTCAAAGAGTAGATCTCATGCTTTTTCGGAGTCAACTGAGCCAGTGGATCTGACTATGCCGCTGATCCTATTGGTGATGTGCTTTCTGTTGATCCATCTGGTATTCATCTATCTCAATATGACATTCCTACTTCCACCACTGACATTCCATCATCTTCTACTTCTGCTCCACCACCACCACCATCGCCGATCCTATTCCACCACCCACTTCTGTTCCAGTTGAACCTTCGGTCGCACTTATGGGACAAATGTCTGTGTTGTTCAAGTAGCAGGCTAGTATGATGGCGGAGATTACACGATTGAGAGCCACCACTAACCGCCACACAGCAGAGTTCGCTACACTTCGAGGTGTATTCGACTATCTTCAACGGGGATTACATTGGATTAGGCTACGTTGGGATGATGATGGTGATTCTGATGAGGGGACCGATGGTGATGATACTACTGCTGATTAGTTGTTAGCTAGCCCTTTGTCATTTGTGACAAAAAATGGGGAGTAGGTAGGTAGAGATATAAATGCATATTTTAGAGATGTAGATGTATATTTTCAATTTTCAATATTTTTGTCTAGATGTTTATATTTCTTGCTTAGCAGGATTAAGTTTTGATATTTAGTGATATCGATGTTTGTTTTTGATGTATTGATTAACATTGATATTGTATCTTAATTTAACTAACATGATTTTTAGCTTATTGATAACTATCTCAACAGCTTTTGTTTTTTTTTTTTTACTGTTTCACGTGATTTTACACTTGGTATTTGAGTTGTTATTTAAGGAAACATGTTTGACTAGAAAAGAAAAGGCAAGCTTCAGTTGAGTCAGTTGGTTTTGGATAGTTTAGATTTATTTTCTTTGATTTGTAATATATGTTTTTATTAAAGAATGCCAAATGAGGAGTTTGTTAAGTTTTATATTTTTTGAAAATATTTAGACAAAAGTATAGTTGTAAAAGCATTTTAAAAGTGAATGAGTAAATTGGTAGGTTGTATAGATGGTTTGGGAGTCCATGTGTTCGGTTATGGAACAAGAAGAAAAAGTTGCCGTATTTCTACTAGCCTACCCCCTAAGTTGTTGCTCGAGCATCTAAACCAGAAATACCTTCGTAAGCCCGTCGCTTGAGTGGAGCGCATGTTGATTACGCCCAAAGTGTTACGCGGTGTTTTAGTATAGTTTTAGGGTGTCGTATCCACAGGGAGATGGAAAAGTGATTCAAGGGGTTCAATAACTTTGGGTTCTCGTGAATTTGATGAAGGGAATTTGTTTATTGCATTCAAATGTAAATGTCACCGGAAATAATGATGAAATTTAATATAATATGTAAAATAGTAAAGTTTCGGGGTTCCCTCAATTAGATTGGATCAATCAACATCAACAATTCATGCATTCTCTACTCAATTAGAAGTTTTTTTCCTAACTTTCTAATCGGATGATTTAAAAGATACAAACCAATTTAATTGCACATGTAATCCTAAAATTTATGTTTCCCAAAACATAATCATATATCAATTTATTGAAATCAGACTTAAATAGCGACTATATATCTCTAACATATAGTAGTAATTAAATCACACCAATAAATGATTTGAAAATCAAACTTGAACAAGTATTTTAATTATTCAATGGAAGAAATATGATTAAATCCATGAAAATCTGAATAAATGTTAAATCTAACTCAAATCTAGTTCAAAATACGGGAAAACATAAACTCTAGAATTATTTAAACAATGAAAAACACATCCTAAATTCTAGATCTCCTTAACAATTATCACAACCATCTATTGAAATCAAATTATAAATAGTTCATATATATGTAGCATAAGAAAGTAAATAATCACACCAATAGATTTAATGAAATAAAGACTCAACATATAGTTCAATTGTTCGATAGAAAAAACAAGATTGATTCTATGAAAAACTTAATACATGTTAAATCAATTTCAAAATTAATTCATAAATATGAAAATCTAAATCTAGAAATATTTAGCAAAATAAATACCAAAAAGCATGAATAAATGATGTTGAAATCCCCGAATCCAATTGAGTTCCTCCCTTGCTTCACATTTAGTTTAGTTTTTCATAGGTTTCTTGAGCCAAAATCAATGAAAGAATGGTGTAGAATGAAGAATGATGATGAATGGAATGTTTTTAGGGTCCTTTTTTACACTTCTCGCGGTCCAAACATTAAACAAAACCCTACTTGCGCGGCGCGGCACCTAAGCGCCATGGGAGCAGCTCTTGGGCGCTTGAATTCTGTCAAATTTTGGATAAAATGGCGCCTGAGCACTAGGTTGTAGCGCTTGGGCGCTGTTCTGAATTCTGCGCATTCTCCAGTAGTTTTGTCATAACTTTCTCTTCCGATATCCGATTGAGGCGATTCAAGATGCGATGAAAAGAAAACTCAAAGACCTACAACTTTGATTAAAGACCATCTTTAAATTCAATCGTTTTCTATGTCAAAAATCGGTCCCAATACGAGGCTAAAAATCGGTGCGAAACCTTTCAGCTTGAAAGTTGATATTTGATAATGTTTTGGCTGTCTTTTATCCCTTTGACTCTTTTTTTTCACCCAATTGACCTTTAATACTCTCGAATTTTCATCACAAGGTTGGAAACAAGTTGATATTATTTGCACTTTAGTCCCTGGACTTTCACTTCCCTCCATCTTGGTCCTTTTTCACTTGTTTCTCATCATTTCCACCATATTCGTCCATTTGCAACCTAAACCAAAATATGAGTGTACTTAGAACATTTAGGTGCTAATAAATCATGAAAATGCAATTATTAGTGGATGAATAATGTGATAATTGCACTATTATCACATGTCCTTGGACTCTCACTCGAGTGATGATGTTACCATGAAACCCTAATTACATTTTTCGAGAATTCTACCTATCATATACTACCATAAACCTATATACCATAAATACCAAGCCTCGTATAGTGAAAACACTGGCTTGAATATTAGTTTATATGAGAGATTGCTTTTATCACATTCTATGGATTATTCAAATTCTTTTGATTCAACCAAAAGCACTGAAAACATCAAATCCATATAATCAAAAACCAACTTCCGCATAATCCATCAGAGTTTTGAAGATCAACGAAAGTAACTAAAATTCCGGTTGAAGGAGAACATGAGTTCTTTGGTAATCCACATGAGATAAATGATTCCAGAAGGTTGGTAGCTGGTGCAGGAGCACGCAATCTAGGAGGGCCATGGTGATAAAGGCCAGAAGGTCAGAAAGTACTAAGGTTTAGTCAGTTTGAATAGTCCATACGTTTTTATCATTTATGGTGGATTCTACTGGCTTGGGTCCGGTGTTTTTCTCTTGCAGGGGTTTTTTCGTCAACAATTTTGTGGTGTTGTTTATTTTCATGCAATACATCAATTATGGTAATTTAACATAAGATAGATTTGCATGTGAATTCATCTGAATAAAATTGATAATTATAATTTGCTGTTGTTATTGATTAACAAATATAAATTCTGCATACAAACACCTATTCACCTCCCTCTAGGAGTTAGTTGGGGTCAAACTCATAACTTTCAGTTGTCAATTTCCTAATTTTCACACCATGAAACGCTTGAAAATTTGGAATTATTTTTCTTCCCTGCCACTTCCGTATGTGTCTTATCTCTTTTACTTCCAATAATTCGCTTGTTTCCTCTTGCATGTTCTCCTACCTTTTATCTTCTAATACGACGCTTGTTAATTTCAAAAAAATGTACCAATGATGTGGCCAACAAATCACAAGGCCTCTCACGTCCACGCAAGTTAAATTTCTGCACACTTGGACAAATCGTTAGTATCATGTGGCCTTCTCCGGAGAGGATGGAGTTAATCGCAAGCACTTGACTATCAAGTAAGTTAGGAAAATAATTTAGGGTATGGGAGAGCTTTGAACATGAGCATCCAATCAATAAAAAGGGGGGTCAACTTGGGAGTTGATAACTAAAAATGTATGTAACAATAATATAATTTTGAGAGTCTAAATTTTTACATTACCTTTGAACGATATTAAATGTGAGCTTTTACACTTGGATGAATGAATGAAGTTCACTGGATGGTAGCACACATGGCCTTATCCAGACGACTTTTCTTTCTTGTCAAATACATCAATCAATCTCTGCCTTAAATGCTATTATCCTTTTTGTGTCCATAAAGCATAGTCTGTACTTTTTAGACTTGACTAAACAGGATGGCGGCGGCAATAGTGGCAGTGAGTTGTCTTATCAATTCATGTCGTGTAGGATCCATTCGAGATCTTGCCACTGCCTCGTCTTAGTCGACTTTGTCAATAGGGTTTGCCTGTAAAGGGGTCTGTCCAGGTGTTTTATATGGGAGAGTCTGGTCGTTCGCACCTAGATCGGTTCACTCGTATGCATCTGGCCGTCTTACGCCAGTGTATGAGGTATGGGCCCTCGAACTATTTGCCACGTAGGCTAATTGGGCCCCTTCATGGGTCCTAGATTTTCAGGCATAACAACACTCCCCGAAGTCCATGTTTGATTATTCATATAATGTATAGACTTTCGAGTTGGTAGAACAACTTTGATCGGGTGTTGAGCCTTTTTGATAATCGGGGCCCGTAAGAAGATTAAAGAAGATTAAAAGATGCAAGGCGAGCATATGTCGAGCTTCTTCAGTAGCTGAAGCATGTGATAAGGTTGGATATGTAAAGCGAGGCCCTTGGGGTATATATCGAGCCTTTTTAGTAGCTGAAGCCCGTGATAAGGCTGGGTGATGCGAAATGAGGCCTTTGGGGTATATGTTGAGCTTCTTCAGTAGCTGAAGCATGTGATTAGGCTGAAAGTTGCGAGATGAGGCCCTTGAAACATATGTTGAGCCTCTTCAGTATCTCAAGCCAGTGATAAGGCTGAAAGTTGCGAAGCGAGACCTTTGGAGCATATGCCGAGCCTTTTCAATAGCTGAAGATGATAAGGCTAGATAATACGAGGCGAGGCCCTTGGGGCATATGTCAAGCCTCTTCAGTAGCTGAAGCCCGTGATAAGGCTGGATGATGCGATGCAAGGCGAGGCCCTTGGGGCATATGTCGAGCCTTTTCATTAGCTGAAGTCTGCCGATGGTGTGCTCTAATGATTTGAAGGGCATGTTGATTCCTAATAAAAAATAGTTGGGTGGTGTGGCAATTTCCAATCTCGAGCTACATGCACATTTAATACGCAATGATGATGATATTTCACATCGGTGGGGCTTACGCGAATTTATGATGCGTGTTCAGCACGATTTCATCCAGACTAGGGATGACAACGGGCAGGGGGACCTCCCCGCCCAGCTAAGAAATTTCCCGCCCCGTTACTCGTTTAAAGGCGGGGTAGGGGCAGGGGTAGGTCTTTTCCCCGTTTATTCCTCGTTTAAATTTTTTTTTTAGATAATTTATTTTTATTGCCATATTCATTAGATTTAGACAAATAATTTTAGTTGCTATTTTTTATTAGAACTAATGAAAATTTTAATTTAAAGTATTGAATTCTAAAAAAAAAAAAAATTTAATGGGGCGGGGACCCCGTTATCCATCCCCGCCCCGCTCCGAACTTGCCCTGTGGCAAAATTCCCCGTCCCGTTACCCGTTTAAGCGGGTTTTCTTCCCCCCGTTCAGGGCAGGGCCCCACGGGTATCGGATTTTTTTTGTCATCCCTAATTCAGACCCTTGATTTAAATTTTTAGCAAGCACCCTTTAGTTCTAACGTGATAGATGAGACTACAAGTGGATGACCTAGATTAAAGTGGAGAAAGATCCAACGGTGAGGGCTCATCCATTACGCATATATAAAAGGCTGAAAACCTACATTTCCTATTTTCTTTTCTTTGCAAAAATTACGAACCTTGAGTGCTGAAAATAGTCCCATTTATCTTAGCGTTTCCCTGCTGTCTCCGGTGAAAAAAATTGTTATTTCTCATTTCAAAGCATTCTGGAACTTGTGTTTAGAGTTTGCATAAGTATCCATTACTGTAGAAGTATTTCTTTCATCCGCTGAGTTAGATGGTTTCTTCTTCGAAAAAGAACGTGTTTGAGGGGCCTTTTGGGGTAAGCATGGCATTAATTTGTGCTGAGGTAGGTATTCCTCCAGTGATTCCTACTGAATGAATCGTGGATACAGTGAGGGGCCCTCATAGTGCATGGATGATGTTAGAGGGCCCCATAGACTATAGCATTAGATGGGTGGCCTCATTGTGGCCAACAGACATAAAAGAGAGTGAATTAGAGATCTTTCGAGAGAAATATAGGATCCTAGATAACATAGAAATGTTCGTACCCACCCTAATTGAGAGGGCTTACTTCCTTAGAGATGGGTGTGTGGCAGTGAGCCAAACCATTCTGGGCGGGAGAATGAGGCTGCCCCTGCATACCTTCTTCATATATATTCTTAGGTAGTATAATTTAACCACTATCTAACTAGTACCCAACGGATGGAGCCAATTAGTAGGGGCTCCCTTCTTTAGAAGGAGGCCACCCTTGGCGAGGATATGCCTCCCCACGTTTTTCAGACTCTTTTCCAGCCTTGAGCCTCAAGTTGAGGGAGTGACTGCAAGGGGTACTATTGTATTAGCCGTTGCGGTTCGTACTCTCCCTTCATTTTGGAGACTCCAACCTAGAGCTGAAAGTCATCTTGGTTTTGGGTTAAAGGTCGTTGGTAGACGCTGGAGGGAGATGCGGTCTTGGAGATAACCATGCCGACCTAGTATCACGAATATAGTGAGTGTAGCCCTAGTTACAGCAATGTTTATTTTATGCCATTACTTTTCATTCTTTTTTTCTGATGTGTACTTTGTGTAGTTGTAGTTAATTGGTTCAAACTCAAACAGTCGAAGTGGGCCATTCACGAGCTGCCTGCAGAGAAGAGGCACTTCAAGAATATACTTGTCAAATGAATCCTCTTTGTTACACATTAGCTAATCACTACCAAGGGTAAAACAACTCCTACTTGCTCATCTTGGCGGTTTTGCTTTGCTGATGTTTATTTGACATCGTCCTTTTATGTTTTGCAAGTCAACATGATAAAAATGAGTATGTCAAACCTTATATGATTTTTATGAGAATCCTCGGAGAGGTGAAGAAAAAGCAGCCCATGAGCTCCTCTTCTGCCACTTATAAGCATCAACGGAATGAGTTGACCCACTTGTCCAAGGTGAGCCCACCGCCTCCCTTGGAGAAGAAAGGGGAAAAAAAAGGAGAAATGGGGCAAAGAAGATACTGAACCTTCAGTGGAGAAGCCCTTGAAGAGAAAATTGGTGTTGAAGAAGAATACTGGGCCTTCCCCCAAACGCGTCAACCATTGGGGAGTCATTTCAGCATCTCATTTTTGCCGAGCCCATTTCTTCAGTGAAAATTATAGATGTGGAGGAGATCGTTGAAGAGGAAAAAGGTTATGAAGGTTAGGAGTGCCCTCTTTTAAGGAAAAGCTCAAAATCTGAAGAAAAAGCCCAAAATTTTTTGGGTGGGAGGGCTGATGAGATAGTCTCCCCAGTGATGGAAATGCTCCCTGCTGAGTTCCAAGGGGCTACGAGGGTCCATCAGAAATATTGGACTGATAAATATTCCTTGTATGTGGAGACCTGTGATACAGTAGATATGGTAGAGGTTGAACTCGCCCTGCAGGCTCATTCTCAAGGCTTTGTCTTGAACGTGCAAATGGAAATGATGCGACTGAAGGGCCTCAATAAAGAGTTCATTCAGAGGGATACAGACGTCGATGTTGCATTGAATAAGGCTAAAGCAGAGGCGTTGTCAACCAATGAGGCCATTGAGGCCTCCAAGGTAAGGCAGGCTGAGGTTGAGTCGAGAGTGGAGGCACTTTCAAAAGAAAATGAAGAGCTAAAAAAGGAAGTCCACCTCTGCAAAGTCAAAGTCAATGCTCCGACGAAGCGGGTGGAGAATTCTGACAACTTGCAGCAAATAGCTTCATCAGCCTTGGAGGTGGCCAACAAGGTAAATGGGGATTTAAAGGCCAAAGTCAAAGAGCTGACTATCGAGGCTGCTGATTAAAAGTAGTAATTAAGTTGAAATAGGGACGGCAGCAGTGAATGAATACGCCGGCCATTTCCATGAGACAGCTGAGTATGATGGGCTCGACATATACTGGCGAGGAGTCGTATACAATGAAGTGTTTATGAGGCTTGCTAAGCTGCATCCTCAATTGGATTTGGCTGTTATAAAGGGAGAGTTCCTGTCTGCTAAGCTGTCCACTCCTACCAATGAAGTCGAGGATTCAGTGGAAGAAGTAGATGCTTCTGAAGAGCCTCAGCAGGATGATGCCGCTACTTCTTAGGACATGCCTATATTTTTGTAACATTTTTGTAATAATTCATCCTCCCCTTCTCCTTATTATGAACTTGGTTTGAGTGAATGAATGAATTTTTCCAACTCTTAATTTGATTAAGGAATGTGAGCTTGCTAAGCTTAACAAGCTGATCTTCAAAAATATTGCTATGTGTTTAATGGTTTATGGGCTCACCATAGCTGATCTCGATAGGTAATAATGATGTGCGAGCTTTGTCGTATCTAAATAATGAACTATTCATTGAATATTAACCTCTGATGGAGACATGGGCTCCTCACATTTGCACTTTAATAAATAATCAGAATGTATGAACTCATCATTTTTAACCAATGAGTTAATAATTTATGGGCTTGCTATAATGACACTTTAATAAACAATCATAATGTATGAGCTGTCATTTTACCAGTGAGTTAACAATTTATGGGCTAGCCATAATTGCACTTTAATAAATAATATAATGTATGAACTTGTCATTTTTAACCAGTGAGTTAATAATTGATGGACTCACCATAGTTTCTCTTTAATAAACAATCCTAATGTATGAGTTTGTCATTTTTAACCAGTGAGTTAACAATTTATGGGCTTGCTATAATTGCACTTTAATAAACAATCATAATGTATAAGCTTGTCATTTTTAACACATGAGTTAACAATTTAGGGGCTCGCCATAATTGTTCTTTAACAAACAATCATAGAGTATGAGCTTGTCATTTTTAACTAGTGAGTTAACAATCTATGAGCTCACCATAATTGTCGTAGTTGATCACGGTAATGAGAGTTTATCGTTCTTAACATACGAGTTTGTCATAGTTAACAATAAAAGGTACATACGTGCATTACTCACAACGGGTACATGACCAATGATTTGGGCCTTTTATTGGTAATACATTATTAGATGTTCAACATTTCAAGGCTGGGGTTGCACCTTTCCATCCAATTTCTCAATGAAGAAGGTCCATGGCCTAACGTCCCCTAATATGCATTAGGGGCTAGTTCGGACCCAGCGTGCCAACGCCAGGCTCTTTAGAGGATAAAAAACCCTTCTGAGAACAAGATTGCCTCTCTTGAACGATTTCTTCTTGACCTGGGCATTGTAGTACCTCGCCATTTTCCTTTGATATGAGGCTAATTTAGTTTGCAAATCATCTTTCATTTCTTCAAGGATATCGAGCTCGCATTGCCTTATTTCATCATTGGATACTTTGCTGAATTGTAGGCGGTGAGGAGAAAGAAGACCCACTTTGACTGGGCTCAGGGCTTCGGCCTCGTATGCTGGAGAAGTTGGTTTCTTCCATTGCAGTTCGGCTGGTGGTGTAGATCGTCCACAACACATGGGAGAGCTCTTCCATCCCTACCCCCTTCGATATGTCAAGTTTCTTCTTTAAAAGGTACTTTATATCTTGTTGATTGCCTCGACTTGGCTATTTACATCCCGTTGTCTATAACAATTGAGTGGGGAATTTCAAATCGGCATATGATGTTCTTCCATATGAATTTAGAAGTGTTTGCTTCAGTTATTTTAGCCAACGGTTCTACCTCAATCCACTTAGTGAAGTAATCAATGGCGATAATTGTATAGCTTGCACTTCTCTTCCCTTCCCTTGGCATATGGATATTAGATCGACCTCCCATTTGGCGAATAGCAAGGGACTCTTGGGATGGTTGTCCTTGAATGGAGGAGAAACGCTGACACTTGTCGCGCCTTCTCACAAATTGTATAGTATCATTTTTCAACGTCGGCTAGTAGTACCCTTGCCTTAGTACTTTCTGGGCCAATGCTAGGCCCCCTGTATGGTTGCCATAGCTTCCTTCATGGATTTCTCGTAGGACGTAATTAGCCTCCTCCCGCCCAGTGCACCGTACAGGGGGATGAAAAACCCATTTTGTAAAGTACTTCATCTTGGAGCACATAGTGGGTGGCTCTTCGTCTAAGCTTGTGGGCCACTTGCTTGTTTTTCGACAAGATGTGATCTTTGAGGTAAGTTATAATAGGTTACATCCATTGTAGGGAACCTTTAACCCACATCACCTCTTCTACTTTGGCTGTGGAGGGTCCGGGGAGGTATTCAACAAGCACAATTTTGAGCAGTTTTTAGTCTTTGCTATTCCCAATTTCGATAGGGCATCCGCATGCATGTTCTCTCTTTTTAGGATTTGGGTCAACTCAAACTTTTCAAAGCATGGGATCATGTGTAATGCCCCAAATTCTCGGAACTTGAAGCGTTTAAAAAAAATATTCTTCTTTGTTTGATCTCTTTAATACTAACCAAAATAAATTGTAAATAAGAAAAAAATTGGAGTTTGAAACATACAAAAATTATAATGGGAGACATATGCCGTAACGACCCGAGTCCCACTCAAGGGCTGTCACGGTTGTTAGATCGACGACGTACTGTCCCCACTGTACCAACATGGATCTTTTCAGCATGCTTTATCCTCATTCGCACGCTCTCCAAGAAAACTTCCCAGGGGGTCACCCATCATAAAATTGCTCCAAGCCAAGCATGCTTAACTGTAAAGTTTCTAACGATGGACTTCCAGAAAAGAAGGTGCACCTTGTTGGTATGATTAGTACATATCAAATCTTTTAAACTTTTCCGGTCTAGGTATTACAATCACCCCCGTCAGACTCGCGACGTCCTCGTCGTGCTTGATCCATCTGGAATCCGTTGCTAGGCGTTGAGATTCTAGAGGTGGCTCCTATGGGTTCAAGAGGTGGCTCTCGCCCTATGGCGTAGCACTTTGTCTCGCATAGCACTTATTTTTCGATTTCCGGCTAGCAACCGGGCTCTGATACCATTTGTAATGACCCGGGTCCCACTTAACGGGCTGTCCCGACTGTTAGATCGATGATGTACTGTCCCCACATGTACCAATACGGGTCTTTTCAGCATGCTTTATCCTCATTCGCATGCTCCCAAAGAAAACTTCACAGGGGATCACCTATCATAAAATCACTCCAAACCAAGCACGCTTAATTGTAGAGTTTCTAACGATGGACTTCCAAAAAGAAGGTGTACCTTGTTAGTATGAGCAATACCTATCAAATCTTTTTAAGCTTTCCTACGGGTTTAAGAGATAGCTCCCGCCCTATGGCGTAGCACTTTGTCCCGCATAGCACTTAGTTCCCTATTTTCGGCGGCAACTAGGAAAGCTTAAAAGATTTGATATGTACTACTCATACCAACAAGGTGCACCTTCTTTTCTGGAAGTCCATTGTTAAAAACTCAACAGTTAAACGTGCTTGGCTTAGAACAATTTTACGATGGGTGACCCCCTGGTAAGTTTTCTTGGGGAGCGTGCGAGTGTGGATAAATCATGCTGAAAGGACCCATATTGGTAAAGTGGAGACAGAACGTCATCGATCTAACGATTGGGACAGCATGTTAAGTGGGACTCGAGTCGTTATATATGCCCATATAGCTTTTAGAAAATTATGGTATAATTTGATTTTTGAAAAACATCGGAGAAATTTCAGCAAATATCATTATACAGCAGCGTAAAGAGAAAAATATGGTTGACTTAGCAAATATTGACGAAAAATTATGAAATTTTAACATGGATTACAACATTCATATACGTACATCCTATAAAAAATTGGTGTCTCCGTAATAATGTTTGAAACATGAAAATATTGTTCAACTATGCTGGACAGAAAATTCGGAACTGACTCGACGCAGTTTACCAAAATGGATATAACTTTTTTTCTAGATAATATTTTAGGGTAATTCCAAAGATTGCTATTAGAAGACTCATAGACCTTTGAAACCCCAATGATTTTACTCTAATGATTGTACCATAGCCCAACTTTTACCACTTTCAAATAGAATGACATAATCTGAAATTCAATCCAACAATAATTAACTTTCATGCGTAGTCATTCAAATGTTTCTAGGTTATAGTTGACATGCAATATATGTAAAACTAGATGAAAATAGATAATTAGACATTTTAAAAGTATCGTCAAAGGATTCATAAGAGATTTACACGAATGAAAATTTTACTAATAGTTCAAAGCATTTCAAATCATCGAGTACTTGCCACCATGCCAAATCGTTGCCATGCCTTCAATTAATCTGTAAATTTTGTAGGAGTGAGTATCACAAGTAATACTCAGTAGAAAATACTTAAGTAAATAGATAACAAATATACATACATACATATATATATATATATATATATATATATATATTTCCAGAATTGTAAACTTTGATTATTTGTGTCACCGTCAATTTCAAAGCGAACCGGTGATCAAGCAGTCCGCATACTCTTAGGTTTTAACAACCCCTTTTTATGGATCAAAATTCATTTCTTCATCTCTTATTTGAACCACCCAAATGGTGCTTCCATTATCTTATGAGTAATACAATAAAATGTTAATGCAAACCGAAAATAAATTATTTTACTCTACATACAAAAGTGTTGTAAACATCCCTACTTTAAACACTTGGAGTTTGAATATCCTCTCACACTTAATAAGATACATCGTTCTCTTCACTTCTTTTTAAAAATTTTTTTGAACTCTTAGGAAGGGTCGTAGTGACTTAATAATGCAACTCAAATTATTTTTCGATTTATACATGTATAATTATTTTAAAATGAAACACAATATTTTATTTTATTTTATTTTCTCGGTCGCTACAATTCATCCCGCTTAAAATAATTTCGTTCTCGAAATTTAACTTACTTGATTTAAGAGATTAGGATATTAGGCTAAAACGTCTTCCTCTCTTTCCTGAATAGCTTCATTCTCACCATGTTTACTCTACTGGACTTTGACTAATGGAACCCTTCGACTTCTCAGAACAAGGTCATTTCTCTCCAAAAATTACTGTAAGATCTTATTCGTACGTCATATCACTCTGCACATCCAATGATCGAACATTCACCACATGACTAGGATCTGGGATATACTTTCTTAACATTGAAACGTGAAATACGTTGTGTACTACTGTCTAGTATTCTTATTCTTTAGCTTACCATTTCCTTTTTCCAAAGTCATTAAGAGGTCCATGATTCACCAATTTCACCCTCGAGTAGGTCACTATTTGAGCTTTCTTTACCACTGCTTGAAAGGTGGTGAGATCGTGTAAACTTACAATTAACCTGATCTCTGGGCGTGGGCCCGTCTCGTAACATTTTGCCTTCATGAACTCGGTACTTATAAGGTGTGGGTAATACCGAGACAATTCCTCAAACTTGCTCTCATACTCAGAAATCTCCATGTCTCCCTATACCGTCTTAAAAAATTTGCCTCCTTATGGTCTCCCAGAGTGTGTGAAAAATACTTATCTATTAACTTCATCTTGAATTGAGTCCAAGTTAGGTTATTTTGCCTTCATGAGCTCGGTACTTACTTATCTGTTAACTTCATCTTGAATTGAGTCCAAGTTAGGTCATTTTGCCTTCATGAGCTCGGTACTTATAAGGTGTGGAGAATACCGAGACAATTCCTCAAACTTGCTCTCATACTCAGAAATTTCCATGTCTCCCTATACCGTCTTAAAAAATTTGCCCCCTTATGGTCTCGTAGAGTGTGTGAAAAATACTTATCTGTTAACTTCATCTTGAATTGAGTCCAAGTTAGGTTACGTTGTTCCTCCTCTGTGCGAATGCGTGATGAGGATTTCCACCAATGGCCTGCTCTTCCACTCAGCAAAAACTTGATACAAAATACCTTTTGATCTTCTGGGCAAGAGATATGCTAGAAGACCTTCTCAATAGTACGTAACCACTCCTCAGCTGCCAATGGGTCTTTCCTGCCATCAAAGGTAGGGATTCGGTATCTACGAAAATGTTCTACCGTCAGAATAAGCGGTACAATATGGTATGTTGGCGGCATGGGCGGTGCTTGGAGAACTGGTGGAACTTGAGGTACTAGAGGCGTAGCTTGAGCAGCCAAGGCCTATTTCAGTTCATCAATCTCCCGCCTTAACTCTCTAATCGTCTTCGCTTTCACCATATTCCTATATGCTATAATAATTGCAATCTTACTTAGAGGAGTCTACGATACTTGTACAAAGTAGGAGGAAAAAGATTTTATAACCCAACATCTTTTATTATTATCTCAAAATAATCCTTCAAGAGTAATATAAAATAATAAAACAGTGTCTGGCGCAAATCAACAGAAAAACAAAAAAAAAAATCCTAGTAGGCATCAACAACAATTAAACTTAATAAAAACCACTAAAATTTCACTCTTCTATTCATCATTGTCATCATCGTTGCTAATACGATATACTTCATCGTTTGAAATAAGTGGAGGTGCATTTTCACCAATGTACATCTCAGTAGGTACACTATCGTCCTCGGGAATCGCAAGTCCGACCAACTTCCACTGTTCAATCAGCTCTACATTGGAAGCCTCTTAATCAATCTCTCGAGGCAAGGGAGGCATGGCAACTTCCTATAAATAATTATAGATCGATTAGTCCACCTCTAGCTACTCATCAACAAAGTATCAATAAGAACATGGGTAGCCTGACGACCAGTGACCATATGGCTAAGTTGCATCATCTCCCTCCACCTTACTAACATCTCCCAAATGTACTGGCCCATATTACGTGCTGGATTCTACTGATACTCTTCATATTGCCTCACGATCTCATATCGACGAAGCATCAATGAACTCGTCTTCCTACAAGTTTTCTTAATCCGTACCATTCGTGCCATACCAATTATTTGAAGTCCAATTAATGGGTATCTAGAGCCTGTTTGGTACAGATTCTAATTTTCTACAGTAAGTCAATTCTCATTTTCAACCACACGTTTTTCAATAAAATAATATTTTCCATCACATCAATACTTTTTTCTTCTTTTCCAGCCACACATTTCCCATCATATCACTATTTAAAAAGCAATTCTTCCCCCAAAAATCCCTACCAAACACACTCCTAATAAGTTTTAGTTAATTTTCGAGGACTTAAATAAACATTGAATTTGGTCACATTCTTAAAATACTTGGTACGATAATGATTATCTTAAAAAAGTATTCAAACTCCAACATATACTAAAATTCATACATACATTTGAAATGTTGTATCTAGAATAAACTTTCTCATTCTCATCACATAGATATAAGTATATTTATAAAACTTTCTTTACCTCAAAATCGGCACGGCGTGGCTATGGCAGACACAGTGCTCAGGATCCTTGTAAATTTTTTTTATCAACTTTGTATATGACAATATACACTAAGATATGGTTTTTAATATAAGTCTACAGAAAGTAAAGCATGCTCGGATACCAAGTTACAGAAAGTAAACCATACTCTTTTTTGTTTGACCTCTTTAGTGCTAACCAAAATAAATTATAAATAAAAAAAATTTTGAAGTTTGAAACATACAAAAATTATAATGGGAGATATATTTCCATATAGATTTTAGAAAATTGTGGTGTAAGTTGATTTTTGAAAAACATTGGAGAAATTTCAACAAATACGATTATGCAGCAGCGGAAAGAGAAAAATATGGTTGACTTAGCAAACGATGACGAAAAATTATGAAATCTTAACAGGGATTAGAACATTCATATACGTATATCATATAGAAAATTGGGGTCTCTATGATAATGTTTGAAACATGGAAATATTGTTCAACTATGTTGGACAGAAAATTCGAAACTGACTCGACGCAGTCTACCAAATGGACATAACCTTTTTTCTAGATAATATTTTAGGGTAATTCCAAAGTTTACTATTAGAAGACTCATAGACCTTTGAAACCCCACTGATTTTACTCTAAAACTTGTACCATAGCCCAACTTTTACCACTTTCAAATAGAAGGACATAATCTGAAATTCAATCCAATAATAATTAACTTTCATGCGTAGTCATTCCAACGTTTCCAAGTTATAGTTGACATGCAATACATATAAAATTAGGCAAAAATAGAAAATTAAACATTTTAAACGTATCGTCAAAGGATTCATAAGAGATTTACATGAATGAAAATTTTACTAAAAGTTCAAAGCATTTCAAATCGTCGAGCACTTGCCACCATGCCAAATCCTTGCCATGCCTTCAATTAATCTGTAAATTTTGTAGGAGTGAGTATCACAAGTAATACTCAGTAGGAAATACTTAAGTAAATAGATTAAAAATATATATATATATATATAGAATTGCAAATTTGGTTAGTCGTGTCACCGTCAATTTCAAAGTGAACCGGTGATCAAGCAGTCCGCATACTCTTAGGTTTTAACAACTCCTTTTCATGAATCAAAATTCATCTTTTCATCTCTTATTTGAACCACCCATAGGGTGTTTCCATTCTCTCACGAGTAACACAATAACAAGTTAATACAAACCGAAAACAAATAATTTTACTCTATATACAAAAGTATCTTAAACATCTCTACTTTAAACACTTGGAGTTTGAATATCCTCTTGCGCTCAATAAAATACAGTATTCTCTTCACTTCTTCTTTAAAAAAAATTTTAGATTCAAATTGCCTTAGTCTATGGGAAGAATAGTAGAAAAATTTATGTGTCGGTAAATAGTTTGGGGAAGGAAATGTGGCCTTAGAGGTCATAGGAGATTATTATTTTTCAAATGCAAAAATGATGATGGTAATTGGTAGTAACGAAAATGGAATTTAAAACAATGGTAGTGGACTATTAAGTAGGTGTATAAATGGTGGGTTATGAGTTAAAAAAAAAAAACGTGTAGGCACCTTTTCACATGAATAGAAGTTTTGTTCTATAACTACCGTAATGGCATGTGATTTAGAGGTTATGACATTTAGTAAATAATTTAAATGGTATGCTTAGTGGAGAAAAATGAATAGTCAACTTAAGGAATAAAAAAAAAATTAAATGGGAATGCATTTGTGGAGGAAAAATCGTGAGTGAGAGATAGGAAAAAATAATAATTATGATGGGATGAATTAGGGGTCGTTGGGTACACCATATCCTGTTTATCTAATTTTTTTAAATTTAAGAACTAAACATGTATGCCAAAATAATATAACGTGTGTCGTCAACAAAAAAAAATGTATTGTTTTAAGATAAATTCGATACCTTGCAAAAATTTAAAGAGAAACAACAAGTGCGCAAAACTTTACTATCGTGACCAAAACTTTAATTTGAACTCTTAGAAAATGTCGTAATGACTTAATAATATAACTCAAATTATTTTTCGATTTATACAAGTACAGTTATTTTAAAATCCATACCCTTCTTCAGGTACGCTGACATGCCCTTATCTTTGGCTGCAAAACTACCGCTAACCTGGCTTACAACCAGCTGAGAGTTGCTGTGAACTGCCAAGTTCTTGACCTGCATTTCTTTGGCCAATTTGAGGCCTGCCGAAGTGTTTCGTACTTAGCTGCGTTGTTGGAGATCTTAAAGCCAAACCTCACTGCACAATTAAGCTTTTGACCCTCTGGGCTCTCCAGCAGTACGCCGTCCCTGACCCCATTTTCCCGAAGGATCCATCAACAAACAATTTCCAGGCTGGGGAATCTACCAGTTTCAAAACTACATTGATATTTGTTGTCTTAGTGAATTTTTCTATGAAATCCACCATAGCTTGCCCCCCTTCATTGAAGTTCTTGGTTGATACGAAATGTCAAATTCTCTTAATTCCACAACCCATTTCATCAGCCTCCGTGATGCATCTAGCTTTGGAGCACCTGCTTGAGGGAGAGGCTTTTTAACACGTGAATACTATGGGCCTGAAAGTAGGGCCTCAGCTCCCTAGAAGCGATCATAAGGGATAAAGCAAGCTTTTCTAGTCAGTATAGCACGTTTCAATTGGCAGGAGGGCCTTACTTACGTAGTAGACGGATAGTTGAGTGCCGCTTACCTCTCTTACTAGTATTGAACTTACAACTTCGGCGCTTATGGCTAAGTACAATAGTGAAGCTTCTCCCTCCTTGGGCTTTGAGAGAAGGGGGCTTGGCCCAAGTGGTTGATGGAAAGCCTCTTCAAATTCTTCACTCCACTGGAACTTCTTCCCTCCCTTTAAGATTTTAAAGAATGAGAGGCATCTATTTGTAGCTTTGGAGATGAAGCAGTTTAGTGCTATGAGGTGCCCTATCAATATTGTACTTCTTTGGGTATATCAATATTTTACTTCTCTGGGGATAATGCTATCACCAGTAAAACCATATAAAGAAGCGGTCATGGGGCGAGTTCGTGGTCCACCATCATTTTGTCAAAGGTGGCTCCGAACAGGATATTAACGAAACTCCCACTGTCCACAAACATGTACCTCAGTCCATTCCTAGCTACGACATTTTGTACCACCATCGTACCGCAGTGGGTGTAATGAACCCCCACAGTGTCCATCGGAAAGAAAGTTATTGGTGGGATGTTCCCAAAACCGCGGTCAGTGCTATTGATCAAGTAGCTCATCATGGAAGGGTCATTTGCTTCTCTCACGTAATTCCTCTAGGATTTCTTGGAATCCTCCCTAGTGTGGACCACCTACAATGGTGTTAATTTATCTGATGGGGGCATTATCAGCATTAGTTGGAGGCTCTCTCCTGGGCCTTTGCCCTCTTGTCCTATTTCCGTCTTCCTCGTGGTCCTATCGATGCGATTCATTCATGCGGTGTCGCGTCGCCTTGTTATGCCTAGGCTCTCTCTCTCACCTAGGCAGGGGTACATTTCTTTGCTTTTGACAGGCCTAGACAGGCAATTCTCAGTGCTGTGGCTATTGATTCGATGATATATGTAGTATTGCCTATCTAGAGGTTCCCCGTTTCTCCCTCTGTCTCTTTCCCTGGATGGATTCGACTACCTTTGAGCCTCAGGACCAACTTCTTCATACGCCAAGATGGCACTGCATTTAGCGTGGCCATCGCCAACGCTTAGCCTGAGGTGGGGGCTATTGTGTGTCATGCTTGCATCCACTGCTGGTCCACTAAGTGGGGTATGGGCCTCTTCGCTATCTTTGAGGTGGTCAGAGTCCCAGCGAGGTTCTATTGCGGTGGTCAATCAGCTCCTCATTAACAATTTCACTTCTTATCATTTCCACTAAGACACCATAAGAGGTGGGATTTTTGTTTCACACATCTCTCCAGAATAAGATGTTCACGTTGAGGCCTCATCTTAGAGCAGAAATAGCCTCTCTATCCGTAACCTATTCGCAATAGGTCTTTTCATCTGTGAAACGAGCTAAGTAGCTTTCAAGGTTTCACCTGGCAGCTTCCTCTTGCTTGTTCTCCTGTCTTTTATATTCTAATATGACGCCTGTTAACCCTAAAGAATGTACCAATGATGTAGCCAACACAAGCTGAATCTCTGCACACTTGGATAAACCGTTAGTCTCACGTGGCCTTCTCTGAAGGGGATGGAGTTAGCCACACACATTCCGACGGTCAAGTCAGTTAGGAAAATAATTTAAGGTGTGGGACAGCTTTGAACGTGAGTCTCCAATAAATAAAAATGAGGGTCGGCTTAGGAGTAGATAACTGAAAATGTATGTAGCAATAATATATATTTAAGAGTCTAAATTTGTATTACCTTCGAATAGCACTAAATGTGAGCTTTTATACTTGGATGTAATGAGTGGAGTCCATTGGATGGTAGCACACGTGGCGCATCAATCAATCATTGCCTTAAATGCTATCACATTTTGTGTCCATGAAGCTTAGCCTGTACTTTTAGACTTGACCAAACAGGATGGTGGCGGCGACGGCAGTTGCAGTGAGTTGTCTTGTCAAATCATGTCTTGTGAGATCCATTCGAGATCCTGCCACTGCCTCATCTTGGTTGGCTACGTCAATGGGGTCTGTCTGTAAAGGGGTCGTCTAGGTGTTATATGTGGGAGAGTCGGGTTGCTCACACTTGGATCGGTTCATCCGTATGCATCTATGCCGTCCTATGCCAGCATATGAGGCAGGGCCCCCGAATTGTTTGCCACGTGGGCCAATTCGGCCCCTTCATTGGTCCTAGCTTTTCATGGCGTAACAACTCCAACTTCGTAGTCTAAAAAGAGTTCCATTTAATCATGTTTTTGATTCGTTCTTTTAATTGGTTTAAAGCTCAATTTTAATTTAATTCATTTCCTTTCTGCTAGAGCTTTCATTTTCCAATTAGGAGTTCAATTCTTTGAATTTCATTCCCATCCAATTTAACCCAAGCCCAATTTGATTCTAATCGAACTGCTTTCCTTTTCTACCATCTACTTCCTCAGACCCAATTGATTAGTATTTTCTCTTCGAGTCCTCAATTCTTTCAAAAGATGCACTTTAATCCTTGCGTCAAATTATTTTTCAGCCCATCTCCTCTTTAATTCTTAGACTGCGGAATTTGATCCTAAACTTGTAACTTTTATTAAATTTCATCCTTCTTGATCCGATCTCGAGTTTTCTGCTAACATAATCCAAAAACACATATAATTAAGCATCAAATTTACAATAATACTCATGGATACAATTGGGCAAAAATCAATCCGAATCAGTCAAACCGATCAGCCCAAACCAACCGGTTTGGGTTATTTTTTAGTTCAATTGAGTTGGGTTCGGATTAGAAAATCAAATTTTAAGTTGAGTTGTGTTGGGTTTCGGGTTATCTATTAGAACTCAATCAAACACAACCCAACCCAATAAAATAATAAATATTCAAATAAATTTTTTTACTTAAAACCAAAAATCTAATTATCAAAATTCTCCTCTGCCTTACGTCTCTTCTACCTCTCATTGATGTTCGTACTTTGGCTTCTCGACTCGATTTTTTGACGTGATTTTTGACTAAACACTTGAATTGAAGGAGGATATTTACATTTTTAGTATTTAGGTTGAATTCATTTTATTCATTTGATATAATATGTAGGTATTCAACATGTATTTAGATTGACTTAATATATTTTTAATTTGATCATTATATAATCTATTTAACAGGTTTTTACAATATTTTTAATTTATATTGTTAGATTGGAATTAAACTTAACTTTACGGACCATTGATACAATTTCAATCGACTTTATGCCTTTCAAATCTCATTTTTTAATGTAACTGAAATTGATCCAAATTGAAATGGTATCAACTTTAAAAGAATTGTTCAAATTCAACGAAAAAAGTACAACCATTGGGCCCATAAGAAAATTGTTCAACAAAAAAATAATTGGGTCCAACATGAATTAGACTCAAGTCCAAACCAATCAACTCAACCTAACCCAAACCATCCGAGTTTGGTCGATTTGGATTGGATTGGGTTGAGTTTCAATCGTGATTGGGTTGATTTCGGTTTGAATTATTGTCAAATCGAATATGTTGTGTTGTGTTTAGATTGGACTCAAAATCAATCCAATCCAACTCAACCCATCCCAACCCAACCCACGCCCTACTCATGAAAGCCAATATTTGTGGCTTATATTAAGTGCTCGTTTGGTAAAGATTAAAATCTAATTAAAATTGAAAATATCGTCGTTATTGTATTTCACTCGTCTAATAAAAATTAATAATAACGCTTAATTTTTCAATTTTAATATATAAGGAACATGCTCTAAGTGTAATTTTCACCCATGTAAAAATTGATTAAAACCCAATGGAAGCCCCTTACATGATATTTTTTTGTAAGCCTTAGTAAAGTCCATTTAAAATCCAATCGTAGTTCACACGTGTTTCGAGTCTCGTTGATTTTCTCCTGGCAAATGGGGAACCAAGCGTGAAGGAGAGAGAGGAAAAGGGAGCCGTGTTCATCACCCCTTGGCACCAAGTTATATTGTGTTGCTGTGATTTCTACAAGGAGAAGTCAACTTCATCACCAAATTTGGAAGGTAGTATCAGATTTATTTGTGTAAAACAGGCTTTGTATGTTGATCTGATTGTTGTGAATGATTTAATTTCAAGTCAACTCCTTAGAATTTATTTATTTGTTTAGTTTTTGTTTCTTAATGGTAATCTTCCTCTAGCAACAATGATTTTCTGGACAACATCTCTCTTGAATTTTTAATGCAGTTGTTTAGGGTTTTTTCCTTGCCTTTAGAACTGGCCGCCCCTCAAGTGTAAGAGGTAAATACCTAGTGGGGGCAGTTGTCCTCACTAGACCCCAGGTGTCTCAGCCCCTGAATCATGACAAAACATTTCTGGAACTTTTGCCACTGAAAATATATCAATTCTCTAAATTCAGAAAAAAAAGTATTTGTTGTTGATGACATAGCATATTAATGAATTTCGAAAAGAGAGCTGATGTTGAAACAAATGTATAACTATTATTCTTAGAATGCCGTTGAAATTCTTGATTGGCATTTGTTCGACCATTATTGCCAAAAATGAGAAAACCTAATGCTTTCTACTTATTAGGTAGGTTATATGGTCAATTCGCATTGTTTGGTTGTTACTACATAAAGACATTCACACACGATTGTACTTTTATGAGTGTACCGTACCTGCAAGATTTAATATCAAGCATATAAGGACATTGATTTATGATGTTTTTTTTTGGTTAAGTCACTTGAGCATCGAGAACTCATAATCAGTTCAAGCTTCTAGTTTGCATAAGTTTCAATGATCCATAGATTTTGATTCATGTTAATTTTAATGGCCACATTAAGGTTTAGATGAAATGAACTGAACAAGTTTTTAATTTTGCTATTGCTCTGGACATTCTTTATTTAGATGCTGCTCTCGGTCTTGTTACGATTTTCATTTAATTTGCACACTAACTTATACTTTAGATCTTAATTAGTTTGTTTTGTCCATTGTCTACCAGTTATGTTTTACCTCTACGAGGCAAGATGTAAACCTCTAGGCATCATGAGTCATAAACCTCGAAACAAACCAATAATTAATTCAAAATAATATATGTTCATTACGAATCTAAACCATCTTAAAGGTTTATAATAAAACAAAGTAAAAGTTAAAAGTTTAACTTACAAACAAGCATAGAACAAATTATCGTCCTCCTTCTGTGATGGTGCCTTCTCCCTCCACTATGTGTGAAGGTAGAAAAGAAGAAAACAAAAAACTCGTAAGATGCTTAGGCTATATAAATAATAACCCAAAAAGTATAGGCCAATATAAGAAACCTAAAGAATGCAAGACAAATGAATTGAGCATGTACCTTAGCCTCCCTAAGTCTTGGCATTGGCACTTATGGTGTAAGCTTCGAGGGATTCAATGAAAACCATACATGAGGCTCAAGATGCGAGCATAAGTTTTGAAATAATTGATTTATCCAAATTATGTCAATACAACGACAAATTCCTATGTTATTTTATTAAAATTCAGAGCCCAAGTGAATATAGGTTTTAAATGAGGTGATTTAACATTTCAAGTCTTATCATTATAAGTATTTAAAGACCCACTTGAAAAGGGAATGAGAGGTCATGCACTAATAATTAAATTCTATTCCCATCATTCATAATAGCTTTGCCATCCAGCATGATGTATGTTGTTAGTAAACCCACATCTCTGGAATTTATGTTACTGCTAAATCCACACGTGATCTCCATTCATGATCACTTACACCCATAATCCAGAAAATATTTGTAGGTGCCTGGGCATATATTGATGAATTTAGAAAATCTGAGTTGAAAGTTGAGTGTTGAAATAAATGTTTAGAAATAATTGTTAGAATAAAGGTAGAATCTCTTCATTGGTCTTATTCGACCTTTACTGCCAAACACGAGAACAAACAACTAATGCCTTTTTACTTTTTCAACTGGGTTCTACAGTCAATTTTCTTTTGGTTTGTAACATTGATAGATAAAAGACACACACACCCATAATTGTAAATGTCGTGAATGTATAATTGAACCCATCATGCAACATTGTGATATTATGCATATATGGACATTGATTTATAATGTTATATATGATTTTATTTATTTATTATTATTATTTTTTTAATTCACTCGGGAACTGTAATCAGCTAGTTTTTTTTCCTAGTCTCCTTAAGTTTTGATGATGGATAGATTCGGAGAAATGTTAACTTTAATGCCACTTCAAGGTCCTGGGAAAATGAGTTGAACGAAGTTTCTAATTATGCTAATGCTCTGGGCTTGGACATTCTTTACTTTACATGCTGCTCTTGGTTTTATTGCAATTTTGATTTAATAGATGCACACTAAACTGTGTGATTATTATTTGTTAGATGTGTCCAAATTTTCATGGTATAATGGAAAATGCCTATGTTTCTAATTATGCTAATGCTCTGGGCTTGGGCATTCTTTACTTTACATGCTGATCTTGGTTTTATTGCAATTTTGATTTAATAGGTGCACCATAAACTGTGTGATTATTATTTGTTAGATGTGTCCAAATTGTAATGGTATAATGGAAAATGCCTTTGTAGGACTAGTTTTCTATTTTTAGATGTTTTCTGAATTAGGTTATATGAATTTGTTTATGTCGCTCAGGTCTTGGAGTTCCTGGAAATTAGGGTTTTGGTATGTAAGAAGTGCGATGCCTTGGAATCTAAAAATGCTTCCTGTAGTGTTAATATTCTTTTTTGGTGATAAATTCTAAAGTGGTGAAGAGAAGGGCAGGCCATAGATGGAGTGTAATCGAGATGAGGCTGTGAGAGCGAAAGAGATTGCTGAGAGTAAGTTTCTGGATAAGAACATTAAGGCAGCGAAAAAAATTGCTCTCAAGGCTCAGAATCTATATCCTGGGCTAGAGGGCATTTCTCAGTTGGTGAGGACATTCGAGGTTTATTTTTCTGCTGAGGAGAAAATAAACGGTGAATGTAACTGGTATGCTGTACTCGGTGCGACTCCTTTAGATGATGACGAGACATTAAGAAAACAATATAGAAAACTTTGTCTTCTGCTTCATCCTGACAAGAACAAATCTGTTGGGGCAGAAGGGGCATTTAAACTGGTTTCACAAGCCTGGAGTTTGCTGTCTGATAAGTCCAAGAGATTAGAATATGACCAGAAGTATGGTACCGTGTTCCAGGAGAGGAATCAGACTACCAAAGGGTGCATGCCACCAACAAAGCAAAATGGATTTTACAGCTTTGCAAAGAATGCAGCTTCACAAATGAAGGTTCCAAAGGGTAATTCTAGTAAAAGGGATGCCTCATTTGGTCCAGCTCCATCTCGTAAGAAGGGGCGGCGTACATTTTGGACTGTCTGTCATCGATGCAAGATGCAATATGAATATCTCAGGATGTATCTTAACCAACATCTGCTCTGCCCAAATTGCCTTGAGGCCTACTTTGCAACAGAAATTGAGCCACCATCTGCAGGGTTTAACATCAGTAATTCGTCCAATCATAGTAATTTGCAACGGGCTCCTTTCTTTGAGTCAAATGGTGCTGCATCTACTGCTCAAGCTGCAAATATGGTTCAACAGGCTTATGACAAAGTGAGAAGAGAACGTCAGAAAAAGCAGGCTGCCACTAGAAGGGAGGAGGCTAATCGAAGGAAAAATCATTCCTCTAAAAGAACAATTGATGGCAGATCCTTTGTTCACTCAAATGCTGCGAAGAGAAGAAAAGGAATTGAAGATTGTGGTATAAACGAGGATACATTAAAGAAGGTGAATTGCAACGATGACTTTAAACAGTTGCTGATAGAGAAGGTTCAAAGGGAAATACGTCAGAAGTTAAATGAACGGACCTCAACTAGTACTCTCAAGACAACATCAGCTAATGAAGCTTATGTAAATAATGCAGGAAAAGAAACATCATGTGAAAAAGACAACAGTGTTGCACATAGTGCCAAATTAGAACAGAGTGAACCATTCAAGGCTAATAGTCAAATTCCTCTGAATAAACTCAAGTTGGGTGCTGATATGGAACCAATTAAGCAAATATCAATTCATGTCCCAGATTCAGATTTTCATGATTTTGACAGGTACAGAATGGCAAGGTGTTTCAGAGATCGCCAGGTGTGGGCGGTGTATGATGGTGATGATGGGATGCCACGGTATTATGTCATGATTCATAAGGTGATTTCTTTGAACCCTTTTGAGGTGCAAATCAGTTGGCTTAATTCAAAAGCCAATAAGTGGTTTGATTCTGGTTTTTCAAAAACGTGTGGGGTTTATAGAATAGGCAAATGTGGAATTAGAAACTCTATCGACTCATTCTCACACAAGGTTAAATGGACGAAAGTCACTGATGGGACAATCCTGATACTTCCTCAGAAGGGGGACGTTTGGGCTCTGTACAGGAATTGGTCGGCAGAATGGAATGAACTCACAGAAGACATAGTAATATATAAATATGATATGGTGGAAGTACTTGAAGACTATGATGAGGAACTGGGTGTAGTTGTGATTCCTCTAGTTAAAGTTGCTGGCTATAAAGCAATTTTCCATCAGCTTCTGAGCCCAAGGGAAATAAGAAGAATCCCTAGGGAAGAAATGTCTCGGTTTTCTCATCAGGTACCGTCTCGTTTTCTCACTGGTCAAGAAGGGACAAATGCTCCCAAGGGTTGTTGGGAATTAGACCCTGCTGCTACTCCTTTGGAACTTCTCCAGGTTATATCAATAGCTATAGAAACCGAGTCCTTGAAGAATGAAGAGGAATCTACTGAAACAGCAGACATAACTGATACTGATGGAAACACCAACATCGACAAGGGGCAAGAAATTTCTTGAAAAGTGGGGCGGGATTTAATTTGAGAAAAAGGGAAATTAAGTGCAGAATATTGTTGGAACCTGAAGGTAGAAAATTCTTTGGAGCTGCGAAAGTAACTAAAGAATTGATAAGGAGTAGGATACGAAAGAATCTAAGTGCATGTTTGGTTAGGAGTACTAGACAGATTTGAACAGTAAATGAGCAAGTTTTTTTAACTTCTTTTTCTTCTTTATTACTTGTCCAGTACTATCCAATCTTTTTTGCCGAACATGCCATAAGAGTTTAAAATAATCTGCTTTGAGGTGGGAGCGTAAAGTCTTTGGTTTTCTGGAAAATGTGATGTTGGAATGCAGTTCATTCAAGACGTTTGAAGGAACATTTACTTGGCAGCAATGGTATATGAATCTTTTGGTTTGAGATGTACATTTTTTGTATCAAGTTCAGGTTGGAGCTGATAGATGTAGATAGGAGGAATATTTTTTTTTTCCCCTTGTAGACATCTGCTACATTTCTCCTTTTAAGTGACACCATTGCTTTCTCTTTTACTTTCTCGCGTTCAGGGTTTTCATCAGTTTGGATAATGTTTCTGTGACAAATATTAACTCGCAGTATGTATCTATAGCAGGAGGGATTGATTTAAGTTATTTCTTGGTTCCTGCAGGATTATAGACGTAGATGGTGTTAATATTAGTGTTTTAAAAAGCTTAAGGCGTGGAGGCCAAGTTTCGAGTTGGGCAGATCAGCAGAAAACGAATTTAACCAGCCAGAACAAATCAGCAGAAATGAAATCAGGAAGCAACCAACAGCAGAAACAAAAAGATAGACTACAGTGAATAAAACGGAAATAAAATGTTAGATTCAATATGAATAAACACATTGAAGGAACATGATGAAGAAGGAGGGTTATTATTCATCAAATGCTCAAATGTAAAGGTGAATACAATGCTCTATTTATAGACTAAAATCTAACAATCTATCTAACAAACTAACAATTGGAAGAAGGATCCAGAATATGCTAGAATGAGCTGTCGAACATGCTGAACGTGAGCTGATGTTGTGTGTGATCTGTTGAGCAGGAGAGGAGCATGTGCTGGATGTGAGTTTAGAAGGATCTAGAAGAATGGCGGCTGCTAGTGAAGCTGATGAGCTTGTGAACGTGTAGAATATTTCAATACTCCCCCCTTAAGATGGAATATCTTGAATTGTAGAGGGAATAGCAGAGATGCAGGAGAGAAGCTTGGGTTGAAAACAGAAGCACTCCAGAGGAAAAGAAAACCGCAATATACTTCAACCGGAAAAGAGCATACATGGCTCTACCGGGGATTTGCTGAATAAAAACTTCATCACCATTGATGAATGAAAGAAGAATTGGAAATGCTAAATAAACTTCAGCAATGACTGGAAGTAAAACCACCAGTGCAATCTCTCTCGCCAGTAGGAACTTTTGTCAAACACCTTGAAGGAAAGGTCATCATCCAGAAAGCTGTAGATTGAAAAATGCTTCGAGCAAGCCAAATTAATGTCAGATGCAGCATGTTCCAGAATACTCTTGCTAGCACTTGACTTGCAACAGTTAACTGAGACTTCAGATTTCTCAGCTTCACGACTAAACGCCTTAGTGATGAAATTTGAGCAGATTTCTTCATTCCAGATTTGAGAAGGCAGAAGCAACTGATAAGATTGCAGACTGAAGGAGCATTTGCTCTGATACCATGTCAGAAATTAAAATCAGAAACACAGATCAACAGAAAACGAATTTAACAAGCCAGAACACATCAGTAGAAATGAAATCAGGAAGCAACCAACAGTAGAAACGAAAAGATAGACTACAGTGAATAAAACGGAAATAAAATGGTAGATTCAATATGAGTAAACACATTGAAGGAACATGATGAAAAAGGAGATCTATTATTCATCAAATGCTCAAATGTAAAGGTGAATACGATGCTCTATTTATAAACTAAAATCTAACAATCTATCTAACAAATTAACAGCTGGAAGAAGGATCTAGAATATGCTAGAATGAACAGTTGAACATGCTGAACGTGAGCTGATGTTGTGTGTGATCTGCTGAGCTGGAGAGGAGCATGTGCTGGACATGAGCTTAAAAGGATCTGGAAGAAGGGCTGGCTACTGGTGAAGCTGATGAGCTTGTGAACGTGTGGAATATTTGAACAATAGGCGTTAAACTTTTAATATTATTTTAATTTTTAATCAATCTAAGATAATTAAAATAATACTTACCAAACATCTAAAATTATGAAATGATATATTTAAAAAAAAAAAAAAAGTTTGACTATGCCCAAAGTGGGGTGTTTTGCCTACAATCGTGCCTATGACACGTTTTTTAGAACATTGGTTAAAATTAATGGTGATATATACTTTATAGTTCTTACTTTTCAAATTTTTATATATATATGAAAATTTTGCAGTCATATTCAATGGTAGCTGTAGATTTATTTATTCTGGAACTTGTGTTTATTGTTTGGATTAGTTATAAGACATTGCTTGACTATTGACTCTGTTAAGACTTGGATTAATGAGTTATTAGTTTAACCTTGATTTTTTGGTTCAGCCTCGACTAGTCATTGAATATTTTTAACTTGCTATTTTTCTTATGCAAAAGATACAGTTTTGAGATGCCACTTTGGATCATCTAACTAACTAAACCAATCAATTATATACAACTGTACATAAAACTAATTGAAGATTCATTAGCTTCTTGCTTGGAACGAGACTTGCACTAGGCTTCCCTTGACTTCAACTCTAAACCTTCAAGGTAAGATTGTAGATTCCATCACCTCCCCCCCTCCCCCCTTAAGAGGAAAATGAATATTTATCATTCTCATCTTGTGTATCAAATAATGAAAATGAAGTGAATCAAGGGGTTTGGTGAGAATGTCTGCTACCTAATGCTTAGAAGGGATGTGAACAATTTTGATCAACCCTTCTTTCAACTTTTCTCTGACCAAGTGACAATCAAGTTGGATGTACTTTATCCTTTCATGTTGAACCGGGTTGGATGCAATATCTGAGACTGGCTTGCTGTCTGTATACAAAAAAGCAGGTTTGGAATGTGGAATCTATAAGTTATTCAACAAGTAAACTAGCCACTGCAACTCACAAGTAGTAGAGGCTAGGGCCCGGTATTCAGATTCAGCTGATGATCGACTAACAGTGGGTTGTTTCTTAGATTTCCAAGATATCAATGAGTCACCAAGAAATACAGTAAAGCCCGAAACACTTCGCCTTGTATCTATGCATCTACCCCAATCATTATCAGAATATGCTTTAAGATGCAAATCAGAGTTTGCGTCCAAAAAAATGTCCTATCCTGGAGTGGCTTTAATATACCTGAGAACTCTTTCAGCAGCATTTAAATGATGAAGGCTGGGATTAGCCATAAACTGGCTAAGGGCCTGTACTGAGTAGGACAAATTAGGTCTTGTTATAGTAAGGTACAAGAGCCTGCCTATGAGCCTTCTAAAACGAGTAGGATTTGGCAGAGGAGAAGAACCATCATCAGCATTGAGTTTTAGCGTTGATTGCATTGGAAATGCTACAGGTTTACAACCTGAAAAACCATTGTCCTCCAAGATATCTAGAGCATATTTTCGTTGGCATAAAGTGATGCCTTTTTCTGACCGAGCTACTTCAATGCCTAAAATATATTTCAATTCTCCCATATCCTTAATAGTAAAAGAGTCATGTAAAAATTGCTTAACAGTAGCTATTTCACCCATGCTGTTGGAAGCAAGAATAACATCATCTACATAAATCAAAAGTGCTATGAAAGTGCTTATGTTTGATGAAGAGAGAAGAATCAGATTTGCCTTGGACAAAACCAAACTGAATTAAGGAAGTAAACAACCTTGAAAACCATTGTCTCGAGACTTGCTTTAGGCCATAAAGACTCTTCTTGAGTTTACAAACTCTTGTGTTAGTGGATGGACAATACCTCGGCGGTAAATTCATGTATGCCTCCTCATTTAACTCTCCATGAAGAAAGGCATTATTTACATAAAGTTGATGTAAATGCCAATGCTTAGTGGCTGCAATAGCTAACAAAGTTCTAACAGTTGTCATTTTAGCCACGGGAGAGAAAGTATCAAAATAATTGAGGCTTTCCTGTTGGGTGTAGCCTTTTGCTACTAACCTTGATGAGAACCACATAGCAATGAATACTACGCAACCCACAACGAGATTGAAGATCCCAAGAAAGCCCAAAGAATAATTCCGATTTTGAGTTTGAACCAAGAATTAATGAACTGAGCAACCAAACAAAAACGAAGTTTGAATGAACTCTTGATTACACAACACGTGATCCGCACTTGGTGTTGAACGCCACAAGAATCCTCTTGATAAGTTCAGAATGTTCTAAAAAGAACAATGCTTGAAAATCACAATAGCCTCTCGAATATATTTCAATAGTAAATTTGTCAAAAGGTTCATACATTGAATACTGAAATCCTATTTATACTAATGGGCAAAAAACCTAGTAAAAACGTAATTCGGTTAGAAAATATTGTAAAATTGGAAAGAAAATAGAATTCTAGTCTAACAAGGAAATTCGCTAAAAAATTGAAGTTCTAGTCAAATTGTTCTCAGCGTGTTTCTGTACAATCGCAAGCCTAGAAGTACTATGCGCCTATGCAAACCTTGTGTAGAATTTTGTGTCGTTTTCGGAATGTACTCATGGGCAAAAATTCAACAATCGAGATGAAAGTTATGACCGTTTTCATCCATGCTGCTCTTTTGTTGCTTGAATCGAGTTGATCTATTTGGTTTCTTCTTTCGAACCCAACATGAAACTTGTTCCTTGAATTGTTAACTTTGAAACTTCATCCACCATAGCTTGAGCAAGCAATCTCATTGCCTCTTTCACTCGCTTTGCCCTCGAACGTGTCATCGGACCTTCTTCGATAATCAACAGATCTTAGGCTTGTCCTCGTCGGGCTCGACTCTTGGATCATATCACCCCCTCCCTCTTCAAAAGGATTCGTCCTCAAATTTGCACTTGCATTGAAAAGAGAGTTCAGACACATTAAAAGTTGCTGAAACATTATACTCACCCGGAAGATCCAATTTGTAAGCATTGTCATTGACTTTCTCCAAGAATTGAAATTGACCATTCCCTCGTGGTTGCAACTTTGATTTCATTTGTTCTAGAAAGTGTTCCTTTCTGAGATGTACCAAACCCAATATCCTAGTTCAAATGTCACGCTTTTCCGACCCTTGTTTGCTTGCGACACGAAATGTTTGTTTTTACTTTCAATTTGCGCCATTACCTTTTCATGGAGAGATTTACCAATTCAGTTTTTCTTTTACCATCTAAGCTACTTTGTTCATTCACAGGCAAATATATTAAATCGAAAGGTGTTAGTAGATTAAAATCATAAACAATTTCAAATGGCGAAAACAAAGTAGTAGAATGCATGGCCCTATTGTATGCAAACTCTATGAACGGTAAACATTCTTCCCAACTTTTCAAGTTCTTATTGACTACAGTTCGTAATAATTGCGTCATGGTCCTATTCACTACTTCAGTCTGACCATCGGTTTGTGGATAACAAGTTGTTGAAAACATAAGCTTAGCTTACCCCATAAAACTCTCCAAAAATGACTCAAGAGTTTTACATCCCGATCAGGTACTATGCTCTTAGGTACCCCATGTAAACGTACTATTTCCTTAAAGAATAAATCAGCAATGTTAATGGCATCATTGGTCTTATGACATGCTATGAAATGTGCCATCTTACTGAATCTATCTTCCACTACAAATATTGAATCTCGTCCCTTCTTAGTCTTAGGTGAACCCAAAACAAAATCCATTGAAATATCAACCCATGGTTCACTTGGCGTAGGTAACGGTGTGTAAAAACCTTGAGGTAAAACCTTAGATTTAGCATGCTTATAAGTTATGCATCGACTACATACTCTTTCAACATCACTTTTCATCTTAGGTCAATAAAAATGCTCTCCCAACATTTCTAAAGTGTTTTTAACCTCCAAAGTGTCCCATCAATCCACCAATATGTGCTTCCCTCAATAAAACATCTCGCATTGAAAAATTAGGAATACACAATCTATTTTCTCGAAATAAATACATGATGCATAAATTTCAAAAAAATCTAAATCACTAACATACATGTCCTTAATATGCTCAAAACCAAGTAACTTAGAATTAAGAAAAGTTAGTAACACATACCTTTGAGAAATGCATCCGCCACCACATTTTCCTTACATTGCTTGTACCGGATGACATAAGGAAATGTCTCTACAAACTCCATCAACCTCGCATGCCTTTTGTTCAGCTTGTCTTAACCTCGCAAATGCTTCAATGATTCATGATCCGTGTGTATCACAAACTCCTTAGGCTACAGGTAGTGCTGTCATATCTCCAAGGCTCGAACAAGTGAATATAACTTATTGTCATACTGAGATAATTAAGTGCTGCTCCACTCAACTTTTCACCGAGGTACGCAATTGGTGTTCTATCCTACATCAAAACAGCACCAATACCTATTCCCGACGCAACACATTCAATCACAAAAGTTTTATCAAAATTAGGAAGTGCTAACACCAGTGCCTTACACAACCTATCCTTAATTGTATTAAATGCATGTTCTTGTTCATCATCCCCAATGAAATCCCACACTTATTTTAACTATCTCTGTAAGTGGTGTAGTAATTGTGATAAAGTCTTTTACAAAATGCCTATAAAAACTAGCAAATCCGTGAAAACTCCTAACTTCAGTTATGCTTTTAGGTGTTGGCCATTCTTTAATAGCTAGTATTTTCTACCCCATTAGCACCCACCACAAATCCTAAGAAAACAACATTTTTCATGCAAAATGTACACCTTTTAAAATTAACATAAAGTTGTTCTTTCCTTAAAACCACAATTACACTTTTAAGATGTTCTGCATGCTCATTAAGGTTTTAGATATATACTAAAATATCATCAAAGTACACAACAACAAATTTACCTATAAAAGCACGTAAGACATGATTCATTAAGCGCATAAAAGTGCTTGGTGCCTTGGTGAATCCAAATGGCATAACTAGCCATTCATATAACCCATATTTAGTTTTAAAAACAGTTTTCCACTCATCACCTTCCGGCATTCGAATTTGGTGGTATCCACTTTTAAGGTCTATTTTACTAAACATGCAAGCACCATGCAATTCATCCAACATATCATCTAACCTATGAATAGGATGACGATATTTTTCCGTTATGTTGGTGATGACTCTACAATCTACGCACATCATCCAAGTTCCATCCTTCTTCGGCACAAGTAGCATTGGAATGACACGTGGACTCATGCTCTCCCTCGCGTACCCCTTGCTCATCAATTCCTTCACTTGCCTTTGAAGCTTCTCTGTCTCCTCTGGGTTACTTCTATAAGTTGTTTGGTTTGGAATGACAGCTCTAGGAACGAAGTCAATTTGATGTTCAATGCCTCGAATGTGTGGTAATCCACTAGATATGTCCTCTGGAAACACATCTTCAAGTTCCTGTAATAAAGAGATAGCCAAACTAGGGAGGGGTGTGTTAGGTTCCTCAAAATTGAGGAATGATTCTTTATAAACCAACAATACCATTTGTTTTCTCATTTATTGTATTTTTCAACTCACTCCCATTTGCAAAGAAATTTACTTTCGGCTTGTCTCTCATCTCAAAAGACTTTCTTTTCCCTCACGTGGCTTCCCTCTCTTTTGCTATCCACTAGCCACCTCAACATTTTCTCTCGTGCTCACCATCTCACTATTTTCTTTCTTTTTTTCTAATTCTTTCACTCTCATTTCTTCCTCATTTTTCAATTTGATTTGGTTTTCATACACTTGTGCCGGTGTCAATGGCGCAAGGGTAATTGACCTCTCATCCTTAATAAAACTATAGCGATTCTTGTACCCATCATGAATGACTTTCCTATCATATTGACATGGTCTACACAACAAAATATGCCATGAATGCATTGGTACCACATCACACATAATTTCATCCTTATATCTACCAATGGATAAACTAATCAACACCCTCTTATTCACCTTAACTTCTTCATTATCATTCAACTATTGTAACCTATATAGCCTAAAGTGTCTCAATAAGGTTAATTCCAATTTTTCAACAAGATTTGTGCTAACCACATTAGTACAACTTCCCCCATCAATGATCATGCTACATACCGTGTTGTTAACGTGACATCGTGTATGGAATATGTTTCCCTTTGCTGCTCCAAGTTATCTGTCTTAATTTGAGTGTTGAGAGCTCGCTTCGTGACCAGTAACTCGCCAACAGCAAATTTAGTGTCATTTCCTTCACTAACCTCCTCCAATGCCAGGACGCCTTCATAATCATCCTCACTGGCACTCGCCATCTCTCCATTGCGTACTATCATCATTCTTTTATTTTGACATTGAGAAGCAATGTATCTAGTTTCCAAGCACCTGAAACACTTGATATCCCGATTTCTAGCTGGTTGTGGCTTTGTTTTGGAAGTTGTTCTGCTAGCTCCATCATCTTTTCCCTTTGGTAGTTCAGTCATTCCTTTTGCAACAACTCTATCACCTTTGTTATTCCACTTCGATTTTCAAGACGAATTAGACCCCGAAGTACCCCAATGGTTGCCTAGATGTCCCCTTCCTCTTCAACTATTTCTCCACCTTCATGGCCACATGCAACATGTCTTCAATTTCCACATAATGCTGCAACTCCACAATATTAGCAATGTTTATATTCAACCCATTTAAGAAAGGAGTCATGGTGGCTTCCCGATCCTCTCCGCATTCGCCCTAATCATCAAAATTTCCATCTCCTTATGGTAATCTTCCACACTTTTTGGCCACTGATATAAACCTTGCAATTTTTGGTGCAGCTCCATGTAATAGTGACTAGGTACGAATCGCTTCCTCATGATAGTTTTCAACTAATCCCAAGTATTAACTGTTCGCTCCCGATTCATCTTCCTTGATGTAACCACTTGAACCCACCAAGTTATAGCGTAGTCGACAAACTCAAGAATTGCAATTTTCACCTTCTTCTTATTCGAATAATTATGACAATCAAATATTAACTCCACCTTCTTCTCCCACTCTAGATAAATCTCTAGATCACTTCTTCCCTTAAACGGTGGAATTGACATCTTAATATTGCATATATTTCCATCAACTTCATCTCCAAAACGACTTCTACCCCATATTTCCACCCAATTATTGATTTTTTCCCTCTATTAATCTTGCCACTTTGCCTTTTACCACTCAATGCTTTCGCCCAAGTACTTCAAAGAATAAGGTGAACACAACCAATATTGTATTCCCGTAGATCCAACTGGGTATTGATTACAAATTGTAATAGGAGAAAGAAAAGAAAATATGAAAAATGACTAAAAAATACGAAAAAAGTGAAAAGATGAAGAATGAATTCAATGGACTATTTAAAAACGTAAAACGAGATAAATTTTGAATGATTCCTCTTTTTATTCAAAGTTGAAATCTAAACTGTTGGAAATTTTCAAATAATAACAATACTTTTTTTTCGAATTTTTTTCGATTTTTTTTACCTCGGGAATTCAAATACAAATTCAGCAAAACAAATGAAATTTGATTTGGACTTATAATTAGTCTAAAAAATAACTTTGACTCTTTTTTTGTAATTTTCTAGGTCAAAACTTAAGAAATAAGACAGACCCAAAGAACGCGAAGAACAATGAAAAATAAAGGAAAACAAAACTCAAATAAGAAACAAAAGATATAACCTGATTATTTTGGAGTCTTGCTCTCATACCAATTGATGAGAACCACGTAGCAACGAACACTATGCAACCTACAACGAGATTGTAGATCCTAAGAAAGAACAAAAAATAATCTCGATTTTGAGTTTGAATCAAGAATTAATGAACCAAGCAACCAAACAAAAACGAAGTTTGAATGACCTCTTGATTACACAACACGTGATCCGCACTCGGTGTTGAACGCCATAAGAATCCTCTTGATAAGTTCAGAATGTTCTAAAAAGAATAATATTTGAAAAGCACAATAGCCTCTCGAATATATCTCATTAGCAAATTTGTCAAAAGGTTCATACATTGAATAATGAAGTTCTAGTTATACTAATGGCCAGAAAACCTAGTAAAAACGTAATTATATTACAAAATATTGTAAAATTGGAAAGAAAATAGAATTCTAGTCTAACAAGGAAATTCGCGAAAAAATTAAAGTTCTCGCCAAATTGTTCTCGGCATGTTTTTGTGCAATCGCAAGCCCAAAAGTACAATTAACCTGCGCAACCTTGTGTAGAATTTTGTGCCATTTTCGGAATGTACTCATCCATGCTGAAAGTTATGTTCGTTTTCATCCATGATGCTCATTTACTGCTTGAATTGAGTCGATCCATTTGATTTTTTTGATCCATTTGGTTTCTTCTTGCGAACCCAACATGAAACTTGTTCATTGACTTGTTAACTTTGAAACTTCGTCCACCATAGCTTGAGCAAGCAATCTCATTGCCTCTTTGCCCTCGAACATGTCATCGGGACTCCTTCGGTAATTAAAGGATCTCGTCTCGGGCTTGTCCTCGTCGGGTCGACTCCTAGATCATATCAAACCTAGCCTTGTATCTATCGATAGTGCCATCAACCTTAAACTTGACTCGATATACCCATTTACATCCAATTGCAGTCTTGTTTGGAGGCAAAAATGTAAGATCCCATGTATTATTTAATTCAAGAGCTTTGATTTCTTCAGACATGGCTTTTTGCCAATGAGGGTAAGATTTAGCTTGATTGAAAGTCTTTGGTTCAGAAGTAAGGACAAAATAGAGGTATAGGCAACATAGTTGGAAGATAGATGCTTTGAAGACAAAAAATGATGAATAACATATGGCTTACTAGATGAAGGAACACTGCAGCTAGGAAAATCATGAGTTGGTGAATCGGATCTTGTCATAGTACCACAATAGATTTGCTTAGATATGAAGGAGGATTTCTTGTCCTTGTAGATCTTCTAAGAGAGGAATTGTCAGATATAGGTGCAGGACATGAAGAAGGGGAAATTTCTGGAATTGCAGGAAGAGAAATCTATGATGGAGAAGGAGAGATAGCATAACAAATTTGTGGAAAATCAGGAAAGACAAAGGGAATATAGATTGTGTTTGGGATAGAAGGAAAATTTGTTTTATCAAATGAAACATTTCGAGAGACAAAAATTCTTTGGGTGGTAAGATCAAGCACTTTGTAGCCTTTATATTTAGTGGATAACCAACAAAAATACATTTGGTGGCTCTAGGATGAAATTTGCCTCTGCCAGCCTTTAATGTGTTAGCAAAACACAGACAATCGAACGCTCTCAAATAATTATATGTAGGTGGCTTGTGAAATAAGAGGTCAAAATGAGTGGTATTGCCTAAGACAGAAGAAGGAAATCGGTTAATGAGATGTGTGGATGTTAAGACTGATTCAGTCCAGTAAGTAAGAGGCAATTTGGACTGGAATAAAAGAGCTCTAGAAACATTTAATAAGTGATGATGTTTCCTTTCAACACGGCCATTTTGCTCAAGAGATTCGACACAAGATAGCTGATGAACTATACCAATTTCTTGGCAAAAAAAAAAGGCATATTAAACTCCTGGCCATTGTCCGTTCGAAGTGTTTGAACTAGAACATGAAATTACGTTTGAGTAAATGTTGAACATCATATTTTGCTTTTAAAAGAAAAAAGCCAAGTAAATCGTGTATGATCATCCACAATAGTAAGAAAGAACCTAAAACCAGAATGTGAAATAATAGAGAAAGGCCTCCAAATATCACAATGAAGTAATTGAAAAGCTGCATTTGATTTATTATGGGCTACATGAAAAGAAAGTTTCTTCTGTTTAGCTAATGGACATATTTCACAAACATGATCATTTGATGATTTTATATCAGAATTAACAGAACTAATGCTTTTGAGTTTGACATGAGATAAATGTCCTAAACGAAAATGCCATAATTCTAGAGTGACAGAAGAAGTAGCTAAAAAAGGGCTAACAGCAGCAGAGAAAGCCTTTTGTAAAATAACAAAAGAGTGTGAAAGGTGACCATTTCTGATTTCAGCAAGCCCAATCATCTTCCATGTGCTAAGATCCTGTAGGACACACTTTGAATGAAAGAAAAATAGGGCAATAGAATTATCCTTAGTCAATCTAGAAGCAGATATAAGATTGATGTGAAAAGAAGGAATGTAAAGTGCATTGTGGAGAATGAGATGAGGATAGACTTTGGCAATACCAGTAAAAACAATTGGAACTGTTTGACCATTTGGCAAATGTACAGAGGCGGGTGTTCTAAAGAGTATGATGGAAGTAAACAAGTTAGGAGAACATATCGTGTGATATGTCGCTCCAGTGTCTAATATCCAAGGAAAGGTATTATCTAGAGATGCAGCAGCTAAACAAAAATTGGAGGTATTACCTGATGTGGAAACAGTATGAACTGTAGGAGTGGAATTGACAGGTTGTATGGAAAGGCTATTAGCAAGAGTGATCAATTTCTGAAGTTGCTTTTGAGAAAATGGCATGGGTGAAGTATTTGTATTTTGCTCCAAAGAAGATGCAATGTTTGCAACTGGCAGACGAGCAGGATTAAGCCGTTTTCCTCGAGGTCCTTTCCAACCAGGAGGATATCCTATAAGCTGGAAGCACTTATCCACTAGATGTCCAGAAAATCTACAATGGGAACAGATGACATCTGATTTCGCCTTTCCTTTACCAAACTTAGCAACATGTGAAGAAAACTGAGTAGCAGCCAGAGTATGAGAGTCAATTGGAATGTCCACTACATTCGTGAGAGATCTCTGACTTTTTTCTTGAAGGAGCAAAGAGAACACTTTACTCATGGAAGGTAAGGGGGAAACGAGCAATAGCTGACTTCAGATTTATGAAAAGGACTCATGCAGACCAATTAAGAACTTCATAACAAAATCTGCTTGTTGGGGATCAATGAGATTTGTCAAAATATCACATGAGAATCGATCCAGAAAACCACAACTACAAGTAGGAAGGGGACGATAGCTGACATATTCATCTCATAAGGCTTTGAAAGCACTAAAATAGTCAGTAATTGTACTCGATCCTTGAGAGATCGAACTCAATGATCGCTCCAAAGCAAAAACTCGAGGACCGTCACTTCGCAAATAGCGAGTCCTCAATTCAGTCCAGATATCAACAGCAGTGTTGAAATAGAGAAGACTGCCTCGAATTTCCTTGGAGATGGAGTTCATAAGCCACGAGAGAACGAGATTGTTAGTTCGTAGCCACGCAGTCTTAAGCCGAGCATCAGAATTTGGTTGAGGCAAAGATCCATCAATGAACGTAATCTTGTTCTTGACAATGAGGGCAATTGAAATAGATTGGCTCCAAGCTAGATAGTTGTTGCCGCAGAACACTTCAGAAATGAAGAGTGCACAAGGATTGTCGTTAGGGTGCAAATAGTAAGGACATGAAGAATCATATGAAGGATTGATTGAAGGATTAGAACTCGAGTACTTGATAGTTTCTCTCAAATCTCCCATGGAAAAGGATGTGATTCAGCAACGGAAGCTAAAACTCACGATGATACCATGCAAAATATCACAATTGAAGAGAGGAGAAAATGAAGAACAGAACTCTGAGAGATGAAATCAATATGAAAATATTATTTCTTACTTGCATGATTTGTACAGAAAGGGTACACACACACACACGTGTGCAAGGCAAAATAAAGAAGAAAGATTACAGTTGTCATCTCACTAACTAAACCAATCAAATATTTACAGCTATACATAAAACTAATTGAAGATTCATCAGCTTGCTTCTTGCTTGGAATGAGACTTGCACTTGGCTTCCTGGTGTGCTGTCGTAGGCACCCAAAAATAGTCATTAAACCTCTAAAACTAATGTAGTAATAGAAGTAAGGGTCGATCCCACGAAAAATGTGTAATTCAACAATTTATGCTTCATATAACGATTGGGGAGTTTTATTTATAACGAAATCAATCTTATAACAAATAACAATGTAAATTAACGAGTTGTATTAAATCAATGAAATGAGTCTTGATCAAAGTCAACTTCCACCATTGGAGATTTATAACCAGTCATCAGTCCACAAAGAATAATCAATCTACATTCACAATATTCATCGTTGGAATAAATTCATATTTCTCCTTAATTTTAGTTAATCAGAAACCAGCGTTCTAATTAACCCTAATTATCAAATAATTTTAGACTAGCGCTAAAGATTCAATTTAATAACAGTTTTAAATAATAGAAAAATCGATGAACTAGATAATACAAGCACCAGCGGTTGCATTCAATCTATTTAAACATTCTTCTTAAGATTCAATAACATCTATCGCAGAAAATTATCAAATCCTAGTATTTCACAAGTTAAATGATTCAAACAATTATGGATTTGAGATTTAACTTAGTTATAGATTGCAATATATGAAAAACTAATAGATCTCTTAGCAATCAAACATGACAATCATAAAATTATGCATAGAAGAATATTCAATATTGAAAATATAAATTAAACAGTGAAAATAGGTGGATCTCACAGTTATAATGTGTTCCAAGGCTTCGGTATCCTTCAATCAAGCACCAAGAGTTAGTTACACATGATAGATCTAAGAAAAATATAGAGAAAATAGGTTGGAGGCGTTCTGGTGTATTTTTTGGGGTGTTTTTAGGGTTGAAAAGTCGTGCAAGATATGTTGCCAAAAGAGTTTGAGTCAATTTAGGAAACTTGAGATTCGGCATCAGGAAACAACCATGCGATCGCAAGGTATTAAGTCATGTTGTCGCAAGGAACAAATAAATTCAACTTTCAAACTCTCAGTGATGGTCTGTGCAATCGTGCGGAATTAAAGCCATGCGATCGCAAGGCTTTACAAAGTTTCCTCCGGACAGTCTTCAATATTTTGGTCATAACTTTCTCTCCCAATATCCGATTGAAACGATTCAAGATACATTGGAAAGCTATCTCAAAGGGCTACAACTTTTATTCAGATGAAATCTTCGAATTCGATCATTTGATATGTCAAAAACTGGTCTCAATATGAGTCTGAAAATCGGTGCAAAACTTTTCAGCTTGAAAGTTGATATGTGATAATGTCTTGGCTATATTTCATCCATTTGACTTCTTTCTTCATCCAATTGGCTTCTAGCACTCTCAAGTCTTCATCGTGAGGTTCGATACAACTTTTGAATATTTGCACTTTGGTTCCCGAACTTTCGCTTTCTTTCATTTTGGTATTTTTCCCCTCATTTCTTCCAACTTATCATATCCATCGAATTGCCACCTAAACCAATATATGAAAATACTAAGTACATTTAGGCATACAATAGTCATATGAGCTCATTAAATAAAGATGTAAAATGTGTATTTTATATTCCTAGCACTTCCCTTGACTTCAACTCTAAAGCTTCAAGGTAAGATTGTAGATTCCAACCGTTGTAAGGAAAAAAACCGTATTTTCCCTATTATAGACAACTATTTCACGAATTACTATAGCATGTTTTAATAAGTAAATATACTACCTTCTACAAATATATCCCATTTCTTGTAACTGATGTTTTTGGAATTTCCCAGACATTACGCTTACATTCAACGTTCTTTACCAAAAAGGAAAAGAAAAAATAAAATTAATATGTTTAAGCTACATAGTGTCATCTATGCCCGAATTCATACATGGATGCCATAATTAGAATAGATATTGAACTTAGAAATGGCACTAAAACAATTTATTCTTGATTTCAGTGACGGATTATAGTGATGGTAGCTCCGCTTAGTTTTTATATGAAAGACCTAGCCCTAATCATGCCAAAACGAAGATCCTGAAATGGATTTCGGAATAAAAATATGGGTTAAAGATTGCGCTAAATCTGCAATCGAAAATCTTTAAGATGGTTTTGAGATGTTATGAAGGAAAAATCTCATTTTGTCAACACCTATTATGTTAACCATTATGTCACTTTCTGGTAAAATAGCATTAGTCAACATATAAATAGGGATGTGGCATGTCTGGTGGAGTAAAATCAGTTACCGTAATTAATTCCTTTAGGAGATGGTGATACATCACATTTCATTTTTACTTCATTATTACAGTAAATATTGAATATTAGTATGTTAAATAGTAATTTTTAAATATGTACTAAATAATAGGAAGATGGTGCAATTTCCTCTAGTTGTAAGACCTGCTATGACTATCGACCTAGTCAAGGAATTGGGCCACTTAGTAATTAGTTTAACAATGAAATCTTGGCTCAATTGAAAGTCATTATTTCTTTGGTATTATTTTTGGAAACAATTCATAGCTAGGGTGTTTGAAAGATAAAGTTCAAAATTAGAAAATACGTTTTAAAATTTCAAAAATTAGGTCATACTTAAATAGATAATTAAATATATTAAGGTCACAATATTACACACTATATGGTCACAGTTACATACTAATCACAATTACAAGACGTCACAGTCATATATCACAAATTCTATAAGTCACAACTTAGTTATCGATCACAAATTATCAAATTAATTGATCACGCATTTTTTTCTCGATCAGAAATCACAAATTTTATAGGTTACAATTTATTTATCGATCACAAACTATTAAATTAATACGCCACATTATTTTTTAGTCACAAATTGTAAATTTTGTAGATCACAACTTGTTTCACGGTCACAAATTATTAAATTAATTAGTCTCAATTACAAATTTAGTCGCAATCTCACATTTTTAAGTCTATATTATTTATTGGTTACAAATTGTCTATTTTAATTGTCATTTATTATTTATTAGTCACAAATTAATCAATTTATTGACTACAAATACTTGTCATCCAACCCCCACCCCAATCCACCATCAGCACCAACTGAACGTCGCACCATCATACCATCCTCGTCGTTCCACCATCACCTACACCACCACTAGTACTACCACCATCTCACAATCACTGCCAACACCACCGGACCATCACTATCACTATCACCACCTTACCATTACCCCACTTAACCACCTCACAATCTCTACCACACCCCCACCCCCACCCCCACCCCCACCCCCACCCCCACCTCTACCCCCACCAAAAGATCCCCAAACTTGCCGTTACCACAACCACCACACCACTAACACCGCTTATATCAACAATCACCACCACCTTCTTAAATCCACGACTTTCTCCACCTTTATCACACCACAACCATCGACATCACACCAAATGGAAGAAGAGAAAAAAAAGGAGATGACAGAAAATAGATCGTTACTGTACACAAAATAATGACAATGGGTGCGCAGTGACAATTGCGTTGAAGCAGATCGTTACTACGCATGAAGCAACAACAATGGAAGCACATTGTCGCTGCACATGACAAAAAAAAAAAGGCAGATCGTCGTTGCACACAAAGTAGTCGTAATGCAATAGGTGCGCCTTGTCGTTGCTTGGTGCACAGCGGCGTCAGCAACATTGCTACTTTTTACGCAGTGGCTCTCGCAAGAAGTAGCAACACTACTGTGCTTGTTGTCGGTGAATGTTGGAGTGGATAAAGAGGATGGAGTAGCAACATGTTGAAAATGAATTAGGGTTTGAGGGGTGGATGGAATGGAGGTGGTAGGTTAATTAATTTAATAATATTATTATTAGTATAAAAATAAATAATGATTCGATTTTTGTACAAATAATTCTTAAACGAGATTTTTGATGTCGGAAGTTGAACAATATGAGTGTAATTTTCACTTATTTTTCATGCAAAAGATAGAATAGCTAGAATAGTGGCTATAGTTATGAGACCATAGGGAAACTTATAGAAATATACTTAAATTTAAGGACATCATAAAAAATCATATGAAAAGTGTTTTGAAAGTAAAAATACCATATAAAGTTAAGTGGGACTTTTTAATAAAAAAGTGACATAAGTGACATGCAATGTCATTTTTTTTTTTTGATTAAAAGTAATGCATGTCACTTTCTAATTAAAAAGCTATCACGAAAGCTTAATTTACATTTAACACAATAAAAAATAAATTAACATCTAAAAAAACTTTTATAAGTAAATTGAAAACTTAGCCAAAAACGTATTGTTTGTGTGAAATTTAATTTAAATGTGGCCCAAGCATGCTATGTCATTTTTTTATAAAGAAAGTCACATGCTAGCTATTTTATTTGAATTCTTTTTGGATCAATTCAAGAGATTCATAAAAGATCTTTGTGAAAATTTAAATATGATTATGAATTCAAACTCCTTTACTTTGAAAAATGACATGATATAAAACCTTATTTGTCTTGCATGTAAATTAATATGCTAAAACTTAAATGACATACTTTGTCTTTTTTAAAAAAAAAAATCTCAGTCTATTTCATTTGTATTATTTTTGCAGATATAGATAAAATTAATGTATTTATTTGTTATAGAGATAAATATCACTTTTTTTGAAGGAGTTAGTTGTTAAAAAGTATCATGTCATTTTTTTGATAAACAACAAGTTCATAATAACAAGCCGAAAATGGCTACAAGAAATGAACTTAATAATCTTGGCTTAAACTTCACAAATTTTTACATTGATATCGATAAGAAAAAGAAATATAAAGGAAAATTAATAATAATAATTTTGCGTTCAATAATTTATGAAAGACAATTTTTTTACATTTAAGTATCGTCCATAACATATTTATCATGGTCGCATAAATCGTTCAAAATAAATAATTGTAGCCTAACATACAGCATCAAAGGGAAAAAAAAAAAATTAGCAACAAAAACTTTAAGAAGTGAAAAAAATAGATTGGAGAGGAGGCTTCACCTGTGTTTTGGTTGAATTTCTCCATATTACGAGCGTAATTATTACCGTGATTAAAGAAATAATTAGGTTTAGCAAATAATGATTTTTCTGAAAAAATAAAATATAAAATTTCTATAATAATTAGCCCATATATATATATATATATATATATATATATATATATATATATATATATATATATATATATATATATATATATATATATAGTTTTGAATTGTATTTTTTTGAAGAAGGTGATATTACAAATTTAGAAAAAGTTTTAAATTCACGTGTAAAATATTTTATTGTGTGAATGTGCGATTGAAAATGAGTATGAAAAATAAATTAAAGGAAAGGAAATCAAGCATGGGCTTAATCACTTTAAGTAATAGAAATTAGAGGAAATTACACCCATGGTCAAAATCCAGTTATCCACTAATTCATCTGCAAAAATGTCAATTTTCACTAATTTTGCCACTTTTATCATTTTGACTTTTATATCCTTCTTAAAATAAAAAAAATACTTACATGTCCTATATTAAAGTTTGATTTGACTTGTTGAAAATGGATAAATTTGTGGATTGATATGCTGTTCAATTTGTTACAATGTGATTCAATGTGTTGATTCATATCTTAGGTAATGTGGTTCATTGAATGGTTCATCATATGGTTATTCTATGGTTCTTTCTATGGTAATTTGTTCATTCTATGTTTCATTTTATGGTTAATTCAATTTGTTGCAATGTGGCTCATTCTAGAGATTTTGCACAGGGAGATTTTCATGTTTGCATACAAAGAGTTTTTTTTAAAGTACAGACATAACATCTATCAAAAAAAATTGTCATTCTCTGATGATTACTGAATTTTTTGACGGATTTTTGGACAATTATAATAAAAAGAAAAAGAAAACTATTGAGATTTCAACCTGATTACGCCCAAAGTGTAACGCTGTAGTTATAGTGTAGTTTTGGAGTGTTGTATCCACAGTGAGATGGAAAATGCTCAAAGGTCTCAAAAAGAATGAATATGTCCTCTTAAATTTATAGTAAATTCAATGTTGAAGTAACAAAGTTAAAATCAATAATTTAAAACAGTGAAGCATCGGAATTCCGTCGGTTGTATTGGATTATTCACATCAATTATTCAGTTTTATAACTGAATTAGAGGCTTTCATCCCGACACTCTAATCGGAAGATTTATCGTGAAAACCAATTTATTTTTACAAATGTAATCTTAGAATCTAGATTTATGACATCTTTACACAATTTTATTCAAATCAGATTCATAAATCGACCATATACTTCAAGCATAACACAGTAAATGAATCACACCAATGAAACAGTTGAGATTTCAATTCAACAATTAATTTAATTTCTTCGATAGAAAAAAAATGACTGAATCTATGATTAATTTAATAAAAGTTAAATCAAACTCAACATATGTTCATGAAATTGAAATTCAACAAATATTTCGATTAAACAATGGAAAAAACATGATTGAATCCATGAAAAATCTAATAAGAATTAAACCAATTTCAATGTAAATTTATAAGAATAAAAACATAAATTCTAACATTATTTGACAATGAAAATATCAAAATAACTGAATAAAAGATATGAAATCACCAATTCCAACCGAATTTCTTCGTAACTTCACCAAGATCTTTAGTTCCTCATGTGTTTCTTGAACCAAATCAATGAATGAATGGTGTATAATGAAGAATGAGGCATTCTGGGGTTTTTTGGAATGTATTTAGGGTTGAAAAGTCGTGCAAGATATGTTACCAGAGGAGTTTAAGTCGTAGAAGGAAACTAAAGATTCATCTGTGAAAAATGTCTGTGCGCATGCGCCGTTCATTGGATTTAGGCTCTGTAAGTGAAATTCATGTCCGTGCGCGCGCGAGAGAATTTGCATGCACGCGCAGGTTTATCTCTGAATAGCGTTCGGTATTTTGGTCATAACTTTCTATACATGTATCTGATTGAGTTGATTCAAAATGCGTTGGTAATCTAACCCAAAGGGCTACAACTTTTCTTCTACCATCTTCGAATTCGATCATTTTCAATGTCCAAAACTAGTCTCAATATGAGGCTAAAAGCTGGTGCAACCTTTTCAGCTTGAAAGTTGATATGTGATAATGTTTTGACTATATTTCATCCCTTTGACTCATTTTTTCATCCAATTGACCTCTAACACTCTTGAATCTTCATCACAAGGTTAGAAACAAGTTATAGTATTTTCACTTTAGTTCCTGAACTTTTGTTTTCCTCCATTTTGGTCATTTTTCACTTGTTTCTCCTTATGTCCGCTACGTTCATCACTTGTCTTGCAAAATATGAATTGTATAGAATTAAGCTATATTCCAACATATTAATCAATAATTGCTCATGTTTTGACAGTAAAATAAGTATGTAAAAATGTACTTATCACAACCTTGATGTATATTTGTTTGAGTTGCTTCACTATGTGACGTACGAATTCATAGCATGTTATATCATCCTCTGATCTTGAAATTTGTTCATGTTAATGGTGTTGCAGATGGATTTCGAATTTGTTTTGTCTGAAGAAGAGTGAATCATGCACACATCTAGTTCAACAATCTAAAATTCTTGAAGATGGTTGATATTATAGTCACACCAAATGAATATTAATGGATTTGACAAAAAAATTAATTAATGGAACACAGTAATTGCAAACAATTGTGTACCATAAAGTCTATTGAATAGATTTGAGGTTCATTCTCCATCATGAACCTACAACGTATAATGTCTACGAAGATGTAATTTCTTATAACATCACACCAATATCAATTCAACATTTACTATATTTAATAGTGATTGTTACATGGTAGTTGAGTATAATTGTTTGGTAAAGTATATTACCACCACAAAATTTGCTTACCACTCCACATTATAATCACACCATAATTAAAATATATTTTTAATAAATACTCCACAACAAATTTACAATTATACACATAAGGATGGTTGTATTGCCACCACATTTTTTTTCACTACATTTCACATTCACTCAAATTTAAATACATTTTTAATAAACACACCATCTCAATTTGATTAATATAACCTAACTCAATCAAAATCATATACCACAACAATTCCACCTATTTGTCTGTATAGCACATTAAATCTAGGGCCGACAAAAAAACTCGGGGTGGGGATTACCCTCCTAACCAGGTAAACGGGGCGGGGACGGGACGAGGGTTATTGCCTCGAAACGGGTATACGATGGGTACGGGAAACATAGTCCTCGTTCCGCTACCCACCCCTTTTTAAATTAATTTGAAATTTAAATTTTTTATCAAACAAAAATGATAGATTTATCATCATTTTTTAAGAGAACATAAGTTGTTTTTTAATAAATAGGTAAAAAAGTAATAATTTTTACTAACTAAAGACATAAAAAAGTTAAAAATAAAATAAATAAAAAATAAAAAGAAAAAATAAATGGGGCAGAAGACTTGCTCCGCCCTGCCCCGATCTCGTCCCGTCCCGTCCCACTTTAACCAAGTATGGGGATGGGGTAAAGTAACAAAAAAATCGATGGTACGAGGGTGAGAATGGCCAACCCATCCCGTTGTCATCCCTAATTAAATCCCAACAAATGTTAGATTACACCAAACCACCTTCCGGCTAACCCCTCTCCGCCATTTTTGAATGTATCCATACCTTTTATGAACATGGCCAACAAATGTCCGTGATGGCTAGTGTTACACTTCGCCACCGAGGCTCCATTCAGATTGCTATGCCGCACTCTACGTGGAAACCAAAGTTAACAAAGACCTAATTGGTCAAATGTAAAAAGTCAAACAAAGGTTGAAGCTCATGTGCCGAAGCACTGCCTAAATAATTGAAACTCTTAAGCCGAAGCGCTATATAAGAAATCAAAGAAGAAGCCAAAACTCTTCACACAGAAGACAACTAATATGAAGCTCCCTTCAGTCGAAGCCCTCAATTCATCCAAAGTTCTTGAAGTTGAAGCTATCTCTTACAAGATTTGTAGACAATCTTTAGGAATGATTGATGTAACATTTGCAATAAAGAATGTCAAGTTTGTCCGCCTAATATAAAGGACGGCTGACCTGCTGTCAATATATTTAATATTTGATAGACTTAATTATGTGACAGTCAATGAAATTATGCGGCATGGTTCTGATCCAACAATCACCATGTCGGCCAAAAATCTATAAATAAATGGTCGTTGTAAATTGTAAAGGATGGTCTTTTTAATATTGATAAACATATACATGAATACATTCAAGAAAAATACTCTCGCCATATCTTCTTGCTTGTTCTACATTTGTTAGTTTGATCTTAGGTTACTGATACTTTGTTGGTGATTGTTTGTTAGCGCAATCATCTTAGCCACTACCATCGGTGTTCGAACAATTTTGTCTCACGCCGTAAAGTATCTCTCACGTTCACACTCTCCTCTTCTCCCACTGGTTCTACGATCAAAACGCACCGGAACTTGCTTGAGTTGGCGTTAGTGGGCTCGACATATGTTGTCCACGTTGGAGTTACGAAAAATGGGGTCAAAGATTGACGCCGTCTGCAGGAAGCCACACATTTAACCACGAAAATTTTGTGGGAAAAAGCCAGTTGGAAGCGACTCTTACTGTGAAGTGATTCTCAAGCCTTTGAAAAAAAAAAAGTGTTCTTGAAGAAAGAACCGATACACCATTGGATTGGAAGCTAGTCTAATCCTTAGAAAAAGGAATATCATTTTATTAGAAAAAATCTTATTATCAAGAGTTTAAACAATGAAGAATCTACACCTCGAAGGGCTATAGAACATCCTGAAGAAGGAGAATTCTCGCATGCTGTCCCAACTACTCGCCATCGACCTCACTAACGGTACATATAAGGTAGGTCTAGGATAGCTGCTAGGCTCACTAGGGAGGTGGCCACAATAGCCGCAAACATGAGAAACATAACCCACCAGAACATAGCCATGTATGAGTTGCTAAGGAACATGCAGGCCAAGGAGGATACCCAGTTCCTCCATATACAGCCAATGAAATACATTTCACAGCCCTTAACAAAGAAACTACCACCATGGTAAATAGGAGGTCCAAAGCCAAATGGCTGATTACCAACATTACGCAAGGGATGAAGCTCCCCAGTGAAGGAAAGTTAGTGTTAGTATATCCACCAACAATACCACCAACCAACCCATTGAGGTCCCATTCAATTTTTCTCCAAACTATGGCCCAGAAGACATCTTCCAGAGGTCCAACAGTGTCTCTGACAGGTTGAGCACAGGGCTACCTAGAAATAGGCAGGCTCAACCTCCCATTGTACGTAGAAATAGGCAGAGAAACGTCCTCGGTTTCAAAGACAAGATGAGCCAGTTTATAATGATGTATCTTGAAATCTCCCATTAGAAATAAGCATGGGAGAAGGGTAGAACAGGCCATAAGCCAAGCAAGACATTTCCAACCACCGCCAAAAACTCGAGTCAGGGAAGATGAAGATTCATATTAGCCACATGGGTAGTACGAACTTGATTACGAAGATGATAATCTACTATTTTCGCAAGGGATTGGGAATTCCCTTGTACTGAACCGCTTTACGCTCCCAAAAATTCTCAAGTGTGATGGAAGTAGTGATCTTACGAAATACATCAATAGTTTCAAGACTCACATGAGCCTAAGATGAGCTACCCACGCCATGAAGTGTAGAGCAATTTACTTAACCCTAAATGAAGCGGCTGAATTATGGTATACCAGACTTCGGGAAGGAAGCATCTGAAGTTGTCCAGATTTCAAGAAAATCTTCCTTAAGCGCTTTGCAATAAGTAAGGAAGGTGAAGGGTCCATACAGCGCCTACAGGACATGAGACAGGAACAAAGTGAGTCATTGAAAAGTTTTTGGTCTCGCTTCACCGATGAAATGACCTACTGTGTGCAAGTTACATATAGGGAAGCTTTACAGCCCTAAGATGAGGACTGGACATGAACTCTCTCTTCGGAGAGATGTGCAAAATAAAGACCCTACCAGTTATGATGCCTTACTAGAATGATAAGGCGGGAGATCATCTACGAAGAATTGAGAGATCACAAGAATAGGGCAAATCAATTACTCTCACCTCCTCAAATGCAAAAAGGAAAATACCCAACGTCACACTTGATGGACCACCGGTCAGACAGTCAACCTCACTCTTAATGCAGTGCTTACTTTAGCTTATGAGGAAGTGAATTCTAGTACTGAAATGTACCAAGACAAACCCTACAAATGATTTCACCAAAATGGGAGAGGTAGAAGATGAGATACTAAACCTAGAAATAGGGATGAATCACCCCTCTATTGTATATACCACCACTCTTTTAGCCAATAGCACTGCTGACTGTAGAGATATTGCAATGCACCCCATAACAACAATCAATGGAGACATAGGCCCCTCCAAAGAGACACTTCTCCTAAGCAGAACCAATAGTCCAAGAATGATGAGTCGAGGCGCCCAATAGAGATAAGTAATGGGGAAAGACCTATGGACGGTCAAAGACAGAGAATGAGCCCCTATTTAATGCTGGTCGTAAACCCATTAGGGAAATTGACATGATTTTTGGAGGCCTATATGTTGGGAAAAAATCCAAGAACTCCCAAAGAGATATGCAGGGAAAGCAAAAGACCTCCCAATGGTGAGCTTCATAGTGAACAAAAATTGACCCTCCACCAAGAGAAGGGTTCAACCCATCATGTTCGACCAAGATGACGCAGTTGGTGTACATTATCCACATTGTGATGCCTTAGTGGTGAGGATCGTTATAGCCCGCAATGGCCTAAAATGGTGCTATTGGATAGTGGAAGCTCTAACAACATCTACTTTGGAGATACCTTTGATAAAGTGGAGGTTGACCACGAGCTGGCCCCAATGTATTATCCCTTGTATGGCTTCATTGGTGATAGCATCGTCCTAAGGGGTAAAATCACTCTAGCAATGGAGATGGGGACAACACCCTTAACTGATCATCACTTTATGAAATTTCTAGTGGTGGACAACCACCCCGCCTACCACGGAGTGTTTGGGAGGCCAGTATTAAAGGAATTATGGGACATTATGTCTATTCACCATTTATGTATGAAGTTCCCAAAAGAAAATGGAATCGCCACGGTTAGAGGCAATCAGATGAGTGTACGGGAATGCTATTCAAACTCCCTTAGAAAAGCATAACTGCGAAGTGTCAATGTAATTCTAACAGACACTAGCATAGATGATGTACCTGAACAATGGCATAACCCTGAACAAGGGAAAGACGTCGAAATGATGGATACTTCTAAAGAATGGGAAATCCTTTGAGTCATAAACACCTCTGAAGAAGAGGCTGTCCAAAAATCGCGAGTATCCCCTAAAAAATGGAGAGTTACTGAAGAGCAGCTAATTTGGAGGAACCAGACCCTCACATCATCTATTGCGAGCCTCGAACAGTCCTAGTAGAGGAATTGGAAGATTTCCAATTAAATCCCCAAGATCCTTCCAAATATTTGCATGTTGGAAAAGATCTGCCACTAGAGGCTAAGGAAAAGCTAAAAATCTACTTGCACAGAAAAATGGACATCTTCGTTTGGAAGCATGAACATGGTTGGCATTGATCCAAAATTCATTTGCCACCACTTGAAAATCGATCCTAAGGTTACAACTCATAGACAGAAAAGAAGAACACTCAATCCAGAGAGATATGAAGCTTATGCGATGAAGTAAAGAGTTGATCGACAATCGTTTTATCCGAGAATCAATGTATCCGAAGTGGGTTTCCTGGTCAAAAAACACAATAGCGAGTAGAGAGTTTGTGTTGATTTCTCAAACCTAAATAAAGCTTGCCCCAAGGACAGTTTTCCACTTCCTCGGATAGACCAACTAGTAGACTCAACAGCCGGACATGAACTGCTTAGCTTCATAGATGCCTACTCTAGGAACAATCAGATCTCGATGTTCCCAACTGATGAAGAGCATACATACTTCATAAAGAACAATGGTCTTTATTGCTATAAATTCATGCCTTTTTGGTTTAAAAACACAGGGGCCACTTATCAAAAACTTGTCAACAAGATGTTTGTTGATCTCACTGGAAAGATAATGGATGTATAGTTGGACGATATGTTGGTGAAAAGTTTGAAGGCAGTGGATCATGTCAAGCACATCAGGCGTATAAGATGAGGCTTAACCCCTAAAATGTGCCTTCGGAGTTGCTTCTAGAAAGTTCCTAGGCTACATGGTCAATCAAAGAGGTATCGAAGCCAACCCAGAGAAGATCAAAGCCTTAATTGAAATGAGGTCACATTAGAAACCTAAAGAGGTATAGAGCCTCACTAGACATGTAGCTGCTTTGAATCGCTTCCCCTCAAAGGTGACAGACAAATGAATACCCTTTTTTAAGATTCTGAAGGGAGGAAATAAGTTTCAATGGATAGAGGTAGCCCCGCAAAAGCTGAAAAAGCACTTGGTGCAGGATCCCCTTATCTCCAAACCCAAGGTTGATGAACCACTATCCATTTATTATGAAAGCAAAGCACATTTGGTAGCAAAGACTTGCTATCCAGACATGAAAAATTTAGCACTTTCATTGGTGACAGCCTCCAAAAATTAAGGCCATATTTCTAGGCCCATACCATACATGTGCTAACCGACTTCTCTCTTAAGCAAGTGCTGAAAGCCTGATGCTTCGAGAAGATTACTAAAGTGGGCTGTTGAAGTTAACGATTTTGATATCGTGTTAAAGCCAAAGGTTGTTGTTAAAGAATGTAACGACCCGGCCTCTCACCGGAGCCGTTATCTTACGTACTGTTCGCTTCGGGAGATCCCACAGCCCATCTTACCCCTCACGGATTTCTGACGCGTCCCTCAGGATTCGAACCCCACTTCCATCATATGGGAGACTTAAGTTGAATCCTGGTACCAATTGACCCAATTGATACCAGGATTCAACTTAAGTCTCCCATATGATGGAGGTTTGGGGTTCGAATCCTGAGGGACGCGTCAGAAATCCGTGAGGAGTAAGATGGGCTGTGGGATCTCCCGAAGCGGACAGTACGTAAGATAACGGCTCCGGTGAGAGGCCGGATCGTTACAAAAAAATGCTCATTTTTTTGTAACGGCCCGGCCTCTCACCGGAGCCGTTATCTTACGTACTGTCCGTTCTGGGGTAACTTCTGCCCACTTATCCCCTCACGGCTTCCTGACGCGTCCCCCAAGATTCGAACCCAAGATCTCCATCATATAAGAAACTTAAGTTGAATCCTAGTACCAATTGGACAAGTTGCCCAATTGGTACCAGGATTCAACTTGAGTCTCCTTCGAATCCTGGGGGACACGTCGAAAGCCGTGATGGGATAAGTGGGCAGAAGCCCACCTAGAGCAGACAGTATGTAAGATAACGGCTCCGGTGAGAGGCCGGGTCGTTACAAACAACAAGCCTTAACAGATTTTGTAGTAGAGTTCACCCCTATTCCAGAAATGGAAGAGGATATGGAACCTGCCGAACCTCCCACGAGGAAGCTTTTTGTTGATGGTTCTTTAGAAGATGCTGGATCTAGAGTAGGAGTGGTCCTGGTTAGTCCGGAAGGACATAAACTTAATTGTGCCATAAGGTTCGGCTTCTAGGCTACTTACAACGTAGCAGAATATGAGGCCTTCCTAGCCTCAGATTGGCCAGGAAAATGCAGGCTAAGAGACTGGTAATCAGAGTGATTCCCAGTTGGTAGTTAGCTAAGTTCACAACAATTTCTCAACCAGAGATAAGTCAATGGCCATTATTTAAAATTGGTTATGGAATTTGTTCCAGCTTTTGAAAATTTTGAGTTGGTACAAATCCCACGCTCTTTCAAAATTGGAAAGCAGTAAAGATTTCGAACTGTTCACTGTGGTGCCCATAGAGCACCTTTCTAGACCCTCAACTGCTATAGATGGAAAGGTGATGTGGGTAAAAAATACTCCACTATAGATGAAGTCAATAATAGGGTTCCCAAAGGACCAAACATTACCCTCTGAATAGAATTAATTATTTTATATGCTTTTTAATATTTTGAAAAGTTAGGGACTAAAATGTATATATATTAAATTTATTTTTATGTGGGTCAAATATTTAGATATTGATGGAGCAACGATAAGTATATGGATATTGGGTTGTTGGATAGATCGTAATTAATCATAAAATTAGGCTCGAGAAAAAGTTAATTCGAATAAGTGAGGCCCAAGTTATCCAGGTCAAAAAATATCGTCTTAAATTGTTGTGTAATTAAGTTAATTAATGAGGTAGAATACGAGGGTGACACATGTAGAGTAAGTTTATTGGTAAGTTATTAATTGGCTTTTATTAAATAAGGATTTTGTATTAAGAAAAAAAAATAGAATTGTGGGGCAGCCACGTGTGTAGGAGTAGTTGAAAATGTGTCAATTAGTTTTATTTTAATACTATTTAATTGTCTTGATTTTGGGAATTGTTAATAATAGCCTGTCACTTTCATTGGATGGAAAAGGAAGTGATTTTTAATTGTATGGATTGTCGGGATTGAGACCTTTTTTTTTTTTGGGGGGGGGGGGGGGGGTAGATTTTTAGGCATATTTTCCCCTTTCAATTTTAAATACCATACAAAGTAACAATTATCTACCTTAAATAGAAAAGGAAAAGAGAAAACATAAATACGTATTACTGTGACAGCAAGTAGAAGTTAAAGATTTGAAAACGTAAAATTCTTGCTTTTTTCTTCCAACCATCCTTTTTATCAATTAAGGTAGGATAATGAGGTACAATTGATGTTATCCCGTTTAATTAATTTTTTTATATTGATGAACTATTATACTTATAAAAGTTAAAGATATGATATGATATGTAAACCAAAAATATGATATGTATTAAGCTCTTTCCGGGTTCTAAAGATATGATGACGATATGATTTTTTTGGTGCATGATCTAAATATTTCATTCGGGATTCAACCATGATTTTCATGTCCTACTAAGTATTATCATGTACTCACCCTTTTTCCCTACTCCTAACAGGTTAGAACGGGTCGTTGGTTGGCGGGGCGATGAGGTGTTATCGTGGTGTCAGGATTTATAGAACTAAATAAATAATTCGGAGTAACGTGACTATGTATTTATTTTTTAGCATTATTTTGGTTTATTTATCACGTAGATATTGCTATTTGGAACGTATTTTATTTGGACATGTTTCCTACATGTTTTTATTTATTATTGGTAGAGCCAAAATTTTCATGTTAGGTTGTTTGACATGTTTATTTAATTATTGAATGAAATGTTTAACGATTTAAACTTTAAAAATTTGGGTCGTTACAATTTTTATGGAAAAGAAGTTTTTATAGTATAGGTCAAATGGATTCCTACTTGATTTTCAAATGTGGATTTATGAAACTATCCCTACTATTGGTTAGAAAAATTACTACATTAAGTATAAACCTCAACGTCCTCGGATGTTGAGTTGGAGTATACATTTTTGGGTATAAGGAATACCATTTTTTATTTGATTAAAGTAAGTTTATTTACTTTTATTATTTATTTTATGTCTTTAATTTTTTTTATATGATTATATATTTTTCAGTTGGAAGTAAATCGAATTATGCCTTTTGAGGCAGAGAATGAAGAAGAGTATGCAATTGGTTTGTTTGTTGAAGGTTTAGGGGTTGACAAGGATATTGACGATTTTGAGCAGCCTATTGTTCAACAAAAAAAGTTATTGGATGGTGGAAAAGCAAAATCTGTTGACCGAGCTGGAAGGTCTATAGAAAAGAAAACAAATGGATCATTGACGAGGTTTGCAAGCATTTTTTTCTTTTGCTATTTCGCTGTCATTTCGATTTATTGTTTCTTATTATTTTGTGTTCTTTTCAGCAAGTCCAGCAATCGAATGAAGAATTTTTGAGATGGCAATTCGAGGTTGAACTGAAAGTTGTCCAATCAAATGATCTGATTTTAAAACGTATTTCAGATTTCGAAGTTAAAATTTAGCTAAACCCAATTGAGGACCTTCTAAAAGATGTTGAAAAAATGACTAAAACAAATGAAGAATTAATGGAGCGTCTACAAAATTTTGAACACAAAGTAGACCAGATGCTAGCTGATAATGAAGAACCAATAAAGGTATTTAAGAGTAATCAAGTTTAAAATTAATACTTGCAGCTTTTTGTTGAGTTTCACGCTTTTTTAACTTATTGCCACTTTTTGAGTATCTTTGTGACTTTTTTGTAGGATGGTGTGAAGAGTTTATTTGATGAAACGGATTGTGTGTTTAATGACTTTCCTAGTTTTTCTTTAGGCATTGAGTTTGAAATGAGTGGTTAGGAAAAAGATGTCGAGGTGCTTGTCAAAAAAAAAGTGACAAGTCAGTTGAAAAATATGACAAGACAAGAGAAAAAAGTGATAAGGAAGTCGAAAATAGTAGCAAGAGAATTAACAAAAATAATAAGACACTTAAAATGAATTTGAATGAAAAAATAGAACTTCATAAAGATAATTGGTTAAGAGTTGATATTATTGCTCGTAGTTTAGTAAAAAACTGAGAAGTGCTTGTGTTTTCATTTTATTATCTTTTTTCCTCATAATTTATGTCTTTTTTATATTAATATAATTTGACATTTGCATTTGTGTTATTGTTCATGTTTCATCATGTTGCATCACCATCTAATAAAGACAGAATTGACTTGCTGGACAAGGAGTTTGAATTGAAAGATAAAGTTTCGGAAAAAAGTTGTGAAAGTTATGATTACGATTGAAGCTGAAACTGGAATTGAAGTGGAAAATGTTGAAACTATTAATATTGATGATGATATGACCCCAGACATACTCTTAGAGAGATAAAAGAAACTTGCAGCTCTTCTTTATTCTCCCTAGATCAATGAATATGATTCTACATCGGGGACTAAGAAATGTGTTGTAAAAGGCACTTTTGCATTCCCAATTGGTGTGGACCCTCTGATGGCAAGTGATGTTGATGATTTTGAATTTTGATACTATAATGGATTGATAAAAAAAAAAAATAATAAGTAAGTTGTTACTAATATTTGTTATTTGTGAATTTTTTCTAGTAAAGTGATATTTTATGTGACTTTTTGCATTGTGAGATATAGGCATAAACATTTCAATGATGAAAATTCTATTATCAATCATTGCTTCTACTTTGGTGATATTTTTATATCTACCAAATAGTGGTGGTACAAATTATTTGCTCCGAACTAATATCTGGAAGACACGGTAAGTTATTTTGTTAGTTGGTATTTTAAGATTCTTTCATATAATTTATAGTACAATTGTCGATTTTGTCATTTTTCCCTTTTTTTTGTAGCATATAGATGTGTGTTTCTATTACTTGAGGAATATGTTAAGACATGGACATGGTATAAGCATAAAGGCTACAACCACAGGCTTTCCATTTGACCATGTGCTTATGCCAATGAAAATATTCAATTCAGCCCATTGGATTCTCTGTGATTTTGAAATTCAACATATGTGCTTTAATGCATATAATCTGTACCACAAGGTTGTGATGAAGGCTATATGGTACTTGAGGTTGTTAAACCGTTTTCTGATAAAATTTCTCATCTTCTTTTTCATACTGGCTTCTTTGATTGAAAATGTATTTTAGGAAAAGATACTTTGAAATCATTGGTTGTAAAAATGGATCCAAAACTTCTATAACAGAATAACATGTTAGATTGCTTTCTAAAGATTCTTTTTTCATTTGACATTCAAGTATTTAATTGTCTAAATTCTTTTTCTTGTTTACAGGCAGTGGAGATTGCGGATATATGTAATTAAGTATACACAGTACTTCATTAACGGAAAGTTAAATGAAATGTCAAAAACATTTAACATTCCACATATTAGGAGAAACTTGACAGCTCAATTATATGCTTATGAAAATAAGATAGAAGATGGGGAATATGATACAGATAATGAATGGGTGTCAAAAGAGATGGATTAGTGATGTGTTGACGAATATTTTGTGGATGTACATAAGTTGATTGGTAATTGAGTCTTGCATGTAATGACTGATTTAACAAAAAATGAAAATGCTAATAGTGGTGTACAACTTCAATTGTTAATTTTTGAAGTGAGCATGTTTTCTTTACAATATCAATGGATCATGGATATTGATGATGTAGATAATCAATATTAATATTAGTACCTAATTATAACATGTTTGTAGTTTCTAAGATGATAGAAGCTTATGTGTGACATAATGTCACATTTTTAAAAAGTGACATCATGTCACATTTTTCTAACATGTTAGCAGCTTGTATGTTATTGACATAATCGAGGTCGAACATATCCTACTACTCCAAGGTCAAAGTACTTTATATCATTATCTGTTCAATATTGCAATATATATATATATATATATATATATATATATATATATATATATATATATATATATATATATATATATATATATATTGTTCTAGCAAGGTTTAGAAGGAAGAAGTATCTGCTAACCATCCGGTTTCACAAGGTATGGCATAACCAGTTAACAAAAATTGACATAATGTCACTTTTTTTAATTATTAAGTATGCTTTCTAAATAAGTGTTTTTGTGAAGTTTTGAACACGTTTTCTTTACAATGTCAATGGAGCATGGATATTGTTGATGTAGCTGATCAATATTGGTACTAGTGTTCAAGAATTGCAACATGTTACCTAACTATAACATATTTGTAGTTTTTAACATGCTAGCTTCATGTCACTTTTTTAACAAAAGGTGACATTATGTCACTAGATGTAGTAATTTGATATTTTTGTATTCATGCTAAAAGGCTTAGCGGAGGATGTTGGAACATGATCTATTTATTAAGTAACAATACTTCTAAGTGTTGATATAATGTCAATGGAGTATGATATCCATCGTCACATACACATACACATAACAAAGAATTTTATAAGAAAGTCGTATACGTCAAAATCCATCGTCACTTTTTTTAAAAATGTCACATACATAATAAACTTCAAAATTAACATGTTGTCTAAAGAATTTAGCAGCGCTTATAATATTTGAATTGAAAAACATTCTGAAACATAAAATATCAAATAATTTAGTTTCATGTCTTCCAACTTCATTTTCTTTTGTGATTTCTATTTCACATTTGTTGGATTTCGACATGATCTACGATTGTAGTCATTATTCCCTCATTTTCCACATTTTATACTTTGAATTTTCTCTCTTTCTGATGGTATTTTTTTTTCTTTAGATCGTCTGAATTTTCTTTTTGGATTAGGAGCCAATACTATTTTTACTTTTACCTTATCCAGTACATTTCATTCCTTGTGATCTCAAAGTGGAAAATTGGTTTCACTATATGTTTGATTATACATATATGTTGTATAATATACCGAAAAATATGAATATGAATCTCTCTTTACTTTGCAATAACTGCAAGTGCATGTGCACACGAAATTTTGTCCACTTGGGATTAGTTGCATGTGCATGTTACTTCTTTCATATTCAACAAATATGAGCACAACAATTATTAAGTTGGTACAATATTGAACTTCAAGTTGATACCTGTGTGCATAATACAACAAAAGGAAGATTTAAAGTGAAAATTCAATATGAATAGAGGCTGCAAATCATGTTACACCATAAATCCTGACATATAATAACAACAAAATAGCAGGTTTATAGTTTATTACCTTCATTTTTTTTTATTTTTTTTTTTTTTGACTCCATAGACTTTTCTCTCAGTTTTTTCTCTTATTTGGTAGTAAGCGTTGTGAAGGTTGCCCATACATAAAAAAAAGTGATGAATGTCACTTTTTATTTTATCAACACTTACATAACTTTTTAAACAAAAAGTAACATGATAATTTTTTTGTTAAAAGTGAATTCTGCCACTCTTTGTTTAAAAAGTGACAGAATGTCACATATTTAACAAAAAAATGATCTCAATTATTATAGAAATTAACAATGACAACATACCAAATGTGATCGAATTCATGTATTGATTTCATCAAGTTGTTTTATATGGAACTCAAAATCATTATTAGAATATGTCCTTTCAACCCTGTTGAAATATTCTATAATATTCTTTCCCTTTTTCTTCCGACCAGAAGACGACTTCAAATTCTTTAACAAGTGAGAACATAGACTACATTGCATTCTCATACACTTTGTGAACTGCATTTTTTATGCTTGCATGTCCATATGAAATTATGCACAATCATTCTCGCTCACCATAAGTTTCTTTTAACATAATTAAGAACTATTCCCATGAATTATTAATCTCTAAATCCCCAACTCCAAATGTTAATATGGAGATATTGTTGTTGACATCTTGTATACATGTAGTGAAAAGTGTTCCGCAATAGTTGTATTTTAAAAATGTAGCATCTATTACTATAACTGGTCTACAATACTTCCACTTTTGAATAGATTATCCTAATGCCATGAAGTGGTACTTGAATTTATTGTCCGATATATCTTAATTTTTGTAACTGATCCAAGATTTGTTTGTTCTATCATGTACAAGTATTCTAGAAGCTTTTCATATGACTCTGTGTGATCTCCTCTCATCAATTCCAATGCATTCTCCTTAGATCTCCAAACTTTCTCATAACTCAACGACACTCCATATATATTCATCATGTCACTTATAATGTCAATAGAAATGTATATTGTATTTGTTAAGATATACTTTTACATGATGAATTCTCTTACTATTGAGTTGGTTGCTTGATGATGATATCTCAAAATGATGTTATTTGAGCATTTATGATCAATTTTAATATACTTTTCCTTGAACATATATGTTCCACCAAGTCTTGAGACCTAAAAGCCCATTTACATTTATCATCAGTACACTTCAACACATATTTTTTCTTGTCCAACTTACTTACCTTGAATTGAAAGTTATTGTGTATCACGCGTATATCGAGTACTCTTTTTAACAAATGTCTTGTTCCTAAACACTTTATTTTTTGAACTTCCATACATAGTGACTACTAAAATGATATTACTTCTTCCTTCATTCGTCGTTTCTTCAACTCTTGATATATTTTTATATACATCAACAGCAATTTCTTTGATACTATGTAATTTTATGAACTGATGTCACAGATTATCAGTTACAGCTTTACAAAACTAGAATCGCATCATATCATTTTTCTCTAAATCAGTAGCCTCCAAACATTGTATGTTATTAACAAATTCAATTTCATGACTTTTTGATATCATTGTCACATTTACGTACAATGGAAAATTTGCAAGATCATTATCCATCTTCTTGAATTCCAAATAAAATGTTATAGAAATATCATCTGAAATCTCCATCAACGGTAGTTTTTATTTACTATATTGTATTTTTATACTCTGTATTGATGTACTTAGTTTTATTATAGAAAATATCATGTACTCAAGGTTGTTGTATGTGCAATCTATTGGGACAATAATTTCGATCATTTTATCACTTGTATATTCATTATCTTGTGTCAATTTGCCTGCATAACAAATATAGACATTAATTTTATCCATACATACAAAACGATTATAAAGAAATTGTGTGATTTTTTTTTTTTTTTAAAAAAAGACAAAGTAATACAATTTTTTTGAGAATCATATTATCCTTTTCTTGAACACCTTTAATGCATCAATTTAATTAATTCAAAGTTTGTTTTTATTCATATGTATTAACATAAAATAAGGTTTGAATTCGTATGTTCAAATTTTCAAAAACGTACACATGTGCATTTAATTAATTGCTCCAATGAGATACTGTGATATTTTTTTTTTTTTAAGAAAAAGAATAGAGTGTCACGTTTTCATAAAAAAAGTAATAGAATTCATATTCTTATTGAACAAACACAATGCATGCATCAATATAATTGATTGAAAGTTAAATATTAACATAAAATAAGGCTTGAAATCATATGTTCAAATTTCCAAAACGCATTCATATACATTTAGTTAATTGCTTCAAAGAGCTATTAAGACCTTTTTTCACACATTCTCATTGAGCAAACACCTCACATGCATCAATGTAATTGATTCAATTTTTTTTTTTCATATGTACTAATATAAAACGAGGCTTGAATCCGTATGTTCAAATTTTTAAAAACACACACGTATACATCTAGTTAATTGCTCCGATGAAATACCGTGACTTTTTTTTTTTTTTGAAAAAAGTTAAATCACTTTTTCACGTTCTCCTTGAACAAATACCTAACATGCATCAAACATACTTCAATTCGTATGTTCAAATTTTCAAAAACGAACATGTATGTATTTAGTTAATTGCTCAAATGAGATAATGAGTTTTTTTTTTTTAGAAAAGTGACAGAATAACACTTTTTTATATAAAATTAAAGAATTCACATTCTCCTTGCGCAAACGCCTTGTATACATCAATATAATTGTTCAAAGATTTCTTTTTCATGTGTATTAATATTTAAAAAAAAATGCTTGAATTCGTATATTTAAATTTTCAAAAAGCGCTTACATATGCATCTAGTTAACTGCTCCAATGAGATACTGTGATCTTTTTGAGAAAAGAGATAAAATATCAATTTTTCATAGAAAAGTGACAAAATATCACATTCTCCTTGAGCAAACACATTGTTTGCATCAATGTAACTGATTCAAAAAATTTCTTTTCATATGTATTAACATAAAAGAAGTCTTGAATTCACATATTCAAAAATGAACATGTATGCATTTAGTTAATTACTCCAATGAGTTATTGTGACTTTTTTTAAAAAAAGAAATAATGTCACTTTTTCACATTTTCCTTGAGCAAATACATTGCATGCATCAATCTAATTGATTCTTTTTTTTTTCTTTTTCATATGTATTAACATAAAACAATGCTTGAATTCGTATGTTCAAATTTTCGAAAAATGCACATGCATCTAGTTAATTACTCCAATGAGATACTGTGAATTATTTTTTTACAAAAATGATAGAATGTCACTTTTTTACATTCTCATTGAACAAACACTTTGCATGTATCAGTGTAATTTATTTAAAGTTTTCTTTTTCATATATATTAACATAAAATAGGGATTGTATTCATATATTCAAAATTCTAAAAACGTACATGTATGCATCTATTTAATTACTCCAATGAAATATTGTGACTTTTTTTTGCGAAAAGTGACAAAATGTCATTTTTTCATAGAAAAGTAACCGAATTCACATTCTCATTAAGCAAACACATTGAATGCATTAATCTAATTGATTCAAAGTTTTCTTTTTCATATATATTATCATAAAACAATGTTTGAATTTGATATGTTCGAATTTTCAAGAATGCACATGTATGCATCGTGTTAATTGCTTCAATGAGACAGTGTGACTTTTTTTAGAAAACTAACAAAATGTCACTTTTTTACATTCTTCTTTTGTCAACCACCTTACATGCATTATTTTAGTTGATTCAAAATTAATTTTTCATATGTATTGACACAATCCATTTTCTCTCAAGTTCAATAATGATATTTTCAAAAATGTTTCCAATCACCATAACAAAATCATCAAAAAGAAATTTCTTGAATGTTAATTATTTACATTATAAGGTTTAAACTAAACATAATCACGAAATTCAAATAAAAGTAAGATAGATAATGAACTATGATGATTAGAATTTGTAAATGGGAGATTATTTAGCTAGAAATTGATAATTACGATTATTACTTTAATAATTTATGCAAAAAGAACACTAAGCAATCGTAAAATAACAAAACTAGGGAACTAATTAAACAAAGAGTCCAAAACATACAAAAACCTATAATTTTGTTTGTGTATTACAGGAAGATTTTTTTGATCTTTTTCCCAGAGTTTTCAATGTTGAAGTGGCCTTGATCTTTTTCCTGAGTTTTGAAGAATTAACGAATTTTGTTTGTGTATTTGTGGAAGATTTCCCGTTTTGTCCTTTCAATTTTCCTTTGAGTTTTTCAGTTTGGAGGTTGATTTTTGTAGATTGCCGCGATTTTAGGTTTGAGCATATATTTTACGTTCAAATATAACTAATTACCATTTAATCTAAATTTATCATTTTTTTTTCAAAACTGCTCCAAAATATTGGATTTTTGTGTAAGTACCCCTTATTGTAATACCTGTAACCATAAGCCTAATTTTTTGTCTCTTTTACGTAAATTGAAATCTTAAAATGGTTGAGATAATATTTTGATTTTATCTTTATCTTAATAAATTTTAAAGAATTATTGAGATAATGTTATCTTTTATTTTAAATTCATTGTCTTATTTTGTTAATCGAAATACGGTTGAGATAATGATAAAATTTTATTATTTTTAAAATTCAAAGTTGCATTGAATTAAAACTCTCAAAGCATAGTTGTGCCCATAAATAGGTATTATATGTTATATTTTCAAGTATATTCATTTCTCTTTGAAATACATACAAACACGAGTATATTATATTTAGGGTTTTGCTACATATACATCAGTGGTTACATCTTGGTGTACGTAATGTTCAGGTGACATTTTATCATTGGCTAGTGGAAAAAACTATTAGAATAATTCTTGTATTTATTTATTAGCATGTGAGTCAAGAGTTGAAGTCTTAAATACATTTCAATAATTTTCTTATTCCTTTTAAAAGATACAATTAAGAACTTGTTTGGGAGGGATTAAAATCAGATTAAAATTGAAAATATAGCTATTGGAGTTGACTTTTATTAAACGAGTGGGACCCAATAACGGCTATTATTTCAATTTTAATCTGATTTTAATCCCTCCCAAACAAGCTCTAAGTTTATAAGTGCTTATGGGATTATGTGTGTATTTTATTGGAACATTGATTATGGGTCCTTTATGTATGTTCTAAGTTTGGACTGCAAAATAGTAGCTCTATGCAGGAAAATTTTATACTACCTAAGTTCAGTATAAATTTCCGTGTCTCCCTATATGTGTATGAAGTTCTTTACAATATTCATAAACGTAGTTATATTTTTACTGAGATCTTATCTCACCTCTGTTAGTGATAATGATAAACTAATTAAAGATTGATCACTGGTTATAGAAATAGTATTTGTAAATCAACTACAAGTTTTATTATAAACTATATATAATAAAATGATATATTAATTAAAAAAGTCGATATGTCCGAGTGGTTAAGGAGACAGACTTGAAATCTGTTGGGCTTCGCCCGCGCAGGTTCGAACCCTGCTGTCGACGTACTATTTTCTGTTTTGAACTTTTTAAAAAAAAATTGCAGGACAGTCCCTGACTTTTGAGATAAGTGAAAAAATCCCCATTTGAAACGTTTATCCATTTTTTCTGAAGATACGGCAACAAGATTAACTCAACATAAAGTCACCCAACTTATATATTTATTTCATGTTGGTCACTAAATGACATTTTTGTTGTAGTTCTACCATTCGATATGTAGCAATGACCAAAGCTAGTAACCAATCATACGAGGCTGACAAAATGCATAATTTAGGTATTGTTTTCTATTTAAATTACAAAAAATGTTGAAAGGTTAAAGAATGAAGACAAATTTAAGATTGTTGATTAGTTGCTTGCTTGCGACGTAAATCCTGGGTATTATTCTTTGACACATGCAATATTGTATTAGTATATGACATTGTAATTTTATTTAAAGAAGAAAATTGTGGATCGTACTATTTTATGCCTAGAGATAGAAATAGAATAAATTATGTGCTGGCTTCATTTTGCTGCTAATTCCCCATTAAATTGTAATTCGTTCCACCGTGACTTATTCTCTAGTGTAAGTTTGTCTTCGCATTTCAAAAAATTCACTTGTCAAACTTTCGTTAATAAAAACTACCAATTTCACCTGTTTGGTAAGAATTAAAATCTAGATTTTAATTTAAGTTAGAATCAACAATTAATCTCAATCCCATATTTTATGGATCACACAACTTTCAATTACATATTTCATCAATTTCTATCAAATATATTAAAAAATTAATTTTAATCCCATCAAACAGGGGCTTAAACATGCCGTTCCAACAAATGATGTTAGAAAAAGTGGTGCAAATCAAAATTAATGTGACATGTGGATTACTAATGATTTAAGTAGTTGAATCATCGAGTAGATCTAGAAGTATATAAATATATCCTGAAATTTACTGCAAAACAGGACTTTAGTTGTATTCTTAATAAGAAGGGACATCACTACATTCTTAAGAAAATACAGACTTTTCACAATATATATGCACGTATCATTCTCCATATCAAGAAGATTAGTATGACTTCTGCACAAAGGATAACACGACACACAACTAAAAAGATCCATTTTTCTTTTCAAATTTTTTGTCGAACCTTACTTGGTTATACGTACATTAGACCGTTTCTGAATTGAATTTTTAGATGAGGCGGAAGTAAAACATGCTTTCAAACATACATTATCTCATCGGAGTGCCTACTTTGATATCAACTTACCCTTAAATACACGTATAAGAAGAGGGTGCTTATAAGTCCACAAAGCGGCTTTTCACGAGATGTGGAATACAATTAGATTGTTATAATTTTTTTTTTTCCCTAAAATATGAAAAACAAGCACGTAACAATCTTTAAGCTTGTTTTCTTCCCTCCATCGCTTCTCATTAATGCAAACATTTACAAAAAGATATATCCTGTTCATGAAATATCAGTATACAACGGACAAAAAAATTCAAATAAAAAAAAAAGGCAAATTATAATATACAAATCTATGTTATTCAAAAAAAATTACAGAAGCAACCCAAGTTTAAAATTACCAGAAATTGTGACTAGTTCTAGTAACTGCAATCATTTTCCATATGGGAAATGTCAAGGTGAGACGAAGATGTGGCATCAGACTACGCATTTTCAAGTTCAGCCTGCAAATTAATACCGGATTCACAACGTTTTTCCACCAAAAACAGATTTATAAAGCATAAATTCGACGCAAGAGAAGAAATAAACGAATAAAAACAAAATAAGGAAACCTCGAGTACATGGCAATGTATGTCTGAAGTCATAACAGGAGACTATTATGTTTAATTTACAGATAATAGAGCTGAACAAGCTAGGACTGGACATGATCTAGTTCGATTATCTTAATTAGGGTTGGACATGGTCCAATTCGATTCTCTTCAGTTCGGTTCGGTTCCCAAGTTCCATATCATAATTAATTTTTTTAATATTTACAACAATACTACATTAATTCAGCTAATAACATAATCTTAGCTCTTACAAAATAACATATTCCAATTTAAAATTATACAAATAACAAGTTGTCTAATAAGATTCATTCACCAATGTATACAAGTTACCAAAAAGTAAATAATAAAGGCTTGTGTGGGAGGGATTAAAATCAGATTAAAATTGAAAATATAGCCGTTATTGTTGACTTTTATTAGACGAGTGGGGTCCAATAACGGCCATATTTTCAATTTTAATTGGCTTTTAATCCCTCCCGAACAGGGCCTAAGTCTTCAAATCTAGAAAAAATCATATAGGCTAAATTAATTAGTTGGCAAATGAAATAGAAAAATTATATTTTTGGGCTTAATTAATTAGTTGGCAAATTTATTTAGAAAAAATTAAAATAATTTGGCTTATTTGATATAAAAAAAAATTAGAAAAATTAATTTCTTATTCGATTTTTCGATTCTTGGTCTAAAATCGAGAACCGAACAAATCTCGTCGGTTCTTAATTCAAATACCCGCCCGAATATTTAACTTAAGAATAACAATTCGGTTCGGGTCCGACTCCATTCCAGAGTTTTGTTCAACCCTAAAACAAACATCATTTATTCAACATAACGTCACAATCAAATTAAAAAAAAAAAGATTATTCAATCAAATTAAAAAAAAAAGATTATTAACTATGTGGAGCCTAATCATGTTTCACACTTGTATGCTCGACTGTGAAGGAACCTTTGTGGTAAGGTCAACATGGAGTATGTTATTTCGTATTTGTTTTAGGTTGCCTTAATATTCTATAAAGAATTTTAAGTGACCACTCAAGACATTATATCACCATCGTAATTTTTTATAATATAAATCTGCTCCGGCAATTGGGCCTACATCTTGAGGGTGAATCACTATAAGTCTTCATATTTTATAGGGGAAAATTCAGCCACGGTACCAAACCTTTCAACCTTTTTTCCAGACTTTGTCCAAACCTTTGTTTAGTGCCACCCACGGTACCAAACCTTTAAAAAAATCACAGCTCCAATCCAGATTGACGGTTTCCGTCTGTTGACCACCAAAATCGTTAGTTGACCCTAGAAATCAAAATAATTAATAATTTTCAACAAATAAACAAGAGCAATTTGGGCATTACACACTTTCTCTTTCTATTATTGCAATTCACTATTCATTTTCCCTCCATTTTCATTAAAATCATGGCCGTCCTTGGCCCATCCAGCAGCAGAAAACTAAGGCAGAACCAACAGATTCAAAATAGTTCATGGCATCATTGCCTTCACCAAAATATATATACCTCCCTTCAACAAAACCACCACCAAGTCAAACAATTGGTAAACTCGGCTCGACAGCTGATGCACCGAGGTAACTATCATTTTTTCCTTCTCCGCCAGTGACCCCAGCATCGTCATCAGCCGGAACGCACCGTGGAATCCAATCCCGACGACGGCTCGTCAGAATTAACAAACTAGGGTTTATCAGCTTTTCATGTGCTATGCTTATTCTCTTTCTTTCACCACCTGAAATTCCTCAAATAAAACTGTTCCCAATAATTGTATCCTTACATTTAGCCAAACCCAGTTTGTGAATCACCGATTCCACCATGGAAAATTTGTTATTTCTACATAGAGAAGCTGGTAGCCTTAACAGAGAGCAGAAAATTAGGGAACCACAAATTGTTATGTGCAGATACAGAACACCATCTTGAGTGACGAACCCGATTCTTTTTGGGTTCGATTTGGTTAATTTCTTGTTGGCAAGGATTGAACCGGTGAGGCCATGTCCATGGGGGAGCCGATCGTCGAGGGCATTAAGGAGCGTTGATTTTCCGCTGCTGGAGGGGCCAAGGATGGCCAGGATTTTAACAGTGATGGAAATGGAAGGAAACTGAATAGTGAAGTACAATAATAGAAAGGGAAAGTGTGTAATGTCTAAATTGCTCTCGTCTATTTGTTGGAAATTATTAATTATTTTGATTTCTGGAGTCAACTAACGATTTTGGTGGTCAACAGACGGAAACCGTCAATCTGGATTGGAGCTGCAATTTTTTTAAAAGTTTGGTACCGTAGGTGGCACAAAACAAAGGTTCGGACAAAGTCTGCAAAAAGTTGAAATGTTTGGTACCGTGGTTGCAATTTTCCCTATTTTATATTTTGTTTTGCTTAATATTGCCCACGGAATTGGGATTAGGGCTCAATCCCTAACATAAATGAAAGGAAGACTAAATATATAAGAAGACTGCTTTGTTTTATTTGAAGAACGCATTATGCTTACTTCTAAACTTAAAACGTACGCGAAAAATTAGTCATATCCTTGGAGCATATAATAAGCATGTTATTGAATATCAATGACGTAAAAAGAAATTCATTCCACTCAAGGAGCTTTCTTAATCTTCCAGGCTAATAATAATAATATCCAATGTCAATAATAAGAATTTAACTTGAGTTACCTTAGCTTGACGATACTTTTGAAGAATACGATGATATTGCTGACGAGCCTCTGGAGATTCAACCATAGACAGCACCCTAGAGACAGACTCATCAATAGCTGCATCCACTTTTTGCTTGCGGAACACCTTAAGGATGTCTTCATCCTCGCTTTCATCAATAGATTCCAAGTCCTGCCGAAATCCACGCAGACCAACTCCTCGCCTGCGCCACCTTAGTACTACCTTCTCCAGTACACCAACTGCCCAGCAAACCGTATAATTCTTCCTAACTTGATAGCCTCTCACGTGAGCCTGCATCAACAAGAACCGAATAAGAGCTCATTGTAAGTCCTTACTGAACTTATTTATGGCACTATCTGGGTGATGTGAACTTATAGCATGTTTGGTATAGCGGAATGGATAGTATTAAAAAGGAATAAGAAGCTAAAATCTGGTCATTATATTGTCCAGTTGTCTGGTAGTACATCCAAACACACACACTCTAGTATATTCACTCAGGCTAATGATGCAAGTTCAACCTGTTGTGCTCACTGCAACTGACTGCCTGGGGGGGGGGGGAGAGACTTACAGAAAAAAGATATACATGGTTTGAAGTTGATTTTTCCGTTATATCAGTGAAAGTTGTAAGAGTTACACGTATGGTTTGATGAACTTGAAGACTCATGTTACACTGTTTATCTAGCAGATTCATAAATTTTGAGACCTACGTTAGCCATGTGATCATTTTTTTCTTTTATCCGTCTTACATTTATGTGCTCAATTTCAGGCATGCCATCCCAGGAAGGACTTTATTTTCTTATCCAATACATTACAAAAGTTCAAACCCTTTCTTTTTCGTTGAAAACTGCCTATACTCTACCAGCGAGTCAAAGCATTAATGGTTTTCTATTACATTCAAATAACATAGTGCGATGTGGTTGGAAAAGATTTATTTCACTGGACCTTTTTGGAAGATGTGGCAATGGATTGAACGGACTGATCCAAAGAATTGAAGCTTACTCAACAATCATTGTGAATTTGAGTTCTAATATTAAGTTTGTAAAGCTAAAAAACTGAAAACCTTCATGCTAGAATATCCTTTTACTTGAAAGAAATGACACACCTGTATTTTTACTACTTTCTGGCGGAAGGAAAGGAAGTCCTTCCGACCTTTCCAGCTTCGATATTTTTTCTGAATAGACAAAGCAGCTGAGTTGTAGTCACGTGCGTTGCGGAATGCCAATTTTGATGCAGCTGAGATCCCTGGAATGCCATTCGACAATATACTGTACTCATCATCATCAATAGCAACTGTAGCTTCTCTTTGTAGCCTCTTTCGAAATGAATGTGCACGAAACGCAGATTGTATACGTGCAGCAGCCTGAGCCGCATTCCGAACTGCAGCTAAGGTATCCTTAAGAGAATCCCGATCCTCATCGGTATAGGAACTTGTTTTTGATATACTATTTACCGTTCTTTCTGCTTCCACAGCAGCAGATCCTTTAGATAGCTGACTTTCTTCCAGTGTGAGGGATGAAAGATGACTAGTTAGTGCCATTTCTGAAAGATAACCCGCGAGTCCCCTGTGTCCACTGGTAGCAGCAATAGATGCTGGGGTTTTACCAATTGGATCCTGTGAATTTGGATCCGTAACTGCTCCAGCTGATGCACCAGATGCTATGAGGGCGGCAACCATTTTTTCCCTGTAACATATATACTTCAAAATAAATTATACTTCCATGCACCAATTTGCAATATTAGAGCAGGATATCATTTTTCATGACTTCTATTTACCAAATAGAGCAGATTGTGGACATTTCTGATGTTTCACTGAGTGATTGAATCAGATCATAATATTATGCTAGCATTCATGAAGCTAAAGGGCAAGTCTTCTCTCCTATAAGCAACATACAAAACAATATTGTAGATCGACATATCTGCTAATTCTAGAAGTTTCTCATACATCCATTGTAATCGAGTGTCAACTGTCAAATAAGTTAGCGATCTGTCTAATGGCAAAAAGTAGGGAAAAACACTCCGCTAAAGATAGATTCCCCTTGAACCAGAAAAATACGAAGTTGTTTACTTCATTTTTTAGTTTCTTTTGGCTCCTTTTTGTTAACCATCCATGGTCATTCCATCAGGATCTTCGTTGGGCATCTCTTGGACTGTATCTGCTTTCAAATATATTTCCTTCTCTCATGTTTCCTTAATAGCAGAGTAATTATTGGATTCAGTATTATTAAGATTCGTTTCGATAAGCATATGATTAATGAGTAATGCTATCTATCATTAGTATAGATGCATCACCGGTTAGAAGGAAATGGGTTCCATGCTTCATCAATCAATGCATTAAAGTGCATCACAACTCAATTGGACACTGAATTAGGGATCCATTGCCACCTAACTGGTGATGCATCTCTACTAATGATAAATAACATTATTCTAAGCATATATGGCAGTAGGCTTTGAAGATTTAAGGAGCATTAAGTACTAAATCTCAACAGATTATGCTTCAAAAACATATAGTATGCTCATAGAGCTAACATTCAATCCTTATCATCCAAATTGTACCATAAAAGGACAAAAAATTTAATGACATTTCGCACTCAAAGTTATTGTACCAAGTCAAGCTATACAAACAAGTGGCAACATACCAGAAAATGAAAAGTCCAAAGAAGATTAAGATAAATAAGAGTCATACCTCCCAAATTGTGCAGCCCAATGAAGTGCAGTCCAACCATTGATATCACGGAAATTTATGCTGACTCCAGAATTGAGAATCGGTTGCAATGCCCACTCAAAACCCAATCCAGCAATGATGTGTATCACGCCTTGTTCTTTTTTAAGTGAAGAACATGTCAGCTGATTATTCTTTTGTAATCTAGAAGAAAGCAACAGTTCCAACTTGTCTTTCAAAAGTTCTTGCATAAGCCACTCCATGGTGCTTAATGATGTCAAAGTGCCAACCAAAATAGCATCAATGATTTGGCTCCATGAGTCTTCAGACATTTTGGATTTGCCCAACAAATCACTTCTTGATTCAGAGCCATCTTCTTTTTTATCCGACGGATCAGACAGAAGCATCTGTACTAATCGCACGAGCAACAAGAGTTCTTCTGGACTCTTACTAGCCTCTTTTTCCAGGATATTATTGCCTGTGGAAACACTAGGTTTAACATGGTATTCAAACTCCCGGATTTCACTGCAGGACTCTCTATTTCCAGACGTAATGCAAAGCGTGACTTTTCCGGGCAACTGGGCAGGAGCATGGCAGCAAATGACACCTTCTTGAATAATCTGAACAGGCACTTCAATGTCACCAAACATACAGGCCAATGTAGACTCTGATGGTTTGCAGTGGAAAGTACCAATGATGATAACCTGCAAAAGAGAGTTTAATTTTTTATGCTAACTTTGAATACCAATGGTAAAACGATAACTCCAAACACAAAGTTGAATTGCAACTATTGTAGATGTCATATTGGTTACAGAAAGGGATCTCCTTTTCTGGTCAATTCTCCATCTTCGAGTTAATCAATAAACTTTTCCATCTTCTATGTGAGAAACTGTTCTACAGATTTCAAACATGTCCATTAGTTAAAGTTGGAAAAGAGTTGTGATGGACTGAAGATAAAACTATCTGGAGGAAAATTCATACTAAGGAGAATGAGCTATTGTTTTAGATACAAATCACACAACAAACTGTTAAGTGATAAGTAATCACCCTATACATAGTTATAAAAAGACACAAATCACACAACAAACCGTTAAGTGATAAGTAAATCACCCTATACATAGTTATAAAAACCGGACCTGACCGGCCGCATTACTTGGTCAAATTAACAAAAGAACCGGTCAAGAACTGGTTGAACATTCAATAACCGTCCGGTTCGGACAGGTTTGAAAGGAAACCCAAACCGATTTTATTTATAACTTGTAACAGCAAGGATTCGAACTTGAGTTTCCAACATGAAAATTCACTTCCTTGACCATTTTGGAAACTAGGTAACTTTGTAATATAATGGGAGCAAAATATATATATTCAGATTTAGCAAAATGTTTTCTTTTTATTGTAAAATATATTTTAATTAAAAATATAGTTTAGCAATGACCCACCGGTTGAACCACCGACCCACCAGTTAAACCACCGACTCGATGACCCGTTGATTTTTCCGGGTCGGCCACCGGATCTAATAACTATGACCCTATATCATACTCAAGAGCCAAAAAAATAGTAAAAAGATCATAATTGACTCAGTCGAACAGCAACGTGATTATTAGTATTCATTTATCTTGGTAAAGAACAGCCAATAAATTGAATGATTAGGCCTTCAGCAAATAGACAAATTTAAGACAAACCTTTACAAGCATTTTTCTAATCAAAACTTGAGATTAAATATCTTATGTTACAAAACATATTGAAAATACTATTACACTAGGTTCTAAAGAGTTTTAACATAGGTGAACATGAATTGTGAAATAGCTTTAACTTGTTTTATGGAGAGTATACCTTTGCAGCCTCATAGGCATAACACCACTGTGGAGATATCTCCCGGATTGTGAACTTCTGCTTCAAAATCAAATTTTCATGAAGAGAAATTCTGGTCTGCCCTTGCTCAAATACGGTTTGATAGCAGTCCTGATTGGTTTCAGAAGTATTCATCATGGAAGAGTATACAGGATATCTGATAGACTCATGTTCCTGGGGAATCATCACGGGATCTGGAAAGTTATGAGGGTTGTCAGATTGCCTTTCAAACTCACAGGACACAAAAAGTTCTTAATTGAAGTATTCCTTGAGAAGATCTTACACTTTTGGGCATCTTGTCCATCAAAGTTCGGCCAATTGTAAATTTCTTGGTTCGATGCTGGCTCATTTGGTGATGAATTGAGCCGCACACCCTGTTAAGTTGAATATGTTATCATAGCAGAGGAATTAAGGTTTTCAGTTATTAAGACCGAAAATATTTGATACCAAAAAATGTAGTCCATGCAAAAGTTTTCAAATCAAAAGATTCATTTTTATGTTGTTTCTTAATAACCCTCAACATTTGGTGTGGTATAACACTGCAGGTCTCATTTATAAAATTCAGTATTGATATTTCAAGAATTCTTCAATTAGACAATATGCCAGGTGGATTTGTCTGCTTAATCCAACCAGCCCTAGAAGCTAGACCAATGAATAACATCAAATTTAGTGCTTGTTTGTTTCCCATTTTTTGTTTCTAAGTAGAAGAATTTGGACCGTTGCTTTTCCACAAACCCATTTTTTTATTGCATTTATGTGACACACGACATTTCACTGTAGAATTTATTGCTTTCCTCTTCACTTTCCCTACCTTGCCCTTATGTCCAAGAACGCTACTTTTCACTACTCTCCTCACTATTGGACAAAAGAGTGGGCATAAAAGGAATTACAAAAATGACAATTGCAGGTATTCAAACCAATGATGTAAATGGTTGGACCCATGATGTGATGCAAAAATGAATTCTACAATTTCAGAATGGGAAACAAACAAAGGCTTAATATTGCCAACCACATGAATAAGCAAAATTATTGAGATTCTTTGCTCTTTAGGTAACTGCCAACATTTACAAACTCCATCCTACCTTGACTGAAATGCACTCCTTTTATAAATTGTGTAGCAGATAAAAAAAGATAAGATCCTTTTTTACAAACTCCATCCTACCTAAATTTAGAATTGACTCCGTCAAAAGGAGGAATCTAGATAGGATCCTTTTTTTGTAATAAATGCCTACAAGTAATTGAATCATATTTCTATTACAACAGATATTGAATTACTAAGCAATCAAAAATGACAAAATGGAGGGAGTTCTCATGCTACAAGAAAAGAAAGAAACATTTTGCCCCATCACATATTTTCATAACACAGAATTAATATATAGCATAAAAAGGATGAAACAGTTAGAAGTAAAATTATATAGGGAGAATATTATCAAGCATAGCACAAAATAATAACTCAAGAATACTCTCACATTTTCATTCAAGTGGGCATCATATGCTTGTAATTTGACATCTGGAAAATTCTTAAAGCTACCATATATTTCTTTCCAATTGTCTACTTCTTCTACTTCAACGCCTGAGAGTGATTGATGATGCTCAACATTGTCACCTGCAAAGTCATACCCCATTAGGAGCTCTTTCTACTTCTGACACCATTGTCATTGATAATCGTCTCAAGAACTCCCCTTTAATTAAATAAATAGGAGGTAACTAATATATACCTGAAAATGGTTGCAAAAGAAGACTGTCTGAAGCCTCTGGCCTCTGAGCAGACAAATCATAATCATCTAGAATGTTTCCTAAATAATTTGAATCATTGTTCTCAATGTACAACATATTGATCTCTTCTGCCACATCATCATTTAAACTTAAATGCTGCTCGATTCTTTGTAATGCTTGACCTAAATCATGATCTGATGAGCTATTAATCTCCTCTATCCTCTCTGTAATGTCCGACTGATATATTCCACGACTCTCGACTCCTTGAGAACTTATTTCAACAGAGCCAGGACTTGATGTATTTTGATTTGGTTCATAAGATTCGTTAATGGCAACAGAAGAGCCTTGCTTCTGAGTTGTAAAAGAGTAGGGACTTGGACTGGAGATTGAAGAAGATAAGGGTGAGAACTGCGATGTCAATATAGCATTCTGCCTTCCCTGTAATTTACAAATAAATTGGATGTCTTATTGCAGGTCTTGTGTTTGTCTATCTATGAGTTTACTTGTTAGTTGTTACTATAGCTATCATGAGTGGAATGTAAACATTGTTTACATGTCTGAATAATATCACCACGAACTAGGTGGAATAATACTCGACATGCAAAATTTGACTTTGCACAGCTGTGCCTACTTAATCCAGCAGTGCTCAAGGCAGAAATCCAGGTATCCATAGCAGTACACAGTTTCAATGCAAAAATTAGCTATTTCTGATGCATCAGAAGGAAACTTATCAGAATATCCAATTTCTATTGGAGACTGTGAGGCAAGACAATGCAAGATCTAAGATATAGCCATTCAGTTCTACTAAGTATACAAATGAAATTAGAAGATATAGCAAGATTAAAATGAAAATAAATGCACAAGAGATGTTAAAGTGAGTGTCTTGTGGATGGTTGGAGGTTATGGTAAAAAGTATAGAAACACATAATTACTTGATGTGCTTTGTCCACAATTAGGTTAAAGAAGGCTCACCTCCTCAATGTCTCTGTAGTGAACGAGAACAATGTGCTCACAAGCCCTGTTAACCCAGGAAAAGAAAAAAGAACAGACAAAATGAAAGCATTGTATGAGTTAGAAAGGAAAATAGTCTAGCCAATTCCACAGCTTACATTATCTTAAAAATAAAAGGGAATGTAAATTGTAGGAAGCTATACAGCGGCACATGCATTGGATAACCTTTTCCATCTTTAGTACTAAAAAATGATATTGGCATTATGGAAACTTCTCTAAATCTTACAACTGTTACACTAGTCTAAATTGCTGTTATGGCCAAATAGCGATAACTGTGTAAAAGGTGATATCAAATAAATATGTAAAACTCACGGGTCCAACATCCAGTAGCTGCGTCTCTGAAAGTTAGGATTCTGCTCTCCATGCGCATAATAACAATTTATTGCTTCAGCATTCCCAACCTAGCCATAAGAAAAATTCCATGCAATGAATATACATCAACTAGCATACTCCATATAAGCGGCAAAGTACTTTTAAATGAGGTCTCATATATAAAATTCTCCACGAAACTGATATAGTGATATATCTTGTCCCCGTGACATTTCGAATAGCTGTCCTTAAGAGTAGCATTTAAACTTTCAAAGGACGTGAGATGACTTCTCTTATTCATTCGCATAATATCTAAACTTCCAATGCAGCTTTCATAGCTATGCTGACAATTGATGGTAATTCTAAACATTAACAGCTTGCAAAATTTATGCCTTAAAGGACCAGAAACATGCAAGATGTTTTCGCTCTCTCCTTGCTAATTAGAAAATTTTCATAAATATGAACTAACAGCATTTTCCTTGGAACTATTTAATTATCTTGTTGAGCTAATTCCAAAAGAAGCATGATGCACATCAATATGAGAACAATATAAATAACCTTAAGCCTTTCGTGTGCTTCAGCAATAGTTCTCTGATCCTTCCTTTTGCGCCAACTATGACCATCTTTACGGAAAAATTTCTGGACTCGCTTGTTGAATAGATACAAAGATCCACCTGTTTAAGCAATCAATGAGGAAATAAAAACAAAATCAAGATAAAGTAAAAAAGCCTAAGTTAAATAAATGTGTGAAAGTAATGAAATTACTGGATGGTTTTTGAGGAATTTGGGGTGTAAGCTGGTGCTCCTCGTAATTCTGCAATATGAAAAGCACTTCAGCAGGCTTTAGCCACCGAGTTTGAGCCTCTCGCGCCAAATGATTGATATCATATCCTGAAATTCAGAGCACAATTGCTTATGTAACTCTATTTTTCCATTGTGCAAATATCTATTAATATAAAATTGCAGTCATAGCAAATCATGCGAAATGCTGAAAATCGTTTTACCTGTTTGCATCGTACTAATTTTATGCAGCATAAAAAAAAAAAAAATCAGAACCGCAACAGTTGTTGAGAGAGAACTTCAATTTCAATCATTCGAATTCATACTTCTCCAAATCATTAACAAATCGATTCGTGATTCGTGAAGAAGATAGAGTACAGGGATAGATAAAAAGGCACGGTTTCTACAGGACGACGACTTCGTATGATCGGAGCTGAAGAAACAGAGAGGTATGGGTGAAAAGTCAAGTGTTACTTCGAATAGAAAATGAGCTCGGAATGAAAAAGACAGAGTGGAGGGCAGAGATATTTATTCCGCTCTTTGGGCTCCATTTTAAAAAAAAAAACGATAAAAAAAATAACGAGGAGATATTTATGCCGCTGTTTGGGCTCCAAAAAAAAAAAGAACTCAATTCACTCACCAACTCCTTGTCTATTTATGGTCTCACTTCGCTTTCAATCTTCTTGTCTTCTCATATTCACTGTTGTTGAAGTAAACCCGATCTAATGAGCCTTTGCTATGATACTATTAAAAGGTCCCATTCTTTGAATTTCACACTCGAACTCGAAAACGAGTTTCCCATTTGGATGGGTAGGAGATCTAATATGAGTATCTCTATGACACTATTAAAAGGTCCCGTTCTTTGAACTTCACACTCAAAAGCGAGTTTCCCATTCGGGTGGGTAAAACTCCTACCCACCTTCTTGTTGTTGATCGAAAAGCTCAAGCGATAAGACATTTCACCATAGAGACGGTTCTAAGGTCGAACAGAGGTATGAGGAAAGTCTCGGAAGAACACAGGGAAAGGATAGGATCTAGAGCCTAATTTCTCATTTTTTCAATCACACTTTTTTAATAAAATAATATTATACGTAAATTTAAAATTCTTTTCTTTTGCAATCATACATTCTTCTAAAAATGAATATTTTAAAATATATTTTCTTCAAAATTTGATTTTAACAGTCCAAAAAAAAGACTTATTTGTATATAAAAAATATTCTTAAATAATAATTTTTGTTCAATTTCGCTCTTTAAACTTTATTTTTTTCATAACTTATTTTTAACTATGTGTTTTTTAATAAAATAATTTTTACGTGAATCTATAATTTTTTCTTTCAAAAATAAGATACTCTAAAAAATTCATTTTTTCATAAAATCTATTTTTTAAAAATTCTTTGTCAAAACACATCCTTACCTCCTATTTTTGAATTAGTTAAGAAGAAGCAATAATGGCAAGAATAAAAATTAGTAAAATATTGGGTACAGATTTTTCCACACCCTATCATAGATAAGACTCACTTTATAATGAATATTTTTTGTAAAAAAAAATTAAATTTCCTTCATTTCTAGTGTAAGTTGATTTTACCTTCTTGTTTAGTGCTCGTGTTAAAGTTGATTTTACCTTCTTGTTTCTTCAATTATTCACGTGGACAACATCATAAATGTGTAGGCAAAAGTAGCCCGAGTTCAAAGTCTGAATAGTAGCTCTCATAGAGTTTTTGCCAGAAAGAAAAGTCATTTACTCCTCTCCAAGTGTCAGAAATTCCGAAGTTTGCAAATGAGACGGGAGTTGGGAATTCAATCCCCACGTTTATGTTCTGATGAAATTCTGTCCACTGCACTTTACTTCTCTTTAAAATTCTGAAAATACTTTAGTTGTATTTTTTTTTCCACTTATGTTACCTTATTTTACGTGTTGTATCAGTTGTGTTCCATTTTTTTTTTTTAAAAAAAAAAAACATAGCATGCGTTATTGTATCATTTATTTTTTGATTTGTCAAGAAACATATATATTATTTGTATTATTTCATCTCAAAATTCAACAACTAGTTTGGCACGACTTCCCATCATCGTTGCTGCCTTCCACCACCACCCATCTCCTCCAATTGCCACCAATCGGGTCTATTCTTGAACATTCCCACTTCTTTTCCCCAACAACACCGTCGAAATCGCCTACCATTGACGTTAACCATCACCTACCACAAATAATCACCACCATTCGATCAACACCAACAGAACTACTGACATGTTTGATACACCACAATTTCCTAGGAAAATGGAAATTAAATTCCTACTTTCACCAAATGTAGCCACCCCCCCCCCCCCCCAATTGTTTTCCCACCATTCACCCCACGTGCCCTTATTCACTCTAATGGATGAATCATTTTCCCACCATTTTGGTGGGAAAATGCAATTCTAGGTTTTTTTTTATTTGGTAATGGAAACAAATGTCATAACCAATGGTAAAAAAAAAAAAAAAAATTCACTTTAATGGACAATTTTCATGTAAAATAAAGTCAAACAAACACTAAATTTTGATGAAAAAATGATTTTTTAGAAAACAATTTTTTTTTTTCAGTTTTTTTTTTTTTTACTTTTTGGCAATGGAAACAAAATTTATAACTAATTGTGGAAAAAATTATCACTTTAATAGACAATTTTCATGTAAAATAAAGTCAAACGAATAGAAAATTTAAAAATTTTTCGGGTGGAAAAATATAACAATCAAACACATTTAATTAACAATTCCGTACAAAATATTTTCTAGGCAATTACTTTCCCTGAAATTCATTTTCTTTCCACTCATTTTCCACCCTTGCAATCAAACGCACCCTACAATTTCTCTCCTTCATTTTCGATCAATGCCACACAAACATGAAGGAACTATAGAAATATCGGTGTAGCTCAAGTGGTGGTGGTTCGTAGTCGAACAACTAGCAGACCTTAGGGCTCACACCCATGGCTAAAGCCCGTTGATGCCACTGAAAGACCCAAAATTAACACATCCAAGTCTAGCGACGATGTATATGGTGATAGTGAATAACAATGGGGGGAGGGGCTGACTTGTTAGTAAAAAAATCCTAGAATATAATATATGTTATGGATTAAGAAAGAACAAAACATTAATAAAATTGGTTGGAATGTATTAATCTTTTAAAAGAGAACATATTTGCAAATTGAGACGTGTATTACACAATGTTCTTACAAAATATATGTTCTCTGACCATAAATACTTGAGATTTCATTTGAGAGTTTGATTCCCAGAATACAACGAAAAAACTAGTAAAATCTAAACACTTCAACTTATACTTCGACGAACTAAATTTATATTAGAAAAGCTCACCAAAACTTCGGATAGAAATTAAAAATTTTTACCAGAGAAAAGAATGAAAATGTATAATCAAAAAGTGAAGAGAATTCGTTTGTGGAACAAAGGAAAAACCGACCTATATAAAATGTTTTAATGGGTGACTTATGAGATCGAGAGTTACGAGTGTTAGAACCTTTAACATCGTCATTAACCTGTTTAATCTCTCCATTAAGAGGCAAGAAGCACAAGATTTTCAGGAGTTGGATAGTCAATTGGAAGAATAAAAAATTAAAAAAAAAAAAGGTTTATAGAAAATAAAGGCAAAACGTGGATCCTTTTAAGAGGTCAATTTTTGGTTAATTCGGTCTGATATTTGTGTACGCAGGTCGTGCACACACACAAATTCAATGGCCCGTATGCTAATTCGATCTTTGATTTGCACTCCCTACATGCACATGCAGGGAAAGACTCTATGTTACACACGATTACTCTATTTCAAAGTGTGACCATGTAATGCCCCGAAAAAAATTTCATAGAATAAAATTTATTTGTTCTATATAGTAATTTATATTTTGATATTTGGGGGATTAAAATTTAAATAGTTTAAAATTCAATTTTCATTGGGCCAATTACTTAGGTATTGATAGAGTAATAATATATATATATAAATATTGAGCTCGTTGGATAGCCCGTATTTAATCACGTATATTAGACTCGAGAAAAAATTAATTCGGATAAATGATGATCAAGTTATTGAGGTTGAAATATATCGTCTTAAATTACATTTAATTAAATTGTTAATTTAAGTAGAATAAGACATGACACGGTTATTGGTAAATTATTAATGATTTTCTTCAGAAATTTGTATAGAATAATCCCTACTAAAATAAAAGAGCCAATCCGCCAGGTACTGTTCATTTTGAAGCATTTTTCCATCCCATTTTATCCCTCACTAATTAATGTTTTTCCCCATTTTATCCCCATTATTTATGTTCATTTGTGAAACAGTTTTCATCATCATCTTATCAAAACAAAAGGGTAACGTAGAGTTTTTACTTACCTACAATTGTTGGTGGTTGATTGGGAAAGGCAAGCGGAAAAAAAAAAAGAACGATTTAAAAAAAAAAAATTTACTCCCCATCACTCAGTAGAGTCCGGAGTACGAGCATTTGCTCCGCACTCTACGAGTGTTGAATCCCACTTCCACCGCCTCACGTCTCTTGAATCACCTTTCTTCCCAAAGTCCAAGCAAAGCGTTCTTCTTCTCTCTCCAAAAGAAAACCCCGCCTAGCCCTAATTTCTCTTCTTCTCTCTCGATCCGAAATAATCTGCAGCAACTGAGACATATATCTCGACAATCAACAGATCTCCGCCTTTCCCCCAAATCAACCCTACTTCATCTTCTCCCCAATCACTTCCCTCTCCTTGCGCTGTAGTTTCCTCCTTGCTCCGCCACCACAGTCCGCCCCTCCGCCTTGGAGCTTCCAAATTCCCTCCACTTGCTCCTTCGATCCGCCTCCACGCAAAAGGGAAGCTATAGCTATTGACCGAAGGAAAGGATAGCCGAGCACCACTCATCCGCGCCTTCTTCTTCTTCTCTCCGCGCGCCTCCTACCGCTTTTGCTTGTCTTCTACCATTGCCCTTTCTTCTACGATCAAAACCTAGCAGTCAAAATTTCGAAACTTCAGCAGATGCAAGGAAATCTCCATGAATCTCGATCCGAGGTAACTTCCAAGCTTCTATTTAGGTTTTATTCAGATTTAGGCGGTCCGAAATTTGATTAATTTTTGGGATTTTATTTACAAATCGACACTGGAATCATAATTTGTATCTCCAAACTCAAGCTTCTTCATCCTTTGATGCTTGGTGTTGAGTATAAAGTTTATTTTGCGAGTGGGTTTCAAAATAAACTTAATTATGGATGTTTACAACCATAGAGAACAAGGAATTGTGAATTTGAAGTCATTGCAAGAAGTTCTTTTACTCAAATTCTCCTTAATTTCATCATCCTTTGGCATGTGTTTCCCTATATATGTGCTTGCGTGGGTGTTTAAAAGAGAACCTCGATGGTGGTTTAATTCTTTTTATGTCAAAAATAGCAAGTTCTTGGATGTATTTATAATTTTCTTTGTATTTTTGGCAACTGGGCTTCCATATTTTTTTTGGTTGGTTTGTTTGTTTGTGATAGCTATTGAGGCTAAAATTTTAATAGGATGCAATAATTATGTTAGTTTTGAATTGTGAAAATTTTGATTGTCTTCTTATATACTAGCAGTTATTGTTCTTGGAAAAATGGAAAACTTGGACGATAGTTTTCCGTACTTGATTTGGTCATTGAAGATCTCATTTTTATACCTCAAAGGAGTGATTTTTATATTTCAAGTGATCCTATTCTATGGTTTATTAATTTCTCATTCCTATTCGATTAAAATAATGAAGTTCTTATGGTCTCTATGTTTAATGGAATATATTAAATTTTTTTTTTTTTTTTCGTTTTAATCATATGAAACAATCATGTAGGAGAACAAAATATGGGGTCATGGAAGGATGAAATACTAAGTTCTACTACAGGAGCTCCAGCCCCTGCCAGTCTTGTTAGCAAACTTGTGTTGGCAAAGAACTGGATAAAGAGGCATGACATTCTTTCTATTGTTCACAAGTACAGAGGTGGATGAAATATTGCCAATAAACATTACTGGGCTGTAAGCTCTATTCTTCTTGCTTTTACCATCAATTTTTTTTTCCTATTTTGATTATGTAATAAACGTATAACCAGATAAGATATTGATCTACAGTTTATGTTAATGTGATGGACTGATGGTTATAGTAGGGATTGATTTGAAACTTTTTTAGAAACTACTTGTGTGATATTTCTCAGATGAAATCAATAATTAGGGGTGCATTTTTTATTTTTTCTCATTTGTGGGTTGCATTTTTTATTCATCTCCTCAATGTGTATTAAATTGGCGTCACTTAGGTTGCCCCCCCGTTCCTTCTTTTTGAAGATTTGAGGTTAGTCGATCATGTCTTACTAGAACCCTGTAACTTGTTAGAAAATATCTGGCCCAATAAGTTCATGTCGAAAGAGTATTCTTGTTGCATTCTATATCCATCCATTATATCATAAACATTTACAATTTTATTAAACAAATGTAAACGAAAAATGGTTTTTTTTTTTTTTCTAGAAAATGACAAAACCTATTCTTCTGGTAATTCTGTAAAGCAAATGTGTAGCTTGAAGATGGTCAAGCTTTTGTTACCAAATAAGGCATTGAACGTGGATGCATTACAAATATAACAAATGATTTCAGGACACGGGTTACTTCTACAACAGTTAAAAAAAATTCTCTACGAGTTCTTTAGGGGTTTACGTTTGAATAATCTTAAGATGATTGAAATGGAAGCTGTTATGAATAGTTTGGTTCACCGGTAGCCGGTAGCCCTATGAATGCCACCTCATCTCTTCCCCTTCATTGTTCTTTTCTTTGCTTCTCAAGCAACTGTTGATATTATCCATAGTATGCAGTGAGGTCTTAGTTGCTACCGCTTTTCATGGCCTTTTAAGATTGTGTGACATGTGTTTTATTGCTTCTTTTGGTGCAGTATCTGGAAATGTTACTCTTCACACCGTAAACAAGATTGGACAATCCGGGTTACCTACATTTCTAGGTAATTTAGTTACACACTTTCCCTTTATTTTTATCTTCCCTTTTGTTATTGTTGTTTAAATTGAAAGGAAGGATTTTAACGTAAGGCAAAATGCCAAATAGTTCACATACCGATCTTTGGTTTAGTTTGGTTCATAGAAAAGATGTAGGATCATATTGTGGGTGGAAAATTTAAGCTTGGTAGGAAAATTGGAAGTGGTTCATTCAGTGAACTCTATTTAGGTACATTTTATTTGGACTTTGTAATCAGTCCTTTTTTCCCCCTTTTTTGTGTTCTTTCTTGTGGATATCCCGGAGGTGAATTTTGCTCATGTTATCCTGAAAAGATCTGTTGACTCTATTAATGTAGGTGTCAATAGTCAAAATGGAGAAGAAGTTGCCATCAAGCTGTTATGCATGTCTTTACTTTTGTTCTTTTATTCTTTTTGTTATATGAAGTTGTGGGTGTAATTCTTTGATTACTTGATGGGCTATTCTATATTTAATAGACTTTAATATTATTTGGTTAATTACTAAAATCACCCTTTGCAAGAGAAGGATGGATTGTTAGTTTGGTCGATTTAGAAGATATAATCAGAGGACATGTTCGGTCATGTTCCATTTGTATACTTGGTGGAACCTGGCTATTTTAACCAAACCCTTTGCTTGGTATTGCAGCGCTCTTGTATGATTTGGGGAGTTTACTTATTTTGATGTGATTTTCTTGAGATGCTTCCGTGGATCCGCAATGTTTACTGATTCATTCTGTTATCCATAATGCTGAAAAATAGAGTTTGAAAGCTAAGTGCCATCTATTGTTTCATGTGAGAGTTCCATATAATGCGGACTAAATAAATAATTTGGACTAAACAAGAAATATAGAACTGCAGAACTCTTTCAATTCAATCCTTTTTCAAGTAGAAATAACCAAGATAAATGTTTGCTAATGTAATCCTAAAAGCATTTTTTTTCTTTATGAAACTGAATTAACATTTGTTTTAACAATGTATGCTACTAGGTTACTTTGTAATTTGGAAGTATATAGTTTCATTAATATTCATTTCATGAATTGATGTATGCTAATTGTTGTCTGTTGTTTCGTATGCATTAGCAAGATAGTGGAATACATGCATTCAAGAGGGTTTCTTTACCATGATATAAAGCCCGATAACTTTTTGATGAGCTTAGGGTGCAAATAAAATCAGGTATGTTTTTCCATGGTTCTTAGGCTTGGTGCTATGGTTAGGATTTCTGAGCTTTTATTAAGTGTTTTGCATATAAGTTTATGGATTAGAGTATATTCTTTTTGATGCTTGTTAATTTTCACTTGGCTAACCACCAAATTTCTTTAAAAAAAAAAGAATAGTTCAGCATATGAAAGGCTGTGAATAAGCAATGGCTGCCCAAAACGATAAGTAGTAGTAAATAGAAATAGTGTTTAGAGAAGGAAAATAATTTACGAAAATCTAGACCTAAAGTCAGGGATGGCTCGCTTGTTTGGGGGTGAGGGCTGGTGGTATTACATACACAAAAACTCGAACTGCTAATATGTTAGTAAAAAGAAATCCTTTCTTTCCTAGCTTTAGTCAGTTTTTTTGTAAAACATTAATTTTTCACTCGAAGTAAGCATTAAGTTGCTTTTAGATTTTGTTAATTATCAATCAGGCCTTTTTTTTTTTTTAATACAACATTGTACCCTTTTGCTTGTACAGTTTGTTAGCATGAATGATTTCTTCACGTGCCATGATTAAAGATTTTCTTCAGTATGATTTTTTCAATGCCTTATTAAGGCTCAATTATGAATTATTTACTTTCATGATGCATCAGTCAAGCTACGTAAAGTAGTACTCATTTTACTCATTGTGAAATTATTTATGATTAGCTTTTGGACCCACAAGTTCAGAATAAGAATTTGAAAGAGATGGGTTTTAGCCACACTACAGAATTTATGAAGAGTATGAATGTACCAATTAGTAAACCACATATCAAGCAGTTGAAGTACTTTGAAATTACAATGAGGTGAGGATAATCACATTCTGCCATAGTAATATGTTTATGTTGTTTCATTATCAGAACTCAGGGTTCATGGACTCAATGGGTAATTTTGTCTCTATGTTGTCGGCTGTTTCAATGTCGCAAGGAAGGAGCAAGACCGGGCTGCAGTAAGTTTTATTTTTTTTTTTTTATCAAATCAGTTTGTATTTAGGTATTTTTCGATGAAAACAGTTTAGTAGCCTATTTAGATTGTCAGGTAAATATTGATCACAAAGTTTATGTTGACGTGTTTAACCTATCGAACAAAAAAGTTGATGAGTTGTTTGCTATTATTGGCCATAATTCTTACTGTATTCTATCAAAATCTTTATAAGTAGTATCAATTGTGCAGGGTAGACCATTAGTCCTCTAGCTGATGTCATTAAATGTGTTTGCACATTCATGATCAAGGGAGTCACTGCTTGATTCGAAGGGTGAGGAGGAATTGGTGTCGGTAGTGGCAAGTGATGGAAGCAAGGTTAGTTCTGGTACATGGGATTTGAGACCTCATGCTGAGTTGGATATGGACGTGATCGGTGAAGCGCCAGTGGAAAGAGAGGGAATGGAAGCGAGAGGGCCTAAAGCCACAACTGTTGAGATAGAGGAGAGAGGCAAGGGACAAGACACATTGAGAAAGAGGAAGGAGTCGAGCCGGGAGCCGAGAGCTCAAATTCTTGAAAATGATTCAAGGACAGTGGAAGCTGGTGTAGGTAACGAGAAGGTTACAGATAAGATAAATGATTCAGAAGGTGGGAATACTGAGAAACTGGTTGGAACTGTAGAAGAAAAAAGTGATTCTAAGCCCCAGATTGAGGAGGTGAATTATAGTTAAGGAGTGCAGGTTCATGAATCCAATGGTGGTATGGGAGATTTTGGCACTGAAATGAAAAATAAAGAGTGCTGCAGATGGGTCGGTTGCTGAGGAGAGTTTGGTGGTCAGAGCCACAACGGAGGAGGAGAAGGATATCAGCGTTGAGGTTTCAAAAGGCCCTGAGTTATCTGAGCTTTCAAATGCAGCATAAATTGAGGAGATGTAAAATACTAAAAGAAACTACAGGAAACGGGATCAGGTATTGCTCATAATGCTTCTGTCTTTTTTTTTTTTTCTTTTGGAGAATTAAGACTTGATTCCTATTCAATGTTGGCTTTTGAAATTAAAGAACTCCTGCAAGGAAATGTTATTGGGTATTTTTTGTTTAACCAACTTGTTGAAGTTGTACTTGTATAATATTTTAGAGTAAATGTTCAAGAAACTCCCGCGCGGAGAGTGCGGAGAGATCATTATCGCATACCATTTAATTCTATTCAAGCTCATAGTGAATTGAATGAACATCGAGACTTGGCATGAAATTGCCTATTCGCTTTATTCACAAACATAGCAATATCCACATTTTTTGGGCTTGCAAGTAGATATTGTTTGAGTAGTCCGTAATTAATCTTAAACCTCCGAGGGCCTCAACAACTTTAGTTGGAAAAGGTCTTAGGAGGCTTTCTCGAGAGCTCGAAAAATAAGTTGGAAGGTGAGAAATCTTTGCTAGATGAAAAATGGGATGAGATGCTAGCCTTACTTCCTTAGTGTAGAAGATGAATTATTGAGTCCGAGGTCACCCTTGGGGCAGATGTCCTGGGAACAATTTCCACTTATATAGCTCACTTTTACTATTAAAGTTCTCGAGCATAGAAAAGGCGATTAAGGTACGACGCAATGCTTTCTAACGAGCAAAAGTTTTGCAATATGTTCTTCCATTGAATAAACGTCACAAATTTTTTACCCAATATTAAAAAACTAAATATTTGCACGTGCACATTTTGAGGTATTTGGTAAGTCACTGATAAGTATAGTTAGTATGGATCTTGGATGACCTTTTAGTATATCATCTTCGTGCTTTGATTCTCGATTATTTAGTATAAGAGCTAGCTAATCACTTTTCAGGGTAATAATGCTTGTTGGCTTCCATGTTAGAAAAAACATTCTGAATCCCCTTTCTTTGAATGACCTTTAGTTGTCCCTCTTCATTATGAATGGGTCCTCGGCATTGTCACATGAGCTCAATCCGGTAAGTTTGGCTAAGTGTTTATAAAGCGGTGTGCCTAAGGCATGTGTGGCTAAGAAGTATGTAAAAGTTGTGGGTAGAACTTGGGGACAAGAATAGAGTTTGACAACTTATAAGCAATTTTAAGGTTTGCCAAGTAAGCACTTAATATGGATATCTAGATAGAGAATTTTTGCCTCTGTTCATCAGGTTAAACTTTTGTATTTTATCTCAATCGAAGGATATTTTTAGTATATTCACTTTGTTCATCGAAAAGGTACCATATTGTTCTCCCATTTGACATATGTTCTCGCATTGTTCGAGAACATTTTGACATATAAGTCGTTCTTTCATGGTCATGTTAGTTGAATATCTTTTCTCTTATCACATAACTATTATCTTCGTTAAGCTTTTGCAGGCGAAGCATATTTTGATCGCCACTTGATGATGTGTTCAACTTGCATTAGATTATATTCCACTTTCTCGAATCCCTTTGAAAGGAAAACTTATAATGTTGCATAGTTAGAAACCAAACTTTGATGGGACAATAATAAGGTAGTTGACATGGAGATATATGATTGGTATAGAAAATGTATAACAATTTAAGGTTTTATATGCTATTATTTTGTACATTCTTGTAAATTTTTTGAATTCCCAATTGGAAATTAAAATTCTGCAAGAATCTCCAACACAAATACCATAGAAAACCTTAAATACCTTTACATTTTGCTCCCCCAATCATGTTTCTCCATGTCAACAATCTCATTATTATCCTCAAGCAGACAAACTAGTAACAATGTTCCATATTTTTTTTTTTTCCTTAAAAGTATCCATCAAACACACAGCAATTTCTATTTCTCAATATTCTTATTTATATTAAATTATCTTCTTTTGAGCATGGGTATTGGTGATAAGCGCAAGGAATTGTTTTCTCAATTTGGTGCTATAACATCAGGAAGGGTTTATGTAAAAATGTCTTTGTTGTCGATCATCTAATTGTGTTTTTTCTAGACTATAGTTTACTAAATCTACTATAATGCAGGTTACCTGTGATGCAAAAGGAATAAGAAAAGGCTCAGGCTTTGTTGCATTCTCGACCTGTGAAGGGGCTTCTAGAGTAGTAATTAAGTATTATCAAACCACTTTGTTTAAGAGATTAAGCTGTTAGAAAGAGGGCGTTTATTTGTTTAAATTTACTATTGAACAAGCCCCTTTTAGGTACAAACCATATTCATTTTGCTGTGAAAGGCCTAATAAGTTTTGTTTCTTTATTGAACTTACTATATTATGATTAAGATAGTAAATTTGTTCCTTTCCATTCATATTTCTTGTGATATTTGCACCGAAATACGTAAGCGCTTGAGAGTAAAATAGAATTCACTTGCAATTTTCAAGTTCAAGATCATAGTATCACAATTTTCATAAATCTGCATTAGTTCTTTAATCAGTTGATGGTAATTTTGTATGTTAAATACTTCGCTTCCCAAAAACTCATTCTATGTACATCTCTCTCGTCAATCTTTAATACTTCATACGCTAATATTACCTCCAACAAAATTCAAGCCATGCATTGCATGGCCATAAAACTAGTTAAAATAAAAAAAAGAATTTGAGAGGCATCACGTGCCCTTTTAGATGGAAAAGGAAAATAGTTTTTATTTATTTGTCTATGATTGGTTGTTGATGTGATTGCTTTGAGAATGAAACATATTGAATAATGACTTCATAAATTGGGAATACACGCAAATGCTACAACGCCTTGTCAGTCATTGCCTTGAAACGAGTAGATTGCCATGGTTGTATGGAAGTAATGCATAGACAACCAACTAATTGAGCAGATTACAAGGAATTGAACGCATAGATTTATTTACACGATTTTTATTCCAATTAAACCATGACTCATTTACTATTTCAACTATATATACTGGACAAAGACCCCATGATTAACCACAAATATAATATTCATACACATACACGGTAGTAGGCATAAACAAAGCTCCGGAACGTGATTTTTGATTTTCGCCGTTCAACGTTCGTTGATAAGGTAGGATACTTATGTGCAAATGTTTCTTGTCCTTACAATATTTTAATTATGTTTACATGATTTATTTCACGAAATGATAATTGACCTACGAGTCATGATGAAATGAAATGAAATGTGAGATCTCCTTCGGGTTTTCTCAAAATGTTAGAGCTTTCGATTGATCTCCGATTACTCTTGATGAAATGATGGTATGGAATGTTATAAATATATGTTTAAACAATTATTGTATTGTTTTGGACGCACGTATCCTACTAAGTTTTAAATTATTCATTCCTTCAAATTTCAATATTTTCAGATTAGGTCGGTCAACGTGGATGGTGACAGTGCGGTGTGCGGGTTGCCAAGTAATAAATTTTCAAGGAAAGACATTTGATAATAGATTATATTACGATATTTTGTGTTCTTTAATTCCGTTTAATATTTAGATTTCTTGACATTATGCTTAAATTGGTGTTTGAATGTTTTAAATAAATTAAGGATTTCAAATTTTTACTTAAATAATTCCGCACTATGAAATGATATTGATGACACCTCAGAATTTAAGTCAATGAAATTTGGGGCGTTACAGACCATATATACTTTAATTGTTTCTTTCGAACACATAAACATTTTTCAATGATCAATTTTGAACATCAATTTCTCATTCACCTTAACATTATTTTCGACAAGTAAATATATAATTTCGATGTCCACATGGAGAAAAATACGAATCAACTTTGATCTTTCCAAATGAATAAATGGACCCCCACTCAAAATTATGCCAAAACCAGCCCCGTGTTGCAATTTCTCCAACATGACTGGTTGCAATGGTGGTTGGTCTGGTGATGACAGTGACGAGTAGTGTTGGGAGGGTTAGGGTGAGAATCTGATTTGGGTTATTTGGGCAATGTTTCGTTGAATTATACGACATTTCATTCAAACCAACCCAATTCCATAACATTAATATGTTGGAACTTTATTGAAACTTAAACTTTATGAACTTGTCAAGATCTTCATGTCAAACCATCAAGAAACTGAATTAATGTGGAACATACCTTAATAAATTGATTTCTGACTTGAATAATGAATTTTGAATCTTGATCTGTAAATTTTCAATTTGGTTGCTTCAAATCTCCATCTTAATTCCTGATTGTGGGTTTTATGGATCTTCCTCTTCATATGCTTTCTTTTGTATTCTTGTGTTGATGGGATGTCACAAAAAATGAGAAAATCACATATGAATTGGGGACCATAACCCTTTATATATCCCATATGTATTCGGCCCATCGTCAAATACAAACCCTAATGGATCCGGTCTCTACACATATAGTCCGACCCACACTTTAGTTAGATGCTTAAAGCCCAATTACTTAATTTTTTATTAGATCACTTTAATTTTGGGCTTAACTTTAAGATAGCATTTATACACAGTTAATTACATATGTCGGCCCATCATGGCAAATTAAATAATTTCTCAACAATCTCCCACTTGGGCCACATATGTTACTTTATAAATGTGTATAACCTTATGAGTTCAAAACTTTTGCTATCATAACCAAAAGCATCTTCGAACAATCTCGTCCATTAATTATATCAATATAGGATCAAAGCGGTTTTCGTTATAAGTAACATAACTAAACCCATCAATGGTCACGTACATCAATACAATCAAATGACATAGATCAAGTGTGGATGTCTAGCATAGAAATTACATGTAATGTGATCTAAACATGCCTATTTCCAACTGGTCCTACCTTATTCCTTAATACCTTATGAGATCAACCATAAACTTTAATCAGAGTGGAATTGAACTGAATACTTTATTTCTGAAATGAACTGAATGTGCACAACCAAAATTATGTGTCAAAAGACAACATCCAAAATACAAACTCTCACTAAACTGGCATATCATCAAAAGATGCAACACCCATGTGAACATCATGCTCATGAAAGACCTTGGGTAGTAGCCATTTAGTAAATGGATCCATGATTATAGAATTTGTCATTATATGCTTTATAGAAAGCTAACCACTCTGAATTCTTTCCTTGACATTAGAGTTCCTGTTGGAATACAAGACTGTTATTGTCACAAAATAACTTAAGTGGTCTTTCATTTCCATCCAAAATACGCAGTCAAATTCCATAATCAAAATCAGAATATCCAACGATCTCCAATTGGTCTGATTTTCCTGAATGTGATCATGTAATCCTTTGTTCTCTATAAATACCGAATAACCTGATGGCTACTTTCCAAATTTCCATCGCAAGTTAATTAAATATCTGCCTAACATTCCAATAATGAACTATATTCGGATGTGTGAAAATCCGAGTATACATTAAATTCTCAATTGCTAAAGCACAGAGAATTTGATGTATATCATTTTCCTTTAAATTTATCATTGGGGCATTAATTGAGACTAAAGTTGTCTCCCTTAATTGTAGGGGTATCACTTGATTTTCATATCTGCATTACAAATTTTTTAAGAACCTTACCGATACAACTCTTTTGTGGTAATCCAAAAATACACCAAGAACAATTCTTGTGTATCTATATCCTTAATACAAAAGAGGTATCACTAAGATTTGCTTACTCTCGCTGAACTTGTGATATCCACAATCATCAACTGAATGCATTTCGAAACCAAATGAGATAATTATTTGATAAAATTGTGATACCATTTCGGGAAATCAGCTTAAGCCCATAGATGGATTTCTTTAATTTGTAAACCATCTAATGCAACTTAAGATTAAAATATGTCACATATGCCATAATTGTCCTAAAAGAGTTTTCATAGAAACCGAAGAAAAATTTCTTTATGTATGGCATCAATCCACTCTTTAGAATTATTCATTTGCATGGTTTGATGAAAGTTGATTGATAAGTTCTTCTTTCGTCAATCCATGTCATTCTTATTTTCTTAGAGAAAAACTATAAAGTTATATAGAATTGTCTTTCTTTTTTTATAGTGGATTTCCTTAATAACATTTGTTCTTGAGGTTGTTGAGTTTGTTTTTCTGGAACAATCTCTTGATTGTGTATGGGGGATTTTGTAATATTTTCTTGATCCGAAATTATTTCTTGAACAAGATCTGGAGCAAGAATTTGTCCATGAACCAAATCATTGTCAATTGCAACAGAAAGAATATATAAATATTTTTCATCCAAAACAAAATCACAACCTTATAACCTTATCTACCCTCACAAACTCTATATCCTCAAGAAATCGAACATTTCCCGTTTCGAAAATTGACCTGATAGTGGGACTTTTAAAAATTTGTAACCCCTTAACAATTACCTTACTTGGAACTTTATTGAGAATTTAAGCTGCAATCTTTAGTGCTTATACCTAGGATGATCCTGATGTACTGTGGGTAAATTCCACATTCTTCTAGGAATATTGCGAAAGGCCCTGGATATTGTTCTCCGATTCGTCATATCTTTCATAGTATTCACCACTATGATAATATCTGACTTGTTAAATTCTTTTACTGAGTCGATTTTCAGACTCAGTCTTGTACGCCTTGAACATGTCCAGTGTTTGGGATTTCTCATAGATGAAATATAGATAGCAATATTGAGAAAAAATCGTCTATGAACTTAATAAATGACTGTTGACCATTCCAAGAAGTCGAAGGGAATGATCCACAGATATCCATATGAATTAGGTCTAAGACGTCCGAAATCCTATTGGCACCTAATCTCCTTATGTTTGTTTTCCCTTAATATAATTTATTTAAGTCTGAAAATATCAAGAGAATCAAGAATTATTTCTGACACAAATCTTTCCACTCTTTTTTTAGAGATGTGACCTTATCGCTTGTGCCATAACAAAGCAGAATTCTCATTGGTTAATTTATGTTTAATACCACATGAATCCAAATACAAGGTTTCTTTATAAGAGGCAATCGTATTAAACAAATATAAGTTATCGTTACCGAATAAAGAACTGACACCCACAATATTTGAATTAAGAAAAAGATCAAACTGACTATTTCTAATTGAACAAGAGTAACCAAATTTGTCCAATGTAGAAATAGAAATGAAATCCATCCAAAAGGACGGTACTGCAAATGTCTATTTCAAATTCAAATAATAATCAATCTTTAATGATAACCTAAATTTCATATAGCCTCAACCTTAACTGATTTTCCATCACCCCAAATAGATGAATCTTTCAGCATCAATTGGTTTTGGCAGCTCAGACAACCCCGCATAGACACACTTATGTGAGTGGTGGTACCAAATTTATCCACCAAGTATGTCTAGGTATTGACATTAAATTTTCCTCAAAATAAACCAAAGTGAGAAATGTACTTTTCTTTACACGCCAAGCATGGCATTTAGCACAATCTCTCTTTATATATCCCATATTTTTTTACAAAAGTTACAGCTAAATTTATTTCCCTATTAATTTTGAACCGAACCGGATGCAGCTTTCTTATTCTTTCTTTTCTTGAACTTGTCCTTAGGGGTACTAGCCAAGTGAGCACTTTCAGTCCTGTCTTGCTTCAGCCTTTCTTCTTCTTGCACACAGTATGAAATGAACTCATTTAGAGTCCATTTCTCCCTTTGACAGTTATAACTGACCTTGAATTGTGCAGGAAGAGAAATTAAAACAGATGCATGAGCAAATCATCAGATAGCTCAAGCTTTAGAACCTTTAAGTTTGAAATAATATGAGACATCTCCATAATGTATTCCTGAATATTTCCTTTACTTTTATACGTTAGTGAAACTAAGTATGCCAAAAGCGTACTAGTTTAAGCCTTATCGCTCGTTATAAAGTGATTTTCAATTTCAGTAAGAAATTTCTTGGTAGTAATTACCTTATCGGACACAGCGCCCCTGAATGATTCGGAATACCACCACGCTTCATGATCATAAGACTCATGCGGTTTGAACAATCTCACTTATCAAAGTCCCTGTTTTCATCAACAGAACTTTTATCCGTAAGTGCAGCGAGTTGTTCAGTTCTTAACGCAATGTCTAAGTCCATGCAACCAAGAACGATCAGAACGTTCTCTTTCCAGTCCTCAAAATTGGTTCTATTTAGCACAGGAATGGAGTTGATGTTGGCAGATATTGTGGAAGTTGATGGATTAACTGAATAGAGAACTAATACTTAATTAACATGTTCACATAGGAATCCGTATTAAACAATTAATCAATTCAAATAATGGTAAACCCCATCACAAGAGACCGAGTACAACATTGATATTTAGTCTTTGGACAAAAATATCAACTTGTAAGTGGTACTTTTGGTGTAATCAAATATTGACAATAAACCATGTCAAACAATAAACCTATCTTTGGTCCGATTTATTGTTCACATAAAATAAAACCTTATAATTGTCACATATTTATTACCACAGGTATGTAAATAATTCGACCAAATATTAACCTTCCTTTGGGTCGGTCAATACCCGCGTGAATTACGTACACACAACCTTTCTAATATTCCAAATAAATTAATCTAGGCAATAGAGGTCACTTTGGTGACATGTTGCTTCAATCAATTCATTTAGAAAAATTAGTAATCCTAAAGAAATACCAAAATTTGAATTATAATTGTTAATCCTTAATTCTTTTATTTTATTTTGAAACGTTAGGGGCATAGGGTTAATAATTCAGAACTTTAGGAACCCAAAAATAATTAACCAGAACTTTAAGGGTCAATAATTAATTATTGAAAATTTTATGAGTCAAAAATTAATTATTCAAAACTTTAAGGATCCAAAAATTAATTATTGAAAAATTTTAGGAGTCAAAAATTAATTATTCGAAACTTTAAGAATCCAAAAATTAATTATTGAAAAACTTTAGGAGTCAAAAATTAATTATTCAAAACTTTAGGGGCCAAATTTTTAAATTTTAAAACCTTTGGGGCCAATTAGAACAAAATCAGAAACTTTGACGCTTTAATTACAGAATCAAAACTTTAAATGGCCTAAAAAATAATTAATTTTAAAACTCTAGGGGCTAAATTATCAAAACTCACAACCTTAAGGCCCAACTTGAATGAACTTTAAACTTTAGGGATTGAATAACCAAAGTTGCAAACTACAGGGGCTTAAACATTAAAATTAAAATTTTAATGGTCCAAAAATAATTAATTTTGAAACTTGAGGGACTGAATTATTAAATTCGAAACTTTAAAGGCCCAATTGGATGAATTTTTACCCTTAGGGGGCTAAAACACCAAAATCTTAAACTAAAGTGGCTGGTTAATTAAAGTTGTAAACTATAGGGGCTTAAACATTAAAATTAAACCTTAAATTGAAATTGCAACCAAGGACCTCAAAATTTCAGATTTTTAACCCAAGCCCCCGCCCCCCAAAATTCATCCAAACCCTAAAATCCAAATCAACATGGGCAGCACCCGCCGACGCTGCCCCAACTAAAACAAAGGCGTTGTCGCTTACACGCATGGGCGTCTGTCGTCGCTTAATGTTGACTTCATTGGGTTGCCAAAGACGAAGCGACTTCTTTGTTGGTGGTGTTGCCATGCGACTTCTTCTTGCATTCCCGATGCGGCGCCGCTCCCAAAATTTTTTATTTTTTTTAAAATACTGAAATCTTAAAATCAATAGAATTATTTTCAAATTTAATAAATCTAAATCCGAAATTATTAAATTTGAAAAAACATGAAAATATACAAGAACCAATTTAAAAATTCTTGATTTCCAATGATTTAACATGAATAGGCTCTTATACCACTTGTTGGAATTTTATTGAAATTTAAACTTTATGAATTTGTCAAGATCTTCATGTCAAACCATCAAGAAACTGAATTAATGCGGAACATACCTTAATCAATTGATTTCTAACTTGAATAATGAATCTTGAATTTTGATCTGTAAATCTTCAATTTGGTTGCTTCAAATCTCCATCTTAATTTCTGATTGTGGGTTTTATGGATCTTCCTCTTCATATGCTTTCTATTGTATTTTTGTGTTGATGGGATGTCCCAAGGAATGGGAAAATCACACATGAATTGAGGACCATAACTCTTTATATATTTCCATATGTATTCGGCACATCGTCAAATACAAACCCTAATGGATCCGATCTCTATACATATAATCCGACCCACACTTTATTTAGATGCTTAAAGCCCAATTACTTAATTCCTTATTAGATCACTTTAATTTTGAGCTTAACTTTAAGATAACATTTATACACAATTAATTACATATGTCGACCCATCATGGCAAATTAAATAATTTCGCAACATAAAAACCCATTCCATCTCTTCCACAGGATGTCACTAATATTGGCATTTGTAATTCGTCTGGTTTCGACAGTGATGATGATGGCCAATTTAATGGCAACATTAGTTGTCGCAGCTTCACGTAATTCTTAATTTTCCGTCAATGAACTGTACGTTCCGGTAAGTACAAGTATCGATATTTTTCAATCTGTAAATTCTACTATTTACAAATAAGACAATTTCTAGTATGACACAAGCTTTTATGTTTCTTTCTGATAGAATGGTTTTGTAGTGTGTATGGGGGTTCAAGTTCAACTCGATGGTGGTGCAACAATGGGAAATGTTAAGATCTGGGGATTTCTTTATGTTTCTTGTGGCGGCGGAGATGGAGATGGTGGTGGACTAATGGGGAATGCTAGGGTTTTGCATGTGGTAGCTTATGGTGGAGGCAGGCCGCAATGTAGTTAGGTAGCGATGGTCTGGTTGTGGTGGTAAATTTTGATGAGCATATTTTATATTTAAGGAATTGTACCAAAGGAAAAGAAAAGCTTTCGGCTGTGAAGAAGATTAAAATGCAATAAGAAAAGAAAATCAAAAAATAGAAAAGCAAGAAATACTCTGAGTTTGTTGATGTGGCCATTCTTATAAGAAATTAACAAGTGAAAATGTGTGGGAGGTGGTGATTTTCGTGTGGTATTTAATCTTGAGAAAGTCACATATGAAAGAGTAAGGATTAACACACTGTAATAGTATGATTAACCCCAAGTTTAATTTACCATTTCAAAAATCACAAATGCTAAATTAAATTAATCAGAGGGTAGGTTACAATCATTATGTCTTATGTTTTTAAATGCTTGTCTATGTTGTGAATTTGCAATATTCAACAAAAATCGATATTTTGTAATACGCTCCCTATTTTTGCCATATCTCATAATTTGCCCAAATATAATTAGATGTTAGTAAAAAAATCCTAAAACTAAAAAAAAAACAGGTGGAAGAAAAAGTAATATTTAGACTAACGAATATAATAGTTTCACATATACACTAAGAAATCAAACTAGGGATTTAAGCAGTCCAATTTTACCGATTTTTGACAAATTTTCAAACCAAACCATTTAAACCGGTTTGAGAAAAACACAAACCTAAACCAAACCAATTTGAACGGTTTCAAAAAAGCTCAAACCTAAACCTAACGGTTTGGTCGGTTTTAAACCGCCGGTTTCGCCGTATATTTTTTTGTCTATCTACTTTTATGACATTAATTCGTTGAATTCAATATATATTTATATCTTACTAGCAATAAATCTAAAACAAACTAAATATATCTATCACAAATTTAAATACCAACTAAATCAAAGTGAAATCACAATAAACTAAAATATAGTTTTTTGTTTGTCATTTTAGGCTAAGACGTTACGACAACGTTACAATACAAGTCTACTAAACTAAATATAAAGCCCAAAAAACATAATGATGTTCAACAAGACCTCGTGATCATCATATCTGAAAAACAAAACTACTGATTAGACAAAGAGAATAATCAACCATAATAATAAATTAATTGTTTATAATATCTAAACATAACAATTACACAAGCTTACCGTTGTATATTTTTACGAATTCAGTTTCTCACATATACTCAAACATCAATTATTGTCACACATGATTCATAGTTTCCATTGCCAAACAAATGCATTAGTTACATCATCATAGTATTGGATACTAGATAGATAAGAGAATCGTTAAAAATATGGCAATAGAAAATATAAACCACTTGCCACAACTTTCATTGAATCATCAAATGCTTCCACTTCATCTAAATATTGGTGCAGCACTATAGGTTCATTCTTAATTTGCAACCAATTCTTTCCGCATATACAAGCATCAACCATCCTTGCACCTAATAAACTCCTAAAGGAATCAAGTATCCGACCTCCAGTTGAGAATGCAGATTCAGAAGCAACTGTAGAAATTTGAATTTTGAAGAGGAATATGATTTTTGATAGATTAGGTTAGTCTTGAAATTATTAGATATAAATTAGGATTATTTGGTAATAATAATATATATGCAATAGAAAATTATAAATTGACAAAAATACACACAAATGACAAAACTATTGAATTTTACATATTTGAATGAATTTTCAAAAAAATTCATTATTTTTATATATTTTTTCGCATGTCCGGTTTGGTTTTAAACCGCAATTAAAATTCTCAAACCTAAATCAAACCGTTTTTGACCGGTTTGGTTTGATTTGGTTCAAAACCATTTCGTTGATGGGTTCATGTGGCACCAAATCGACAATTTCTAAAATGAGGTTTCGATTCGATTTTTCGATTTTTGCTTACAGCCCTAAATCAAACTACTTAAAAAGGACTGTTCAACCTTTAAATTTTATAAAAGGACCGTGTTATATTTTTTTGGTAACATATTCTACACTTAATAAACGAGATTAGCATATTGTGTTGCAATAATAAAGTATGTCATGCAGACTACTGTCCCTGTTACTATCACTACCAGCAATAACATAACACTCTTCTCACAATCGTTACCATCATCATCGCCAATTTTATCACCACCATCAGGCCACTATATATGTACCACCACCTCCACCGTCCCCACCATCACCAACACATAGGCATTGTTGCCGCCGCCACCGCTGCTACCACCACAATTTTTCCTTCTTTTTTACCAAAAAGAAAAAAAGAAAAAAAATCCACAATTTTTGGTAACCCATCACCACCGCCAACATTAAATCAATCGCTATAAAAGTTTCAAATTTTAAGTTTTTTGTAAAGAGGAGCAAGTGGTTCAAACATTAGATTTTCTATCTAGAAATTTATATCTAGTGGCTGAGGGTAACAACAATCGAAGTTGTTGATTATTGTGTTGGAGGAAGATGATTGTGCTGAAGGAAATGGTGGAGGGAGTACTTTCAGATGGGGGTTGTGATCGTGATGAGAGTGTGTGACAAAGATGGTGGTTGGCAGCTAATACGACAATTGATGGTCGAGGTTGCAACCGGGGGCGAAGTTAGGAATATTGTTTAGTGAGAGCACAATTTAATCAAATGTGGATTTGGTAAGTGCAAAAGCAAAAGTATATTGTGCAAAAGAGAGCAAGTGCAGGGAGGGAAAAAATCAAGATAAGCAAATGAGTGGAATTGGTAAAAGGTGTCGGCATACATGGTTTACGTTGCATGGTTAATACTGCGGAATGCAATATCAAGCTCTCATGTGTGATAAAATGTTATGAAAAATTACCTCATCAGTTTATACACCAGCATCTTCAAAGGTACTCTGGATACATGACGAGACACCAAGTCCTTTAGCTCTAGGATCAGTCATATGATAAGCATCACAACTTAGTGCACCACTCAAGTACTTGGCAATTATCGATGCATCTCATTTCATCACATGATCCAAACTTTCCATCACCTGTTAAGAATGTTGAGGAATTTCTTTTAGTAACTTTAAATTCCATTTGAATCTAAAGTCAAATATAAACTCTTGAAGAAACAACACTTTCTTTGGCTCAAATACTTTGCTAACAAACAAGCCAAGCTTACCAAAATTCCAACACCTTCACCCATAACAAAACCATCTCGATCTTTGTCCCAAGGCCTAGAAGCAGATTTTGGATCATCATTTCTTTGAGACAAAGCTCTGCATGCAACAAAACCTCCCAATCATATAGGAATAATGGCAAATTCGATTCAACCAGTGACCATTATATCTGCCTCACCGGACGGATGTGATTTGCAGCCACATCGAAGTAATAATTTGAGGTAGCGCAAGCAGTTAAAATCAAGTAATTTGGCCCCATCAAACTAGGACTTAACCTTGTCAAACATCATCTAAAATTGAAGTAGATACTTGTACAATATTTCAAGACCTTTCACTTTTAGCATTTAACCCAATTGAAAACCTAAAGTTATGGAATTTTCTCAAGAGGTAGCATTTGTTGGGCATAGTCTTAATTAGGTAAAGTATTCCTAACTTAGTACAAAGTGTCTGACCTATGGTGGTTTCATCAACTTTCATAATCACACTATCATGTAAGTGAAGAAAAATAGAGTTCCAAGCAATCTCATCTAATTCTTGTTTCCTATAGGCACTAATCTCAGTAGCCCATGTGCCATCAAGAGCAGCAACACATCTCTATTGTAATAACTGATATCTCGTTTTCTTGCGCTAGAGACTAAAGTCCCCAGTACCATTCCAAATTTCAACTTCAATTTTTTGTGCAATAGTTATATTGACATATAAGATAACAACATGAAGATTATACAACGCATAGAGTATAAATTATTCAAGTAATGTGATAGAATTACATAGTGTCCAAGTATCAAGATAGATTAAAGAAGAATATCCAAGCCTACTTATCATGCAAGTTGGACAGTACTATAAAGCACGTTATACAATTCAAGTATGCAAATATACAGAATTTATAACAACATAACGATGATCAAAGCTGTCAAACAACTATCAAATATGAAAGTCAGTTTGTTAGGTTTAAGGAGTGATAATCCCTTAATCCACTACTCCATGTTGGAATGTTGTTGCTCAAAATCAAATAAGTGAATAAGGATGAAATAAGAAAAAAAAAACAAAAAACAAATGTGCCCTAAATGATCTATGCAACCGCATAAGCCATTTAGGCTTGAGCTCACATAAAAGGATACAGAGAATTTAGAGGCAGCCAATGTTATAACTATGCGACTGCATAGTCGTATATAACTATGCGACTGCATAGTTATAAAAATATCGTTGGCTAGGTTTTTTCAAATTTTTTGGTGGTTATTTGATGAAGCATTGCACCTTTTTTATTTGAGCTTGGAACTACTTCGTGAAGGATGGTTGATACCTATATATATTCATTGTGCACATCAAATTAAAAAATTATAATTCATCCAATTTTTGAGAGAAATTGTCCATTTTATATAATTAAAATTTTCTTTTTTCACTTGTTCTATTGAAGATTCACTTTGCTTTTTGGTGATCTTTATTAGGCTTATTTAATCATACAAACTATTTGCCATTAAATCCTTAAAAGCATCATAGATGAGACAAATATCGTTTGAGTACAACGACTTTATCTTCGTGTTCAAGCCTTTTTTGGATTTATATTAATCATTTTCTTCTTCTTTGTTTCTTCTCTGTTGCTGTATTTTTTATTTTCATAACATTCTCAAATGATATTTTCTCATTTTAATGCGATGGAGATGGAATCTACACTTGCTACAATCAAGATGATGAATCAAGACTCGGTATGTTTGGACATATTTGATGGTACAAATTTTACTAGATGCTAAGATAAACTTAAATCCCTCCTTACGGCGTTGACGATCTTTTACGTACTTGATCCAAAATTGGAGTCTATTCCCAATGCAGCGGAAGCAGAACTGATGAAGTCGTGCAGAAAGAAAGAAACGGGAAGAGGACGAATTAATATGTCGTAGCCATATTCTAAATGCTCTATCGGATCGTTTGTATGATCTCTACACCAACACGACTTTGACAAAAGGAATTTGGTATGCAATTGAAAGTAGATATAAGGCCGAAAAGGAATGTACAAAGAAATTCTTAATTTCTGAATATTTTGATTTCAAAATACTTGATAATATTCCTTTGTTGCCTCAAGTACATGGGTTGCAAGTTATTGTAAGCAAATTGAAAGCGATGAAGATCGAACTTCTCGAAACTTTTCAAGTGGGAACAATTATTGCTAAACTCCCGGGGTCTTGGAAATTATATAGTACAAAGAGTCTTTACAATTCCAAAGATTTTTCTTTGGAACAAATTCAAAAACATCTTTGCATAGAGGAAGAATTAAGTGCAAGAGATAAGACTGAAAGTTCTTATGATGGCTCTTCGAAAGCCAATGTCGTGGATAATGTTGATAACTCCAACAAATACAAGAAGAAAGAGAATCTTCTTGATCCCAAAAAGGATGAAGGGAAGTTCAAAAACAAATCCAAGGGACCTTGCTGTGTTTGTGGAAAATCGGGACACTATGCAAGAGATTGCAGGCATAGTGTAGGAAACAACAAAAGAATGAAGGTCAAGTGAACTATATTGATGAGATTATCGCTATGGTGAGCGAAATCAATGCAATCCAAGGGAAAGTTTCGGGTTGGTAGTATGACACATGTGTAACCATCCATATTTGTTATGATAAGTCTGTTTTCAAAACTTATCATGACATTGAAGATGCTCAAGAAATCCAAATGGTAAATGAAGGAATATCAAAAGTGATTGGCAAAGGCAATGTGGAAATCATCTTCACTTCGAGAAAGAATATTACTTTGATCAATGTCCTTCATGTACCAGAAATGAATAGAAACTTAGTAAGTGGAGTTTTGTTGGGAAAACTTGGAATTAAAACTATATTTGAGACCGAAAAACTTGTATTAACTCATAATGGGTATTTTGCTGGAAATAGCTATTCTACTGATGGAATGGTCAAGCTTTGTACTCCTGAGGATAATTATACTAAAAACAAATCATTTGTCTATGTTACTGATTCATTTAATTTATGGCATGGTAGATTAGCACATATAGGAGTTAGTACTATGAAAAGAATGATTATATGTGGATTGATGTAATGTGAAATTGATAACTTAGAAAATGTGAAACTTGTATTAACTCTAAGATGATTAAAAAGGCATTTCATAGTGTAGTAAGATCAACATACTTACTTGAAATTGTTCATTCTGATATATGTGAATTGAATGGAATGCTACAAGAGGTGGTAATAGATATTTTATTACTTTTATTTATAATTGCTCTAGGTATACTTATGTATATTTATTAAAGCATAAAGATGCCTTTAAAACATATACACTGAAGTTGAAAATCAATTAGGATGAAAACTTAAAACTTTAAGAAGTGATAGATGTGAAGAATATTTCTCTAATAAATTCAATTTGATTTGCGAACAAAATAAAATAATACATCAATGTTTTGCACCACGAACACCTGAACAAAATGGTCTAGTGGAAAGAAAGAAAGAATAGGATGTTCTTAGAGATGATAAATGCCATGTTATTGAATTCTGAATTACCTTATAACTTATGGAATGAAGCCTTACTTAGTGCTTGTCATATAGTAAATAGGATTCCTTTGAAAAAGAATAAGGTTTCTCCATATGAAATATGGAAAGGTAGGAAACCAAATATCGATTATTTCAAAGTGTGGGGTGTTTTGCTTACTACAAGAATATGGATCTTAAGATAACTAAATTAGGTCCTAAAGGTATTAAATGTGCATTTGTGGGATATTCTTGAAATAGCAAGGCTATAGATTATTACACTTAGAATCAAATATTATAATAGAATCAAGGGACGTGGAATTCTTTGAGAATGTATTGGCAACAAGAAATTCTCAAAATGAAACTTATTTAGACATTCTAACTTCTAGAAAATCACAAGGAGACACATCTACAAGAGATGTTGAGAGTAAAACTTGAAGAAGTAAGAGAGTTAGAAAAGAAAAATGTCTAGGATTGGATGAATTGGATTCCCAACTTACTTCATTCTACCTAGTAGAAGGAGATAAGAAGGATGTTGCAAGACAATTCCTTTCGTTCTTCAAGTCGAAAGTGATCCTAAAACCTATAAAAAAACAATGTCTTCTAGAGATTGCATATTTTGGAAAGAAGCAATAAATGATGAAATGGATTCTATTATTTCAAATAACAATTGGAAAATAGTTGATTTACCAAAGGGTTCTAAATTCATTGATTGCAAATGGGTGCTTTGAAGGAAATATAATTCTGATGGAACACTCAATACCTATAAAGCTAGATTAGTAGTTAAAGGGTATCGTTAAAAGGAAGAAATAGATTACTTTGACACATATGTACATGTGGCTAGAATAACTTCAATAAGGATATTGTTTGCACTAGCATCTATATATAATTTACTGGATTTATCAAATGGATGTTAAGACGACATTCTTAAATAGAGATCCCGAAGAGGATGTCTATATGGAACAACCATAAAGGTTTGTTCTACCGGGAAATGAACATAAGGTGTGCAAACTAATCAAATCTTTATATGGATTAAAACAAACCCCTAAAAAGTGGTACGAGAAATTTGACTTTAAAATAATGTCAAATGGTTTTAATCATAATTCGATAGACAAATGTCTTTATAATAAAGTAAATGATAGTGTAATCACATTAATATGTCTATATGTTGATGATATGTTAATCATTAGCAACAATATAGACGGAATCAAAGAAACGAAGAGGTTTCTATCCTCCATGTTCAAAATGAAAGATGTTGGACAAGTGGAATAAAAAATTAAAAAGGATAGTGGGGATTTACATTGAGCCAATCACATTATGTTGAAAATGTAATAAATAAGTTCAAACACTTGAATATTAAATAGGATAATACCTCATTAGATCCAAGTATCAAATTGATAAGGAACGATGGCAGATCAATAGCTCAAATAGAATATGCAAGTGCAATTGGAAGTCTTATGTACGCAGCACAATGTACAAGACCTAATGTAGCATTTGCCTTGAGTAAACTAAGTAGGTTTACTAAAAATTCAAGTTCTGAACATTGGAAGGCCATTGGTAGGGTTCTTGGTTATTTGAAGAAAACCAAAAACCTTGGACTACAATATACAAGATTCCCTAAAATCTTGGAAGGATGTACTGACTCAAGTTGGATATCGAGTGCAGGAGAAAATAAGTCCACTTCAGGTGGGTATTTACTCTTGGAGGAGGTGTAGTTTCTTGGAAGTCTAAGAAACAAACTTGCATTACTCACTCAACAATGGAGTCGAAGTTTGTAGCATTGGCCAAAATTGGAAAAAAAGTTGAGTGGCTAAGAGATTTATTATATGAAATACCTTTAGATATAAAGGATATTTCTTCAATACCTATTTTGTGTGATAGTCAAGCTACTCTTGTTTGAGCTTATAACGAAGTATATAATGGAAAGTCTAGACAAATAAGTCTAAGACATGAGTATGTAAGGAAGTCAATAAAACATGGAATAATTTCTCCCACATTTGTTAAGTCTAGTAAGAACTTAGTTGATCCGTTTACTAAACCTCTCATGAGAGAGTCAATAAGATTGACATCAAATAGGATGGGTTTGAAACTCCTTAATTAAATCTACCAATGATAGCAACCCTACCAAAAGTATACTAAACAAGTATATTTAAGTTCAATGGGTAATAACAAGTCATTCGAAGCGTTAGAGGAACTTTTGAAAATTTAACACTTGTGTGTGTGATTTCATCGGTATTGTCACAAGAAATAACTGGTTCAAAGCGTTCTAGCTACCTCGAATTTCGATAATTCTTTAGATTTACACTATGATTAGATTCAAATCGAAAGATATCTAATTCTTAAGCATGAGTGTTGATATTTGATTATGTGGTTAACTTTGATTGTGAACAAGTGGGGGATTGTTGGAATCTTGTTATTCAAAATCAAATAAATGGATGAAACATGAAATAAGAAAAGACAAAACGTGCCCTAAATGATCTATGCGACCACATAAGCCATTTAGGCTTGTGGTCGCATAGAAGGTTGCAAGGAATTTAGAGGCAGCCAAGGTTATAACAATGCGACCGCATAGTTATATCCTATGCGGTCGTATAGTTATAAAAATATGATCGTTGGTTGGATTTTTTCGAATTTTCTAATGGTTGTTTGATGAAACATTACACCTATTTTATTTAAGCTTGGAACCACTTCGTGAAGGATGGTTGACAGGGGCTGAGCCCAATAAGGACCAGGGTGGGCACAGGCCCACCCTAAACTTCTGGGCTCAACCCCGGCCCAGAGATTTTTTTTTTTTTAAATTAATATTTATCTCCTGCCCAAGACTACCATAATGGCCCAAGACTTAAACTAACGAGCCCATTCCAAAAAATTAAAATCAAAACAATGAATTATCTTCTCCCAGCCCAAGACTCCCTCGATTTCAATTCAACCTCAACCTTCGCCTCGATTGCAAGCTCGACCTCCGCCTGTCCTCCAGCCAACCTTCGGTCGGTCTCAGTTCGCCAGCAGTTACTTCATAATCCTTCAACAATAGCAGCCCACCAGTAGTTACTTCCAGTCTTCGAGCCTCTGCTTCGCGCCTTCGTGAATCGTCTCTGTGCACTGCCGACGACTTCGAGCCTTAGACCAATTGCGCCTGCTGGCTGTTTCGCTTCGCCTCCATTACTCGGTAACCTACTGTAAGTCTAGGTTGTCTAGCTATTTTTTTCCTCTTTGATCTATATTTTGGGGTTCAGGGTTCACATTATACATAAACCGTTTGGGCAATGAATTTGGGTTTTCGATTCTTGGGTGAGGCACAGAGTTATTCATGGATTCTGTGGTTTGGTGATTTGGTGAATGAATATTTTTTGGGCAGTTTTGGAAATTAGAATGGTTGGACTTGGTGATTCTGGACCTCAATTGCTCATGTTGAATTTTTTAGGCAATCATTGTATGATTGTATCTCAAATGTTGAATTTGATTATCATAGTTTCAGTTTGATTTGAACCTTCTAAATGCTTTTATCTGAATTGTTGGACTTGGTTGAACTTTCTGATTCTCTGAATGCTTTTATTTGAACTTATAGAATTGCACCCGAGATTCTCAGAATTACATGAAGTCTTAATTGAATTACACAGAACCTTTTGTCATAACTGGAGGTTAAGATTTTATGATATAGTTCTATTATAATTTAACAATACTTCCAAAAGAGAATTGATTAAACATCTCTCATATTTTCATAAAAGATAAACCCACTTTTTTCCCTTTTGAGATATTTAGACATCTTCCATTATCACTTTGTTGGGATGTGTGTGTGGGAATTGAAAATGCACTTTCCCCCCCTTTTTTTTTATTTATTTAAAAAATTGAACATTATGCATTTCGTTTTGATTGAGATTTTGGTAGCTATTTACATTTATATTTTCCTGAAGGTGATTCTCATTTTTTCACTAAACGTGGGCTCATGTCGAAAATAGAGAAAATGTGAAATTGATCATAACTTGGCTTTTGTTCTTTTCTTGATGTAGATGTAAAATATGTGGTTACAAACACTTTAGTAATTGTATCCCTTTTTAACTGTACGAGTTATCAATTGATGTTAATAAGTTAGTAACAGAGGGACCTCAAGTTATTAGCTTTACTTTGTTCTGCTACAATTAGTTCAACTATCTTATTCTTCTTTCTTCTATGCTTTTCTTATCTGTTACATCCATGACAAAAACTCGATGTTCATCATAAGGTAAATTGTGCCCACCCTGACAAAAAATCCTAGCTCCGCCCCTGATGGTTGATACGTATATATATTCATTGTGCACATCAAATTAAAAAATGATAATTCATCCAATTTTTTAGAGAAATTTTGTCCAGTTTATATAATCAATTTTTTCTTTTTTCACTTGTTCTATTGAAGATTCACTTTGCTTTTGGTGATATTCATTAGGCTTGTTTAATCCTACAAACTATTTGCCATTAAATCCTTAAAAGTATCATAGATAAAGCAAATATCGTTTGAGAACAACGATTTTATCTTCATGTTCAAACTTTTTTTGGATTTATATTCATCATTTTCTTCTTCTTTGTTTTTTCTCTATTGCTGTATTTTTTATTTTCATAACACTCCCTCAGATTCTCAGAAGATATTGGACAAAGGAAAGTAATGTTAGAGTACTTACCTTAATAACCAAGACAAAATATAAACAAAAACAATTTGATAATAGCATGAAGAAATAAGGGTTGAGAAGTTTATACCAGTCTAAAATCTCAAAATTTCAGAAAGAATGGTGGAGTACAAGAATACCAGAATTGAACCAAAAACTCCAATTAGTGCAAGAGACCCCCAACGAGTCGTAATGACTCAGTAGAAACTCAACAATGAGTTAAGAAATTGGTCAGAATCGGAGTGAGTGAACTCAACTTACTAAAACTTAGTACGAGTTACAAGTATCACCACACTCAATAGTGAGCCTACAACAAAATCACCAGAACTCGGTGGAGAAACACCAGATCTTTCAAGATTAGAGGCGAGTCAAAAAATATTTCAGAGGAAAACAAATTTAACCTTAAGAAAAATAGAGTATCGAAGAAGATCTCTCAGATCTAGCCCCAAAAGATGCAAAATCTTAAAAAACCAAATGTTGAATTGAAGGCAGATCAAACAAATACCTTTTCAGAAAACAAAATTTTCACAAGAAACTCTTAAAATAACTTCAGATTTTAAAAAATCAGGTAAGATGTTTTAAAACATATGGTTTTCAAAAAATCAAACCCTAACCTTTGACTTTCCAATAGAATAAGATAACGAAGTTCTAATACCACTTGTTGGTCTCAAAATAGTTAACAAGTTTTAACCAAAAATATTTGTAAGAATAAAAATCACAGAAAATAAAAAAGCCAAGGACACAAGGATTTTTCGCCATTAGGGCCTGGATGTTCAGCCAATAGGCCTAATCACAGACGTTGAACATCTACAAAGTAGATTATACTCTAAATTCACTAGAATCAACCTAGAATTTCTTTCGCGTCTCTATATTACAACATACTATACTCCTTACAATCTTTCAATTTGTACACTAAATACAATTAAGAACCCTTCACAAAAAAGTAAATAGATTGAATCATGAAAAAGAAAAAGTACATAAACCCTGGAAAAATACACACATAGCACACTAAGCCAACCCTCAAATGAACACGTTTTGGAAGTTCCCAAGAATTACTCAAATCCAATGGTTGAGGAGTGGCCACATCCAAATCTCAATCATTTAAGAGTCAGAGTCGCATTTATACAAATCGGAAATCCAATTCCAGCAATCCAATTCCAAACACACGGTTCCATTCGCTTGCTCGCCACGCGCAGGATATGGAGATAAGCTTTGCCTTGCCTTTTTGGCAAGGCAAAGCCTCAATTCACATGCAAAGGCTTGCCACAGCAGGCCTTTGCGTGTGAATAAATAATGTTTTCAGCAGCAATTCTCGCGGCTGACAACATTATTTAATTATTATTATTTTTTATTTTTTCTATAATTCTTTGTTTTTTGGTCTTTCAATTGTTTTGTTTAGTATTTTTTTATATTTTGATTTTTTTGTAATGTATTATTTTTATCTTTTAGTTTGCATTAATAATTTTTAATATACGTATATTACATTTTTTTGATATTAATAATAACACTGCAAGTTTCATATGATATTTGTACTAACATTGCAACACATTTAGACAAAATAAAATAGACATTGCAACATATTTAATTCAAACTACGTCGAACGAATACAACAATAAGTGGTTTAATGGTCATCATCATCATCAAACCCATGGAATGCACCATAACCACTGCTACCAATACCAGTGTACCTATCTTGCAGAATATCGTCCCAAGAGTACTGTGGATGGTACGATTCGACGACTAGCTGACTCCTAAAGGTGTGGAAAAATAGATTTAAATATAAGCATAGTAGAAAATAAAACAAAATAAAGGCAACAGTTAATAGTTATAAATCAACTAACATCGACTGTAATGTCGGACAAGTTCTTTGGTCATGTCCATTGCAACCACAAACACAAATTTCTCTTCAACTGAGACATGGCTATTTTTTTGCCAATGGTGATTTACTCCAACAAATGGTGCAAACACCATCGAATACTTGTTTGTGTTCTATGTTGTGTCGAAAACGACAGCATCTCTGAAGTAAACATAAGAACTCATGGACTCGGCATCAGCTTAGAAACAACTTGCGAACACCCATAGAAGTTGTCTGATGTTTTAAAACTGTTAACTTTGCGTCACATCCACAACATGAGTTTCCACGCTTTCGTTCACCAAAACGGGCCACCAAATTTTTGAGTTTCATCTGGTACGACTCATCTTTTTGACCATGTTTAAAGCAAACATACTACTTCCAGACAAGCTCATTTGTCTGTGGATTCTATCGGCTACTATCAATACATATGCTAAAATCAGCTAATTTCGCATCTCATTGTAAAAATTATCACATCATCGAGCGTTTGAAATTCTTGCCCGAATATCGGAATCCCACCAACATTCACTTGTGGAATAAATATTGTCATCCCCTTCCACTCCTAAAAATTAATATGAAAAATTATTTAATTTGTGAAATAATTTAAACATTGACATGTTTAAAAATACTGTAAATGTAACAAAAATAAAATTAAAACCATGTTACGAAATCAAACAAATTAAAAATATAAATTTATATATAACACAACACATTTAAGAAAAAATAAGAGAGAAAGACTTATCAAAAAATTCAACAGGAAGATATAAACAAGGCTCAGAAAATAACTGGAGTGTTCAAAGTTCGAAGTATGTTTTCTTTTTTAACTGGAGTTGTTTTATAAGCAAAGAATTATTGAAAAGAAAAAAAAATTAAATAATGTTGTCAACCGCGAGAGAATTTTCTCGTGACTGACAACATTATTTATTCACACGCCAAGGCCTGCTAACAAACCTTTGCATGCGCACGACGCGCAGGAGAATGGAACTGTCCAAACATAATACCAATAATAGTGAGGCAGGCCAACATCAACAAGCATTCCAAAGATCTTATTAAATGCTGTAATTTTCGACAAAATGTTTGAATAAAAAATAAATATGATATGATATGAATTTTAAGAAATATGTGGATAAAAAATAAATTCAATCAGCTTAAATTATTTAGACCAAAACATGCACAAATAACATTAAGCTCTCTGTACATACGAAAGGGCGGATACGAAAATTCAGAATACGAATAAAGCAAGAATTTATTAATAGAACAAAACATTTACATATCGATAAGAAATTCTCCAATAAATTCCCTGAACACAGCATAGTATTGTTCGTTATCAAAAAAGAAAACCTACCAGTTCCATTAATCTCAGCAAACAAATCCCAGAAGGACAAAACAATAACTTCCTTGCTTGCTCACCAAGTGAGCAACAGAAATTGCTCTTCACATTTCTTTAGTAATAACTAATGATATCATATGCTTCTTCTTAAAATGCTTCAACAGTTGGCTCTTTTGCTCAATACAGACGCCATATTCTTGTGCTCGTAAAATATTCACAATGCACCATCCACGTGTAGCTCGTAAATTTCACTACCTTCCACAGCACCAAACCAAAAGAATATCGTGCTGCATTATGTCTAAAACGCCTCACAAAAGTTTCCAGGCTGCAGTACAGGGAAGAAAATGAATCACTATTACAGATATATAAGATAATCTTGCAAATGAATATACAAAAGGGCACGTTCTTTAGAAGAAAAATTATGCACCATCGACTCCTTTTTGTTATACGGGCCACTTTAAGAACTATACTCGTTTTTATTTATATGCCCAAATTCAACTAGCTTGCAATACAAGGAATACAGTGAGAAATTAGTACCAGTGAATTGATAGTGTCACCCCGAAACTATCTGGAAATTAGTAAATTCAGAAGGGGGAAAGAACGAATTTATGACAATCCCTGATGTAATAACCTTGTTATATCAAATGGCAAAAATACCTCGGACCAACAAAACTGAAGTTGAGAGCTCCTCAAACAATATGATATAATTAAAGAGAAACTGTTTCTAAAACTCATTAAGACCTGTTTGATGTAGATTTTTCAAAATAGAATTTAAGAAAAGTGATTTTTTTGGTGAATGTGTGATTAAAAAAGTAAGAAAAAAAGTTATAGATTTACGTTGAAAATTATTTTATTGGTAGAATGTGTAACTAAAAATGAATTTGGAGATAAATAAATTTTAAAGAATCTCTATCAATCTTTTTATTTATTTATTTGTGGAACGGCCAACTTAACAAAAAGAACTTTGGTGTACAGCCCCTCACAATAGGAGCTCAAAGCATGGCTTGCTTTTTTGAACAATGGTTTTCACAAATTGATCCTAAAAAAACCAAGAAAATAGCACATGGTAAATGTTTCTTCGAAATGGGAACAAAAGACAAAAGACAAAACACAAAACATAACAAGTCTTCCAAAACTGTAAAGATAAAACAATATATTCAAACCAACAGGTAGATTCACTAATAAACTATCATAATCAACAAAAAATCCACAAAATTTTGATCTCAAAGCAAAATCTTCTACCACAAACATTCATACGCGAAAAATTAAAAAACCAGAAAAAGACCAAAGAAACAGACAAAGTAATAAAAATTCCCACATTATTAGGTAGTGTTAACATTAACTGTTTGGTGCACATTTTGGGGTCAAGAATGCATTTTTTTTTTGTTGATGTGATGAAAAATATTATTTCATTGAAGAATGTGTAATTGAAAATGAGTAGAAGAATGATGATGAAAAAAATAATGTGGCTCAAACAGAGCTAAATTATAATTATTTTTTTATCAACCACACATTTTTCAATAAAAAAATATTACATATAAACCCGAAAACTTTTCTTTATTTTTTAACCGCACACTTTCCAAAAAATTACTTTTCTTCCTACCATAATACGTAATAATTGGGCTCAAAGGGGCGCAAAGAATCAATTTAAACCCCCATTCAAGCCACATTATTTTTTGAAAGCTCATTCTACTACTCTTTTCAATCACACGTTCTTCAATAAAATAATATTTTTCATCACATCAATATTTTTTTCCTTCTTTTTCCATCACATAGTTCCCATCACTTCAAAAATAAAAATGCATTCTTAACTAAAAAATGTACATCGAATAAGGGCTAAATAATGCATTGCAAACTTTAGCCTTATTAACAGTGTCAAAACCTTGCATCACAAAAGGTCAAATTAGCCAGAAATACCAAAACAAAAGGATTACTCTTAGTAAGAAAAATGTTTTCACGTTAAAAAAAGTACATGGTTGGATAATAAATTCAATCACAATTACAAGCTAAAATCAGATCCCAAAATAGGTGAAGCCAAATAAATCTCATCAAAAGTTACAAATTGCAAGAAAAAATAAAACTTGAACTAAAAAACTAAACCTTCATAAGTAAAATCCAATTTACACAAAAATCAAGATTATTAAAAACAGTGCTTACAAGGATCACTTTTTTGGCGAAGGAGGAGCAGACCCATGGCACAAAATAGCTCGACCGATCATTGAGAGGCTCGAGACCACCCCAACAAAGTACAGAACCATAACCAATCCAAGAACCCAAGGCATCAGAATGAACCCAATAAAAAAAGTCAGCGATCCGCACAGCATCAAAGCCAAAGAAATCCCCAGAAGCAACGACACAAAACCAGCCGGCGTAATCTGCTGCATCGACGGCGCCCTTCTTGGCGCCAGACGACGGTGCACCGCTGGAGATTGCTCCGATAAATCTGATAGCGTCGGTGGTGACCGAATGATTCTCAAAATCAAAGACGATAGCTCGTAGAGTATGTTGGATTGATTGTCCTGTTGACCTTGTGATTGAGTTCTCATCATCTTAATCCCAATTTTTTTTTTTTCAAGATCAAGAAAATATGAAATTGCACAAAAATATCCAAGAATTTTTGAAGGGCAAAGTTTGTTCAAATCGAAAAGCTTAAATTTCGAAATAGACAGTATTTGTACTTTATCTACCTTTTTAACAAATTCTGGGAATTTCACTGCTCGAATTACAAGTTGTGAATCCGGGTAGGAGATGAAAATGAAATTGGAATTAAGAGCTTCCAGTAAAGGGTCCTATATATAGGAATTCTATTGTATGCTTTTTTTTCTTTCTTTCTTTCTTTTGCTATAATTTAAAGGAATGAGTATAGAGAAGTAGGCGTCATTAAGTTAAGTAGGTAAATTAGCCTCGATTTGACTATCATTATTTTTAGGGATAATTGTAGAAGCGGTACCAAATCTTTTATTTAGTTGCAAATTTTGTTCAAACCTTTAATTTGTATTACCCCGGGTACCAAATCTTTCATTTATGCCACCACAGTACCAAACCTTTCAAAAATGTCGCAACTGAAGTCCAAATGAATGATTTTTGTTAATTTGACTGTTAGTTGACCAAATAACTGACATTAATAATAATTTTGACTGATTTTAAAAGGTTAAAATATTAATTTTACATTTTTTAATAATAAAATAAATCAAATCAAATAATTAAAATTAAAAACACATTCCATCTTTTTCTTTTCCATCCACCCACCCCATCTAATCCCATCACATCGTAAGGAAGACCCCCAAAAACCTACAGGAATTTTGTCGGAAAGTCCGTTGAAACCAAACCTTACACGCAATAAACTATGGTATTCTATTAGAGCAGTCAAAATTTGGGCACAAAATGAATTTGCAATCATTAAAATCTCTTCAAGAACACCATTTGAACACATTCTCAAGCATTTCGCCTGATAACTCGTTCATTGAAACATCAATCCATCGTAAAAGCGAGTTTTTTGTCCAAGATTTGGAGATAATTTATTAGTTAACTGATTTTGAGTGGCAATGCTTAACTCATATAAATTAGGCGAATTGACAATGCTTTCTGGTAATTCACCTTGGAATCTGTTCTCATACAAGTTGAGTGGCCTGAGTAGCAACTGGGATTCCACCCAGTAGATTAGTGAACCTGGGATTCCACCCATTAACGCGTTGAGAGCCACATCCAAGTCGGTGAGCCTCCTGAGTTAACCTAGTGACTCTTGGATTCCACCCACCAGATTAGTTTGCGTCAACCATAGTACCTTGAGATTCGTGGGATTTCCAAGCTCCGGCGAGATAACCTTGTGAAAACGTGTTGTACGAGAGATTCAACTGTTTTAGGGTCGAAATGTTCCCCAAAACTAGCGGTGGAAGAAAAGAAGAAGAAGGTGGAGGTGGGGTGAATGGCGAAGAAGAAGATGGAATAGGTTTTTAATTTTAATTACCATTTTAATCTTTTAAAATCAGTCAAAATTATTGTCAAAATCAATTATTTGGTCAACTGACGATCAAACTAACAAAAACTATCCATTTGGACGTAAATTCAAAATTTTTAACCACACATTCTCCTAAAAATCACCATTAAAATTATATTTTCTCTAAATAATGATTGTCAAACATGGGCTTAACGTATGATCTTAAAAATAATTTTTAATAAGAGAAAAAAGTCCAAAACATATTTTTTTCAGAAAGAAATTGAAAATGGTAGGTAAGAACATTTGACCAATGCTCTAAATCGAGTAATGCGTTGCAATGCATCGATGCCGAGAATCAAGAATCACAAGTTTAGGCGTGTCAATGCGAAGAATAAGCGTCATAATACGTTTTGTATTTTTAAGGCATTAAATACATTTTTATATAAAAAATATATTTTTTACCCAAAAAAAAAAAAAATAGGCGGCATAATGCTCCACCTAGGTGGGATTAGGCTCGTCTAGACGGCGCATTTTAGAAAAAAACTCATTTTTCGCGCATACCCCGAATTCAATGCGTTTTCTCCGCGCGTCGCGTCTAGACGGCACATTTGTGCGCATTTTAGAACATGGCATTTGACTAAACAACATTTATGCTTTCAGATTTTTAAAATAACAAATAAAGGTAGGATGAATTGAATAGTGAAATAATACTATTAACGATTAATAATGCTTTTGTTATATGAAAAGTCAAGTAATAATTTGCTTTAAGAGATAGAGACATAGTTGCGTAATTAAATTAACTTCCAACATTTTTGTGAACCTATTTGAAAACATTTGCCTTCAACTAACATTATTATAATTTTTTAAATACAGTCCTTATTTTCTGAAGATTGAAATAAAAAAAAGTTAGTAAATTTTGATAAAATATGTAGTTGAAAAATTATGAATTTCAAGAAATATGTGATTAAAATTAATTATTAACTTTAACTTAAATTAATATTGAAATTAAAATTTTAATCTTTACCAAACATTGACTTACTCTTTACTTAATTTTAAATACGTTAATTTTATTATTAAGATGTTTGACTAAACTTAAAATTCAATTATAATTGAAAATATTGTTGTTATTGAGACTCACTCGTAATATAAGTCAATAATAATGGTTAGTTTTTTAATTTTAATTCGATTTTAATTTTTACCGAACACGCCCCAAATTAAGAAATCCCTCGGAAAATAACTCCAAATTCTTCAGGGAATGCACCTCAAACATTGATGTAAGTAGAACTTGGATCCCCCATTCTAATTGTTATGGCAATAAATCCCAAACTTATATAATTGGTGCAAATTGACCCAATAGTTTTGTCCAAGATTCCATTGACAGTAGGGATGGCAAAAAAGACCGCCCCGCCCCGCCCCGCCCCGCCCCGCCCCGCCCCGACGGTGCCCCGCCCCGAATGGGGCGAAAAAAACCGCCCCGACGGGGTTGGCGGGGCGGGGCGGGGTGCCCCGTCGCGGGGCGGGGCACGGGACGGGGTGGGGATGCCCCGCCCCGAACCCGGCCCGTGAAAGATTTTAAAAAAAAAAATAAATATATATGTGGATTTTTTAAGGAAAAAAAATAAAAAAATAAAAAAAAAATTAAACGGGGCGGTTTAACGGGGCAAGCCCCCGCCCCGCCCCGCCCCGCCCCGTTTAAGGCGGGGCGGGGCACGGGGTGGGGTGATGGCGTGGCGGGGCGGGGCGGGGGTGCCCCGCCCCGAACCCGCCCCGTTGCCATCCCTAATTGACAGGTCTGTGTGCCACACAAGATAGCTCCCTCTCACCACCTTCGCCGCATGAAGAAGCCGTTGACATCGACTTAATGCCAAAAATATGTATAATACTTCAAGCATAAAAAACTCTAATTAATATATTTTATCGTCTTTCAAGTAGCGTTCACGTTGGCGTTCGAAGTTCACAAAATGCGCAAGCACTTATACCATTGAAAATGTATTTTTCGTGGCTCAATATCACAAACTCTTGCCAATTGTGTTGCATGCTTGGAATTTTGATCTCAAATAAAAGAAGCTTAGAGAGAATATCAACGCCCTTTACATTTTTTTAATGGATAATTAAGGAATAAAGTTTTGTGACTAAAATGTCTTCAACTCAACTTCGGATGACGAACATCCAAAAGGATCAACGCGCATCAATCACGTATGGGGGATATAATTGTCAAAATATTTAGAATGAGGACTCAAGTGATACTGGCATTAACGTTTGGGGACCCCAGCTGCAAACTTTTCTAGATTGGAAAACGTGAGAAATCAGATACTGGATTGGAACAAATCTGTGGAACTAAGGCTGACACGTATTAGTGGACGCGCAATGGAAAAGGACGATCGTGTGGGCCCAGATGACGCAGCCCTTATCTTCTTATACTGTCACAACCACACGATTGAATTCTTTCTGCACGTGGGAACACGCTATTCAATCGCAGTCTGATGTGTTAAAGAAAGGTTGAACATATTCAAATAGCTCGTGTATGCAACAAAATTCACCACACACTTTCCGTTTGAATTTGAGTAGTACCTTTCGCAAGAAAAAAAAAAGTGGTGGTGGGGACAAAAAGGGCAAATGTTTGTGTCGTCTACGAATGGGGGTAAGTGCAATGTTGTATGAATCCATTAAAATATTCAATTCGATTTGGAAACAAGGGTCACAAGTTAAATAGTCGTATAATTACGATAAAAAAAATTTGAAAGGATCTGAATTCGATAATAGCTTTCTTCTTTTTCTTTAGGTCATGTGCTATAATTAAAAAATTGAGGTGAATTGTCTTGTTTTTGGTGGAAGGTTGTTGTCTTGTTTCGATTGTTTTAATCTTCAATCAAACCAATTAGAAAATTCTCAATTTGAACCAACTATTATATGAAATCGAATACTGATATAAATCAATAGAGTAGCTAGGACCAAATAAAGGTCGACCTGACGATGGTCTAGACTCTAGAGATGTAATAAATGAATACTTTAATATTATACAAAAATGAATACTTTCATGGCATATTTAATGATAAGATAGCTGCAATTAGTCGTGGCAAACGGGGTCGAGCGATGCGACTCGGGCTCATCACGAGCACGAACCGAGCCCGCTTAGCTCTCCCACGGGCGAGCCCACGAGCTGGCTCGTCCAAGGAAGATGATTTATTTTATTTTATTTGTTCAAAAATGTTCATCTTTGAAAAAAATCGAAAAATGGACGAGCTCTCGAGCCAAACCTCGACTAGGCCCATGAGCTCCGAGCCAAGCCGAGCTATAAACGAGCCACTAACTCAGCTCGTGAGCTGAAATTAGTAGTGGCAAACGGGGCCGAGTGGCGCGGCTCGAGCTTGTCAAATGACGAGCCCGAGCACTAGCCTAGCCCGCTTGGCTCTCCCACGAGTGAGCCAATGAGCTATTCCACGAGCCAGGCTCGTCCAAGGAAGAGGATTTATTTTTATTTTTATTTTTTTGTTTAAAAAGGTTCGTCTTTTAAAAAAAATCGAAAAATGGACGATCTCGCGAGTCGAGCTCTACCCACAAGGAACGAGCCGAGTTATAAACGAGCCACGAGCTCGACTCGTGCTCGTACGGACATCGCTCGACTTGGTCCATTGGCATCTCTGGCTGAAATGTTGACTAGCGTGACATGCACATTATTAAAAGTCAACATCAACATTGAATTTTAGTTGTACCTTGTGCTAGTAAAAAGTGGAAAAGAAAGTTGTGGTGGGGACACAAAATGAAAATTTGTATCCTTGATGATTTGGACATAGGATAATTGCACAGTTCATTGCCTTACTCTTAAAAGGCTCATTGGGGGCAATACCTCCTACAGTGGCCTATGAACTTGAAAAAAAAACAAAAGCTCTAAATCTAAGCCCCTGTGTGAGTCACATTATTTTTTCATAATCATTCTTATATTCATTTTTAATCACACATTTTTTAATAAAATAATATTTTTCATCACATTAATAACTTTTCTTTCTTTTTCAACAAAATATTCCTTATCACATAAAAAAATGTATTCTTGAAAAAAAAAATGTGCACCAAACAGGGGCTAAATAAACAACAAAAGTCTTAAAATACCCTCAAAGAGAAAAGGGTAGGAAAAAAAAATAAAAATAAAAACTCTTTCTTTAGATTCAACACGACACTGATGGCCCACACAGACGACCAAGATCGGACCGACGTCGATCATTGTCGAAGATCGCCATTTCTCAAAGGTTAGTTTTGTTCCACTTTGTAGTTAACTTTTAATTGAATAAATCAAGTATTTTTTTTTTCTGCATTGAAATATTTTTCACGCGATTTAATGTGTATTAGGCAATAGATTGTGTAATATGGGTAAAAGTTGGGGTTTTTAGTGCGGGGATGGCCATTTCAGAAGGCCATCTGCTTCGCGTAAACAACATCTGGATTCCAGATATCTGGAATCTGGAGTCCAGACCGATCTAACTAAATTCCAGATTGGTATTCTAGATCGACATTTTTTTTCCCTGAAAATTTATTTTAGCATTTTTTCAATTTCTTTTTTTTTTCCCTTCAATTTAGTTATCGATTCATTTATTTTTTTTAGATTAAATTCGTTTTTAATTAATTTATTTATTTTTTTCTTTTTTAATTGAAAATATATAATTTTTAATTATTCATCTTTTCAATTTCTTATTTTAACGGTATATTTTTTTTATAATCTCCTTTTTAAATTTAATTTATTTTATCTATTTATTTTAAATTTCTTTTTTCATGAATGTCTTTTCAATTTAATTTTTTTCTTGAAGTTTTAATTTTGTTGATTTTTTATGCTTTCCTTTTTATTTAATTTTATCTGCTTATTTTAATTTGGTTTCTATGTTTTATAATTCTAATTACTGTTAATTATTATTATTATTATTGCAATTTCAAAAATCATAAATTTTCCCTTGTTTTATTTTCCTTTTCAAAATTAATTATTTGTTTCTTTGTTAATTCTTTTTGTCAATTTTTATTTACTTTCATTTCCTTTATCCATTATCCGTTAATTCTTGCATATAGTAGTTACAATCCGGTTAATTTAATTTTCTGAATTTATACTTTATTCCATTATCTCTTACATAAGATTCTAATATTTGAAATTTTATTTGATGGAGTACCATCTTGACGTTGCGATGAGATAAATTCTCGACAAGTTACGTCGAACTAAAGCTTTGTCAGCTTTATGATTGTATTGGAGTTGTTCGATGATGAGCACGTAGACATCCTATGTCATTCCTGCCTATGATTCCTGTATCCATTTAGAGACATACAGTTTTTTGGACAGCTCCTTGATGCATTATTATGTTTTCTGCTTTGTTAATCGACGATGATGTAGTCCACTTCGATCTATGGGACAAGTTAGCTAGATTCTCTTTATTTGAGTTTGCCTTCATCACTAGACTAAATTGTACGGACGGATAAGCGCCGAGGGCAAGTATTCTGAGAAACAAGAGGTTGCTGAATGAATATTTTCATGGACAAATGACAGTAACTCTGGCATAGTTAGAGGATGCATTCAAGGCATGTGACCAGATGTTGGACAAATTGAAGTTGGGCTTGGTACTTATCCTTGAGAGCTTACTGAGGTGGCATTACAAAAAGACATCGATTGACATTTTTCATTTGAAAGTTGTAGATGATATTGATGCCTTTAACAATTATCCATGGAAGCAGATATTTTATGAGGATATTCTACGCGTCTTCAAGAGGGGACATTCGATGACCAAGGGGGATAAGACTAAACGTAAGTACGATGCATATGGCTTGCCCTTAGCATTGCAAATAAATGTTTAACATAATGAAAGTTAATTTTTTTTATTAAATGTATATATAATAATAATTGTAACTGTTGCAGATATGGGGTATATGAGGTTGTCCCTACCTTGGCTAGCAGGTGGACGAGGAGAAGCAAGACACGTTGTTCTTGGATGCATCATTGGCGAGTACATGATAAGACAAATGCCAAACAATTATCAACTCTTCTAGATGAGCTTGAGATAAGTATTGCACAATTTGCGATATATATTGTATGTCCTTTCAAAATCTCAGTACATGATTATTAACTCGTTGAAATGTCAATATGTCAGCTTGAAGTTCTCAGTGAGTTGACACCATTGATGTAAGATGAGGGTCAGAGTTATGTGTATAAACTATCTATTCCGCTTGCTCAAAACAACCAAATGCTTGAATCCATCCTGGATCAAGATAGGGTATGTTAAGTGAATATAGTTTATTGATTACTGTTTTGCGTTGTAATATTTTAATTGAGTTATCAATTTGTAATGTTCTTATTTTTTTTAGATCGGCTATCACCTACACCAAGGAGATCACCTTTCCCGAGGATATCACGATCACTGAGGAGATCATCTCTATCAATGAGATCACATGCACCTAGTTATAGCACATCCACCAATGATTTGCTTGTACGTCTGACTACAATTATCAGAAAGGAGGTAAGAACAGTACTAGAAGAGATAAGGGCCCTACAATGGGAGATGAGAGACGAAGTAGCAGAGTTACGACATGATGTCAGAATGCTACGGGCCGATTTAATGGACTTTCATATTGAGGTCGTAGCACCACGAGGCGATGTAGCAGACAGGCAAAAGGGTGACAGAGGGACAAGAGGTGTCAGTACCGAAGGGACTGGTGTTCTAGGGATGATGTGGATGCTGGAGGTACTGGGGGAGAGGGTCACATAGGGTATGATGATTCATCATGGTCATCGTATGCTACATTCGAGTCATTTTCTGGCATCTGTGGAGGGGAGGTCCCAGTGATGGAAAGTGTGGCCCCGATAGTAACAAAGCCGATGACCGTCCTGGTGGCAGAAGATGTGACAGAGAAAGTTCTAGAGGGAGTAGTGGAGGATGTGATACAAGGTCAACTGGACCAAATATTGGAGTCAATGGCTGTGATCGTTCCCATGATAGTTAGAGAGAAGATAATTCGAGTGCATGACAGACTAGCTATTGTGCGGGACAGGACGACAACGAAACAAGTAGTATTTTAAGTATTTATAATTTTTTTAATTTGAAAAATTAGTTTCTAAGTTTTTATCTATATGTTATTGAACTAACATATTATTATTTACTTGTAGGGGTGATTGTGCCATATTCACAATCAAGTATATAGAATTTTTGAGTATTGAACGCAAGGTTGATACAATCAACTAATCTTAGATAGATAGGTGGAGGTTGAAGTTAACATGTGATTTATATGAATACAATTGTGATCCCTAGGATATTATATATTATTTTATTAGAAAATGTAAATATTATTTATTTAATTGTGATTCGTGTTTTAACGAAGTAATTGTATATGTAATTCTGAACCGTATAAGCAATTGCAAGATTAAAAATAAAAAAGAAGATTATTTGAATGTGAAATGGTAGGAAACAAAGTACGGGGACCTAATTGTAACTTTCTAATAGTTGATTCGGAACATAAAAGGTGATCAAAGATCAAATAGGCTCAATTGGAAGCAATTGCAAGTTTAAAAATTGAACGGAAGATTATTCAAATGTGAAAATGGCAGGAAAAAAAGGCCTAAACGTTTGGGCAGGCTCTAAACAAGTCATTCGAGTCGACTTTCTAGATGAATTTTGGTATTGGATCACCGTTTTATGTTCTAAATTTTATCTAATTGAGCATACTTGATCTTTCGTGCAATTTCTAAACTTCCCATTCACATCCAATTGAGCCTACATCTTCATTTTAAATTCGGAATGAACTATTACAAAGTTGCAATTAAGTAACCGGAATATTTAATTGAATATTTAACTAAGACAATAATTAGACAACAAACAAATTAGAAATCGTCAAGTATACCCTGTAGCATTGCACTTACGAGGTCAGAGAAATTCTCCATTAGATGGTATTCTAGACGTACATCCACGTCCAAGAGTATATGGTTCGATTTCGGGTGGCAACAAATTAATAAGTGGGAGAATGTGGTCGAGAACTTCCCACTCGTCTTCATTTGGTAAATGAAATATAATTTCGGTATACATTGCTCTTCAATAATCAATCATGTAATAATAACTACATAAAGTGTGTGGTAGAAATCCTCTATGCATAATCACAGCGACTTTATGTGCACATGTAAAACTCTTCAACTAAAACTTTCTACACATGGACGTGTTATCATTTAAGTCCACGATGTATCCGATATTACATCTACATTTCACAGAGAAGTGAAACTGATCTAGTGGTTCCACATATACTTTTCTCACTACCCCTAAAGTTTTGAAGAGTTTAACTTCCTGAGTCAGGGTTAGCACACTTGTACAAGTCTGTGATTCCTTACGTCGATCATGAAACCATTGATGCAGCTTGTTACAATGTGCTCAATCATTACGAGAATTGGTAACTCTCGATCATTCTTGAATAATGTATTGAGCGGCTCTACATTATTCGATGTCCTCATGTTGTATCGACGTTCTAAAAATGTGATAGTGCATAATATTCAATCACCATCTCTGTTAAATAATCACATGCATCATGTGACTTAGTTTTTATTTCGACCATGAACTTATCAAACTCTTCAAAATTGTAAACCTCTGCAGCTTTCTTAAATAATACAACGATGCCACTGCTTCAATACTTAGTCTTCAAGTTGCACTATATATGATACATGCAATAACCATTGTGTGCCTAGGGAAAAACTTCAGCGATACCATTTATTATTGCCTACGTCCAATTAATTACAAATGCAACGTTCTTAACGTCCCCAACTACTTTCCTTAGCTTCGTGAAGAGCCAACGCATCGCTGATCATGGACACCATTGACTATGTTGAATTTAAGAGGGTAAATTTGGATATTGATATCTTGACATGTAGCAATAATCAACTTATCTTCATATATAGTTTCAAGGGTTGAACTGTCGACTAGAAAATGGGTCATATCGAGTTTCAAAAACCCTGAATGCATTGTCCAAAAGCCATGCAAAAATATTTGAAGCTATTCTTACCATCCATCTCAATAAAAAATGTCGAGTCAAGATTAGTTATACCTATGTTATAGTATCACCTGACCAATTTAGCATAACATTCCTTGACCGAACCCATTAAAGCTTCCCGCTCGCAATCTTTGGCCTTTTAGGCCTTCGGTAGCTCATGACCTCCTCGTACTGTCGATGGATGTGTTTAATGATGTCCGAAAGTCTGTAGATCATCCTGAGTTCTGAAACTTGTGCTATATATTGACCAATAAATCATGCTCGGGCTTGTCGGTGATCATGTTGATGAATAGCCACTTCAAAATACTTGCGAACTGCAAAAAACTCATGTATGTCCATCCTCGTCGCTCTCAAACACCAATAGCAATTGTCGTCAACGAAGATAACTGTGTATGTGGACTTGTTTGATTTATTCACTTTATACTTAAAGTTGTATTTTAATGCAATATGGTGCTCAACTATTTGCAAACCTTTCTTTATTTCAAACAGTTGCTCGATATATAAATCTTCATCATCGGAAACCACACGCGAGCAATTAGAGGACCGTGCATTCGTTCCAACATGTGAGCTCTTACCCGACTGATGTCTCGACGGGATAAAGCAATCAAATTCTCATTTGTAAATTTATTTTCATTTTCGTTGTCTTGAACTATCGAGAGAATTTTGTGCGTAACAGTAAGATTATGATGAGGAACAACTGTTTCGGGAATAATCACATCATCCCTACGAGTTATCTTCACTCTGTCCCAAAAATCATTCACATTACAATCACCTCCATCCGAATCTTCATGTTTACTATTGGGGACATTCTTCCTCACTAAAATTATGCAAATAGGAGTCATACGATTTTGGTTTAATTTAATTAGAACCTTTATTTCAGCTTCAGAAGTAACCTTTACAGGTGACAATGAAATGGATGTATGCTTGTTCAATATAAATCTCAATTCCATGTCGTACTGAGAAGGATCAATGTTGAGTTTGTTTTGTAAATCATAGTATATTTCTGTATATGATGTACTCGATGTTATCACAATTCCAATAGCACCACGTCTTTCACTTATCCATTTACATACTCATCAATCATTTTCATTCATTTCAAATTCATCAAAGTAACAAACTGAGTCTGCAATTGATCCCATATCCGCATTACAAAATAGAATATTTACAAAAAAAATTAGCTAATAAGGTAAAAAAAAAAAAAGATTAAGCCGGCCGTTCTTCGTGCCCAGATGGTTGGGTTGGTGATTTTACAGACGGCTATGAATCTGTCTGAAATAATAAACATATAGATAAATTTTTTTCTTGTTTTCGCTTAAAAAAGTTGTAGATATGTTTAAGAAATGTAAAATTTATATGCTTTTGTCGAAATAAGAATTAACGATTAAAATCATATACTAATTTAACGAAAACAAAATTGAATATAAGTAAATATACTTACCGGTTCAAAGATATGGCTATAAAAAATATTTCTTATTGACCGTTTGATAAATTTATGAGATTTTAAGGTTGAAACATATTATAAATGAAATAGTTTTTATCTGTGTTAGAGTAAATAAATAAAGAAAGTGACTTGATTTTGAAATTTTTAGTAGGAGCTGTTTGGTTTTTTAATTTGTAACTTAAATGATATTATTGTCTTCTAAACACCACCTTATTTTTGTAATTGTAAAACCTACTTAAGGTTATATTTGTCTTTTAATCATTAAAATGTCACGTAGAAAATTGGCTTGCGTGCAACATAGTTACCTTAACTTGGCAAATTTAAAAAGTACCCCCTCACCCCCCACAATCTGCCTCTGAATGCTCGTTGAATTTGTAGTTGTTACTGAACCATGGAATTAATTGAAAGCTCAACTTGAGTCTTCTACCGTCGCAGTTTTTTTCATGTTGCCGAATTCTTTCACTTCGTCGTCTATTCCCTCTAGTGCTAAAATCAGTGGAGTTGAGCAAATTATAGAGGTAGCCCATGGAAAAAATAAGGGGCTTCATGTTTGTTCTTGTTTAATTGGTTTTACCATTACACTGCACCTTGTTGAAGACATGAACATTTTCTCATCAATCTGACTCTGTACCTAATTAATGATAAAAAACAATTAGGAAAAACGAAAGAAGAGTTCAAGATAACAACAAAATGAATTGGAGAGTTTTGGCGGGAAGTGGAAGGCAATGGCGAAGGGGACAGTGGCGGCGACGACTGTGGTGGTAGGGGTGGTGGTGGAAGGGAAGGGGAGGGGAAGAAAGGGATTTTTTTTAGTTTTTAATTTTAATTTTTTAATTATTTATTTAAACACGTTTGCACTTTTTGAAAAAAATGGGACCACAGTTGAAATTAATTCTTTATTTTTTTATTTTTTATTTTATTTAAATATGAGGGTATATTTGTTATTTCACAAAAATTTATTGAGAAAATAGAAGAAAAGTGAGTTTTTTCGCACCTCAAAAGTCATATAGAGAGATTTTTTTTTATCAATTTGAAAAGGTGAGGTATTTGACAATATGTCCATACAATGGGAGTACTACGCCAATTAGCCTTCCTAAAATGTAGAGATGAAATAGTTGTATGAGAGTGATGCAAATTGAGTAATAATTATCGCATTTGTTGTTGGAAATTGAATGAAAAACATGTTTCATTTTCAGCCATTATTTCAGCCTTCAATTTCATCCGTTGAATTCATCAGTTTCATCCGTTTGGATGGAGTTTAACTTCATCAGTTTCTGAAATTAATGGCCACACTCTTCCACTCTTCCAATGGCTTCACTCTTCCTCTATGGTTATAAATAGAGGACTCTCGTTGGTTGAAAAACACACAAAAACAGAAAACAAAACAAAGGAAAAGAAGTCTCCATTTCCAGCAGTTTGCTTATTTGTTCATTGTCTTCCTTTGCTAAAATCTTCGAGAGATAGACGCAGCTAGTTCGTAGGTCGGTAACGTAGTGCAACGTGGACCGATAACCGATTGTATCCTGGGAATCGAACACCGATCAAAAACCTCGTGCACCCCGGTGAGGCGGCGAATTCGATTTAAGGAAACCGTGTAAACACGGGCCTTCGGTTTGGTTTGATATTCTTTGATTCTCCATTATTTTATCCCACAAGCTTAAATCGAATTCGTTTGGTGAATCAAAATCGTTTGTCTTGTTTATCAGTTTCCTTTTCCTTCGTTTATCAGTTTCTGGTTTTTTTTTTCCTGGCCGTGTTAATTTTTTTTTTTCCATTTCATGTGTTTTATTAGTTCTGTTTATCATTTACATAACACACATTAAGTTAGATTTCGAGTTGATCAAGAATTTGGAAGAAGAGAAAAAAAAAATTAAAACACGTTCAAGTCTCTGAAATTTTTAAAAGGGTGGTTGCATGGTTGAACTATAGTGGTTTTGCATGAATTAGTTGGTTTTCAAATGATTGGTAATAATTGTCCAATTATGTTATAATGATTGATAATGATTGGGTAATGTTTAAATAATTATTTGATTATATGATTATTTATGATTGGTTTATTTTTTCTAATGATTAATTTTAATCATTGGTTTAATGATTTCTAATTTATGTTTAAATAATTGATAAGTTATTGAAAATTTGACTAAATATTTTGCTGTCATTTTCAATTTCGGAATTTTTTTTTCCGAATCGATAACATAGATTTTAAATCTATTTCTAGTTTACAAACTCACTATTGTTCTAAACGTTTTGTTGTCGTTCTTTAAGGTTCAATGATGTCACATGGAAATGACGATGTGAACAACAACACTGTTGGTACCGGTGTACCAAATCCCGCAATGACCGTTGTCAACCCTTTGGAGACCTCGACTGGCATTCCTCCCGTTGATGGGATAATTGGTGGCGGAATTCCTCATATTGGAGTGAACCCCACTTTGCCTACGGCTGCGGCCTCGGCAATCCAATTTGGCACAATACCTTTGCCAGTACCTAGGGCTGCGGCCTCGGTACCTTTGCCACCGTTTCCGGCTCAATTTCCGGTGAATCATGCAATTCGACCGGATAAGTTTGCTGGTACTGATTTTAAGACATGGCAGAATAAGATGATTTTTTATCTTACTACGTTGGGCCTTGCACGTTTCCTCACCGAGGATGCCCCTGTCGTGGCTGAAAACGACACTGATTTGCATAGGCGTGCGGCTTGGGATGCATGGAAAAGTGCTGATTTTTTGTGTCGCAACTATGTCTTGGATGGCCTACAGAATTCTCTGTATCACGTGTATGTGGTAAAGAAATCTGCTAAGGAACTTTGGGAATCCTTAGAAAAGAAGTACAAGTCCGAGGATGCTGGGTCCAAGAAATTCTTGGCCAGTCGGTGTATGGACTTCGAAATGGTTGATTCACGTTCAGTGGTGAGCCAAGTGCAGGAGTATCAAGTGCTCTTGCAAGAAATGCATGCTGAGGGTCTGACTATATCAGAATCTCTACAGGTACTGCTATTCATAAGCTACCTCCTCAGTTGAAGGCTTTCAAAAGCTATTTGCAGCATAAGAGGAAAGAGATGTCTTTCGAGGATTTAATTATCAAGCTGTGCATTGAGGAGGATAACAAAAAGGCTGAACGTAAGTCAAGGAATTCTTACTTTGAGAAGGCTAATGTATTGGAACACGGTCAAAGTTCTGGTACTAAGAAAAGTCTATCCTTTAAAGCCAAACATGGTAACGGGAATTGGAAATACAAAAAGCAGACCATGAAAGGGTCTCAGTTGAAGCCTACCGGTGCGGTAGGAAAGAAGCCTAAGTTCCAGTTCAATGGAAAGTACTTCAATTGTGACAAAGTTGGGCATCGATCAGCAGATTGCCGTCAGCCTCGAAGGGATAATAAGCAGCGCCCTCAGGCTAATATGGTTGGAAATGAGAGAGATCATCTCTCAGATGACATGTCTGACCTAAACCTCACGGCGGTGATTAGTGAGGTTAACTTGGTGGGGTCTAACCCTAAGGAGTGATGGCTAGACACTGGGGCTACTTGCCATGTCTGCTCCAACAGGAGTATGGTCACTACTTTTACACCAGTTACAAATGGTGAAAAGTTAATTATGGGAAACTCTGCAACTTCTGAAGTGTTTGGTAAAGGCAAGGTGATCCTGAAGATGACATCTGGCAGAGAGTTTACTCTGACTAATGTGTTGTACGTACCAGAGATTCGCAAGAATCTGGTTTCTGGATCTCTTCTGAGCAAGAATGGTTTCCGCATGGTCTTTGAAGCGGATAAGTTGGTGATTACCAAAATAGGAGTTTATGTTGGGAAAGGCTATATGACTGATGGCCTGTTTAAATTAAACTTAATTGTTGTAACCCCAACTGCTATGAATAATGAGAAAACTCCTTCTGTTTACTTGCTTGAGTCCTCTAATCTATGGCATGGTAGATGAGGTCACGTAAATTACAATGCATTACGTAGACTAAGAAAATGAAACCACTTGCCTAGGTTTCAAATTGATTCAAATCATAAATGTGAAACCTGCGTTGAGGCTAAGCTTACTAGGTCTTCGTTTCATAGTATTGAAAGAAGTACCGAGCCATTGGGACTAGTCCATAGTGATGTGTGTGACTTGAAATTTGTCCAAACAAGAGGCGGCAATAAGTACTTTATTACTTTTGTCGACGACAGCACGAGATATTGCTATGTGTACTTACTTAAAAGCAAAGACGAAGCTATCGATAAATTCATTCTTTATAAGAATGAAGTTGAAAATCAACTTAGTAAGAAAATAAAGGTGTTACGAAGTGATCGTGGTGGTGAATATGAATCACCATTTGGTGAATTTTGTGCTAAACATGAAATAATTTACCAAACTACTGCACCTTATTCACCTCAGCAGAACGGAATTGCTGAGCGTAAGAATCGAACGTTAAAAGAAATGATGAATGCTATGTTGATTAATTCTGGATTATCACAGAATATGTGGGGAGAAGCTATTCTTTCTGCGAATTACATTTTGAATAAAGTGTTAAGAAAGAATATGGATAAGACTCCGTATGAACTTTGGACAGGTCGAACACCATCGTATAAATACTTACGAATGTGGGGGTGTCTTGCTAAAGTTGTGGTGCCTCCTCCTAAGAAGGTCAAGATTGGACCTAAGACAGTTGACTGTGTGTTCATTGGTTATGCACAGAATAGTAGTGCATATAGGTTCCTAGTACATCATGCACAAAATGTACCCGATATTTATCCGAACACGATTATGGAGTCTAGGAATGCACAATTCTTTGAGAATATATTTCCTTGTAAATCTCCTAAACAGTTAACTCCTGTTAAACGGACTATGGAATCTTCTGCTACTGGAAGCAGTAAAGATCCAGTTGAAGAAGGAGAGGATGAGCCTAGATGGAGTAAAAGGACCAAAACTACTAAGACGTTTGGCCCTGATTTTCTCACATATTTGATGGAGAATGATCCTCAAAGCTATAAAGAAGCTATATCTTCTCCAGATGGTCATCTGTGGAAAGAAGCCATCAAGAGTGAAATTGATTCTATTCTACAGAATCATACTTGAGAATTGGTAGATCTTCCCCCGGGCTGTAAACCTTTGGGCTACAAGTGGATCTTCAAGAAAAAGATGAAAGCGGATGGCTCTAGTGATAAATATAAAGCTCAGCTAGTAATCAAAGGTTATAAGCAAAAAGAAAGCTTAGATTACTTTGATACTTATTCTCCTGTGTCGAGAATAACTTCTATCCGGATGATAATTGTTATTGTAGCCTTGCGAAATCTAGAAATACATCAGATGGATGTAAAAACAGCTTTCCTAAATGGATATTTGAATGAAGAAATCTACATGGAGCAACCAGAGGGGTTTTCGGCTCCAGGTCAAGAAAGGAAAGTCTGTAAATTGGTTAAATCGCTTTATGGTTTAAAATAAGCCCCGAAGCAATGGCATGAGAAGTTTGATAATGCTATGATTTCTAGTGGTTTTCGAATCAACGAGTGCGACAAGTGTGTATATGTGAAGAACACTAATGATGGATATGTCATATTGTGTCTGTATGTCAATGACATGCTCATTGTCGGCAGCTCTGATAAGATTATCAAAGCCACTAAGAATATGTTAAACTCAAAATTTGACATGAAAGACATGGGTCTTGCAGATGTCATTTTGGGAATAAGAATCACTCGAACACCAAATGGACTTGCGTTATCTCAATCTCATTACATTGATAAGATACTAGACAAGTTCAATAAGTCAGATACGGCTGTGGCCAGGACTCCAGTTGATTTGAGTCTCCACTTATCCAAGAACGCTGGTGATGGTGTGTTACAGTTGGAGTATTCTTGGATAATTGGGAGTTTAATGTATTTAATGACTTGTACGAGAACGGATATAGCATACTCAGTTAGCAGATTCAGTCGCTACACGAGTAACCCAAGTGCTATCCACTGGAGAGCCATTTTCAGGGTGTTACATTATTTGAGGTACACTCATGATTTTAGACTACATTATTCTAGATACCCTGCAGTAATAGAAAGGTATGCTGATGCAAATTGGATATCTGATATATCAGATTCAAAATCTACTAGTGGATATGTCTTCACTCTTGGTGGTGCAGCTGTCTCTTGGAAATCGTCCAAACAAACTTGCATCGCAAGATCTACAATGGAATCAGAATTCATTGCTTTGGACAAAGCAACTGAAGAAGCAGAGTGGCTTCGCCAGTTTGTTGAAGATATTCCAAGATGGTCAAAGCATGTGCCTGCAATTTATGTTTATTGCGATAATCAATCAGCAATTAGTAGGGCACAGAGCAATATGTATAATGGTAAGTCTCGACATATTCGAAGACGACATAATACCATTCGACAACTGCTCTCACAAGGTATTATCAATGTGGACTACGTAAAGTCAAAGGATAATATTACGGATCCGTTAACCAAAGGGTTAACTCGAGAGCTAGTTGAAAAAGCATCGAGGGGATGGGCTTGCAGCCTATGACGTTGAAAGGTATCATGGTGGAGACCCAACCTAGATAAATGGAGATCCCAGGATCTAGGTTCAAAGGGACAACTAAACCATGTATATCTGTGTAAATCACTGAGAATGTTCTCCTTCTATTCATTCCTATGGTGCTCACAGTGATTGGAAGATACATGTTAAGCTATGTTTTTAATGACCCTTAAGCTTTGTTGTGAAACGCTGAGTTAAGAGGTCACCTATGTGAGTGTGAAGTGGGGCCGCTTCTATAAGGATTGGGAAGGCTACATCCTTGAACAAACACTTGCAGAACCAGGCAACGTGTTCATGGCCAAAACGAACACAACATTGAGAACTACGCTATGTCTAGAATGGTCTTGTGTGAGGTCTATTGTCTTAGTTTACATAAATGGCGAAATAGTTCAAGGCATCAGATCCACTGGTTTGCTAGTAATACTCGATAGATTTTTACAAGGGAAGGTTCAAAGCTAAATGCTACCTATCCTATGCAGGATTGATTCGTTCTACTCTATCTTTCTCTGATTTTCCATTCATGTGGGAGATTGTTGGAAATTGAATGAAAAACAGGTTTCATTTTCAGCCATTATTTCAGCCTTCAGTTTCATCCGTTGAATTCATCAGTTTCATCCGTTCGGATGGAGTTTAACTTCATCAGTTTCTGAAATTAATGGCCACACTCTTCCACTCTTCCAATGGCTTCACTCTTCCTCTATGGTTATAAATAGAGGACTCTCGTTGGTTGAAAAACACACAAAAACAGAAAACGAAACAAAGGAAAAGAAGTCTCCATTTCCAGCAGTTTGCTTATTTGTTCTTTGTCTTCCTTTGCTAAAATCTTCGAGAGATAAATGCAGCTAATTCGTAGGTCGGTAACGTAGTACAACGTGGACCGATAACCGATTATATCATGGGAATCGAACACCGATCAAAACCTCGTGCACCTCTGTGAGGCGACGAATTCGATTTAAGGAAACCGTGTAAACACGGGCCTTCGGTTTGGTTTGATATTCTTTGATTCTCCGTTATTTTATCCCACATTTGTCTCCACAAGTGGAATATTTTGGTTCTATCCCTATCCATGGGCCATTTAAAGGCAATCGTGTCATAAGGACATGTTGCAACATATGAATGGAAAAGTGGTGTTATACAAGTACGTTTGGGCATCTGGTAAATGGTCCAAGTTTTTCAATACTAGAAGCTATCCATTATATTTTAGGTATTTCGTAAATGGAATTTTATTCAGATCCTTGTAATTATTAGAACAAAATCCAAGTTGAATCGTTGAACATTTTCATATAGAACCTTTCGATTCGTATACCCAACACGTTATTACTCGACAATATTTTTGCAGGGGAGAAAATCTAGCTAAAAAATCTTCAAAAAGGTCAAAAATTCAGCTACACGACTCAAGATAGTAAAGATTAAATACCAAGAAAAGATGAGAAAATTAAAATATCAAAAACTAAATAACAATTCTTCAAATGATTTTTTTAAATAAATCTTATTTGATCCATAAGTGAAGCTTGATAGAGCCTCTAATTTAATTATAGGCAATGCTTAAATTTTTCTACTCTTCAAACTAATTGAAATTTAAAAAAAAAAAAATTAAATACATAACTATGTAGTATCAATGGATTGCAGTCTACATAGTGAACTTGCTCTATTTCAATGAAAAGAAAAAATATATATATTCAAAGAGAATCACGAATTCGATATCACCAAAAAGGTACACAACAACGCAAGCTATTGATATATCAAGCTCAATTGACACACGTTATAAAAATAAAAAAATCTCTTAAGTTTATAACAATGCAAGAAAATAGAAAGCCCGAATTGCAAAGAATGAACGCTTTGCTTCATCAACTTATATCACGGCCATAACTTTTGATTCATAGAAAGCCCAAATTGCAAAGATTAATATGTATTAACCTCTAAAATATAGCAATCTAATATGAGGCGAGAGGCAAAAAACAATGAGACAATCTTGATTTCTTAGAGTTGGATTCTAGAGTTTTATACAAATTACTACCCAAATTAGAGTTTTTAGATTTTGTATTTTTTTTACCTAGCCTATATATATATATATATATATATATATATATATATATATATATATATATATATATATATATATATATATATATATCGGTTCCATCCTCATGGTTCTGGTTCAAGAACCAAGAACCGACTTGAACTCGGTCTGTTTTCGATTACTTGAACTCGGTCTGTTTTCGATTTCAATTCCTAATTTTATTTTATTTTGGAATCGGATCGGAACCTCCGATTTCGATCAAAATGCCCATGCATACATACAACGTCTTTTTCTCCTACCTCAATGGACCAGCTTGAATTTGGGCTTAACAACTTGTCAATGCGTTTGGTATAATTTTAATTGAGTCGTTGAATTTTTTGGTTTGGATTAAGTTTCCCAACTAAGAATAATCAAAGAAGTAGTCGTCACTAATATACTTGCATCTATAATTCTGAATAAAAAAAAGTCTAACTAGAAATGTATATGGATAACACTTCCCTGATCCTTTATGCATTCTTTTTATAGATAGGAAAAGCAAGTACACAACACCAAAGACGAACACACTCACACCAATATTCTCCACAGAGTGAAATTATAGAATTATTGTCTTATAAGAAGTTCATAACAGAAATAAGTTTTTCTTTATGAAGTAACACAAATAATTGAAACTTCTTGAGTTTTATAACAGTACTGCAAATTTCGACTGGCCTTGTTCTAGTCTCATGACAACCAATCCGATATGCAGTCATTCATGCTTGCCCAATTGTTGCCACTGTTATGGGCCTCGACCATGCTACATGTACAATGAAGGATGACAATATTGGATTACCAATACTCACAATGGGAGGGGTCTACTTTTTTTTTTGAAATTTTTTAATCATGCGGGACCCGCATGCATGTGAGAGGTTGTCAACCTCCATTGTCAACCATCCATTGTACAAATTGAATTATCCATGGAGAAAATAAAAGTTAAAATTTGTCCATGCCTCTGTTCGGTGAGAGTACTAGGGTGTTCGATGTACCTAATTTGTAGAGTAGGATCACATTGGAAAGTGTCACACTTAGTTGTTGGGCATAGGCCAAATCTTGATGCCTTTTCTGGCTCCCTTCTGTCAACTGCAAAACATGCACTTAATTTTCTAAGTTAACCGCGCAAAAAATATTACATACAATTATCTATTTATCTATCAACTTAATGAGACTTAAATGTTTGAATGACCACTGAACTTTGCACAATGTGATAGGTTACTCATCGAACTTCATCAAGCGTCCCATTAGTCACTAAACTTTTCTCCGTCCCACTCCATCACTCCCCAGATGGAATCTGTTTCAATTGATGCCTACGTGGATGATAGAAATATGTCATGGGTAGTTTTTTTTTTATATAACCGTGGATGTCCGGGCCAGCTTGCGCGCACTTCGACTAATTCCACGGGCCCTGAAATTTACTGTCGGGTACTCATTTCAGTGGCCTGAAGGGACTCGAACTGATGATTATTGGGGAGCAAACACAAGGTCTGACCAATTGAGCAACCCCTCAGGGTTGACATGGATATAGCTATGTCAACGAGTCGAGTCGAGCCTGAGCCCAAGAAAAAAAAAGCTCGTGCAAAAAAAATAAGGCTCGACCCGAGCTTTGGCCCGAGCCTTAGCGGGCCGAGCCTTTTTATTTTATTTTTATTTTTTCAGCTATTTTAGCTTAAATTTTTTTTTATTAATCACGAGCTGGCCCGTGTCCACATGGGCCGGGCCGGCTCGGGCCGACCCCCCAAAATGGGGCTCGGCCCGAGCCTAGGCTCGGTTCCACTAAGCTCGAGGCGAGCCCGGCTCAACTCGGGCTTTTTCCGAGCCGAGCCCAAGCCGTCCGAGCCGGCTAGCTTTTTTGCCACTGCTACATAGATAGTTAAATGCCTCCAAAAGTTAAATCATCCGCCAATTCATTGCTTCATCATCAATTCTAAATAGCTTCCAAACACGGCTTTATCAAATAAACAAAATTCCACCTTGATCATTAGAACCCCAGAAATATGTAAAGCATAAAATCTATTTTCTCCCAAATCTTTTCATCTCTCACGTGAAGTCCACAATCTAAGCCCTAATCCCCAAATCCAAATAATCAGTTAACAAAGCTTGATGAAGATTGGAGATTGGACGAAAATGCTTCATGCTCATTAGTTTTAGCTATACACAAACTATTAACTTGGCCTATAAATATCCATTAATGGTCTTCTTTCCCGTACAAGTTTACAACTCATACATGTGTAGGATTGGATCGACAAAAATAGTTGCATGCTTTCTATTTTTCCTTCTGACAAATAGAGAAAATGCACAAACAGTATGTTTACAACCAAAATCTTATCTAATATATAAGAATTATCTGATATCTGAAACCAAAATATTTAATTAAGTAATTGAAATATTTAATTCAATATTTAACGACGACACTAATTACACAATAAACAATTACAATAAATACTATTGAGATTATACATCCATTGAATTGTTATGTAGGAAAATCTAATTTGTACAAAATTGACGAGTATGCCCTGTTACGCTACATCTGTCGTTCCTACATGGTTGAAAAAACTCTCTTCAGTAGATGGTATTTTAAACATACGTCTATATCCAGGAGCAAGCGGTTCGACTTCGGGTGGCAACAAAGTATTAAGTGGGAGAATATGGTCGGGAACTTTCCAATCGACTTCATTTGGTAGATGAAATATAGTCTCATCATACGCTGCTCTCCAAATATTAGCAGTGCAATAAAGAGAGCATGAAGTTTTCGGTGCAAAGTCTCTATGCATAGCCACTGCAACTGCATTCACCTGGAAAACCCTTCAATTGAAATTGTTTACAAGTGCAAGTGTTATCAGTCAAGTCCACGATGTATGCAATATTACGTCCACATATCACTGAGAAGTGCACCTGATTCGATGGTTCCGCAAGTACCTTTCTTGCTACCTTTCGATTCTGAAAAATTTATCTGCTTAAGTTGGGGTTAGCACATTTGTACAACTCTGTGATTCCGCACGTCGGCCATGAAATCATTATTGCAGCTTGTTATGAATGTGCTCAATCATTGCGAGAATTAATAACTTTCGATATTTATTGAATAATGCATTGAGTGACTCTACATCATTTGACATCATCATATTGTATCAAAGTCATGGAACATGTGATTGTGCCAAGTGTTCAATCCTTATATTTGTTAGACACTCACATGTAAAATGTGATTTACTTTCTATTTCGATCATGAACTTATTACATTCTCGAAACTGTAAGCTTATGCAGCTCTCCTAAACAATGCAACGATGTCACTGTCTCGATACTTCATTTTTAGTTTGCCTTGTATATAGTACATGCAATACTCATAATGTGCCAAGAAAAAATCTTCAGCGATACCATTTATTATAGACAATCCTTGATCGGTTACAAAGGTAATGTTATCAGCGTCTTAAATTGCTTCCTTAAACTTTGTAAAGAACCAATGCATCGACAGATCATTATTGGTATCGACTATGCTGCATGCAAGAGGGTAAATTTGAATGTTGACATCTTGACATATAGAGATAATCAATTTGCCTTCGTATAAAGCTTTCAAGGTTGCACCATCAACTAGAATTAGGAGTCGCATGGCATTTCGTAATACCCGAATGCATTGCCTAAGAGCCATGAAAAAATATTTGAAGCGATTCTCGCCCTCCATCTTAATAAAAAATGACAAGCCAGGATTAGTTATCCCCATATTATGGCAATACATGGCCAATTTAGAATAACTCTCTTCGGCCGAACCTATTGAATCTTCTGAAGTACATTCTTTGGCCTTCCAGGCCATCGGTAGCTCATGACCATCCTATATTCTCGACGGACGTCGTTAATGATGTTCGAAAGTGTATAGATCGTCCATGGGTCCTAAAACTTGTGCATTATCTATCAATCAATAAACTATACTCGGACTTGATTGTGATCATTTCGATATATACCCACTTCGCAAGTATGGTCCCGTGCATACTTGCGAACTATAAAGAACTCATTCATGTCTATTTTCGTCGCTCGTAAATGTCAACGACAACTGTAGTCAACATAGATAATTGTATACGTCGCCTTGTTTGATTTATTCATTTTAAACTCAAAGTTGTGTTTTAATGCAATCCAGTGCACAACTTCCTATAAATCTATCTCCGTTTCAAATGGTTACTCGACATGCTAATCTTCATCATTGAGAACTACACGTGAACAATTAGATGACTGTGCACTCGGTCCAACCTGTGAGTTCTCACCCACTCTTATCTCTGATAGGATAAAGCAATCAAATATTCATTTGTAAATTCATTTTAATTCTCGTTGTCTTGAAATATTAAGAAAATTCTGTGTGTAACAGTGAGATCATGGTGAAGAACAATTGTTTGAGGAATAATCACATCATCCTCACGAGTTATCTTCACTATATCCCAAAAATCATTTACATTACGATCCCCTCCATCGGAATCTTCGTGTTCACTTTCGTAGACATTCTTCCTCACTAAATTACGCAAATAGAAGTGAGCAAATTTTGGTTCAATTTAATTAGAACCTTCTTTTCAGCTTCAGAAGTAACTTTTACAGGTAGAATTGAAATGGATGTATACTCGTTGAATAGAAATCTTAATTCCATATCATACTGAGATGGATCGACGTTGAGCTTGTTCTGTAAATCATTGTACATTTCTGCATATGATGTACTCGATGTATTCACAATTCCAATAGCACTACGTTTTTCACTCGTCCATTTTTATGCCCATCAATCATTTTTATTTATTTCAAATTCACCAAAATAACAAATTGGGACTGCAGTTGATCCCATATCTACATTACGAAAGAGAATTTTTTTAAAAAATAGATAATAAGGGCAAAAAAAAAATTTTTTTTTTTGCTCGGGCCGACTGCTAAGGCTGTCTATACTGGCTGTTAACACCAACCCAAACGGTTGCCAAGTCGGCTGTTAGCAATCACCCCAGCCGATTTTGTCTTTCCTTTTACAAACAGCCATGAATCTATCTGAAAGAATATAAACATATAGATGAATTTTTTTTCTCATTTTTGCTTAAAAAATTATAAATCTGTTAACAAAATTCATCAACATGTTAATAAATGTTGAAATAAGATTCAACGATTAAAAAAGTATAATAATTTAATGAAAAGAAAATTAAATATATGTAAATATGCTTACCGATTTAAAGTGATGGATATAAATTATATTTTCTTATTCAGCGTATGATTAATTTTTGAGATTTTAATGTTTAAGAAGATACAAAATAAGAGAAATTTTATCTGTGTTGGAGTAAACAAATAAGGAAACTAAGTTGATTTTGAAATTTTAAGTGGAAATTGTTTAATTTTTACTTTGTAATTAAAGAGGTATTATTGTCTTTTAAACAAAATCACCTTTTTGTGAGAATAATTATATTATCACCACAAAATTTACTTATTACATCACATTATAATCACAACAAAATTAAAATATATTTTCAATAAATACACCACAACCAATTTACAATTACATTCCTAATCCAATATATATATATATATATATACTATATATATATATATATATATATATATATATATATATATATATACTAGGTGCAAGTAACGTGCAATGCACGTTTGCGTAATTTATATTTAATAGTTTTGTTTAAAAATTAATTTGTTATTAATAAAGATTTAATTTTTTTGGTTAATTATATAATTAATGATGTAATGTTTATGTAATTGATAAATAATTAGATGTGCGATTTTGATGTTGTGATGTAAGTTGGTGAGATCGAAGAAAATAAGCAAAAGTTGACAAATTTGGAGAAAGTGCTAAATTGTAAGAGATCCAAAGTTTGGGGACTAAAATGTAAATACTTAAAAGTTGTGCCGAACCTCACGATGAAGATTTGAGAGTGCTCGGAGTCAATTGGATAAAGAAAGACGTCAATGGAATCAAATTTAGTCAAAAGATGATCACAAATCAATTTCCAACCGAAAAGTTATGCTCCGATATTTTAGTCTCATATTGAGACCTATTTTTGGCATAGAATGTGATCTAATTGGAGAATGATGTATGAATCAAAGTTGTAGTCAGATGAGTTAGCTTTCCAATGCATTTTGAATCGCTTTAATCGGATATCGGAATACAAAGTTATGATAAAAATACTGAAAGAATGTGCAGCTGCAGCTACCTGTTTAAAATAAGAAATTCCGTTACATAATCCGTTAAAACAACAAATTCCGTTACATAGCCACTTTTAATATATAGAAGATATATATATATATATATATATATATATATATATATATATATATATATATATATATATATATTGTACTAAATTCCCATAATTATTCCTCATCATTTTTCTCGTCCACCCATTTTAGATTTTTCTCATCCTCTCTCATTCTTTTCACCCACTCATTGGAACGAATGACTAATCAAACTGGAGTTGATCATTTTGTTTGAACTACGTAGTCCGAGTCTGAAAGTTCTAGGACTTTGTGGACACCAATTGGGTTCACATTTGGTCGAAATGAATTTCCTTCGATGTACTTGTGACGAAAATAAAATAATTTGTCTGAGAGATTGTTGTGTAAATTGTAAGTTGCAAAGAATTTGATGAAGTAAAATTCACATTTCCTTTGTGAATGGGTCTTGTAGAAGGCATCAGGAATCCTATTGGAAAATTGATTGTGATCCAGATACCTGAATTAGTGAAATAGCTTAGATTTTTGAAAAGTAATTCTAATATTCGTGTTTACATTTAGTAAAACTATTCACTTCCCATTCTACACTAGTGATGGCAATGGGGCGGGGCACCCTCACCCCACCCCGCCCCACCACGCCACTCCCCCTCCCCGCCCCGCGCCCCACCCCTCCTTAGATGGGTCGGGGCGGGGCTCGGGGCGGGGTGTGGCGGGTACGGGGCGAGGACTTGCCCCGTTTCTTGCCCCATTTGTTTTTTTTTTTTTATTTAAAATACAAATTCAAAATTTTAAAATCCAAAGTAAATAATGTTCAAACTAATTATATCAATATTCAAAGCAAACACTTGAAACAAAAAATGTCCAAAACAAATTTATTATTTTTTTTAATTCTTCACGGGGCGGGTTCGGGGCGGGGCATCTCCACCCCGCCCCGCCCCACGACCCGCGACGGGGCAGCGAACCTCGCCCCGCCCCACCCCGCCAACCCGTTCGGGGCGGGTTTTTTTGCCCCATTCGGGGCGGGGCCCCGCGGGGACGGGGCGGGGCGGGGAAAATTGCCATCTCTATTCTACACCGCCCATTGTGGCTTAACGGTGTTATCCTACAAGACGAAGCTTAAGGAATTTCCAAGTCTAAATGAGATGTAAAACCAAGCAACGTAGAAAATGGCGAAGCTCAAGAGAGCCTTGATCTCAACAATTTGCTCAATTCTCAAATATAATTGTCACTTTTACCCCCTTATGATTTATCTATATTAATTGTAAGGACAATTCTTGTGGTACATCACAAGTTACACAAAGGTGTCCATTATGGACACCCGACACCCTACAATTGGTGGGGCGCCTGTGGGACCGGCACCCCCACCAATAGGGGGGGCGCCGTGTCCATTATGGACACCCTTGTGTAACTTGTGATGTACCACAAGAATAATTCTAATTGTAATCTTCGAGTATGTCTCTTGAAGACCTAAACATCAGAGTATCGCCGAGGCCTCTTTGTGTAGTATCACGAAGGCAAAAGACTTGCAGCTATACAAAAAAGAAGAGTTAAAAAAATGGTTTATATTTGTGGTGGAACAATAATTTATTTTATTAAAAAAAATCTAATTATGTAATTTTACTTAAAACTATATAAGTAAATAAGAAAATACTAAAAATTGTGGTGTACTTAATAAAATTTGTAATGGTAATATAAATACCCTTTTTGTAATTGTATAATATATATACTTAAGGATATTCTTATTTTTTTAATCAAAAAAAGGCCATTGTGGTGAATGACAAATGATTTTTTGCCTATGTGAAAAAGGGAAATTGATGACATGACGATGAGTTGGCAGATGATTTCACATTTGGAGGGATTTAACTGTCCATATCATTTCCGTAATCTATGCGGGCATCAATTGAAACGGATTCCATCCGGTGAATGATGGAGTGTGATGGAGCAAAGTTTAATGACTAATAGAACAAATGATGAAGTTCGATGAGTAAGTTGTGACATTGTGAAAAGTTCAGGGGTCATTCAAATATTTAATTTAATGAGCCGAAATTATCTAGATAGGTTCCTAGAATTGCCCAAGTTTAGAGAGCCGCTATTTACATCCACAGAAATTATATATGCACATGTTTAAAAAGAAAATTTTATTATATTTTTGATCTCATAAAAATTTACTTAAATAGACATATATAAAATTAAGTAAAAATATATCTCTAAATTCATCCATTAAAGAAAAAGACTGCAAATGAACTAAATAAAGGGAATGGCTGCAAATGAACTAAATTAATTAAATGATTGTTTAGGAGTTCAATCCCACACCCCATATTCTGTACACACACACACAAAAATTGCTCAATACACATTTGTTAAAAAATCACTAGTCCAAAATACATTATTTCCAAAAATTCATTATAATGGATCCCAAACAGGGGCTAAATAAGATAAAATATGCTCGATATAAAATTGATTTAAAAATTTAAAGCTAAAAGCAGGAGTTTTCTTGAAGAAAATTTGAAAGTCCAGTCAACGGTCAACCCATGATAAACTCTAGAAACAGCCTCCAAATGAGTAATCCGAAAGACAAATTTGGGTGTGTTTGAGCCAAATTATTTTGGAGGAATGTATTTTGAAATAGTAGATTGATGGAGAATGTGTAGTTGAAAAAGAAGGAAAATTATTGATGTGATGAAAATATTATTTTATTGAAGAATGTGTGGTTGAAAATGAGTAGAAGAATAAAAATAAAAATTTTAATATGTGTCAAACCGGGGCAAAATAACAATTTCCCTCGAAGTTTGACCCTCGAATGTTTCTATGCAGTTAGAGGTGTCAAGACGGACGGGCCGGCCATGACCCGTGAAAACCGGCCCGTGAAAACCGGGACCGCGGGCCGACCCGTGACCCGTGCGGGCGGTTCACGGGCCAAGGAGGTGTAACCCGCGGGCTTCGCGGGTTGCACCCCCACGGGCCGCGGTTAACCCGCGACCCGTAAAAAAAAATTGAAAAAAAAAATAAAACAAAAATTTAAAAAAGGGGGGGAGAGAGCCAAAAAAAAAATTTGAAAAAATAAAAAAAAAAAAAATTCAAAAAAAGGCGTAGCCTGCTGCATGGTCAATTTTTTTTTTAAAATTTTAACTAATGGTAATATAAATTTTCTAACGGTAATATCATCCCATTCATCAATAAATTCCAATTTATTCTTACATTTATTTTTACAATATCCTCTCATTAAATTCCAATTTATTCTTACATTTATTTTTACAATATCCTCTCATTAGTTATTATACATTTATACTTCATAGTTCATACTTGTTACTACCTTACTACAATTACAATTATTCAATTGCAAATATTATCATCATCTTGATTATATTTCTTTCTTCTCGTTTCTCACTAGTCACTACTAAATTTTTTAATCCTACTATATTATGGATTCTCGCGATTCTTCTTCTCAAAATCCTATTTTCAATGATAGTTGCTCTCCGTATGGGCCAAACCGGAAAAATTCTATATTTTTATAATTTTATTTATACAATCATACGGGCCAAACCGGAACGAACCACGACCCGCGCGACCCGTGACCCGCATGGGCTCGACCCGGATGGGTCAGCGGACGGGCCTGGGTTGTAGTCCAAAATTGTGGGCCGACCCGTAACCGGCCCGAAACCCGCAGCGGGCGAACTTTTTTTCACGCGGGCCGTTACCGGGCTCACATGTTGGCGGGCCACCCGGCCCGGACCACCCGGATTGACACCTCTATATGCAGTTGTCAATTCTAATGGGAAATGCCAAATCTTGAAATTGGTACTAATAATATATCCAGTCCTTTGTTAATGTGGAAGAGAGCTTAGATAACTTCAATTCCCTATGTAGAAGTAAAAAACCTACTAAATAAAATATTACGGCCTCCTCTACTATCTATCTCGCACAAAAAACAGGGAAATTTTCACAAGTAAACAACATCTCTTTATCTGCTTGTTACCATGTTAAATCGAAACATGAAAGAAAAAAAAAAAAAAAGGACGACTACAGCAGGATCCAGATATTAGTTATCTCAACTTTAGAATTGGATATATTTATTTTTATTTTTGTTCAAGGGCACCATTGAAAGTTCTGCACAGCAACGCCCTACATATTAAGCACCTATTTGAGCCATTTTTTGCCCAAAATAATATTTTGCTGGAGAATACGGTCAACATAAAATGAACATCAAATTGACATAAAGTTCGATATAATGCCACGTGACATTTTATCATTGGACAATTTAAAATATAGTCAACTTTTCCACTCAATCATCTACTGCCACAAGAAATTATATCAAGCTTTATGTTAAGTTCTTCTAGCAAAGTAACTTTATCATGTAGATTATATTTTATGTCAACATAATGCCACGTGACATTTTATCTTTGAACAATTTAAAATATAGTCAACTTTTTCACTCAATCATCTACTGCCACAAGAAATTATTTCAAGCTTTATGTTAAGTTCTTCTGGCATGAACTCCATTAGAACGGGTGCTTAGGCTTGACACTCCAACCCTGTCTGATACACCGTAAATATCCTAAGAAGCCCATGTGAGAGGAGATATTAGGCACGACTTACTCAGGCAAGCAAATAAAAGATGTAAAAAGAGCAGGCGTAAATTACCTTCAGGCCTGAGGCAGAAACAGTACTTTGCAAAGGAAGCTGAAAATTAAATGGATAAATCAGTGGGAAAACTAAGATAAACTCATATGTAATAGAGATAAATGTCAAGCAGAACATAGAAAAAATCAGGGTTATTGACAGTTTTTAATGCGCAAAAAAAGTTGTCTTGTTTGGGTGATTAGGCTGTCATCTCCAATAGTTTCTATTATCTCAGTTCTTCGGGTTCAAGTACTTTTTATGTAACATATGCCAGAGATTTCAAGGCAGAAATGCATCAGAGGTAAAACTCATGAACCTTGTGAGAACCATTAGAAATAGAGGATGATGGTGCCTCCATGGGAGAATTGACTGGCAAAGATGCAGCCTGTGAAGAGAAGCAAGCAAAGTAAATACAGGTTATTAATACAATACCCAAATATGACCGTTTTTTCTTTATTATATTATAGGGGAGAGGAGCCAAAGTTTATTTTGGTTCAGGGAGCTGATATTATGAACTTAATAGATTATGAGCAGAGTCAGTTGGCAAATAATACTTTTTATGAAGGTCAAAAATACATATTTAGCCTTGACGCAGAGGCAGGTGGCAATTGAAGTGCGTGCCTTGAAGAACTCGATGCAGCTCCCTGAAAAGTCCAGAGAATATCATTAGGAAATCAATAAATATCACTATATAAATTGTTAAACAGGCAAGTTTCTGTCATGCCTCGATCTGCTCCATGGATTTGCTATTTTCGAGACCCCTTACGAAAGCAATCAACTTCTCCACGCCAAAGTTTGTTACATTCTACAAAGAGGACAATATAAAATTGGCTACTATCATTAGGAGGCAAAAAAAATCCAATGCACTCGGACACAGAATTTTCAATTTGATGTAAATAGTACCTGTCTCCCTTCTATTCTATTTATTTTGGTCTCCTGTAACAGGAAAATGACAGAAATTAGTCCTGATCCATAATCAAATATACTGATTTGATATGATAAGATAACAAAGAAAAATCAGATGCATGAATCTATAAATTTACACATGTGCAAGTGTTCAAACACATGAAATCACTCGCACACGCATACGTAGAGGTAGATTAATCACCAGGGATTGAACTACTTGGTGAACAGAAAGCACATCTGCACCTATCAGTTTCACGTCACCTTGTAGTTCATAAACCTACACAGATATGTTAAATGCTCAATAGCTTGATAGGCTATCATGGTCATTAAAGCAAGAAAACTGAACCACTACTCGACTATTAATTTCTTCTAACCTCTTCTTTTGTTGCAGCTGTATTTTCAGCACATTCATCAATTTTACAATCTACACGGTCAATTCGTGAAGATAAATGCCGTTCAGTGGCCTGCAAACATTAAAGATTAATGGAGACAGCACAGACAATACAAATAACTGATATTAGCATACTCCAAAATCCAGTATTAAATGCATATCCTCAAACTAGAAGAGAATCTTTTTGGTTATTCACAGTTGCCCAAATAATTTATAAAAGAAAGAAAACTGACCAGTGTTATTCCTTTTTCTAATGTATACAATAATGATCTAATTATTATATTGAGGTCATGTTTGGGAGAGATTTTGATTTTTCTAGAGTAAATCAATTCTCATTTTCAACCACACATTCTTCAATAAAATAATATTTTTCATCACATCAATAATTTTTTATTCTTTTTCAACCACACATTTCCCATCATATCACTATTCAAAATCAATTCTTCCCCCAAAAATCCCTCCCAAACAAGCTCTGAGTGTATAAAAAGTCTACACCAAAAGGAGTATATATATGAGCCCAATTTTGAAGTTATAAATGAAGTAGAGCATAAAAAATGCTGTAGAAATCAACTAGGAGAACACTTCACCCCGTCATTGGCGCTGGGGTGGCGGCCTTGCTGCCTCCTTTTGCGTTGCCGACGCCCTTGCTCCGTTCGAATACTTCCAAAATATTTTTGCATCCATTATGAAGTCCTTTTTCCTAATCACTCAATTCTTGATGAAATTTGATCCCTTATCAAACTGAACTTCCAAGTAGTCATTATCTAAGCTTCCTTCATGAATTAAATTTCTAAATCATATGAAATCTGAGTCACAATTATAACAAACTCCACATTGACACAAATTTCATAGCAAGGAATTAAGTTTTCACTCTTCAAGTCATTCTTCAACTTTTCCACATTGTCTCTACAGGGCATACTTAGCAACTGTGAACTAAATTCAAGACTTGCTTACCAACTAAGCTAACTTGTGTGCCATCTAGCTTGGATCATCCTGTTCACTTCCAGCTCTAACTGAGTCACCAAACTTGCACGAATCACAACGATGAACACCAACTCTACCTAAGTTGCCAAACCTGCTCAAATCACCACGATGATCAAGATCAATAAGATCACAACTAGCTCCACCGAAGCTACATGAAGATTCCCCAATATCATTGCTCAATTACCATGAGCAACCCGATCACAATCAACTCAATCTGAATTACTGTTTATCAAACCATAAGCTGTAACTGCACCACAGTGACCACTGAACCTTTTAACACATATAATTGAGACTTTATCAGCCCCCTTAACACAACCCATGCACCCTTGTTAACTTTTAGAACTCTATCTCCACCTCCACCGCCACATGTATACCTATACTTGAATCAAGAGTACTCAAAGAAATTAAATTTCTGTTTATACCTAGAATATGTTGAACCTGGCCAAGTATTCTAAGCGTCTCATCAAGCATCTTGATTTTGACATTACCAATCCCAGCTATTTTACTCTGTTCATTATTTCTCATCATCACAGAATCCTTTGTAATTGTTTCATATGAAGAAAATCAATCTCAGTTTGAACACATATGAAAAGTGCAAGTCGAATAAAAAATTCAATCTTTGTTAGATTTGGAATCACCATCAGTAATGCCAAAAGATCTCCATCACTATCTTCTTATGCAAGATTGACATTATCAAAATTTTCTGGTTGTTCCTTCGATCTGTTGTAGCAAACTTGTTCCGCCATTCATAGCAATCATTCTTCATGTGCCCCTTGTTGTGGTAATACCAACAGACTTTATCGTGGTTGCTATCCTTGACTCTGCCACTTCCATGATCACGTGTCTTCCTCTCACAAATAATAAGACTCTTTGCATTGGCCTCATATCCGACGACCAAATGTTTAATCTTCTCCTTAGAATAAAGCGCATCATATATCTTGTCAATAGCAACAGTATACTGACTATAGAGAATGGTATCTCTAAATTGATTGCAGAAGTACAGCTGTACACACATTTAACAGTACATATTTTGCTGCTAATCGTAACCCAACACTGTTAGATTGTAAAATAGGAAAACACGTGTGCATGTGTACCACAAAGTTGATAGAGACTATTTCAAGAATGGTGTTCCAGAATGATTAAACTTGCTTGCAGATCAAGTCCATGACAATAGGGTCATTTGGCTCTTACTATACAATTTCTTAGCAACTGTACTAACGCTGTAATGCATAGTAACATAGATCCCTAATTAGTAGAGATTATAATAGAAACATAGTATAAACTAAATTGACATTATTAAATCATTTAGAGCTAGAAACTGTAAAGAGATTACAGAGCACATGGCACAATAACTCTCCAAAAACAAGTAAATTCCATAGCATCCAAGAAGAAAATGATTTTAAGGATAAAAACTTGCCACAATGGATGAGTAAACATTCTCAAGCTGTTTAGCCACAGAAGAGCACGCATCATTTAAGCCACGCCTGGTTGCAAACATCATATCAGAAATTTTCCAACCCTGCAAGCACATCCATATTTGGAAAATCGTATCAATCTAAAAGAAGGGGGGAATCCTTAAAGATGGATATCAAGCACATACATTTTGGACTTTTAATACAATTGAAGTAAAATTAGGAACGAAAAGTACAAGTTACAATAATAACAACAATACCTTCCACCAAATGTAGCCAGATCCAACAACTACAACAACAATAATTATACCATATTTTCCTGATCCTGTTTTTTTTTTTGAAAGGTAATCAAAATTTTTATATAAAAAGCATAATACACAGGAAGTGTACTATCACTTTAAATCAGAGAGAAACATCATGAAATTAGGCAAACTTATTATATGCCTAGTTGCCGCAGCATTAAACCAAGAATACAAAGTGAAATAAAACAACTCCCTAATTTGCTCTCTTGTCCGTGATTCGTCTTCAAAACAGTATCGTTTCTTTCTCTCCACACACCAAACGATGCATCCCGGAATAAGGTCCCAAACAAGTTTGCTATCCTTATCTCGAAACTTTCTCCTCCACGCCTTTAACGTGTCCTCCATATGCCTCGGCAACACCCAATCCATATGTTGCGATATCAAAATATCATTCCACAATAGACGCGCAGCATCACAATGAAGGAATAAGTGGTCAACCGTCTCCCCATCCCTCTTACACATGTAACACCACTCTGTAACATAGAAACCTCTAGTACGAAGGTTATCTACCGTTAACACCTGTCCTCTGACCACCGTCCAAAGTAAGAATGCCACTCGAGGGGGCAGTTTACATTTCCAAACCATCTTCCAGGGGAAAGAGTTCTGCACGGGTCCCATCAATGATCTAAAATAGGTACGAACAGAAAAAAATCCATCACGTGTCAACCTCCACCTACTACAATCATCCTCTCCTGCCCTGATATCAACCTCATATAAGGATGTCAAAAACAACGCAAAGTCATCCAATTCCCAGTCCTGTAAACCCCGACAGAAAACAATGTTCCAACTAGGACTTCCATCATGGAAATCAAAAACATCAGCCACCTTGGCAGACGGCTCCATCGCAATGCAATACAACGAGGGAAATCCCAGTTTAAGCGGTTGATCTCCACACCAGCAATCATCCCAAAAACTGATGGTAGTACCAGTCCCCACAACAAAAGTCAATCTATCCCGAAATTCAATCCACCCTCGCCGAATATACCGCCATAAACTCACCCCATAAGAACCCCTTCCCTCACCTGAGCACCAACCCCCTTCCATAAAGCCGTATTTTACCCCAATAATATCTCTCCAAAAGCTCCCCCTCTCCACTCCAAACCGCCATAACCACTTACCCAACAATGCCTTGTTAAACAGTACGAGACTTCTTATTCCAAGACCACCGGATCTAATAGGTGAACAAACAGCCCGCCAATTAACCAAATGTAATCTCCTCTCCTCCCCTAAACCTCCCCAAAGAAACTCCCTTTGGAGCCTCTCCAATCTTTTGGCCACAACAGCAGGAATAGGGAATAATGACATGAAATAAGTGGGGAGATTCGACAGAGTGGACTTAATGAGCGTAAGACGGCCCCCCGTAGAGAGGTACATGCGCTTCCAACCCGCTAGCCTTCTCTCCACCCTTTCCACGATACCATTCCAAATCTGAATGCTTTTAAAACGTGCTCCTAAAGGGAGCCCGAGATATGTCATAGGCAAATGCGCCACCCTGCAACCCAAAATATCAGCCAACTCCTCCACGTTATCAACCACTCCAACTGTGATCACCTCAGATTTTCCTAAATTAATTTTCAATCCAGAAATAGCTTCAAAGCACAGAAGTAAGCGACGCAAATTCCTGAATTGCTCAACATCCGCATCACAAAAAATCAGCGTGTCATCTGCAAATAGCAAATGAGAAACCTGCATCTGCTCAACAACAAAACCATTTAATAAACTTCGCCCCACAGCCTTCTCAAGCATCCTACTGAAGGCTTCCATAACAATGACAAACAGCAATGGGGACAGAGGATCCCCTTGCCGCAATCCTCTACTACTACAAAAAAAACCTTCCGGGCTGCCATTCACCATGACAGAGAAAGAGACTGTAGAGATGCAAAACTGAATCCACCGGCACCACTTCTCCCCAAAGCCACATCGCCTGAGCATATACAAAAGAAAATCCCAATTAACGTGATCATAAGCCTTCTGAATGTCGAGCTTACATAACATTCTTGGAACCCTTAGACGCAGTCTGGAATCAATGCACTCATTTGCTATAAGTACGGAATCCAAAATCTGGCGCCCTTTAACGAAAGCATTCTGAAATTTAGATACCACTTTACCCAGCACTTCCTTTAATCTATTTGCCAAGATCTTCGCAATAATTTTGTAAACCCCACTCACTAAGCTAATAGGACGGAAATCCTTAATATCCGTCGCGCCCGGTTTCTTAGGAATAAGCACAATAAATGTGGCATTAGCGCTTCTTAAGAATCTACCACGCTCAAAGAAGTAAGGACATCTATAATGTCAGATCGCACCACCTCCCAACATGCTTTATAGAATGAGAAAGAAAAACCATCGAGTCCTGGGGCTTTATCGTCATTCATGCTGAACACCACCTTCCTTATTTCATCCTCCCCAAATGGTCTCTCTAACCAAATCACATCGTCCTCATTAATAGTAGAGAAGTCAATCCCATCCAACTTAGGCCTCCAGTCCGATTGCTCACGATAAAGAGTCTGATAAAATCTTACCATATTAGTCCCGATATCCTGTGGATCCTCATACGTAACCCCATCAACCTCCAACATAGTAATGGAATTGTTGCGCCTGTTGGAATTAGCCACCTTATGGAAAAATTGAGTGCACCTGTCCCCCTCTTTCAGCCACTTAACCCTGGATTTTTGACGCCAAGCAATCTCCTCCAACTCCACCAACTTTTCCAACTCATCCCTTAATTCTTCACGTCTCGCCCGGTCCTCCCCTGCTAATCCTCGACTTTCCTCCCTTCTATCCAACTCTTCTATATCTGATAGACATTGATTTTTGCGATAGCAAACATCTCCCACCGCCTCCTCACTCCATCTCTTAAGATCTTTTCTCAATGCCTTCAATTTCCGATCTAACACATAACTAGGAGATCCCCTAAAGTCATATGATGCCCACCAATTTCGAACTCGTTCTCCAAAACCCTCAACTTTTAGCCACATCGTCTCAAACCTAAAAGGCCTTCTTCCACTTTGCCTTGTGTCATAATTACGCCAATGTGAGGAAAAAAATGGAAAATTGCAGTCACACTGTCACAATACTCATTCTAAATTTCTTATTAATGGATCCCTAAATTCATACTTTTGGAGCAAACCAGTCACCTATGACATTTTGTCCAAAACAGGCATTAACTACAATGAAAATACTATTTTGCCCTCATGTTCAAACAAAGAAAAAAGAAATGAATAGAAGAGAAAATTTAACAAGGAAAAAAAATCACCCAAACCCCCACCAACACCCCCACTAGCTACGGAATATTTGCAGCCGAATTAGAAAGAGCCAAGAACAACTGTGAGGGCCTCAAAATTATACCATTTTACAGAAGGATATCAGCGTGCGACAAGAAAGCATTCATTAGTTGAACATATCAGTTTCACATTAATGGTCAACATTAGCAAGAAAAATAAGATAAACATTGAAGCTTTGGCAAGGGAAGCTTATAAAAATAATTTTCTTCATGTATCCAACTCAAAATTTGTGATGACAACAACCTGAATTACTTGACGTAACAATTGTAATAGATCTATTTGATGCCAGGAGTTGCAGCTCCTGCCGCAAGCTATTAACCTGTAAAAATTAAATATTCAATTAATTTCAGAATTAAAAACATCTAAAATATGTTTAACATATATCTAGTCAGAAGACAAACGCGTAGCCATTGTTTTAGAAATCCGATTGAGACATGCCTCAGAGCGATGCAAACAAAAAATACCTCAAGATGCTAATTGTGTGGCATTTTTTGGAGGCATATACCTCACTGCTTGTGAGGTGTGTGCTCCTTAATTCTCTAGACTTATTTAATTTGCTTCCGGTTTGGGCTCAAAAACATTAGAAGTTCTAGTTGACCGCTTTAGGAATAGCAACTTCCCCACTAGAGTTTTCTTTTATTTGTTTGCACACATTAAATTGTTCTATTATGAATTTTGAATATTATTTACAATTTATTATGCGGTTATTTTACATTTAATATTTTTTAGATATTTTTGGTTTACAGTGAGGCTTATGCTTCGACTCATAAAAGAAAAATGCGTCATCGCCTAATTACGAATTTTTAAACACTGCATGTAGCTATATTGAGAAAAGAAAAACTGCATACCTGCTGCAGCAAAGTATCATTTCGTGGTTTGGAATTTGAAGTGGTCGAATCATCTTGTTTAAATTGCTTCAAAACAATCTGTCATTTAATATAAATGTAATGCGTGGAAAACGAGATCTACTTCAACCAAACATTTTACAGCAGTTTCAGTAGTCTGGACATAGAATCCCCAAGAATTACGGGGAGATCATTGCCAAGACGAAAAGTACCTTAAAAGCACCAGGAAAAAAATCAGACACATTTGATGTGCGTCCTTCTTTGGCAAGAACTGACCCAACAATGCCTGAAAATATAAAAGAGACATATCCTTAAGAAAGAATCCTGACAAAGACAAGTAATAAACAAAACTAAACAATACATATCAACTTTGACAACATTTCAATCACCGCAAATGCATATTAATACCTAACCTTAAAGCACTAGGGAGTGCAAAAATGTATTAAAAGCAACTATTTCACTTGTACGTGACAAGACTAAGTTGAACGGAGCGGCTAAAAAGGATTCATGTAGTTGGCCCCAAAAAAATTGGGAATAATGCTTAGTTTGTTGTTTTACATGCAAAAACTAGTTTAAATGTTTTCAGAATCACAAGTGTTACATTTTTTTCATCATTTAATTGGTTTATTTAAGCATGCACAAAAAGGATGCAGCTGACAGACACGAAAAAACTATGCCCCCGTTTGGCCCTCATTATTCCCCATTAAATTATAAATTATTTTTCTTTCTCTTCTTATCAACCACACATTCTCCAATAAAATAATATTACATGTAAACCCAAAAAAATTTCTTTCTTTTTTAACCCCACATTCTCCAAAAAAATTATTATTCCTCTCATTATAATGTAAAATAATAGGGGCCAAATCGGTGCTGCAAATCAATCAAAAATTTCAGTAACAACACAATGTCCAATATAAGTCGTTGCAAGTTTGTAATCAACATGCGTATCACAGCACAAAAGATAAAAATTCAGAGAAACAAAAGAGCCACTAAGATAAATAGCTAGCAAAAGAATTGAATTCTAGCAAGCTATACATTATTCCTTCCTACAGCCATCTTTCTCCACGAATAATTTCTCCTCGTAGCGCCTTAAGCACGTGAAAGAAAGCATAATGCAATTTCCAAATCATTCTAAGCATAAGGAAAAACGTTGTCAAGATATTTCAACAGGAACACAAAACGAACTATTTTCTACCCCAACCATTTAAAACAAATTTTATCCATTCTTTCAGGACATTAGAATCTTAATGAAATCAGCCCTCACCGTTTTGTTATTATTTTTTTATTTTTTTAATACTGAGTGCATTCGTCATCAAAAAAATCAATTCATGAAACATTAGGCTCACATTTTCCTTGTAATCAATTTCTGCTCTACAAAATCCCAAATCCAGCTTTCAACTCAACTCCAGATGACAAAATTCATTTTCCTTCTCTAGAGTCACTTTTTTTTTTTTTTTTTTGCTTTTACCCCCTTTTCATTTTTCAGCATCTTTATCGGAATACTTTTGCTTGTCATAGTTTAACAGTAGTTGGAATATAAGCCGACACATCTCCCGAATGATTTCAACTATTGGTAAGGTAGTCATACTTCCTTCACCTAAACTAGAACTTGACTTAGTGGAGCCAAAAGGCATATATGCAAATGTTACGGATGAATGCCACACAAACCCAGAGCAAGCTGGTTCTCCCTAATGAATCCAGGAGCAGGAGCAATTTACTAGACAAAGTGTAAAGCACTGATTCAGTGCTCACCATCATAACCCTGCCCTCCAAAGAAAAGAAAAAAAAAATAGATTAAACAAAATGTACATATAAGTTAACCGTACAGCCAAATCAATGTAGGAACGGAAATTCATCAATCCAATAAACATTACAACAATAAAATCATTGATTTAGTCAAAAGCCTAAAATTTCCCCCTTTATTCGAGCAATGGCATTGGCAACTGACCAAGCTCCAATACACAACAAAATCAGCAATTATATATAATCATTAATTTTACAATAATTACTTATTTGCACTGCATAAATCATGAGTGCACGTACCAGCACCAATGATGAGTGTTAGCTTGCCGATAGGAAGGGCCATATACAATCGATTGTTGTCAATAGAATTATGCAATTAAATGAAACATTGATTGAATCTGTATAAAAAGATTAAAAAAAATCTGAATAAATGAAAGCTTTTTCGTGTGTTGGTGTGAAAGAGGGAATGATGAACTTAAAGAAAACTTTTTTGTACAGTGAGAAAATAGGGGATCGAGAATAAAACCACGGGTGAACCACCCTAGTTCCCTGAGTAACGAAATGGGAAGTGGCTGGCAAGGAAAGATGAGAGAGTTTAATGAACTTACGATTGTGCCCTTGCTGGTTATGGGCCAAATTGGGTTTCAATGGGGCCGGTTATTTTTTAATGGAAAAGAAACAAGGGAAAAATTCATAAATAAGGTGTATTCTTTACACCAATTCAAAAATAAGGTTTATAGTTTGAAACTTCAAAAATCAGGTTTTTTTTTTTTTTTTTTTTTTTTTTTTTTTTAATTCTAATATAATATAATATAATAAACCCACCCCACATGCACCACCCCCCCTACTCCGGTGACTATTCCGACGACAATTCCGACCACCACTTTTCTCCGGCTCCGATTCCGGCGACTGCTCCGATTCCGGCGACCATTCCGGCGAGGTCACAGATTTTTAAAGAGTCACGTATTATTATAGTCACCGGTCACATTTTGGTCATGATTTCCAATCTAGTTAGTCACATATTATTTTTCAGTCACGGATAATAATTCTTATAGGTCACAGATTATTTTACGGTCACAGTTCAAAAATTTTGTAGGTCACAATTATTTCTTTGGTCACATATTTCAAATTTAGTTGGTCACATATCAAAATTTATAGGTCACACGGTCACATATTTCAAAAGCTTGTTTGGTCTGATTATTTTTGAGTCACATATTACTAAATTTTTAGGTCACAGTTAAGTAATCAGTCACAGATTACCAAATATTTGGTCACATACCCTCAAATACTTGGTTACATAACCAAGTAATTGGTCACATACACCAAATAGAGGTCACACATCACACCATACCAACACCGCTTGTCACAGATTAAATATTTGGTCACAGATAACTAAATATTTGGTCACACACCACCAACAATAACCACCAACGTGGCCGCCCCCGCCACAAAATCGCCACCACCACCATAGATCCACCAACAATAACAACCAACGCACATCACACCACCAACAATAACCACCAACGTGGCCGCCCCCGCCACAAAATCGCCACCACCACCATAGATCCACCAACAATAACAATCATAGATCCACCAACAATAACATCACTCAATAGCCAAAAAAAAAAAATAAAATAAAATAAAATAAAATAAAATCGACGGCGAAATCATAAGCAACGATTTGACTGGGATGTGCAGCTGATTCTTTGCACATCCGTAGCAAATAAAAGAACGGCCGATGATTCTTGGATGACGGCGAAATCGGCTTGGGAGCAACGATTTCGTTGCCCCTTTTCGGCAGAAATCGGCTGCGTGACGGCCGATTGCTCGCACGAAATCATTGCCCTTTCAGCCGATTTCGTTGCTCACGGCAACGATTGTTGCCCCTTTCCGGCAGCGAAATCGCTGCTGTGCCGTGGAGGGGGGGAGGGAGGGGAGGGGAGGAGAGAGGGAGGCGGAGGCGCGGCGGCGGCGGCGGTGAGGAAGAGGGCGGCGGTGAGGAATGGAGAGAGAGAGAGAGAGAGAGAGAAAAAAAATGGATTGAAAATGAATTAGGGTTTGAAAAATTAGTATTATAATATTATTTAAATATTTAATTTATACCTGATTTTTGATTAGATAAATATTGGACCTAAATTTTGAATTTGAAAGTTAAAACCACTGGTTTTTTGTAATTTCCTCAAGAAACAATAAATTCAATTTAGGAATTAGGATATACAGATTAAATATTTTTAAAAATTATTTAAGTTTGACAAAATATATCACAAGTTTTATTTTCTCCTAATTTTTGGAAATTAAAATAAATTCAATCCATGGTCTTATTAATTAGTTTTTAATTCGTAGTTTTTTTTATATATAAATTTTGTACACTTTAATTAATAGTTTTATGGGAATTAGGTATTTTGTCCGATTAAGGGGCTGTCTGGGAGGAATTGTTTTGCCAAAGAAAATTGATTTTACTACCGTTAACTACTAAAGGTGGGCTCCACATGTGACACATTCAGTCAACATTGGCTGTTGGGTTTCATCTTCAACGGTACAAAAATCAATTAAACATGACAGCCCCTAAATTTTTCTTGGGTTTTTGTTCTTTAGTTGTTTGAATAAAATTATAGAATTTGAATTTTCAATCATTTCGACATTCTTTGAAATAAACGATTTTATTTATCAAAATCAAGTATACAATATTCCGCATCAACCAACAAATATTTAGATTCTCATATTTCATGATTTCCATTCTCTCACGTTTAAAACCATTATATTATCACTTAATTAAATATAACGATACTCAAAAACTAAAAGATGAATTTTTAACTAACAAAATTTCAGAAATTGATCAATTTAAACCCAAACATCACTTTAAATGATAGCCAAACCCTGAATGCAAAATTACATATACATCCTTATTGGCAAAATAGGGACACATTCATGATTCAACAACAAAACAAATATTTCCCTTTAAAAAAACAAAAAAAATCGCTATTGAGCCTAAGTTTAACATGCATCAATATGATTTCACTTTGACGATATATTTTAATCTTTTAATTTCTTTGTTAAATCATATTTAACGATTTAAAAGTTCAATCTTATCGCGTATTTTTAACCTACCTTTAGGAGGAATTGTGTTAATTAATTAATTAATTAATGTCAGCATTAAATGTAAAATAAGTGCTCTCTGAATGGTTGGAGTCTTCTAGAGTTTTAGCATATCCATATATCTTACCTAACTTTTTCAGTCAAAAAAATACCACTGCAGCCCATCGTTTTCAGTTAACAGTGCGCATGTATTGAACTGAATAAAGCTGAGCTTAGGTAGGCTAGAGCCACTCTCAAAGCGTGAGCTCATAAGTCGTTGGTTCCCTCACTGCTTCCTCAACGTGGTTTAAAAGCCAGGCTAGTGGCCTTCTCAGCCTTTCTTTCAGCAGATTCTGATGCTTCAGCTTCTTCAGACTTTAGATTTGGAAAAGAAGCTCGTGAAGGAAAAGTCACTCGCCCGTAAAGCATCATGACACAAGGGAAGGGAAAGCGCAATAGCAACCCATAAGCTTTACTAAACTAATATTCTAGCTTGTTTGGCTAATCTTAAAAGTAAAATAATTCACGTGACTTTCTATTATTGAAACATAATGGTTTAAAGTACACTTAATTTTCTCATTGAATCATATACAACCTACCACATACAATTATGTCAAGTTTTCTATAAAAACCTTCTAGTAAAATAACTTTATCCAGTTTCTTTTTAGCCAATGGTGAAGTGCTTCCCTTGACTCGAGCTCAAACAAAAAGAAAACTCACTATCTTTGGAAAGGAGACAATTTTAGAAGTTGAAACTTAAATTCAAAAGTAACTTTTAATCTTAACAAACACGCACTAGTTAATCAAAAATTAAAATATTTTTTCAGTTCTACACAATGATCTAAGTCTAACGCTTTAGGGGGATGGTACAAATTATTCGAATAAACATCTAGTATACAAAATGTTCTTTTAATTCTGTATATGTCTGAGGAAAATGATTTGGACTTAAAGGGAAGTGTAAATTTGCATTTGACTGAGAATATGCTCAAAGTTTTCCATGGATTTCTGGATTGGATGAGAGTGCATTCCTTCATATGTTGTGACTACTATTTCTTCGTCTTTGGATAGCCTCTGAACTTGCTTCTTAACATTGCACCCTTGATGTGTGCAACGATAATAACTTCTGCAAAAAACGAAAGAGAATAAGAAATTCGTCAGTGTAGATTAATACACCAAATTTCAAAATTTAAGAAACAAAATTACAAATTAACTTCAAAGCTAGTAGTATTACTAAGCAAGAAGTGAATCTCGTTAGCTTTTTTTCTTTCCAATCGAAAAATATTAACACGCATGATCGTACAAATCAACGTATTTAATTCAATTATACATGCATGCGAGCCTACCTTAGTTTCACTTGGTCCATGAACAAAATTCCCTCCAGATCATTTGGCAAAGATAGTTTTAAAAGGGAATACATACACAATACATATTTAAAATTTACACTAAATGCCACCATAAATAGCCATAGAATTGATCTCCTACCCCAGTGGTTAAAATAAAAACTTCTCTATTGATGTGGCAGAGAGAACCTTAAGTAAAGTTTTATGAATGTATGATTGTTGAAGTAAACCTTAAATGTCATGACAGCCCACTAAAGACAAAAGATCCGTAAATAACCAATATAAAGCAATAAGAAATATATTAATTTACAATTTTGTTGTGACCTAATTAACTGTGGAAGTTAGTATATTTAGCTCTTCCAATGAATGAGGATGATTGCAACTAGTGTAATACCTCATCACATATTATAATTTTCGTTGAGATGTCCTCTAACGTCGAGTATAATTTGCAATGAACTAACTATTGCCAACCTCGTATTTATAGAGAATAAACTTTAGGATCAAAATTGCGCAATACTGGAATTTTAGGGGGTGCTTCTACAAATTCTCTTAAGATCTTATTTGGGGATTGGAATGAATATTGGCTCAATCAAATTTCCTACACAAGATGGATAAGACCTTGTAAGCCCCTGTTTGGGCGTCATTCTAAAAATATATATATTTCTCCCTCATGTTTCAACTACATATTCTCAAACAAAATAACCTTACACCAAAAACTCAAAAATTTCTTATTTTTAACTACATATTCTCAAAAGAATTACAATTCCAAAACTGTGAAAGCATCATAATTTTAGGGGTAATTGGCACAAAACGTCCTTACCTTTCACATTCTTTGCGCTGAAGGACCTTTTCACCAATTTTTAATATAAAATGACCCTTATACCCTCCTATATAAATAAAACAAAAAATAGAAAAATAAAGAACTAATTACAATCAAAGTCCTAAACGTTTTTAAAAAATACAAGTGAGTCCAAAATTTATGAAAATATTAAAAATAAAAAAATAAAAGGGATTATTGACCCAGTAATATAAAAGGGACCCCACTCGAAGGGAGGCAGAGGAGAAGATAGGGGGTTTTATTTTTTTATTTTTTATTTTTAATATTTTCATAAATTTTGGACTCACTTGTATTTTTTAAAAACGTTTAGGACTTTGATTGTAATTAGTTCTTTATTTTTCTATTTTTTGTTTTATTTATATAGGAGGGTATAAGGGTCATTTTATATTAAAAATTGGTGAAAAGGACCTTCAGCGCAAAGAATGTGAAAGGTAGGGACGTTCTACACCAAAAAATGAAAGGTAGGGTGTTTTCTACAAACACCTTCAAAGGTAAGAACGTTTTGCGCCAATTACCCTAATTTTAGATAGACTCTAGCGCACAGTAAAAGTTTGGCCTCAAGTACGCTTTGAGGGGGACTTCTCTTCCTTGTCAGTTCTTGAGATAAACATTTGCCTAATAATCACATCATGCATCATCATCAAACAAAATTGAGAAAGATATTGTAGGAATACTACACGCGGACACACATGTATACATATTATCTCTAACATTTTAGGTATTGTTCTCTTTGTATTTCAATTTTGTGTCTTGAGTTTTGAATTCATTTTAGATTTTGTGTTTTGAGTGTCCATTTTGAGATTGTTGAAAATGTGTTCTTTTTGATATTTTGAAAAATTATTTTGAAAATACTCAAAACATATTTTGAAAATTTTGATTTGATTATAACTGAAAACACCTAAAACGACAAATTTGTCTTCCGTTTTGAGTTTTCATTATAAATTTCTAACTTGTTTTCAAAAACGTGTTTTCGAAAATAGGAAAGAGAACGCGTTTTCACTGTTTTGAAAAATCGAAAATAGAAAACGATTTGAAAATGTTAAAGAGAACATGCCCTTAACTTCTAAATAAATCGGTTAAACACGAAAAAATCATCAATCCAAAATTGTGCACTTCAAAGACTTGATAAGAAATGAATATATTTTTGCGTGACGTCATGTGCCGAAAACTAAAAGCAGGAAGAGTAATGTTATTTAACACTAAGTTTGACACTAATGTAACACTAAATGTTAAGTACTATTAATGAGTCACTTAATTCCACGTTTTTTATTAATAAGCTTATCACATGGCTGTTCGTAGATAACATTATTCAAACAATAAACATATATTATTTCTAACATCGATCTTAAGTTTTTCGATCTTAAGTTTTTACTTGAAGTGATTCAATCCTAGGTGGTAATATGAAGTTCTTACCATGAAATCGAACTAAGGAATTTCCTGAAATATGCCAATCGTTCCCTTATTGTTCACTTTATTGTAAGCCTATTCATCAATGTAAGTCTTGAAAGATCAATAGCAACCAAACTACTGAAACAAGGTTTAAACATTAATTTTCCAAAACAAAGTCTACAGCATGCAACCAAACCTAAACACCACAACATGTTCATATTTACTGCAAAGCGCAATTATGTACTTAAATGAAATTAAGTGGGAAAAAGAAGAAGCAATAGACCTTGGAAATCTGTTGTTTTTCACAGCTTTCTGACCATATTTTCTCCATCTGTACCCATCATCCAGTATATCAACCTGACTTCTTGTCTGAAAAGCATATCTAGGTTTTCTAGATTTCTTCTCAACCTTAGATTTCTTGCCTGCAGTTCCAGCATCTACAAGGTTGTTCCTCTGAGCAACAATATTATTCATGTCTAAACTAGGAATTTCAGTACGAGGTGGCATCAGCTCCATGTGCTCATTTAACTTTTGATCTTGAAATTCAGCTGCTGCACGAGAATTTGCCGTGTTTAATAGAGACAAATGAGAACCAGATGCGGTTGAAGATGAAGATTGAAATATTGGTGGATAATTCTCCATTATAGAAAGAGAAAGAAGTGCTCAAGAATTAAGATAGAAGAAGAATCAGATTGTGAATTTTTTTTTGGTTTATAAAGGTGAGATACAATGAATCAATTAAAGTGGAAAGGAAGCTTGACGGCTATAGTTTAATTACTACTGAACTTTATCCTATGAGAGTCGTGAACAACACGTTAAGTCAAAAAAGGCTAGAGAAAAAGTAGTTATTAGACGTTTGGCTATGCTTAAAAGTAAAACTTTTCTGTCTCCGTATAAGGTTTTTCTTAAGCACCTTTTAAATTTAGCCAAACACGCTCAGTTTAGAACAGGTTTTGTCTTAGATTAGATGGAACTATAGAAGTTAATTGCTCAAATTAACTTTTATGGACATTAATTATGATTTAGTTCCCTCTGTTAACATCTCTACAAAACGAGCTTTTAAAGAAAGCTTTAGGGCTTGACTTTTAAAAAATTAAGAGGTTTGAGACGTGAAAGCTGTTTTTAGATCCGTTTGACTAATTTTATATAAGTGCTTCTACTAGTTAGAAGAGTTTATAGAGGAAACTGATATAATGTTGTTTACTCAAAAATACTTTCTGAATAGAAAATTCTTTTAAAAATTAGTTTTCAAGAAAAATAAAGGTTACTTCTTCCAAAGGTTTTTCTACAAAAAGTAAAAGTAAAAATAAAAGTTATGTCAAACGGACACTTGTATTGACAATCTTTGTTGACAATATTAATTGATAATTATTATACACTTAACACCATCATATCCATCTATTCTAAAAATTGTCATGCATTTAAAAGGACTGGCTGCAGCTCACAAAGCAGGTGGGTAGTCAATGGGCAACGAACCCATAGTCAAACAATGGGTGCAGTAAGAACGCGCACGTGTTCATCGTTTGGACCTTTGGGGAATTGGACTTCAGGCTGGGTCAGTCCAGAATTAGGATTATGATCTAGGACCCTGGTAGGGGTCTTGGGTTCTGACCATGATCTAAACAAAAATTAAATGAAGAATTTTCGGGTGGAATTTTACAATTTTGTTCTTGTCTATGAGGTACCGACTTTATATATATATATATAATAGGTGCAGCAACGTGCAATGCACGTTTGCGTAGTTTATATTTAATAGTTTTGTTTAAAAATTAATTTGTTATTAATAAAGATGTAATTTTTTTGGTTAATTAAATAATTAATGATGTGTGATTTTGATATTGTGATATAAGTTGGTGAGATCGAAGAAAATAAGCAAAAGTTGACAAAGTTGGAGAAATTGCTAAATTGTAAGGGATCTAAAGTTTGGGGGCTAAAATATAAATACTTAAAAATTGTGCCGAACCTAACGATGAAGATTTGAGAGTGCTCGGAGTCAATTGGATAAAAGAAGACGTCAATGGGATCAAATTTAAGCAAAAGATGATCACAAATCAATTTCCAACCGAAAAGTTATGTTCCGATGTTTTAGTCTCATATTGAGATCTATTTTTGGCATAGAAAGTGATCGAATTGAAGAATGATATCTGAATCAAAGTTGTAGCCAGATGAGTTATTTTTCCAACGCATTTTGAATCGCCTCAATCAAATATCATAATACAAAGTTATGATAAAAATATTGAAAGAAGGTGCAGCTGCCTGTTTAAAATAAGAAATTCCGTTACATAGTTCGTTAAAACAACAAATTCCGTTAGTTTTTCCGTTAAAAATAAGAAATTCCGTTACATAGTCACTTTTAATATATAGAAGAGATATGAAGTTATGGACCTGATGAAATAATACATTATTAAAATTAAAATTTTATTTCCTATCAAACATGAACTAAACCATTCAAAGACACAACTCTTTTTTTGGAATTTTCCTTCATGGTTGGAGTGCCTTACAAGTGAATGCTAAAATTGGCAACTAGCCCCTGTTTGACAACAATAAAAACAATTTTTTTTTCAATTACATTTTCATAATAAAATATTCTACACGTAAATTTCAATTTTTTTCAATTTTTTAATTACGCAGTGTCCAAAAAAATCATGGCAAATCTCTTTTTAGTAGTTGTAAAACAGGAACATAGTCGGGCAAAGAAATTTCTGCCTACCCCGAAATTATCATATTTTTTAATTATTTTATCTTTGTTCAAACACGTGCATGGAAAAATTTTAGGATATTCCAATGTTTTGATATACGGAGAATTCAAAGGATGTGGAAAAATAAAGTAGGTACTATTCTTAGTCCACGTTGGTGGACTATTGGATAGTCTTTCTTTTTTGTAATAATTAAAAAGCAGCCAACGCGTTATTTTTACACCTTACTTTTTTAAAATAAATAAAAAATAAAATCACTTACGACTTTTAAAAATAACGCGTGTGTCGTGCGACCATAAATAAGAATTATAACTATTAAAATTTTAATATGGCCAAATTGCAGTTTAAAATCAAACCAAATCGTAAAGTTTAGATTTTAGAAAATATCAAACTATTTCAAATAGTTTTATTTAAGTTTGAATTTTTCTCAAACGGTTTAAAATGCTTTGATTGGAAAATTTGTCAATTATCGATCAAATCGGACACAGCATAGACTCCTATTGTGAGTCATGTGACCGTAAATAGGTATTATATGGAATATTATTTGTTATTATAGGTCATGTTTGAGCCAAATTATTGTAGAATGAGAATGAAAAATATAATCGTTATTGGGCCTACATAAGAGATAGAAAATTTGAATTTAAATGTTGATGTGATGAATAACGATCATATTTTTCATTTTAATGAGATAATAATGTAAATCAAACGAGGGTATATAGTACTAAAAAAATACTAGTAGCATCATATATTCAAACCACAACACTTATACAGTGTGAATCTATTTGCTTAAAAATGTAACAATCATGCTACATGTACACTTTTTTTGACATCAAGTTTGATATTGTGCCACGTGTCGCAGCACAAGTGACCAGTTTTAAAACAAAACACACTTTCCAACCCATTCATTTTTGAATTTGTACACAATGTCATCCACATTGTCATCTATGGAATGTACAAGAAGCTTTATTCAAAATGTAACTCTAGGTGTTAATCACACTATGTTTCAAAAGAATATTAATCACATCTTATTATCAACCAAAATTCTTATACGTGTAAATCCTTTTGCTAAAAAAATGGTAATTATTGGTGTTATTTAAGTGGTTAAAATAATTTTAAAGTCGACCAAAATACTTGAACGATATGACTATGTTTGCTTAGAAATGTAATTTTCAGTGTTAATATGTTATAATGATGATAGTATATTTTATATGTTTCAAACTTGTCTATGACTATTTTGTAATGAGAGTCAAATTTAATTCTGCACATGATCTTGTAATGTTAGTAGTCTTCCCATGTTTGTAGTTCTAACCCTTTTTCCCCGATCGGGCATCTATGCCTAAGTTTTGCACGATTCATCGAACCAAGGATCATGATATAGAGGACTATGTAGATTCCAGGGCATCAATAGAGGAAAAAATTTTGGCAAGAGATGTGAAAAATCGTGCTCAATAAGGCAAGTGGGGACCCAATATAGCAAGCTAGGTCCTTACCTCCTACATAAAGCAATCAACCCTAGAAACGACGATGGAAGAGATCGCCAGATAATGACCTTGTCCAATCAACCCACCGGCTAATGGCGACTTTACATAAGAGGACCGTACATAGGAGGATTGACATGAAATTAAAAGAAGTATATGAGAGTAGAGATGTCAATTTTTTCCGCCCCGCTGGGCCTCGCCTTGAATGGGGCAAAAAAACCCTCCTCGAACGGGTTGGCGTGGTGGGACAGAGATGCCCTACCCCTGATCATGCTATGTGAAGAATTTTAAAAAAATTTGTTTAGGATATTTTTTGTTTCGGATGCTTGCTTTGGATATTGATGTAGTTAGTTTGGATATTATTTGCTTTGGATTTTAAAATTTTGAATTTGTATTTTAACTGTAAAAAAAAAAAACTAACAAACGGGGCATGCCCGCGCCCCACCCTTTCCGTGGGCGGGCGGGCGCGGGAGGGGGGAGTGGTGTGGCTCCAGCCCCATCCCGGATTTGTCCCGTTGCCATCACTATATGATGGGGGGCCCAAAAGTTGATCCTCGAATTTGACAAGTGAACGGACACCATCCCTAGCTAGAACCTATTGTATTTTCAAAGAAGGATGAATGCTACAAACATTATCGGCACTGCAATGCTCAATGGCATGTTTAGTGATTGCGACAATAGTCTTGGAAGAATATTAACATAAAATGAGAGTGCCTTGAACATCTTGTTTAGAAAAACCTTCAACTACATGAACATAGATCATGAGCTCTCCATGTTACCAGAGCCTTTATACAGTTTCACCAGTGACAACCTTATTCAATGAAGAAGGATTACCCTCTCTATGGACATCGGTGAAAATCCTAGGATTGTCCAAAAGTACGTGGAGTTCTTGGAGATAGACAATCACAAGCATATCATGGAGTCCTTGGAAATTAGCCTCCAAGGATCTACATGCAATAATCTTTATTCACCATCTAATCATGAAGTTTAAAACGCCTCGCGGAGAAGTTGTAAGAGGAAATTAGTTAGAGTCAAGAGCTTGTAATTTAAACTCCTTGAGGAAGGCAACATGCTTTGATGAAATAAAAAATAAAATCATGCACATTATGGCTATGATGGAAACCCTGAGACCGACGAAGGCAAAGAATGCATGGTCTTGGATGAAACTATCCTCAAATCATAAGAATGGATCCTCAGACCTTGTTAACTAAAGAATTGGAAATGTTTGTTACTGATTTAAACGACGAGACATGTACTGTATTTGGGAATGCCTGACCATCAAAAGGAATGAGGAAATGAAAATTCTTTTGAAATCCAACCTCAATATCTTTGCCTGAAAAAACTGTAATATGGTGATCATCGACCCCTCAGTGGCATGCCACGTACTGAAGATTGATCCCAAACACCAATTAAAGATAAATAAGTGGCAATTGTTGAACGTGAAGAAGTACAAAGTTTTGAAGGAAGTAGTTGATAGATTGGTCCCCACTGGGTGTTAAACCATGTTTTGGTAAAGAAAAGCAATGAATAATAGAGAATTTGCATCAAACTTTTAAATTGGACGTGTTTTAAAGATAGCTTTATGTTGCTTTGCATCTACCAATTAGCCAATGCGATTGTCAAACATTAAGGACTGTAGTTATAATTAAATCCTGATGTCTGGCCCTACGAATAGCATACATCTTTATTACCTATAAATGATTATATTGCTAAAAGATAATATGATTCGGCTTTAAAAACGTTGGGTAACTTACCAACGTCTTGTCAATACAATATTTGTTGAGCAAATCAAGAAGACAATGTAAGAGTGACATGTTGGTAAAAATTCTTAAAGCTAAGGACTACATTACATGCTTGTATGAGATGTTCTAGATTTTGAGAAAATGTCACATGAAGTTGAACCGTTTAAAGTTTTTTGATGTTGGCTTAGAAAATAATCTGGGATACATGGTAAATCAAAGAAGGATAGAGGCAAACCCAGAAAATATCAAGTCAGTCACAGATATGCACTTGCCTTTATCTCTGAAGGAAGTTCAAAGCTTGATAGGAAGGGTGGCAGTATTGAGTCGCTTTGTTTCCAAAGCGAGTGACTACCCATTCTTCCAAATGATAAAGGGATAAGAAGTTTGTTAAGGTAAAGGAATGTAAAATGACATTCTAGGTATGCAAAGAGCACATCAAGTAAATGTCCCTCTTATACAAGCTCGACCAACAAAAACTTTGTTACTATATTTTACTGTTTTAGAAAAGGCTGCAAGTTTCGTCCTTTTCGAACAAAAATGCGCAGAACAACTTGTGTTTACTACATGAACAGAACTTGCTATCTCTCCTATCATTGTGTCCATGAACTGTACACTCATTTTCAGCCCCACTTCATTGACGCGCTAACAAAATAATCCTTTAATGTATATACTACAGAAATCAAATGCTTTGGACAGGTTTGATGAAGTGGTCAATGGAGTTCAACAAGTTTGAAATTAATTTCAAGTCTCGATCTACAATCAATGGACATGTCTTCGTAGCCTTTTTATCAAAGTTTGTACACCTCTCATAAATAGGCACCTGCTCGTTGCACGTCGAGATCCCAACATAGAAACTTTACATTGATGGATCTTTAGGCAAAGTTGAAGCAAACACGTATATATTACATAGACTGAACTATATACTGTTTTGATTCAATGCCAAAGTGCCAGGGCCTTCGGAGTGGCCCTCGAATGTCAGGAGGCTTTATCTGACATTCAAAGGAGTAATAAGGCCTCGGTGGATAAACTCGCTGCTGCTGAGGAGGAAATAAAGAAAGTAAGTTCTGAGGCTGAGTTGCTAAGAGCCCAGCGAGCTGAAGACTTGACGAAGCTGATTTCTGCCTTAGCTGAGATAGAGGATCTGAAAAAGGAGGTCTACGAATCCCAATGTGAACTAGCTTCTTTGACTAAGAAGGTGGAAACCTCAAACAACCATCAAAAAATAGCTGTTGAGGCTCTGGAGAAAACAAATTTGGAGCTCTTCGGGTCCAAGGATGCCAACCAATTTTTGGAAGAACAAATAAGATATTACGTAAAAGAGACAAAGAGGGCTGAAGCTAAGGCTCAACAGGCTAGGGAGGAAGTGGTCAAACATTATATCGCCAACTTCCATTTGACTGAAGAGTACCAGTGGTTTGCCATTTATTGGAGAAGGTTTGCTTATGCCGAAGTGGTAGGGAGGGTGGAAGAGCTTTACCCTGAACTTGACGCATCGAAATTGAAGGCGGAGTTCATGGATAAAATACCTCAGACCTCTGCTGAGGAGGCTGCTGAAGACGAAGTCGACCAAGAGACTCTTGCTAAAGAAGCTTCAGGTCATGTAGCAACCGAAACACCTACCAATGTGGCGTTGGCACCCCAGCCACCTCAATAGTAGCATAATTTATATTCGCATTTTGTAATGGCAAAGACACTCGAGTGTAAACTTTTCTTTAATGAATGAAGAGTTTTTCAAGTCTTATTGCTTTCCTTGTTATTTCACTATTTTTATTCAAGTAATAAAACCTCGACAAATGATTAAATAATTTGAACATACTACTCAAGTAACAATTAAATGTCTACTCGTCAATCACTTCAACATTTGTAAAGGCTAGGTAAAGGCATCCAGCTATTGATTACATTTACTGATAATACATCCTCAAATGCTCGACATTCCATGGGTAGGGCTGAACCTTCCCATCCATGTCTTCGATCCAATAAGTACCAGGTCGAATTTCTTCCTTAATACGGTATGGTCCTTCCCAATTTGGCCCTAAAGTGTCCACTCCTGGCTCTTTGGAGGATAAGAACACTCTTTGATGTACCAATCATTTACTTGAAAGGACTTCTTCTTAACTTTAGAGTTATAATATTGAGTCATCTTCCTTTGATATGCTGCGAGTTTTAATTGGGAGTTATCTCTTCTTTCTTTAAGGAAATCGAACTCACATCTTCTAAGCTCATCATTCGATATTTCACTGAAATGCAATCTGAGAGGAGAGGGTAATCCGACCTCTACTGGACTCATAGCTTCGGCACCGTATTCCATTGAGAAAAAAGTTTCTCCAGTAGGAGTTTTGCTGGTGGTTTGGATTTCCCATAGTACCTGTGGCAATTCATTAACCTAAGCCCCTTTGTATGAGTCGAGCTTCTTTTCTAAAGTATGCTTTATGGTTTTATTCACAGTTTCGACTTGCCCATTGGCCTGAGGATGGTGAGGGATGGAGAAGTGTTTCTTTATCTCGAGTTTCTCACAAAGGTCCCTGACCTTCTTGTTATCAAATTACTTCCCATTATCTGACACAATCGAATGGACAATTCCAAACCGACATATAGGCCCTGTTCGGGAGGGATTAAAAGCCAATTAAAATTGAAAATATGGCCGTTATTGGGTCCCAATCGTCTAATAAAAGTCAACAATAACGGCTATATTTTCAATTTTAATCCGATTTTAATCCCTCCCATACAAGGCCATAATGTTCTTCTACAAAAATTTGGAAGTATTAGCTTCTATGATCTTTGCCAGATGCTTGACTTCAACCTATTTCGTGAAGTAGTCTATTGCAACAAAAACAAAATTAGCACTTCTTTTGCCCTTAGGTAGGGAGCTAATGAGGTCCATCCCCAACTTGGCTAAAGGCCAAGGGCTAGATACGACCATCAGCTCTTAAGACGATCGTCTTTGAATAAGGAAAAAGCGTTGGCATTTGTCACACTTTCGTATAAACTGAATGGTATCCTTTTTCAAGGAAGGCCAATAGTACCCGTGCCTCGGTTCATTTTTTGTCAACGCAAGTCCTTCCGAGTGGATGCCACAAATGCCTTCGTAAATTTCGTGGAGTATATAGGTTGCGTCTTCACCCCTAACATATTGAATGAGGGGAGAGAAAAACCCTAGCTTATATAAAACATCATCAAAAAATACAAAATGAGCAGACCTTCTTCTTAACTTATGAGCCTCCTATTTGTTATCAAGAAGGGCCTGGTCTTTAAGATAAGCCACAATAGGTTGTATCTAGTTGGGAGTTCCTTCCACCCACATCACCTCTTCCGCAGTGATGGATGGTTTTGAGAGACGTTGATTGGCACTATCGTTAATAATTTTGAGTCCTTACTATTTGCCAACTTAGATAAAGCATCGGCATGAACGTTTTCACTACATGGGATTTGGGCTATCTCGAATTTTTTAAAGGATGGAAGCAAGTCCATTACTAAGCGGAGGTATACAACCATGCCTTTATCCCTGGCCATGAAGTTGCCATTTACCTGGCCAATTACAAGTTGGGAGTCACTATTGATGCACAACTTCCTCATCTACATTTCTCTTGCTAGTTTGAGATTGACAACCGGTACCTTATATTCGACCGCATTGTTAGTGCCTTTAAATTCTAACAGCACCGCACTATTCAGTTTATGACCTTCGAGGCTTACTAGGTCAACGTCAGCCCCGAGCTTGTGTCACCAGCTGACCCATCCATGAATAGATTCCATGTGGGGGGCTTGGCAGGCTCCTCAATTTCTTCCATCTCGGGGACGTTGCCAATTATGCCATAAAGTCCGCTAGGGCCTGATCCTTGATGACAACTCTAACTTTGAAGAGGATGTCAAACTCACTTAACTCCACCACCCATTTCAATAGTTTCCCTGAGGCATCTGGCTTTTGAAGGACTTGCCGAAGTGGGAAATTGGTCAATACTTGAATCGTGTGTGCTTGGAAATAGGGTCTCAATTTCCTGGACACAATGATCAATGCTAAGTTAGCTTCTCCATATCTGGATAACGGGTTTCAGGCACCAGTAATGCCTTCCTGATGTAGTAAACTGGAAGAGCCCTCTTCCCTAGTAAGCATGACACTAATGGCCTCGTTGGAGACGACCAAGTAAAGTTGCAGAGCTTCTTCCAGTTTGGGTTTCGAGATGCACCTAGATGGCCTCTTCACACTCACCGATCCATTGGAATTTCTTTCTCTCTTTTAAGACCTTGAAGAAAGTAAGACACTTATCAGTGGCCTTTGAGATAAAGCGACTTAAAGCAGTCATGAGACCAGTTAGGCTTTGCACCTCTTTCAATTTTTGAGGTGATCTCATCTCGATCAGTGCTCGAATTTTCTCTGGATTGGCCTCTATGCCTCTTTGGTTGACCATATATCCCAGGAACTTGCCGGACGCAACACGAAACACGCACTTAAGAGGGTTCAATCTCATCCTATACTTTCACAAGATTTGAAAGGTGTCATCCAAGTGGGCTATATGGTCGCCTGATTTTAGGCTCTTGACAAGCATATCATCCAAGTAGACCTCCATCGTCTTACCAAGGAGGTTCGCAAACATTTTGTTAACAAGCCTTTGGTATATTGCTCCAACATTGTTTAGGCCGAAGGGCATCATTTTATTGCAGTGCAAACCTATCTATGATAAAAGAAGTGCTCTCTTCATTCGTCGGGTACATGGGAATCTGATTATAGCCAGAGTAGGCATCCATAAAGCTAAGTAGCTTATGCCCGATGGTGGAGTCCACCAACTAATCTATCCTGGGAAGGGAAAAGCTGTCTTTGGGACAAACCTTCTTAAAATCGAAAAAATCGATGCACACCTTCCATTTTCCGCTATGTTTTTTCACTAAGACAGGATTGGAGACCCGCTTCGGGTACATGGCCTCCCTGATGAAGCCATTCTTAATCAATTTTTGTACTTCTTCCTTTTGGGCCTCATATCATTTCGAATTGAAGGTTCTTCTCTTCTATCTATGCAGGGTAGCCTTAAGATCAATTTTCAAATGGTGGCAACTAACCTCGGGGTTAATGCCCAACATATTCTCGTGCCTTCAAGCAAAGACATCCAGGTTCTTACTTAGGAAGTCCTTGAGCCTTTCTTTGAACCCTGGCAACAGGCTTCTTCCTACATGCAACATCTTGGTGGGATCTTGAGGGTCCACTGGAAAGCTCACCAGCTACTCCACCGGGACTATTTGGGGGTCAAATTCAAGAATACGATGATCGATCTCATATGTGCTTCCATGGGTGCGTCTACCATATTCGCATCAACCATTACTATGTTGACGTCTTGGGCTCTGCTTTTCTGATGGAGTTCAAGTAGCAGTCCCGGGCTCCTCTTTGGTTACCCTTCATCGTTGCCACTCCATGATCAGTTGGGAACTTCATGCACAAGTGGTGGATGGAGGTGACAGCTCCTAAATCTTTCAGTGCAGGCCTTCCTAGTACTCCATGATAGGCTGACCTACTATCAACTATCAAGAACTCCATAAAGTTAATAGCCGATTGGGTTGGCCTTCCCATTTCCATTACGAGTGTGATTTTACCCCTCAGAATTATGCTATCTTTTGTGAAGCCATACAACGAGGTGGCGATGGGGGTTAACTCGTGATCCAAAATTATTTTGTCAAAAGTAGTTCTGAACAGGATGTTGATAAAGCTGTCGTTATCCACTAGCATCCGCTTCAGCCCATTTCGGGCCACCACGGCCCTTACAACAAGGGCCTCACAATGGGGGAAGTGGACTCCTTCTGCATCTTATTGAGTGAACACAATGGAGGGTGTCTGACTCCTTCGGGAACTGCTGTTCACTATATAACTGGTTAACGGGGGGCCTTTAGCTTCTTTGGCATAGTTCTTATGGGAGTTCCCCACCAACATTTTGTTTTCCAAAGATAGTGTCAATCTCATGGATGGGGACGTTATCCACGTGGACCTGATAGCTTCCTCGCTGCCGTTACCCCTTTCTTGTTCTTTCCTCGTCATAATCCGTCATCCTTCGAGAAGATACATCCCGACCGGAGAGTGGCCTACTCATGCCTAGGTGGCTGGTTACGCCTAGGTGGTGGCCTATTTCTCTGTCGTGAATCATTTCGGGGACTTGGCCACCTAGGGTGGCAGGCAATGTCTCTACAGTTTGTTGTATCAAGGCTGTAGGAATGATGATACAAGTAGTATTCGGGGGGAGTGGCCTACCTCCAGGCCCCGAACCTCGTCTTTGGCCTCGTCCCCTTCGGGGGGTTTGCAGTGCCAGTTTAGTTTGTTGAGTATTGGTTTTGGGTACGACATTTTTGTAGGCCAACGTGGGCACCGCGTTTAAGGTAGTTGTGGCTGTTGCTATGGCTAGTGCCTGTCCTAAGTTGGGGACGATTTTATTGCCAGCTTCGTTCTATTGATGATCCATCAGATGGGAGGTTGGCCCTATCCCTCGCTGCCTCTCCTGAAGCTGAAGGCCTTAACTAGCCCCATTTCTGTGGTCGATCAACTCTTCGTTGATAATATCTCGCCTTATCATTTCTAGAACGCATCATAGGTGGTTGAATCCTGATTTTGAACATCTCTCCAAAACAATGCATTCATGTTTAGGCATCCTCACAATGTGACAGGTCCTCACGATCGGTAACCTAAACACAATATGTCATTTCGTCAGTAAAACGAGACAGAAAACTCTTCAAAGTTTCCCTATGCTGCTGTCTCACGTCATGGAGACGCTGAATGGGGGCCTCTCCTTCCTTGCTCACCGCGAATCTCTTCAAGAAGGTGTTCTTGAATTTTGGCCAACTCCGAATGCTTCCAGGTAGTAACCTACTATACCAAATTTTAGCCGCTCCACTAAAAGTCAAGTGGAAAGCTTTGCATTTCATAGCTGGGGTGGTGCATCTTAAGCTCATGTGTGTCATATAGCTATTCAAGTGTTTAGCTGGGTTGCCTCTCCCATCGTACTTCTATATTTTGGGCATCATAATACTCTTAGGTGATAACCTACTATACCAAATTTCTGCCGTTCCACTAAAATTCAAGTGGAAAGCTCTGCATTTCATAGCTGGGGTGGTGCATCTTAAACTCATGTGTGTCTTATAGCTATTAAAGTTTTTAGCCGGGTTTCCTCTCCAATCGTACTTTGATATTTTGGGCATCACATAGTGGCTCGACACCTGGGCGTTTCTTAATTCCCTGAAGAAGGGCATATTCTCATCGTCATCACCCAAATCACAAGATCGCTGAGGTCCATCTGAATAATAATTTTTGTCTGCCTCATATCTAGGCGGTGGCACGGAAGGACCCGCTTGGTTCCCAGCCTCCTCATCCCTCATTTGACGCCTATTTTTGGGCGGGGCAACACGAGGGCATGTTCTTGCCTTTCCTCCGGTTGCCAATTCTCCGAAGGTGGGGACTGTAGCCTATTCTGAGGCGCTGGAACTTCTTGTTGCAAAGGCAGCCTAGCCTCGTATTTGCAGGGCTAATTCTGTTGAATACACTAACGGACCTCTAGGGCCTAGCTTCGGGTTCATATTCCGGGGAGAAGTTATCTTCCATATTGAACGGGGCCTCGGTAGGGCGACCAGATGCATAATTTGAGGAAATGTCAACTCCCACTTCCCTTTCAATGGGGCTAATTCCCTTGGTGCGCCTGGGAGGACGGACCCTATGGCTTTGCACCTTATCTTCTTGTTGGTATTGTTCTTGGGGTACAAAGGGAGGGATCAGATGCCATCCTTGGCCTTGAATCTGCCTCAATAGCTCATGCATCGCAATGTTTTGATTTATAATGCTTCTCATGTTGGCTGCCATGGTGGCTATTTCCCTGGTGAGTTGGGCTGCTATCCTCATCCCACCTCGTCTGTGATGGTGGTGAGGTCGATGCCATCCCACTGGGGCAGCTATGACATGGACTTCATTATCGCTTTCCTTTACACGCTTGGGAAGGGCATCACCATCTGAGCTCATCTCTTTTCAAGATTAGAATCCTAAAATAAAACTTTTGGGCTTCCTCTTGTTCTCCTCCTTTTTTTAAGAACAAATCATTTTTCAAGGGGGTTCCCGAACTATTTTCGAAAAGCTTTTTCCACGGGGTTGCTTGCGGTTATAGTATGGCTTCCCATAGATAGCGCCAATATGTTGACCTCAAAATGTGGAGCCAACAGATATCGGACCCACTCGTACATGGGCTAGCTAGATCCAACACGTTAAGGCTGATCAACGGTCAAGATCGCTCCAAACTTGGACATGGGAGACGCTCAACGATACGAGACGTTTCCTTTCGGGTTCCAACAAAATATTCGAGATACGATTGTATAATAATAACCAATCACTACAAACTCATATTAAAGATTGTAAATGAATGTAAGAGAATAAAACCAATTGCTCCAAATATCTAAAGTTGCATTAGTCCTCAATTGTTAAATGGTGGGTGTGTATATACTATTACAAACAAAATGGTGACCCTTAGATGAAATTACACGTAGCCTCATCCCCTCGGCCAAAACATCAAATTTTAGCCGTCCCGTTGACTTCCCTAGCTTTACAAAGCATTTAATACTCTCACATCCTATTGACAAGACATGACACAAAATACACTTTTTACAAGTCACACCAATCATTCAAATAAAATCTCTATAATAAATTCAAGATCTTTGCACGTGGACAGTCACAAGCTGCGTGGAGCCTCGGACCCGACCGCTTCAGCAGGCCCACTTCGGATTAGTAATGGGCCTTGTCTGGGTCAGCCACATGGCATGGTCGACTGCGTGGCAAAGCTAGTAGCAAGTCATAGCATATACAATTTATGTGAAAAGAGATTATTTTGGGCTAAATTGAAGTTGTTGTGATGCAATTGTAGATTAATCGAATTGCAAGAGATCAATTGGAAGTATTAATGGAGCATTCAGTAAAAATTCATAAGTTTTGTTGAAATTTTGGAGACCAAATTGCAAACTTTCAAAACTTTTCTTGAGTTGACTATAATAATTTTAGAATGAAGAGGACTTAATCGCAAATACTAGAAGATGAAGGATTAAAATCACATGAGAAAAATGAATTATATTGGTAATGGGATTTGTTTCATTTTTTTCCTCAAACTTTTTGATGGAACTCAAGTTGAACAAAGCTTTTTCTTAAATCTTGTTCTATAAATACATATTTTAGTCCTAGTAGTGGTGGCAATGGGCCGAGCCGAGCCGGCTCGGCCCATTGCCCCACGAGCTCGGCTCGTTGCCCTACGAGCCGAGCTCGTGGCTCGTTACAAACGAGCCGAGCTTCTGCTCGGCTCGTTTGCTCGTGGGCGAGCTCGGCTAGGCCCACGAGCTCATGATTCACGAGCCACGAGCCGAGCCGGCTCGTGGCTCGTCAAAAAATTTTTTTTTTTTTTTTTTAGTTTTTCTTAGTTTTTTTTTTTAAATGTTTTTCACGAGCCCACGAGCTCGGCTCGTGGGCTCGTGTCTTGACGGCTCGGCTCGTCTATTGACGGGTCCGCTCGGCTCGAGCTCGGGCTCGTCTTTTGAAGAGCCCGAACGGCTCGTGGATCGCTACAGTACGAGCCAAGCGGCCGAGCCGACGAGCCGCTCGGCTCGATTGCTATCACTAAGTCCTAGAATTAAAATGAGTTTTGCAGAGTTTCTTTATTTACATATATTCAAGTCTAGGCTTGTGGTGATTTATTGTATAAATATTATACAAGCCCAAACGTAGGAAACAAATAATCAAAAAATCAATCAAGAAATGGTTTCAAAATTTTACAAGAATGAGCAATCTTGATGCAAGATCTTCATCTTTTTCTCGTTTTTGCTTAAAACTCGATGATGTACTTTAATTCCTTCTTGTTTTAATATTCTCATATGATGTCTAATTAAGTAATTAGTTAGAATGAATGATTGTAACATAGTTTTGAACCTTATTTTCAATTAAAAAGTTTTGAATCTCCAATTGATTTTGTGACTTTTTTTTTTACTTCTATTCTTAATGATTGGATTAATTGGCCACGAATTCATTAATTTTATGAGCGACAGATATTACGAGAGACTGATTATTTGTTTAAATCACATAGTAAAAGTCGAGAACTAGTATAAAAGCGTAGAGATACATTTTTTAGTTAATACAGTCGTTACATATATTCTTAAATATTTAAAGCGTTTCATTAATATATATTCGGATTCACATAGAGATATGTAATTGATTTAGTTAAATAGAATCGATTAAAATTCGAGAAAGGTAAGTTGAATATGTTAGAAAAATTCGACATAGATAAACATAATCAATTATTATAAATCAAAATTTATCCACACAACAAAGTCCTTTGCCTATCATAAATATTAGATTTAAGACTTCGGGACTTTTGTTATACTCCTAACCTATCAGGGCTCCATGCGAGAGCCACGTGAGCCTTCAAGTACAAGGCACGTGGCTGTCCATGTGTTCACCATAATGACAAGCCAAAAATATGACACATTTATCATCTTCTTCACTTAAGATTAGTGGCGGACCTAGCACCCGACGAGTCCGGATTGCTGTGCGTTCTGGATCCATCGGGAACAATTTTTTTTTTTTTTTGTTGATAATGAATAAACTTTTTAGATTATATACCAGATAATTTGTTTTGTTTTCAAATATTTCTTGTAGCTCAATTGGGTAGAGCTCCTGTATTTATATAGAAAGTCCCGGTTTTCAAATTTCTTTCTCACCATTTTTATAGTGAAAGATTTGTAATTCTTTAATTTTTATCAAAATTAAATGGGATAAGGAGAGGAGATTCGAAACCGTAACCACTGCTTAGTATATTGAGAGGTTGATCATTGTGACACTCCTTGAATTTGATACTAAATTTATCAGAATAATATATGTTACATTTTAGGGGGTTTAATGCAATTCTAAAAATTTGAACCCGTGCTCTTCCTTTAAATTATACAAAATTTGGCCACAATATCATTTTTTGAATATTGCCAATTTTTACAACAAAATTATACATGTTCAGATTGAACAAAATAATTGTTATATTTAAATTTTAGATCTTGTTTGATTCATTTTCTTTTTTCAAAATATGTTTTTCTTCTTATTTCAATCGCACATTTTTCAATGAAATAATATTATATTCAAATTCAAAACTTTTCCTTATTTTTAACCACATATTCTCCATCAAATCACTATTTCAAAATGCATTTTTTTGCAAAAAAAAAAATGGGGCATCAAACGGGGTTCTTAATATTTTATTGCTGACAACGATCGACGATCCATGACCGTTCGTGCTGACTCAAAATCTTGGGTTCGTCACTGCTTAAAATGTCACCTATCTGATGTTTGTGCTGTTGTCAATCCGCCCTCCAACCAAACCAATGATGGCCCATGGCCTTGGGCGAAGCATGCTTCACAGTTTCGTTCGCACTTACAAGGAATGAAGTCTTCAACAAGAAAATTGCCTTAGGGTTCATGAAAATATTTCAAAGCCAGCTCTACAAGGAAACCCAATTAGACAAGGAAACAAACTCTTGAAAATCCTACCATAATTGGGAGGTGGGTCACGCGAACCAATAAGAGTGTTACACGTGAATTACGGCTGCATGCTCAATCACTTGCTCCACAAGAATCTTTATCCGATATTTAGGAATAAGTATTTTATATTTTCAGGGGGTGTTCGGTAGAGATTAAAATTGGATTAAAATTGAAAAACTAGCCGTTATTGTTGACTTTTATTAGACGAGTGGGACCCAATAACGATCATATTTTCAATTTTAATTGAATTTTAAACTGTACCGAACATGTCCTCAGATTGCAACTCCTATCAAATTCTCAGCTTGTTTCTCTCTTTCACACCCAACCCCCTTTTTACAACTTGTACCGAAAATTGACTTGACTATGGGAAATATCTCTCCCACACCTAGCTCTTAAATCTCTTTTTGCCCTTGGCTCGGTGATCTTGATGATGAGGGTTTTCGTCCTAAATTACATGTAAGTCCGTATGGATGTGATTGGAGATTTTTTAATAGAAGGTCCTATTGATTTTTTTGGTTATCAGTTCTGTGCGGTAGCGTGTGTACTTTTTATTTCTTTGAATTGACTAATGCTATAATTCCACAAGAAGTCATTTTCTACAATATGCTGAAAGAGATTTTGATAGGATAAGACAAAAGATGACTTCAAAAGTCTATTTGTTTTATAGTCAATAATTTTATATTCACAAGTCACCAAAATTGTTTACGTTTTCAACTTGACCAATGTGACATGTACTTGATTATTCTCCTATAACGATAAGATATTATTGTGACATTTATGCCCTCATATGGTTAGGTAATACACTTTTTAAGGTTTATGAACGTCAGAAATGATCTAATGCCCACGATGAGCATTATAATCCACACCCACCATGGGCAATAGATCAAAACTGACACGAATGTTGCATCGATTTGTTGCTTGACAAATTAAGATGATTCTAGGGCTAAATAAAAAGGGTAAAGATGGAACACGGTTTGGATTTGGACTATTTTATTGTTATTTATTTTCGGTTTTGAGGCTTTATTATTTAAGTAATTTAGAGATTTAATTATATGATAAGAGATGAATGTTGCAATTTTCGTTAGCATTTGCATTAAAGGTAGCAGTTACTGAACTTTTACAAAATGCAATTCCATCAATCACTCAATGATGGTCATCGATGGATGAGATTATATTTTGTAAAGTTTGATGACTAATGGGAACATTTTTAAACTTCAGTGACCCTCTGAAAGCCTTACACAAAATTCAATGACCAATCAAGTAATTGATCAAAATATTTTATTAAGTTTTTAACACGTACCATTTGTAATAAACTTCAAAATATTAGGGGATATGCTCATCTGAAATTTTAATGGATTTTAAAATTTTAAAAATTATAATAAATTTCATGAATTTAAATAGATTTCCTCATAATCCATAAGAATCTCATTAAAAATGATGAATTTTTTAAATGAGTAAGGTATATTTTTAAGTTTGAAATTCGTTCAAATCTCTTGAAGTTCCTTTATAAATAAAATCGTTATATATTAATGGATATCGATTGAATCATTTAATTTCAATTGAAGACACCTGATTTACAAGAACTTTTAAAATTCATAAAATCTCAATTGAGGCACTTCTTAATTTATTCTCTTCTTGCAAATTTAATTCCATTAGCTAAATATGGGTACATAAAGTATAAAAAGAAGACGAGCAATAAGTTTTCTCCTTTTTACTCAACTTTCACTCCTTTTAGACACAAAGCACAATGCACGTATCCAGCCAATTTTTGACTTGGAGTGCAAGACAAAAACAAGAAAAATCTAAATTCGTATAAGAGGATTATGACATTTCGATATTTAGCTTTGAACATATCTAATCAATCAATTAGGTTACGTATAAGACTATTAGCCTTAGAATTTCTATCAAAATATTTACCTTATTGTTGGGTTGGCGAGTTGACACACACAGCGCCTGCCTAATGCTGCTTCTCCTTGAATTATAATTGATCCATTGACCGTTAGTAGGCCCTACATGAGAGATGGATAGTCAAGAATTATGGTCGAGTGCCCTTCCAACGGCCATAAAAATGCTTAAAATCAAGCAAAAATTCAAGAACGGACAGGGCCACAATATGTTTGCCTTAACACGACATGACTCGAATTGAGTTGTGATGTAGGATGATATGTCCTTGAGTCATGCCGTGCCAAGTGAACTAGACAAACCTCTAAAAATTTTATTACTTAAAAAAATAAAATACGAGATCGAAGTTCTGTAGATGATATTGGACTCGGACTCTAAAAAAAATATTTTTATTAAATGAAATTAGAGAAAATAATCTCAGCATGATATAGCCTCAGCTAATTCTAGATAGGAATGTGCTTGGCCTGGTATGACCTAGCCAAAATTGGGGAGTTAATAGTTATGCATGATGATATATAGGTGCATAGCTTTCGTCGAGCCTTATATTCATGGCACATATTTTGTTAACCGGACTATATTTCAATTGTAATTGAAGTCCTTAAAATTTGCTTATTTTCACATTTATATTTCTAAATTTTTTCGATGCATCATCCAGGACTAACACACCTTGTCCCTGATTATGATTTTGGGCCAAGAAATTCATTAGAAAGTGTAAATTACTCAGTTTCCCCCAATATTTTTTAAATAAGTAAAAAATAAAAATAAAAAAGATTTTCCACTCATTTTAAAGTACGGCAAGAGAATATTTGAAGAGAAACCACCATCAAAATCGATATATAAGCTATTTAATTGAATGTTAAGAATAAGAAAGTGACAAAAAATCTTATGAAAATAAAAAAAGGTTGAAAACCGTTAGTACAATTAAATATAGCATAGTTAATAAAAAAAAGTGTTGTGAATATAATGACCATTCTTTCACAACAAACAAGACACGTTTCCTTGTTTCAATTTGAAATTTTGTGTTGATTTTTCGTGGTGGATGTGGTCAACAATTAAGAAATACAGTACATTAATTTGGTGAGTCTCCATTATTCAAAATGGTTTAGTTACTATTATTGTATTTACGCCTTGGATTCCCATTAGTTGTGAAGATTCTTAGAAATTAACAATTGAAAGAAACTTCTGATTTGAAGTTTCTCCGAAGACCATTTCATATTGTACTAGAAATTGAGATGAATTTATTATTATTTTTATTATGACAATAATTTAAGTATTTTGTCGATGGGTGGAACATAGAAGAATATATTCTTAGGATAGTCGAAATATATGCAAGAAGGGAATAGGAATTCAATATGTGAATTCATATCAAATTTCCTTAAAATAATGAACATAAACAAGCTAACTTGCCGACGGATAGGTGGAAGGATTTTCGAGTGAAATTGGAATCTCGACTGGTGGAAGGCTAGGACAACAAGAGATGGGACGAAATCTGGGTTCAAAGGGTAAAATAAATTACCAAATTAAGATTTACTTTTTCAATCATGCTACGTGTACACTCGTTTTTTAGAGTGAATTGTCCAAATAGCCATTGAACTTTACGCCATGTTTTCAAGAGGTCATTGAATTTTCAAAATCACCTAAGTTATCACTGGATTTTGAAAAAAAATTTCACGAGGTCACTGAACTTTAAAAATCACCTCATTCATCACTGAAGTTTGTAAAAAGTTTCTCAGGGGTCACTAATTCATTGATCTCATAGGAAACATTTTGCAAAATTTAGTGATCCCGTATAAACCTTTTGCAAAGTTTAGTAATGACTTAGGTGATTTTTAAAGTTCAGTGATATTGTGAAAACCTTTTACAATGTTCAGTGATGATTTGAGTGATTTTTAAAGTTCAATGACTCATTGGAAGCATGACATAAAGTTCAATGACTATTTGAGCCATTCACTCCTCGTTTTTACATCATTTTTTATATTATGTCACATGGCGACATTACAATAGACAATTTAAAAAAAACACACACTTTCCCGCCAACAATATTTTTGAAAACGACGGAGTGTCAAAATGGATGTTAACTTTGAGTGTACATTTATCATTGTTCTTATTATTATTTTATTTTATTTTATTTTTGTTTGGTGGGTTTGTTTGGATTCGATTCAAAAGCACCCCCACATACTAATAAAATACTAATGGTACACATTATTCTTTTCATTCTCATTCTTCTACCCATTTTCAACCACACATTTTTCAATAAAATAATATTTTCCATCACATCAATAACTTTTCCTTCATTTTTAACCACACATTCTCCGTCAATCTACTATTCAATAATACATTCTTTCAAAAGAATGTGTCTCAAACACTCTAAAGAATTGATTGTCAGTGTAGCAAGTGGACTTCTACATTATGTTTTAATTTAATTAAACACATAGATATATAGTACGTCACCTTTGATGCCTGCTTTAAACCTCTCGCAATTAATACAAAAGTAAAAAATACAACACTTTTTTTTCTCTATTTTTCTAGTGTGCTCATCAATAATGTGTAAGAATGACATTATTATATGTAGAGTTGTAATAAAATTAAATGAAATACAAATTCAAACGTTCTTTTTTATTTTTTCACAATTTTTATTTTATTACAATATTTCCATTATTTAAAAGACTTCAAATATATCTAGACACTATGAATTTACAGATTCAATACAATAATTTTGATAATTTAACATCATTTCTTATTTTGAAGCCAATGAATGGACCTGATCGAGCACTTGACACATTTGCAATTTATTGTGACCGCATCACAATTATGAGTTTAACAATCTTAATTTTAATTTATTGAGCTCAGATTAAATTGCTCATTAGAAAAATGCGACGTTCCTATAAAATCGGGGATGAATGCCTTGTTACAAAAAAAAATTGTTAATTAATTCATTTTAATTCCCAATGTAATAAGATATAAATTATGTAATTAGTCTCATTATTTGTTACTTCAAAGAATTTAAAGTAATAATTAACGTTCATAATCTTTTAAGAATTTAGACGTATTTTTGAATGTCAATAACATTTAATTATGTATGGTCATCACAATATTATTATTATATGTTACTTGGTCATATTCAATAATATTTATTATTATTATCTTTATTACCAAGTCTATGTAAAATTTAATAAAAAAAATATGACCTTATTAAAATAAAGTTTCCGAATTTATTTACTGGTTGCTGATAGTTAGTTTTGTTCGCTTTATATATTGAACCTATCTATGCTTAACAACATAAATACTCAATTTATAATAATATCCGTGATCAGTGTACATTTTATTATTTGCTAAATGTTAAATATATTTAGGCTCCATTTGATAACCTTAGTTTTCCATGGAAAAGGAAAACATTTTCCTTTTCCACCCTTAAAAAGCTGTTTGATAGGTAAATTTTTCCATGGAAAACGTTTTCCACATTTTTCTAGGTACAATAATTTGATGCACAAAAGCTTGATTTTGTTTTCCCACCTATTAGTTGGGAAAACATTTTCTACCTTTTTTTTTTAGCAAAGGCAACCAATTCTATCAACTATTGTAAAAAGAATTTTCATTTTTGTTGACAATTTCTATATAAAACAAAGTCAAACGAATATGGTAATTTTTTCTAATTGTTTAAATTTTTTTTTTTTTTTTACTTTTTTGTAATTAGAACAAATTCTAGACGTATTGGTAGAAAAATTATCACTTTAATAGACAATTTTTATAAAAAACGAAGCCAAACGGATACCAAACTTTCAACATTTTTCAGGTAGAAAATTATATCAATCAAACACAATTAATTACAATTCTCAGGAAAACATTTTTTAGGAAAATCTTTTCCCTATAAAACATTTTCTTTCCACCAATTTTCCACACTTGCAATTAAACGGACCCTTATAAAAATATTCAAGTAGAATAAATTAATATATATTTGTTCAAGACATAATGTTGAAATATACATTTGGGCATATATCCCTACAATCCTCCCACTTGCCCTAAAGTATATGAGACATCTTAAGCATTCCCTTTTTCTCGGAACGTCTTTCGAATTCCTAGACGGTAGGCTCATGGTGAATGGGTCCTAGAGATTTTTTGTAGATGCAATCTTGCACACGACCACATCCCCGTGCTGATAATCTCTCTAACAAGGTGTATTTCACTTCAGGTGTTTTCCACGTTGATGACTTCTCGATTCTTTAGCATTCACTACAGTCATATTGTCAATACAGTGTCATAGGTTGTGATGCTGGGGGAACCACTTCAATATCCATAATGAACATCCTAAGCCATATAGCCTCCTTGGTTGCTTCACAAGCTACCATTTATTCCGTTTACATATATTACCCCTCAATTAAGCACAAGATACACGTTTGAATAAGAGGATAATCATCACATTTATAGTAAAATAATAATCAAAGCATGAGTGATGAAATGATAAAAGCATAATCATTTGGGTAAAATTTATATAAGTTCCAACCAATTATGCACATAAAATCATATGAGAACATTTAGTATGAATTCAATTTAGCGACATTCATCAATAATTCCTAAACCTCTTTGCATATATGAAAATTTATCAAGTGTTAGAAGTTTAGTGAGAATATCGGCCAATTGATTTTCTTTATGCACAAATTCTAATACAATATCCCACTTTTGGATGCTTTTAGAATACCATAGACTTAATGTCTTAATGCCATTGAGATATCAAAAATTCGTTATATGGTACTAAACCGTGATTCTTGAGTTGTGTTGAAATATAGCACATAATCACACATTAAACATAATATCGAGTTTACTTATGATTAAGTAAAGAAGAGATCCGATTATACCTCGATATTTTGTTATATTTATGGAAGTACATTGATCATCTTTTTTGATTGATGAGCATATTGGAGCGTTCATTGATTTCAACTCTTCCATTTCAAACTTATTGAGCATGTTCATGATGTGCTTTGTTTGACTTCATTGGTTAGGAAGAGATTGACCACTTTATACTTCAGAGAATTCTCCTTCATCTAGTTGCAAATTTTGCTTCTTCCTTATGTTGATTTTCAACATCTTTACGATCTTCCTTGTTTTGATTTTGAATTTTATTTGGCCAAAAGAAATCTCAAAACCTATATCATTATATCTTTCTCTTAATCAAGAAGATTAATTTTTATCAAAATTAACATGCATAGATTCTTCAATGACTAGAGTTATCTTGTTAAACACTCTATAAGTTTTGCTAGTTGATGAGTAACCTAGAAAGATTTCAATATCGAATTTCGAATCAAATTTTCCAAATAAAACATTTACAATTAACAACTTTGAAATAGCCTATATTTGTAATTCTACTTTTTCAAATCTCATAGGGGTTTTTGTATTTTCTTTCAACTAATTGAAACTCTATAAATAATATAGCAAGTAGTGTTAACGTCTTCGGCCCAAAAGTATTTTGGTAAACTATTTTTAATTAGTATAGTCCGAGCCATTCTTTTGCAATGTGTGATTCTTCTTTTTACTACATCATTTTGTTGAATAGTTCTAGGAACCGAGAAATTATGTTCTCAACAATAAGTTTTGCACAAATCATTAAAAACAATATTATCAAATTCTCCACCATGATCACTCCTAATGGTAGTAGTAGTGTATCCCTTTTATTGTGAACTTTTTTACAAGAATGTTCAAATGCATTCAATACTTCATTTTTAGGTTCAAAAATAGGATACAAATAAATCTAGAAAAGTCATCAATAATGATGAAAGCATAATGTTTATCATTTAAACTTGTGATACACTGATACTAGATGATCCAAAAATATTCATGTGGAGAAGTTAAAAAGACTTTGTAGTTGAAGAATATTACTTTAATTTGAAAGAACTCTTTACTTGTTTTCCATACATCACAAATTTTGTCTTTCTCAAATTTCAAACTTGACAAACCTTTAAAAAAATAATTGTTTGGAAATTTTGAAAGTAGGACCATGCTAACAGGGCATAATCTTTTATCTCAAAACCAAGTGTCATATGTTAAACTCGATAAACATTTTTCTCTGCATTCAAACTTATTGTTAATGACATAAACATTCTTACTTCGACTTCCTATAAACATCACATCTTTTGATGTAATATTTTCAACAATGAACTTGGAAGAATCAAATTTGATATTATAACATTCATCACACAATTGATTAAATCTATGCAGATTACGTCTAAAGTTATCTACTAAAAAGACATTTTCAATAAAGGGAGATTAATGATTATCAATAATTTCAATGTCAATTATTTTTCCTTTAACATTATCTCCAAAAGTATCATGACAGTCATCCTTTATTTTGAAGCTTGATTTCCGGTCATGTACTTTGAGCATCCATTATCCAAAGTCCATTTGCTCTCTACTTTCATTGATACTTACAAAAATAATTCAATTTTTAGTTTTTGGTACCCATACATCATTGGGTCCTCGATAGTTAGTGTTAGTGGATTTTTGAATCCACTTATAGTTGTCTTTAAAATGTAATTTCTTTTTGATAGAACAATAAAAAGCAACATGTCAATATTTATTACAAAAATTACACGTGACATTTGAAATAGGAGAAATGGAAGCTTTTAACAAAAATTTTTTTAAAAGACTTTTGTTTCAAAAATGATTTATATCAAATTCCTCCTTTATCAAAAACACATTTTTGCTCACCAAGCATTAAATCAATTTTTTTCTTGCCTTGAGTAAATTTGTGAATAATTTGAGTCAAATCTAAAATCATTTCTTGTAAATAAGAATTCTCCTTGATTAAAGAATTATAATTGACTTTTTCTTTTTCAAAATCATTTTGAATTTTTAAAAGTTTTTTTTACCTCAATTTCCAATAAAGAATTTTTCTTTTTGAGGATCGAATTATTTAAAGCATTTTTTTTCAAATTCTTTAAGAATTTCATCATAAGAGGTGGATAATTCATCATATGAATAATTTTCATTCGAATTTACCTCGTCATCAATAGCCATGAAGCACATGTTGGCAATTTCCTCTTGACTTCCATATTCTTCATGATCATCATCGTCACTTTCATTCTATATTGATTGAAGGACTTTCTTCTCGATGGATCTATTCTTCTTTTCGTCATTTTCTTATTTCTTTTGGAATCGATGATTTTTGCGAAAACCTTTTCATTTCTTAAAACTAAATCATCAAATTCTTCATCATTCATATTTTCGCTTGAAGTGCCTTCATCAACTACAGATTTAAAAGCAATTTGGTGCATTTTCTCTTCTTTACTTTACATCATTTTCTCCTTTGTCTAGGTACGATTTAGCTCAAATGTCATCAATGTTCTATAGAACTCTTCCAATGGATATATATTGATATCTTTGGTGTTGTCTATCAACATTCTCAATGGGCTCCATTCTTCCGAGAGTGATATGAGCATTTTACTTACAAGCTCACCATTAGTAAATTTACGATCAAAACCTTTGAGGTCATTAACAATATCGATGAAGCGAGTAATCACGTCAACAATAAGTTCATTCTCTTTCATGAAGAAATTTTCAAAATATTTAACTAAGAGATTTATCTTAATTTCTTACACTTTACTAGTTCCAATATGAGTAATTTCTAAAGCATGCCAAATATTATAAGCGGAATCATATGTAATAATACGATTAAATTCATTTGTAAAGAATACCATTCGTTTGGCTTTGTTTTGCATGGAAATTATCAATAAAAGTGAAATTTTTTTACTACTGTATCTAGAATTTTTTCCAATTGTAAAAAAAAAAAAAAACTTGAAAACCCACCAAAATATCAAGAATTTATTTTCCTCAAAAATGTGAAAAATTTGGAAAGTTGGAAAATATTTTTCTGGGAAAATTTTGCCTATCAAATACTACAAAATTTGGGAAATTTTCCATGAAAAATGTGTGCTATCAAACGGGGCCTAACATTTATTAAATGAGTAAATTTCACCAGCAGTCGTTTAACTTTAATTTGGAACAATCACATTACTGTACTTCAATTTACGAGTAAACTCCTTCTGATCAATCACTTAGTGTGTGTTTGTCTCCCATTACTATAAAAGAAATAGAGTAATGAATAGTGATAGTACTAAACCCGATCTCGACCTTGACCCGGCTCAAATGAGCTCTAAGCCACTATGGAGATCGGGCATCATGAGGTCGGGGTCCATACTGCTTGACCCACCTGGCTCGACCTCACCCCATCATTTCGGCTTTACTTTGTTCGGGTCGAGCCCTATCGACAGACGTAACCTCGTTCCCTAACTCACGTGTCCTCTCCCTCGTCTTACCTGCCCCTAAAATATTAGTTCATTTCGGATACTAACTCCCCAGTTACTTTGAGTTTCACCCCAACTCAAATAATACAGTCCTAGCACAATGACAACGCATTCAATATGGGAAGTTGAGTCCTTTTAGGATTCCAAATCCACCCCTTATAAATACATAACACAACCTTATTACCCAGGTACCTTTTTCAATAATATTTCAGCATATATTTTGTAATTCCTCTCTTTGACTTCAGCATCGGAGGGGTGACGAGGACACACCTCAACGCCTTTGTTTCAGGTTTTGAAGATCATAACGTGCGGAGTTCAACCACTTTATCCAAGTCAATCCAGGTACGAATTTTGGTAGCATCACTGGCGTCATCTGTGGGAAACGCTACCAGAAGCCATGGTTAACACACGTTCAAGACAACTTCCAGCAAGCTCACCCGCTCCTAACCAACCCCCTGCCGGAGACCATCCTAGTCCCCAGGAGGTATCATCAGGAGAACTACTTCACCCATCGGCAACAATGGCTCCCGGAGCATTGGAGGAACTTCGCCAGCAGGTAGCCACGCTTACTCAACTGCTGTATCAGAGAAGCACACCCCCAATACCCTCCCCGCAGAGTGGTCTCATAGCTGAGGATCGAGCCCGGGTCCAAGCCACGGTGACGTCGGAGCCTCGAATGCACAACATATCCCCGTTGGTTCAAGATCAGTTACTATAGACTCGACTGATCTTGCATGGATCATCCAAGAGGGAATCATGATCGGAATGCTTCAGAAGTCTCAGGCAGCAACAGGATTCACCCCTAATATACCTTTTACCCCTGAAGTGTTATCATACCCCCTACCGGATCGGTTTAAATATCCTCGGGTAAAGGAGTATGATAGGATGACTGACCATATCAACCATCTCAACATATACATAGATATCATGAATTTGTAGGTTACACCCGATGCTGTAATGTGCAAGGCCTTTCCTCAGACACTTACCAACGCAGCCAGAGATTGATTCTCCACACTAGAACCCAACTCCATACCTTCCTTTTCGGACTTAGCAGACAAGTTCTCAGGGTTCTTTGCAAGTAGTAAGTGCATCAGGAAAACAGCCGCGTCACTCATGCAAATGCGTCAGGGACCCAGCGAGACACTTCGAAATTTCATAGCAAAGTTTAATAAGGAGAGACTTATGATCCCCGATATACACATCACAGCTACAGTATCTGGCCTAACATACGCCGTAAGATGTGAAGCGTTCAAGATGTCACTGTCGAAGACCCCTCCAAAGTCGAAATCAACCTACTTACCCGAGCTGAGAAATACATCAATATGGAGGAGACCATGTTTCCAAAAAGGGATGCCTTACCATTGAAAAAGTCCGACCTTAAGAGGCCACATGAGTCCAACCCACACCCGAACCCCCTTCGAAACAAGCCAAGGCAAGGCCATCCTCCAACACATTTAACTCGCTTGAACATAACGAGATCTAATATTTTGATGGGAATCAAAGACCTGAAGGAGTTGAAGTGTCCTCCAAGACTACAGGCTCCACCAGAGACCCGTGATATAAGCAAGTACTGACACACGACAGAAGGTTGCTTCGCTCTGAAGTGGAAGATCGAGGCTCTCATGAAGAGGGACTTCCTAGGCACATACGTCAGCCAAGACAAGCACCAACGGAACAACCAAAATAGGGGTAAGGCCCCTGACGATGAGGACGATAAACAACCAACCATAGGGACTATCAATATCATTGTCGGAGGAACAGCCTCAGGGGGAGACACCAACAGCGAGCGTAAGCAGTACGCCAGGAAATACCACTCGGTCTCAAGCCTGGATCTTGGTGATGTGGGAGACATTACCTTCGGGTCAAAAGACCTGGAGGGTGTATCTTTTCCTCATGATGATGCATTGGTCATATCGAGATAATTGCTAATTTTGAAGTAAGAAGGATTCTGGGGGACAATGGGAGGGCTGCTAACGTACTGTGACATGAGGCTTTCATTCGGATGGGTATATCAGGTGAGCAACTTAAGCCGGTAAAAACCCCCCTTCAGGGGTTCGGAGGTTGTGTCGTCATTCTGGAGGGCATTGTTGGGTTACCTCTCACATTGGGATCAGAAGGAAATCGGGTCACGCATATCACAACATTCTAAGTGGTTCGCGCTCCTATAGCCCACAATGCCATACTTGGAAGGCCGTTGCTAAACAGAATCGAGGCAATTATCTCAACTTTCCACTTGGCAGTGAAGTTCCTACTAGTAATGGGGTCAGAGTAGTTCGAGGGAATCAAACAGTAGCCAGACAGTGCTATGTTACTAGTGTTCACGAGATGAAGACTGACGTCATGCAACTTTATGAGGTCGGGCCAGACCTTGAGCATCGTGGGAGGCTTGTCCCAGTGGAAGAGATGGACAAGATCGAGCTCGAGTCTGAAAGAAAAATCATTATTGGTCGAGATCTTGATCCTACAACCAGGGCCCAGCTTGTTGGCTGTCTAGCCCGCAACATTGATGTATTCGCTTAGAGTGTTGAAGATATGTCTGGGATAGACCCCGAAGTCGTAGTACATAGACTTAACATAAACCCAGGTGTAAGACCAGTAAACCAGAGAAGGAGACAGTTTTCCCTTGAATGGCGGGAATTCATACGAAGTTCATTCGGGAAGTCCAATACCCCGACTGGCTGACCAACGTCGTTCTTGTTAAAAAAGCCAACGGAAAGTGGAGAGTATGCATTGACTTTACAAATCTGAACAAAGCATGCCCAAAAGATAGCTATCACCTACCTCGAATAGATAGTCTTGTGGACAGCACCTCAGGCCATAAATTATACAATTTTCTGGATGCATTCTCTGGGTACCATCAAATTCTTATGTCAGAAGAGGATCAGGAGAAGACCTCGTTTATAGCATATTCAGTCATTTACTGCTACAAGGTCATGCCCTTTGGGTTGAAGAATGCAGGAGCTACATATCAAAGGCTTATCAACAAGGTCTTTGCTCACTTAATAAGGAAGAACATTGAGGCATATGTGGATGACATGGTAGTCAAGAGCAAGCAAGCGGATGGTTATCTTTCAGAGCTTGAAGAGGTCTTCACTACGCTACGAAAGTATAGAATGAAACTGAACCCCATGAAATGTACATTTGGAATGGCATTCGACAAGTTTTTAGGTTTCATGATCACGTATAGTGGAATAGAGGCCAACCCAGATAAGATCCAAGCCTTGATATCCATAGAAGCACCAGCATGCAAGAAGGACATTCAAAAATTGGCAGGTTGAGTGGCGGCGTTGAACAAGTTCGTTTCTCAAGTGTCTGACAGGTGTCTCATTTTTTTCAAAATCCTGAGGGGTAACTGGAACTTTGATTGGGATGAGGAATGCAATGTAGCCTTCAAGAGCTGAAGCAAACACTATCAACACCCTAGTCCTCACCAAGCCAGAACCTGGTGATACGTTGCTATTGTACTTAGCCATTTCGGAGAATGCAGTAAGTGGAGTGTTGGTGAAGGAGGTAGGGAAGGTTTAGTGACCTATTCACTATGTTAGTAAAGTGCTTCTCGACGCAGAAACTCAGTACATATTGGCTAAACAACTTTCACTTGCGTTGGTCATAGCTGCTAGGAAGGTACGTCAATATTTCCCATCTCATCCAATCATTGTGCTCACCGATCAACCACTTAGACATATACTTCAGAAGTCGTATATCTAGGGAAGACTACTGAAATAGGCAGTTGAATTGGGTAAGTTTGATATAGAGATTAAACCACGTCCCGCTATTAAGGCCCAGGCCTTAGCAGACTTCATCGTAGAACTTAACCTTAGGTCTCGGGGGTCGCGGACATTAGCCCGACCAAGACCTTGGAAATTTGGGAAATCTTCGTGGATAGAGCATCGAATAGCTCGAGATCGGTCGCTGGGTTATAGTCACTAACCCTAACAAGACCATCGAGATCCAATGCGCGTTCAAATTTGAATTTGGAGCCACCAACAATGAAGCGTAGTATGAGGCTGTCATCCTAGCTCTAGAACTAGCGTACAACCTTCAAATTGAGCATATCAAAGTTTTCAGCAACTCACAGCTTGTGGTTGGCCAAATCGAGGGCACTTTCGAGAGCAAAGATGAAAAAATGAGCTTGTATTGCCTAAAGGTGCATAACCTTTGAAGACGATTCAAGAGCTGTGAAATCATCAAAATCGCTAGAACTGACAATGCAAAAGCCGATGCTCTATCTAGACTTATGTTCATGGGATAGATGGATTAGACAGAACAGTGCACGTCAAGATGGTAACAGAGCCTAGCATAAATCAAAAGCCAAGCATCATGGACATCGACCATGACCCTTCTGGATGGATCCAATATTGGAGTACTTAACTAGTAGGAACCTACCTTCGGAACTTCGGGAAGCCAGAAGCATCCGGACTAGAGCCTCAAGATATTGCATTATCGAAGGAGTCTTGTTTCGTAGAAGTTTTACTCTACCTTACCTAAGATATCTCAAGCCCTCTGAGTCCCTCCAAGCTTTAGCAGAAGTTCACGAAGGTATATACGGAAATCTTCAAGGAGCTCGAGCACTAGCTTACAAGCTCATCAGATACGGGTATTATTGGCCAAACATGAAGAAGGATGCGTCAGACTATGTAAAGAAATGTGACAAGTGCCAGAGGTTTGGCAACACGATATACACTCCCCCTGAAGAACTAGCTTCCATCCCTTATACTGCACCTTTTGAGCAATGGAGAGTGGACATCCTTGGGCCCTTTCCTTTGGCAAAAGGTCAAGTAAAATTCGTTGTTGTGGCTGTGGAATACTTTACTAAGTAGATAGAAGCTAAGTCATTTGCGACAATTTTAGAACCAAAGCTTAGATCATTCGTATGGAAGTCTATTGTATGCAGGTTCGGAATACCAAAGGTGCTGATAACGGACAACGGGAGGCAGTTTGATAATTCACAATTCAGAAACTTTTGTTCGAACCTCAAGATTGACCATCGCCTGACATCGGTCTCACATCCTCAGAGTAACGGTCTTGCAGGGGTTACTAACTAGATTATACTACAAGACCTTCGAACAAGGATTGGTGACACTAAAGTGAGTTAGCCCAAAGAGCTGCTCGCCATACTTTGGGCATACATGACCTCTCATAAGACCGCAACTGGCGAGGCTCCTTTCATGTTAGTTTTTGGCACGGAAGCCAGGATACTAGTCGAGGTCGGTCTCCCAACACACATGATTAATTGAACTCAACGTGGAGGAACAAACTACCGAACACCTTAATCTGCTTGAGGAAGTACGAGAACAAGCCTCCCTGAGAGCCGCGAGTTATGAAAGCAAAATAGCAAGGTATTTCAACACTAAGGTCAAGACAAGAAGGTTTAGAGTTGGTGATTTAGTCCTAAGGAAGCGGTGGCTGCTGGACATCCCCAGGGAAACTAGGGCCAGTTTGGGAAGGGCCTTTTGAGGTTATACGAAAATTGAATGGCAGGGCATACAACTTGAAGGATACCTTCGAAAGACCACTCCCGAGGCCGTGGAACGCTGACAACTTAAAAGCTTATTACAAGTATTGATTAAGCAACCATATCCCTACGGCACAAGGGTTTCCTTAGTAAGAGCTTAATTTTTTGCCACGGGATGCTGACAACGAAGATTTATTTTTTGTAGCTGGCTATGCAACCAAGTACGTAGAATCTGTGATGTTTTCAATCCGCGCTTAGTCTTTCTCCCTACCTTTACGTTCTAGTTTTGAGCCTACGTGCCCTCAAAAAGTTTACTCCTTCAAATTATGACGTATATGTCGTGTAACGTTCGTTAATTTAATACACTCAAGTACATTATGGAAACCAGTTGTCCCAAGAGTGTCGAAGATATCATAACACATGACTCGACCTCGACCAATAAGAATTCAGAAATTGTCTATGATGCCAACATATGATGGTCGAGGTCGAGCTTGTTGAAGCACATCACTCGAGCTACTTGGCCAACAGGCCAAGTTGCACGCCTCGAAGTGATTGCCAGACACGACTCGAGCTACTCAGCCAAGTAACATGCTCGAGCTTATTACCCTAACATCACTCGAGCTACTTGGCCAACAGGCCGAGTTGCAGCTCGAAGTGATGGCAAACATGACTCGAGCTACTTGGCCAACTCATCCAAGTAACACGCTCAAGCTCATTACCCCAACATCACTCAAGCTAATTGGCCGAAACTCGACCAAGTACGCTGCTCGAACTATATGTGCAAAAATTCGATCAACCAAGCGTCTCGAACAATCGAGGTAAATTTACAAAAGCTGAACAAGCAAAAAGGTCGAGACCAACATCAACATACGTAATACAAAAGACGCGAACATTAAGTAAAACAAAAAGCTCAAATTAAATGAATAAAAGACATGAAATAACCAATTCCAACCGAGTTCATTCGTAACTTTACCAAGATCTTTAGTTCCTTATGTGTTTCTTGAGCCAATAGGAGAATAATTGTATATGGAGGCCTCCTCCATATGTATTCTACTGTTCAGTATTTGTAAGAGTCGGAAATTGGATAAAAATCACATTCAAATTGGTTTCCAAAAGAGTTCTAATCGAATAAGGATAGTTGTTTTCGCGCGCGAATTTTGTCTCTGCACAGTAATCAGTAATTTGGTTATAACTTTCTCTCTTGATATCCGATTTAGAAGATTCAAAATGAGTTAAAAACATAACTTAAAGAGATACAATTTTGTTAGAAATAGATCTTTTCCAATTGGGACTTTTATTATGCCAAAAATGGGTCTCAATATTCGGCTAAAAATCTTTAATATATTTTGTGCGAATTGGAAATTGATTTTGATAATATTCCATTCTTTTTTGAGTTCTAATTGCTTCCAATCGACCATTAGCACTCTCGAACCTTCATCATGAGCCCCAACATAATTTTTGAGTATTTTCACTTTAGTCCCTGATCTTTCACTTTCTTCTATTTTGGTCATTTTTCATTTGTTTCTCCTTATTTCCTCTGCATTCATCACTTATCCTGCAAAACATGAATTGTATAGAATTATACTATATTCCAACATATTAATCAACAATTGCTCATATTTTGACAGTAAATTAAGTATGTAAAAATGTATTTGTCAACACCCCCAAACTTGAACAATTGTTTGTCCTCAAACAACAACAATATAACTCAACTCTACGAACAACATGGTTTAACAATATATCGTGTCTCGGGTTTAAAATTTGGTAGTCAGACAATTGAACAATTATAATAGTACAAAAATTAAATCAATCTCCACCCGTTACATGTATAACCTGACACACGTGTGTGTGAAAATTCAAGTCAACATATTAAGATTATGATTGGTTCAATCCCTAACCCATAGTAGTCAAATATGTACTTTTCTCGCTCGAGAGATACACACACCCCAAAACTTATACTTTTCACTCAATTTTTCCGGGGTGTATCCTAAGTTGAACCCATTCAATTTTGTTCATTACCCTCTCTTAGTTTGGATAGACCTTACTCCTACAAGTCCACACTTCAACAAGTCGGGATTTTCCTATATTTTTAATTGCTTTAACCCTTAAGACTAGACTAAATTGCTTGCTTCTCGTCAAATGTGTAGTTTTGTCAACTGGATGTCTGGGGCGTAATCAATGTATTTGAATATATTTTTTTCTTTCTTTTCATTTTTTTCTCTATTTCTTTTTCTCTTTTATTTGAGTATCTTTCCATTTGCTTTCTATATAACCCATATAGCGAGCTTTAGACCGATAACTCCCAAGTCAGATGACCATAAGGCGCCAAGTTTTAAATCACCCTCATAGACTTAATCATCCTAATTATATAGGCTCAAAAAGATACTTTTTATGTACTCAAAGATTAGTGCAATGACTCTTTTCTTTTAGACATCCAGTTTTTAAAACAAACCTCTAAATTAAAGATTTCACCTTATTTTTATCTCAATGAGTTTCAGACAATCCACACAAGGTTTTCATGTACGGAATCCCTACTCATCTCAGTGTTTCCCTGTAACAGTTCAGTCATCTCTAAACTAGCATTTATTTGGATTTATGGAATACGACACTAGAGGTTATTAGGTTGCATCACTAAGTTCCACTATCATCTACAAAATGAACTGCATCACTAACTCAATATGCCAAACATAAGTAACGTGCATAGAAAATGTCAAGATTTACATAAACAGGTCTAAACTAATCCAATAATGCACTAGTCATCATTCCAAGTTGATACTTATCACAATGATCACATAATAACAGGCACAATTATTAAACAAATTCTCAAAAATTTTAAAACTCCATAATATTACTTATGTAAATTCACAACAAAATCCAACAGAATCTTACCCCCAACTAAATTTTGCATTATCCTCATTGCATAAACATGAAATATAAATGAAGGGAATAACGAATATCATACAATAGTGCAGTAAATCAACATAAACTTAAAGTGTAAGAGCCGAAATCACTCAATGGAATGGTAAAACAAAGAAAATGACAAAATCAACTAGAATAAAAATGCAAATGTAAAAGGCAGAAGAAAAAGAACGAACTCCCCTTGGGTTGCCTCCCAAGCAGTGCCTTTGTTTATTATCTTTAGCTCGACCCAATGTTTTCTCCCTAACCTGCATCCAGTAAGTGTGGTTTCAATCTTCTTTGAAATGCACTAAGCTCCTTGGACATAAGCACTGATGATGTTCCTCCACCTCCATCAAATACATGCGTGGGATAACCAAAGGAGAACTCAGAATTAGGAGTAGGGACCTGGAAGACAAAATGTAAAGTTCTCTCATTAGAAACTGGTAAATAAGATAAAAACTTTTACCTGACTCTTGATCATCTATCTCAAGATGTTTATTGATAATGAAGTCTCCTCCATCCTGTTCTAGAATTTCCTGTGCTGGTCCAAGGAACATACTATTAGCAATCTCTTGAGTAAGTGCATCAATCATGTGTGTTTGATAACACTCGTCATCTTCTTCTAGCTGCTTAGTGACATGAAAAATGTTGACTTCTAAAGTCATATTTCCAAATGAAAGTTTCATGAGACCATTCCTACAATTCATCAGAGTATTAGCAATAGCAAGGAAAGGTCTACCAAGAATGATAGGAATTTTAGAGTCAACATTCACATCATCTTTTACATCCAACACCAAGAAATTCACGGGGTAGTAAAATTTAATTTGAATCAAGACATCCTCAACCACTCCCCTAGGTCTAATAGTGGACCTATCAGCTAATTGCAGAGCTACAGATGTAGGCTTCATCTTACCCAAACCTAACGACAAGTAAATAGCATAAGACATGAGATTGACACTAGCCCCTAAATCAAGAAGGGCTTGTCCAAACTTATGATTCCCGATGACACAAGACACAGTAGGACAACCAGTGTTCTTATACTTTGGCGGGATCCTTTGCGCAATCACAACGCTCGCTTGCTCAGTTAAGAAAGCAGTTTTCTTGACATTTTGCTTCTTTTTTACAGTGCATAAGTCCTTAAGGATTTTAGGATAAATAGGAACCTGTGAAATCACATGCAAGAGAGGTAAATTGATTTTTACTTCCTTTAGGTGTTCTAAAATCTCACTATGTTGACCAGCAGATTTTGAGATGGACTTAAGAGCTTGCGGGAAAGTTACTCTCACTGGATTTGTCATTACTTCCTCACTAGGGCTACTCTCTTCAAGCTCACTAGACTCTTTTTCAGTTTTTCTAGGTTTGAGGATTGGTTCTATAACTTTTCCTGATCTAGTGGTTATGGCATTTACTTCTCTAAGATTGATTTCATTTGAACCCGAGGTTTGTGCTATGTGCTACCCTTTAGGATTTGGTTGAGTTTAAGCCAGAAATTTTCCACGTTCCACTACTGTTAAGGCACTAGTTAGTTTGGAGATATAATTTTTGATTTCCTTATTTTCCTCAACAATTTGGGTAATCATAGTCTCAAATTTTTTATTTGTTTTTCTTTGTGCCTCCAAGAATGCATGTAGGGTATCTTCTAAAGAATTCCTAGGTGACATGGGTTGGTATGAAGGTGCATTAAAAACTCTAGGTGGCTGGGTAGGTTGCTGGTTTTCAGATTTCCAACTGAAGTTAGGATAATTCCGCCACCCCTGATTATAGGTATCAGAAAATGGAGCATAAGGCTTGTTATATGTGTCTAAGGTGTTACAGTGTTCCTCATAAACCCCTCTTATCCCAGTTAGAGTAGAACACTCATGTACCGGATGATCAATTCCACCACACACACCACATATTCCAGAAGACTCAATACGGGCAACAGTAGATATAAGCTTCGAGTTCTTAGTACGTAGGGTTTCCATTTCTCTAGTTAAGGCTTCTAATTTAGCTCTAAGACTATCTTCTTCTCTAAGATGATAAAGGCCTACACTAGAAATATTTCCTACGGGTCGACACCTATTGGTGCTATCAGTGGCACTAGGACCAGTCCAGGTATGGGCTTTCTCAGCTAAGTCATCTAATTATCCTATAGCTTCATCTGGATCTTTTTGTAGGAATCACAATTACACATCATTTCAACAAACCGACGCTCTCTAGATGTTAACCCTTCATAAAAATAGCTCACGATGCGCCAACTCTCGTAACCATGGTGCGGACAAAGAGTTTGGAGTTCTTTATACATTTCTCATGCTTGATATAAAGTTTCACTCTTCTTTTGGATAAAAGAAGAGATCTGCTTTTTCAACGCAATAGTTTTGTGATGGGGGGTCATTTTAGCCCAAGTTCTGATAGAACGTGGTCTCAATGAATACAACCAGCTTTTAGCCCTTCCTTTAGGAGAAAATAGGAAGAATTTAAGCCTAATTATATCCATTGTACCATGTTGATTGTGGAAAGGTCCTACAACCTCCACGAATTCCCTAACATGCACATACGGGTTTTCATTATCAAGTACATGAAAGTTAGGAAGAAGTTGAATCATTTCAGGTTTAAAATCTACACGTGACATGTTGGGTGAAAACATAATACATGAAGGTGTAGATGTACGCGTGGGGTGCAAATAATCATGCAAAGTTCTATATAGTACATCATGCTTATTGTCAGACGTTGTGTTATGTGATAAAGTGTCAGTTTTAACAGATATAGAATCAAAAACAAGGTTAAAAAGATGTTCATACTCTGTGTTGGGTCTGTCCGCAGATCCTCCTCATTCTCCTCAATACCTGCTCATAGAAAAAGTAAAAGAAAATAAAGTAAAAATAGGAAAAATATAATAAAGAAAATTAAACTAACCAAAAACAAAATAACGGGAACGATGTCACCCTTTTGTAATTGATCCTTGCGTATTTTATACCGTCTCCCTGGCAACGGGGCCAAAATTTGAATACGCCCAAAAAATAACGCGATAGTTGTAGCACAGTTTTGGGGTGTCGTATCCACAGAGAGATGTAAGAATATTTAAAGGATCAAAAATGTTGAGTTGTTTTCTCAAATGTGTAATAAAATTTAATGTTGAAAGGTGAAATCAATAATTTGAAGCAGTGAAGAATCAAAATTCCCTCAATTGGATTGGATCAATCATATCAATTATTCATTTTGATAACACAATTAGAGACTTTCATCCCGACACTCTAATCGGAAGATATATAGTGAAAATCAATTTAATTTACAAATATAATTCTAAAATTAAGACTTAAGACATATTATCACAATTTTATTGGAACAAGATCAAAGATCGACTATATACATCAAGCATAAGGCAGTAATAAATCCGCCAATAAAGTGAAATTGAGATGAAAATTCAACAACTAGTTTAATCTAACGATAGAAGAAGTATGACTGGATCTATGAAGGATATAATAATTATTAAACAAATCTCAACAATAAATAATTGAAATTGAAATTCAATAAATAGTTTGATTGAACAATGGAAAAAACATGACTGAATCCATGAAAAATGTTGTAAATATTAAATCGATTTCAATATAAATTCAAGAGAATGAAAATTTAAATTCTAAGATTATTTGGCAATGAAAAGATCAAATTAAATGAATAAAAAACATGAAATCACCAATTCCAACCGAGTTCCTTCGTAGCTTCACCAAGATCTTTAGTTCCTCATGTGTTTCTTAAGTCAAAGAGGAGAAGAATGGTGATGGGGGCCTCCTCCATATGTATTCTACTGTTTAATACTTGTAAGAGTCGGAAATTGGATAAAAATCATATCCAAATTGGTTTCCAAAAGAGTTCTACTAGAATAAGGAAAGTTGCTTTCGCACGCGGATTTTTTGTCTCTGCATAGCAGTCTGTAATTTGATTATAACTTTCTCTCCTGATATCCGATTTAGAAGATTCAAAATTCTTTAGAAATATAACTCAAAGAGATACAACTTTATTAGAAATGGATCTTTTCCAATTCGGATTTTTACTATGCCAAAAATGGGTCTCAATATTTGGTTAAAAATCTGGAATATATCTTGTACGAATTGGAAATTGATTTTGATAATATTTCATTCCCTTTTGACTTCTAATTGCTTCCAATCAACCCTTAGCACTCTCGAACCTTCATCATGAGCCTCGACATAATTTTTGATTATTTGCACTTTAGTTCCCGAACTTTCACTTTTTTCCATTTTGGTCATTTTTCACTTATTTCTCCTTATTTCCGCTACATTCATCACTTGTCCTACAAAACATGAATTGCATTGAATTATGTTATATTCCAACATATTAATCAACAATTGGTTATGTTTTGACAGTAAAATAAGTATGTAAAAATGTACTTATCAATAAGTTCGAGCTTAGCCTCCTCGGCCTCGTCTTTGGCCGCCCCTATCTGATCCCTAACTTTCCTCGTCTCAATTCGAGTGAGGTCCCGCTCAACCTCAAGCTCTCGAATGCGCCTCTCATTTTCCTCATTCTGGGCCTCGAGCTCAGCCCTCTTACTCGAGGACCCCAAACTCTTGAAGGCCAAACCCCGGGCCATGCTCAAAGCCTGCAAGATCGAGCTCGTGAATATAAGATCAAGTCAAGATATATAATCATAATAACAAAAACACAAGTTGCTGGTCGAGGTCTACGACTTACCTTCAAAGTAATAAGCTCGAGCGCCCTCACTCCCTCACCAGGATCGACCTCTTCCTGGTATTTTGACACCAGGCTCAGGATCAGAGGACATCGAGCATGTTCTTCCTGTAATTGTTAGGGCAGAGGCCCGTCTTCCTCCAAATCCACAACCTCTGGAGTACCACGAGGTGTGGGGGTACAAGTAGGTGGACGAGGCGACGGCAGAGGTTGTGACGGTTGCCCAGGCTTACTTGGTATTTTGCTCGCTGATGGCTCTCGAGCTCGCTTCTTCCCTTTGGATGGGGCAGGAGCCTTAGGCTTCGGGCCCTTGCCCTTCTGATGAAAATTGGCAAGAAGAGCTGCTGGATTGAACGACATTTCCAAATGTGCACACAAAGTCACAAGTGATCACATGGTCGGGATTAATAAAAACAAAGGAGGAATTGAGCATACCCTTGAGCTTTCTAACGTTGGCAAGGTCGAGGTGTCATCCTTGAGGAGATAATCGACCTTATCTGCAAGGGGATCGTGATTGACTAACCTTAACCTATCCCTTTCCAAAGCCTCGACATACCTTTGTCCCTCATTGAACATATCCTTGTTCGGGATTTCCCACATCAATCTAAACACGTGGTTGGGGTTTTGAGGTTTGACAAAGAAGAATCTTCCCTTCCATCCCCGAAGAGAGCTCAGGGTTTTAGGTGTCCTAAATCTCCCTTGGTTGATAAATAGGCAAAACAATTATACCCAGGCGCAAACTCAAGGTCGAATACTGCCCTTAAGAGGTCGAGTTTTGGCTCGATGTTGAGACATCTACACAAAATAAAGAAGTACACCAACAACCTCCAACTGTTCAAGACCAACTAACTCGGGCACATTAGACAAAAATTGAGGAAATGAACAAACAAAGGGAGGAGAGGCCATCTTAGCCCGGCCTTAAGGGCATCTTCGAAACAAGTCATCTCCCCGTCTCGAGCATCTACTACAGATTCATTGGGATCGGGGGTCCTTACGTCACACATGGGCATAACCCCGAACTCTTGGCAACCTTTATGATTACATGCTCCTTGTATTTGGTCGAGTCTCTAGGGTATGTCGGATAGTCTCTACCTTGGGGTGAGAGCTTATAGGGACAGCTACAGAGACAAGGGCCGCAGCCACATCCTCGGAGCTTTTTGTGGTCGAGCTCCTAGAAGATTGACTACTGCTACCGCTCGACCCCCTCACTACTACTACTAGACATTATGCTACTAAAAAATAAATAACTTAAAGGCTCGAACACTTACCTCTTAAAAGTGGTCGATCACAAACCCTTTAAAGCCCTGATCTCACTCCGCTTTTACTGAGAGTTGAGAGTGAAAAGTGAAAAATGGGAAGTGAAAAGTGGAGTATTTATAGGGGTCAAAGGAAGATCAAGGGTCTCACAAATCTAGACCGTAGATTAGGTCACATGTCAGCCATCCAAGGTCGATCTTCAACTACCCATCACGCGTCTGACACGTCGAACATGGCTGTCACGCACCAAGACCCCAGGTCATTCTCGAGCTATCTCACCTCATTGCATCTCAACTCGCAGTTCGAGGAAAATAACTTCAGCTGCGACCTAGATGTACGGGGCCTTGTGATAGTACTAAACCCGATCTCGACCTTGACCCGACCCAAATGAGCTCTAAGCCACTATAGAGATCGAGCATCATGAGGTTGGGTCCATACTGCTTGACCCATCTGGCTCGACCTCACCCCATCATTTTAGCTTTACTTTGTTCAGGTCGGGTCCCATCGACAGGCGTAACCTCGTCCCCTAACTCACATGTCCTCTCCCTCGTCTCATGTGCTCCTATAATATTAGTTCATTTCGGATACTAACTCCCCAGTTACTTTGAGTTTCACCCCAACTCAAATAATATAGTCCTAGCACAACGACAACGCATTCAATATGGGAAGTTGAGTCCTTTTAGGATTCCAACTCCACCCCTATAATTACATAAAAGTGGCCTTATTACCTAGGTACGTTTTTCAATAATATTCCAGCATATATTTTGTAATTCCTCTCTCTGACTTCAGTATCGGAGGGGAGACGAGGACACACCTCGACGCCTTTGTTTCAGGTTTTGAAGATCATAACGTGCGGAGTTCAACCACCATGTCCAAGTCAATCCAGGTACGAATTTTGGTAGCATCAAATAGTATATTTTGGAGAATGTATGGTTGAAATTTAAAGTAACTTTATTAGTTTGTGTGTAAAATATTTTATTGGGTGAATGTGTGATGGAGAATCTTACTGTAGCAAACAATACTTAGAAATAATTGAAGACAAACGGGGCCTTAATATAATTGATGATGTGGTCGCTAAAAGGAAAGAATTCTCCACGTTTTTGACGCTTGATCACTGAGCTTTAGTCTTACGTGCAATCTGACCATTGAACTTTTAATTCGAGGTGATCACATCATTAAATTTTAATTTCAATGTTCTAAAAAAACGTTAGTAATTAAAAAACTAGACAATTTAAAAATTTCAACTAGGCACTTCCTACCTAATGGAATCAGCGTTGAACTGCTAATAATAAGTAAAATAATAAAGATATAAACATTCCAAAACAAGAGGAAAATTGTTAAGCTATGAATAAAGTAACTAAAATCAAATCATTAAAATTAAAAACCCCACCCCACCCCACCCCACCCCACCAAACCCCATGTTGCTCGGAGGAAAACTATTAAGCTATGAATTCATCAACAATGGAGCATCTGCTTTCATTACCTTTGAATATAACAATTATCGTATAAAGACCTGCTTCAATGTTTAATTATTAGATAGAGCGAAACAAGAATTAATTAGAAACGGAAAAAACGTCTCCATAAAACTGAAGCAATATTCTATACCAGTTTAGAAATCCAACAAATAAATTCTTTTTTGTTCTGATCTGCAAATCCCAAATCTGGGTTTTTAACCCACCCAATTGCCTGAATTTAATCGGCCTAATAGCGATGCAGAACCACCAAAAGACCCTGTCCTTGAAGGAGCACTGTTAATGGGACCAGATTTTCTAGATCTGGAGCCATCCATAGGGATAAACATTATATCGAGCTCTTCAGACTTTTTTATATTGCCACCAGCCCAACATACAAAGGTCATTACTCAACTTAGGAGATGGAAAATGTGAACCCATATGACCTACAACTTCTTTGGCTCGGATTGCTGAAGCTTGTTGTCATTGCCAACGTTTTTACGCTAGTTTTCAGGCCCAAAAAGTGATGGTTTGGGGGTAGGGGTAGGGGTAGGGGTGGGGGTGGGTGAAGTTGGTTTTTAATTATTTGATTTTAACTATTTTATTATAAAAAATGTAAAGTTACCATTTTAACATTTTAAAATTAATCAAAATTATTGTCAAAATCAATTATTTGGTCAACTAACGATCAAACTAACAGAAACCATACATTTGGATTTCAACTGCGACGATTTGAGATGTTTGGTACTGTGGGTGACACAAATGAAAAGTTTGATACCGTGAGTAACACAAATAAAAAGTCTGGGCAAAATCTGCTACTCAATGAAATGTTTGATACCGCTGCAATTATCCCTTTATAATATTAACAAAATATGCGAATAAAAAATAATTTAATTGTTTGCCAAACATTATCTGACGAATTCTAAATATTTTTAAAATGAATATGCTACTTGTGCATAATTTTAAGTATATAATGGTGTCCACACTTTTATATGGAGGGGGACCAATTTCGGATAAAATATAATATATCTGAAGTGGGTCCTCCTTTATGTAAAGATGTTGACACCATTTTGTACATAGAATTATGTATGTGTAGACAAACCCATTTTAAAAGTGATTCTTTATAACAAAATCAATCTAATTTACAATTAGACGTTGACTTCGGCCATGTCAGAATAGCTGTCAAACGAACAAGATTAGCTGTATAAAAATTTAAGGATCATGCTATATGTACCGAATTTGTTACCTAATCTTTTACAGAATAATATCTTTTACTGTTGAAATTCCTTCTTTGCCCTTCCTTTCTCTATTTGCAGAATATGCCCTATATCTTTTAATTTTTAGATTTTCAGGGTTATATCTTACAATTCTTTCGTTTGGATCGTAGGTTCTTAGAACTAATCCTGAGAATCTTAGTTCAGTATTTTCTTGTAACCAAATCAAGTAATTTTGTTGCTCGTATTTGTGATATCTTATAGTTTTTAAGATTTTATCCCTCATTTCTGTATTATTTTCTCTTTTAAGTTCTTCAAAGAGTTTTCTAATTTCTCTAGATCTTAATTCACTAGTATTATTTTGGATTTTTTCAAGTCTTTCAATATTTCTCTTTCCTCTTGATTCATTAATCAGAATCTATACGATGTTCCTTTAACCTTTCTATCTGTTCTAAATATTCTAAATATTTTGTTAATTTTTCAAAAGCTCTAGGTTGATTTTCTTCAGTTATATATCCAAAAACAATTCCTTCTGAAACTTATTCTTCTATATTTTCGTATTTAGCTATAACATCTTCAACCTTCTTTATTTCTTTACTAGGTTCTATAGAATCAATTCTTATATTATGTTTACAAGCATAATCTATATCAGATTATATTTCTTTAAGTTTTTCTTGACCAACGGGAACTATATTTTCAGATTTTTCAATTGTACTAAGCAAGAATGAAATATCTTTTTCATCTAAATACAATTTAAGAAATTATCATTAGATGTGGATGCTTGTGAAATGTTCATAAAGATCAATGGTAATTAAAGCATAAAAGAATAAAAGCATGTAAATAACTTACAGTAATCAATGGAAATAACTAGGCTTTCCCTCCAACATGTTCTTATAGTCGCTTTGCATATACTTAATCAATCTTCTGAATCAGATGAATATTTAAAATGTCTTGAAATCATTTGAGTCTACAACTGCTTCCGCAAAAGGTTTTTCAATTAAGATTGCATTTCTTATTCTAGAGAACTAGCTGTGTTGCCATAGACGCTATCTCACAGTATCCAGAGTCTCTGTTTTCACCTCTATTCAAACTCTTTTCAGAATCAATTTTTTACTTAGAACGAAATTTTAAAAGATAACTCACACACAAGGTGCTACAATTTTTTTAGAAGACTGTCCTTTTCCCCTTAAACATTCATCAAAGACGGGTACTTTAGCATGGCTAACATCCATTTAAAACAATGTTTTAAAAATCTTTTAAAATCTCTATATGTACTGTCGAGGAATCATGAGAATCTTAACGAAATCCTTTTATGAAAACTTTGTTGAACATAACAAACTTCATCTTAATATTCATAAACTGAAATAGTACATGCTTACACACTATATTTACATACCTATGGTACTCACCTGATTAAGTTTAGAATTCCATAAGTGATTACCTTATTACAAGCTTTCCTATCTTCAAGACTAGCTAATAGGTTTTTTCTGAATACAAGTAGTGTATACAGATTACAAAATAGTAATAATCTGAGATGGTATTTCTTTCGGGGATATCTTGAATGCTGAACATCCTCCCTTTTTATAGAGGTCTTAAGCCATTCCTTGGGTGATAAGGAATCTTATCTTTACAACTATCCTTCCACTATCTTTGTTAGGTAGTGCCACCTTATTTTCACGAGTGTCTCCCACTATCTTTTGTTAGGTAATGTTGGCTAGTTGGATTGTGACATTTCTTCATTATCTTCCGTCTCCTAGTGACCACAGTTTTTCTTTAATAAAGTAACTTTATTAAAGTAGTGATAAAGAGTCACTGTTTTGGCTCCATTATTTTTCCATCTTTGATTCAAAGAATTCAGCAGAGAATTCTTCAGTGTTGAGGGATGCTTGACTCTTATCTTCTACAACACAATGCTCACAATGGTGATCACTATAATCCTAGAGTATCTTGCATAATTCTTTTGACATATCTTCTGATCCACTAACTTGATTTGAGATTATAATGGATAGTAAATTGTTAAGAAGATACATATATTCATCCTTTGTCGGGATCCTTGCATTTGAATAAATTATATTATCTTTAGATGGATAGATCCATATTTTTCTTTCTCAGTAATTAAATGGGTTACATGTTCAAATATTTTTTTATACCCTTTTGCTCTTCTATAGGGTATCATATTTATGATATCTTGGTAGCCATTTTTAACAACCTTTTGATTGGTTGGTAAAAAATGTTGATTTGTAAGTCCCAATTTTATGGTATGGAACGATGACTGCATATATTCAAGAACAGGATCACATTCCATAGTTGATGAGTGGAACCTGATATATATGTTTGTACTTTTGAAAACTTCTGTATATTTTTTTACTGACTTTCTGACATCACTTGGCAGTTTGGCTATTTCTCTGAGATCTTTACTGGGATATATACAAAGTATATTTCCCAATTCAAAGAAATCTCTTACCCAATTGGTTGGTGCTCCTGGATAAAAATTTATTTTGTTGTATCTTCCATAGTGAAGTGTTTCCATCCACTTTCCTATCTCAAAATGCCAATCAGATAAAATCTTAAAGATAACAATAAAAAGTATTACTTCTTCATAGTTCTTTTTTTGTGTATTTTTGCTGCATGGCATATTTTGACAATATCTTTTGGATCAATTTTGTCAATAGCTAGCTGAGGTCAAGTTTGGCTCGATGAAGAACCACCTTCGCTATTTTTGATATTTCGAGTTTCTTCCCTGAGGGGAATTTTTATATCTTATTTACCAATAATAAGCTTGAGTATTCCCTGTGAAGGGGTTCCTATTACCTTCGTTTCTTTCCCTTTATCCTCAGGAAGTACGTTAGTATTCACAAGTCCCTGTGAAGGTATACTAGACTTGGTACAAATATCTTCTGCCTCAAGGGCTATATTCATTCTGTCTCGAAGACTATTTTGTATATTTTGAATTTAACTTTCCAAGTAGAAAACTTTTATCTCAAGTACCTGGACTTTCATCCTTAATTGTTCTAACTTCATCCCTACTAAGATAATCATGAAGAAAGTTAGCTTCTCCTTTTATATGTTCAATATCAAATTTGAAATAAGAAAACCAAATTTGAATTCTGATAATATATCTATTGGTAATAGATGGATCAACATTATTTTTTAGAAATACTTTAATTTGAGTATTATCAGTTCTAATTAAGAAGTTTTTTCGTAGTAAATAATCTACATATTTCTGTACTCCTCGCTTTACAGCAATGAGTTCTTTCCTGTTCATCTCATATCTTGTTTCGACTTCTTTGAATGTTTCTGATATATAACCTGCAAGTATCTCAGGGCAAGAACAATTCTTTTCACATTTATATTCTTTATGATTCTTTTTAACCTTCAATATTGCACCCCAATAATTATATGATGGATCAGTTTCAAGGATAAAAAAATCTTCTTCCTGCGGAATTATAAGTTTAGGCAAAACCTTTAATTCATTTTTTACATTTCTTATATTTTCGCAATCTTATTCTTCCCAAAACCACATTACATTCTTTCTTAATTTTGAAAGAAATTAATTTTTTAACTTAGCACAATTATGAATAACTCTTTCGGCATAATTTAATATACTAAAGAAGTTTTGTCATTTTTTTTTATCTCTGATTTTTTCAGGAAATTCTTGAAATTTTTCACCAATATGAGATTGCAATTGCAATTCTCATTCTTTAATGAATAATCTTAAGAATTTTATCTCTGTTTTAGCTATCTCGACTTTCTTTTGAGAAAGTGTAATACCATATTTTTTCATAATATAAAAAATTTCTCAAGATATTCAATATGTTCTTCATATTATTTGAATGAATCCGTAAATTATCAACATAAGCAATGTAAAAGTGAGTAATTGGTTTGATTACCTCATCAATTCTTCTTTAAAATATTTGTAGTACATTTTTCAACCCGAAGGGCTTTACATTCTATTCATATTGTCCTAAAGGACTGGGGGGGTACTAAATGCAGTTAGTGATTTACTTTCTTCTGTAAGTGCGATTTGCCAAAACTTTGACTTACAATCAAATTTTGAAAATATTTTCTTGTTTTGTACTTGTTTAATAAGGGTGTCCTTATTTGGCAAGTAACATCCATCAAATTTAGTAATTTCATTTAACTTCTTATAGTTTATCACCATCCTGGCTTTTCCTCTCCTTATCTCACTATATTTTCTAACCATAAAGGTTGGGCTGGTGTGTGTGCTTTTACTAGGTCTAATCAATTTAGCCTCTAGTAATTCTTTTATTTGATTCTTAAATTCTTTTTTATCTTCCACACTATATCTCATTGGTTTGACCCTTACAATAGTATCTGGATTGATTAGTTCTATATTTGCCTTTACCTTATCCGTATTTCATTTTCTAATGGGTTTTCAGAATAGGTTTCAAAAATTTCTTTTTTCAATTTTTCTAACTTATTTTCTGTTGTCATTTCAAAACTATAACTGGTTTAATTTTTTCTGTATTCCAACATCCACCACGCTGGGTTGAGGAACTCTGATAATTAATTTCTTTATATGTTATACTAACAGCTTTAGTTATCTTAATGTAAATATTTTATGCACACAAGGAGTTGTGAACATATATCTATCTACATACTGTGTAAATGGTGCATATTTTAGTAGGAAATTTTGTCCTAATAAAATATCACATCCAATTGTGGTTGACATGTATATTGTGTCAACAAATACTTTTCTAAATGATATTAGAAAAGATACTTGTGTGGCATATTTGCTATATATTACCTTATTTCCTCATGCTGTTGTAACAGTGACAACATTCTTTGAATCATATTTTCAGTATTCATTTGGTAAAGATAAACTTATTGTACTTCCTGTATCTAGATAAGCATGGAATTTAATTCTACAATAACTTTTTATATTGAGTGTAATTTCAATATATGGACTCATGAGATTAGTATTAATTACTCTTTACATGATAACAATGTTTTTATATTTTCATCTATTTTTGATATGATGATTGAATTATTATCAATTGTTATCTTCAAATATCCTTGACAAGTTTTATAGGGGCTAAATTTTTCAAGGAAGTTCATCCCTAATAATATAGGTGAACGTTTGATTCCATATAATTCATCTTTATATAGAATTATTTCTGATCATCTCCTACAAATATAAGAGGGAATTTTACATAATTCTTTATTTCAAGATTATTTTCCAAATAATCTTTGAATATATATGATTCTGATAACTCAAAATCTAGTAATGACTAATAAATTTAGCATTTACATGACTTTTATCTACTCCAGTATCTATAAAGATAAGAAGATTCTTTTTGTATCCTTCTTGATTAACATATCTTGTCTTGATATAATATTGCGAACTTGATGGTTCAGCAATACTTAGTTTCCTAAGTTGACTTACTCTAGAGTCTTGTTTGGATGAGAATCTTGCAATAAGATTATCTCCTTCTAAACTGACACAATTTCTTCTTATCAATTTTCCTTCAGAATTGATTTCTCTTACTTGTTTGTGAAAATCAAGCATTATTTGTTGAGGTATTGTAACTTCATGTTCTTGATATTTTCTGGGAGGTATATATTGAGCTAATTCTTCAAAATCTTTGTGTATGATAATATTATCAGTTATTTTTCTTAGATTGTTATGGTGGCTAGTACTAAAAGCAAAAATTAATTTTATGCTGATACTAATAGCCTTATTTTTTCGTAACATTTTCAATTTTTCAATTCTATAAAATAGATTGAAACTTTGATCAATATTTTCATCAATTAGTGAAACTTTGAGCATCTATAGGATCTTGTAAAATTCTATTGTCCATACATTATATCTCTATTGGTATATTCATACATTCTCTAAAGAATCTTTTTATCATGATTTGGATTACTCCTATCTCAATACACTTTAGCTTGCTTCTTACATTTTCTGAAAATTTGGATAACTTCTGTCTTACCCATTTTTTGTGAATACATGGATTCTTACTTTTCCCATCGTGACTTCTATATTGATAGATATTTCTTTATAATTCATACTTACAATAGTTTTATTTATTTTTGATAGTATTCCTAAAAATCCTTGATGGAATGCATCTTTTTCTTACAAATCTAATATTTTCTTAGTTATTCATTTGTACTTTCTAGCATCAAAGGTGATTTCTTGATTTATACCTTCTACTGAGTCTTCAACTTCCTCAATTGTTTCTACTTCTATCTCTTGATCTATTTATTGTATTTCTTGATTCATATATACAATCTCTTCAGAGTCATCTCCTGAAGATGATGTATTTAATTCATAATTGTTACTGCATTCACTACTTAAATTTTCAAAATATTCAATTGGCTCTATATCACTATCATTTTGAAATTCTTCATAAATTCTAAGAGTTTTTACATTTTGTTTATCTTTCTTTTTAAGACATTAACGGGCAATGTGTCCTTCTTCACTACAAATAAAACATCTACATTTCTTAATATATTTTGGTTTAGGTTTTTTAGTCCAATCTCTTTTCTTAAAATATTTTTTATGTGATTTAAAATTTTTTTTCTTAAACTTCTTATAGTTTTTGAACTTTCTTTTGTATTTCTTATATGATTTATATTTCTTTTTGTGACAACCAAATTATTCAATTTGTCATATATCTTTGTAGCAACACAAAGAGTTTCTTCTCATCTTATATGCTTTCTTACTTTCCAAGGCTTTTCTACACCAGATGTCTATCATCATTTTCGTAAATTCAATTCTACATTCAAGACTATCTTTATTCACACCATCCTTTTCTCCAAGAGGCAATAATTTCTCATATTCTTTTAATAATTTTATTCCTCATAGGAATGGTAACTTCATAAATAAGACCTTAATATATGTTTATTTTCTTGATAATCTCCTTGATTTAATATATAATATATCTCTTCAAATTTACATGTGTATCTTTCTAGTTCACACATATCACATATCTTTAAATTTTCCATTGCTATCATCCCTTTATTATATTCTTCTTGTTTTCTAGTTTCTTCATCTACTGTAAATCTATTTCCTAAGAATTCTGTTCACAGGGCTTGTTCTAACCTTCTTAATATTTCTTGTATGTTTTGTTCATTCAAAGCATTCATGTTATTTATTGTTTCAGCTGTATTCTCTCCATATTTTATTCTTCTTTTTATATTTTCTGGTAGCTTTCTCCACCAGTCAGATACAATTCCTCTGAATGTATGTTCTATAAATTCGAAAGCTGTATATGTTTCCCATTTGTTAAATAGCTAAATCTGTACTTTTTATCCATATTTCAATGGTTTTATTTTTATCTACACAATCTAAATCTAACCATATCCCTGTTGTATGGATTGGTTCATTATGAGATTTCATTGGGTTTATTTCTTTAATGGATTGTTTTCTTATATTGATTAACACATTTTTTATTAGATATTGGTATACCACAAGCATATTCATATTCTTCATCACTACTAAATTCTGGTTTTATATTATGACTAGTTGATGGATTAGTGTTCATTTTTGTATTTTCCATTTTTTCAGTTAATTCTTCTAACTGTTTTTTATATTCTTCATATTCTTCACCAGTAGATTCTAAAAATTTTTGTTCTAATTCTTCTACCTCTGTAATCATATATTGTTTATCTCATGATCATTTCCTTTATTTTTATCTATAATCCTAAAATCTTGGGGTAAATTAATTATAATCTTATCTTTTCTTGCAAGTTTTTTTTATCTAATAGAGCATTTCCTATTTGTATATTATATTCTAAAATTTTCAATCTTTTGTGTATATTCTCAAAACTTTCATTTGTACTAATTTTAGGTAAATAATGGTAACTAGGTTTCTTATGTTTTTCAACCTTTTTCAAAAATTCATTAATTATATTTTCTTCGTCAACTATATTAATCATTATTTTAGGTTCGTGATTAAGTTCTGATACCATTTTCACCAGGGTACGCAAGGGTGGAAATTTAATTTTTTGATCTTTGTTTGGGTATATTCTAAATATCCTTTTAGATGTTTAATTTTTAATCTATTACTTAATATTCTAAAATAAAACCTAACTGTTAAGGTATACCTAAGTTTTTTAATTTCTTTATATAATCTATTTGATAAAGGTCTTCTCATAAATACTTTTTTAGAGTAAGATTTTTAGTTTATAAATTTTTGGGGACTTAATTGAAGTTCCTATATTCTTATAGTGGCTTTGTTTGCAAATTCTTATATAGGCGGGTACTTTTGGAATTCTATTTTTCTGGGTAAAACATTCTCAGCTGCTGACGTACATTTAGAGTTTTTCAAAATTTAATTTTCAAAAAATAAAATCCAAACGCAGCCTTAAATATGGAAACGTGAAAAGGAAAAAAGAAAAAAATAAATATGTTCTATTAGTATATGGTTTAACAAGTTTCATTCATAGTTCACTGCGATCAAACGAGAAGATGAATTTTCCTCAGATTTTCACCTGGCTGTATCGATTTCGAGCTTCTGCAAATTCGTATTTATCTCAATTCGAACCTCTGGCGCTGATTTTTCTTCCTATGTTAACGCTTCTCGTAGCGAGTAGTATTCAATCCCTTTTTTGTGTTTTTTACGAGAAAGGATTCAAAGCTTCGATTTTAGGGTTCTTCTTTACTTATATCAAGTAATTTCTCGCTTGAATGCAGTTTATTCTCACAAGTTTCTGTATTTTTTTTTTCTTTTTTTTTGCAAAATTAGCGATTGATTATGTTTAATATTGTTTTACGTTTCGAGAAAGGTTGGTGCCTGGTGTGAAAAATTACATGGACCGCGAAAAGCAAAAGGTTAGTATACTTTTTATTGATTATTCTGTCCTTCGCATCCCATTAGTGAGCTATTATAGATTGTAGGAAGTGTTGAATGTGATAGCAGCTGGAACTGTGGTATTAACTGGATACTCTGGAGAAGAAAAAAAGAAGCAATTAAGGCAATTTGCTTTATGGTTTAAGTATGCAGCATTTATTAGTTTTGGTTTTCATGGTCTTATTTTTATTTTAAATTCACTTGATATCTGAACTCTATCATAAGCTAATAAATGGTTTCCTGCAATAATGTCTGGAACCAGTTTAATGTGCGTGTTTATGATGTAGAGGAAGATTATAGGAAGGACAAAAATTCACACAAAAAGAATTTCAACAAAAAGAAATTCAAGAAAACTTTAATTCATTTAAAACTGGGTTGCCTCAAAGGGTTTACAGCGTTTAAATAGCGAAAAACTGAAGAAAATTCGGAAAAATTACATAATGATAAGAAAATATTATTTTTCCAAAAATGAAAAAAATTGAGATAATGACGGATCTTGATTCTCCTAATCACCAGGATAATTTCTGAACAAACGAAATTCAAATTCGAGTTTATTTGACTAAGATAGTGCCAAAACAAAAATTACCATAAACGGTAAAAACGCTTAATTGAAGGCCTCAATGACGGAATCTGCTCAAAATCCGACGTGCTTCAGGCCCTGAGGCCTGAGTTGTGATCATTGGCCCGTTTTCAATCTAATTAGACTAGCAATTCACTAAAAACGGACAAACCCAAAGTTAAATGGAATTATTATTTTGCCTTCATCATTCTCTCCGTGTTGAGAAAAATTCGCCCTCGAATTTGACGGGGAAGAAATCTCATCATCATCACAATTATCACCACGAAATGAAAGTTCGACTGCAATCCATCTGGAAGCTCTTCTGGGAAGTCTTCATGAAACTCTTCTAGCAATGGTTGAACCCTACGAGTGACCTCTTGCTCACTGTCAATGACTTTTCCACCAGCACATACACTACCCCATATCCTTCCATATTTGTCTCGAACTTCACTCTGATCAGTAAATTGGCGACATCCCCAACTGTTTTTATTGAGCCCTTATCTGGAAGCAACACACTTTTCTTTTCCTCAATAGTGCACGTCGACTGGAAGAGATTAGTACGCAACTAGTCAATGTTATTTTCCAGGGAAGTCAGAAAACTCTGTCTCACCACCAATGCCTGACCCACATCACCAACCAAAAGTCCCCCTTTCTCTACTGCTGCTTCTACAAATTCACTGTCAAATACAGGCGGATCGTAATAATCAAACTCTTCTTCCTCTATTGCTTCTTTAGTGTCTTCATTGTCAAATACAGGTGGACATTTATAATCAAACTCTTCCTCCTCTATTGCTTCTTCAATGTCTTCATTGTCAAATACAGGCGGACCTTTATAATCAAACTCTTCCTTCTCAGATAGATAACGTTGGTGGTAGGGATTTTCAAAAACAGCGAAATAAGAATCGAGATCGGAGACCTCACGATTCTCCAAATCGTGCGCCGCTAGGCGCTGAGTTAACGTTGCAACTTGCCTTTGAATATTACGATCATGGTGTTGGACTTCCTCAATTGGAACTTGCCCACGACAACCACGACCTCCAGGCGCATGTTGCTGCGGCATAAGTGCAACAACTTGCTGTGTTAGCAACTCCACTTGTTGACGTAGTTGTGTGATTTTATCACGTCTATGTATCTCCTCTACTAGGATTTCACAAGCTTCTTGACGGCATGGTGAAGGAATGATTTTGGCTCTGATACCAACTGATGCAGGGGAAGATTATAGGAAAGACAAAAATTCACACGAAAAGAATTTTAAAGAAAAGAAATTCAAGAAAACTTTATTTCATTCAAAACTAGCTTGTCTCAAAGGGCTTACAACGTTTAAATAGCGAAAAACTAAAGAAAATTCGGAAAAATTACATAATAATGAGAAAATATTATTTTCTTTCAAAAATGGAAAAAGTTGAGATAATGACGGATCTTGATTCTCCTAATTACCAGGATAATTCCCGAACAAACGAAAATCAAATCCGAGTTTATTTGACTAAGATATTACTAAAACAAAAATTACCATAAACGGCAAAAAACGTTTAATTAAAGGCCTAAACGATGGAATCTGCCCAAGATCCGAGGTGATTCAGGGCCATAGGCCCTGAGTTGTGATCATTGGCCCGTTTTCAATCTAATTAGACTAGCGATTCACTAAAAACGGACAAACCCAAAGTTAAATGGAATTATTATTTTGCCTTCATCAGTTTATTTACAAAGGATGCTTCTATTCTGTGCTCATTGATGTTGAGTATATTTTCCCTGTCTTCTTTAAGTTGTCGTCTTGCTTAAAGCTAGTTTGAATTTTGACTGAAATTAAGAATAATGTTTCTGTGATATATGTGTGACCTCTTATGGTTATTGGTGGTGGACCAGAGGAAGGAGATGCCAAATGTGAGATTGCTAGAACTATGCTATGACTACATTATATCTTTCACGTCTTGATCTTTCACTTTAATTCACTATTATGATTTTGAAATTCAATTTAAGTTTGAAATTCAATTTAATAAATATCAGCTTCTTTGGATGAGATGCTGAGTTTCTGTGTGCATAGGTCGTCACTAAGTTACAAGCCTCTGGAAAATCTAAAAGAGAGGGTTGGAGGACTGAGTTGCCTAGTGCAGGATTAAGAGCGATGGTCATTGAGAAGATGAAAGAAGAGAAACAAAAAGATGCGACATGGCAGGGCAAATGTTCTGGTACAGTGTATGTGTTTAGTTATGACACTGGGATTAACTTTTGTACTCATAGAAAATCCTCATTATGCTGAATCTTCATAACTTACTAAGTTCATATGTCCTGTGCAGCTACATTGGAGGGAACGAATATGAAGGGCACTTTTCTTTGATAAATGAGGCATGCTCAATGTTAGTAAGATAAAATTGTAATATTTTTCAAACAACTTCAGCTTCTCTGTAATGATTATGTCGATGATTGAGAATAGTGGAAAAATTATATTCTACATCTTATTCTAAACTATTTAATATACTCCCTACCTTTATGTGTAACTGATTTGATCAAATGATAAATATTTAATTAATACAATTGCTCTATTTTCAGTACCCTCACAGGTATTTTTCTTTATCATAATGTGACGACTTCAACTTGCTTCACATTCTGAATCTGTTTTCTTACTAGATTATGATCTTCTCTCAGGTTTGCACATACCAATCCTCTGCATCTGGATGTATTCCAGAGTGTCGTAAAATTTGAAGCAGAAGTTGTTGCAATGACGGCTGCAATACTTGGAAGTAAGGAAAAGGCTTCCGGAGGACAAATTTGTGGAAATATGACATCAGGAGGAACAGAAAGTATAGTGTTGGCTGTGAAAGCCTCACGTGACTATATGAAAGCTAAGAAGGGGATCACTAGACCGGAAATGTATGTAAATTTGCCAATATTTTTTCTTATTCTATTCTAATCTCCATCTATACAAAACTTATTTATCTTCCCAAACTAGGATAATTCCAGCTTCAGCTCACTCAGCATATGACAAGGCAGCCCATTACTTTAACATTAAATTGTGGCGGGTTCCAGTAAACAAAGATTTTCGAGCTGATGTTAAAACTATTAAAAGGCATATCAACAGGAACACTATATTGGTAAGATTCTCTTTTCCTATGACATTTGGTTTTGTCAAAGCAAAGGCTGCACGGAAGTGTTGGATTTCATTTTATGATGTATGGAATTTTCCATGGCAACATCAATTTCCTTTAACTTAACTATTGTGCATCTGAATTCAAATGAACTTTCACGTTTCAGCATTCTTGTCATATTTTGTGTCTTTTCATTTTTTCAGTAACCATTTGCTTCCACTGAAATATAGTAGTGAGAGTCCAAGGGAAAGCAGGGCTTTTCCCCTCCACAAAATATATAGAGAATCATGCCCTCCAAACAAAATAAATCTAGTACTGCCTTTTGAATGTCTCATGAAAAAGATTGAAAACACTTTCTTCCTTTCATCCTAGTGTTACTTTAAATGTGTTTACCAAAACCACATTTATGTTTGTCTGTTGGCTAATATTAACTTAAAAACCACGTTTTACAGATTGTTGGATCAGCACCTGGCTTCCCACATGGAATCATTGACCCAATTGAGGCAAGTGACACTAACTTTCTATTTTTCCATTCTGGAGCCACTCATCTCTTTTTTCTTTTTTCCTTTTTTAATCAAATGTAAATATTATAATTTCTCTTGTAGGAGCTTGGTGAATTAGCAACTACTTTAAGTATTTGCTTTCATGTTGATCTCTGTCTTGGTGGCTTCGTATTACCTTTTGCCAGGAAGCTTGGGTGAGTCTGACTCTAATTGTGTTGACTGGTTATGGTTGCATCTCCTAGATGTACTTCAATGCTTCAGGATAATCTGGGGCAGAATTTATCTTGTTTTAACGCAAATCCTCTTATAGCATTTCTATTTATAAGAATGCACGCTTTCAGTATTTATATAATTTTGCTTTATTGCTACCTTTTCATAACGACAAAGATATGTTGTGTAATTTGAACAGTTTGTATCCATGATCTTTATACGGTGGTTATTGTTTTAGGGTGGCATATTTAGCCCCTGTCTGGGCGTGATTGTGCCAATTTCACAATTGATTCTTACTTCAAATCATCATAGCCCACGTTTGAAATTTGGTCCATTTTCCAGCTTTTGAAGATTCGAGATTGTCCATTTTACCTTCATTTATGCATAATGCCTACATTTGGAATGGGTGGTTTAGAGTCTTTGATAAGGGCAAATATGGGAATTTTGCCTGCTAAGGCTGTAAATGTGCTCTGCAAATTGTCTGAAAAGTATATATTTTTAATCAATAAAAAATTTGCATTTGAATGATGAACGGTCCAATTTTTAATTTCTATTAGGTTTTTAGCCGGCCAGACGAGCTTAATTCATAAATGATATATGATGCTATACACTTAATATCATGTATTAGAAGGCTTCTATCTTGTAGTTTCTGGAGTTACATCTGAAGACGAACGTAAGCAAGTTAACAATGGATAATTAAAGAACAAGAGAAAGAGACGGAAGAGAATTTGGAGGGAGACTTTTGTATTTCAATGATAAAAGTTGTGTATATTACAATTAAAGAGTCTCTTTTTATAGAGTCAAGACTAGGATTAATGAGGAAAAGTAAGGTTTCCTCTATAAAGGAAACAAAACCAATTGTCTTACAAATGCAGCAATGGAAAATACTGTCAAATCCTAACTGATTTAATTTCTTCTACACCTAGAATATACTTTCCATGTTGCACCAACATCCTTTATAATCCCAAAATTTTTCTCAATTCATTACTCTTCAGTGCTACAAAGACATTTAATATTATTAATACTTCTATGTCATCACTGCTAACACTTTGTGGGATCAGACAGGTCTCTGTCTCCCCACAATTATAGCATGGATCTTGCGCACTAAAGTTAACCCTCTTTCCTATTGTTCTTTTTTTAATTTTGGGGCGATTTCAATTTGTTTTCAGTAGTCAACTTGGTCTCATTGTAATATTAGCCTCTCAAAAGCATAATGGTTTCTGATGGTCTCTAATTTTGTCAATAATTAGATCAATGAATAATGAACTGATAATTTTAGAATTTGATGTGCCAAACTATGATATGTTTGTCCTAAGTGTAGAGAGAAATAAACTTTCAAATATGAAGGGATCTTGATCAGTTTTGAACTATGGAGTTGCAAAGTGCAGAGAAGTAAACTGCAAGGCATGCCATTTTAACAAGTGCCCATCTGTGTCAGGACGCCCTATAATGTTGTTGAAATTTCATTTGACCGATGACACTAGTCTGTTTTTGTGTTGGTGGTTCAGTTAATACCTGTTTTATATGCTACCATCACTTTTATGTGAATTTCTTTTTTGATCAACCAGGGCAGATATCTTGTTGGTCTTGGTGTTAAATATCTGAAAAGATTTGTTGGCATTCATCGATCTTGCTCTCAAATGAGCTGAATTCGCTACTACTTTGTTTTTGCTAATGATAATTAACTTGTCTCATAGGTATCCTGTACCACCATTTGATTTCTCTGTTCAAGGAGTGACCTCAATATCTGTGGATGTACACAAGTATGGGCTGGCCCCCAAAGGAACAAGTGTAATCTTATACAGGGATCATGACATTCGAAAGGTAATTCAATAATTATTATTTCGTCTGTCTCTAACTCTATCCTCAAACTGGAACAAACAGCTTGACATAGACAACATCCTACTTTGTTTATCCAACATGAAAATGAAACCTATTTTCTTATTTGCATAATTCACCTATGGGATTGCCTACACTGTAGATTTATTTCTTCAGGTTAACGTAAACTATTTTGTGCCTTCTATGTTGGCTTTTTTCATCTTTGAGTTGATTCCCAAATCATAGGCAGGTTGTTCAGGCGGCATTAATAAGCAATACCATCACCAATCTATGAATGATTTCTGATTCATCATGTTCTCCATTTTTTTTGTCTTTATACCCTCTCTGAAGTTCATTTCAACTGTTTACATAAAGGAAAAGTTAATATTATGTGTTAGCTCAATTTAAGAAAAGCTTCTGTACAAGTCAGAATTATAGCTTCTATTATCTTGACACAAACATATATGTTGCATAGACTCATAGCTATATAAAAGAGATAAATGAAGCTTTCTTTCATTATATAAGCCCAAATTTGAGAGCCCCATTCTTTAAAACTCATTTTTTTCCAAACTCATTTTCAACCACCCATTCTCCCAATAAACTAAGTTTGGAAACAATTCTACAAGATCAAACTTGAAATTAACTAGTCATGCTAGAATGGAAAATAGTATTAATGGTATCAATTGCATTGTTATTGGTTCCTTGTTCTTTATGATCTTATCATTTTTCTCTTTGGTTGTGGCATTGTTGTTGGTGGGCTGATTCCTTGCCTTTGGATTCCTTGTGAAAGCATCAATTTGTTGCTGGTGAGTTAGTAGTATAACTTTTCCCTGAAGAGTTTTTCTCTGCCTTTTATTTGAGTGCTATTTTATTGAGGCCGGGGGGGGGGGGGGGGGGAAGAATTTCCCATTGATAGGAAATGGGCTTAGAAAAGTATGTGATTCAGAGACATTTCTGGAGTGAATGTTATCATATTGTGACACACCATGCCATCTTTTTTACTCTGCTCTTCTGTCAATTTATGGTCAGTTGTCGGACAGTATTTTTGATCTATTTACTTATGTTGATACTTTAGTAACGGAATGGACTGGTGGGCTTTATGTATCTCCAACCGTTGCCGGAAGCAGGCCTGGAGGTCTGATTGCTGGTGCTTGGGCAGCAATGATGTCTCTTGGACTAGAAGGTTCTCTTTTCTAGATGTCCAAGCTGATCTAAATTTCTAGTCAAATATGTGGCTTATGAACTGATTTGTACAAGTGCATTAAACAGGATATCTGGACAACGCAAGGGTTATCATGGAAGCCTCAAAGAAAATAGAAAAGGGGTATATATTTCTCTCTTATTTGAGTTCTCATGGTGTTCCTTATTATATGAAAACTGAGTCATTCTTTCTTTTATGGCAGAGTACGCGAGATTCCTGATTTGTACATTGTCGGACGGCCTGACATGACAATAGTGGCTTTTGGTTCTGATGTTATAGACATATTTGAAGTCAATGATATTATGTCATCGAAAGGCTGGCATTTAAATGCATTGCAGAGACCAAACAGGTAACTGTGCTTATATGAAAATTTGAGAAACTTGAGGCATGGAAACTAATTGAATATTGCTAGTCACTATAGTAGTGAATGCGTTAATGTAAGTCATTCTAATAGTGGCATCTGGATTTCTTTCTGTTATTAATTCAATCTGTACTTTAAAATCAATGAGCTATCTGACTATCTCCATGGTTGTTGTTGGATCATCATTTATGATATAAGAGTTTTCAAAAATTTTGTGTATTTATTTATTTCTCTTTCGACATTAGGTTTTATGGGATATAATTCTTCTCTCCTGCTCCTATAGAAAAGATTTGTTCTGAAATCGTTTCCCATTTATATATCTTCACAGCATTCACATTTGTGTTACACTACAACATGTACCCGTCATTGAGGACTTCCTGAAGGATCTGAAAGATTCCGTGCAAACTGTAAGTGCATTTTTAGTAATGAGTACATCTTTTTCTTAACACATCTTACATGAGCACTTGTATTCTGAGTCCAGTTATTCATAGATGTTTTTGCATGTTTGGTAAGATGGATTAAACAATAATAGATAGGTTTTAAAAAATATAAGACAAGTTAAATTTTATTGTTTTATTGACTTGTCCTATCCAACGTACCTTATGAGTACAATTCCTGGGTTGAATGCCATGTGGCAAGCGAGTTATCCTTACGTCATTTTTGAGCAGTTGTGGCTCTTCATATTTGTTGGTAAAAAATTTGAAAAGTACTTAAGTGGCATTTTTCCCATCAGGTAAAAGCAAATCCAGGTCCTATCAGTGGAGGGCTTGCCCCAATATATGGTGCTGCTGGAAAAATACCTGATAGGGTTATGGTTGAAGATTTGTTGGTGGATTTCATGGATTCTTCGTATTAGTGGCCTCTGTTGGTGCTTATTAATTTATGTGTTTTTTTTTTTAACATTGGAAAAATATTTCATAATTATTACTTGTACATGTCAGTATTTATCATATATTTCAATTAGTAGATTCTTCTAAAAAATTTACTCCGAATATTGCGTGATATACTGCTTAGTGTTTTCATAGATTAAATACAGACAATGATTGTAATAGTACAGTGTGTCACACATAGCAGAGCACTTCCAAAGAGGTCCTTTGCCTCTTTTTATTTTACATTCATATCCATTATATAACCACCCAAAAATATAAAGACACACACGGATATGGAGAATTTTAAAATGGTAGTATCCCTTAATATTTCTTGCCTTCAAGAAGTGAAAGCCTCTTAACTTAAATTACTTGATCCGTCTTCTAGAGCTCCAGCACCAAATCTACAGTTGAGGGCAAAATAAAAGTCAGTGAGGCTATTCAGTAGAACTTTTGTATGCAAGATAATTGGAGATAGGAATCAGTAGATGCACTAGGAACATCTCAGCTAGGCTGGCACCTGGCAGAATTCAAGTCAACAGAACCTATAACAAGGTTGGGAGCTGGCCCAAGTAGGAGAGATGATAACAGGGTTCAATATTCTTCGTTGTAAAAAGCAAGTGATGATGAGGGGTTTTGCAAAAGCTGTCTCGATTATGAGTTTTGCTTGGTGTACATCAAGTTTGACATCATGGATGACATTGTGTGAGTTGACAGCTATTTGTTCATTGATTTTAACAACATTCTTTCCAGATTTCCTACACAGGGGGATGTCATCCAAAATGTCAAGGAGGAATGTACAAATAGATTAATCCTTGGATTATAGTTGACTGGTTTATATATAAAAGACAATGATTGGATAATCTAGGATCAGGACAGGATTTTATGTAGGATTCTGTGATATTAATGCATGTATGTACATACTTACAGTCTGCATCAGTTTTGACCCAGTGCTCCCCATTGCCACTGTCATCACCACTGATCATGAACTGTTCAGATGGATAAGACTGGCTTTCTTTTGAGATGGACGGCTGAGGATATATTGTGATATATTCAGCAGTTGGCAATGCATCTCCATTATCAGATGCCCCCACATTTGTTATATTGCTCTTCATCATCTCATTTTTGGTGGGCTTATGGGGCTTTTGTGCCACTGTTGAGCTGGTCTCTGGATGAACTTTCCTGTGGAACATTTGTAGGATCTGCATTCCTCACATTCTCAAATTAGAAAACTTTGGGTTTCAATTCAGTAAATTCACTGGAATACAGTAAGCTGTTCTTAACTCTGATCATCATGCCCTTGAACATAAATTTTTACATGTTCAATAGAGAGTATTGGACATGATTGAACAGTGTAACAAACAAGATTTTAGCTTCTTTTTCATTTTCAATACGTTCTTTGCAAACATGGGATTTGTATTTATTTTCTTGTGATTTCTAAGTTATCCTATAGACAACATACCTTGTGCAGTTTTTTGTGATCAGCTGATGCAGATTCAATTGCTTCACCAGAAGCTGCAGAGGTGCTCTTGGAGGAAGCATGTAGCATCTTTTTTTTCAGCATCTTTTTCATAAGATGGACAACAGATTTAGCAGTTTCCTTTTCTGTTTTCTTTTCCCCCTTTTCAGATTTTGCTCCATAATTTTCCTCTACAAGTTTAGACTTCTGGAACAATTCCCCTAGTGATGTTCTATGCTCTTTCTTTGCTGGCTGAGGTGCTGTTTCGGGTAAGCCAATTGCCGATCCAAAAAGATAGTTTTGTAATGGACAGACAATTCCTTCATTTCCATTTGTTTCTGCACTTTCAATTTGCTTTCCACCGAGTGTAATGGTGCTAACATGGCTGCTCCTTCCAGCACTTACATGACTGTTTCTTCCCGATGAGAAATTATAGCTCTCACTTCTACTGTGGGATCCCTGCAGTACCTTTTCCAACTCTTCATTGATTAGTTTCAGTTCAGTTTCTGTCACTTGAGTTTCTTTTTCTGCGATGTTATCCACAGAGATGGAAAACATTGGTGTCGAAAGGTCAGTTGTGATTGGTTCTGTACCTGTTTAAACATAGTTTAAACATGGTATCAAAGCAGTTAAGGAGCCTGTCGAGCGATTGATAAGAAATGAATCTGGTATGCACGTGAAGGGCCATGTCAAAGAAAAAACTTAATAAATAAGTTTGTTTTTCTCTAACAGCTTAAACTTTTATATAAGATGGTGAACCCATACCTAGGGTACCAATAGCAAGGAATCCATGGAAAAGTTCAGTAAGAGCAGCAGATGATTCTTCTTCGAGCTCCTCTACTTCCATTCTTGCTGCCTCTAAACTGGCAAATGAGTTTCTGAAACAGTTTTCCCTTTGAGCTTTGCTATTGGATGGTGGCTTCCCTGTAAGATAACAAGGTAAGAAAGACATAAGATTTAATAACTAGGATGGTGTTGAGAGATTTCCATGGGCAGCCGGGTAGAGAAAGACTCACTCTCTAGGTGAGCTTAATGAAATGGATAATTCTCTTTAGGAGCTGAACTACCCTTGGTAAGCAACCCCCCTGGGTCCCAGATGAGAAGTAAAGTAAGAGTAGACCTGGTTTGTCTTGCTGGGAGGCCAGGCAGATAGACTCATTCTTCCAGTGAGTTTTACCACCAAAAGGGGTTAACAATGATCCTCCAATGAGCATCCCTCTCGTGTTCAAGAATTGGCTATTTTAGTTTTACCACCAAAAGGGATTAACAGCGATCCACCATTGTCTCTATCTTGTGTTCAAGAATTGTCTATTTTTGTTTTAGATTCAGTAAATGTTCAATATACATTCATGATTATTCCATACTATTATTTGATATATATCATCTGTTAGCTTATAAGAGTACACATTGAGAATGATTTGAACTTAGTACAAAACTCACCATTAGAAAAATCCTTCAGTATTGTTTCACTATTGTTCTGCCGGAATTCACGATGCAGCCAACCTAGTAGCTGCAAAAAATACAGATAATTAAGCATTTAGGCCTTATCATGTTGAAAAATTAAAACAAGAATAAGAAGAGAAGAATATTAGCAATATATTAAACTTACCTTCATCTTTTTGTTCTTCCTATCAGAGTGGTTTGTAGTAGCTAGAAGATGATATTATATACTGTGAAAGTTTTAATAGTTATTTATTCAGGTGTTATATCACAGACAGACAGTGCATGCTTTATGATCCTGTACTGGTACAAGCCATTAAATTAATGGTTGAAAATACAGGGGGAGTTTTGTTTAAGAACATAGGGAAAGTTACAAATATGGGATGGCCTTTTGCTTGTGTTTTTTTCTGTTTGGTGGGTGAAGTGTTCTAATGATATGGTTGGATTGAGAGCGAATATATATGTTTTGGACCTCTAAAAGCTGATTATTAAGCAATTGCTTTCATTTGTGGGATTTGTTAATCAATATTTGTTGTGTACATGCATGTTTTCACACATTTAGACTGACAAATTGTGTCATCAGATGTATGTTTTCCAGTAGTTCTGAATTAATGATGTGTGTTCTTTAGGTCTGTCTTCAATGCATGTAGCAACTTCTCTTCACCATTATTCTAGTTGTCATCATATTGTTAGTTGCATGAATTAATTGGGCTTTGTCGGACGAGCACGTATTAGTTTTTCCTGTTAATTCCTTTTCATCAATCTGATCCTTCATAATTATCCGGACTAAGAGGCCTAAATGGTCACCAGTTCGAATCCCTTCAAGGTCACTGATGTGAGTACCCGATCGTAAATTTCAAGACCTCATGGGATTAGTCGAGATGCGTGAGTTGGCCCGGACATCCACGGTTATAAAAAAAAATAAATTTATCCGGATTAAGAGGAATGACAATAGGGCAGGCCAAGATCGCCATAAGGGCAAATGGTCGAAGCTCTAAGAAGGGGTAGGAGCACTATGAACATATTATATTCTCTTAATCTTGTCAAAGCACGAGGAAGAAGTTTTGGATAGGGATGAAAGGCACGAGTGTAGTAGATGCTTGTGTGAATCTTATGCATCTAAGCGAAGGGAAATACAGAAAGAGGCTAGTGTTTGAAAGAACCAAAAGTGCTTATTTTACAAAATGAGAACATAGGGGTTCAAAAAATTTAATAAGCAAAAAGTCTAAACTACCCTAATCAAGCTAGTAAATGACACAACTATCCTTCTAGCAATATATAAAATAAGTGCAAAGATTATAAATAAATACTCTAACATCTTCCCTTAAACTCATGATGCGAGACCTCTTAGAAACGAGGTTCAATCAAAAATAGAAATGATGAACACGGTGCGACATTGTAAAAAGGTTACAAAGTTGTGTCGAGGAAGAAACAAAAGGTAAAGAAATAGTAACATGCTAAAGGTAGAGTTGAATGAGATGAAAATCAATTTTGTTGTGTTTCGTCCGCTTATAGAACATGGAGTAATGAAAGATATGAATAGCACACTAATTATCACAATACATAGGAGTTTGAGTGGTAAGAATAATCACCAAATCTGCTAATAACCAACATAATCATACAATTTCAGTAGTGAATTTACGGTCTATAGGATCATTGGCCTAATCATTATTAGAGTACGCACTCCACTTTTTGCTCTCTCTGTTGTTCTTTACTTAGATTCATAATATTCACAGCTTGAAATACCATATGGAACTCAAATATTTTATTTCTTCATCGTAGTTTTGAAATAAGCTATGTTGAGACTCTAATTATTGCTGTCGAGTTCGGAGGTGAGAAGATTGGCGAATTCTCATTTGTAGAGGGAATCACACTATCATGCTCCCATTGGCTGGATGGGAGAGAAGTGGGGCGGGAATTAAATAACCTCATTTACCGTCACATTTAATTCATTGATTGATTTCTAATAATATTTTTTTTTTACTTTTAATATACGATTTAAAAATAAAATTAAAAAAATGGGGGTGGGACCATGTTTTCCATTCCCGTCCCATTTACCATTCAAGTCAAGACAATACGGGGTAGGTCGACCGAGAAATTCTACTGTCCCTCCTAGAAGTAAGCACATGCTAGGTCGATTGACCCGTACACTAATTTTGTTTAGACTAATTATGAACATCTATAAAGCCAAGCACAGCTCGACTCTAGAGGTGGGTCATACGGTGCTTGGAATGTATTTTTTATATGTCATGTCGCTTGGGCGTCAATGACTCGACATATTTTGAAATTTCTATGCACCAAGAAAATGTTAAGCTGCTAATGCTTCAAATATATTGTTACATGGAACATGAAATCTTAGTACATGCACCTCAGGTCCACTTCTTGGCTGGGTAATGGGCCTACCTAATTGTTTTGGGAATTATGCTATATGTACAGCATGTGTTGACAACATCCTATTTGACATCATCATATCCATTCATTTTAAAAAACTATTTTCTACATCACATGCTAAGATTTTGACAACTCATGGTTGTCAACAAATGTTGTACACTTAGCTTTATTCTTGTTTTGGCTGTAGAAATCAATTAATACTTCATTCAATTAAGCCCCTGTTTGGCCCCCATTATATTACATTCCATTACATTAATTTTTTTTCTCTCTTCATCTCAACCATACATTCATCAAATAAAATAATAATACACACAAATCAAAAACTTTTCAACCACACATCTCCCATCAATCACTATTCTAAAAATTATTTACTCCCCTCCCCCCCCCAAAAAAAATTTAATTAATGGGGGGCAAACAGGAGCTAAACTAGTTGTTCATTAAATTTGACATTGTATGATGTGTAGAAAATTGTCGTTGATTTGAATAAATTTGGTTTAAAATCAATTGCCATGATTGCAGCCATGTCAATCAATACTCAAACTTAATGTCAATAATAATGTAGATGTTGGGTTTTTGATACCCAATAAATCCGAGAAATGATATGATGACACCACAATCGGACCAATCGAATCGCGTAACCCACTTGGGCCATTCGAAGTAGCCTAATTGTATTAGTGTTGCTCATGGCCCGACCCGAACGTTTTGGATGGCTTTAAGATGTTAGCCCACTTATCCCCTTTATTATTGGGCCCTAATGTTTGACCTAAAGCCTAATCCTATCCCTAACCTATTTAACTTGGTTGTCTATCACTATTATTGTGTGGGAAATTATTTGAGCAGCCGTGTATATTGTGAAGAAGAGAAAAACCGGTTCTTGCCTCTTGCCTTTCTCCAATTTGAGCTTTGTGCTTGGTTCTTCTTCTCTACCTAGCCTTTGTGGCTCTTCTTGGCTGTAATCTTCTCACCTTAGTCCTTAGTGGGCTGTAGAAATCCTTGAGCAACCGGGTTTGGGAAGGTGGTGCCGGTTTGGGATCGATTTGGTTGATTGTGGTGGTCATTTGATTGATTAACTGAGCCCGGTTTGGTGAAATCAAAGGTCAATAATCTAACATATGGTATCAGAGCTGTTGGTGGTGATTTTTCGGCCATAATCACCCGTAAATCGAGCAAATCGAGCAAAAACCGGAAGAAAAATTCGTCCGTTTTTGCACAAAAACCGTACCAAAACAGCTTGTTTTCCGGCCAAACTAGTGACCTTTTGGAAAATCCAAGACCACCGGTGGAACGTGCGGTCGAGGAGCTTGGGGCCACTGCGCGTGGGGGTGACGGCCGCGCCGGCGGCGGCGCGCGTGGAGACTCCGGCGAGGCGCGTGCCGGCGCGTGGGGAGGATTCAGACGACGGTTTCTTCGAGCTTTGTTCTACTTGACTTTGTGAACGTATTGATATTTTTGGTTTAGTGTTTCGGGTTTCACGAGAGAAAGTTGGACGATTTTGCCCTTGCTCGTTCGAAATTCCGTTTTGCATTCTATCGGTTCTTTGCAAACTTTAGGGCGAATAGTGGTGGCCCTAAAGTGTTAAAGTGTATTTCTCGTAATTTACGGACTCGAGATAAGTCCGCTCCGGTAAATTGGCTTATCCCATTTAATTCCAAAGATTAGCGCGTCATCGTGTGGGGTGACATTAGGATTGGGGTTACCGTGAAGGGGTAACCATTGCTTGTGCTAGAATTTTAGGAATTTGTTGCTCTATTTGAAGTGTTGAATTTAACGCAAGTTGGTAATTCTTTGTTGTCTTTGAACCGTTGTTTTGTCTGTGTGAGATTCCTTTGCGTGGAAATTTGAATTTTGTTGACATACCTTCGTGTTGCATTGATTATCTGTTAGAACACCTTGGACTTGACCCATTCGAACGTTCCCTTGATCGAGATTTTGAGTCTCACGAAACCACTGGGAATCTAGAACGGTGTATATTGTTGCCTTAGGTTTACTCTGTGATCTACTTGTGCATTTTTGGGTTGTTCTGTTTTTCAAAATGTCTTCACGTTTCGAAATTGGGATTTTCAATGGGAAAGGTGATTTTTCAATTTGGCAACAAAAGATGAAGGGTATTTTGGTTCAACAAAAGGTTTCAAAGGCCATTGATGGCAAATTTCCAGAAAATTTTACAGATGCACAAAAAGAAGAATATGATGAACTTGCATACACTTCAATTATTTTACATCTATCTCATTTGTTTTGAGAAAAGTTGGAAAACTTGATTCTACCAAAGAACTTTGGAAAAAGTTGGATGATTTATATTTGCTTAAATCCACTCCTAACAAGTTATACTTGCTTGAAAGATTTTTTAGCTTTAAAATGGATTCTTCAAAAGATTTGGATGACAATTTGGATGTGTTTAACAAACTTGTTCAAGATATTGTTAAGCGTGGAGTCGATTATGAAACCTACAAGGCTATTATTTTGTTGAATCTTATACACGATACTTTTATCATGAAGTTAAAAATGCTATTAAGTATGGTAGGGACACCTTAACCCTGAAATTGACATAGCTTCCCTTAGGAGTAAGGAAATGGAGGTTAAAGCTAACAAGGAAGATAAGAGAAATGGTGAATTGCATATGATGAGGAGTAGAATGAAGTTTAAGCAAATGAGTTTAGGTAGAGCTCGAGATAACGATGATTAGAGTAGTGACTTGAGTGAAGAGGGTGATAAGAAGAAGAGCAAGAGTTGGGACAAGTGCGGTGGTAGGCAGGTGTTACGGGTTTGTGGTAAGTCTGGACACTTCATTAGGGATTGTCCCGAAGAAGAGTAAGTTGAGAGGTGATGCGAATTTGCTTATAGGGTCGAGTGATGACCTTTAGTGAGGTTCTTGAGTGTAACCTTAGTTCTGCGCATTTGCATCTGTGTGTAATCCTTTACTGCATGTGTGTGATTGCTCGTTTAGCTTTACATGGCTATATGTTGCATTTCAATGTGTTTGATATGTGCATTGACATGATTTGGGTGATCTTATTACTTGGTGTAATGTGTTTGCATGCATAGTGGGTTTGTGATGCATTTGACGGTGTGTGTGTGTGTGTATGTCTTTTGGTAAGGTGGAGTATAGATGCACAGGGGTACATTGTGGTTTGTCTTGTGGGATGTGGAGTGTGACATTTGGATCGCGGTGGAGATGTGATCAAATGTACGGAATCACTATCTGGAAGAGACCACGATCGGGTGGAGTGTGAGTGAGGCACTTCTATCCTTACGGTAGGTGGAGACCCGTTATCCATGTAGGTTGGAGAAGTGATGTGTTGATAGAGGGATTATCCGAGAGACTTAGGATCTATAGAGGCTTACCGTTAGACATGTTTGTTTGTTTGTTTGAGTGATTAGTCTAGTGAGCGGGTGGGCGATGAGGTGAGATGTGTGTTCTCGAGGTGAGTGAGTAACACGGAATGGGATAGGATAAGTGTGGTGAGATACGTGTGAGGTCATTTATGCATTTGTTGCGTATGTGTTGGCTGTTGATTAACTTGTTAATTTTGTTGTTACTGTGTGAACGGGTGTGATAAGATCTCTTTGTTATCTGTGTGATATCTCCGTCGCATGTTTTATTTGCTCTTGATTGATTCTTGTGCTTATTTGTTTCTACTTGGGTGTTCGTGACCTTAGCCTAGTGAGTATATGGAACAAGTATGGTATGTGTTTTCGGTGGAGACACGAGGTAAGGTGCAATGATGCCAATTTTATTGGTTACCTTGATTGTGCAAGTGTAAGTTGTGTGTTTTGTCTACTTGCAGTTTATTGGGATCAAGGTGGAGATTTGTTGGGTTTTTGATACCCAGTAAATCCGAAGCGATGATGTTAAACCGGTTTTATGTTGGATTAGTCTTCATAGGCCTCGGCCGATGATTGAAGTGGAATGTCGACACCACAATGAACGTACCATCCCGACACCACTAAGTGGGTCATTTGAAGTAGCCTAATTTGTTTAGTGTTGCTCATGGCCCGACCCATTCTGTACCTTGGGCGGCTTTTAGTTGATAGCCCGGCTCATTTGTTGAACTTATTGGGCCTCTACTTTGTGTTTGACCTAAAGCCCAATTCCTTGTCTTTGGTATATATCCTACCGGTTTCTAGTGTTGTAAGTGTGTGGGAGAATGTAGGAGAAGTGAGAGGGAGAGAGAGCCGTGACTTTGTGTCCTTGGGTGTTGCTATGTGCTTGCCTTGTCTTCTCCTTCCTCTCTAGCCTTTGTGGTTGTTTCTTGAGGCTGCCTTACTCTTCACACCGAGTCCTATGTGGGCTGATTGGCTTGGGAGCAACCGGTGTTGGGTGGTGTCGGTTGGAGGAGATGGTTTTGATGTTGTGGTGGTCGATTGGTTTATCTGAGCTCGGTGTTTTTGGTGCAATTGGAGTCCAATATTCTACAAATGACATAGCAGAATTGTACTTCATTTGGAATGTGAAATTTACATCAACTTTTACATGCAATGTTGACATTTTCAATTCTTATAAGTTTGATGCGATTGGACACAACAAGCAGATGGAAACCATCAAACTTTTCAATTATTTATCTTTTTTGACGTGTCATCAGATTGAAAGCCCTTGTAACACAACTAACTTTTCCCTTTTCTTTACATGTTCGATATTTAATACGATTAATCCATACCATTATTTTATAGTAGAGTTGTCATTAATTTTGAAACACTTTTATTGAATATTTCAATAGATATTATTTTGAATTGAGTAAAATAAATGGCTAATAAAACATCACAAAATGAGATATAGTAAAGCCGATTCAATATCCCAACAATATTGATCAAGTAGTGCCAAGCTCTATCACTTTGTGACTTGCATTGTGTCCCGAGCTGATAACTGTAAGAATGCTTTGAGTTCATCAACCACGACCTTCTATCAAAGCTCGAAGTAGAGATGATCTTCAATCAGTTCTTCATTAACACAAGAAACGTACAGAAGTTGAATCACATGTGACAACCACAAAGACAAGTCGCATGAATAACTTCACCTCCTTCCTAGTTCTTATCCTCTATAAAAAGAAGGTCAAAATAATTCCTAGTCAAAAACTCTATGCGACGAAGGATTTAAGTCCAATATTTTAAAAAGGGATTGAACAAACAAATAAGGGTATTTAGTTAGAGACAATTGACTGAGGCCCGTTTTTGGTGATAACATTCTCTCTCTCTCTCTCTCTCTCTCTCTCTCTCTCTCTCTCTCTCTCTCAATTATTCACCTCGAAGTATGCATCTCATCTAATAATATTCCACAATTACTAAACTTCAGTTTTCGAACTTTATTTATTTCAACACCATCACATTTGTCACTTATCATCTTTTAAATGGTAAAAATTCGGTAAACTGATCGACTCAACCAGAAACCGGTGAATCGTGCACGATTTTATTGAATTTTCCGGTTTGCTTGGAAAAAAAAAAGGAAAGAAGCATAAATAAAACTCTGCCAACCATGAGGAAGCTGCTGCCAGTGTGAAATAATGTCTACCTAACCCACAGAGTAGAAAGTCGCCGCTGGGATAAAAACTGAGAGAAGAGAATCACAGCCATCTTTCATTTGTCTTTTAACGTTTCAAATGACTATTGTCTAGGTATATAACCTTATTCGACTTCTCTCTTTTTATACGTAGGGTTATGATTTTTTGGGCTCATTTAATATTTATGTTATGAAATAATTATTACAAAATAATTAATAAATGTTAAAAACTTTAAATACTTTTAAATTTAATATTATTTTTCTAAAAAATATTAATATAGTAATTTATTTAAAATATTATATATAAATTATAAAATTTTATTTATTTAATTTCTAGATCGACTTTATTTAAAATAGATTATATAAATTATAAAATTTTATTTATTTAATTAATTCAATTTCTAGATTGACCCCGATTTAACTTCGATTTTACCGCCTTTTGACCCTTGACCATCTTCCTTTTCTGAGTCAATGCCCGATCCGATTCTTAAAACATTGATAAAAATGATTTAAAATTATTATTTTTCTCTGGAGGGGGTGATTGATTTTAAAAAATGGTTTTTTTTTAAATTTCTTGAATTATTTTGACTTAATTTTGCTTAATAATAATAACAACATTAAATTTCATGATATTATTTGTGTTTTATGATATTATTTGTTGGTTGATTTTATATTTATAACGTTGTCGCTTACTTAATTAGTTTTTTTTTTTTTCACACTTTACATAAAGCCTTCATTTTTATTTTTATTGTTTTTTTGCTAATATTTAAATTCATGCTCTTCAATTATATTCTATTATACAGTTGTTAAGTACTTTATTTGCTATCACTTTACTTTTATTTATTTAATTACTATTTAATTGTATTATCGACTTATTCATATATAAATATTTATACATTAATTTGTTTAATATTCAGATTTTGGATGATGTCACGGATCAATTATATATCAAATCGTCATGAACTAAGTAGATAAATATGTCTTATAAGTGTATCCAACCCGATAGGGGCATAAATGTAGGTTCAACCTTTAGTCAATGATTAGGCAATTCCATTTTCTGCGATAGAGATTTTATTTTCCGTTCCGTTCAGGTACTTTTTCTATCCAAATTTTCTTGAAATAATCTCTATATAGAATTATTCAAACATTTCATTTAAAAATGATTGTTTAATTTTAAATATGTAATAGGCCCGCCTCACATACATAACTAGAATAATTAGGGTAATTATATTCACACTACAATTTTTATTTCTTACACGACATTTTAATTGAATTTGATGTTCTTAATCTTTGCTCATTTGGCACTTGTATCCCTAACGATTTTCCATGTTATTCTTATCATCAAACTTTTCATTAGTTAACACATTTTATATTTAATAACAATTTTATGTCCAAAAATATATTGAAAAGTGTAAAACAACTTATTTTTTCATCATAGTTTTTACAAATAAATAAATAAAAAGTGCAAAAAAAAAAAAAAAAAAAAATAGTTTTCCCTTATTTCAAAATATGAAAACAAAATATTTTTATATAAATTATCATTAAGAACGAGACATACTAATTAATTGAAGGTTAAATATAAGAATTCGACAAAAATAATTAAGAAAATAATTGCTACAACAAGCAAAGTTTGAAGAGTTTAACTGCAATTAAAATGTGTTATATCAATAAAAATTGTAGTGAAAATATACTACCCTTATTATTATTATTATTATTATTATTATTATTATTATTATTATTATTATTATTATTATTATTATTATGCTATTTTCATAAGTAGGTGATTAAAAAAAAAACTCGATCTATAAATATATTTATTTAAATTATATTAGACATAGTGAATGCTTTGTCAATGTGATTAGACATAGTGAATGCTTTGTCAATGTGATTAACCATAACGTGTTAAAAATAAAGAAAAAGGGCATTTTACTGTGGCCTACAATGAAAAGAGCAGTCATAACCCTTTAGCAAAAGGATTAAACCAATTTGACAGAAAAGTTTTGACATCCCCTCACATGTGGCAAGACCCACATGAGACCCACATGGATTAAAAAATACAAAATTTTGCCCCCTATTGTGAGGGGGGACACCTTCCTTGACAGCCTAGCAAAATTTTTAACAAAACAGTTTTGCTTGACACTCTTCGTGACAATTTAGCAAGGTTTTTAGCAAAACAGTTTTGCCGCTTGTACAGGGCGGAAAGGGACACCCGTCCCCTTACAGGGCCATTTGGCAATGTACAAATGTATTTCTCTTAACAAATTCTTTGTTTAAACCCTATTTTATTGTAAAAATATATTTTGAAATAATAGATTGACGAAAAATTTGTGATTAAAAAATAAAGAAAAGTTTTGGGTTTACGTATAATATTTTTTATTGAAAATGTGTGGTTAAAAAATAAAGAGAAAGAAAAATATATTTTGAAAATAATGAGGATCAAACAAGATAAATATTTGATTTTACACCAGCATCTATAAGAGGAGGAGTCCATTTAAGAGCACAGTAAAAGCATGAATTTAACCGTAGAATTAACAATCATGCTACTTGTACAATGTTAGAAAATATAGGTCATAAATCGCCCATGTGAGGTGACCCGACCCGTAAGACATCAAAATGGTTGGAATTCAAATTTCAAACTCTCAATAATCTCAAATAATGCCTCCAATTTTTGTCTAGCAATGGATGGAGAGAGAGAGAGAGAGAGAGAGAGAGAAATATGGTAGAAAATAATTGAAATTTGTATGAAAAATCACTCAAAAATAGAAAAGTATCTAGAGTCACATATATGGCATGAAAACTCACAAAATTAAGCATTTAGATTGTGAATAATAATCCCCTTTCATTATAATCGAAATTGGGATCATTGGAGAATAAGAAAAATCAAATTTTGAAGTTTTGAAATGTAAGGTGATTCAATCATACAAGGATCTAAGAATTCATCATTTCAAGTAAAAAAATTAACCCGAAATTCATTTTAAAGTATGTTTCGAATTAATTCATCGGTATCAGAGTCATAAGGTAGAATTATTTGCTAAAATAGATGCTTAAATATGACATTACATGATATAAGTGGGTTATGAATCTTGTATGTAAAGTTTTGAAACCTTATATTGTCTTTAATGACATCTTTTGATAATTTACTGCTTTCTGTTCATTAATAAATATGCATTAAGATTGGTATGGTTAGCAAGGTATTTTAGTGAGCTTTCTAACTATGTAAACAACTTAAATTGTGGATTTAAAGCAAAAAGGTTACGAGTTTTTGAAGTTTTGATGTAAATCAAAATTTTTACATGAAGATCGGTAAAATTTGAAAGTTCATCACATGATAACTTCTTCTACATTTTGTTACATGCTTCCCATTTGATATGATTGGATAGATCTTCTTGAGACATTTCCAACTATATAAAGATTATTAATTTTGGCCTTGAAATGAAGAAGTTATTATTTCTCGAAATTTGGTTGAAAATCTAGAATTTTGAATGATTTTTTTGTCATTTTCGCTCTCGGACAAATTTGTTGATGTCACAAACTTAAACATTGATTTTATAAAATCTGAGTCGGGAAGACCAATTGAAAAGTTTTTCGAGAACGTGTAGTAACGCTAACGTGCCCCTTTTTTTTTTTATTAATTTTAAAAAATTATTGCATATTGCTCTTGCACATGAGAGCGTGTGCGGAACTCTATTTCAATTCTAAAAATTGCAGATTGATCTCTGAATTATTCTTGATTTTTCAGTATAAGTAAATTATTTTTTTGGATAGTTAAAAAAAAAAAAAAAAAAATATATATATATATATATATATATATATATATATATATATATATATATATATATATATATATTGCATTTAATACTTAAAATAAATTTGGTAGAAGTATTAAAAATATTTTTAACTTGATTAAATTAAAATAAAAAATATTAATTAAGTGGTATTGGGCTAGTGGTAGTTTTTTTTTTTAAAAAAAGTTCTCTCATATTTTTAAAAATGAAAAATACTCTTAAAGTATTTTAAATACCTTATTTTATATAAGTTCATGAGTTGTGTGGATTTTAAATTAGATTATGTGATTAATTGTGACTTGTTTCAAATTGTTGTACTTGATCACATATGACAAGATCTATGCACACTTAATAGTATCCTTAAAGGGAATGCAAGAAGTAAGAGTTATGAAACTTGTTCAAAAGATAAGTGCTTATTAAATTAATAAATGAATTTGGAATATAACCTAGTGAAATACTTGAATATTTGTGGGATATTTTTAATGATAAGTTGAATATGAGAGTTCTGATACCACTTCCATTTATTGGGATTATACATTAAGGCTCCATTTAATAGGTAAATGTGGAAAGAAATTTTAATTCTATTTAGTTGGAAAATAAAAATCTACCAAACCCTTATGAATTCGTTTTCCATGAAAATAAAGAAAATACATCTTAAATTGGTTGTATCTTGGAATTCGATTTCAATTTCCACGTAACAATCAAACGGCTAAAATGGAATTCCTTTTTTTTTGTATGTGACATTTTTCATGAAATTTTTTGCTATCAAACGGACCCTAATAGAGGTTGAAAATCTGTATAATAAAACCTAAATAATGTGAGTTTTATTCTTCCATTATAATTGAAATTATTTTCTGGAAGAATTAATTTTTGATATGCTGATATATGTCATAATTGGACAAACGTGCATATTTATGTTTTTACTGCATATTATGAATTACCTCATTGAATTACACAATATCTATTAATTCATGTATTGTTATGAATGTTAAGGTCAATAGAATTAGTGAGACTCTTACTTTAATCTATGATTGTCGATGAGTGATAATTTGGTGATTGAAGGATTTAGAGAAAATCTCACTTATAACTATTGCGATTCGCTAATTGAGTGAGAGTTCTCAAGTTGAAAGAATTAATGTAATTATCGCTTAGAACTCATGAAACTTTGCGTTATGAAATTAAGTTTATGATAGTGAAACAATGGTATTGCGGACGATAATTGGGAACATGTTGAACTTTCGACTCTTTGCCTAACGTGGAATAATCGTATACGTTTATTTGTGTTACCGCAAAATTGTATATATGCATAAATGGGCATTTATTGAAGATAAAAATATCTCTAAAATCTAATATATCATGGCATCAAAATCTATAATTGTTGACCTTAATAAAGGTAATAAACTAAATGCGAGGACATTGGCATGATAAGATTTTGAGTATAATAGAAGAATATGATGCTTTAGAGAGCATCAATCATGTAATAGAAGACTTGATGTAGGTCATACTACTCTAGAGAATAAAAATCAGAACTTTGTCAAGTACGAGCAAATATAGATTTTAGTACTTGAACAGTTGAATTGTTAAGTTCCGTTATAGATGATCATTTTCTTGAATGTGACTGAATTGAAATTAGTATTGACAATTTTTGTTGGTCAAATTTTTTTTTGGTGAGTAGTAAGTTTAGACTAGTCTCAATTAATCGCTGGTCGCACGATCTATTTATCGTATGATTTTTTGTGAGATAGATCTTGAAAAGGATCTAACGGTGTGACATTCACCTCCCTTGTGGTTCAGATCATGCTCATCATGTGCGAATGAGAGATGTTAGAAAATATGGGTCATGGGTCGATCATGTGAAATGACCCGACCCACAATACATCAAAAGGGTTGGAATGAGTGATTTGAATTTGGAATTCAAATCTACAACTCATCATAACCTCCTATAATACCTCCAATTTTTGTTTAGTAATGGAGAGAAAAATGTAGAAAATAAGTGAAATTTGTACGAAAATCACTCAAAAATAGAAAAGTGCCTAGAATCACCTATATGACATGAAGACTCTCAAAATTACTAAATTAGGTATTTGGATTGTGGATAATAATTTCCTTCCATTGTAACAGGATTCAGACCATTAGAGAACAAGAAAAAACAATTTTTTGAGTTTTGAAATGTAAGGTGATTAAACCGCACAAGGATCTAGAAATTCATCATTTCAAATAAGAAATTTAACCCGAAATTCATGTAAAAGTATACTTCGAATTACTTCACACACTTATTCAAATTAATGTACATGATTTTGACATATGAATGTCAAACTTAATGTATAAAAGAAATGTCCATGTAACAACTTTGTTAACTATATATGAGGATTTCTCTTTGTCCTTTCTCCAGTGGATTAAAAATTGGGCATTACACGCTCCCACGGGCATGACGCAGTGGTAAAGCAGGAGAGTTCCGCGCGACGGCTGAAAGGCAAAATTTAGTTTAGAAGGCAACATCTATGTTGGAAGGTAGAGAACCACAGAGAGGATAATCGACGAATATCCGACCCAAGTGTGTATAAGTTATGACCACATCCGGATTAACTCGGGTGTCGAACCAGGGGGGAAGGCCGACACTCCTCCGCCCCAAGTGTGTGACCGCATTCGTATTAACCCGAGTGGCGAACCACGGGGGAAGGTCGCTGCTCCTCGGGATTAGTTGGGTGAAACTTGAACACCTAAGTAATAAAAAAAAAAATTGGGCATTGCACAAAAACGTTCCCCAAAGTGTGTATGTGATCTGTCCATTGTCCCAAGTGTTGTACTATGGAGACATACTACATGTACAGAAATTCAAATACATGTACCTGTCAGAACACACACAACAAGGGTGTGTGTGTGAGGTTTTTTGCCAATATTTTAATTCACATGGGCCACCCTATGAGAGTGAAATTAAAAAATCTGTATTAATTCTGTTACTTTTTTCCCGTACTCACAGCAATTTTCTGTACTATGATGCTCATTTACAATTTCTCATAAAAGAGTTTTTTTGATGACAAAAATGGGAAAAAAGGTTAAAATTAATATGAGAATTTTAGTTGTTGAAAAGTCAATAGCCAAAAAAATAAAGGTTGGCATGCATGTACATCGCAGCTTACAAATTTATTTATCAAATGATGATATGGCATTATGAGATTTGATTGGGTCAAAATCTCATTAATCTACTAAAAAAAACAAAAAAAACTTCCCCCCACTATATCTTTATTCCTCATCAATCTATAAAAAGATTTTGTAAATGATAATGTACAACAAATATTTTTCAAGAAAATAATGTAAGAATTCAAGATTATTAATGAAAGAACCATTTAGCATGACTTTTATTTTTACTTCTTATCGAAGAGTATTTGAAAAAGGATCCCTTAATTTTTATTTGAAAACTAATTTCTAAAAGCACTTTTTATTCCAAAAATGTTTTTAGAGACATACCAACTTCCTTTAAAAGCTTCTCTAACTAGAATAAACACTTTTGTAAAATTAGTCAAATGAATCAAAAAGCTTATTTTGAATCTCAAAAACTCTTTTATGATTTGTCTAAAGTTATGTCAAACATTCATCAAGACACCCACCCTTAAGCAAAATGAAATGAATGTCCGCTTGTTTAACAAACAACACAAATATGATACGAGTTGAACCGTGAATGTGATGATAGTAAAGTCTTAACAAGTAAACTATTTCTACCCAAAAATTCTTTATATATTATAACAAAATCAAATGCTAAAAAGAAAATTGAATCTCTCGAATTATAAAATGATTTTTTTTTCCTCAATAACGTCTTTTGTTAACTTTGGTTAACATGTTGTGCCAACACTTGTGTCGATTTCATCAGTCCCCCAAATAAAGAGTTTGAATACAGGAGTTAGGTAACAGGAAAAAGTCACTTATGATTAATTTTACTGTCCAATTAGAGATGACAATTTTCCCTACCCCGCCCTGTCCCCACAGGCCCCGCCCCGAACTGGTTGGCTGGGCGAGACGGGGTTCGTCGCCCCATGAAGAATTAAAAAAAAAAATAATTGTTTTGGACATTTTTTGTTTCGAGTGCTTACTTTAGATATTAATGTAGTTAGTTTGAACATTATTTACTTTAAATTTTAAAATTTTGAATTCGTATTTTAACTGAAAATAATAATAATAAAAAAAAGAACAAATGAGACAAAAAACGAGCAAGCCCCAGCCCCGTCTAGGGGGGGCATTGCGTGGGGTGCCCCACCCCGTTGTCATCACTATGTCCAATGTCACTAAAATTAATTACAGACCTAAAAAATATTCAATTCGAAATCCCCGTTCATTACTTTATGGCGTAAGACTATTCCCGTGAGAAAGATTTACTTATTTACTCTTAAGCTTAGCCAAACATGGTAATTATTGTAAGAACTGGGGACCAGATGTGGATAAGCACTAGTAAGTACTTTGGTGGACCCCACGTTCAATAAATAATTTACAAATTATGTGCAGTGGACCCAGTTGAAACATAAGCAATTTCATCTAATGAATTCACAAAAATAACTATCACATTCAATTTTGAAAAATATTAGAGAATTTAATTAGGCGAGTTAAATAATTTAATAAATTTTAAAAGGGGTGCGAATATAATAGTGGAATTGTGAACACTCCACCGAAATTTAATTCTAGGCCATGTTTGTTTCTGATTCTCAAATCAATTCTCATTTTCAACCACATATTCTTCAATAAAATAATATTTTCCATCACATCAATACTTGTTTCTTCTTTTTCAACCACACATTTTCCATCATATCACTATTCAAAATCAATTATTCCCCCAAAAATCCCTACCAAACAGGCTCCTAGGGTCCTCCATAATGTTGTATTAAATGATTCCACGCCTAGAGGAATCCCATAGAAAATCGCATTCATTTGACATTAAAAAGTAAAGAACCGAATAATTAAAAAAAGTAGACAAACCCTAACGACACCTATGAATTGAACATGATTCACAAAGTTTACAATCCACATTTCCTTTTCTGATTGGTATACGTAAACTGATGTCTTTACCCACTCAGTATCCTTAGCCACTAAGCAAAAAATTTACACTTTCTTCAAAGATTTTAATGCTGCATCAAGAAAATAGTAATACATATTATTTCCCGCCACCAAAAAAAATAAAAATAAAAAACAATTAACAACAGAAAAAAACGAGAGAAGTAATTTTATATTATCGAAAGAGAGAAATACCTCTTCTTCTAATTTCCAATCAGAATTTCAAGAAAACAGAAGGGATTATTTCCATTTTTTTTCCTACACATTTGGATTCCAAAGTCCCCATAAACGGGAATTGAATAATCCCAATACGTCCGGCAATACCTTTCTGGCCAAACCCTTGTGGCTGTGTACCACTTGTGCCGTCAACGGCGGCGAAGCCGCTACCACCACCTCTTCCTCCTCCTTTGGCACCACAACCTCTTTCACCTCACTTTCCCCACTCTCAGCTGCCGCGTCATCTTCCTTCGGTGCTGACACTAACACCTCCACCTCAGTATCCGGCACCGGCAACATAGAAACAAGGCTTTCACTTTTTCCCTCCGTCGCCAGAACATCAAGAACCCCAATCCCGTCAGCTATTTTCTCACTTTTCTGCCTACCCAGTTTCTCCTTTTTCCTTTTGCCATTGTTACTCTTCCTCGAGTGTTCCCCATTGTTCAAGTGCTCCTCGAAAGCTTCAATAGCTTGATGAATCAACTCACGGTTTGGTGAAGAATCCCACCGAGACCAAAAGCTAGTATAACAATCAAAGCAATCACAGTCAAAAGAAGACGGCGGTTTATGCCCGTGACTATTCTTTGGCGATTTCTTCTTCTCGTCAGCAGCAAAAACCGGCGAGTTCGTCAACTTTAAAGACCGGCTTAGCATATAAGCCAAAACTTCACGGTCTTCGAAGGAAAGAAGCGATATTAAAGCGAAAATAGCAGCAGGCAGTAGCTTTAACACCGGCAAAACATCCTTTCTAGCACCGTACGATGAAGATGAAGATGAAGAAATTAAGGGGTGTACTTTACCTTTGTTTCTCATTTTCATGGTATTTTTTGAAATGGAAAAAAGCTTGAGAAAGCTAATAATGAAGGCAGAACAGGATGATAAAGAAGATTTTTTATTTTTATTTTTGTGGGTGGGCAGTATATAATTTTCATGATGGGCATGGACTAGCTGAAGGATGTTTCACGCGGCATACAGGCGCGTGTTAAGTACTTTTCTTTTTTAGGAGGGTTTATAGGATTCATAGGCCAATTGTTGTTGGACACTTCAATGAAAAAGTGAAAAAAAGATGATATTTAATCATTAATGACACCAATAGTCTCTCCTCCTCGTGAAGACAAATTTGGTTTGTTCCAAATTATAGACGATGATTCTCCATGTACATAAAACTTGGTATATTTGTTTACACTCACGTGAGTTCACAAATTTTGATACATTAATTTTGACAACATATTTTTCTATCCACCGTGAGATTTTTGACATACAGATATGTATCAACAAGATGTACATTTTGTGTGTACAAATAGTTTAATCTAATTATAAATCACTTTTTTTTTTTGAATGTACAATTAATTTTTTTTTATTAATAAATATGAACTATCATTACTTAAAAGTAAAGAGTATTTAGAGAAAAACGTAAGCAAAATTCTTGAAATATAGAGCTAATGTAACATTAAAGGAGAGATATAATTAAATGAATATCTTAATTATACTTTTCATTGAGTTTATTACTTAACGTCAAATAAACTAGTGTTCTAGTATTAGTGATGTTAGATAATATTATTTAAAAATTTTTTTGGTTGCACTCTCACCTTCAATTCTCATTAATTAACACATTTATTTTTAATCACGGTATTCGTCCATACAATTCGTTAGAAAAAACATAATAAGACGTAATTGCCCTTAAATTTAAATAAGCAAAAGAAAATGAAACCCTCAATCAATTTGCTTCCTTCCCCGATCCCTAACTCCTAAACCCCAATATCAAATACATCTTCCTCCCCAATCTACAACCAAACCCGTATATAACGCTCAACGAGTAGCACGTCATTGACATAAAATACAGAGAAAACTAATTCAAATTTTTTTAGATTCTTGTTGACAAGTTTAAATGATTTCAACGATAGCGACCTAGACGATACATCAATTTTACGAATATATTTCACTCACTGTCACTTCAAATAATTCGAAATAGTAATTTAAGTTCATTATCTGTCCAAAATTGAGATGAACCTTTTGATAATCAAGAAAAACTTGCTGTACTTTGTCGTAAATTATTTCAAGAGATCCTATTTAGCGCATTTCTAACGTGTCATTGTTCTTATTTCCAAGTCAAGACAAGCTCAACTTTGAACAATATGACTAGTTAAAATAAAGAGTCTAACTTCATATATAAATTGTGAACAATTTATTTTGGGGTGCCGCTATTTACAAATAGTGAACAATTTATTTTGATCTCATTGTGAATTATGTTTTTCTATAATTTACAACTTAAGTAACTTTAAATGTGACCACCATCTTCTAACCGTTATGATAAATAATCATATGTCATTTATTGTATAATATGGTAGCAGACATGAACCTAACTAGTGTATTGAATTGATTCTTGGCATTCATGACTGAATGTGATAAGACTTTTATGGTTTGAAGAGTTAATATGGTCGCAATTTTTATTTTTATTTTAATTTTAATTTGGAATTTTGCTGATTCTAAAAAGAAGCCCAGGCTCATGTAATGCCATTTCTGATGTGAATATTCCAATAAGATTTAAGTGATTTTATTTTTTTGGTATTTATTTTATTTGTTCTCTATATTTATCTTGAGGATGAATACTTGGACGAATTTCGTTAGTACGGGCCATGGTTGTCAAAAAAAAAAAAAAAAAAACGCAGATTAAAGATAACGCTATCAAGAAATGGAGGTTTGATACCAAAGGTCAAGGCAATTTTTCCCTTCTAAATTCTTCATTCATTCATTTTTTTTTTCAGTGTACTTATCAAACTAATAATTGCACAATTGAAGGCACAACATTTATAGGTAAAATTGGCTTGTTGAACTAAGACATACTAACCTTGTTGACCAAAATCAAACTCATTAGATTAGTAGTCATTTAAGATTGAACTGAGTGTATTTTTGCCTGATTTACAATGGACTAAAACGAGTTCTTGTAGAGTTTGGTTGAAAAACATTATTGACTTTACTTTTGACTTCAATGAAGATTGAATTATTGGTTTACAAGATCAACTTGTGAAACGATGGTATAAAAATAAGATAATGGTATTAAACATAGTAAAATTTGTAGGAAAATTGGATTTGATTAGTTAGTTTGACCAATTATTTTAGTGGGTCCCGTTAGTTGGCAAAATATTTCTTTAGCCAAGTGTGTTCTACTCCATGAGTACATTAATGTTATGTATTTATTTTCTCAAAACCAATTTAGGATGAATGATAAATTAAGGCCAAAAGATGACAACTTGAAGTTGACATAAATTGGAATAAAAATTGGTGGGAAATTGAAAAAGTGTCAATCTCACATAAGAAAGTTAGAAGAATATAAACCACTTTAAATTGCTCAAGTTCCAAAGCCCACAAGGGCGCGTCGACACCGATGTCCGACCGTATTGGACTTGGACTTGGACTTGGACTTGGGCCAAGCTAATATATATATATTTTTAGTAAATTAATATTGGATTTATATTATTTTATTATTATTTAAAATAATAATATATTATTTTTTTTTCCAAATTTTCTGTGTGTGATACGTGGATTCTTCTAGAAGGATGGTTGACGGTTGAGCTGTGTGTGACACGTGTATTTCTATAAATAGACCCCCATACCCCGATTTTCATTCACTTCAAGATCAATTCTAATTTAATTCATCTTTCGAAATTATTCCTTCATCCCTGCATTATTCATATTTTGCAATCATGTCTTAAAAAATAACTTTCGTGCATTTTAGTCCTCTAACTTTTAGAGATATCAAAACATGAGTAAGTTCGTCGAGTCTTGTAATTTGTAGTGCTACTATTACAAGTCGATGTCGTTATATCTTGGGAGACGAGTGTCGAAATACCGTCAGCACCAGTGTGGGGCATTATTGTCTTAAGGAGAAAGAGTCGAACTCCTGCTTCGACCATTAACATTATAGCATTCACTTTTTCACAATGTTATTTTGCCCAAGTCAATTCACGGTGATATATAATTACTTGCCTACTTCCAACAATCTTAACACGATAATAGCAAGTAATATTGCATCTGTCGTAGCCCCTAATATTGCTCACGGGGAGAAATCGAAAAAATTCACGGGAGTGGATTTTAAGAGATGGCAACTGAAAATGTTGTTTTATCTCACGACTCTAAATTTGGCAAAATTCTTGAGTGAAGATGCTCCAGCTATTAAGGAGGATGAAACAAATTCTAAAAATAAAAAATAGCATTAGATGCACAGAGTCATAATGACTTCTTGTGCAGGAACTACATTATCAATTGCCTTGACAACACACTATACAGCGTATGCTATTCGGTCAAGACAACTAAATTACTATGGGAATCATTGGAAAAGAAGTACAAAATGGAAGATGCCGAATTAAAGAAATTCGTTGTGGGAAAATTCCTGGACTTCAAAATGGTAGATTCTAAAACAGTAATGAATCAAGTCCAAGAGTTAGAAATCATCTTGCACGATATACATGCAGAAGTTATGAAGCTCAGTGAGTCATTTCAGGTTGCTGCGATTATCGAAAAATTACCACCAATGTGGAAAGATTTCAAGAACTACTTGAAACATAAACACAAGGAAATGAGACTTGAAGATCTGATAGTACGATTAAGAATTGAGGAAGATAATCGCAATTCTGAAAAGAAAGCTGCAAATGGAGGCTAAAGTCAATTTGGTGGAGCCAAATACTAGCAAGAAAAGGAATCACTCGGATAATTGCAAGCAAAAGAGCAAGGGCAAGAAATTTTAAGGAGATTGCTATAACTGCAGTAAGCCTGGTCACATTGTAAAGGACTGCTGACAGAAAAAGCAAAATAAAAAGGACCAAATACACTTGACTAAGGAAGACATATTGTCTAATGGTGTGTCTGAACTAATGCTCTCAACTGTTGTATTTGAAGCAAACATGGTGGACAATCCGAGAGAATGGTTCGTCGATATTGGCGCTACTCGTCACGTTTGTGCTGATAAGGAGATATTTTCATCTTACGCTCCTATCAATGGATGCCAACTACTCATTTGCAACTTCGTAACATCAAAAGTTATTGGTCTAGGAAAAGTAGTGCTGAAGATGACATAAGGGAAAGAAGTAACACCCATCGATGTACCGCACGTTCCCGATATTCACAAAAACTTGGTATCTGGAGCTTTGTTAAGAAAGCATGGGTCTAGGCTAGTATTTGAATCTAATAAGTTGTTACTCACCAAAAATGGCATGTTTATAGATAAAGGGTACTTATCCAATGAGCTATTCAAAATGAATGTAATGATTGTACTCCGTGATTTTGATATTGATAAAAATGAATCTTCTGCTTACTTGATTGAGTCTTCTAACTTATGGCATGGTAGGTTAGGACATGAAATGTTAATACTTTACGTAAATTAGTAAATTTAGATTTATTGCCTTTTATTTCCTATGGTCGAAATCATCGGTGCGAAACATGTGTAGAGGCTAAATTAGCTAAAACACCGGTTCATCCAATTGAAAGGAACTCAAATCCTCTAGAATTAATCCACAGTGATATTTGTAATTTAAAGTTTGTACAAACTAGATCAGGTAAAAAGTATTTAATTCATTTTATAAATGATTGCACAAGGTACTGTTATGTCTATTTGCTAAGGAACAAAGACGAGACCTTAGAAGCATTTAAACAGTACAAGAATGATATTGAGAATCAACTAAGCAAACGAATAAGAGTTGTTCGTAATGATAGAGGTGGGGAATATGGAACACCGTTTGAAAAATTTTGTTCAGATTCTGATATTATTCATCAAATTACAGCTCCTTATTCACCCCAGTTGAACAGTATTGCGGAACGCAAAAATCGTACTCTTAAAAAAATGACGAAAGCTATGTTGATTAGTTCTGGTTTATCTCAAAATTTGTTAGGGGGGTCAACTAACCACATTCTAAATAAATTATCACACAAAAGTAGGTACGAAACTCTTTATGAGTTATGAAAATGTCATAAACGTTCGTACAAATACTTAAAAGTGTGGGGTGTTTGGCTAAGGTAGAAATGCCAAAGCCTAAACAAGCTAAAATAGGGCCTAAGGCCATCGATTGCTTATTCATTGGATATGCTAATAACATTAGTGGTTATCGTTTCCTCATACATAAGTCGGACATTCCGAATGTACATGAAAATACTATCATTGAATCTAGAAATGCTGTATTTTTTTAGGACAAGTTTCCTTGTAAAGATATGAAAGAGATAAGTTCGCAAAAACGAACTTATGATACTGCAATTGATAATTATCAAAGTGATAAAGAACCAAGACGTAGCAAAATGACCAAAACATCAACATCTTTTGATCCAAAATTTTTAACTTATTTGTTAGAAAATGAACCTAGGATATTCAATGAAGTAATGTCTAGTTCAGAAACTCCATTATAGAAAGAGGATGTCAGTAGTGAAATTGATTCTATTATGTAGAATCATATATGAGAGTTGGTAGATCTCCCACCTAGTAACAAACCGTTAGGTTGTAAATGGATTTTCAAAAGAAAATTAAAGACTGATAGATCAGTTGATAAATATAAGGTCAGATTGGTAGCTAAACGATTCAAACAAAAAGAAGGCCTTGATTTTTTCGATACATACTCAGTTGTGACAATGATAATATCAATTAGAGTATCAATTGCAATCACACATTGCATAATTTGAAAATCCATCAGATGACGTTAAAACAGCTTTCTTAAATGGTGAGCTAAAAAAAGAAATTTACATGGAACAACGTGAAGTGTTCATTACTCCTAGACATGAGAAAAAAATGTGTACGCTCGTTAAGTCGTTATATGATCAAAATCATCGGTGCGAAACATGTGTAGAGGCTAAATTAGCTAAAACACCGATTCATCCAGTTGAAAGGAACTCAAATCCTCTAGAATTAATTCAAGTGATATTTGTGATTTAAAGTTTGTGCAAACTAGATGAGGTAAAAAGTATTTTATTACTTTTATAAATGATTGCGCAAGGTACTGTTATGTCTATATGCTAAGGAGTAAAGACGAGACCTTAGAAGCATTTAAACAGTACAAGAATGATGTTGACAATCAACTAAGCAAACGAATAAAAGTTGTTCGTAATGATAGAGATGGGGAATATGGAACACCGTTTGAAGAATTTTGTTCAGATTCTGATATTATTCATCAAACTACAGCTCCTTATTCACCCCAGTCGAATAGTATTGCGGAATGCAAAAATCGTACTCTTAAAGAAATGATGAACGCTATGTTGATTAGTTCTGGTTTATCTCAAAATTTGTTGGGGGGGAGCAATTCTTTCAACTAACCACATTCTAAATAAATTACGACACAAAAGTAGGTACGAAACTCTTTATGAGTTATGAAAATGTCATAAACTTTCGCACAAATACTTAATAGTGTGGGGTGTTTGGCTAAGGTAGAAATACCAAAGCCTAAACAAGCTAAAATACGGCCTAAGACCATCGATTGCTTATTCATTGGATATGCTAATAACATTAATGGTTATCGGTTCCTCATACATAAGTCGGACATTCCGAATGTACACGAAAATACTATCATTGAATCTAGAAATGCTGTATTTTTTGAGGACAAGTTTCCTTGTAAGGATATGAAAGAGATAAGTTCGCAAAAATAAACTTACGATACTGCAATTGGTAATTATCAAACTGATAAAGAACCTCGACGTAGCAAAATAACCAAAACATCAACATCTTTTGGTCCAAAATTTTTAATTTATTTGTTAGAAAATGAACATATGATATTCAATGAAGTAATGTCTAGTCCAGAAACTCCATTATAAAAAGAGGATATCAATAGTGAAATTGATTCTATTATGTATAATCATACCTGGGAGTTGGTAGATCTCGCACCTAGTAACAAACCGTTAGGTTGTAAATGGATTTTCAAAAGAAAATTAAAGATTGATAGATCAGTTGATAAATATAAGGTCAGATTGGTAGCTAAAGGATTCAAACAAAAAGTAGGCCTTGATTTTTTCGATACATACTCACATGTGACAAGGATAACATCAATTAGAGTATTAATTGCAATCGCAGCATTGCATAATTTGGAAATTCATCAGATGGACGTTAAAACAACTTTCTTAAATGGTGAGCTAAAAGAAGAAATTTACATGGAACAATGCGAAGGGTTCATTGCTCCTGGACATGAGAAAAAAATGTGTAGGCTCGTTAAGTCATTATATGGACTAAAGCAAGCGCCAAAACAACGGCGTACAAAATTTCACAAAATTATGTTGTAAAATTGTTTTAAGATTAACGAGTGTGATAAATGTATTTATTAAAATCACACCTAATGCATATATAATCGTATGTCTATATGTTGATGATATGCTAATTATGGGTAGTAATTATGATATCATAACAAATATCAAGAAAATGTTTACAAAACATTTTGACATGAAAGATATTGGTATTGCAAATGTAATATTAGGAATTAAAATCTTTAAAACATCTGAGAGACTTGTCGTATCTCAATCTCACTATATTGAGACTGTACTTAAGAAGTTTCATATATATGATGAAGGTCCAGTTAAAATACCGGTAGACTTAAGTCTACATTTGGCCAAATATAAAGGCGAACATATATCTCAATTAGAGTACTCTCGGATAATAGGCATTCTAATGTATATTACAATCGGCTCTCATCCGGATATTGCATATGCAGTGAACAAATTTAGTAGATATACAAGTAACCCAAATAATGACCATTGGAAGGCATTGGTAAGAGTTCTTATATATCTACGATACACCTCAAATATTGGATTGCATTATACTAGATATCTAGCTGTATTAGAAGGATATGATGATGCTAATTGGATATCAGATACAAAAGACTCAAAATCCATTAGTGGGTATGTTTTTACCATTGGTGGTGCTGCCGTATTTTGGAAATCCTTTAAACAAACATGTATAGTTCGATCCCCGACATAATTTCAGTTCATAGCTTTAGATAAAGTTAGAGAGGAGGTAGAATGACTTCGAAAGTTTTTAGAGGATATTCCATGTTGGTCTAAACTTGTGCCTGCAATTAGTATACATTGTGATAGTCAGTTGGCTATCGGTAAAGCACAAAGTAACATGTATAATGGTAAGTCTAGACATAAAATAATTAAGCAAAGGTTTACCAAGAGAACAAGTATACTGTCTATCAAGGGGAATGAGCTTAAAGCCTACTAAGTTGACTGGAGATCCCAACCTTGTTGACTGGAGATCCCAACCTTGTAATGATAATCCAACCTTATTGACTGGAGATCCTAAAATTTTGGTTCAATAAGACAACTAAGTTATAAAGATTCAAAGAAGCACTTCAGAGTTAACTCCTATCCATTCCTACGATAAGAAAGTGCTATCTGCAGAAAGTTTAGGTCAATTTATACTTTTAATGATTCATATATCTTAGACTATCTAAGTGGGGTTTGCAGACACTCTTAATAGGAGATTATCAATGTAAGTGTGAAGTATGACAACTTCTATGAGAATATTTCAAAGGCTTGAATTTTCTAAAGTACTTATGAAATCCAAGAGTTGTTCAGGGCCAAACTGAACACAAAGTGAGAACTCGAAAATGTTAATAATGTTATTGTGTTGATACTATTGTCTTGGTTTACACCAACGATTGATAGTTTAAGACATCGCGTTCACTAATTAGCCAAATAAATTCGATAGTATTCTACTACGAAAGGTTCAAACCCATAAGGTATCCGGATGCGATAATATTCCGTCTGATCTCTCTGTAAGGTCTGCATAGTCTATTGCATTAATTTCCATTCATGTGGGGAATTGTTGGAAAATTGGATTTGATTAGTTGGTTTGACCAACTTTTGACCAATTATTTTAGTGGGTCCTGTTAGTTGGACAAAATATTTTTTTGGCCGAGTTTGTTCTACTCCATGAATAGATTGATTTTATGTATTTATTTTCTCAAAAATCAATTTAGGGTGAATGAGAAATTAAAGCCAAAAGATAACCTCTTGAAGTTGAAATAAATTGGAATAAAAATTGGTGAGAAATTAGAAAAGTATCAATCGTGCATAGGAAAGTTAGAAGAATATAAATCACTTTATATTACTCAAATTTGGGACTTAGCTTATCGCCCGAAGGAATACCATAGTTTTTGAAGAGGAGAGAACCTACATGTTAGTACGTTGGGCCAAAACCCACACGTGCGCGCTGCTACCGTTGTCCGTCTGACGGACCGGCTCAGCTCGGCAGGCACGGGTCACGGGTCGTGGGCTTGGGCTTGGATTTGGACTTGATCCAAGCTGATATATATTTTTTAATAAAATAATATTTGATTTATATTATTTTATTATTATTTAAAATAATAATATATTATTTTTCCCCCGAATTTTCTGTGTGTGACACGTGGATTCTTCTAGAAGGACGGTTGGCGTTTGAGCTGGTCTAAACGAAATTTTCAACTGTTGTATCTTTTGGACACAACCTTTCAACTTCTATAAATAGGTCCCCATACCCCAGTTTTCATTCACTTCAAAATCAATTCTGATTTAATTCCTCTTCCGAAATTATTCCTTCATCCATGCATTATTCATATTTTGCAATCATGCCTTGAAAAATAATTTTCGTACATTTTAGTCCTCCAACTTTTAGAGAGATCAAAACGTGAGTAGGTTCGTCGGGTCTTGTAATTCGAGATCGTTGTATTTGGGGAGACGAGTGTCGAAATACCGTTAGCACCGGTGTGGGGCATTATCGTTTTAAGGAGAAAGAGTCGAACTCTTGCCTCGACCATAACATTTTATAGCATTCACTTTTTTACGAAGTTATTCTACCCAAGTCAATTCACGGTGATATAATTACTCGCCTACTTCCAACAAAATTGTAGAATCTAGTTACTATTTTATAATAAAACCTCAATAAATATAAAAAATGTAACATAATATTACTCAATACGATCTTGCCCCTTTAAATTAAATTTACACTTAAAAAATATTATATATATGTTAATGTCACTGCATACTTCTAAATAGTTATAAAATCTTCATCATACTAATTATTATTTTAAAATTTTAGAGGAGCAACAAATTATTCATGACAGGATACTAGATGAAGATAGGAATTGCATATTCATTGTTAACCCTTAAAACGAAGTCCGCGAACTAGACTAGCTATTGGCGAAGCGTAAAGAGACATGAGAGGAAAACAAAAATATAGAAGGCTCGCTTGAATCTTGCAAACCATTTTTCATAATTCAAACTCACTACATGCTGTCAATTAAAGGCACGTGGGCCAAATAAATAAAAGCATGATTCTTAACCGAATCTGTTATAAGATAGCCACGAGGAGTCGACATTTGTCACTCTCAAAAGACCAAATTGATGTAAGTGTTATGCCATAAGTTCAATCAACCTTGGACATATATATATATATATATATATATATATATATATATATATATATATATATATATATATATATATATATAATCGATGCATATGTATAGAAATATCTATTATTTAATTAAATTAATATTCTAATAAATTAAATAATAGAATTCGTAGATTCAAGTCTGGTGATTTGTTAATCATAAGGAGTTGTGATTGTGAGATATAAATTACATATGATTGAAGCTTAAATCGTCCGTAGTCGAAGTAATAACGAGATACGGATATTAGGGGTGGGCGCGGGTCGGTTCGGTTCGGTTCGATTTTTTTCGGTTCCAGAAATTTTCGGTTCTTTAGTAAATGGAACCGTCGGTTCCAAATATAATTTTGGAACCGTTTGGGTTCGGTTCGGTTCGGTTCTGTTCGGTTCCGTTCGGTTCCGTACTATAATTAAATTTTTTAATATTTAAAATAATACTACATAAATACACCTGAAAATAGATACTAATATTAGCCCCTGTTTGGAGGGTATTTTTTTCCCATTTCTAGAAATTTTCTTACCGTTAGATATGGGGCCAGCCGAAATATTTGACCAACTTGTGAGAGGGAGGGGCCCACTAATTTGAAAAAAATGGTCCAATTCTTCATTTTTTCTTCACAAGAATGCTGGCCAAACAGGGGCTTAATAACAAGAAGTAGATATAAATACGAAGTTCGATCTTAGCAACTAAACCCTAAACCCAACCATGAATGGCTAAAATATCAACTAAAGCCTAGCCCAAGACTGAAATCAAACCCAATCTAAACTAAGTCCAATAGAAAATAAAAACAAAACTACAAGCTAACCCAAAATTAAACCCGTGTTAGGTTAAGGAATATATATATATATATATATATATATATATATATATATATATATATATATATATATATATATATATAGTTAAAACAAAAAATTGTTAATTTGTTTAGAAAAAATAAAATAAATTGATTTATCAAAAAAAATTCGGTTCTTATTTTGTTCTTCGGTTCTAGGTCTAGAACCGAGAACCGAACCAAAATTTTTCGGTTCTTCGGTTCTCGGTTCTTCGGGTTTTTAAGTTAAGAAAACCCGCTCGATTCGGTTCGGTTCCGATTCGGTTCAGTTCGGTTCGGACATTTTGCCCAACCCTAACGGATATTGTCATTACGGTTAGACCATCACATATGGCATTCTTACTTGTGAAGTAAGTAACTGATCTCACAAAACATTGGAGACCTGTTGAGAGATTTCACATGAATAATTATTTGAGTGTTAGTGGTTAATCTCTAACGTTCGGTAGTTGAATTGGTCCTTTGAATTGAAGTCATCATAGTACCTTATATGAGGACAGTCATACTTTGGTGGTGTTGGATGTTGCTCTGTCAAGGGTCGCTAATACAACATCGTTCGAGTATGTCAATAATCATATAAAAGTTGTGAATAATGGATGGAGAATTCGTCACTCTTAGATAGTAAGAGATTATGATCTACATTTTATCCAGTTAAGTTGATAATGAAATCCTTGGCCAAGGTGAACTCTTAAGTCGAAAATGAGTTTTCGACTTACATTGACTTAACAGTGGGATAAAAGATATAATCGATAATTGAGATTGACACATATCCATATCTCATAGTTGGTTGGATCAAAATAATATTTCACATCGTTAGGCATCATGGTTGGGAACTCAATGGGTCACACACAAAAGAGAATCAGAAGAATGAGATTTACCAATTAATTAATTGACAAGTGTTAGATAATTAATTAATTTGGTTGCTTATTAATAGGTCCGAATTAATTAATTTGATTAATTAATTCATGGACCGAATTTAATTAATTTGATTAATTAAATATTGGACCGGGTAAAGTTTAACAGACGTGCCGAGCCTGCTTAAACTTATATTAATAGGCTGCTAAAGTTTGAAATATGTATGAAATTTTTCATTATTCTTGTTTGCACAAGAAAATAAAATCATAGCCATTATTCTTGTTCTCTGTGTGGATCATCATTGGAGGCCGGACAATTGGACAGTTTAGATTGCAAATCGGGTTCATTGGAGTTCGAGAATCAGTAAAGGAGTTTGCAGAATTCATATGAGGTATAATTTTTATCACAGTTTCTATCTAAACACAATGAAAATCCGTGGTGGGAATTGAAATTTGATTTATTTTCCGCTGTGCATGATAAGTAAATTCTCAACAGTGGTATCAGAGCATACTTTGTGTTTATTAGAAATTATTTTGCATCATGTAACAATCAAAAGTTGATTGTTGTTGTTTTCTTGTTTCTAGCAATTTCGAAAAATTATTTTTCTTCTGTATAATCTATTTTTTTTTAAAAAAATGGAATCGGGAGGTTTCGCTGGCAGCAACCAACGCCGTCGGTGAGGCGGCAGGGCGAAGCAACTGCGACGCTGCATCGCCGCACGCGGGGAGGCGACGCCGCCGCTGGGTAGCGCAGCGACGCCCGTCGCCGGGTGTTGCTGCTAAAAATAGCAGTAGTGCTGCGGACCTCCGCCAGATTGACGCCCCCAGTTGCGACGTCGGGTTTAGCCGGTGCCACCTTTAAATTAAAAAAATAAAAATAAAATTAGGGTTTACAGTTACGGGTGGAACCATTTGGGGACGGGGGCCTCACATGCAATTTGTGAAATTGCAAGCCCTCGCCTGCAATTATGAGAAAAGGGGTCTGTTTGCAATTTTTTAAATGAAGGACTGTCTTGTAATTTTCGAAATTGAAGGGAATTTGCTTTTAATTTGGAACTTGGGTCAATTTGCAATTTTCAAAAAGGGGTTTTTGAATTTAAATATTAAAATGGTTTTAAATTTAATTTTCAAATAGTTTGACCTTAAAATTCAATTTTGACCCGTTTCAAATTGACGACTTTTTATATTTTTGTTAAAATTGGATTTTAACTTAAATATTAAATTTTGACCATAAATTGAATTTTATTTTATTTAGGAGTTTTATCCTAAATTAAAATATTAATTCAATTAAATTAGAGTTGGACTCTACTATAATATTTAATAAAATTTGATTTTAATTAAATTATCCATCCTAATATATATTCTTGAAATTAGAGTTGGACTCTAATTTGACATTTAATTAAAATTTGATTTTAATTGTTAGAAACTTGAAATATGTTTACATATAATATTAGATATTATATAGGAAAGCATTTATGTGATGAATGTTTTATTAGTGGATGATTATGGACTCGACCATGTGGATGCGTTGAATGGTTAGTTTTATTCTTATTGTTTTATTGGCCTGCGAACTCTTGGTTTATTTTGGACATGCGAGTCCATTATTATTGTTATTATTTTGGGCCTGTGTACCAACTAGTATAGGATACATGTTGCAGTTGGACTAATTGGAGATGGAAGAAGAGGTGGAGACCATAAAGATGAGAGATGGAGCATTGTATGCATCAATGCAATACCCCCTAGGAACTACCAACTAGTCTTTCTTATGGTTCGGGAAGACTAGATAGTATAAGTCTATAATCGTCCACACTATTATATGTATGTTTATTTGCATACTAGATACATAATAAGATATATATAATATTACGATGAGACATTTGCATGATAAACCCCTCACTAAAATATTAAGTCAAAATTATTATTTGCCTTCTATCATTATAGTGAAAAACGAGAGTCCTAAATCGATCTCAACTTGTTGAGTACACTAAAGACTGGTCTATTAGGGATATGTTTGACACTATGAAATATTTGATATTTCTGAATGATGGACTTAACTTAACTAAAATTTATCTTACACTCAACAAGATAAATTTTAGAGGCATATTAAGTTATCACATAAGATGTGTGAAGATAAAGAGTTGTCAGTTTAATGATCTGTGAGTTGTATGAAGATACAATTGATAATAATATCTACCCAAATATTTTATTAAGGTTTGTTGAGAACACTCAAGGTTTTAATATAACAAATGAGATCCCAACCCACTGGGAGTCAAGTATGGATTCCATAAATTTATGTGAGATGATCATAAATTTGAGTTAAATAGTGGGAGCGAAGTTAATTTAATAAAAGACCATGTTAAATTAATTGATGCATTTTATATTATTCTTTTACTTTTCGTTGTTTACATTTATTGAATTATGAGTGACCATGTGTATTTAGAGGCATATTGGATGCCACAACCAAATCATTTTTTCTTGATTGACTCCGCAATCTGAGAATTGGTCTCAGGCATAAGAAATTTGGTTGTTTCCTTGAGTATCCATTTTCAGAGACACCTGCTGATGACTCAACAAAGGAAGATGTGGCTACTATAATGAACAAAGTGATGACGATAGTACTGCAACATGTGTGAAGTTTGCGACTATGTCACCTGAGTTACAAAAGCAACATAAGAGTATAGATGCTAACACATGATTTTTCATCTCAAGGTGTTGAATGATGAACAATAGCGTGTGGAAAGATCTGAGATTTCCTACCAACTATACTGGTTTATAATGACAGAAGAATTTTCAGCCAGTGCTTGTGTGTTGAAGATACCGACTACTTTGAGAAGTTGTCTCAATTGTGTTCAGTCATGAACAATGAACTAAGTACAGATTTGGTTCTGCAATCTCTGCCAGAGAGTTATTTATAACTAATTATGAATTTAACGTGAATAAACTCGAAAATGCACGCTCATTGAGTTGCTGAACATGCTTGAAACTGTTAAGCCCAACATCTGTGTTTGTAGTAGGTCAATCTTAGTTATAGATTCCTCTAAGGAAGTCTGAAGAATGCTTTAGGAAAGTAACCAAGATGACTAAGACAGTTAAAGAAAATAAGGACAATACCAAATCTAATGACCCTTATTATCATTTTGGGATGATAAGTCATTGGAAAGGAAATTGCAAGGTTTATATCTATTTCATTAGTTTCATGAGTATTAGATACTAGATATTGATATCATATTTACACAAATATGCAGAAATTAAATAAAAGTATATTGCTGCAGAAGGGAGAAATTGACATACACGTTGAAGATGAGCAAATGTTGTTGCATTGCTAGTAGAAACATATTTCTTGCCATTACCTTTAAGCTTAATATTAGAATTAGAGAAATATTTATTTTTGTTCTCACCATTACCAAGAGCATTAAATAAATTTCATGTTTTGACATGAATTATTATAATGTTAAAAATAATTGTTGTTCTTTTTTATCTTGATAAGATTTTAATGCTTATAATAAATTACAAAATGACATTTATATTCTAAATATTGAGTGTTCTATAATGAGTATAGAAATTGAAAGATATAAAAATGATAATCTGAATAACACATATATCAGACATTGTAGATTTAGTCACACAAATAAAAATGCAATTCCAAACTTATATGGAGATGTATATTTGGGTCAAATGATTTTGAATCATTTGACAAATGCGAATCATGCCTGTTAGGCACAATGGACAAATCTCATTTTACTTGAAAAGGAAAAAGATCTGCACAATTATTATGTCTAATACATAGTGATGTATGTAGACCCATATCAATTAATGTCATGTGAAGTTTATCTTATCTCATCACATTTATTATTGACCATTTCAGAAATGATCATGTATATTTGATGAAATTCAAGCATGAAAACTCTTGAAATGTTCAGGGGATTCAAGCTAGAAATAGAGAAAAAAATAGGTAAATATATTCTTACACTAAGACGTAATCGAGGTAAAGAATATCTAAAATGGAGAATTTTACATTATCTAAAAGAGAATGAGATTCTCACGCGGTAGATTCCTCCACATACATTGCAATATAATGGTGCATCTGAAATGAGGAATCGTACACTATTAGATATAGTGCAATTAAGAACAAGCCATGCAAACATTCAAAAATCGTTTTGAGGTCATGCACTGATTGCCACGTGCTGCACACTAAATCGTGTCCCATCTAAATCGGTTGACAAAAACTCCATACGAGTTATGGAATGACCCAACTTATCTCATATGAAAGTTTGGGTTGTGACGCTTATGTGAAGTGCACTGAATCGGATAAGTTTGAGACTAAATTCGATAAATATATATTTGTGGATATCCAAGAGACAATTGGATATCAATTCTATAATTCCGTTGAGAAGAAGATATTCGTCCCAAGACAGTGGGAACAGAATAAATCTTGAAAGTGTTCATGAGTCCACGTATATAATTGACCGAATAGATGAACCTGAATCTTATCCCACACCTGCTGAGAGACATACACTTGATCAGGAAGTGGAGACTTCTGAGGACACGTTAGCTTCGTGTAAATCTTGTAGGATCATTCGACCTCCTAGAAGGTACGAATCCATAATTACTAATCAGACATTACTAATCAAGGATAATGAACCTACAAATTACGTAGAAATAAAGTCAAGTGTTGACTTAAAGACATGGTAAGATGCCATATAAATTTGAGATGGACTTGATGTATGTAACCAAGGTTTGGACCTTCGTCGACCTGCCTAATAGATTAAAACCCATAGATTGTAAATAAGTTTACAAGAAAAGGTCAATATAGATGGAAACAAGCCTCTTGGAGCTGAAATCTTTGATTTGATGCGAAAGTCAATATGTTTGATTTTATCAAAAATGAAGACGAATTGTGCGTTACAAGAAGATAGTGTGACCATTATCGCATTCCTAATATTATATGTATGAGACATATTATAGGAAACAACATCTCTATATTTCAATTGTTGAAATTATGGTTGTCAAATAATTTCTCTGTGACAGATATGACAGAAGCAAGTTGATCTATAAAGATAGATCTAAAAGATTACTTAATTCATTCTAATTTATATAGATAAAATCTCGAGAAGATTTTATATGGAGAAGACGAACCAAGAGTCCATAGATACACAGATGCTAACTTCTAGTTAGACTAGAATAATAGCATATCTCAATTAGGATATTGGTTCACTCTTAAGCGGTGTGTTGGAAAGGTTCCAAATCGAAAATAACCGTTAATTCAATAATAGAAGCCTTATACATCATTGCTTTGGAAAGCAACAAAAGTTGTGGTCTAGATCAGGAAGTTCATTAATGAACTAGGAGCAGTTTCTAACATTGTTGATCACACGCTTCTGCATTGTGATAACAATGGAGCCATCGTGCAAGCGAATGAACTAAGGTCTCATCAATGATCCAAACATGTGTTAAGGAGGTATTATCTCATTCGAAAGATAATACAATGAAATGACGTAAAGAAAGAACGAATACCCACAAATTATTAAATTGCAGATCCACTAACAATGAGTTGTCACAGCATAAGCATGATCTTCATGTAGACTCTTATGGTAAGATACATAAGTGATTGGATCTAGTGCAAGTGGGAGTTTGTAAGTGTTGTGCCCTAGGTCCAATCAACTTTGGACATAAACACTTTAAATATATATATAATTGATGCATATGTATGACAATATCTATTATTTAATTAAATTAGTATTCTAATAAATTAAATAATAGAATCCGTTGATTCAAATCTTGGTAATTTGTTAATCATAAAGAGTTGTGATTGTGACATATAAATTACATATGATTGAATCTTAAATCGTTCGTGGTCGAAATAATAACGAGACACGGATATCGTCATTACGGTTAGACCATCACGTGTGGCATTCTTACTTGTGAAGTAAGTATCTGATCTCAAAAGCTAAAGTGTGGTAACACTTGAATGAACACGTGGATGTTTTGTTATAGAACAAAACATTGGATAACTATCTGAGTGTTAGTGGTTAATCTCTAACGTTCGGTAGTGGAATTGGTCCTTTAACTTGAAATCATCATAGTACCTTATATGAGGATAGTCATACTTTGGTGGTGTTGGATATTGCTCTGTCAAGAGTCGCTAATACAGTATCGTTTGGGTATGTCAAGAATCATATGAAGATTGTGAATGATCAATAGATGATTCGTCACTCTTAGATAATAAGAGATTATGATTTACATTTTATCTAGTTAAGTTGATAATGAAATCCTTGGCCAAGGTGAATTCATAAGTCGAAAATGAGTTTTCGACTTACATTGACTTAACAGTGGGATAAAAGATATGATCGATAATCGAAATTGACACATATGAATATTTCATAATTGATTGGATCATATTGACGAAAGGATTATACTTTCACCATAAACAAACAAGTTTGATTTTGTCATACTACGTGACATTTCCCGTCACATGTATTGCTCTGACACGTTGCTAGATGTCAATTTGGGATGACGATGTGAATTTATAATAAATTAAAAGGGTATTTTAATTTATCAATTTTGATTAGATCAAAATAATATTTCACATCGTTAGGTATCGTGATCGGGAATCTAATGGGTCACACACAATCCCTCCCATTATATTCTATACCTTGAGTTAGGGGTGTAAGCGGTCCGGTTTTATTGATTTTTGACAAATTTTCAAACCAAACCGTTTAAACCGGTTTGAGAAAAACCCGAACCTAAACCAAACCATTTTGAACGGTTTGAAAAAAACTCAAACTCAAACCTAACGATTTGGTCTGGTTTTAAACCACCGGTTTCGCCATATATTTTTTGTTTGTCTACTTTTATGACATTAATTCATTGAATTCAATATATATTTATATCTTATTAGCAATAAATTTAAAACAAACTAAATATATCTACTACAAATTTAAATACCAACTAAATCAAAGTCAAATCACAATAAACTAAAATATAGTTTTTTTGTTTGCGATTTTAGGCTAAGACGTTACGATAACGTTACAATATAAGTCTACTAAACTAAATATGAAGCCCAAAAAACATAATGATGCTCAACAAGACCTCGTGATCATCATATCTGAAAAATAAAACTACTAATTAGACAGAGAGAATAACAAACCATAATAATAAATCAATTGTTTATAATATCTAAACATAACAATTATACAAGTTTACCGTTGTATATTGTTATGAATTCAGTTTCTCACATATACTCAAACATCAATTGTTGTCATACATGATTTATAGTCTCCATTGTCAAACAAATGCATTCGTTACATCATCATAGTATTGGATACTAGATCGATAAGAGAATCTTTAAAAATATGGTAATAGAAAATATAAACCACCTACCACAACCTTCATTGCATCATCAAATGCTTCAACTTCATCTAAATATCGGCGCAGTACTATAGGTTCATTCTTAATTTGCAACCAATTCTTTTCGCATATACAAGCCTCAACCATTCTTGCACCTAATAAACTCCTAAAGGAATCAAGTATCCGACCTCCAGTTGAGAATGCAGACTCAGAAGCAACTGTAGAAATTTGAATTCTGAAGAAGAAAAAGGTTTTTGATAGATTATGTTAGTCTTAAGATTATTAGATATAAATTAGGATTATTCAGTAATAATAATATATATGTAATAGAAAATTATAAATTGACAAAAATACACACAAATGACAAAACTATTGAATTTTACATATTTGGATGAATTTTCAAAAAATTTCATTATTTTTATTTTTTTATTTTTATATATTTTTTCGCCGGTCCGATTTGGTTTTAAACCACAATTAAAATTCTCAAACCTAAACCAAACCGTTTTTTACTGGTTTGGTTCGGTTCAAAATCATTTTGTTGACGGGTCCACGTGACACTAAACCTATGATTTCTAAAATGCGATTCCTGTTCGATTTTTGCATATAGCCCTACCTTGAGCCTCATTTTCATTTGGTAATAAAAATGAGCTCACAAAATTTAATGTAATGATTACTTCGTCAAATTATTGAGTTCAAACTTGTTACCACTTGAGAATTACACTAAGTGACAAGCATCCAACATAGTAACGTATTCCATATTGCAAGTACACCTAATTTTTTCGCCCCAATTCTTAAAGTATCAAAGTATCGATCGTACAAATTATATTCACTCGTGGGAACCTCAAATATTTGAACTAGTCATTGAAGTTCATTACTTACCAAGGATTAATAGATTCATTTGATATTCAAGTGAAATCTTATTTTCCTTAATCATTTAAAAAAAAAAAAAAAGTTCACACGATCCTTTCTAACATGTTTCAAATGTACCATTGTTCTTACGCTTAAGGCTAGACAAACTCAACTTCGAACAATGTGATCTTGTCAAAATAAGACTTTTGATTTCATTTACAGATTGTGAACTATATCTTTCGATTACAAATGAATCACCTTTTTATATACTCAACAACTTTAACATGCAATTTATAGTTATCAATGCTATCACACGGTCTTGTAGTATAAGAAACACGCCGCATTATTATTCAAAATGTCATTTATTTTAAATTAATACCCTAAGGGAAATAAACTCAACAGGTATAATATTAACTGAGTTGAGTCATGGCATTAATGAGTGTGAAATGGAGCTTATATATCTCATCTCTGATGTTGTAATATTCAAATAAGACCAAGTGATTTTTTTTTTCCCTTTTCCTTTTTGTATTGATTTTATTTGTTCTATATATTTAATTAAAGGATATATAAAACTTTTTCCAGCAACTTAACTGGGTATTTGGACGGATTTTATCTGTACGGACCATGGTTGCGAAAAAAAGAAAAGGCCACAGAAAATGCCGCCAAGAAATGAAGGTTCGAGACAGAAGTGCAAAATAGAGTAAAGGTTAAGACCAAAATTGCAATTTTTCCTTCTAAATTCTTCATTCTTTTCGAATTTCAGTGTAATTATCAAACTAATAATTATATAATTGAAGACAATAACATTTATAGGTAAAATTGCCTTGTTGAATTAAGATATGCAAACTCATCAGTTATAGTAACTCCTTGACCAAAATCAAACTCATTAATGGCGACTTTACCTTGTCATTTAAGATTGGAAAGAGTGTATATTTGCCTAACTCGGAATTGACTAAATTTGTCTTTTCAATTGATCATATTCATTTTCAATTTTCAGGTCTACAGTCACATCAACCCCTCCATTTAACAGGAAATAATTGAATTAAATACACTTGCATAACTTTAAAACACATGAATTAACACAATAATAAAGAACTCTTTGAAGTGAGCGTGTAATAGCCATTATTGAGTCGAAAATGTTTTTGATTTGGTTCATCTAATTGTCTCAACATAGTAAAAGAATAAATGACTTGTCACATTAAATCCAGTCTCTCTTTCAAATCCCACGTCAGGAACAAATCGAGTTCTTTTGTGACATTTTAAGAGTCAAGTTTTGAGAAATTGTAAGCGACACTTATTGAAGAATAATAAAGATGCTAGCAAAGAGCAAGAAGGAACCAGCTGCACTAGGATAAAACGGATTGGCAACAGGACCACAAACCGGGACCACAAGCCAGGACCACAAGCTAACCAAATGAAGAAGGATCTAGAAGGAGATTGATAGGAATTTGTTATAGAATCCGTTTTCTAGCATGTGAATTACCCTCCTTGAATCATGTAAAATCTGTATATATATTCTTGAGCTATTGTACATTTGGTAATCAAGCAAGTTCAATACAAAATTATTCTTTCTTCCCAGTTTTATTTTATCAACATCTTGCTTCATATATTTCATACTTAAAATGGTATCAGAGTATGGCATTGAAGAATCTGATGCTGGAAATACAGAAACTCAAAATCCAAATCCAAATCCCTTTTTCAATTTATTAGGCAGCTCATCAAACATTGGAAATCATGATCCATCACAACCAAATAGCCCTTTCTTTATTGGGAACAACGATCATACTGGAGCTTTACTTGTTACTCACACTTTGGAGTCTAACAACTACCATTCTTGCGCAAGATCAATGAAAAGGGCATTGAGGATCAAGAATAAGTTGGGTTTTATTGATGGCAGCCTCATGGAACCAGCAAATCCCAACGATCCTCTCATGGAACATTGGCTAAGATGCAATGATTTGGTCATTACATGGATTCAAAACACCATGGCAATTGACATTAAATGTAGCACTACCTATGCTGAAACTGCACAACAGCTGTGGACAGAACTGGAGCAGCATTTTGCTCAGCAGAATGCACCTCGAATCTTTGAAGTCAAGCAAGCCATAATCACGTTACTGCAAGGTCAAGATACTGTGAGCACCTATTTCTCGAGGTTCAAAACTCTCTTAGATGAGCTCATGAACTATGAAGCTGTCCCCAATTGCAGTTGTGGAGGTTTGGAGATTGTGGCCCTCAACCAGCAAAGAGATTGGGTAATGAAGTTCTTGATGGGGCTGAGTGATTCATATAAAGAAATCAAGGCACAAGTTCTATTAATTAAGCCTTTTCCCAGCCTCAATGAGGTGTATTCAATAATACAACAAGAAGAAAAGAGGAGGGAGATATCGACTGAAGCATCTGTCAATGAATCGATGACCCTCTTCTCCAAAGGAAATTTCAGAGACAAGCAGAGACAGAACTTCTATACACCAAAGAAGGAGAGATACTATTACACTTTCTGCAAAATGGCAGGGCATTCACTTGACAGGTGTTTCAAAGCCAATCCGGATAAACCTATATGCGGCTACTGTCAAATGCCAGGCCATCTGATGGAGAAGTGCTTCAAACTCCATGGCTATCCACCAAGTCACAAGGTGAATCGGAAGGAAAGGAGTTTAGCAAACCAAGCCATCATATCTCCACATGCTGCAAGTCAGGTTGAAGGGAACAAAACCCAAATGGAATTAACTCAAGAGCAGATATCACAACTTATGGGTCTCCTCAAACCAGTTGGAAGTTCCCAAAATCAAATCCCTTCAGCTAATAATGCTAAAAATGTCTTTGCCTCTACTTCTACTGATGAAACTATTCATCAGTTGTCTGGTATTTCTTTCTGTGCCAAATCAAAATTTATAAACATTTCAAAAGCCCCATGGATCATAGATACATGGGCAACAGACCACATGATCTGTTCAGCTTCCCTTTTTTCTTCTATTCATGCTAAAGTTGCTTATTCTAATCCTTTACCTAATGGAGACACGGTCCCTGTCACTCACATAGGCACCGTAAAAATCTCAGACACCTTCACATTACAGGATGTTTTATGTGTGCCTAGCTTTTCATTCAATCTGATTTCTACAAAAGAAGTTGAGTCAAGTTTTAAATTGCTGTCTGATTTTCTTTCCAAATTGTTGCTACATTCAGGACCTTGCAGCTTGGAAGACGATTGGCATGGGTGAAATCAAGGAAGGATTATACCATATAAAGCTTGGAGACCTTCCTACCTTAGCCTTAACTGATTTCCAAAATAATTTCAATAGGCAGATCATCAGTTCCTCCTCTGTTTTAGCTGTCACTAGTAATCTTGATATTTGGCATTATAGATTAGGACACACATCCTATTCAATTCTGAATATTTGGTGGTGATGTTCAATTTTCAAAGGCTATTAATAAAAAATTATGTTCTATATGTCCTTTGTCTAAATTACACAAACCAACTTTTTCCGCAAGCACTCACAAATTTGAAAGGTGTTTCGAATTGTTGCATTGTGACATATGGGGTCCCTGCAATGAGGTTGGGACTGATGGTTCCAGGTATTTTCTGACCATCGTTGATGACTTTAGTAAGTGCACTTGGGTTTACACCTTAAAACTGAAATCTGATGCAACAGTTGCATTACAAAATTTCTGTGAAATGGTAGAAAGGCAATTTAACACCAAAATAAAGGTAATTAGGATAGATAACGGGGGTGAATTTAATATGAAAGACTTCTAGGCATTATTCACCATAAAACTTGCGTTGAAACTCCTCAACAAAATGCTGTGGTTGAAAGAAAGCATCAACATATCCTCAATACAACCAGAGCACTCAGATTTCAAAGTGAGATTCCTTTGAGGTATTGGAATCATTGCGTCCTAACTGCAGTGCATTTGAATCAACAGAATTCCCTCTTCCGTCTTGAAAGGAAAGACCCCTTATCAGGTTTTATTCAATAAAAAACCTTCATACAAACACCTAAAAATTTTTGGTTGTCTTGCTTTTGCCACTACCATCGTTAATGGGAGACACAAATTTGATCCTAGAGCAAAAAAAAAAAAAAGTGTTCGTAGGTTATACCTTTGGAATCAAAGGTTATACCATGTTGGATCTTCAAACCAGGAAAATCTTTATCTCAAGGAATGTTTTGTTCTATGAAAATGTTTTTCCTTTCAAAAATCAGTCCGCTGAACAACCACAAACCAATATCAATCCTATTCCAGATTTCATTTCCCAAGATGAAGTTGTTAGAACAAAATCGAATGATTCAACTGTCATAAATCCCTTAGTCATTCAGCCTATAGAAGAACCTCAGCAAAGTTCCAATAATGAACCCCAGGATGCAACTAATGATGATATTTTAGACTCTGGTAATGCTGAACTTTCATCAGATTTCACTCCTAATCCTTTACCTCGAAAGTCAACCAGAGTAAGAAAAGCACCAGTACATCTCCAAGACTTCATATGTCATCAGGCCACTACTTTTCATCCATCCCAAGAGTCCAACAAGCTAAAGGAATCAGGTAACTATTATCCTCTCAGTAATTGCCTTTCATATGAAAAATTGTCAAATTAATACAAAACCTTTACTGTCTCTGTCACCTCCCAAATTGAGCCTAAAACCTACCAGCAAGCAAAAGCCTCACCAGAGTGGTGTAGGGCCATGAGAGCTAAAATTCAAGCGCTTGAACTTAATGACACTTGGACCTTGGTTTCCCTTCCTCCTGGTAAAGAAGCAATTAGATGCAGGTGGGTTTACAAAGTAAAATACAGGGCAGATGGCAGCATAGAGAGGTTTAAAGCAAGGCTTGTGGCTAAGGGCTACACGTAACAAGAGGGACTTGCCTACCACGAGACTTTCTCGCCCGTTGCCAAATTAGTCACAATTCAAACCTTGCTAGCACTTACAGCCATAAGAGGATAGAATCTTTTTCAGTTCGATGTTAACAACACATTTCTTGCATGGAGAACTAGAAGATGAAGTGTTTATGGAAATTCCACCAGGCTGCTATGAGGCAAATGCCAAAGGGAAAATGTGCAAACTCAAGAAAAGCTTGTATAGATTGAAGCAATCGTCACGCCAATGGTATGCCAAGCTTTCCAAATTCATTATTGATCAGGGATATGTTCAATCAAAGAAGGATTATAGCCTCTTTACAAAGAATGATGGAGATTATTTTATTGCTGTACTTGTTTATGTAGACAAAATAATAGTCGCTGGAAGTTGTATTAGTGCAATTGATCATCTCAAGACTTCACTTCATGACAAATTTAAAATCAAAGACTTGGGGGAACTCAAGTTTTTTCTTGGGATTGAAGTTGCGAGATCTGCAAAAGGTATTTATATATGTCAAAGGAAATATGCACTTGACATTTTAAGAGATTCTGGAACTATTGGATCAGCACCAGCAAGAGTGCCCTTAGACCAAAATATGGAGCTGATCAGAGAAAATGGAGACTTACTTCAGGAACCAACTGTTTATAGAAGGTTAATGGGCAGACTCTTGTACCTAACGATAACTAGGCCTGATATATCGTATTCGGTTAAGTTATTAAGCCAATTTATGGATTCTCCCCGTACTCCACATTTGCTGACAGGACAAAAGATCCTGAGATACATCAAAAGGTCGCTAGGCCTGGGAATTTTTTATCCAATAGATTCTCAATTGTAATTACGTGGGTATTGTGATTCAGATTGGGATGCTTGTCCCAACACTTGGCGTTCAGTTACTGGATATTGTTTGTTAATTGGGAAACCCCTAGTATCCTGGAAGTCGAAAAAATAGCAAGTTGTCTCAAGGTCGTGTTCAGAAGCGGAATATCGAGCTATGGCGAATCTGTGCTGTGAGCGTACATGGTTCAGGTATCTGTTTGACAATTTAAACCTTCCTCATCCTCAGCCTGCCTTCCTACATTGTGATAACAAATCAGCAATCTACATTCCTACTAATCCGGTTTTCCACGAAAGGACCAAATATATAGAGATAGATTGTCACTTGATACGTGATAAAATTCAAGAGGGATACATTGTTGCCAAACATGTTTCTAGCAGGGAGCAGATTACGGATATTCTGACCAAAGCCCTGAGTTCTCACATTTTTTATTCATGTTTGTTCAAGATGAGAGTAATTGACATATACTCTCCATCTTGCGGGGGGATATTGAAGAATAATAAAGATACTAGCAAAGAGCAAGAATGAACCAGCTACATACCAGCTGCACTAGGATAAAACGGATTGGCAACAGGACCACAAACCGGGACCACAAGCCAGGACCACAAGCTAACCAAATGAAGAAGGATCTAGAAGGAGATTGATAGGAATTTGTTATAGAATCCGTTTTCTAGCATGTGAATTACCCTCCTTGAATCATGTAAAATCTGTATATATATTCTTGAGCTATTGTACATTTGGTAATCAAGCAGGTTCAATACAAAATTATTCTTTCTTCCCAATTCTATTTTATCAGCATCTTACTTCATATATTTCATACTTAAAAACACTTGTAAAATGGGCTGAATTTAGTCACATGAATCAATCCAGCCAAGTCACGTTCCCTATTCCAACATAGGATCTAGCATGAACATACATTTGAGTCAATAACCATAATGTGTTTCTTAAATTGAAATAGAATAATGCTATTTGTAGTGAAAACTACAAGTAATTGTCATATGTGACATATATCTAACTGTTTGTGATTTAATGCATTAATGTGGTAGTTTTTTATTGACTTATGAATCAAATCACAAATCATTTATGTCACGTAAGACAACTACCGATATTTTTCACTATGAATAGCAAATTACTCACTTAATTATGCATGTTTGAGTACTCCTAGAAAAAATAAGATGAAATTAAAGTAGCCACGAGTCACAAAATGATCAGTTACTATGATGAGCAACCGTTTGAGAAAATAAAACAAAACTATTAATAACAAAAAAACAAATCGTGTTGCTAACCAGAAAGATAGATAGATGAGTCAACAACTGATGAAGTTGCTAATTTACCTTCTTATCTGAGTGTTGAGAGTCGTTCACTGTTTCCGAATGCTTGTTTTCTGCCATCTTTGCCCGCACCTCATCCCTCTCCTTAAAGTACCTCTCGAAGGCCCTCGGAAGGAAACGGGGAAGTAGAAAACCGAACAAATTGATAGAGAAATACACTAGATTTGCAATTGACAACACCCTTCCAAACCAATGCCATGCAACATCCTACGACACCCCAAAATGTATGTCAATTAAATGTTAGTAGTTTTGAAAATTGCCTACAACCCAAATAATGAAAGAACCTCCAAATATTGTTGATTCAGTGACTAACCCGCAACATAACACAAGTATACGATGGAACTTAGGAACTTATGGGCTTATGTGTATCATACCACTTGGCAAAATTTTTAGATGTTAGAATTTCGGTGTGATCTAAATTGTTGTTGAGTATTTGATTGAAAATATTGTTGGGGGACTATTGGGAGTTAGTTGTAGACTTCAAGATGTCTTGAAGGAGTTCAAGATGCATTAGGATCCTAATTCTTTTCTTGGTAGCTTTTGACTCATATTTCATCTCATATATTTCATTATTGATTACCTATTGTAATAGGACTTCACATTGTGTCAAACTCGTGTTTGTATTAATTCTCCTAGTATGTTAGAGATTCTTGTATTATAAATATGTAGTGTATAACACATATTTATTTGATCGACTCGGAGAGTGATCCAAGGATCTAGAGAGGCTTGCATGATAGAGAGATCAGGATGAGAGCCTTGTGGGATCCGATTCTCATAATATACTTGTAACTTCTGACTATTGATTATAGTAAATTCTTCACCTGTACCCGTGATTTTTTTTTTTTCGAATTTGAATTTTCACGTTAAATCTTGTGTTCTTGTGTGATTCTTTTCATTTTTTCATACTTTTTTTGGTTTTAATATTCATAACAAATGGTACAAGTTCTATCACCGGATTATTTCAAATTAGCTTGCTTTACGACAGTGGTATCAGAGCCTAGGTTCGGCAATTCCTTGGAGAGCCATTTGGTTTCATATTAGAGTGAGGTATGATCAACTTAGAACGATGTTTCATTGTTTTGGGATGGAAAGTATAAAGTTTGATATTCTGTTTTGGATCGTAACAAAATTTTTTATTAGGACTGATTTTTTATTTGGATGCTGGAGGAGAAGTAATGTAAAGATTGAGTTATATGTCTTTGAAGGTTCGACGATTACGTTTGATGTAGCTGTCACTAAATTGAAGATAGGCCTCATGAGAGGTTCAATGAGCCTGATTTGGTTGTTTATGGTTTGATAAGCGTTGACTAAGATGAAGTTGGTTGTGATCGAATTGCTAGTGATTTGAACAAATTTGGTATTGAAAAACTTGCCACTAGTTCAGGTGGAGTTAGTTTTGATGATGTTGTTCATGATTTGAACAAATTTGGTACCCAAAGTGATCTTACAAATTAGCAGTGCTTGGATTCTTGATTAGATGAAGTTAGTTGTGAACTTGATTATTTTGTTGTTCGTGATTAGAGCAATTTTGGTGTCCAAAGTTATTTTACTGGTAAGTAGTGCATGGATTTAGTTCACAGTTGTTGAGTTTGCCCTAGTTGGGCTTTGTGGGAGTGGTGGAGTAATTTGGTGGAGCATTTTGTTAGAGATTTTTGTTGACGAGATAAGTTTTATTCCTTACAGTGAAATTTGTATTAAGGTGGAGGTTTGTTAGAATTTTGGTGTGACCTGATTCTTGTTGAGTATTTGATCGAAAATATCGTTGGAGGACTATTGTGAGTTAGTTATAGACTTGAAGATATTTTGAAGGAGTCCACATGGATTAGTATCTCAATTCCTTTTTTGGCAGCTTTTGACTCCTATTTCATTTCAAATATTTCATTATTGGTTTTACATATTGTAATATGACTTCACATTGTATTATATTCTCATTTGTATTAATTCACTTAATATGTTATGGAATCTTGTATTCTAAATATGTGGTGTATTACACATATTTATTTGATCGATTCGAAGAGTGGTCTAGGGGCATCTAGAAAGAGACTCGCGTGATAGAGAGATGAGTTGATTTGCATAACATACTTGTAATTTCTTGCTATGGGTTATAGTGAATTTGCCGTCTCTATCCATGATTTTTTTTTTTTCGGATTTGGGATTTCACGTTAAATCTCGTGTTCTTATGTGATTCTTTTCATATTTTCTTGGTTTTAATATTCATAACAAATAATATAAGTTCTATTACCAAATTATTACAAATTGACCTGTTTTATAACATTAGAATATGTGGATGATCTCTCATGATTTAGCTTGTTGGCAAATTTTAAGTCAAGGGTTGTGAATTTTCATGTTTCCTTCAAGTTGGTTACTAAACTAAATTTTAACCCCTGTTTGACAATCATTAAAAATCATTTTTTTCGAGAAAATGAGTTTTGTATAGTGTTTTTTTGGAGAACGTAGAGTCATACAATTGGAAATTTTTTAGATTTTCGTGCAAAATATTTTATTTTGAAAATGTATGGTTGAAAATGAAGTTGAGAAAAAAAGAATTCAATGATTGTCAAAAAAGTGGTGCTTCGTTATATTATCTATGTTCATTAGTTTGACTAATAAAAAAATGACTTCATGGTCAGCAAATAACCAGATTGTCATGTGGATAAAGCAACCAACATAAAGCAAAATACGAGTTCAATCATGATTCAGTCTCAATTAATACTAAAAATTGATAAAAATGAAGCCTAAGTTCCAAAATTACCTGGAGTGCAGCATTTGCAGGCAAGGTTTTGTTAATCCAAACATCTTTAATCCAATCAAGATAGACAAAAATCCTCCGAACGGTGTAAAGTAAAGGGACAAGTGCTCGCACAGGAGGCGAAAACAACGACAGCCCACTTACGATGTTTTCTATGAGTATTTAGAAAGACAGCAAGAACAAATGAGGCGTGGCTGATCGAACAGCATGGTCATCTCCTCTAGCAAATCCACCCAAAATATAAGCCAATGGAAAAAATAGGCCAATAGTTGTTCCGACAATTACGTAAAATCGAAAAAAGCGACTGCCTTGGTATATTTCGAGTGAGTCCGATATTTTTCCGTGTGCTGGAAAGGCTAAACGCGAAAGCACGATAATATAAGCAGTGGCGAAGGCTGGGAAGATGAGATCAAGGAGTGGAACAGGGCCACTGGCTGAAATAACCATAATGAATGCCACTAGTTGTAATTCAATCAAACGAAGGGATCCCATTACGGTGCCGTCGGTGCCTGGTGGCGGGTGGTGGCCGAGTTTGAATATTGGGTAGTGGTCCGATCAGGCTCGAAACCAGGAGCCACCGGCGTCGCTTGTGATACACTCGACATTTTTAATTCTGTTACCAAAAAATTGCTAACATGATACAGATAATCATGCCAATAATCAAAAACATAAATTTCCCAAATCGAAAAAAATCGGTATGTGTTGACACACAAAACAGGCAGCCCAAATCAAATGGCCCAAGAGAGAAAATGACTCTAAAGAAGAAGCCCAGATAGAGAAATCAGGGTAAAAGTCCAACCAGAAATATCATTAAATATAATGAAAGCCCAAAAAGACAAAGGTACGATATCGCCCAAGTCTGCAGGACGCCCAGATATTGAGCGAATAAAACACCCTATAATCGCCCAGAGCAGAAGATCAATTGTCGCCCAAGAATGTTGAGTCGCCCAAAACCCCAGAAATGACCAAAGTTTGTTGTTATCCAAGAACACGATCTAAGACGGTTTGAGCACATCATAATTACGTCCCACGATTTGAGAAAGTTGATGACAAGCAGTTATGAAGAAAGCATAGTGATAGGAGTTACACACTGTAGTTTTTAGCCAGCCGACCATGATGAAAGAAGTGGGTAATTACAATCAGTTGATAAACGATCAAAACTGCCCAGGCCATATAAAAGGAGGAAGAAGACAACGAAGAAAGGACCCGACAAAATTCACTCTCAAAACAGAGAACATGTAATTTACTTTTCTTAGATTAATATTTAATTACTTCAAATCCCCTTGTACTTGTGTTCTTGCGCCCCTTGGAGGCATCTTATTCGTATCCAAACTATAATCTTCATATTCAATAAACGCCCCTTTTTGGGACTTTGTTCCAAGAGGTTTGTCCCTTACACAATCGTCTGATCCCCTTTTTAATTGTTAGCGAGCGAAAACGCGCGAAACAATTTGGCACGCCCAGTGGGACCCTTGGTGTTTGAAGATGCAAAAGGAAAACATTATGCCTCATAAAAGTTCGGATAAAGCACCAGCAAGTCACGGAGTAGTCCAATCTGTGATCGAGCGATATGAGGAGCAGCAGCATTCTCCTCAGATAGAAGGACAGACTCCAAGCAGTCATAATCGTTATGAGTCAATGACGGAGCTGAGTCCTCGAACCATGCGTGCATTGCTGGGAGAACTCACACAAGACGTCGTTGAACAGGTAAATTTACGAGACGTCCATAATATGGAAAAATTTACCCAGAGTGGAAATGCTCACTATGATAACATGGACAAACAATTAAGTGCGTTAAATGATCTTATGAGCAAATTAGTAGGCCAAGTATGTCAACCAACCGTAGGAAATCATTTCCAGACCAGGGCGATTGTGGGACATGCTTCACCACACAATTCCTCTGGTTTGAACCAAGGACCAGGTTTAGAAACATTTTTCGGCCCTTCCACCTCAAATCAAGGGTTTAGTGGGGCGCCAAATTTGAATGGAGATAACGTGATTACCAACCTGGGGGGTAATCCAATTATAAGGGATAATGTCCTGAATGGTGAACAAAATTTACCTCGTGTTAATGAGGGAATAAATACTCAACATAATGGGTATAATGGTCTGAACAATGGTGCTTTCCCTGCCAATCAAGGACCAAACATCAGGCCGCCTCAAATAAACCAACAAGTGAATCAACCCATAGGAGTCCCATATGATCCAAATGCTTTACTAAGGAATCATATTGCAGAAATAGTACAAGATCAAATGGCTGTTGGGGTACGTCCTGTTATTAGGCCGACTTATACTAAACCATATCCTGATTGGGTAGATCAAGCGTACCAATGGCCTAGAGTGTATAAAGCACCCGAATTCTCATTGTTCACTGGTTTAGGAGAAGTATCTACTCTAGAACATATAGGGCGATTCACATTACAGAGTAGTGAGGTGACCGATTACCATAAAATGAGACTGTTCCCTAATTCATTAACAGGAGTAGCATTTTCGTGGTTCATTAACTTGCCAGCAAATTCCGTTCAGACATGGCAACAAATGGAACAATTGTTCCATACTCAGTTTTATAAAACAGAATCTGAGATCTGAGGTCACACTGGCCGATTTGGCGAACTTACGTCAAATGCCAAACGAATAGGCAGAAGGTTTCCTTCAAAAGTTTAAAACAGCTAGGAGTAAATGCTTTGTGCCCCTGCCTGAAAAAGAATTTGTCAAAATCGCTCAAAACTGTTTAAGTTTTGATTTAAAGAAGAAGTTCCAGGATAGGGAATTCTCTGACCTGTTCCAGCTTAGTGCGAACGTAATTAGGTACGAACGTTTGATAAGAGAAGAAGAGCAAGTAAAAAATTCTAGCAAAGGGACTTATTATAAAGACCCACACTTTGGCGTTCATGCCGTAAATGATGAATTTTATGATCAAACTGAAATATGTTTGGCCGAGTTGACCAAGGGGGATGCATATACTTGTCCCATAATGGCTAAGCCTAGGGATGTAGCCAGAGATGAACCTGTAAAAGGAGAAAACAAAAAGAGCAGAACGTTCTCGTTCGATGTGACGAAAGCTGACCTTATATTCGATAAATTATATAAGGATAAGCAGATAAAACTGAGCGATAAACATAAGTTGCCAAGCCCTGAGCAGATTAAGGGTAAAAAATATTGTAAATGGCATAATGCATGGTCACATATGACTAATTATTGCTTGGTTTTCCGTCATGTTTTACAGGACGCTATCGAGTCAGGACGAATTACGTTCGAAGACAAAAAGAAAATGGCAGTGGATGAAAATCCTTTCCCACAACCACTTGAAGTGAATATGGTGACCACCAATGTTACAAATAGATTACCAAGGTTTAAGTTAGTCATCGATGATGAGGAAGACCCTGAGAAACATGCCAGTGTGTTCGAACGTATCAGGGGAAAAGAGCCTACGAAGGATGAAGTAGTCTTGTGTGCCAGATGTAAAGGAGAAATGAGAGCAAATACTGAAAGGCCAGAATGGCAAAATCACCATCGCCCTGAGTTTACTCCAAACAGAAGGTAGGGCACATTGTTTTATAAGGGGCCGCCTTTGGAAAGGCAGTTCAGGTTGACACGGCATGAGAAATCATTTAGACCACAGCCTCGCCAACCTAATGTGTGGCACTCGTATCAGTATAATGCAAAACATGTTGTGCCTTTTAATGAAATGACCAGGACTCAGCAAAGACGATTTCAACGGAATTATGGACGAATGATGAGGCAGCAACCAGAAAAGCCACGTCCTAAAGCACCAAGAATGCTGGAAATGATTAATCAAAATGCTCTTGAAGATAGTGAAGAGACTGGCACTGGAGAATCAATGAGAGAAATGCTAGAAAGTTCTTCAGGGAGGTCGAAGTTTGATCGAAACAAAAGAGAAGAAGACAATACGGAACCACTTCTTACTATCCAGTTCGGCACCTTACCTCCCGTCATGGCTAATAATTATTTGTTGGCCAACGAATTCAAGAATAAGGAGCGAGAAGGAGAAGATGAAGAAGAAGCGTGTGTGTTGGAATGCGAAAGTGGTCAGACATCCCAAGAAGTACAAGACGAAGAGGATGATGGCATGACTGATATTGAGGAATAGATCGATCTTGAAGAAGAAAGGAGAAAGATAGGAGTATCGCGTAATACCTTGCTGAAACAATTACATCGGAAAGGAGTTCGTGAAGTAGATTTGTTGGGAGAACCATCTGGGCATTCTTTCGATTTCTACGTACTATATGGGACACCCAAAAGGTAGAAAAGGGTACCTCGTTCTGAGAAATACGGATCTCCTCCAAGGATACTACCTCCCCCAACAGGTTGGATAGCTACTGGAGAAATACTAAAAGATAGAGATGATCCGCAGACGGATATTCAGCCCGAGGTATTGCAAGTTGATTCATCACAAAGGGATAAGTCGACAGAAGACAAACAGGAGGTGGAAATCGATGCAGCAGAAAAAGTTGTCTTCAAAAAACCCACTATGAAATTGACCAAGCATTTAAGGCCACTTTATGTGAAGGCCTTGGTAAATGGCATACCCGTGGTGAAGGTGCTTATTGACAATGGGGCTGCCATAAACACTATCCCACTAAGGATGATGCGGAAGTTCGCAAAAACAGAGGATGACATGATCCCAACAGAAGTCATTCTCACGAGCTTCAATGGGGGAGCCACTTCAGCCAAGGGAGTAATGCCACTTGATATAATTGTGGGTACGACTACAAGGACGACTGTCTTCTTTGTCATTGATGGTCCTACCAGTTACAATATACTGTTAGGGCGAGATTGGATTCATGGAAGTCGCTATATACCAACATCGCTCCATCAGTGCTTGGTTTTTTGGAATGACCAAGGGAATGCAGAGGTGGTACAGGCAGATCATAGGCCTTTTGTTGTAGAAACTAACTCGGCAGAAAGGTTCATGTATGAAAGGAACTATGGACCTGTTAGAATAGTCCAAGATGGAGAAGAAACTCAAGTCGTCGCACAGAGTGAAGAACCATTTTCGGTAGAAGCACTCGCTGAAATGTTCAGTCAAATGAGGCCAAACATAGTGGCCCTAGAAGAGCCAGTTATTGGCAAAAGAACGCTCAGAGAATATTAATGACTTGGCAACCAAAAGAGCATGTGGCCGAGATTCAGGCCTTTAAAGCCAAACTAGTGGCTTTCAATAAAGAATGTCAGGAGAAAATCAAAAAAGAGGTAGCACTGAAAACGTTGGGAGACAAATTGGCAGTATTCAAATTGGAACAAAGTATTGAACAGGAAGTTAACAATCTAGATTGCCTAGAAGAAGAAATACCTGTAAAGGATTTGGACGATGAAGTAATGAGGATCCACAAACCTGGAAACGCTCAAGCACAAGACCCGTTGATCAAAGTAAACATTGGCGGTGTGGGAGAGGATCGCCCAACATTTATCAGCCAGATGCTTAATCAAGAGGTTAGTACAGCATTAATTGCTTTATTAAAAGAGTATAAAGACTGTTTTGTTTCGGAGTATGAACATATGCCTGGTTTAGATAAAAATTTAGTGGAACATAGATTGCCGACTAAACCAAACTTTAAGCCCCATAAACAGCCTCCTAGACGTTTTGCTCCTAACGTGTTGCCTAAAATTAAGAAAGAAATTGAGCGATTATTAAAAGTAGGTTTCATCAGGACAGCTAAATATGTTGAATGGTTATCTAATATCGTGCCAGTGTTAAAAAAGAATGGTAAAATGAGGGTGTGTATAGACTTTAGAAATCTGAATTTAGCAACACCTAAAGATGAGTATCAAATGCCCACGGTAGATTCCTTGGTTGATTCCACTGTCGGACATGTCATGTATTCTTTTATGGATGGGTACTCAGGGTATAACCGAATATATATAGCTGAAGAAGACATACACAAAACTGCCTTTAGATGCCCAGGGGCCTTAGGATGTTACGAATGGGTAGTTATGCCTTTCGGCCTAAAAAATGTGGGGGCGACTTATCAAAGAGCAATGAATCTAATCTTTAATGATATAATAGGCAAGTTTGTTGAGGTATATGTATATGACATCGTAGTTAAATCTGTTAAAAAAGAAGATCATTTCGAACAACTGAAACGCTCATTTGAGCGAATGAGACAATATAAGCTGAAATTGAATCCTTTGAAGTGTGCGTTTGGTGTCAATGCCGGTAATTTCCTCGGCTTTCTAGTACACTAAAGAGGGATTGAACTCGATAAGAATAAAGTAAAGGCCATTTTAGAGGCCAAACTGCCTAGCAACAAAAAAGAATTGCAAAGATTTCTAGGTCAAGTTAACTTTTTAAGGCGATTTATCTCTAACTGTGCAGGGCGGACAAAAGCTTTTTCGCCTCTCCTAAAGTTGAAAAATCAGGACGAACTCGTCGGAAAGAAGAACATCAAAAGGCCTTTGATAACCTAAAGACGTATTTGGCAAATCCGCCAGTGTTAGTGTCACCTATCCAAGGACGGCCAATGAAAGTGTATATATCAGCTGAACAAGAATCGATAGCTGGAATGGTCGCGCAGGAAGACCAGTTTGGTGAAGAAAGGGCAATATACTATTTAAGTAGACGTTTGACGAAATGCGAATGTAATTATTCTGCTATTGAGAAACTATGTCTCGCTTTGTATTTCACATGTACTAAATTAAGGGCCTACTTACGGCCTGTAACAGTTTATCTAATTTCTAAAGTTAATTTAGTGAAATACATGTTTTCTCGCCCTGTTTTACACCAAATGATAGGCTTTTGGACTTTAGCATTGTTCGAATTTGAAATACAATATATACCACAGAAGGCAGTTAAAAATCAAGCATTGGCTAATTTCTTGGCCGATCACCCGTGCCTTGATATGCCTTAAGAAATTAAATTGGAAATAAACTCATTCGAGTTCAAACCATGGATCCTATATTTTGATGGGTCAAAAACTTCCAAAGGTGCAGGAGTAGGAATAGCTTTGATAAATCCTCTAGGAATTTGTTATAAATTCGCCTTCACATTGGACAGAATGTGCACCAATAACCAGGCCGAATATGAGGCATTGATTGTCGGCCTAGAGTTATTAATTGAAATGGAAGTGAAAAACGTGATTATTAGAGGCGATTCCCAGTTGGTGATTTACCAACTCACGGCGATTTTAAATGTCAGAGCGAATCTATTATAAGCCAGTATGAAGTCGCCCAAGAATTATTAGAAGAGTTTGACCAAGTAGAACTTCAATATGTCAACAGAATGTACAACGATATAGCAAACGAACTGGCCCAAATGGCCTCAGGTTACTTAAAAGTCTTAGATATGGAGTACACTTGTGAATATGGAACAATTTTTCCTGTTGTACAAAGGAGGGCAAATAAAATTGGAATTTATTGTATACAAGATGGAGACGCAATGGATTGGAGGGTAGAGATAAGAAAGTTCATGGAAAGACCAAGCGAAAAGAACAATAGAAAGATAAAGTTGCGATCAATGAATTATACATTAATTGAAGGTGAATTACTTAAAAAACGCCCAGATGGGGTATTATTAAAGTGTGTAAGTTTACAAGAAGCCAAGGTGATTATGGCTGAAATGCACGAAGGAATTTGTGGAGCCCACCAAGCTGGTCAAAGGATGAGGTGGTTAATTATTAGGAATGGATATTTTTGGCTTAAAATGGGAGAAATGTGCGTCCAATATGCGAAAAGTTGTCTGGCATGTCAAAAGCATGGGCCAGTTCAGAGAGCACCAGCTAGAGAAATGGCACCTATCATTAAGCCACATTAAGCCATGGCCATTTAAAGGCTGGGCGATAGACTTAATAGGGAAGATTTATCCACCATCGTCCAAACAACACACATTCATTATAGTGGCAACAGACTTCTTCACTAAGTGGGTAGAGGCCATACCTCTAAAGGAGATATCTCAGAAAAATGTCATAAAATTTATTCGCGACCATATCATCTATAGGTTTGGAATTCCACAAACCCTGATGGTGGATCATGGAACTTCCTTGAATGGGGATTAAGTGAAAGAATTTTTGAGCGAATTTGGGGTGAAGTTGGTAAATTCCACGCCTTATTACGCTCAGTCCAACGGTCAGGCTGAGTCGAACAAGATCCTGAAAAACATCGTAAGAAAGATGATAAGCGAAAACGCCAGAAATTGGCACGAGTGTTTGAATCAAGCTCTGTGGGCCTATAGAACGTCGCCACGCACAAGCACTAAAGTTACCCCTTTTCAATTGACATATGGGCAAGACGCAGTGTTACCTGTGGAAATCAACGTGCAATCAATGAGAGTATGTTCACAAAACGACCTGGGCGACAACGAACCCGCAGAATTGCTCGTCCAAAATTTGTTGGAATTGGACGAATTAAGGTTAGATGTTCTGGATAGATTACAAGTCCAGAAATAGAAAATGGCTAAGTTTTACAACAAGAAGGTCGTAGCCAAGTCCTTCAGTTTGGGCGATTTAGTTTGGAAGGCAATACTCCATTTGGATAGTAAAGATCCAAAGTACGGTAAATGGTCACCAAATTGGGAAGGACCATACAAAGTGAAAAGTGTTTTGCCTAACGGAGCCTATCATTTAGAGGATCTAGATGGTACTAATCATGTGAGGTTCATCATTGGCAAATACTTGAATAAATATGTTCCTTCCTTATGGGAAGACGAACAATTACAAACTTAAAAATGAAAGTTCTAATGAGCGATAATAACCAAATAAAATAAAGGACGAAATACGTCTAAATAAAACTTTTTATTAATCAAATATTGGTTACATCAACAGAATATGAAAAGTACAAAGCCTTCCATGTGCGTGAATTTGAAATCTCCTATAAGTTACAACTGAGGATAAACAATTGTAGGCCTTTGGCAGCAACGGTGAAAATTGTGGACTGGGATCAGCCACATTCCCAAAAGCATTGCTGCAATGGCGGGCAAAGGGGCCAGAAACGTTCCTTCCCTCCATCGACAGATGGGACGAATTTTGCCGCCGGCCAAGAAACGTTTCCTATATCTCCCATACCAACAGACGTGTCAAGTCAGACGACACACAAGATGGATCGACTGATCCATTTCTATAGAAAGTCGAAACTGGAGAGAATGTTGAGATATTGGACAATGGCAGTAGGATAATTCTTGGAAAAGGATTACGAATGGGAGTGATAAGTGTTGAAGGCACAAACGTATTTATAAGGAAATGAATATGAAGGGTCAGGATACGAAAGGCCACATACATTGAATGGCCCAAAAATCTGAAGGATGAGGAAATTGATATGCATGAATCTTGGCATGTAATTAAGTGCTTGGGGGGTTGACGATTAAAAGATAAACGTCAATTAATATTCGAACATGCAAAGCAATTGTTCATTAAAGGCGAAAGCTGCTGTAACAGTTAAAAACTATGACGAATAGATTCATGAATTTACAAAGAGAAGGACATAAAAATGTCTCAATTACAGTTTACCCCAAACAGATCGCATTTGTTCCCTAAGGTTCGCTCAATCCTCATCCTGCCTTTGAGAAGCAGTATCTATATCGGTCACCACTTCTTCATCCACTTTCAGCTCCTGGTAACGCCCAGCTAATGATTTGGTTCGTTCTACCCTTTGGGAGGCGTTACGCTTTTTAGCAGCCATCCTGACCTTGCAATCATCCATCTTTGCTTGAAGCTCCTTCATCTCTGCAGTCAAAGTCATCATTAAAGAATCTTCGGCCTGAATTTCAGAAGAGAGTTCATTCAATTCAGTTTTAGCCTTGTTGATCTCCTGGAGCAAAGATTCTTTTTCAGAAGAAGCACGAAGATACTGAGCACTTTTGGCCTTCAATTCGGCACATCTAGCCAACAGAGAAAGGACTTCAGAATGAATGGCCCTCAACGTCGCCTTGAATTTCGGGGAAACATTGAGCGATGGAAGCGCAAGTGCTTGTACCAACTTTGTGCTCAAGAGATCAAATTTATCCTTCTGAGCAGCAGCACTGGCCATGCAGACATCCATGTCCATGAAGGCAACATACTCAAGCATTGATTGTCTAAGAACCTCCATGTTTGCCTCAGAGGAGTCTGAAGGATGACTGGAAGAAAAGCAGGATGTTTCCAATTGTTCCCAAGAAGAAAGCAAATCTTGAATGGAGCGCACAACGGTACTAGTGCACTGAAAGAAAATGCCAATGTTAAAATGTCACTACAACAGATCAATCAAGCAAAACCAAAAGAGTGAAGGAGAAACATGAGATACCTCGTCAGCAACTTTCGGGCGTCCAGGATCATCATCAATTGGCCCCATCATTCGTGAAGACTTCCCTTTCCCTGAATAAGACGAACTTGCTGTGACGGGCAAGTCTATGGGAACACATACACACAGAGGAAAATAGGTCAGAAACTGCTGAGTCAACAAGTAGGGCGAAAGTGTCAAGAAACAGCCAACCTGCTAGCACAGAAATTTGGGGATGAACGTCTTGAGGACTCTGCGATGCTTCAAGGGATTGTGATGAAGTTTCTGACACTAGAGGTCGTTCTGTGGGAGGAACCCCTTCATCAGATGACCCTGTCGAAACAATTGCAACAGCAGGAGCTGGAGCTGGAGTAGGAGAGTCTCTGGCTAAAGCTTCTAAATGAGAGGATGAACTTTTCTGGAACCATCAAATGGAATAGTCAAATGAAGCATCAGTCCATAAAGATTAATAAGTCATGTTTAAACAAAGCCATTACCTTTCTCTTGTGAATGAGGGGACATCAACATCATCACCACCATCATCACCAATGTCATCATGCAAGACTGGAGAAGCTGCAGCTGGCCGTTTCTGGCTAGAAGCACCTTTGGTAGCAATAGCCGGGGAAGTCGAGGAAGCAGAAGGAAGATTTGAACGTTTTTGGGAAGTTGATGGTGATTTGGAAGGGCCCTTGATGGACAGAGGAGTAGCAAGGATAGGGAAAGAAGAGAGAGTCTCTGAACGATCCAATGAATGAAAGGCACGATTAGCGTTGACTGAAAAGAGCCTACGCTTTACAGATGGCCACAATTGGTTAAAAAGAGGATGTGTGACAGCAGTAGGATTAAAAGGAACAAAAGAAAAACCTTCAGCCAAGCTTTTATTGCGAGCATCTATAGCTCCAGTCTCAGCCTTACTAATAAGGTGAAAACGCTCTGTGATATTTTTGGAGTAACAAGGAGGAACATGCCAAGTTTGGCCGAAACCAAGCTGACGGGCAAAGAAATGAGGAGCATATATCTCAACACCAGCCTTAGCATTTGTTCCTGTCACGATATCATGAAATAACTCCCTCCCAACCAAAAATTCAACCCATATAGGCAAAGATGCAGTTGCTTCATCCATAGTGGAAGGAGGACGAACAAAAATGGGGATTTGATGAACGGGAAAAGGAAAGAATGAAGGGATGGAATTCAGTGTATAAAAGAATGTGAAAATCTCTCTGGCAGACATATTTACAGGGTCTAACTGATGAATAAACAACCCATAGCAGGCAACTGATTTAGGAGGGGAAGGCACAACACCAAGTTGTGGGAAATACGCCCTCAACCACAATTGGGTCAACCAAAGAGGTCGGCTGCCTGTAGGAGAGGCATTATTCTTCAATTGAAATTGAAGGGAGGCCATGCATCTATAAAGAGCAGCCAACAGGAATGAACATAAATTCAAGGGTCGACCACGTGCTAGTTCGTGTGATATGGGCAAATAACTTGTAGAAGGCTTCAGACTAGGGACACAGAGGATATATTTACACAGCCAAACGTGGATAAAAGCTACACGCTCAGCATGGTTAGGTTCAGAAATGGAAGCAGTGTAAAGGCTGTGCATGCTCGAATAAGACTCAGTAATTTTCTTATCAAATTTCGGAGCAGCACTAGTGACCAAAATACCAGGAAATATGGTATCGCCCAAAGGTGGGAGGTTTATTAAAGCCCCTACGTCCCTCAGGGTAATAGACATCGGGCCAAGAGGAAAAACAAAAGTGTTATACTCTGAGGACCAAAAACTCAGCGCGATTGGAAAAAGTGCCGAGTCATAAATTGGAGGATGGAGGGTAATCTCCAACAAATCAGAAATCCGTGCACGATTAAAAAGTGCTTTTGTGGGGCCATGTTTTACTAGACGTGCATGTCAAAAACGAAAAGAAGAATCAGCTTTGGGCCAAGTACGAATACCTCGCTCCTAGATGGGCTTTAACGGTAGTGAGTTCAGAAAATGAAGATTTTCCGTACAAGGGAATACTTGACCCGCCGCCACTTTCTCTATTGATGCAGCATCATTGAACAATGGGCCAAGGTAAAACTCATTCCGGTCAGAATTGGCCGGTGCAAGACAAGAAGGGTTTATATACGGCCTGGTGAGGAGATTTAGGAAGTCTTCGAAACTAAAAGGGGAATCAGAACGAGTTTGAGAGGTCGCCATTGAACGCAAAATACGAGTTTGTCTGAGGTTGCTTAAGAAACGTAGAGGAGAAGCAAGACGATGAACAGTAAATAAAGGGGGGAAAAGAAGCGAAGTATGAAGACGTGGTTTCGTGGTGCAACGAAGTGGCGCGATGTTTGGGTTTAGAGGGGTTGTAACGTCACACTGTTTTAGACAATTAGAAGAAAGTGATGATTGAAAAATCTTGGAAAATTCAAACGTTGCTGGAAGACACATAAATGAATATGGCGAAGATTAAAATTAATTCCGCCATATTGGGGGGTAATTGTTGACACACAAAACAGGCAGCCCAAATCAAATGGCCCAAGAGAGGAAATGACTCTAAAGAAGAAGCCCAGATAGAGAAATCAGGGTAAAAGCCCAACTAGAAATATCATTAAATATGATGAAAGCCCAAAAAGACAAAGGTACGACGTCGCCCAAGTCTGCAGGACGCCCAGATATTGAGCGAATGATACACCCTATAATCGCCCAGAGCAGAAGATCAATTGTCGCCCAAGAATGCTGAGTCGCCCAAAGCCCCAGAAATGACCAAAGTTTGTTGTTATCCAGGAACACGATCTAAGACGGTTTGAACACATCATAATTACGCCCCACGATTTGAGAAAGTTGATGACAAGCAGTTATGAAGAGAGCATAGTGATAGGAGTTACACACGGTAGTTTTTAGCCAGTCAACCATGATGAAAGAAGTGGGTAGTTACAAGCAGTTGCTAAACGATCAAAACTGCCCAGGCCATATAAAAGGAGGAAGAAGACAACGAAGAAAGGACTCGACAAAATTCACTCTCAAAACAGAGAACATGTAATTTACTTTTCTTAGATTAATATTTAATTACTTCAAATCCCCTTGTACTTGTGTGCTTGCGCCCCTTGGAGGCATCTTGTTCGTATCCAAACTGTAATCTTCATATTCAATAAACGCCCCTTTTTGGGACTTTGTTCCAAGAGGTTTGTCCCTTACACAATCGTCTGATCCCCTTTTTAATTATTAACGAGCGAAAACGCGCGAAACAGTATGCAATATTCTACATTAATCTTATTAAGAAAATTTCATATAAAAATTATCTTACTCTAAGTTGAAGAAGATAAAATTGTAGATCCAATAAAATGGCAAAATGAGAGTCAGCACCCATGTGGGCATTCTTGGCAAGTGACTACACGTGAAGATTTGCTACGGAACATGTGTGGCATTTGAAACGTGGAAAACTGCATGTGCTCTTTTACACAAAGCTATTGACAAAAATAATTTCAGTTATGAATCAGCTTTCTAATTTATGCATTGTAATAATAAAATATTTGAAAGAGATTGCCCATGAATTAAATTACACGAGAGAATTTTAAATGGAAACAGAGGAGAAATATATATAATTGAATATAGTAATGTTATTTAACATGTGTGCTAAGATGTCGTGCAAACGTCATTAATTAATAGATCACCTTAAAAAAGGGAAACATCATATTTAAGATGACATATCACTTCTGTACAGTGGTGGCAAACATGCTGTCGGCTCAGGCAACTCGTCGCTTGACTTGAAAAAAGTTTTAAGTCGAGGTAGTTTAGAGCTCGTTACAAGCCAAAACTCGGGCCAAGCCTCAAAAATGAGATTTGACTTGAGCTCGGACAAGCCCACCAGCCCAAATACAGATTAGCCCGTATGTGGACTCGTGTGGCCCGCCTTTAAATCACTTGCATAATCAATTTTTTTAATTTGTAAATTAAATTAATTAATGATCACTTAATTTGCAAAATTCAACAACTTGCATAATTAATTTTGTAGTTTGTAAATTAATGATCAATTTTTCGTATATTTGATTGAAAAAGTCGAAAAGCCCGCGAACCAGCTTGGCTTAACAAAGGCTCGAGCGAAGTCCCATTTCTTGGGGGCTGGCTCGAGCCCAAAAAGCTTGGGTTTCCGAGTGACTTGGCTCGTTGCCACTACTTCTTCGCCACCACTATTTGGCCTCCTAAAATGTTGCTACATCGAGTATCAAGATAATTCCACTAATAATAAAAACTAATTAGAATAATTTTACATTGCTGTAATTATTAGACCTGTACGGAACATCGATCCAACCAAGTTTGGATGATACCCAACCTTTTTTTTTTTTTTAAAGGATTGACTAGAATTGTTCGAATATAATACCTAATGTATGTAGTTAATAAAAAAGAAATGAAATTTGATATAATTAAATAAAAAAAGAAACCAGGGTGGGCCCCTGGAAGAGCCCAGAAAGGCAACCCTTGCATAGCCCACGAGCTTTACTTGTCAAGCGCAACTAGGCAGCCGACAATTGAGCTGTTCGACTATGTCCTTGAATTTGTGGTGTAGTGAGCGAGCAATTCATGGGTAGAGTTCTCACGTACTAACGAGTTGTCTGATAAGTAGAATATATATTAAATTTTAGGTTTACTGAAAAAAGCCTTTCTTGTATGCCTTAAGCAGATAAACGATTTTTTCTATTTTAGGCCACAAATTTGAGATCGACCAAGTTGAAATAATTTCTATTTATATATTTTAGGTACTAGTATTTTATTTATATTAATTATCGTTATGAAACTAAAAGTAAACAAGAATAAAAGAGAAATTAGAGAATAATACAACATATAAGAAATAGTCAAAATCTCTTGTCAGTATTTCATTAAGAACTAATATCCCATATTTTGCGGACAATTAGAATTGAAATATTGCATTATTGAAGAATGATTATTAAGGTAAACATCAAAGGCACAATTTTGTAATTTCATTCTTTGATATATAAATAAATAAAAACATTTACTTTCCCTTTCCTCCAAATTAAACTATTTCATTATTACAAATTATTTTTACTAAATACTTCAAATGGTTTTTATTATACTGTAATAAAGATAAATCTTTGTAGCTAATGCAAGAATTTAAATTCTAGCTCAAAATCTATTACCAATAGAATTTAAAGAAAAAAATATGCAATAAAAAAGAAAGGAAATTTGACATAATTAAATAAGAAAAAATAAAGAAAATAGGGTGTGCCCTGGATGATTCCACGACGTCACCCTACGAGCCGACCCATGCAAAGCCCACGAGCTTTACTCGTCGGACGCAACTAGGCTGGCCGACAGTCGAGCTCGACCATATGTATATGAACTCGTGGTGTAATGAGCGAGTTATTTATGTCCACCTTTACATTAGCCAAATATATAGTTAATTTTGAACTCTCTTGTACGCCTTACGTGGACAAGCGATTATTTCTTTTTTGGGCCACAAATATGAATCCGTTGAGATCAACCAATTCGAGGTAATTTCTATTTATATATTTTAGGTAATAGTATTTTGTGTATATAAATTATTATGAAACTAAGACAAAACAAGAATGAGAGGAGAGAAATATAGAGAGTAATTAATGTAAGAAAGAGCCAAACTCTCTTGTCATCATTTTATTGAGTGCTAATATCCCATGGTAACAATTACAATCGTAGTAATATTCACAAATAATAATTAATTTACATCATAAATTAAAATGTTGCCAGGTAACTCAACTAAGTTTTTAACTATTTTTAGTTAATTTTATTGGATTCAATCAGAATTTTATCCTTTTCACTCAGTCAATCATTAAGGTAAACATTAAATGCACAATATCTTACCTCCAAATTAAACTATTTCATTATTACAAATCTTTTTTTACTAAATATTTCAAATGGTTTCTTTAAGATAAACCTTTGTCTTTGGTAAAAATAAGCTATCAAATTAATAAGAGATTAAACTCTCCAAACGTCACTCCATTTTAACAAAATCCACCTTTTTTCGGAAATTCCATAAAAGTTATAATTAATTTTACTACCAAATTTTATATTGTAATAATTGTTACCTCTACGGAATTGTCATCTACGTTTGTTGTCACCTTTACGGAATTGTCATCTACATTTGTTGTCACCTTTACATAAATCGAATATATATTTAATTTAGTGTTTACTTAAAAAGCCTTCCTTGGACAAATGATTATTTCTATCTTGGGCCACAAATATGATCAACGAATTTGAGACAATTTCTATTTATATATTTTAGGTACTAGTATTTTGTGTATATAAATTATTATCGGTTGTCCAAAAATAGGAAATTGTTATGAAACTAAGAGCAAACAATAATAAGAGAAAATAAATATAGAGAATAATGCAATGTAATAAAGAGTCAAAATCTCTTGTCAGTATTTTATTGGAACATTGCTGTGTGTACAGATGAAAAAGATACAGAAAGCTTACATATTACACACAAATAGGTGGGGCCCTTTTTTTTTTGGCAATATCTAATTCACATGGGTCCCACCCCCATGTGAGTATCTGTATTTCTTCTGTAAAAAATTTTCTGTGCAAATAGATAATTCCATTTTATTGAGATCTAATATCCCATATTCACAAATGATAATTAACTTACAACATAAATTAAAATGCTGCCATGTAACTCCAACGCAACTCGGATACAAGTATTTTATTTTTTTTGAAATTCTTCAAATTAAATTATTGCTTATCAGTTATCTCTATTTAAAAAAAAAAAATCCACATTTTTAATTAATTTTCTTGGTTTCAATCAGATTTTTATCTTTTTCTTGTTTTCACTCAGTCGTATTAGATGAATGAAGAATGATTATTAACGAAAAAACATTATTACAAAGATTATATGTCTTTAATTATTAAGGTAATCACTATATAAATATTTCTATATTAAGGTGATCAATTTATAAAGTTACAAAAAAGATAAATGTTTCATTATATTGTATTAAAGATAAATCTTTGTTTTTGGTAAAGATTAGGACACATAAGTATCAAAATTAAAAAGAGATTAAAATCTCTAAACGTAACTCCATTTTAATAAAATCCACTTTTTTTAAGAAACCCCATAAAAGTTATAATTATTAATTTTACATCCAAATTTGCATTTTTATTGAATTGAATTATAGATATCATCCCACCAAACACAATATAAACCCGCCACAACTTTTGGGAAGATCATATGATTGATCAAAATCTCAAATTACACACATTCTTTACGTTGATCACTACTGCTATATATATATATATATCTAACCTTCTCCAGATTGAACTTCACACATTTTGTAGTAGCAATGGGCAGGGTAAATTCCATTTTCTTCTTTAATCTCTTATTAATTTTATGTTTTGATTACGTTATTATGTTTGCAACAGAGAAGAAACAGGTGTACAAGTAGGCAGCAGCAACAAAGTGGCGGATGCAATTCACACAACAATGGTGAAAACAACAAAAATGAAGAGAGTAAAAACAACCCAGATGGAGTAATTGTATTGGGTGTTTATATTCATTGTGAAGGATGTCAAGATGAAGTGCTTCGATGCCTCCGCGGGTTTGAAGGTTCCAACATTCTTTTTCTGATATGGCTTTTTGATTTTAGGTGAATTTTTGTATAATATGAATGCTAATTGATTTTTGATGTGATTTTTAGGAGTCGAGAAGATTGAAATTGATGCGAAAACTCACAAGGTTATTGTAAAGGGGAAAAAAGCTGATCCTAGTAAAGTGGCAGAGAGGTTAAGGAAGAAAAGTGGGAAGCATGTGGACTTGATTTCTCCAATTCCGCCTAAGGAAGAAAAAAAGGAGGAGAAAAAACCAGAGGTAAAATTATTATGTCACTGATTATGAAGATAAAAAAACATAGAATTTTGACTCTCTTGTTTTGGATACAGCCTCCAGCAGTGATTGAAGTAGTGTTGAAGATTTATCTGCATTGTGAAGGGTGTGCTAAAGAGGTGAAGCATTGTATTCACAAGATGGAAGGTGTGTCATTACTTTGTTTTATTATTTCTATTCTTAGCTGTAACGATTGTCTTGTAATCGCTCAGGTTAAAACATCGATGACCCTAAACTTCAAAATTGAGTACGAACTGTAGTTGAATGGATCATGTTATTTATGTCCCTAAAGCTAGCCTTCGAGAATCATCTAATGCATGATCATCCTGCTTATTATGCAAAATAAGTACTTACTAGATGAAGAAAAAAGTTGATTTGTGTGTTGATATTTGTGTATAACAGGAGTGCAAACTGTGATTCCAGAAATGGAGAAGAATCTTGTGACTGTAAAAGGAAGTATGGATGCAAAGAAACTGGTAGAGTTCGTCAACAAGAGAGGTGGAAGGCATGCAGAGATTGTGAAGGAAACTAATACTGAGAAGAAAAAAGAAAACAATGAAAATGAAAACAGAACTGGGGCGGTTTACCCAAACTATCCTTCGGATTTGGTTTATGCCCCTCAGTTATTCAGTGATGAGAACCCCAATTCCTGCTTTATTATGTAAAAGTTGTGACCACGAAAAAATTCGGGACGTGTTTGATGAGAAGGATTTGATAGAATTGAACCAGTTCGACCTAGGGCCGCATGCCAAAAATGGACTACCAAAAGATTGGGGTCTGTTCTCTTTGTCATTTTCAAGCCATTTTCTATTTTCGATTTTCCAAAACAGTAAAAATGCGTTATCTTTCCCAGTTTTGAAAATACGTTTTTGAAAATAAGTTAAAAATTTATAAAGAAAACTCAAAACGACAAATTTGTCATTTTGGGTGTTTTCAATTATAATCAAGTCAAAATTTTCAAAACATGCTTTGGGTGTTTTCAAAATGTCAAAAAGAACACATTTTCAATAATCTCAAAATGGATACTCAAAACATAAACCCAAAATGAATTCAAAACTCAAAACACAAAACTCAAATACAAAGAGAATAGCTCCTTAGCTTTTTCTTTTTGTGAGTGAGGTTTCTTGTAAATTGTATCGAGCATTTTACGCTGAAGATTTAAAACAACAATAATCTTGTAGTTAAAAATTTACCTTTTATTTAAAGTAGGATTGACCATGTCAAATACTAATGCTTTTTCAAGTACAAAAAGGCTAAAAATCAAACATTTATTATAACCGCGCTGGTCATAATAGATCGACTTCCATGTTAGTTCTTGGTCAGCACGAAAGTTTCATACATAAATTGTCTTAACTTCTCAATTGAAACATCAAAAACATAAATATAAACAACAATTCACGAAATTTTTATTTTTTTTTATCTGGTCGCAAATTAACAATGGGTGGGTAGTGGCGACATTTTGAAAATTTCTTAAAATTTTATCCCCATCAACATTTTTTCTCGCCATTGTGAAAATTCTGACTCTTTTATGACAGAATAGTGTCATCTATTTTAATTTGTAGAACGGACAATAATAGTTGATCTACAATTTTAGTCACACCATTTAAAAATTAAAATAAAACTTAAAAGGAATATTCTTATGGAATCAAAATTAGGATTTTTTGGGGTTCATTTGGTATGATTTTCACTTTTGTTTTACATAAAAGAGTTTCTTGAAAAAATTATTTTAATTTTTGTTTGAAAACTAATTTCTAAAAAAATTTCTATTTCAAAAGTGCTTTTAAAGAAAATTACATTAGATCAATTTCCTCTAAAAATTCTTCTAATTAGGGAAATCACTCATAAAATTAATAAAACGAGTTCAAAACCTCCTTTAGACTTCTCAAACGGTCATACTTAACGGGCCTTTCGTGTTATCAGTCCAAACAAAAGCCTGTAAAGTTCAAGAAAGCTTGGTGTTTTGTCTCATTTGGTTCGAATCCCAATCCCCATTATTTTGTGAGGAAATTACATGAAACCCTACCTTTCAAGTTCCATATTCAAAAATTAGGGTCAAAGTTTTATTGTTCAAAAATCAGGTATTTGATATTTTAAATATTAAATATTATATATATATAAATTTCACCCTCAAATCCTAAAAATCAAATACATTCTCATCTCCCTCTTTCTCTCTCTTCCGTCGACTCTCTCCCCCGTCTCTCCCTCGCACGTGGCCGTCGATGAAGACCACAACGGTGGGCGACGGTGCTCACTTGCAGCGCCGATCTGTGCTATGGTGCGGAGGCTGAATTTGGCTGTGGCGCTCGTACCGACGTCCGAACACCAGCAGACACAGTGGTGCTCACTGCTCATCGAACTGAAACCCTTATTCGACTGCTGCAAGCTACAGCAACACCAGCAGATGCAGTGGTGCTCACTGTTGGAAGCGATGGGCGAAGCAATGCCGATCTGTTCGGCTTCTCTCTCAAAGCCGATCTATGCAGCTTCTCTATCTTCGCCATTGCTATGCTCTCAGGTAGACGGTAGGAGCGGCGCTGGTGATTAGGTGGTGATGGTGGGTTCGGATTGGGTTTGTATGTAATCGCCACTCCTGTAATGACTAGGATCTGAAATGGTGAGTTTGGGTTCGGTTTGTGGTGGGGTCAGGCGATCTGAAATTTTCGCCGATTCAATGATCTGTACCACGGTTCATGTTGTCGATAGTGGTGATTAGGTGCTACGGTGGTGAGATGCCAGTGATGGTAGTGACTCTGTTTGGGATGTGGTAGTGGCGGTCGATTGTGACAGTGGCAGTGGAGGTTGACTGTGGTGATGGTGACTGTGGTGGTAGTGTTGCGGTGCTGGCGACAATCGCAGATTGAGGTGGTCGCAAGTGGCGGTAGTATGTGACCCAATATTTGGTGCATGTTTCCCTGTATGTGACCCAATATTTGGTGTGTGTGACCAATTATTTGTTTAATAGCGACCAAGTATTAATCTGTGACCTTAAAATTTTCTAATCTGTGACTAAAAAAATGCGTGACAAACCATCCGGTAATCTGTGACCTAAAAAAAATCTGTAACCAACTAATTTGGAAACTGTGACCTAAAAAAAATCTGTGACCAACTAATTTGGAAATATGTGACCGTGTGATCTATAAATTTCGATTTGTGACCAGCTAATTTTGAAATCTGTGACCAATGAATTAATTGTGACCTACAAAAATTTTGAGTTGTGACCGTAAGTTATAAATCTGTGACCGGAATATTCGTCGAAATAATAGCCGGAATTGGAGCAATCGCCGGAATGGTCATCGGAACAATCGCCGGAGAAGAGTGGTGGTCGGAATAGTCCCCGGAGTGGTATGGGTGGAGTATGTGGGGTAGGTTTATTATATTATATTATATTATATTATATTATATTATATTATATTAGAATTAAATATTTAATAATTTATCATTTCATAAAAAAAAAAAAAAAAACTTGATTTTGAATTTTCAAACTATATACCTGATTTTTGAATTGGTGTAAAGTATACACCTTATTTATGAATTTTTCCCATATTTTGTCTCTACCTCCCACCGGGCCACACTTTTTATGTGCAACAATTACTAGGACAACATCAGTGCACCAATACAATCATAATTTGATATTAATCTTTATTTAATGATCTTTCTAACTTAAAATAAAAATAAAAATTGTAGTGTCCAAAATACGAACTTTCACTAATAAAGCACGAAGGCCTTCAAACAATTTTTTATACCTTTTATGTCTTCGAACTTTCATTTTGTATACAAGGTTAAAGCATGTTTGATGATCATTATTATAGAAAAAAAGAGTTTTGAATAGTAATTTTTAAGAGAATGTGTGATTAGAAAGTATGAATTTTTTTGATATGTGTGTAAAATATTTTATTGTATAAATATGTGATTGAAAATGATCCTACAACAAATAATAAAATAAATTATAGGTCGTCATACAGACACTAAAATAGTGCATAGATGTTCCGTTAAGATTAGAGAAATTAAAATTGCTTTCAAATAATTCTTTCTGTCAAATATGTTTATAAGTTACTATTTCATTAGAGCTTTTTGTTAGAACTTTATTGAAACTTAAATTTTATGAACTTGCCAAGATCTTCATGTCAAATCATCAAGAAACTGAATTAACGCGAAACATACCTTAATCCATTGATTTCTGACTTGAATAATGAATCTTGAATATTGATCTGTAAATTTTCAATTTGATTGCTTCAAACCTCCTTCTTGATTCCTGATTGTGGGTTTATGGATTTTCCTCTTCATATGCTTTCTCTCGTATTCTTGTGTTGATGGGAGGCACATAGAATGAGAAAATCACACATGAATTGGGAACCATAATCCTTTATATATTTCCATATGTATTCGACCCATCGTCAAATACAAACCCTAATGGATCCGGTCTCTACACATATAGTCCGGCCTACACTTTATTTAGATCCTCAAAGCCTAATTACTTAATTCCTTATTAGATCACTTGAATTTTGGGCTTAACTTTAAGATATAATTTATACACAGTTAATTACATATGTCGGCCCATCATGACAAATTAAGGCTATGTTTGGTAAAAATTCTCATTTTCAACAGTAAATCAATTCTCATTTTCAACCATACATTTTTCAATAAAATAATATTTTCTATCACATCAATAATCTTATCTTCTTTTTCAACCACACATTTCCCATCATATCACTATTCAAAATCAATTTTTCCCCCAAAAAATCCCTACCAAACACACTAAATAATTTCCCAACAATCTCCCACTTGGGCCACATATGTTGCCTTATAAATGTGTATAACCTTATGAGCTCAAAACTTTTGCTATCATAACCAAAAGTATCTCCAAACAATCTCGTCAATTGATTATATCAATATAGGATCAGAGCGGTCTTCGTTATAAGTAACATAACTAAACTTATCAATGGTCACGTACATCAATACAATCAAATGACATAGATCAAGTGTGGATGTGTAGCATGTAAATTACATGTAATATGATCTAAACATGCTTATTTCTAACTGGTCCTACCTTATTCCTTAATACCTTATTAGATCAACCATAAACTTTAATCAGATTGGAAGTGAATTGAATACTTTATTTCTAAAATGAACTGAATGTTCACAATTAAAATTATGTGTCAAAAAACAACATCCAAAATACAAACTCCCACTAAACTGGCATATCATCAAAAGATGCAACACCCATGTGAGCATCATTCTCATGAAAGACCTTGGGCGGTAGCCATTTAGTAAATTGATCCATAATTATAGAGTTTGTCCTTATATGCTTTATAAAAACCTAACCACTCTAAATTCTTTACTTGACAACTAAGAACTTAATGTCTATAAACTTTGACATCGTCATGTTCCCATTGAAATACAAGACTGCTATTGTCACAAAATAAGTTAAGTGGTCTTTCATTTCCATCCAAAATACGCAGCCTAGTGACAATATTTTACCGTCAAATTCCATAATCAAAATCATAATATCCAACGATCTCCAATTGGTCCGATTTTTCTGAATGTGATCATGTAATCCTTTGTTCTCTATAGATACCGAATAATCTGATGGCTGCTTTCCAAATTTCCATCGCAAAGTTAATTAAATAGCTGCCTAACATTCCAACAATGAATGTTATATGTGCAATCCCGAGTATACATTAAATTCTCAATTGCTAAAGTATAGGGAATTTGATGTATATCATTTTCCTTTAAATTTATCCTTGGGGCATTAATTGAGACTAAAGTTGTATCCCTTAATTGTAGGGGTATCGCTTGATTTTCATATCTGCATTTCAAATCTTTTAAGAACCTTATCGATGCAACTCTTTTGTGATAATCCAAAAAAACACCAAGAACAATTCTTGTGTATCTATATCCTTAATACAAAAGTGGTATCACAAAGATTTGCTTACTCTCACTGAACTTGTGATATCCACAATCATCAATTGAACGCATCTCGAAACCAAATGAGATAATTATTTGATAAAATTGTGATACCATTTCGGGAAACCGGCTTAAGCCCATAAATGGATTTCTTTAATTTATAAACCATCTAATGTAATTTAAGATTAAAAAAAATGTCACAGATGCCATAATTGTCCTAAAAGAGTTTTCATAGAAACTGGAGAAAAATCTCTTTATGCATGACATCAATCCACTCTTTAGAATTATTCATTTGCATGACTTGATGAAAGTTGATTGATAAGTTCTTCTTTCGTCAATCAATGTCATCCTTATTTTCTTGGAGAAAGACTATAAAGTTATCAAAAATTGTCTTTCTTCTTTTATAGTGGATTTCCTTAATGACATTTGTTCTTGAGGTTGTTGAGTTAGTTTTCTGGAACAATCTCTTGATTGTGTATGGGGGATTTTGTAATATTGTCTTGATCCGAAATTACTTCTTGAACAAGATCTGGAGTAAGAATTTGTCCCAAAACCAAATCATTGTCAATTGCAACAGAAGGAATATATACATATTCTTCATCCAAGACAAAATCATAACCTTATAACCTTATCTCCCCCCACAAACTTTACATCCTCACGAAATCGAATATTTTCCGTTTCGAAAATTGACATGATAGTGGGGACATTTAAAAATTTGTAATCCCTTAACAATTACTTTACTTGGAACTTTGTTGAGAACTTAACCTGCAATCTTTGATGCTTATACCTAAAAGGATGCTGATGTATTGTAGGTAGATTCCACATCCCTCTAAGAATATTCCGAAAGGTCCTAGACGTTGTTCTCCTGATTCGCCATATCTTTCATAGTATTTACCACTATGGTAAGATTTGACTTGTTAAATTCTTTTACAGAATCGATTTTCGAACTCAGTCTTGTATGCCTTGGGCATGTCCAATATTTGAGATTTCTCATAGATGAAATATGGGTAGCCATATTGAGAAAAATCCGTCTATGAACATAATAAATAACTGGTGACCATTCCAAGAAGCCGAAGGAAATGATTCACAGATATCCGTATAAATTAGTTCTAAGACGTTCGAAATCCTATTGGCACCTAATCATCTAATGTTTGTTTATTTCCCTTAATATAATTTACACAAACACTTAAGTCTGAAAATATCAAGGAAATCAAGAATTCCTTCTGACACAAATTTTTTCATTCTCATTTGAGAGATGTGAACTAATCGTTTGTGCCATTACAAAGTAGAATTCTCATTGATTAATTTATGTTCAATACCACGTGAATCCACACACAAGGTTTCTTTATAAGAGGCAACCGTATTAACCAAATATAGATTATCGTAACCGGATAAAGAACTGACACCTACAATATTTGAATTAAAAAAAAAAGATCAAACTGACTATTTCTAATTGAACAAGAGTAACCAAAGTTGTCCAATGTAGAAATAGAAACCAAATTTCATCCAAAATGACGGTACCGCAAATGTCTCTTTCAAATTCAAATAATAATCCGTCTTTAATGATAACCTAAATTCCCTAAAGTCTCAACCTTAACTGATTTGTCATCGCCCCAGATAGATGAATCTTTCAGCATCAATTGATTTTGGCAGCTTAGACAACCCCGCATAGATACACTTATGTGAGTGGTGGTACCGAAATTTATCCACCAAGTGTGTCTAGGTATTGACATTAAATTTAACTCAAAACAAATCAAAGTGAAAAATGTACTTTTCTTTACACACCAAGCATGGTATTTAGCACAATCTCTCTTTATATATCCCAGATTTTCACAAAAGTTACAGTTAAATTTATTTCGTTTATTTTGAACCGAACCGGATGCAAAATTCTTATTCTTTCTTTTCTTGAACTTTTCCTTAGAGATACTAGCCAAGTGATCACTTTTAGTCCTTTCTTGCTTCAGTCTTTCTTCTTCTTGCACACATTATGAAATGAGTTCATTTAGATTCCATTTCTCTCCTTGACAGTTATAGCTGTCCTTGAATTGTGCAGGAAGAAAAATTAAAATAAGATGCATGAGCAGATCATCAGATAGCTCAAGCTTTAAAGCCTTTAATTTTGAATAATATGAGATATCTCCATAATGTACTCCCGAATATTTCCTTTATTTTTATTCCTTAGTGAAACTAGGTTTGCCAAAAAATGTACTAGTTTCAGCCTTATCGCTATTTGCAAAGCGTTTTTTTTAGCAAGAAATTCATTGGCAGTAGTTACCTTATTGGACACAGCGCCCCTGAATGATTCTGGAATACCACACTTCATGATCATAAGACTCATGCAGTTTGAACAATCCTACTTATCAAAGTCCCTGTTTTCATCAACAGAACTTTTATCCGTAAGTGCAGCGGGTTGTTCAGTCCTTAACGCAAGGTCTAAGTCCATGTAGCCAAGAATGATCAGAACGTTCTCTTTTCAGTCCTTAAAGTTGGTTCCATTTAGCACAAGAATGAGGTTGATGTTGGTAGATATTGTGGAAGTTGATGGATTAACTGAATAGAGAACTTATACTTAATTAATATATTCACATAGAAATCCGTATTAAACAATTAATCAATTCAAATAATGGTAAACTCCATCACAAGAGACCGAGCACAACATTGATATTTAGTTTTTGGACAGAAATATCAACTTGTAAGTGGTACTCTTTGTGTAGTAATCAAATATTGACAATAAACTATTTCAAACAACAAACCTATCTTTGGACCGATTTATTGTTCACATAAAACAAAATCTTATAATTGTCACATATTTATTACCACAGATATGTAAATATTTTGGCCAAATATTAACATTCCTTTGGGCCGATCAATATCCGCATGAATTACGTACACACAACCTTTCTAATATTCTAAACAAATTAATCTAGGCAAGAGATGTCACTTTGGTGACATGTTGCTTCAATTAATGTATTTAGGAAAATTAGTAATCCAAAAGAAATATCAAAATTTGAATTATAATTGTTAATCCTTAATTCTTTTATTTTGAAACTTTAGGGGCTTAGAATTAATAATTCAGAACTTTAGAGACCCAAAAGTAATTATCCAGAACTTTAGGTGTCAATAATTAATTATTGAAAACTTTAGGAGTCAAAAATTAATTACTCAAAACTTTAAGGATCCAAAAATTAATTATTGAAAATATTTAGGAGTCAAAAATTAATTATTCAAAACTTTAGGGGCCGAAATTTAAAAATTTAAAACCTTTGGGGCCAATTAGAACAAAATCAGAAAATTTGAGGCTTTAATTATAGAATCAAAACTTTAAATGGCTCAAAAATAATTAATTTTAAAACTCCAGGGCTGAATTGTTAAAAACTCATAACTTTAAGGCCCAACTTGAATGAACTTTAAACTTTAAGGACCGAATAAACAAAGTTGTAAACTGCAGGGGCTTAAATATTAAAATTAAAACTTTAATGGCCCAAAATTAATTAATTTTGAAACTTGAGGGACTGAATTATTAAACCCGAAACATTAAAGGCCCAATTAGATGAATTTTTAACCTTAGGGGCTGAAACACCAAAACCTAAAACTTAAGGGGCTGAATCCTTAAAAGAAAACCCTAATTTGAAATTGCAATCAAGGATCTCAAAACTTCAAATTTTCAAATCAAGCCCCCGTCCCCAAAATTCATCCAAACCCTAAAAAAAAAAAAGGGTTCCTCACCTCACCCCCTTGGCGGCGTCATTCGGCGCCACTAAGGGCCAAATTTGGTCAGGGGCGGCCCTCCCAACCCCCGAACAACAGCGTGCACGTTGCTGTAACAACAGCAGCGGTGCCGCTGCCGCCATGCCAATTTTTTTTTTTTAAAGGTGAACTTCTGAAAACCTTGAAAAACCAACTGAATTATTTTCAAATTTAACAAAACTAAATTCGAAGTAATTAAATTTGAAAATCATGAAATTATACAAGAACCAAATTAAAATTTTTGATTCCCAATGATTTAACACGACTAGACTCTGATACCACTTGTTAGAACTTTATAGAAACTTAAATTTTATGAACTTGTCAAGATCTTCATGTCAAACCATCAAGAAAATGAATTAACGCAGAACGTACCTCAATCCATTGATTTCTGACTTGAATAATGAATATTGAATCTTGATATGTAAATCTTCAATTTGGTTGCTTCAAACCTCCTTCTTGATTCCTGATTGTGGGTTTATGGATCTTCCTCTTCATATGCTTTCTCTCGTATTCTTGTGTTGATGGGAGGCAGATAGAATGAGAAAATCACATATGAATTGTGGACCATAACCCTTTATATATTTCCATATGTATTCGGTTCATCGTCAAATACAAACCCTAATGGATCCGATCTCTATACACATAGTCCGGCCCACACTTTATTTAGATACTCAAAGCCCAATTACTTAATTTTTTATTAGATCCCTTTAATTTTGGGCTTAACTTTAAGATAGAATTTATACACAGTTAATTACATATGTCGGCCTATCATGGCAAATTAAATAATTTTCCAACACTTTTTAGTTCAAAATGTCACTTTTAAGAATAAATTTTACTCGTTGTGAGCATATCTTAATTCCATAGACTTAGCCCCTGTTTAACCCCCCTTCCAATTATTTGAAATTTTAATGGTTGAAATAGTGTTTTTTTTTTTTTTGGAAAAATGTATTGTTAAAAAAAGGAAAAAAAAATTTGAAATTACGTATAATATTATTTTATTAGAGAATGTGTGGTTGATAAGAAAAAAATAAAAATGAATTATAATTTTAATGGGCCAAACATGAGCTTAATCAAACATTCTAATCTTGTTTTACTGGGTTAATAACTCAAATGATCACTGAATTTTGCAAAAAAAGTTTCAGGGAATAAAATTAGTGATCCTCTGGGAAATGTTTTGCAAAGTTCAGTGACCCTGCGGAAATTTTTTACAAAGTTTAGTGATAAAAGAAGTGATTTTTAAAGTTCAATGACCCCGTGTAAACATTTTATAAAATTCAGTGACCGTGTGAAAACGTTTTGCAAAGTTCAGTGACTATTTATATTATTAACCCTTGTTTTATTCCAATACATGTCATAAGCAAAAAACAATTGACATTCTCATTAATTAAGTCTTCTCATATCATTCATTTTATTTCTAATTAATTAAGATCAAATATTACTTAGAGCATGTTTGAGGAGTGAATTGTTTCAATAATCACCCAACTTATACCATGATCACGGACTACTCATTAAACTTTAAAGTGTTTCATAGTACTCACTTAATTTTTTCTGTTTGCACTCGGTCCATCACCCTCAAAAATTCGTTACATTATTTACTGACGTGGCTAACGAAAATCTGACGTTGCAAGTTATGGCCGTTAAAAAAATGACAACTCAGCGAAATCATTGATTCATTACTCATCCAACTTACCCTTGGTCACAGTTCGCTCATCAAACTTCAAAATACTTCTCAATGGTCACTCATCTTTGAAATGTTGCACTCCATTCATCATCCGCTATATTTTATTCCCTTCATTCCTAATGTTCGCACAAAAATTCCACGTGGTAAGTTACAAATGTTAAAAAAATTGCAACTCAACAAAACTTAACTTACCAAAATCACCAAATATGAAACGTGACTTTCACGGCCCCCATCAACTTTTTTAAAACCCAATAAAGTGTCCCCAATTATTCTTTTAGAAATATCATTTTTCTAATTCGAACGTTTACTGTGCAAAAAAAAGGTTTCAATCTGAAATTGAAACTCTGAAACATAACTTGTTTGGGGACATTTTATTGGATTTTAAAGAAGTTTATGAGGTGTGGAAGTCGCGTTTCATATATGGTAAACGTTCAAACCAAACAAGTTATGCTTCAGAGTTTCACCTTCAAATTGAAACCTATTTTTTGCACAGCAAACGTTCGAACTAGAAAAATGATAATTCTAAAAGAATCATTGGGGACGCTTTATTGAGTTTTAAAGAAGTTGATGGGGTCGTGGAAGTCATGTTTCACATATGGTGATTTTGGTGAGTTGAAATTTTTTTTTAACATTGGTAACTTACAACGTGGAATTTTTGTGCAGACATTAGGAATGAAGGGAACAAAATATAGTGGATGATGAATAGAGTGCAACATTTCAAAGATGAGTGACTATTGGGAAGCATTTTGAAGTTCGATAAGTGAATTGTGACCAAGTGTAAGTTGGATGAGTAATGAAACAATGGTTTCCCTGAGTCGCTATTTTTTTAACGGCCATAACTTGCCCCGTCAGATTTTCGTTAGCCACGTCAGCGAATAATGTAACGAATTTTTTAGGGTGATGGACGGGGTGCAAACGAACAAAGTTTAGTGAGCACTGTGAAACATTTTAAAGTTTAGTGAGCAGTCCGTGACCATGATATAAGTTGAGTGATTATTGAAACAATCAACTCCATGTTTGAGCCACATTAAAAGGTTAAGAATACATTTTGAAATATTGGATTGATGGAAAATGTGTAGTTAAAAACTAAGGAAAAATTTTGAGTTTGCGTGTAATATTATTTTATTGTCAAATCTGTGGTTAAAAAGATAAGAGAAAAAAAGTATTTTGAAAAAAAAAAATGGAAATCAAACAAAGGCCCGTTTGGCCCCATTATTCACTATAGGTGTGATTGAAGAAGAATGAAATTTTTTGAATTTACGTGTAATATTATTTTATTGGAGAATGTGTGAGTGATAAGAAATGAGAAAAAAAAATGAATTATAATTTAATGAAAAATAATGGGCCAAACGGGGGTTAATAATTTTTTCTAAAGTCAGTGAAGACTCGAAGCACCTTGTTCTAGGGTCATTCTTCCAATAAACGAAATTCATACTTTATGGAATATAATTAAGAATTAAATTGAAAATAAATAAATATTCATTTTCCACTTGTCGACCTTCTTCCTCTTAAGGGCCTGATTGGGAGTTCTGACGTACCGATTATGAGCGTTTTTTAAAGTACCAATTTTGAGCGTTTATGAGCGGACCGGTTATGAGTGATTTTAATAGTGATTTTTAAAACAGTCGAGCTCATGTTTAAGAGTTTATTATCCATCGATTTTGGAAGTTTTTTTTTTTTTAAAATAAAGTAACGTATATGTCCCGGTGAAATTTTGAGTTTATGGTTTCTTTGTATGAAATTTTTTACTTATAAGTGATATTTTACTTATATGTAATTTTTTAACATATAAGTTAATATTTAACTTTAAAAAGAGTTAAATAAAATTAAATATTTACTTAAAATTTATGTTAGTATTTCTTAGTTATATATAAACTTTATAATTATAAGCTAATTTTTTACTTTTAAAATAACTTTTACACGTAAACGAATTTTTTTCCTTATAAGTAACTTTTTTTATACTTTACAAGTGATTTTTTGTTTTATTAGTAAGATTTTTACACGAAAATATATTTTTTATCTTATAAGTAATTTTTTAGTTATAATATAATTATCTAGTTAGTATATTTTTATTTATAAGTTAATATTAAACAAAATATATTTGTTGGAAATAATTATTTTATAAATGATAAAATTAGAAAAGAATACAAGAAACGATAAAAAATCGTCGGCCTCAAACTAATATGGATTAGATGCATATAAAGAATGTACGTTATTTTATTTTTTAATTTTTTGTTTTCTACGAGTTACTTTGATCATTATGGAATAAGTGGAGACATAATGCAAAATCATCTACTCCAAATACTGGCCCTCTTTGCCATGGAAACACCTTTCAGTTTGGATGCAGAAGATATCAGGAACGAAAAGGTTTTTGCCTCTCTGTGCACACCTATTTATTATCTAATCTGATGTTTCCAGATCTCTGATAATTCTTGATCGACGACAGGTTAAAGTTTTGAGTTCCATGAGGCCCTTGCGCGTTCATGATGTGGTTTTTGGGCAATACAAGAGTATTACAACATATCCAGGATATACCAATGACAAAACTGTACCTAAAGGCAACTTAACCCCAACTTCTGCTGCAGGCCTGCAACTGCACTATTTATTGATAATGCAAGGTGGGATTGATATAAAACATAATAAAGGATTATAGATTCAAATGCTTTTCTCAAATAAACCCGAAATAATACTTCATGTTGAAACTAGAGAAAATAACGAAATAGGGGAAGCATAAATATATCTTGATTCATATTGTTTGATTTTTGGCCTGAATGGGTTATGATCTTTCAATTGATTGGTGGTCTTCTCTTGAATTTCAATATCTGTTGATGGGGATGCAGAGAATCTGAATAACGCCATCAAATGGGGACCATAACCATATAAAATAATAGTAACTGAATAGACATTATCTTTCAATTATTTCAAATTGGTCTCTCATCAATTTAAAAATCATTCCGGTCTCTACACTATATTTTTATGAAACATAATACCCATTAGTCAAAATTAACTTTAATGGATCACTTTAATTGACTATTATTCTTTAAACAATGGCACCACACATATTAATATATTACATGTGTGGCCCTATATGTCGGAATTTTCCAACAATCTCCCACTGAGTCATACATGTAACCTCACAAATGTGCACAACCTTATGAGCACAAAATTTTGCTATCATTATTATGGGTATTACCAAACAATCTCGTCCATTAGTCATATTGATATAGGATCAAAGCGATTTTCATCATATTTAACGTGACTAAATCTATCAATGATCACATGCACCTATACAACTAAATGACATAGATCAATCATGAGAGTGTAGCATGGAAATTACATGTTATGTGATCCAAATATGTCTATTTCCAACTAGTCCAAATTTATTTCTTAAGTGAGATCAATACTGAAACTTTAATCAGAGTGAAAACTGAACAGAATACTTTATTTCTGAAATGAACCGAATATCCATGGATAAAAATGTGTCTAAAATAGACAACATTCAAATATAAACTCCCACTAAACTAGCATATCATCAAAAAATGCAACACCCATATGGGTATTATACTCATTAAAGACATTAGGTGGCAGTCATTTAGTAAATAGATTCATGATTATGGAGTTTGTCCTAATATGCTTTGTAGAAATCTAACCATTCTGAATTCTTTCCTTGACAACTAGGAACTTAATGTCTATAAACTTTGACATCATCAGGTTCCTGTTAGAATACAAGACTGCTATTGTCAAAATAATCTTTCAAATCCATCCAAAATATGCAGCCTTATGACAATATTTTGCAGTCATATTCCATGATCAAAATCAGAATATCCAATGATCTCCAATTTGTCTGATTTTCCTGAATGTGATCATGTAATCCTTAGTTCTATATAGATACTGAATAACCTCATGACTGCTTTCCAAATTTCCATCTCAGAGTTAATTAAATAGCTGCCTAGCATTCCAACAATGAATGCTATATCCGGATGTGTATAAACCTGAGTATACATGAAATTCTCAATTGTTGAAGCATAGAGAATTTCACGTATTCCTTTTTCTTTAAATTTATCCCCGAGGCATTAATTGAGACTAAACTTGTCACACTTAACAATAGGGGTATCACCCGAATTCCATATTTGCATTTCAATTTTTTTAAGAACCTTATCGATACAACTCTTTTGTAATAATCTAAAAATACAACAAAAACGATTCTTGTGTATCTATATCCTTAATATAAAAGAGGTATCACCAAAAATTTTTTCATTTCAAAATTTCATGATAGAAATTTCTTGATTTTGCGCAATAAGTTTATATCATTCCAGACAAGTTGTATGTGTATGTCATCGACAAACAATACCAAAAATATGTTTACTCCCATTGAACTTGTGATATCCACGATCATCAACTGAATTCATCTCAAAATCAAATGAGATAATATTTGATAAAATTTGTGATACAATTTCGGGAACCAGCTTAAGCCATAGATGAATTTCTTTAATTTGTAAACCATTTGATGTAATTTAAGATCAAAATATGTCACAAATGTCATAATTGTCCTAAAAGAGTCTTTTATAGAAATCGAAGAAAAAATCTCTTTAATGACAATGTCTTCCTTTTGAGCAAAGTCATTTGCAACAAGACAAACATCATAACTCTCCACATTACCCTTCGAATCTCTCTTGGTTTTAAATATCAAATTACAACCAATAAGTTTCGCACCTTCATGCAATATGATGAGTTCCTAAACGTCATTGTTACTTATGAACTTTATTTCTTTATGCATGACATCAATCAATTCTTTAGAATTATTTATTTGCATGGCTTAATGAAAGTTGATTAATCAATTTTTCTTTCGTCAATTCACGCCATCCTTATTTTTTTGGAGAAAGATTGTAAAGTCATCCATAATTGTCTTTCTCTCTTTTATAGTGGATTCTTGAGGTTGTTGAGTTTGTTTTACTGGAACAATCTCTTCATTATGTATAGGGGAATTTTGTAATGTAGTCTTGATCCGAAAGAAATTGCTTTTTGAACAAGATCTGGAGCAAGAATTTGTCTCTGAACTTGATCATTGTCAATTGCAATAGAAGAAATATATACATATTTTTCATCCAAGACAAAATCATTAACTTTATAACCTTATCTCCCCTTACAAACTCCACATCCTCAAGAAATCGAACATTTCCCGTTTCAAAAATTGACCTAATAGTGGGACCTATAAAAATTTGTAACCCCTTAACAATTGATTTACTTGTAACTTGGTTGAGAATTTAAGCTGGAGTATTTAGTGCTTATACCTAGAAAGATCCTGATGTACTGTAGGTAGATTCCACATTCCTCTAAGAATATTGCGAAAGGCTCCTGAAGTTGTTCTCCTGATTCATCATATCTGTCATAGTATTCACCACTATGGTAAGATCTGACTTGCTAAATTCTTTTATTAAGTTGATTTTCAAACTTAGTCTTGTATGCTTTGAACATGTCCAATGTTTATGATTTCTCATAGATGAAATACAGGTAACCACATTGAGAAAAATTCGTCTATGAAAGTAATAAATAACTGTTGACCATTCCAAGAATCAGGAGGGAATGATCCACAGATATCTGTATAAATTAGTTCTAAGACTTCTGAAATCCTATTGACACCTAATCTCCTTATGTTTGTTTGTTGTCCCTTATTGCAATTTACACAAACACGTAAGTCTGAAAAATCAAGGGAATCAAGAATTCCTTCTGACACAAGTTTTTTCCATTCTCTTTTGAGATATGTAACCTGATCGTTTGTGTCATAACAAAGCAGAATTCTCATTAAACGTGAATTCACATACAATATTTCTTTATAAAATGCAACCATATTAAGCAAATATATGTTATCGTAACCGGATAAAGAACTGGTACCCACAATATTTGAATTAAGAAAAAGATCAAACTAAATATTTTCAATTATACAAGAGTAACCAAACTTGTCCAATATAGAAATAGAAACCAAATTCCATCCAAAAGGATGGTACCAAAAATGTCTCTTTCAAATCCAAATAATAATTAGTCTTTAATGATAATCTAAATTCCCTGTAACATCAACCTTAACTAATTTACCAATCGCTTCAGATAGATGAATCTTTCAACATCAATTGGTTTTGGCAGTTTAGCCAAACCCGCATAGACACACCTGTATGAGTAGTGGTACCGAGATTTATCCACCAAGTGTGTCTAGATATTAACACTAAATTTACCTCAAAACAAATCAAAGTGAGAAATGTACTTTTCTTTACACGCCAAGCATGGTATTTAGTACAATCTCTCTATATCATAAACTTTCACAAAAGTTACAATTAAATTTATTTCACTATTTATTTTGAACCGAACCGAACCGAACCGAATGCAGCTTTCTTATTATTTATTACTTGTCCTTAGAGGTACTTGCCTTAGAAGTGCTTGCCAAAGGAACATTTTCAGTTCTATCTTGCTTCTACCTTTCTTCCTCTTACACACAATATGAAATGAGCTCATTTAGATACCATTTCTCCTTCTGCAGTTATAACGACCTTAAATTGACTGAATTATGTAGGAAGCGAGATCAATACCAAATGTACGAGCAAGTCATCAGACAGCTCGAGATTTAGTGCCTTAAGTTTAGAAGCAATGGGAGACATCTCCATGATGTACTCTCTTATATTTCATTTGCCTTTAAACCTTATTGAAATCAAGCATTGCGAAAGCGTGCTTGTTTCAGCATTATCATTTTTCGCAAAACGTTTCTCAATTTCAGCAAAACAATTCTTGGCATTAGTCACTTCTTCAAATACTGCGCCTTTAAAGGCTTCCGGAATGCCGTGCTTAATGATCATTAGACTCATGCGATTGGAGCGATCCCACTTTTCAAAGTTCCTCTTTTCATCTGATGAACTTTCATCCGTAAGAGGAGTGGGTCGCTCAATTCGAAGCGCAACATCTAGATCCATGCAGCCAAGAACAATCAATACGTTCTTTTTCCAATCCTTGAAGTTTTGGTTCTAGCACTGGAATTGAATTGATATAGGCAGCTATTGAAGAAGTTGATGGATGAATTGAATAGAGAACTTATACTTAATAAATATGTTCACATAAGAATCCGTATTAAACAGTTAATTAATTCAAATAATGATAAACCACATCTCAAGATACCTAGCACAACATTAATATCAAATCTTTGGACAGTAATATTAATTGCAGATGGTACTCTTGTTGTAGTGATTAAACATTGACAATAACTCATGTCAAATACAAAACCATCTTTAGATTAATTTATTATTCACATGAAAACCTTATAATTGTCATACATTCATTACCACAGGTGCATTATGCAATTTGGCCAAATATTGACCTTCATTTGGGTCAATCAATATTCGCATGAATAAAACACACACAGAGATTCCTTCTAAGATTCTAAGTTAATTAATTTTCACAAAAGATGTTGCTTTGGCAACATATTGCCTCAATTAAGTCACTTTCGAATATTATATTCCCAAATGAGTTTTGTACCAAAATTTGAAAAGTAAAACACCAAAATTTGTATATATAATTTATCTTGAAACTTTAGGGGCCTAAGGGTTAATAGTTCAGAACTTTATGGACCAAAAATTAATTATCCGAAACTTTATGCGTCAATAATTAATTGTTGAAAACTTTATGAGTCAAAAAATTAATTATCCAAAACTTTAAGGACCCAAAAATTAATTATTCAAAACTTTAGGGGTCAAAATTAATAAATTTTAAACTTTAAGAGGTAAAATTTAAAATTTAAAACCTTTTGGGGGCCAATTAGAACTAAATCAGAAACTTTGAAGCTTTTAATTGCAAAATGGAGAACTAAAATGGCCCAAATTAAATAATTTCAAAACTTCAGGGACTGAACTTATTTAAACCCCTAACATTAAGACCCAACTTAAATAAATTTTAAACTTTAGGGGCTGAAATATTTAAACCCATAACCTTAATGCCCAATTAGGATTAACTTTAAATTTTAGGGGTTGAAATATAAATAATTCAACCATAACCCTAATTTTAAATTGAAATCAGGGGCCTCAAAACTTCAAATTTGCATCCCAAGCCCCCGCCTCCAAAAATTCTAAAAAAACCGAAAATGGAAAAATTAGGGTTCCTATTCCCTTGCGACGCCGCTGACCACACATGGCCCCGCCGGCCACCTAGCAGCGTCTCACGCTGTTGTTAACGCTACCGCAGCGGCTGCCGTCAGCGCCATTGCTGATGGCCGTCACTGCAATACCGGATTTTAAAAAAAAAATTAATATATTAACAGATCTGAAAAATACATTATTTTAAAAATCCGAATTTTATGAAGAAAAAAATTAATAATATCATAATCCATATAATAACATGCTGGAAGATCCAATAACTCGAAATTCAAAAGAAAATCAGAATTTTAAAACTTTAATTTCTCAAGAATCAACCATGGAAAGACTCTGATACCACTTGATAGAAAACATAATAAGAGATTATAGATTCAAATACTTTTCTCATATAAACCCTAAATAATACTACATGTTGAAACTAGAGAAAATAACGAAATAGCGGAAGCATAAATATACCTTGATCCATATTGTTTGATTGTTGGTCTGAACGTGTTATGGTCTTCCAATTGATTGATGATCTTCTCTTGAATTTCAATCTCTGTTAATGGGGATGCAGAGAATCTAAAAAACGCCATTAAATAGGGACCATAACCATATAAAATAATAGTAACTGAATATTCATTATCTTTCAATTGTTTCAAATTAGTCCATCGTCAATTTAAAACAACATTCCGATCTCTATACTATATTTCCATGAAACCTAATACCCATTAGTCATAATTAACTTTAATGGATCACTTTAATTGACTAATATTCTTTAAACAATAATATCATACATGTTAATATATTACATGTGTGGCCCCCATATGTTGGAATTTTCCAACAGGGATGGGGTGCCTTTTCTAATGAAAGTCCTTGCATAATAAGAGGTCAGCAAATACCAAAAACAGACATGGCATTGTTTGTTTATGTTTTTTGAATTTCCAGTGTAAGAATGCTTTTCCTTATTCGCGTCGTCAAGGCTGAGATAAGGGTTCGGTTCAGATATGTTCCTTGTAATCCATACAATCGATGTTTATCTTGTGTCTCAATTACAATATAAATTAGAAATATCTATCAAACTGTTACTAGAAAAAGCGAAAGTGATACAAATAGTGTTTTTCATCATCAATTCATCATCAACAATTTTGGTAGATGCTAAATACATTTTAATTGTATGAAAAATTCATAATCTTTGTTTTCTCAACTTTTTTCATAACATTATTATCCTGACCTTTCATTAGTTTAGCAGATCTTTTTCTTAACGTTAATATTAATTTGAAAATTCCATTAAGAAGGGAAGGGGGGGGGGGGGGAACTTAATTTTAAATAAACAAAAAAGGCATGAAATACAAAATTGTGACTAAATATTTACCTATTATTTCAAAGCACATTAATAAAATTTTTGAATAAAAATTGTCATTAGAGACAAAATGTACTAACTAATAAAAGATTAAAAAAAGTTAGAGATATAAAATAATAAGTAAAGTTTAAGCCCCTGTTTGGTGGCCATTATTTAAAAAAATATTATTTTAAATAGTGAATTTCTGAAGAATGTATGATTATAAAGTAATAAAAAATTTGAATTTACGTGTAGAATTTTTTATTATATGAAAGTGATTGAAAATGAGTGTAAAGAAGAGTTTTGAAAGAACGGAAGACAAACGTGTACTAAGTATCTCTAATGCAATTAGTGCATTTTATACAACAAAATAAAAAACAAAATGTGACGTAAATACAAGGGTAATTGGCCCACACCCATATACATATTTGTTGCAATTAATCATATCCTTTTATTGTAGCACAATACAACCTGAAATCAACCAAACGTTGTGCAAAACAATCTTACTGTCCAATTTCTCCATTATATCCTTGTAAAACGACAAATTTACTCTCATTTTTAAATAAAATATAACAATTGCAATCAAAATCCCAAAATCTTCAAAAAAAAAAAAAAAATGCAAATGAGCCCCCACTTAAAATAATAAAAAAGTCTCTTTTCCAACCAATCCCACCTACCCTTGCCCAACTAACTTCCATGATCACTCGTCGTTCTTCTTGTTTTGTTGTTTGGCATATACACTACACTGTTTAAGTCCAACCCGGCCCAAAGACTCCAAACTGTATTAAATAAATTATTCAGTTTCCTTTTTTGTGCTGTAATATTGAGTTTTTTTAGTTTAGTCTAGAATATATTCTTAGTTAATTATTTTTACAGGTAACTAGCCAAGATTAGCTAGAATTTTTTTGCATATACTAGCATTTTGCCCATGCAAGGCACGTGTTGCGTCAATTTGATGGTAATGGTACCGTGTTCAATGTGAAGGAATAGATAGGCTCAATGCTTATGTGGTGGAGTGTATTTCGGTAGGATGTGCTAGTGTATCTTCGACTGAAACCAAATAGATATAAATAAAATAATTACAATGGAGTAATTGATTGGAGTCTTAATCCAACATGCATCATATTAATTCTAGCATAAAAGTTACTCAAAGAAGCTTGGTAATATGCAAATGAAGAAGACTTATGCCACAAAACTTGCGCATACATGGGGTCTTGTCTGGTAATCAAACAAACATCCAGATGATATACAAAATATTTCATTATATTGTATCTGCAATCCACATTTAGATGTTCAAAGTGTTAAGGGATAGAATCCCACATCGAATAAAGATGAAAATATAGGCCAATTTATAAGAGTTTGGGCTACTCCTCTTGACAAGATTAACCTTTTAAGATGGAATCTCAAATCTTAACATGATATATCAGAGCCCATTAAACTCTAACGAGCAATTCGATCATGTTAAGACTCCAAACGTGAGCATACGAATTTCAAGATTGATCTGCTCAAACGAGCTACCATCTTGTAGGGGCATGTTAAGGGATAAAATCTCACATCGAATAAAGATGTAAACATAAACTAACTTATAAAAAATTGTGTTACTCGTCTTAATAAGGTTGACCTTTTAAGATGGAGCCTCAATTCTTAACACAAAGCATATTTTCATGTTGTTACTAGGTATGAAAGATAAATATAGCAAATATATTCATGACTGTGTCAAATTCTATCGAAAATAGAGTAAATGGTTTTCCCTTGCCATCATATTCTTTCCTAAGTAACACTTCAGAAGCAATATATACAGGAGTTCCCACAGTAGATTTTGGTTGAGTGCAGCAATGAAGATCTTAAAGAACAAGCTAAAATGAAGATTGAAAAGGTCAAGGTAGATAATTATGAGATACAAAGCAAATAAACATAATAGACCAGCAGGGTTTTCCATATTATCCAAAAGCTGATCAATATACAATTCACAATCCGTAGCATTACCTTAGAATACCCCAAAAGCACAAATTCTGAGGCTTGGAGTAGGGCTTCTATCCATCAGTGTGTTTTCCAGCTTGAAATACCTGCATATTTGCTTTATCAAGAAACGTAAGAATGACAAATCAACTTATCAACAATCAGAACGGGCAGAAAATAATAATAAATAACAAATGAATTTTAACTAAAACATTAGAATACCAAAGCCCCTTACACCATAACAGTGAAGAGCATGTGCATTGGGCAAATGTAATATAGCATAAAATCATAGTTAAGAACAATACAAAAAAATGCCACAAAGAAGTTTAGCTTCCACATCATCTGCATAAAGAGAAGATATAATTAAACCCGTCATAGAAACGAAAAATTGTGAAAATCAAAGTGCCTACTTTTTGTGGTTCGGAGAGAAAAAAATTTAAAAAATGAAGCAAATTTTCACCTAAGCAAACTGTGCAACACTAAAGTCTTTATAATGTAATATTAGGGGGAATTCCGAAGTCAGTCATCCAGTCATAAGCAGCAATGAAAACTCAAATCGTATTGTATATCTTCGATGCAGCAAAAAAATGGTACATCAAAAAAGGACCTATAAGAAACATAAGTGTTGGGAGGATATCAACCAGTTAGCTCAAGATCAAGTATAATAAACGACACCAGAAATACCAATAATCAGAAAAACTGAAACCTAAAAGATTAAACAGCAAACTTCAAAGAAAGAAATCACCACAAGAATTTACAGAAACCGAAAATAAGTGCAGAAACTTATCTTCTTAATAAAGCCCACAGGCAAAGGTTTCATACAATCCTCAGTTCAGAACACTCAAGAATGAACCACCAGAATACTCGAATCAAAACCCAATGTACGATTGCAAAGGTCGACACTCAGACAAGCCCTAAATATCATAAACGGAACTCTCTTTCACTAACAACATGATTCACTCAAGAATCAGTACTCAATACAGGTAAATCACTCAAGATTACAAGCTATTGAAAGGAAACCAGAAATCAAAATGAGATTATTTGATTTCAACAGTGAGAGAACAAGAACAAGAAGAAACGACGTAGAGAGAATGAGAGGTAATAGAAGAGTCTCGAAGATCAGGATTGTGATCTCAAACCCTAGAATGGACCTTTAAATGGGTCACTCTACAATCGCCCATCCAACGGTGTTGGAGGCGACACGTGGTGACTCCATAATCGTCCATTTTCATCAGGTAAGTAGAAACACGATTTTAGCCTTCTTCTTCACGCTTTCTGATCCATTTAGAAAACACAGGCTGGGCTTAATTAATATAAACCAGCTGGGCCAATTTCAACAGGCTCAAGGGCATTGCATCATAGTGCCAATTTTCTCCACAATAAGAAAAAGGGATGTGTTGTCATAAAGTTTGTGTAGAGAGAGAGAGAGAGAGAGAGAGAGAGTACAATAGCCACAATGTGCAATAAAAATATTGACGTAGCGGAAGATTATAGGAAAGATGAAAAACCTCACAAATATGAGATAAATACACGAAAGTTTTTATTCAATTCAATAATGCCTGCCTCGAAGGGCTTACAATGGTTTAAATAGCAAAACCCTAACAAATTTCGAAAAATAAATAATAAAAATAAAAAAAACGATATTTTTCCATAAATGGAAAAATTCGAGATTCTAACTTAAATGGAAACTCCTAATATTCAGGATCGTCCTCCAACAAACGGAATCAAAATCCGAATTTTATTCAATGAGATATTATCAAAATAAAAATTACCATAAACGGCAAAAACGCGTGATCGAGAGCCTAAACGATGGAATCTGTCCGAAATCCGACGTACGTCATGACCAAAGGCGATGAGTTATGATCATTGGCCCGTTTCCACTCAAATTAGACTATTAATTCGTCAAAAACGGACAAACCCAAAGTTATCATGAAATCATTATTTTGGCTTGCGATCCCACTTCATCATAAATTCTAACTCCTTATGCACTTCATCAAATATCCTTCAACAATGAATTTAGTTGTGTCTGATTTCACAATTATGGTACCATTTTCAAATTGAGCCTCGTATTAACTGGATTAATAAATAAAATATCAGTTAATAATAATTTAATGAATTATCATGTAACCAACTTTTAAGAGCGTGTTTCATGTACCAAGCACTTCATCAAGATCCTTAGGATTAAAATGTTCAAATTATCATTTTTGGTTTGCAACCAAAAGTGCAACAAATATCAACATCACTGGTTTCGATGTCAGCACATACAATTATACATACACCAGGATACAGATATAAAACTTGAGGGTTGTATCTAATCTTTGGCCCTACAATATCATTAATTCAAGAACATTTTGAAGTGACCTTTGGCCAAATGCAATAGAAATCATGCTTTCACAACCTACTAATACGATAATAGCACAAACTTGTTTAATGTGTATGAATCTCATTTTCTAAATCTTCGATGAAATGAAAATTTCTATTTAGTCAAATGAAGATATAGTGTCGTAACTCTGAGACGTTGAAGAAAGAACCTCCCGAAGACCTTTTCAAGTATTCATTGATAGGTAATCTTGGACTCTTATAGGCAGCAAGAAGCCTGGTCACGCTTTGGTGACCACCAGAGAGAATACTCTTGCACTCAACTTTAACTTCAGCTCGAGATGCTTCAATTGTTTCTATAAACGGATTTCTTTATTCTTCATTGGGAAGAAAAGGTTGAACAGAATCTGATACAGATGGAAGTTCGAACACAGACAGGTTCTTAGCTAATTTCTATTTTCAGGATTCTCAGAATCTTCATTTGCCTTCCTGGTCTGATTAAATAAGACACGGGACAACACTATAAGGTAGAATACTAAAACAGTAACTCCAAATGATTACCATTCAGAGATGAAAACTCGCATTTACCTTGGACGCTACTTATGAAAATAGTTATTTACAAAAAGCAACCACCAGGTTCAGACTATGTAAGTAATACTCAGAATAGAAAATGTAGATGAAGTACCTCGACTTCATCCAGGCCGACTTCGTTTTCGTTGAGAATTGGAAAAATGCTCTCCAGGCAATCATCAGTTGGCTTGTAATGTCCACTATAAGGTGAGATCCGCTGAAGAAAGTAAAGTGGTTGCATTAGATCATAATGTATTTTTGTGGAATCCTACTCTATATTAGCAAATTGTATTTTGAAGTTACATTTGACTGCAATCTATCGGGACCAAGACTAATGATTAGTGCCCCAGACTGTACCTTGAGCCTCCCAGCAGACAAAGTAGCCCCTCCCGCGAGGAAGCTAGAATGATGGAACAATCCTTTCTTTTTCTGAAGGTAGTAAAAATATGATGTAACAATAAATCAAAAGTTTCAAGTCTTGCATAATTCCCTTTTAAATCTACCTCTCCAGTGTAGAGTTTCTTGGATTAGCTCATTACGAAGATACGTTTCAACTATGGTGATCCTGTGTTCCTTTTAAGGGGTTTTCTAGATTTTTTGTGCAAATCTTTTTCCATCAATCACCACGTATTCGCAATTTTCCCTCTCTTTCTTGAAGGATGTGAACCTTTTATTTAAAACTCCTAACTTATTTTATTATTTTGTCTACAGTAGAAAGTATGTACCCTGCAATGACCATGTGGAACTGATCGATAATGTATTCAGTTGAAGAAAGAAAAAATAGAACTCCCGTTCCTTCTACTCTCTCCCTGTTTTCTCTGTTTTTTTTTTTTTTTTGTACTCCTTTGGTTCTCTTCTATTCTTGGAGTGTTAGAAGTGAATCTTGTTTAGAGCTCTTTCACACAAAAAGGAAAGTAGCTAACATTTGGTATCAGAGCTACCATTGATCTTAAGGCCTGTGAGTAAAGATAAAAATGGCAGGAACAGGTCTTTCTTCACTTTTAGTACCAGCAGTGTTTACTGGAGAAAATTATGCTTTTGGTCTGTCAAAATGAAGGCTTTCTTGATGGTACATGATCTTTGGGAAGTGATTGAGCAAGGGTATGAACAACCTGAATCTGATGCAAACTATACAGTGACACAGCTGAAGCAACAGAAGGATTAGTCCATGAAAAATATGAAAGCACTTTCATTCTTGTATACAGCAGTCTCTGAAGAATTTTTTTCCCTAAACAGTTGTTGTGTCTACAGTCAAAGAAGCTTGGGATAAGCTTGAAAAAGAGTTCAAAGGTTCAGAAAAAGTAAGGGTTGTAAGGTTGCAAGCCTTGAGCAAAGATTTTGAAAATCTTAGAATGAAAGAAGCTGAAAAAATTAAGGACTACACTTAAAGAGTTGTGGATATTGTAAATCAACTCAAACTAAATGGGGAGAAAGTTTCTGACAAAATAGTAGTCCAAAAAGTGCTAATCACCTTGCCTGAGAAGTTTGATGCTGTAACAACAGCCATTGAGCACACAAAAGACCTGTCAAGTCTCTCATTAACAAAACTTACAGGAGCTCTATTAGCTTATGAGCAGAGACAAGCAGCAAGGGCAGAAAAATTAGTTGAAGGATCTTTTACTGCAAAACACAAGCAACAATACTCAAGAGGAAGTGGTGAAAAAAGACAGTATGATGGAAAAAAGAGGAGAGAAGACAGCTGTAGTAAACAAGCAATGAGCAAAGGAAGTAGTGATGCATATCCTCCTTGTGGTGTTTGTAACAAAACAAACCATTTGGAAAAGAATTGTTGAAAATCAAAGCAGTATAGATGGTGTAAAAAAATTGGACATTTGGAGAAATTTTGTAGAGCTAAACTCCAAAATCAAACACCAACACAACATCAGTCAAGACATCAAAATCAGCAAGCTTCACTTGCTCATGAAAATAAAGACGAGGATCACTCGTTTCTGGCATTTCATGTGACTGATATGGTGGAGAAGGATTCTTGGTTCATTGATAGTGCTTGTACAAACCACATGACAAGCAAGGAGGAGATCTTTTGCAATCTGAACTCTGACTGAAAAGTTACAATCAAAATGGGAAATGGAGAAGTTGTCTCAGCTAAAGGAATGGGAACCATTGCTATCCAAAGAAAGAAAGGAACAAGGTACATCGATAATGTTTTACTTGTACCTGTTTAAGTTCAAATTTGCTAAGTGTGGGTCAAATGATTCAAAATGGTTATTCATTGCATTTTAAAGATCATTTGTGCAAAATATGTGATTCACATGATGTTGAAATAGCAAGTGTTCCCATGAAGAACAAAAGTTTCAATATATACTGGCAAAGTGTTATTGCAAATGCTACTGAAGTTAATTTTGATGAGTCAAATTTGTGGCACAAAAGATATGGTCATTTTAATTATAAATCCTTAGCCTACCTACATTCACATGATATGGTAAGAGATTTGCCTCAAATTCATGATCCAGGAAGAGTATGTGAAAGTTGAAATTTTGGAAAAATGCATAGAGAATCATTTCTAACTAAAGGTGCATGGAGAGCAACACAAAAACTACAACTTGTACATACAGATATTTGTGGGCCTATGAAAACACCTTCATTGAGTCAAAATATGTATTTTGTTCTCTTCATTGATGATTTTACCAGAATGTGTTGGGTGTATTTTATGAGGAACAAGTCAGATGTGTTTTATGTTTTTAAGAAATTCAAAGCACTTGTAGAAGCACAATCAGGCTGCAAAATTCAGGTGTTGAGATCAGATAATGGCAAGAAGTACACTTCAACAAAGTTTGATCAGTTTTGTGAAGAAAATGGAGTTCATCATCAACTCACCATTCCTTACATTCCACAGCAACATGGAGTGGCTGAGAGGAAAAATAGATTAGTCATGGAGATGGCTAGATGTATGCTAGCTAAGAAAGGACTACCAAAAAAGTTTTGAGCTGAAGCAGTGTATACTTCTATTTACCTACAGAATAGACTCTCAACTAAGGCTGTGAAAAATAGGGCTCCAATTGAAGCTTGGAGTAGAATGAAACCCATAGCAAAACATCTCAAAGTGTTTGGTTCATTGTGCTATATTCATGTTCCAGATCAAAAGATGAGTAAGCTGGACAACAAGGCAGAAAAATGAATCTTTCTAGGCTATAGTTCTCAATCAAAGGGGTATAGAGTGTACAATCTAGAAAATAAAAAAAATTTAGTGTCTAGAGATGTTAAAGTTGACGAAAATGCTAAATGGAATTGGGAGGAAGCCAAGCCACAACAACATTTTGTTCTTTTTCCAATTGTGCAGCAGAACACTCCTACTGCTGTTCTTGAAATTCAGCCACCTATGGTAGAGTCAAGCTCCTCGAATGATGGTCCATCTGAGTCTTCTTCTACCTCTAGTCCACCTCCTAGATGAACTAGACCGTTGAATGAAATTTATGAAAGATGCTATATGGCAATTGTTGAGCCAAATAGCTATGATGAAGCAGCTAAACATCCTGAATGGATTGAAGTTATGCGAGAGGAAATGAAGATGATTCAAAAAAATCAGACTTGGATGTTGGTGCCAAGACCTATAGACAAGAAAGTGATTGGAGTGAAATGGATTTACAAGGCAAAGTAAATCATAATGGTTCAATCTACAAATATAAAACAAGACTTGTAGCTAAAGGATTTGCTCAAGAAAATGGTGTTGATTACTTTGAAACTTTTGCTCCAGTTGAAAGACATGACACAATCAGGTTGTTAATTGCATTGCTGCTCAAAAGAGATGGAAAATACATCAATTGGATATAAAATTAGCTTTTCTCAATGGAGAACTCGAAGAAGATATTTTTGTTGAACAACCTGAAGGTTTTCACTCAAAATTAGATTCAGATTATGTATACAAGCTAAAAAAGGCCTTGTATGGATTGAAACAGGCTCTAAGAGCTTGGTACAGGCGAATTGATGGATATCTATGTGGAAATGGATTCAAAAGAATTGAGAGTGAACATACACTCTATGTTAGAACAGATTGCTACTCCAATGTTTTGATCATCTCAATATATGTTGATGATTTGCTAATCACTGGAAATAACTTGGAGCAAATTAACTCATTTACTCATGAACTTGAGAAGAAATTTGAAATGACAAATTTGGGAGAAATGAAGTACTTTCTTGTCATCGAAATTGAGCAAAAGACTGATGGTATCTTTATTTCACAGCAAAAGTATGTTGCTAATATTTTGAAGAAGTTTAAAATGCTGAATTGCAAACCAGTTGACACTCCATTGGCCATGAATACTAAGCTATCCAAAGAAGATGGAGATCAGCCAACAAATGAGAAAGGATATAGAAATCTTGTGGGAAGTTTATTATACTTGACTGCAACAAGACTAGATTTGATGTTTGCTGCAAGTTTACTTTCCAGGTTCATGACAAATCCTTCACAGACACATTTTGTTGCTGCCAAAAGAGTCCTCAGATACATTAGAGGTACTATCAACCATGGTATCAACTTTGAAGGAGGAGTTGGTTCAGATTTAGTGGGATATTCAGATAGTGATTGGACTGGTTCTGTAGATGATATGAAGAGTACCTCTGGATATTTATTCACACTTGGATCTGGTGCATTTTGTTGGAATTCAAAGAAGCAAGGAATTGTGGCACAATCAACGACAGAGGGAGAATATGTAGCAACATCAGCAGCAGTAAATCAGGTCATATGGTTAAGGAAAATCTTAAGTGATTTGCATCAAGTTCAAGTCAATCCTACTACAATTATGGTTGACAATCAATCTACAATTGTTGTGGCAAAAAATTCAGTAAATCTTGGAAGAACAAAGCATATAAAAGTGAAGTTTCATGCCATCAGACAAGCTGAGAAAGAAGGAGAAGTTAATCTGCAATTTTGTCGTTCACAAGTTCAATTGGCTGATTTGTTTACAAAGCCTTTAGCAAAAAACTCGTTTTGATGATTTGAAGCATCAAGTTGGAATGTTACACAAAAGCTTCAAGGAGGAGAATGAAGGATGTGAAGCTTTTATTTAAAACTCCTAACTTATTTTATTATTTTGTCTACAGTAGAAAGTATGTACCCTGCAATGACCATGCTGAACTGATTGATAATGTATTTAGTTGAAGAATGAAAAAATAGAACTCTCGTTCCTTCTACTCTCTCCTCTATTTTCTATTTTTTTTTTTTTTTGTACTCTTTTGGTTATCTTCTATTCTTGAAGTGTTAGAAGTGAATCTTGTTTAGAGCTCTTTCACACAAAAAGGAAAGTAGCTAACATCGCTAAACATAGAAAAGAAGAGTAAAGAAAAGAAACTGAGAACGCTAATTAAAATGCAGGGATTGAAATAGAGAAATTAAGACAATATAATCAAGATGTTGCTAGAAGGTTGCATCACAATTTACATTATCCATAAAACTTGAATAAATGCAATTTTTTGATCACATACTGGTTCAAGATTTGTTGATGAAGCATTAATCTTGAGCACTCTTCAAGATCAATCTCTCAGCTGTCTCCAACGTACAACCTGTAGATATATTGAAGTTTTAACATTTTTTTCCACTTTGGATTATAATTAACCAATTACACACCAGTCTAGTTTAAATAAACAAACCAATATTGTAGTTTTCCTTGACAACATTTTTGGGCATAGAAAGGCATGAAATGTTACTGCCAGTGCAAGTTTATGAACCTCACTAACATATTCTTGACCGCAGATTTGGTGCTTTCAATAGTTCGCTAACGGCATAAGCGTATAACATTTATTTTCCTTAAATCCACTACACGTGACTGTCATGCTTGACCCCTTTAGATAAACTATGATACTACAAATATAAATCAAATTTGTAAGACATGAGATGAGTTGAAGAAGTGCTGACCAACAATACTTTTACGCCAATCTTCATAGTACAAAAGTGAGTTGTGTCCATAATGGTGCCTCGGATCAAGCTAGATAATGTGCATAAAAATATACTATTATCAGATAATGACATGTAGCTTATTATTAAATGAAGTTCACCGCAGGGAGCATGAAGAAAATAGTAACTCACAACTTTAATCTAGTGGTTAAAGGCCAATGTTAGTGCCTTGGCATCTATAGACAAACCCCTGCCCACCTATCCATATATTTAGTTGAAGATAAATCATCAAATGCAATCATTTTTGAAAGAAAAAAATATTAATAATAATGTTGGGAATTTACTTAATCATGCACATCGAAAAATAAATTATTTTTCAATTCCCATCACGGATCTGCTTTGTGTTTAGAATAATATATTTGATGAATTCCGCAAACTCCTTTGCTGATTTTCGAACTCCAATGATCATGATCTACAATCCAAGCTGTCCAATCATCCAACCTCCAACGTTGATCCACACAGAGAACAAGAATGACGGTTAGAGTTTTCTTTTCTTGTGCTAGCAAGAATAATGAATTATTTCATACAATTTTCAAACTCTAGCAACCAATATAAGCCCAAGAGGACTTGGCCCGTCTCTTAAACTTAACCCGGTCCAATATTTAATTAATCAAATTAATTAAATCCGGTCCATCAATTAATTAATCCAATTAATTAATTCGGGTCTATTAATAAGAAACTCATTAATTAATTATCCAACACTTGTCAATTAATTAATTGATAAATCTAATTCTTTTGGTTCTCTTTTGTGTGTGACCTATTAGGTTCTCGATCACGATACCTAACGATGTGAATTATTATTTTGATATAATCAAAATCGATAAACAAAAACACCCCTTTTAATTAATCACTAATTCATATTTGTCGTCCCAGATTGACATCTAGCAATGTGTCAGGGCAATACATGTGACGTAAAATGTCACGTGGTGTGACAAAACCAAACTTGTTCATTTACCGTAAAACTATAATCATTTCGTCAGTATGATCTGATCAATCATAAGATATGGATATGTGTCAATCTCAATTATCGATCATATCTTTTATCCCACTGTTAAGTCAATGTAAGTCGAAAACTTCTTTTCGACTTATGAGTTCACCTTGGTTGATGATTTCATTATCAACTTAATTAGATAAAATGTAGATCATAATCTCTTACTATCTAAGAGTGATGAATCATCTATCGATTATTCACAACTTTCATATGATTCTTGACATACTCGAACAATGTTGTATTAGCGACACTTGGTAGAGTAACATCCAACACCACCAAAGTATAACTATCCTCACATAAGGTACTATGATTACCTCAAGTCAAATGACAATTCCACTACCGAACGTTAGAGATAAACAACTAGCACTCAGATAGTTATCCATGTGGAATCTCCCAGCGGGTCTCCAATGTGTTGTTCTATAACAAAACATTTACGTGTTCATTCAAGAGTCACCACACTTTACCTTGTGAGATCAACTACTTACTTTACAAGTAAGAATGTCACACATGATGTCTATCCGTAATAATGATATCCGTGTCTATTATTACTTCGACCACGGATGATTTAAGATTCAATCATATGTAATTTATATCTCATAATCACAACTCCTTATAATTGACAAATCACCAAGACTTGAATCTAAGAATTCTATTATTTAATTTATTAGAATATTAATTCAATTAAATAATAGATATTGTCATAAATATGCATCGATTATATATATATATATATATATATATATATATATATATATATATATATATATATATATATATATATATATATATATATATATATATATAAAGTGTTTATGTCCAAAATTGATTGGACCTAGGGCATAACACTTACAAACTCCCACTTGCACTAAATCCAATCACTTATGTATCTTATACCATAAGAGTTTACATGACGATCATGTTTATGCTGCAATAGCTCTTTGTCAGTGGATCTGCAATTTAATAACTTGTTGGAATTCGTTCTTTCTTTATGTCATTTCATTATATTATCTTTCCAATGAGATAATACCGCATTTAACACATGTTTGGATCATTAATGAGACCTTAGTTCCTTCGCTTGCACGATGGATCCATTGTTATCACAATGCAGAAGCATGGGATCAACAATGTTAAGAACTACTCCAAGTTCATTAATGAACTTCCTGATCCCAGACCACAACTTTTGTTGCTTTCTAAAGCAATAATGTATAAGGCTTCCATTATTGAATCAACGATTATTTTCGATTTGGAACATTTCCAACGCACCGCTTAAAGGTAAACCAATATCCTAATTGAGATATGCTATCATTCTAGTCTGACTAGAAGTTAGCATCAGTGTAAACATAAACTCTCAGTTCATTTTCTCCATATAAAATCTTCTCGAGATTTTATCTGTATAGATTGGGATGAGTTAAATAATCTTCTAGATCTATCTCTATACATTAACTTGGTTCTTCCATATCTATCACGGAGAAATTATTTGACAATCATAATTTCAACAATTGAAATATAGAGACGTCGTTTCCTATAATCGGTCTCATACATATAATAGCAGGAATGCGACAATGCTCTCACTATCTTCTTGTAAACGCACAATTCGTCTTAATTTTTGATAAAATCAAACATTTTGACTTTCGCATCAAATCGAAGATTTCAACTCTAAGAGGTTAGTTTCAATCCATATTGACCTTTTCTTGTAAACTCATTTACAACATATGGGTTCTAATCCATTAGACAGGTCGACCAAGGTCCAAACATTAGTTACATATATTAAGTCCATCTCGAATTTCTATGGCCACTTGCCATCTCTTTAAGTCAACACTTACTTTATTTCTACGTAATTAGTAAGTTCATTATCCTTGATTAGTAATGCATATTAGTAATTATAGATTCGTACCTTCTAAGAGATCGAAAATCCTACAAGATTTACACAGAGCTAACATGTCCTCAGAAATCTCCACTTCCTGATCAAGAGTATGTCCCTCAGCAGGTATGGGGTAAGACTCAGGTTCATCTATTCAGTCAATTATATCCGTGGATTCTTGAACTCCTTCAAGATTTATTCTACTCTCACTGTCTCTCTTAGAATACACACTTTCTCTAGGAGTATGACATGTCTTGAGACAAACATCTTCTTCTCAACGGGATTATAGAATTGATATTCAATTGTCTCTTGGATATCCATAAATATGTATTTATCGGGTTTAGTCTCAAACTTATCCGATTCAGTGCGCTTCACATAAGTATCACAGCTCAAACTTTCATATGAGATAAGTTGGGCATTTCCATAACTCGTATGAAGTTTTGTCAACCAATTTAGATGGGACATGATTTAGTGCGCAACACGTGGCAATCAGTGCATGACCTCAAAACGATTTTTGAATGTTTGCATGGCTTATTCTTAATTTCACTATGTCTAATAGTGTAAGATTCCTTATTTCAGATACACCATTATGTTGTAATGTATGTGGAGGAATCTATTGCGTGAGAATCTCATTCTCTTTTAGATAATCTAAAATTCTTCCTTTTAGATATTCTCTACATCGATCAGATCTTAGTGTGAGAATATATTTACCTATTTGTTTCTCAACTTTTAGCTTGAATCCCTTGAACATTTCTAGAGTTTCATGCATGAATTTCATCTAATATACTGATCATTTCTGAAATGGTCATTAGTAAATGTGATGAGATAAGATAAACTTCACTTGACATTAATTGATATGGGTCTACATACATCACTATATATTAGACCTAGTAATTGTGCAGATCTTTCTCCTTTTCAAGTAAAAGGAGAGTTGGTCACTGTACCTAACAGGCATGATTCGCATTTGTCAAATGATTCAAAATCATTTGACCTAAATATACATTTTCATGTAAGTTTGAAATTGTATTCTCATTTATGTGACCAAATCTGCAATACCAGATATAGGTGTTATTCAGATATCATTTTTATGTCTTTCAATTTCTATACTCATTATAGAATACTCAACATTTAGAATATAAATGTCATTTTGTAATTTACCATAACCATTAAGATCTCATAAAAATAAAAATGAACAACAATTGTCCTTAACATTAAAATAATTCATGTCAAAACATGAAATTTATTTAATGCTTTTGATAATGGTGAGAACAAAAAATAACATTTCTCTAATTCTAATATTAAGCATAAAGGAAATGACAAGAAATATGTTTCTACAGGCAATGTAACAACATTTGCTCATCTTCAACGTGTAGGTCAATTTCTCCCTTCTGCAGCGATCTACTTTTATTTAGTTTCTGCATATTGATACAAATATAATATCTATATCTAGTATCTAATACCCATGAAACTAATGAAGTAGATATAAGTCTTCTAATTTCATTTCCAATGACCTAACATTCCAAAATAATAATAAGGGTCATTAGATTTGGTATTGACCTTGTTCGCTTTAACTATCTTAGTCATCTTTGTTGATTTTCTAAAGCATCCTTTAGACTTCCCTAGAGAAATCTATGACTAAGATTTGCCTACTACAAACACAGATATTGGACTTAACAGTTTTAAGCATGTTCAGCAACTCAACGAGCGTGCATTCGAGTTTATTCATGTTAAATTCACAATTAGTTGTGAATAACTCTCCGACAGTGATTGCAGAACCAAGCCTAAACTTAGTTCATTGTTCATGACTGAACTCAATTAAGACAACTTCTCAAAGTAGTCAACGTCTTTAGCACGGTTAAAGATTCTTCTGCCATTATGCGCTGATATAGTTGCTAGAAAATCTCATATCTTCCACACGCGATTGTTCATCATTCAACAACGTGAGATGAAAAATCATGGTTAGCATCTATACTCTTATGTTGCTTTTTTAACTCAGGTGACATAGTCGCAAACATCACACATGTTGCAGTACTATCGTCATCACTGTGTTCATTATAGTAGCCACATCTTCCTTTGTTGAGTCATCAACAGGTGTCTCTGGAAATGGCTACTCAAGGACATAACCAATTTTCTCATGCTTAAGAACAATTCTCAAATTGCGGTGTCAATCAAGTAAATTTGGTTTGGTTGTTGGCATTCAGTACGCCTTTCAAATACACATGGTTACTCATGATTCAATAAATGTAATCAACGAAAAGTAAAAGAATAATATATATAATGCATCAATTAATTTAACATGATCTTTTATTAAATTAATTTTGTTCCCACTGTTTAACTCAAATTTATACAATTCCTATTGATAATGGAAGATACTTGAGACTTGTGGGAAAATTGATTTATTTGTATCATACTAGACCAGATATTGCATATGCAATAAGCGTAGTAAGTTAGTTTAGGCATGGTCCTCATAAACCCTACATGGATACCGTGGAGCGAAATATTGAGGTATTTGAAATCTATTTGAAATCTGCTTCGGGTAAATTGCTGTTCTCCAAACATAATTGTATAAAGGTAGAAGGCTACACCGATGCAGATTAGGCAGGTTCAGCCAATGATAGAAGATCTAACTCAAATTACTTTACATTTGTAGGGAAAAACCTTGTGTCTTGAAAAAGTAAAAAGCAACCGGTTATAGCAAGGTCAAATGCAGAAACGGAGTACAGGGGCATAGCTCTTAGAGTATACGAGTTACTATGGTTGAGAAATTTGCTAGCAGAATTAGGTGTTGAATTTTAAGATATACTAATTTTGTACCGTGACAATACTTCGGCTATTGAAATTGTTCATAATCTAGTTCAACATGATCTGACGAAGCACTTAGAGGTTGATAGATACTTTATTGAGGAGAAGCTTGAAGCAGATATCATAGTATTTCCTTTTGTGAAGCCTGAAGATCAATTTGCTGATATACTCACCACAGCTGTTGCGAGCAAAGTTTTTGAAGATTTCTTAGACAAATTAGGCATGTATGATGTTACACCTCGCCTCCGAGGCTCAAAGTAAAAGCACCACGTGGTAAGCCACATAAGCAAAAAGTCATACCAAGACCCATGAGGTCAAAACACGAAGAAATCAAACAAAATCGAAGTCTTTGCACTCCAATGCCAAAGTCCAAGCTGAGGCACTACCTCAATGACGAAGGTGTCTGATGAAACAATGAAAGGAGTTGAAACTCTCCACTTAAAAAACAATCTCAAAGATCACTCTGAAGCTCTCAAACTCGTCTGAATTCACAAAGCCGACGCTGTCTCTTGTAATAGATTCGAAAATCTCTTAGAAGTGATTGATGTAACACTTGTAATAAAGTTTGTCAATGTGTCAGCCTATTGCATAGAACGGTTGACCCCTTATCAATGTATTAATTTTATGAATAGACAATTATGTAAAACCTAAATTATGGAGATGAAGCCACGTGGTTCTGATCCTACGGTTACCACGTCGGCCAAGGCAACATAAATAGTTTCTCTTTGTAACTAAAAAGGGGGGATGATTTGGAATTTGGACAATCATATATCCGAAATACATACTTGAACTCTCAAGAATTTTATTTGGTTGAATATCTCTCGTTTCTTTTACATGTTCGTCATGCAAAAGTCAATATACAACATAGCAACTTTTATACATGTTTTATCCATCCTTCCACATATTCCAATTGGTTACTACATAGATTCGTTTGGTTCCTGCTCGGTGATCATTGTTAGGGTGATTGCTTTTGTTTCACTCGTCGGAGCTTGAACAGCTTTGTCTTTCGTCGCAAAGTACCTCCCGCGTCAATTTCCTCTTTGCTACCTCCATTATTCCTATAGGAACGTGCCGAAATCGTACTTGATTTGGCATGAGTGGACCCGACATCTGTTGGCTCATTTTCAGGGGTCAACATATGACATCTATGCATTAACTTCAGGGGGAGTATTGAATAAATTATTGATTTTTTTTTGTTGTTTTGTGTATTCCATGTGATGTAATATTGAGTTTTCCTAATTTACTCCAGAATATATTATTTCCTAATTTAGTCTAGAATATATTCTTAGTTAATTATTTTTAAACGTGATATAAGGTAACTATTCAAGATTAGCTAGAATTTTTTGTATATATATATATATATATATATATATATATATATATATATATATATATATATATATATATTATCACTTGTGATGAATGAATCATCAGAAAAATACTTTTACAATTGTGTTTTTTGACAAACTGTCTTGCCACTGCCCGTAGAAAATCAAGAAAAATTGAAGAATTATTGAGATAATTAGGGAAGATCGAATATATATTTTCTACATATCAACTTCAAATCCTCCAACAACACGAAATTGACATCTATAAATGACGATGAGAATTAAGCCCCCTATTTGGTTTAGATAAAATAATCAGGTTTTAGTAGATTTTGATAAAAAAAAAAGGACGGAAAGTGTTATTGAAAAATTGTGGATCTCACGAAATATCATTAAAATAAATTATTAACATTTACCTTAAATTTTAATTCATATTTTCAGCTGAACCAAACCTGGTTTCATAGGTTACCTTTCTTTTTAGCACAAAAAGGGATATCGTGCGGCAGTAATCTGCTCCTCTAGACTACCTTCCGCCTTATCTAAGTAGTTTCGGGACGAAAGGAAATTTGATCACAATTTAAAGAAAACTTGCAACATGAAATTGAAATGCATTGAACATAAATTGATCGTTGATTGCTTGAAAGCTAGAAATTACAATAGACGAAAGTAGGAAATTACAATGGCTAGCGTAGGGGACGAACACTAGAAAGCTTGAAAGATGTTTGAAAGTCTAATATCTCATATAATAGACTTAGCAACAAAAACCCGACTGACGGGAGTAGACGTTTAAAAGCTGAGGAATCATACTAAACTTTTCTAATTTCTAAGTATTTTACAATTAAATGAAATATTTACAATGTGCGGCCAAAGTTGGGCAAACTGTGGCTGTGATAGGGTCACGGGGTTTAAGTAAAGCTGTGGTCCGTGACATTCTCCCCCATTTTCTTTGGCGAACGTCCTCGGAACCCTTAATGAATGATATGCTTAATAGTTTGAAGGCTTCAAGGTCTTTTTCATTTGCCCAGTTATTCTCCTCACTGTTGCATCCGCTCCATTTGACCAAGTGCTCTTGAGGATAGTTCCTATAAGTTCGAGTAGTTCGATGGCCAAGAATCTCTGTAGTATGAAGGAGTAACTGTTGCTGGCCAGTAGTAATCTCGAAAGAACTCTTATTGGGGGAATAGCTCTTTTGAGTATTGAAACACATCTGAGCCGCATCCAAGAGTTTTAGCCAAATTTTCTACGAAGCTGAGATAAGGTGCCGAAAATACTCTTCCGGTATAGCATTGAAACGTTCCATCCGTTGATAGGAATATAAAATACACATTTTGCATCTTTATTTAATGCGCTCATATGACTATTTTATGCCTAAATGTACTTAGTATTCTCATATTTTGGTTTAGGTGGCAAGTTGATGGATATAGCGTAATTTGGAAGAAATACGTGAAAATGGATCAAAGTGAAAGGAAATGAAAGTTCAAGGACTAGCGTGCAAATATACAAAAGTTGTGTCAAACCAAACAATGAAGATTTGAGAGTCAATTGCTTGAAAGAAGACGTCAAAAGGATGAAATATTGTCAAAGTATGATCACACATCAATTTCCAATCGAAAAGTTATACACCGATTTTCAGCCTCATATTGATACCCATTTTCGACATGGAAAACGATCGAATTGGAAGATTATATCTAAATAAAAGTTGTAGCCCTTTGAGTTATCTTTCTAATTCATCTTGAATTGCCTTAATTAGATATTGAAAAAAGAAGATACGACCAAAATACTGAAGGCTATTCGGAGGAAATTTCGTAAAACCATGCGGTCGCAAGCCTTTAATTCCATGCGACCGCATAGACCATTATCGAGAGTTTGAAGGCTGAGTTCATTTGTTCCTTGCGGCTGCAAGCCTCTAAACCATACGGCCGCATGGTTCATTTTCGATACGAAAATTTTGGTTTCCTAATTTAAGTCAACTACTTATGGAAACAACTATAAATACATATTTTAAAACCCTAGAACGGATCAGAACGCCTCCAACCTATTTTTTCTCTATTTTTCTTAGATCTATCATGTGTAACTAAACTTCTACGCTTGGTCGAAGGAAATTGAAGTCTCGGAACCACATATTGTGAGATCTAAATAGTTTTCTTATTGTTTGATTTATATTTTGCGTATTGAATATTCTTCTGCATTTATTTCTATTATTTGTTGCGTTTAATTGCTAGAAGGTCCGCTAGTTTATTGATTGTAACAATCTACCGCTAAGTTAAACATCAAATCCGTAATTGTTTGATCCCTTTAACTTGTGAAATACTAGGATTTGATAATTGTCTGCGATAGAGGTTATTGAATCTTAAGAAAAATGTTTAAATAGATTGAATGCAACCGCTGGTGTTTGTGTTATCTAGTTCATCGATTTCTCTATTGTGTAAAGCTGTTATTAAATTGAATCTTGAGCGCTGGTTTGGGGTTATTTAATAATTAGGGTTAATTAGAACACTGGTTTCTAATTAACTAAAATTAAGGAGAAATAGAAATCAATTCCAACGATGAATATTCGAAATATGAATTGAATTATCCTTGTATATATGATCAATTGTGGATTTCCGACGGTGGATGTAGACTTAGACCAAGGTTATTCATTTGATTGTTTTCATTAATTTAATTTTCATTGTTATTGATTATGTTATTTACAATTGTTGCATACAAAAACCTCCCAATCATTGTACGAAGTATAAAATATTGAATTACACACTTTTCGTGGGATCGACCCTTACTTCCATTACTACATTAGTTTTAGAGGTTTAAGGACTATTTTTGGGTGCCTACGACAGCACACCAAATTTTGGCGCCGTTGTCGGGGAGTGGTGCTAATTTATTTTTGTGCTTCTTTAGTTATTTTATTTTTTTTAAAAAAATCATTATTTTCTAGGTTTTTAAGCAATTTATTGTTTTTAAGAATTTTAACATAGAATTTTATTTGTTTTTCTTATTCTATTTTTGTTTTTTTTTTAAACTTGTTTGTCATACTTTTTTTTTTTTAGTTTCCTTGATAGTTTGAGGAACTTGATTGCAACTATGGCCGTCAATTCTCAACAATTCGGCACTAGACTCGACATGCCATTGAAATATGTTAATGAGGTAAATGTCTCATCCATTGAACAACAATTTGTGAGTCTAACTACTCTTATTTGTCGAATGGTTGCAGGTAATGTGCAAACAGCGAATGCATGTGGAATTTGTTCATTGGTAGACCATCCAACTGATATGTGTCCAACACTTCAAGAAGAATCCATTGAACACGTAAATGCAACCGGTAGCTTTCCTGGACAACCACAGAGGAATTATGATCTCTATTCAAACACATACAACCAAGGATGGAGGGATCATCCAAATATTAGCTATGGGAATCAACAAGTGAATCAACCTATAAATCAAAATTGGCAGAATTTCCAGCAATATAATCAGCCATACCCTCCTAGACAACAACAGGGCCAAACTTCTAAATCTAATATGTCTTTAGAAGATATTGTTAGATCTCTAGCCACTAACACTTTACAATTTCAGCAGGAGAGAAGGGCTAGCATTCAATGTTTGGATAATCAGATAAGTCAAATGGCTAATGTGGTTAGTCGATTGGAGTCACAGAATGCAGGAAAACTACCCTCTCAAACGGCGAAAAATTCACGGGCAAATGTAAGATCACGTTGAGGAGTGGCACAGAGGTTGATGTTCCAGTAAAGGCAACCCCTACATCATCTGAACAAAAAGAGGAAGAAAACGTTGTTGCAAACAAGACTGCTCCCAACGATAATGAGGTAACTGAGCGTAAGTTTCCACCTCTTTCGAATTATAAACATGTACCTCCTTTTCCTCAAGCTCTAGTAGGATGTAGAAAATATGAACGAGATCATGATGAGTTGCATGAAATTTTTAGTAAATACAAGGTAAACATTCTACTTTTAGATATTATTAAACAAGTGCCTCGGTATGCTAAATTTTTAAAACAATTGTGTACAAGTAAGAGGAAACAAAAACTAAAGGGAATTGAAAATGTAAAAGTTGGAGAACACGTATCTGCAATTATTCAAGAGAAACTTCCAGCAAAGTGTACGGATCCAGGTATGTTCACTATCTCTTGCATGATAGGCGACACTAAGCTTGAAAAGGCCATGCTAGATTCAGGAGCATCTATTAATGTCATGCCATATTCTGTATACAATTCCTTGAAATTTGGACCCTTAAATAACACTGGTGTGATAATTCAACTAGCTGATAAATCTAATACATATCCTAAGGGGGTGGTTGAAGATGTTCTTGTGAAAATTGATTATTTTTTTTTTCCTACTAATTTTTATGTGCTTGACATGGGCAATAGTAATTATACACCCCTATCTTGTTAGGAAGACCATTCTTAAGGACATCCAAACTAAAATGGATTTTAATAATGGTACATTAACCATGGAATTTGATGACAAGATCATTAAGCTTAATATCTATGATTCCATGAAACATTCGTGTATTAATAATCATGTTCATTTTATTGATATAATTGATCAATTAGCACAGGATGTTTTCAAATTTGCTGGTAAAAATGAATGGGAATCTGTCATTAATGAGCATCTTGGGAAGGAAAAAGAGGAGTTGACCTTAAACACCGAGTTACAAAGAACTGTGGCAGCATTAAATGATCTTCCAAAATCAGGTAATAGTTCTTGTTTTGTATTACCAGTTTCTAATGAGAAACCTTTATCCTTTGTTTTGCAGATTTTCATTCTGGATTTGAAGCTTCACCCCAGTCACTACAAGTATACATTCTATGGAGGTGGAGGAATACTACCAGTTATCATTCCCAATGGATTGGTGCACCGCAAAGAAGATCGAAGCCAACCATGATAGACTCGGGCTAAACAAGAAATCAATAAGTCGAGCCAAAGACAATAAACAAAAGCGCTGCTTGGAAGGCAACCCATGGGGAGTTCATTCCTTTAATTTTTTTTTTTCGCATTCATATTTTAGTTATCTTTGTCTTTTCTTTGCATTTCACCTTACATTGGAGACAATGTAAGTTTTAAGTGTGGGGGAGGGGATTTAGATTGAGTTTAAATTTCAAAAATTTTAAAAATTTTTGCATGATTTTTCAAGAAAATGAATTGAGAGTTAAATGATTGTTTTGGGTTGTGTATGCTATTTGCAATAATTAATTAGGCTTTTGAAGAACTCATAACGTGATTGAATGAATGATCCTCCAACTTAGAGTTTAGTGGAGCTATTTTCTTTGAGGATGGTAGTAACTAAATTCTGTAGACAAAAGCCAGTGAGATTTTTGAGCCTTTAAACTGACACATCCATAACAGTCTCATAATTTTCTTTCATGTGTGATATTTTTTCATGGTTTTGTTTCTCTAGAACTTGCCTTTATTCTCTTTAAGATCATATTGACACATGCATGTACGAACATGATTAAGGCCATCTTTGTTACATAAATAAGCTTCATTAGCCAAATAGCCGACCCTATAATTGAATTTTCCATTGTGAGCCCCTTTGAGCTTCATTGCCTTTTCTTTGTATAAACTCACATTACAAGCTTTAAACTAGAAAAACAGTGTCTTTACCCAATCTTTAGAGCTAGTGGAGTATTATTAAATGTCATGAGAAGTGTAGGTATGCAAGAAAATAAGTGTGGGGGTATCAAAATTTATAGTAGTGCTATTATTGGTAAATTGAAACAAATTTTCTATGTCAATTCAGGGAGTTCCATTATTGGTGTATAATTTGAAGTTTACATTGTGCAAGAAAAACACAAGATGAAGAAAAAAAATGAATGATTGAAGAAAAAGAAAAGAAAAGAAAGAAAATAAGTGATGAAAGAGAGTGATTTTAATGTGAAAAAGATCTATATTCATAACTCTTCCTACATCTCAAGAAAGAGTTCGATTTGTGTGGGATAGATGCAAAAAAATGATGAAGCTATTATGTGGAGTGGTTGGTTTACATGTCTTATATATATGTTTGAGTTAAGTCTATTTATCTTTACTTTACTAGTTTCGACTAGTTTCGATGGCTCTTCAGTCACATACCCAAATATTTCCCACCTTGACCATAAGCCACATTACAACCTTTGAAAAGTCCTTATGATTCTTGTAAAGCATGTGATCTAAGTGATGGCGAATGAGAAGATATGCAAGCATATGGTAGAACATCTCCATTGGAATGAATTTGAGCGAAATACTTACCCTTTTAAACACATGAGAGTTGAGTGCTTATATCCGTGAGGGTCTACATGTTTAGTTTACTTCATCTTTATGTGAAAATGCTTGCTAATTGATTATGAGTTGTGTGCAATGTTTATTCATGATATTTTATGTGTTTTGAAAAAGTTTGATGGTTCTATGTTCTTGGCATTACGACTTGGTGCTTTTGGAGAATTAAATTTAAGTTTTGCTCGAGAACGAGCAAAAGCTAAGTGTTGAGGAATTTGATATGAATATAAAATACACATTTTGTATCTTTATTTAATGCGCTCATATGACTATTTTACACCTAAATGTACTTAATATTCTCATATTTTGGTTTAGGTGGCAATTTGATGGATATAGCGTAATTTGAAAGAAATATGTGAAAATGGACCAAAGTGAAAGGAAATGAAAGTTCAAGGACTAGCGTGCAAATACACAAAAGTTGTGTCAAACCAAACAATGAATATTTGAGAGTCAATTGCTTGAAAGAAGACGTCAAATGGATGAAATATCGTCAAAGTAATATCATACATCAATTTCCAATCGAAAAGTTATACACCGATTTTCAGCCTCATATTGAGACCCATTTTCGACATGGAAAACTATCGCATTGGAAGTTCATATCTGAATAAAAGTTGTAGCCCTTTGCGTTATCTTTCCAATGCATCTTGAATCGTCTCAATCAGATATCGGGAAAAGAAGATACGATCAAAATACTAAAGGCTATTCGGAGGAAATTTCGTAAAATCATACGGCCGCAAGCCTTTAATTCCATGCGGCCGCATAGACCATTACCGAGAGTTTGAAGGCTGAGTTCATTTGTTCCTTGCGCCCACAAGCCTCTAAACCATGCGGCCGCATGGTTCATTTTCGATACGAAAATTCTGATTTCCTAATTTAAGTCAACTACCTATGGAAACAACTATAAATACATATTTTAAAACCCTAGAACGGATTAGAACGCCTCCAACCTATTTTCTCTCTATTTTTCTTAGATCTATCATGTGTAACTAAACTTCTATGCTTGGTCGAAGGAAATTGAAGCCTCGAAGCCACATATTGTGAGATCTAAATAGTTTTCTTATTGTTTGATTTATATTTTGCGTATTGAATGTTCTTCTACATTTATTTCTATTATTTGTTGCGTTTAATTGTTAGAGGGCCCACTAGTTTATTGATTGTAACAATCTACCGCTAAGTTAAACATCAAATCCGTAATTGTTTGATCCCTTTAACTTGTGAAGTACTAGAATTTGATAATTGTCTGCGATAGAGATTATTGAATCTTAAGAAGAATGTTTAAATAGATTGAATGCAACCGCTGGTGTTTGTGTTATCTAGTTCATCGATTTCTCTATTGTGTAAAGCTGTTATTAAATTGAATCTTGAGCGCTGGTTTGGGGTTATTTAATAATTAGGGTTAATTAGAACGCTGGTTTCTAATTAACTAAAATTAAGGAGAAATAGAAATCAATTCCAACGATAAATATTCGAAATATTAATTGAATTATCCTTGTATCTATGATCAATTGTGGATTTTCGACGGTGGATGTGGACTTAGACCAAGGTTTGTCATTTGATTGTTTTCGTTAATTTAATTTTCATTGTTATTGATTATGTTATTTACAATTGTTGCATACAAAAACCCCCCAATCATTGTAAGAAGCATAAAATATTAAATTACACACTCTTCGTGGGATTGACCATTACTTCCATTACTACATTAGTTTTAGAGGTTTAAGGACTATTTTTGGGTGCCTACGACAGCACACCATCCGTCCGTCAGATTGTGGATGAAAACTCAAGCCCATGTTCAAAGTTGAACCAAGAAGTTTGAACAACTCGGTCCAAAGTATGCCAGTGAATCGAGAATCTCGATCACTGACAATGTTCATAAGCAGTCCCCAGTATTTAAAAATATGTTTAAAGAAGAGTTGAGCTGTCTCTTCAGCTGATACATACTTGGGTACTGTGGTGAAAGTTGCCTCTTTAGATAAGCCGTCTATCATAACGATAATAGTGCCAAAGTCTCCAACTTTTGGTAATCCACTAATGTAGTCCATCGACACACTCTCGAATGGTCTATTTGGGACAGAAAGGGGCTTCAATAAGCCTATTTTTTCTGATGATCTGTCATATCTGGCGGACAACCAAGACAAGTTTTCACATAACTTGAATTGTCGCCCCGCCTTTGAGGCCAGTAGTATGCATGTTGTAGTAGTGCGAAAGTGCGCTCCATAGTAGTCTCACTTTCCAACATTTCTCCCAACTGTTTCCGAGGCTCTTCAAGCTCCGGCTGAGACATACGGTATGGTGCTCTGGTGGGAGGTTTGGCACCTGGAACAAGTTCAATCTCACGATCAATTGCCCTTCTGGTGGCAATTTCTTTGGTAACTCATTCGGCTTAATGTCCTCAAATTCCTTAACAAGCCTTCTGACGGTTTTGGAATCGGACCAGTCGCCTCTTCGATCTCCTCTAATCGAAGAGTGCACAAAAACGAGGGTTCATTCCTCTTGAAACCCTTACTATATTGTATGGCCGAGATACCCTTCTCGCCTGTTTTCCAAACTTGTGTGGGGATAATGCATGGTTTACTACCCATCATTATTAACGAGTCGGAATGCGGCAACACTGCTGTTCTTGTATCCCGAGGAAATTCCAATCCCAGAATGAGCTTGAAATCATCCATCTGAATTGCCGACAAGTTCGTCCTTCCTTTGAAAAGACCTACTTTGATCGACATTGATTTCGCTACTCCTGCTATTGGTTGAACAGCGAAGTTGATTGCTTTAACTTTTCCATTACCTCTCTCCAAAGCAAGTCCGAGCCGCTCTACTTTGACACTTGCGAGCTAATTGTGGGTAGCACCGGTATCTATCATAGCCCTGATTGGCTTCCCATTGATTTTCACATCAATGTACATTAGGTCTTTCACCCTACAATTGTGAGCCTTCGATTCTTCCATCTTCGGCTCTTTCGAAGGACCATCTTTCATTTTAGTAACTCGGTGCGATAGTGTATTACACCGATGTGAGAATGCGCCAACTACATCCTCATCTTCTTCGGAGTCAGTCTCATCATGACAGCTAGCTTGTGAGGTACCTTGCTTTGATTTGGTTCTGCCACTTGCTAGTTGGCAATGTGCATTCACCATCCATTTCTGAAGACACTCTGCCACTCGATGGGGTCCTTCACATAAAAAGCACTTCAATTTAGGACTGGCATCAGATCTGCTCTCCTTTACTTTTCCTTGGTTCCAGTTGTTACCCTGATGGTTGCCTTGATAGGCTCCTCTCCGATTCTGAGGGTAATGCTCTCCCCTATTTGAGTTCGAGTTGGGTCTATGAGGTCTATTTCCATCTCTAATAGACTGACTATTTCCCGAAGGTCGATCCTCACTCGATTCTAGTTGATAATCACTCAAACATTTGGTGGCTCCCATAGCTGCTCTTAAATCGGTGACCTTCTGTCTCTGAAGTACCGTACGTGTCCACGGTTTCAACCCTTTCAAGAAGGTGAACAGCTTATCCTTTCCGACATATCTCAAATATTCAGCATACTCCCCGATGGAGCTTGTGTGTTTCAATTCTTGTAAGGCCCGACCTACCTCATATTCCACATTCTCTGGAAAAAATTGAGATCTGATTGCTTCCTTGAGAAGATCCCAAGAATCTATTCGGACCCTGTGGCCTAAATATCAGCATACTACGTCCACCACCATAGTTTTGCATCTCCACCCAGATACATGGTAACTGTTATAACTTTTCTCGCTTCGTCTTGAATCGAAGCCGTGAGAAAGTATTGTTCCATATCGAACAAGAAGTTCTCAACTTCTTTAGCATCACGTGCCCCTCCGTAGGTACACGATTCTTGAATTCTGAACCTATGCACCGACTCTTGTGCCGTGGCTTGCCCATTGAAGCACTAGTAACTGAGCTCTCAACGCTCTCATCTCATCCTACAGATCAGGTATGATAACAACAACTTCAGTCATTGTTGTGCAAACCATTCGGCTTTCACCCAGTTGGGTGTTTAATTCACGAATCTCCGCCTCTGCCGCCTCGACTCTTTCGTCGATACTCTCCGTGGCATAGCACAACCTAGCAGTTGTCATCTCAAGCGCTTCCATGCGCTGTTTCATGTTCCTCTTTTGAGGATATACCACCTACATGATGTTCGATTCCATTGGATCCATATCTTTCTTATCGAGGGTCTTGAGCCGCAGCTCTGATACCAACTTTCGCGGGTTACCTTTCTTCTTAGCACAGAAAGGATAACGTAAGGCAGTAGTATGCTCCGCTAGACTACATACCACCTTCTCTTGGTCGTTTCGGGACGAAATGAAATTTGATCACAATTTAAAGAAAACTTGCAACATGAAATTGAAATGCATTGAACATAACTTGATCATTGATTGCTTGAAAGCTAGAAATTACAACAGACGAAAACAGGAAATTATAATGGCTAGTGCAGGGGACGAACACTAGAAAGTTTGAAAGATATTTGAAAGACTAATACCCCCTATAATAGACTTAACAACAAAACCCGAGTGACGGGAGTAGACGTTTAAAAGTTGAGGAATTATACTAAAATTTTCTAATTTCCAACTATTTTACAATTAAATGAAATATTTACAATATGCAGTCGAAATTGGGTAAACTGCGGTTGCAATAGGATCACGGGGCTTAAGTAAAGCTGTGGTCCGTGACACCTGGGCTAAATCTGTAAGTGTTATGCCCTAAGTCCAATCAACTTTGGACATAAACACTTTGAATATATATAATCAATGCATATATATGGCAATATCTATTATTTAATTGAATTAATATTCTAATAAATTAAATAATAGAATCCGTAGATTCAAGTTTTGGTGATTTGTTAATCACAAGGAGTTGTAATTGTGAGATACAAATTACATATGACTGAATCTTAAATCGTCTGTGGTCGAGGTAATAACGAGATACGGATATTGTTATTACGGATAGACTATCGCGTGTGGTATTCTTACTTGTGAAGTAAGTAGCTAATCTCACAAGCTAAAGTGTGGTGACACTTGAATGAACACGTGAATGTTTTGTTATAGAACAAAACATTGGAGACCCGCTGAGAGATTCCACATGGATAACTATCTAAGTGTTAGTGGTTAATCTCTAACGTTCGGTAGTGGAATTGGTCCTTTGACTTGAGGTCATCATAGTACCTTATATGAGGGCAGTCATACTTTGGTGATGTTGGATGTTGCTCTGTCAATGGTCGCTAATACAGCATCGTTCGGATATGTCAAGAATCATATGAAGGTTGTGAATGATCAATAGAGGAGTCGTCACTCTTAGATAGTAAGAGATTATGATCTACATTTTATCCAGTTAAGTTGATAATGAAATTCTTGGCCAATGTGAACTCATAAGTCGGAAAAGAGTTTTTGACGTACATTGACTTAACAGTGGATAAAAAATATGATCGATAATTGAGATTGACACATATCCATCTCTCATAATTGATCGAATCATATTGACGAAAGGATTATAGTTTCACAGTAAACGAACAATTTTGGTTTTGTCATGCTCGTGATATTTCCCGTCACATGTATTGCCCTGATACATTGCTAGATGTCAATCTGGGACAACGAAAATGAATTAGTGATAAATTAAAAGGGGCATTTTAATTTATCGATTTTGATTAGATCAAAATAATAATTCACGTCGTTCGGTATCGTGATCGGGAATCTAATGGGTCACACACAAAAGAGAATCAGAAGAATGAGATTTACCAATTAATTAATTGACAAGTGTTAGATAATTAATTAATCGGGTTGTTTATTAATAGGCCCGAATTAATTAATTGGATTAATTAATTCATGGACCGGATTTAATTAATTTGATTAGTTAAATATCGGACCGGGTTAAGTTTAGAGATGGGCCAAGCCCACTTGGGCTTATATTAATAAGCTGTTAGGGTTTGTAAACTGTATGGAATTTTCATTATTCTTGTTAGCACAAGAAAAGAAAACCCTAGCCGTCATTCTTGTTCTCTGGGTGGATCACCATTGGAGGCTGGACAATTGGACAGCTTGGATTGCAGATCGTGATCATTGGAGTTCAAGAAAAAGCAAAAGAGTTTGTGGAATTCATCAAAGGTATCATTCTCATCACAGTTTCTATCTAAACACATTGCAGATCCTCGTTTGGGAATTGAAAATTGTTTTATTTCCGCTGTGCATGTTAAGTAAATTCCTAACAAAATCTAAATTCATATAGTCAGTGAAGCAAAACAAGTACACGAAATGGAAAATATTGGATTTAGATTTGGCTTACATTTTCTTCTATAAGAACTAAATTTTTCAATGATCTTTTTAGATGACTAATAAAGTTGGGAAGGCAATGTTCTACAAGTATTTTTACCAAGATGATTATATACCTATCCGTAGATAAAAATTTGTTATGACAGGTTTATGTAAAAATCAGTGCCCAATTTAGTGTGTCAAGAGATCCGTATCCATTTGAAGATCTATCTGACCTTCTCTCGAAGGTAGTCTCCAGCTACGGTGCTCATCGCGCGATGTGGGGAAGGTAACCTAGTAAAGAGAATGAATGAGTTATCTATTTATTATGAGTTTTGCTACGTGTGACACCTTGGTATAGAGTCTCCTCACAGTAGAGGTTCCACGCTTGATCACCCTTTCGGTTGACTACCTCCATCGTTATCTCTTAAATCTCCCACCCCAAAATCTTGGGTGCATTTTGCAAGCTCCTTAAGCTTATACCATTTAGTAAACATGGATTGTAAGGGAATTGGGATCGTATCGTACATGTTCATGCAGCCCGAGTCAATAAATAGAGTGCTTGAGCTCAAGTCCCAATTATCTATTTTCGTAATATGTTTATCTTCTTTTTAACCTCCTTAGACTGACAGCAACTCAAAAGAATCATGAGATTAGAAAAGAAAATATTAATACGAGTATAAAAAAACCCGTACCAACATTCTCACATGCAAGGATTATAGTCGAGCTAAACTTCTTACGTGACATATTATTGTTAAGCAAAATATACTGAATTGGCATATTACCATTATTCTTTGTCGATTTGCTGTGTAAAAAATGTCTATACAAAATCATTGAGCAATCCTAAGTCGAATATGCCTCTAAAATCAAACAAACCGTTAACCCCTTTACATCCTCACCAATGAAATACAACTGGGTGTCGGGAAAACCATAACAAAAGAATTATCTTGCTAAAAAAACTATACAAACTCAAACCTCTACAACAAATGATGGTGACACGTGAGATTAATCTTCTATCCGCTGTATCTCACCCATCAGGATCCTATTGCTTGTGACTTTGAATCCTAAAAGAGCAGGATCAATTTGTCTACCTTTCTTCCCCTTCTTCTTGCTGTTTTTTGCCCCCGTTACATCTGATGACTCTGAAGCTCCAGCTGCTGCTGGTGCATTACTTTCTTGAGGAGCCGGTTTCTTAGCATTGCTTTTAAGCATGTCGCTGAACGATGTCTCAAGGACATCAGCATCACTGTAAGATGAAGTCCGTTGAAACTGCATGGCCTTGTTGCCAGATGACGGATTCTCAGAATTTCCTGGATCCCCTCCCGTTTCTCCTCTCATCACTGCAAGCAAGGAAAAAAAAATGGAGTAATTAGAAATCACCAAATACTAGTGAATAATAAATATGCCAATCCTTCTGTTACACAAAACACGAGGCATTACAATAGTAAATAATAACACAGAACATGAAAAATTAACATTCTTTCCTACCATCAGAAGGCACAGCATTTGGAATGTGTTTTCCTCTGATGACTGAATCAGCAGTCAGATCAGACAACGCTGCCTGAGAAGATGCAGCCCGTGACACAGGTGGACTTCCCAGCAAGATGTTTTCCGGCATTTTTGATGTGATTGCTGGCAACCTACTCATAATAAATAAGTGTAAAACATGTTGAATCAAAAGTTAAATAGAGAAGGTAAAAAAATTTACAGAAAAAAAAGTTACAGCAAGAAATCTTGAACAAAGATTCAGTAAGTACGACGACTTAATTTGAATGCGAAATATCTACTGCTTCCAATCTGATTTCAAGCAAAATTTGTCGTATATTAAGAAACAAGATCCTAGACAATGCTCAGAAATAATAATAAGTGGGACAAAGTTCCCACTGAGATAACAATCTATTGCACACATTACATTCCAATCGTGGTAACTTTAGTTCCCAAAAAACAAAAATATATTATTTCACCAAAGTAAATTTTCCCTGTAATTTGTCAAAGCCGCAAAGAATTTAAAAAATCAACGACTATAGACTTCTCTAATTATAGCAGTAAGAGCAACCAAGCTTGTTCTTACCTATCCTTAGCAGCCTCCTCCAAAAAAGAATCGGTTGAATGAAACCCTGCCAACAATTCAAAAATTTAGTCATTCACATTTACGTGTGGGGAGAAAGAAAACGGAAAGCGACCAAGAACAGAAAGTTACCAGTAGAGCGAAATGAAGTATGCTGACCGAGTACATTAACAGGCACTTCCCCACTATCTATAACTACCAGGCCAGCCTGCTCAACTAGGCCTGCTTGTGATACTGAATCTGGTCCCTGAATATTACCATCTTCAATAATGAGTACTTAGGTGATTTCCTCCACATTCAATAAATTTTGTTCAAAGAATAACATGTATTCCATGCTAGAGTCGTCGTAAATTACCTGAGAGTTTTCACCAATTCCAGAAATGAAACGTTCTCCAGATTTTGATCTTAAAGGCAATCCACCTTGTCCCAGAGCACTGGTCATTCCATCAGCTAGCTGATCCTGAGGTAATCCACCTGAATCAGAACAATAAGACCCAACAGTAAAGGAGTGCTTGGTACCTGCTTCCTGATCTGAAAGAAGACTAATCGAATGATTTGTAGCACCTGTCCCAGAAGGCCTTCTCCCATGGGATACTTCATTCGTCGCATCAAAGGGTCCAGCTGACTGTTGGCCCGATTTCTGATGCAGTAATTCCATGAGCAGCCGTTTTGAACTGTCATCATTTAGTCCAGATGACATCCATAAACTCGGATCTTCCATTGTCCATTTGACATCCACTTCCCTCTTATGCCTCTCATTATCATGATGTAGATGCTGAATTCTAGATTCAATCCAGTCATTGGATAACTGACTATGATTCTCAGACCAGTGAGCCTCAGTGGTGTCCAAGTGTGGATGAAACTGATTGGGAATTGAAGGTTGGTTTGAATGCTGAGAGTAGATCCCTGATGAGAATCTACTGCGTAGACCACCTGGATGCAGTCGTGTGGTCTGTTCCTGAATTTCTAAACCAAGAGATCGGGCCATAGAATTCATAGCATCCAGGTTTACACCAGCAGAACCATCAGGTAGTGACATTGAGCGCTCAAACGGCAGCATGCCATGGTCATAAATTCCTCGTTGGAGTCTCTCTTGTGAACTATTTTGTTCAAGGTGGCTGAATTGCTCCTTCGCAGCCCCTCTTTGTTGCTGATAAAGATCTAATGGACTGAATCCAGCAGAGCCAGCTGGATGAGCAGTTGCAGGATTTCTAAGGAACTGATTGGCTTCATCAAGAGACCACCCAGGGCTAGCTTGTCTTTCTTCTTCCATTTCCAAACGCTGCCTGAACCCTAATGGCAAAGATCTTCCCTGTTCTAGCTGAAGAATCTGTTGATCCAAGGGATGAATCTGCCCATGATTTCCACTAGATAACAGCTCCAATAAATCATTAGGTTGCCCTTGATGGGACATTTTCCCAAATTTTGTTTGTATGAGTTGCTCCAGGGATGAGTCAGCATGCCTTGGTGGAAAATGTGAACGCTGTTGCAGGTCATTAAGAACTTGCTGCTTCAATATTGCTTGTTCAAGAGCACTGTCTGATCTAAGAGCATCACTACGCGACAGCCCCTGGCCAGACTCCTGAATTTGATTCTGCATCAGCCGTTCAAAAAGCACCTGTCTGGCCTGGGACTGTTGTTGCTCTTTCAAGAACATTTGCTGTTGATGGAACTGCTGTTGCTGTAGTTGCTGCTGTTGTTGAAGTTGCAATTGCCTCTGCTGCTGCAACTGAAGGGCCAAAAAGTGCTGATCTTGCACTGTTTGATTGGCCAAATGTGAGTGGTGTATCATACTCTGACTTGGCACTCGTTGTAGCATTGCCTCATTCAGTTGTGTATTTTGAAGAGACATTAAACTATGCTGAGGACGATGCTGCTGTTGCAGTTGTTGGGACATAAGCTTGTCCTCTAAATCAAAGAGGCTATAGTCTTGGTCCATGTACTGGCGAGCCTCCATGACATCTTGAAATAATTTGGGATCGGAAAGAGTATTTCTACCGTAAACATCCGGCCGTGTCTCTGTGGCGGGAGTTGAATTGACCATTGAACTAGAGGGGGCAAATCTTCCAGACACATAGTTTAAATGTTGATCCTCAACATGTGCATTAACTAAAGCGTTTGGCATCTGACTATTCTTAGCATAAGTACTTTCAAGCTCAGACCACAACCCAAGAGTCGATTTGTTACCAAAATTGGCAGAAGTTTCACCCAACCCCGTGGAAAATTTCCCAAAAGGATTGCCACCACTTCCAGGTCTGCCTGGAAACACTATTTCTGTTATATTGGAAAAAACAGTGAAGATGATTAGATACAAATGATACTTAATTGGTCATCAGAATTAACAAGTACAGATTTAAGATGAGCAAACCTTCATCTTGGGCTGCAAAGTCATGAAAATTTCCAGAGGAATACAACCTTAGTGATGGATGACCATGATGCTCAGGTACGTCTGACTCACCAAGCTGCAATGAGAAAGCAGCAAAATCAGATGACTGCCAACACTGACCATCTAATGCAGCAGAGGAAGCAAATTCAGAAACAGGAGCAGAAGCTTGTAAACCTACCTCTGATTTCTCCACCAATGCAACATATTTTTCCATATCAGAACATAAATCGGTATTAGTATCATATCCATCTTTAAATTTCAAATGAGGCATAACATCACCCAATTCCTGGAAGGAAACATCATCAGGATCATCTTCCAAGCGAACGGGCAAATCAGTCCCAAAAAATCCTTGTTCAAACCATGAAATGATGTCCACTCCAAGGAAAGGTCCCTGGATATCTCCTTGTGGATCACGATAGTATAGACTTAATTCCTCAGGAAGGATTCTCCTTTCTAACTGATTTTCAGAAGTTCTGCTGCCAAATTTATGCAAGCTGCCACCCCGATCCTGCTCAGGAGTTGGAGTACCAAATTGGGAATTTGAACCAGCAAGAAGTTTATTACTGACTTCCAATGGTGTAGCAGATGAACCTCTGTCGAACAGAGCAGGTTTGGTAACAGCAGAATCTGCAACTTTGGGCTGCGAACCATCGGATTGACGACCATTAGAAGCCTGTAAGCCACCGATATTGAAATCTGTTCCACTTAACTCAGAAGCTTCTTCTTTTCCGTAATTATTAGAAGTTTTCTCTGAAGCAAGGTAAAAATGTTTGCTTCCATAAGTTATCAGAATAAAACTCTTTCTCAGTAATATTAAAACAATATTCTATGACTCCCACATCTTACAAACCTGATTTAAGTAAGTTGTAAAAGATGGGATCCACACTAGCTTCGTGAATATTATCCTGTGTACCTTTTGAGAAGTCATCTGACATCTTTTCTGTGATATCCGCAGGGAGGACCTGTTTTGCACTAATGGAATCCACATTTTCCACTGCTCGAAACAAAGAAACATATGCAGTTAGATAGAGCTAGATTCAAATACCACCAAAGGAAATACAATAAAAAGAAGGAAAGATTAAAAAAAAAGTTCAGAATTTGAACGTGCAACTAATGAGGTGTCAAAGGGTCGATTACCTGTATCATTATCTGACAATACACCCTTCCCAACTGAATTGTATGATAACCCACTGTCTCTTACTTTACCTTCCAATATGTCGTTCAGGATGGCCTGTAAGAACCGATGAGTTTGTCAAGGTGCAATTCACAATCAGGTTTAATCGCATTAAATATTTCAATTAAAAAGGAAAAGTTGTAAAACTCGCCTCCTCCTCAGCCTGGGGAGCAACAAAAGCTAATGGTTCGACAGCAGTTACTTGAGTTAGTTGGGGTAGTTCCTCCAAATTGTCAGGCATCTCGACAAAAGATGGGTCTAACTTCTGGGTACGGTATATGTCAAGAAGTTTCCCCCGAGGATAACAGAACTTTCCAACGGAGAGACTTTCTTTTCCAGGAACACTTCCGCCCTTGTCATATTGAGCAGCACAAATTGGTCCCCCAGATGGAGGATTTACAATGGATACACTAGATCTGCCACGTCCTACAGTAAACCCCACATTTGAACCTTCAAATCGTCCCCTTTCAGGTCCAAATCCAGGTGCAGCACGATGATAACCAGAGCCACCAGAATTTCCCTCCATCCTGTGGCGTGGCCTCCACTTGTCCCGAGAATCTCCATCACGTTCAGAAACAGAACGGCTACTTGACATGAGTGATTGACTTTCATAATGAGCATCTTCCTTGTCCACATCCGCCCGTTTTTCAATCCGAGCTTCCTTTTCTTTGTCATCAGGACCCCACCTAGAAGACCACTTGCTATCACGCCTCGTTTCATGGGAAGAGTTACGACTACTGGCATCAAGCCACTTTTCAGGAGCAGGCAACACTCTACTCTCGACTGTTTCTCTGCCTGAGCCATCAACACGTCGATCCATCTTCCTACGATCTTTTCTGCCAAGCAATCCAGTTTCCCTTTCTTCTTCTCGCCAGCGGCGACTACTGTCAGCTTCCAGTGCATTTCTTCTCCAATCTTTTTTGTCCTCAGGTGCATCTGAGCGCCAACCTTCCTTCTGATTCAAATCATTACTACTAAGAGAGAGTGAACTTGGTCCACGTGTTTCCTAAACAAGAGAGATAATCAAATTATTAGTAAAATTATTAACAGATATAAAGCACAGGACATGTAGTGTGCATATTTATGTATAGCAGGAAAAAAGGAAACCTCCACCACAACAAAAAATAATGTCTGCTCTAAACCATTATTATTAATATTAAATTACAATAAGGAGCTGCTTTGGCTCCCCGTCACATCGGCTTTAGTTTATGAGACACCCCTTGTGGTATCTCTCTGAAAAGACGAAAGATTATAATATAACATAATTGATGAAGTGACAGCATTTTATAGTTTTACAAAATGATACAATCAACCATTCCTTGTGCAATCATAAAACCAAATGTCCCATAAGATCATTGCCACGTAAGTAACATAAATTCGGTAGTTGCGACGTTAAATGATAGGAATTCTTCTACATGTCCACAGGTTTCAAATAAGACTATAGTATGTCTGTTTCGCATTTCAATGGCATTGAAATCAGATTTTTACTGAGTCCAATTACAAGCACTCTCAGACTGCAAGGATTCAATCAATGATTTGAAGTATGTATAGAATTCAAACAGGAGTCCAGAATTCTGGAGATAGAACTGGAATCAATCAAGCTAGAACACTCAAAAGCAAATTCACCTTTTTTTAAGGAAATCAAAAGTTCATTGCACAAGTGCCTCAAAACTTACCATTTTAGTTTCAATTGGCCTAGCATAAAGCCATTGTGGAGACAAAGGAATGCTGTTCTCACATGCTCCTTGATCTGTGAAATATGGAAAGAGGATATTATATATGGCAGCATGGGAAATTCAATACTGAAAATTTTGGTTATAAAGTATTGAATACCTTTTGATTCATCAAGCAATCCTATCAGTCCCTTTTCCTCCTCATTTCCTACAGAATCTTCAATCAAATGCAGCGAAAATATATAAGATATAGGTAAATCAAAATCAATACATACAATTCTATTTTAGTTGCAGACATCCTGGAACTCAACGGACATGGAAAATTTTAATTAAACAGAATCACAACACAGCGGTTTAAAGAAGGTCACACACTCAAATAACATCAGTTAAATTTAAAGTGTAGTTTGATTAATGTGACTGGTACATACTATTTAAAGTTCCCATTAAGATTTCTTGGGAAAAAAATGAATGCGAAAAGAAATATAACGAAACATTTTTATCTTGAAAATTAAATTAAAGAAATCACGCTAAAATTATAAAGAATTCCGAAGTCAGTAATCTGATCTGAAACCCTAGAATGGGAGTTAAAGAAATACCGCAAAGTTATAAATACTCAGATCAAATAACTCGAGGAAAATATTCATTTCTTAACAATCAAAATACCAAAACTAAAAATCCAACATAAATCGCTCAGCTTAGTAAGTACCTTTTGGATTCCATGATTGATCGGACTGCTTCGATGAAAAGAGACTCTCCGGAAGAACCAGTTTTCTTTCAGCCATCAGACCAATGGATATATCACAAACTCCAAGGAAGAAAAACACACAATAGGGGTGAGATTTAGATAAGGGGAAAAGCAAATTGAAGACTGCCAATGCAAATTTTCGAGCGAGAGAGTTAGGGTTTGTGAAAAGTATTGAAGACAGAGTGGCAGGAGAGAGCGAGAGGGTGAAACAGGGAGAGGGTTTGGGTGGTCTGACAATACAGGCAACTTAATTAAGGGGATAATAGCATCTCAGGTCCCCATCTTTTGATCAACATTTCACTTGGGGTTAACTCATGAAAACCAAATAAACTTCCCCAACTCGACTTACTCGACCCGTCAACTTTAAATAATAATAATAATAATAAAATAAAATGCCTAAAAATTAAAAGGAACCTAGTATGAGTGAATAGTATAACTATAATTATCTTGGTGCATTTTAGAGGATGAGCTTACTTTCCTTCCCACAAGAAATATAGTAAGTTTTTCATATTATGTTAAATGCATTTTATTCTTTGTGGGCTCAACTAATGATGATTGAATAAGATAATCGATAATTTTATTTATTTATTTACTTACTATTTAATCTTGTCTATTCGAATATAGTATAATAGAAAATTGGATGACTTTAATTTTTGTTGACAAGTTGTTTCAAACCGACCAACCCAACCGATACTTGATTGGGTTGGATTGGGTTTCAACCTTTACACGGGTTTGGTTGTATTAAATTTTGATCAAACCGATCATGTTGGATTGGGTTAAGTTTGGATTGAGACAAAAATCTATCCAACTCAAATCATGTCCACCCCTAGTTAAAAGCAGTGTTCTAAAAAGTGTAAAACGTGATTAGGCGTGTAGGTCAAGCTTCAAGCTTTACGAGCTTAGGCGAATCTTGGGCGTAAAAAAATATTTTTTATTTTTAATTTTTAATCATTGTAAAAATATTCAATAATTCAAATAATACATATCAAACATCTAAAATTATAAAATACTGTATTTACTTAATAATTCATACATAAAGATAAGTTTCAAAATTATAATTACATAACGTAGATAACTTGTAGCTTAAAACTTATCTAATTTAACTCTTTATCGGACTCCAATTCAATATCTTTTTCTTCTTCATCTAATTCGGCATCCCCATCGTCCGATACAAAATCATCATTCTCAGGTTCTCTTACATACCTGATACCCAAATCAGTGCGGTGTGCGGAGCAATTGAGAGGTTTTGCGTCGTTCTTCCGTCTTCTCAGTTCTCTAAAGTCTGGAGTTTCTGAAGTTTGAAGGGATAGTGGGCTACTGAGTTTGAACTGCTGGTTTTATTTTTTTTAAAAAGGGAAAAAATTGGACCCCTTTAAAATTTGGGCATGAGGCGGAAGCGCGTCTAGACGTCACCTAGAAATGCCTAGGCGAGCATTAAGCGGTCAACATTGTCGTTAACCGCTTAGACTCAAGGCGAAAGCGCGCCTAGGCGACGCCTAGACGAGCATTAAGCGGTCAACATTATCGTTGACCGCTTAATTCTCGCTTCGGCTCAAGGCGAAACGTTTTCATCACGCTTCTCGCCTAGGTGCGCATTTTTAAGACACCAGTTAAAAGTTAATAAAAGTTGTAAAATCCATAACGTGTAGTAGATAAAAATTCAGAATTTTTTTTTAAAAAAAATGAGGACAAAGAGGAACAAAATCTTGATATAGCATCAAGCAAGTGTAAATACCGTTTGAAAATGAATTCTTACATGCAAGAATTAATAAAGCTAAATTTGGTATTATTGTTGACCAAAATCTTTAAAAACATAGTGAAGACTGATTTGGGATAGTACCATTATTCTTTGTTCATTAGCCATTCGTATTAAAATGTCTATACAAAATCATTGAGCAATCCTAACTTAAATATGTGCCTCTAAAATTTAACAAACTGTCACAACCCCTTTACATCCTCACCAATGAAATACAACAGGGTGCAGGGAAAACTATAATAAAAGAATTAACTTGCTAAAAAAAACTATACAAACTCAAACCTCTACAACAAATGATGGTGACAGGATAAATTAATCTTCTATTCGCTGTATCTCACCCATCAGGATCCGATTGCTTGTGACTTTGAATCCAAGAAGAGCAGGATCAATTTGTCTACCTTTCTTCCCCTTCTTTTTGCTGTTTCTTGCCCCCGTTGGCCAGTCTGACGGCTCTGAAGATCCAGCTGCCAGTGCATTACTTTCTTGAGGAGCCGGTTTCTTAGCATTGCTTTTAAGCATGTCGCTGAACGATGTCTCCAGGATATCAGCATCACCGCAAGACGAAGTCCGTCGAAACTGCATGGCCGTCTTGCCAGATGACACACTGTCAGAATTACCCGGCGTTTCTGCCCTCATCCCTGGAAGAAAGACAAAAATGAAGGAAATAAATGGAAATGCACAAATACAAGTGAGGAGCAAGCACTAGAGAATACTTAAGAGTACTCTATACACTCTCCTCTCTAATGATCAGATGTGCACGTGACATCAGAGATAATCATGTACATGCAAACAAATAGAGACACGTTATTGCAATAAACAATTTCAATTTGATATAATTAAAGATGCCAATCCTTCTGTTCCACAAAATACAACCATTAGATTAACAACTCTCAGGCAATAAATGGCACCATCACTCCACCTGATAATTGACATGATAGCGAGAAAATGTGGAGCGCGAGTCATTTAACTTAACGTAAGCAGCAAAGCACAAGAAATCATATTTCACACCTATCGGGAAGCAGCTCCCCCACAGGTGAGTTGAGTCCAACACACCCAACACAATGGAAAAATGGATGGAAAAAACAAGTGCTAGTGAGCGTCATATTACAATGGTAAATGAAAACACTAGACGAAAAATTGAAAACATCCTTGCCTACCATCAGAAGGTACAGCATTTGGAATTTTTTTTCCTCTGGTGACTGAATCAGCAGTCAGCTCAGACAATCCTCCCTGAGAAGATGCAGCCCGTGAGACAGGTGGACGTCTCAGCAAGATGTTTTCCGGCATTTTTGATGTGGTGGATTGCAACCTACTCATAAAAACACTTTTAAGAAATGCTGAATCAAAAGATATATAGATAATATAACAAAATTGATGAAAAACAGTAACAGCATGAAATCTTGACAAAGATATTCAGCACCTACAACAGCTTAATTTGAATGCAGAAATATATACTGTTTCCTACACGATTCCCAGGTGAAACATCTCACGTGTTAAGAACCAAGATCCTAGAAATTGCTCAGAAACAGTAGTATTGTGGGACTATAGTTCTCACCTAAGCAGCAATCTATTAACTGCATTAAATTAAATTCCCAAATAAAATCCAATAGTGGGAACTACAGTTTCAAGAAAACAACAATATATTATTTCACCATTGTAAATTTCCCCAGAACTTTGTCAAAGCCACAATGAATTGAAATTCAATTACTAAGGATTTCTCTAACCGTAGCAGTAAGAGCAACCAAGATTGGTCTCACCTATCCTTAGCAGCCTCCTCCGAAAAAGAATTGGCTGTTTGAAACCCTGGCCAGAGTTCAGAAATTCAGTCAATCATGCATTAAAAGAGAGAGAGAGAGAGAGAGAGAGAGAGAGAGAGAGAGAGAGAGAGAGACCAAGAACAGAAAGTTACCAGTAGAACGAAGTGAAGTATGCCGACTAAGTACATTAACAGGCACTTCTCCATTATCTATAGCTTCCATGCCTGCTTGTGATATTGAAGCTTGTCCCTGAATATCACCATCTTCAATAATGAGTACTTAGGTGATTTCCTCCATATTCAATAATTTAGTTCAAAGAATAACGTGTATTTCGTGCAAGAGTTGTGGTACGTTACCTGAGAGCTTTCATCAATTCCAGAAATGAAACATTCTCCAGAATTAGATCTAAAATGCAACCCACCTCGTTCCAGAACACCGGAATCAGAACCACAAGACCCAACTGTAAAGGAGTTGGTACTTTCTTCCTGATCTGAGAGAAGACTAATCGAAGGGTTTGTAGCACTTGTCCCAGAAGAAGGCCTTCTCTCATGGTATACTTCATTGGTTGCATTAAAGGGTTCACGTGACTGATGGCCAGACTTCTGATTCAGTAATTCTAAAAGCAGCCGCTTCGAACTGTCATCATTCAATCCAGATGACATCCATAAACTCGGATCTTCTGTTGTCGTTTTGACATCCAGTTCTCTATTATGTCTCCCATTGTCATGTAGTTGTTGAATTCTTGTTTCAATCCAATCATTGGATAATTGACTATGATTCTCAGACCAGTGACCCTCAGTGGTGTCCAAGTGTGGAGCATGAAATTGATTGGGAATTGAAGGTTGGTGTGAATGCTGAGAGTAGACCCCCGATGAGAATCTACCGCCTCGAGCACCGGGATGCAGTTGGGTAATAGGCTCCTGCATTTCTAAACCATGAACTCGGGTGATAGAATTCATAGCATCTAGGTTTACACCAGCAGAACCAACAGGTAGTGACATTGAGCGCTCAAACGGCAGCATGCCATGGTCATAAATTCCTTGTTGTAGTCTATCTTGTAATGAAGCATTTTGTTCGAGATGACTGAGATGCTCCTCAGCAGATGCTCTTTGTTGCTGATAAAGATCTAATGGGCTAAATCCAGAAGAGCCCGCTAGATGAGCAGTTACAGGATTTCTAAGGAACTGGCTGGCTTCATCAAGAGGCCACCCAGGACTAGCTAGCTTTTCATCTTCCATTTCCAAACGCTGCCTAAGCCCCAGTGGCATAGATCTTCCCTGCAGCTGGTCTAGCTGAAGAATCTGCTGATCCAAGGGATGAATCTTCCCATGATGTCCACTAGATAACAGCTCCAATAAATCATTAGGATGCCCTTGATGGTGCATTTGCCCAAAATTTGCTTGAATGAGTTGCTCCAGGGATGAGTCAGCATGCCTTGGTGGAAAATGGGAACGCTGTTGCATGTCATTGAGAATTTGCTGCTTCAATACTGCCTGTTCAAGAGCACTGTCAGATCTAAGAGCATCAATACGCAACTGTCCTCGGCCAGGCTCCTGAATTTGATTCTGCAGCAGCTGTTCAAGAAGCACCTGTCTAGCCTGGGTCTGTTGTTGCTCTTTCAAGAACATTTGCTGTTGATGGAACTGCAGTTGTTGCTGTAGTTGCTGCTGTTGTTGAAGCCGCAATTGCCTCTGCTGCTGCTGCAACTGAAGGGCCAAAAAGTGCTCCAGATCTTGTCCCGTTTGATCGGCCAACTGTTGAAGGTGTATCACACTCTGACTAGGCACTCGTTCTAGCATTGCCTCATTCAGCTGTGTATTATGAAGAGACATTAAACTATGCTGATGACGTTGCTGCTGCAGTTGTTGGGACAATAGCTTGTCCTCTAAATCAAAGAGGCTATAGTCTTGGTCCATGTACTGGCGAGCCTCCATGACATCATGAAATAATTTGGGATCGGACAGAGTATTTCTACCGTAAACATCCGGCCATGTCTCTGTGGCGTGAGTTGAATTGACCATTGAACTAGAGGGGGCAAATCTTCCAGACACATAGTTTAAATGTTGATCCTCAACATGTGCATTAACTAAAGCGTTTGGCATCTGACTATTCTTAGCATAAGTACTTTCAAGCTCAGACCACAACAACCCAAAAGGATGCAACTTATTATCTTTCTGAGTTGACACTCCAGACTCTTTCAGTTCTGTAGGAAGAGTCAATTTGTTTCCAAAATTGGCAGAAGTTTCACCCAACCCAGTGGAAAATTTCCCAATAGAATTGCCACCACTTCCAGGTCTGCCTGGAAACACAATTTCTGTTATATTGGAAAAAAAAGTGAAGATGATTAGATACAAATGCTACTTAATTGGTCATCAGAATTAACAAGTACAGATTTAAGATAACCAAACCTTCATCTTGGGCAGCAAAGTCGTGAAAATTTCCAGAGGAATACAACCTTAGTGATGGATGACCATGATGCTCAGGTACGTCTGACTCACCAAGCTGCAATGAAAAAGCAGCAAAATCAGATGACTGCCAACACGGACCATCTAATGCAGTAGAGGAAACCAATTCAGAAACAGGAGCAGAAGGTTGTAAACCTACCTCTGATTTCTCCTCCAATGCAACAGATTTTTCCATATCAGAACATAAATCGGTATTAGTATCATATCCATCTTTAAATTTCAAATGTGGCATAACGTCACCCAATTCCTGGAAGGATACATCATCAGGAGCATCTTCCAACCGAACGGGCAAATTAGTCCCAAAAAATCCTTGTTCAAACCATGAAATGATGTCCACTCCAAGGAAAGGTCCCTGTATATCTCCTTGTGGATCACGATAGTATAGACTTAATTCCTCAGGAAGGATTCTCCTTTCTAACTGATTTTCAGAAGTTCTGCTGCCAAATTTATGCAGGCTGCCACCCCGATCCTGCTCAGAAGTTGGAATACCAAATTGGGAATTTGAACCATCAAGAAGTTTATTACTGACTCCCAATGGTGTAGCAGATGAACCTCTGTCGAACAGAGAAGGTTTGGTAACAGCAGAATCTGCAAATTTGAGTTGAGAACCATCGGATTGACTACCATTAGAAGCCTGTAAGTCACCGATATTGAAATCTGTTCCACTTAACTCAGAAGCTGCTTCTTTTCCGTAATCATTAACAGATTTTTCTGAAGCAAGGTAAAAATGTTTGCTTCCATAACTTTTCAGAATAAAACTCTTTCTCAGTAATATTAAAACAATATTCTATGACTCCCACATCTTACAAACCTGATTTAAGCAAGTTGTTGTAAAAGATGTGATCCACACTAGCTTCATGAATATTATCCTGTGTAGCTTTTGAGAAGTCATCTGACATCTCTTCTGTGATATCCGCAGGGAGGACCTGTTTTGCACTAATGGAATCCACATTTTCCACTACGCGAAACAAAGAAACAGAGAGCTAGATTCAAATACCACCAAAGGAAATACAATAAAAAGAAGGAAAGATTAAAAAAAGTTCAGAATTTGAACGTGCAACTAATGAAGTGTCAAAGGGTAGATTACCTGTATCATTATCTGACAATCCACCCTTCCTAACTGAATTGTATGTTAACCCACTGCCTCTTATTTTACCTTCCAATATGTCGTTCAAGATGGACTGTAAGAATGGATGAGTTTGTCAAGGTGCAGTTCACAATCAGGTTTAATCGCATTAAATATTTCCATTAAAAAGGAAAAGTTGTAAAACTCACCTCCTCCTCAGCCTGGGGAGCAACAAAAGCTAATGGTTCGACAGCAGTTACTTGCGTTAGTTGGGGTAGTTCCTTCAACTTGTCAGGCATGTTTACAAAAGATGGGTCTAACTTCTGGGTACGGTATATGTCAAGAAGTTTCCCCCGAGGATAACAGAACTTTCCAACAGAGAGACTTCCTTTTCCAGGAACACTTCCGCCCTTGTCATATTGAGCAGCACTAATTGGTCCCCCAGATGAAGGATTTACAATGGATACACTAGATCTGCCACGTCCTACAGTAAACCCCACATTTGAACCCTCAAATCGTCCCCTTTCAACTCCAAATCCAGGCGCAGCTCGGTGAGAACCAGAACCACCAGAATTTCCCTCCATCCTGTGGCGTGGCCTCCACTTGTCCCGAGAATCTCCATCACGTTCAGAACCAGATCGGCTACTTGACATGATTGACTGAGTTTCATTCTGAGCACCTTCCTTCTCCACATCTGCCCGTTTCTCAATCCGAGTTTCCTTTCCTTTGTCATCAGGACACCACCTAGAAGACCACTTGCTATCACGACTCACTTCAAGGGAAGACTTGCGACTGCTGGCATCAAGCCACCTTTCAGGAGCAGGCAACACTTTATTCTCACCTGTTTCTCTGCCCAAGGCATCAACACGTCGATCCATCTTCTTAAGATCTCTTCTACCAAGCAATCCAGTTTCCCTCTCTTCTTCTCGCCAGCGGCGACCATTATCAGCTTCTGGTCCAATTCTTCTCCAATCTTTTTTGTCCTTGGGTGCATCTGAGCGCCAACCTTCCTTCTGATTCCAATCAGCACCACTAAGAGAAAGTGAACTTTGTCCACGTGTTTCCTAAATAAGAGAGAGAATGAAATTATTAGTATATTTCATTACAGATATAAAGCACAGAACATGATGTGTGCATATTTATGGCAAGCAGGAAAAAAGGAAACCACAACCGCAATAAAACAACAAAATAAGGTTTGTTCTAAACCATTATTCTTAAAATAAGACTACAAAAGAGAGCTGTTTTGGCTACACCGGTCACATTGGCTCAAAGTTCAATTTATGTGACACCGTCTCATATAACCAATTACAACAAGTCAATGTTATCTCAAGTAATCATTTAGTTTATTACAACACCTCTCCCAGTATCTCTCTGCAAAGACAGAATTTAATATAATGCTAAATTACAGCACTTTAATGTTTTCCAAATGATACCATAACCATTGATTCTGCAAACATAAAAAATTTAAAAAAAAAAAAAAAATCAGTCTTATTAGACTGTTGCCACACAAGAAACAAAAATTCGACAGTTGCAATGTCAAATGATAGGATATCTTCTAGAGATACTTGTCGCCAGGTTACAAATACGACAATAGTCTGTCTGGCTTCGTATTTCAAATAGCATTGAAATCAAATGTAGCCCCTGTTTGGCCCCCATTAAAATTATAATTCATTTTCCTCTCTCTTTTTATCAACCACACATTTTCCAATAAAATAATATTACACGTAACCCCAAAACTTTTTTTGCTTTTTTAACCACACATTCTTCAAAAAATTACTATTCCAAAATACATTTGTCATAAATTCTCATTATAATGGGGGCCAAACAAGGGCATAGTTTAGATGAGTCCAATTACAAAAATCCCAAACTGCAGGAGATTCAATCAAGCATTTGACGTTTGTATAGAATCCAAATAGGCATAGGTTATTTGGGCGAATCAATCAAAATAGAATCCACAAAAGCAAATTCACCTTTTAAGTAACTCAAGAGAGGAGCATTGCACAAGAACCTCAGAACTTACCATCTTAGCCTCACTTGGCTTAGCATAAAGCCATTGTGGAGACAAAGGAATGCTGTTCTCACATGCTCCTTGATCTGTGAAATCTGGGAATTCAGATATCCATGGAAGATATTATATACTGTCCAGCATGGGACATTGAATACTGAAAAGTTTGGTCAAAAGTATTAATTACCTTTTGTAACATCAAGCAATCCCATCAGCCCCTTTTCCTCCTCATTTCCTACAGACTCTTCAATTACAATCAAAGAAAAAAATTAGATATCAAATTGAAATCAATACAGATGAGTGTATTTTAGTTGTATTTTGTCTAGAAACTCAACAGACACGCCGGGCCACATTTAACAAAACAGATTCAGAACATTGCATGTTTAAAGACCTACACACGCTCAAATAAGATCGGCGGAATTTTAGAATTGTAGTTTGATTAATGCGAATGGTGGAAAAATCTCTGTGCTCATTAAGATTTCTTGAAAAAACAATGAAAATGAAAAGAATTATAAAGAAACATTATTATCGTAAAATTAAATTAAAGACATCAAGCCAAAATAACAAATAACTCTGAAGTCACGAATCTGATCTGAAGCCCTAGAATTTGAGCTGAAGCAATAGCTCAAAGTTAAAAATAGTAAGATCAAATAACTCTAGAACAAAATTCATTTCATAACTATCAAATTACTAAAAACTATAAATCCAACATAAATCGCACAGATAATTACCTTTCGGGTTCCACGGTTGATCGGACTGCTTCGATGAGAAAAGATCCTCCGAAAGATCCAGTTTTCCTTCAGCCATAAGGAAAAACACAACGCAGTAGGAGTGAGATTTTGAAAAAGAAGCAAATCAAAGACTGGCAATACAAAATTTTCAAGCGAGAGAATTTCGAAGTCAAATTAGAGATTTTTATACGAGAGAGAGAGTTAGGGTTTGTGAAAATTGAAAAGAGAGCAGAAGAGAGCGAGAGGGTGGAGCAGAAAAGAGAGGTTGAGGAAAATAGCAGGTCAAGTCCCTGTCTTTTGACCTGTATATCACTCTCGGGCAGACCGTGCAAATAGAATAGGAAATGGTGACGGACGGAACCAAATTAAAATAAGATTTTTAATAAATTTTAATAAAAGTTGATAAAATATATAATTAAAAAATTGTGCATCCTATAAAATGCGGGATTAAAATTAATTATTAATTTTTATTTATATTAAAATTAATCAACACTAAACAGATACCAAGTACAATAATTAGGTGGTAAGGATGAGATTATGTTCTGCTCGTCCCGCTTATTCGGGATCGAATTAGGTGACGGGATGGACCCATTTATAATTTTTTATTTATTTTAAATATTAATTAAATTTAATTTTATTAGTTATATAAGTTAAACTATATATAATTATGTTATAGTTTTTAATTATATTAAGAACAAAGAATTTGGGGAATTCAAATCAAGATTGGTCTTTGATCGGCTCGGTCCTAAGTGACCTAAAAGTTTAAATCTTTAACTAGCTCTTGTTTGCTTAAGAAAAAAAATAAAAAATTGACTAAGCACGGGAACTTAGGTACCTTCGTACTTGTTTACATGTTTATTGTATAGTTTAAGTTTAAATCAAACCAAAAAATAAATATAGATAGGTAGGTAGGTAGATCAAGTAATAGTCAATAGCATAGTTATAAAATTCGGCCCGTCCCGACCGGTCGGGCCGAAAAACCAATGACCTTGGTCCTTGTCAGGGCCGGGTAAATTAATGGGAAAAAATCATAAATAAGGTGTATTCTTTTCACCAATTCAAAAATCAGGTATATAGTTTGAAAATTCAAAAATCAGATTTTTTTTTAATTTTTTATTTATGAAATAATAACTAATTAAATCAATTTATTATCAAATATTTAATTCTAATATAATATAATTAATACATCCCACATGCACCACCCATACCGCTTCGGAGACTATTCCGACGACCATTCCGACCTAGTGTTGTCAATGGGTCGAGCCAGCTCGGCTCGGCCCTTTAAGCCACGAGCTCACGAACCGAGCTGCTCGTGGCTCATTTGCTCGTAGGCGAACTCGACTCGGCCCACGAGCTCACGAGCGACTCGGCTCGTGGCTCATCAAATTTTTTTTCTTAGTTTTTTTTTTAAATGTTTTTCCACGAGCCTACGAGCTCGGCTCCTGGGCTCGTCCCCACGAGCGCTCACCTCTTAACAAGCAGAGCTCGGCTCGTCTAAGAACCGGTCCGATCCGCTCGGCTCGAGCTCGGGCTCGTCTTTTGATGAGCTCGAGCGGCTCGTGGGCATAAACAGTACGAGCCAAGCCATTCGGCTCAATTGACATCTCTATTCCGACCACCGCTCTTCTCATGCAACCGTTCCAGTGAGTGCTTCGATTCCGGCGACTCTTCCGATGACCATTCTGATCACAAATTTACAATTTACGGTCACAGTTCAAAAATTAAGTCACATTAATTCCTTGGTCACAGATTTCAAAATTAGTTGGTCACATATCAAAGTTTATAGGTCACACGGTCACAAATTTCCAAATTAATTGGTCACAGATTTTTAAATTGGTTGGTCACAGATTATTTTTGAGTCACATATTACTAGATTTTTTGGTCACAGTTGAGTAACTGGTCACAGATTATCAAATATTTGGTCACATACCATCAAATAGTAGGGCACATATAATCAAGTAATTGGTCACATATACCAAATAGTGGTCACACACCACCGTCACTAACGCTACCACCACCGCATCCACCCGTCTTCGTCGCAGCCAGATCCACCACCATCCCCCGTCACTGTTGCCACCACCAAACACCCATAGCTCGACCCTGATCCACCAACAACACCATCACAACACCACAACCGTACACAGAAACACTGTCAAACCCACCCACCGCCAGAGCCACCACCACCACAACCACCACCATACCCACAACACAAAAACACTGCACACGGCAGAGCCAAAAACACTGCACCCACAACACACACACACACACCTACCACCACCGCACGCTGCACCCCTAAACTATACACAAAAACACTGCACACCGGCAGAGCCACCACCACACCCACAACACACACACCTACCACCACTACATCCAGCCACCCCCACCCTCTTACATCATCAATCCCAGTTCCAGCACCACGAACTCGTTGCACAACCATCAATTGCAAAAGCAACTCCAGTCGTGCATCTTGTTGACGGCGTCGTCTTCTTACAGCGACACAAGTATCACATCGGAATCGGTTCCAGATTTTAAAGTGTCGCCGCTACAGTGGCGAAATCGTGAACGCTGCTGGCGAGGTGGCGCTGCATCCAGCATTGTGCAAGACTTTCTTCTTGTGGGCAGTGCTGGCAACGGCATTCTTCCTGTGGGCAGCCGATTTTGGACAGAGAGATGGGAGGGAGAGAGAATGGGGGGTTAGTGAGAGAAAACAAATACTGAAAATGAATTAGGGTTTGTGTAAATTATTAGTATTATATTATTATTTAAATATTCAATTGATACCTGATTTTTGAATATACAAACTTTGGACCTGATTTTGTAAAAAGTTATATTTAAACCTCTGATTTTTTGTAATTTCTCTAAATTAATTTAATAAGAATGCACATGGCTCGGTCAAAAATTGGTTTTGACCGAGTTAATCCAGCCGGTTTACTGGTTTTCAAATTTTTTTTTTTTAAAAAATAATTTTTCTAAAAGTATTTTTATAAAAACTTTAGTTAAATATTTTACTTTATTTTATAGATCTAAATAATTATTGAAAAATAATTTGAAAATAATAATTTTGCCTAAAAAAATTTTTCATACTTTTAATTTTTATTTTTTTTATAGATTTTTATGCAATGACCCACCAATCCGACCATTGACCCACCAGTTCAACTAGTAACCCGAAACTCAGTACCTTGTCCGGGTCGATGTCGAGTCAGGAGTAATAACTGTGGTTAATATCAAATAAGGAAATGCCTAACATCACTTGACCTTGTACTCAAATAACAATATGAAAGGCCTAACATCACTCGACCTTGTACTCGAATAAAAACATTTTCTTATCTCATCTATTGTCACTCAGTACAAAAAAATTCATTAGGGATGGGGATCTTTTACTTGTTTTTTGGTGTTAGGAAGCAAGGATATTTGTGTAACCACCCCTCAAACTTAAACATGGGGCTGTGATTTGTCACTCCACAATAAACAACTAAGTTCTATTCTTCAAGACCTAAATGTTATCAGCGGTGCAAAATGTTCCCCAAACTCATTACGCTGATAACTAATAATAGAAGTCTGATCTTATTCTATAAGCACAAGTTATTTTTACACAACCAATTCTGCATACGTTCATTGCACGATTTTTTTTACAAAAAAATAAATAAATAAAAAGCAAACTAAATCGGAGGCGGATTTGGGATGCGTTGGACGGGCACATATCCATTTTTTACTATTTTCTTGCATGTAACATGTGTTTAAAAAAAAAAAAAATCAAAAGTATTAAATGTACATTCATTTCTTTACATTGATTTTGACATTTTGTTTTCAAAAAATTCTGAGCGAAAAAAGTGTTTTTTTAAAATTATCCAATAGTATGCTGACCGTAACATAATGTAAATAATGATATAAAAGATAATGTACATGTAACATGATTGATAAAAAAAAAATCTGAATCTTAGCCCTATTTTATAACCATTATTTCAAAAAAAAGTTATTTTATATACTTATTTTTAACCACACAGTCACACGATATATCATGCACGTAGACTCAATTTTTTTCTATTTTTTAACTGCGAATAATGATGTTTATCATTGTGATGATAGAATATCGATGATATGACAACTCATTATTCTTCATATTCTCTCTCTCTCTTTCATCTCCCACTCATTAAAAATAAACTGTCAAATCCCATTATTTTGCATAAACTGTCATATCACTGATATTCTATCATTGCGATAATAAATAACATTACTCCTTAACTGCACATTCTCAAAAAATTCAATATTCAAAATTTTATTTTTGTCAAATAATGACCATTAAATAAGGGCTTAAACTAATGTGGAAATTACAGGAAACCCTACTTTTCAAAATTCATATTCCAAAATCAGATGAGAAGTTTGATATTTCCAAAATCAGATATATTATAATTAAATATAATATAATTAATTATTATATACACAATTCACAAACCCTAATCAATTCACACACACTCTCTCTCTCTCTCCATTTCTAAACTGACCGCCTCCCTTCATTGTGTCTACCTACACCAACCCTTCGCTGGTAACAAAGCTCCGACGTTGAGGCGCTGCATCGAAGGTGCGTCACCAGCGACAGGCGCGGGCTACAGCGCATCGTCACTGTAGATGCAACGGCGAAGCCGCTGTTGGCACCATCGATGAAGCTACGAGCAGCTCGTAGCTGCAGTTGCGACGACGAAGCAAGGTGCCACTGTTGGTAGTAGCAGCAATACCTTATTGCGGTGTTTTCACAACACCGTTCGTCACTCATTCGGGGATTGAAATTTGTGGATGTTCGGGGATAGAAATTTAGGGTTGAGGGGTGGTCCGTTGGTGCGATCTGGTGGCGGTGGTGTGGTGGTGATGTCTATGGTAGTGTTGACGGTGACAAGGCGATGGCGGTGGCTGTGGCTGTGTCGTGGGGACGGATGGCGGTGGTGGATTTGGTGGTTGTGGTCCGTTGGTGTGATTGGTGGCAGTTTTGTATCTTTTTTTTTTTTGGTAGATCGTGTGGTGGTCGTGGCGGTTTTGTGATCTTTTTTTGTATCTTTTTTTGGTAGATTTGTGGGTTTTGTATTTGTGGTGGTGGCGGAGGTGTGACGGTGAGGTGTTGCCGACTTGCAGGCAGCGGAGGCAATTTTTTTTGGTTGATGGTAGTGGTTGTCGTGGTGAGGTGGTGCTGTATAGTCTCTGTGACCAATACTGTGACCTGAGCCATGTGCAAAATATTCTATGACCTATGCTGTGACTATCAACAAAAACATGAGCCATGTGCAAAAATATTATGTGGCCTGTGTTGTGGCTATTTGAAATTAACCCGTGACCTTAAAATTTGAACTGTGACTTACAATTGATTAAATTGTGACCGAAAAATTAATCTGCGACTTATAAAATTTTTGATTTGTAATCGAGAAATAAGTTGTGAACAATAATTTGATAATACGTGATCAATTAAATAAACTGTGACTTATAAAATTTTTGATTGGTGACTTCAAATAAATTTGTGATCTACAAAATTTTTGATTTGTAACCTCAAAATAATTTGTGACGTCACAAAATTTTTGATCTGTGACCGATAAATAAATTGTGACTTATAAAATTCTTGACATGTGACCGTAAAATAATTTGTGACGTAAAAAATTATAATTTGTGACCAAAAAATAATATGTAACTGAATAAATTGTAGAGTCACAGATCACTAGTCACGTGTTTGAGTTCACAAGACACGGTCATTTTTTATAGGTCACAAATCAACATAAAATTGTTGGATTATTGTTTCATTGTTGACAAATTATTGAATTTTAGGCTTATTTTTGTTGCCTAATCATCTTATTATTGAATAACTTGAATTAATGTCGCCTTATCAATTTATAGCTGAATGTTGTCGTCGTGCTGGCTTTTTGTTGGATTTTTTTATTGTTGTTGGAGTATTGAACTATTCACGAATTGCTACTTTTTGTTTTCCGTTTATAAAATCTACAAATAAAAGGTCAATTTCCTTTCAAGAAAAGCAGGAACTTCTTTTCATTTTTTCAAAGGTGGATTAATTGAGTGAAAGTACCATCTATATTAAATGAGAATTTTCTAAGAAATATATATAAATTCTACTACAAATGAATTTTATATTCAATACCTCGTTGATAACAACTTCAAGAAATAATGAAATTTAATTACTTTTTATTTTACGCGTGAATTTTATTGCATTGACTAATAAATTTCAGCCCCAAGACAATTCCTCAATCCGTCCCATAGCTAAATTGAAAAATAATTCACTAAAATTGTATCCAAAATTAACACTAGGTTATATATATATATATATATATATATATTCATCTCAATGTATATTATAATGGTAAACTTGTACCTTAACGACTGAGATGGAATATATACAAGTACATAAATTTGTGGCTTTCTTTCTAGGTGCTACTGGAACAACCATAAACTAGCATTTTGGTGAAAATTTTAAATATTCTCCCCATCTAGGGAATTAAAGAAATTTATTATTGTCTCCCCCTGTGGATGGATGTAAGCAAAGTTTTTTTGCAAATTTTTTTTTTCTCTAAAAATCAAAATTTAAGGCTATTTTTGTGCCCAAAATATTTCTTGTTTCATCCATCATATTAGATGGTATAAATGATTTAATATATAATTAGGATTGATTGTAATATAATAATATATGGGATAATTGGCACAAAACGTCCCTATCTTTAGGGTTGATTTTGAAAACCGTCCCTACCTTTCATTTCTTGACATTTATACCCTTACCTATCACTTTTCGTGCGCTGAACGTCCTTTTCACCATATTTAGACCATTTTACCCTCCATTCAAATTTAAAAAAAAAACTAAAGAATTAATTGCAGTCATGCTCCCAAATTTTTTAAAAAATACAAGTATATATATATATATATATATATATATATATATATATATATATATATATATATATATACACACAGAAATGATCTAATGAGCACCGGTGCTCATCTTATCCTAAGCACTGATGAGTTGGTACATTAATTCATTGGTGGATTGGAACTCACAAAATCTTTATCCACCAATGAATTAATGTGCCAACTCATCGGTGCTCAGGATAAGATGAGCACCTGTGCTCATTAGATCATTTCTGTATATGTATATATATATATATATATATATATATATATATATATATATATATATATATATATATATATTTTTTTTTTTTTTTTTTTAACCCTTCACCACCGGTGAGTTTAACCCACACATCCATTTAACAAGCCATCAATTTAGATTTGAAGGGGTTCCCGTGGGTTGGAAAGAACAATTGGAGATCATTTGGCCTTCAATTCCTTCAATTGAATCATTGCACATTGCTGTAATAACCTCTACATCATGCATTTGGTCGAATTGTGAGCATTAACATCAATACCATCATCAATTGAAGCCTGAACATTCATCTCGCTCTCCTTGGTTAAATTCGATTTCAGTCCATCAATTGGATTGTTAATTGGATCAATTGGTGTTTGACCCATTAAATTACCATCATGAATTGATGTTGTGTGCAGAATTGAGTGTCTGCAACAAAAAAACTTCATCGATTTTGTTAGAGCCGAACTTACACATAACTCACTTAGGACTCCCATAAATTCATTTGTTTCTGAGCAAGATTGACGATGACCCAAGGTAGGGCTAGATGCGCCTAGTTGAGGAGAGTGTTGTGGTGGTGGTCCACGATCAAGAAAGTGGCTGAAGGTGGAGTTCTTTGGACAAAAATCGTGACTACGTGCGCTGTATTGGGGAGGGTAGTGGAGACATTTTTCTACTAATTTACGGGCAGTTGGTGGGCGGAGGTTTTAGAGGGAGATGAGGTGATTCCAATTTTGGTGATGTCCAGCGGTTTTGGTGGCGGTTGGTGGTCGTTTTTTGGAGGAAGAAGGTGGCCGTAGGGAGGAAGAGGCGAGAAAGGGGGGGGAGAGAGAGATTTTTTTTATGTTTTAATAAGGATTTTGAACTAATTTACACTTTTTAAAAAATTTGAGAATATGACTGCAATTAACTCTTTAGTTTTTCTTTTCTTTTATTTGAATGGAGGGTAAAATGGTCAAAATATGGTGAAAATGATGTTCAAAGCACGAAAAGTGATAGGTAAGGGTATAAATGCCAAGAAATGAAATGTAGGGACGATTTCCAAAATCAACCCCAAATGTATGGACGTTTTGTGCCAATTACCCTAAGGTTGTGTTTGATAGGGTAGATTTGCCAAGGAAAATGGAAAACAAATTTCATATCCCTCCCATTTGGTTGTTTGATAGGGAAACAATTGTCAAGAATTTATTTTCCATAGTGGACTCTCACGCGCCTAATTTCCCTAAAAATGGTGAAAAGTTTTTCCCACCAGCTTTTCCAGGTGTACTGTTGATTTTTTTTTTTTTACTTTGTTTTTTTTTTTTTTGGAATGGAAACAAATTTCATAACCAAGTGTAAAATAAAATTTCACTTGCATGGGTAATCTTGATGCAAACGAAGGCCAAACGAACACTAAATTTTGATAAAAAAATGACTTTTTAGGAAACATTTTTTTTCATTTTTTGGGTTTACTTTTTGGTAATGGAAACAAATTTTATAATCAATTGTGAAAAAAATTATCACTTTAATGGACAATTTTGATGCAAACGAAAGCCAAACGAACACAAAATTTAAAAAATTTTCGGGTGGAAAATTAAACCAATCAAACACACTTAATTAACAATTCCCTACAAAACATTTTCTAGACAATTATTTTCCCTGGAATTCATTTTCTTTCTACCCATTTTCCACTCTTACAATCAAACGGACCCCAATATATGTTATGGTAGATTAACGTAGATCAATTAGTGAAAAAATGTCAGTTATACTAGTTATTTTATTATTTTATCCATGCTAAAACCATCTCCATCCTCCTCATTACGTAGAGATATATTCTTAATATAAGATCAAAGATTATCCACTTTAATCTGTCACAATACAATCCACTTACATATCCACTTTAATCTGTCACAATACAATCCACTTACATATTAAATTATATATATATATATATATATATATATATATATATATATATATATATATATATATATATATTTGTAATACGTTTTACCGAATCAACCCTAATATCAAAGCATCGATTCTTATTTTTGGATTTTTTATATTATGGTGGCAAAATAGGAAGTCTTGAAATTTGACAATGAGGATGCTTGGAGAAATCAGAATGTACTATCCTACATCGAAGAGTATTATTTGGTTTTCACTCTTCTTCAATATATATAGGACATCTCTTCTATACATTAGATCTACAATAATTTATAAGGGAGTTGTTATCTATCTTTCAATGAGACTATAATTCTTCGCGAAATTCGAATTTGATTACCTTGTAATCTTTAGTATTCCTCTCATTGAATTAGTGATTTTTTTTTTTATCTTTGATGGAGTGAAGTGCACGTGAAATGGTGAACACACAAACAAACACGAAAAACCTTTTAATTTTTGTTGATTTTTAAGAACACTAGAAACTAGGTAATAATACTCGTCGATTCACAGTGAATAATCAGAGACGTAAAACTAAAAGTTTGTTACAGCAGTAAATTTTCTAGTGCTTGAGGGAAATGGAAAAATATCGTATGTAAAAGTCAGAGTGCAAGACGGTAAGATTCAAATTAATAAAGGGAATTTTTGACAATACCCTACTGTTAAATAAAAAATTTGAAAAATATCTCATTTTTTTGTTTTTTTTTTCCGGATATTTTGTACCTATAACTAACTAAAAGTTTTGGAAAAATACCATATTACTTCTTATATTAAAAGGTAGCACATTGTCTTACTTTTATATTAAAAAATAAAATAAATTGAAAAGTTTATGGACCACTGTAACAATTTTCCTTGAAATATAATATAGCAACGAAATATGTAATCCGTGTAAAATGTTTGTTTTTAATTACAAATAACATAGGAATAAAATATTTCAGTTTCATATTTTTACAGGGTTAGAAGTTATTCCTATGTTGTTTGTAATTAAAAACAAACATTTTACACGGATTACATATTTCGTTGCTATATTATATTTCAAGGAAAATTGTTACAGTGGTCCATAAACTTTTTAGTTTTTGCAGACTTTATCCTAACTTTTAATTTGTGTCAACGAAAGAATCATCCATTTGACCGTTAGTTTGGCCCGAAAAATATAAAAAATGAATATTTTAATCATTTTAAGGGCATTTTAGTCAGTCCCATATAAATGAAATTGAAAAATCCAACAAAAAGAGAAAAGAAAAGAAAAACCACCCCACCCACCCCACTATAAATCAAAACCAAAAATAGAACTCCCATCGCCATCGTAACAGAATTTCCAGACGGTCTCGAAGGATTTTGAGCTCCCACCCCGCCCCATTATAAATCGAAACCAGAAATAGAACTCCCCTCGCCATTGTAATAGAATTTCCCGACGATCTCGAAGGATTTTGAGCTCCTGAAAAATTCTAGTGGAATTGGAACACAACCTCCAATTATGGCTACCTCATCCATACCGAACATCTTCTCTTTCTTCACACCTTCAAAACCACCATCTGCTCCGCCCAAAGCTCTTCCGCTCCACCTCTCCCTCTTATCTTCCGCCACAGCTATCGACGAAAGCGAATGCAAGCCCCAATAGTCTACTCTCCAATTCAGGAATGCAAGCGTCATCACTTCTTCGTGAACAGGCACAACAAGAAGAATTGAAAATCTCACGAGGCTGCCAAGTTTTAGTCCATTTTTCTCTATGTTTTCAATTTTTTGCGTTATTTTTTACGTGATCATCAGCATATTTTTAGTCACAGCAAAATCCAATCATGATTTCTCCTATTTTGGTTCAATGCTTTCTAATTTAAATAAGCCTTATTCCAAATCCAATTTTTCACCGAGAAAGAAATCCTTGACCCCAAATTGGAATACAGATTGCATTGTATGGAAAAGAGCTTGTTTTGAGGAGATTTTGAAATTTGCAAAGAACCCAGAAGCGGAGGTGTTGACGACGGATGCAGAAGAACAATCATCGGGTACAACTATAATGTACGAACCCATCTTTACAAACACTATAACATATGAATCTCTGTATGTGGGTACTTATATATGGGTGATAATCATCAAACGGTTTCGTGCGATAAAGGAGATGAGGAGGAAAATGGCAGAGATTCGTTTTGGGGATGTGTGAGGGTGTAGGGGCTGGATAGGGGGTGGAGAAGGGAGAGAGTAGTGGTGTTAACGAGTCGAGCCCGAGCCGGGAAAAAAAAGCTCGAGCCGAGCCCGAGCTTTTTTCTGCCCGAGCCGAACCGAGCCCGGCCAAAAAAAGGAGGCTCGGCCTGATTTTTTTTAATCTACACTTTTTTTAAAAAAAATTGTACATTTTATGCGTGTTATAAATTAAAGAAATTATAAAAGTTAAAACCCTCCTCTTTTATCCGAGTTTGGGACCAGCTACAATTATCGTAGACGGAGTTAAAAATTGTACACGAATAAATATTTCGTGTACAATTTTTCTTGAAAAAAAATTAAAAATTACGTATTTTTTTGAAACTAAACAATTTAAAAACTTACAATATCTTATGCTTTAATTTGCTGTAACTCGTTGGCCATTATACTATCAACTTATTTTTGAAAATGTAATTCCGCATATTCCCAGTCCTTCAAACATATTAAAGCCTCCAATATATCTTCGTTTAGTCTTGATCGTTCGTCACATAAAACTCGACCATCTAAACTAAATGCAGCCTCCGATGCTACTGTAGATACTAGCGGTGTTAGTAGATCGCGAGCAATTTTTGATACAATTGGAAACTGCCTTTCGTTACACCTGCACCATGATAAAAGACTAAATTCCTGTAATTCTTGTGGTTGTAATATACTACGAACGTCCATGCACATATACCTAGCTAACTCGGAGGGAATTTTAAGATTTGTATCACTGACATCTATTGCTCTAGATATTGACGAAATAGAACTAAATGATGGAACACTAGTATTGGTCTCTAAATAACTTCATATATTATCTGCATTTGTTGAAGCATTTCTTGAAAAAGAATTTTGGGAAGTAGAACTACACTGACCTTCTTTTTCAGCGTAATAGTTCTACATTTCACACAACATTGATTCTATATGCACATGTGATAATTGTTCATTCATGAAATTTGAAATCCCTTTTATAGTAGCTTTTGTGCCAGTTAAATTAAGTCGATGGTCCATCACCGAAGCTAATAAAAATAAAGAGAGTATTTTTTTCCCAATATTTACGAAATTTTGACTCCACAAAATAAACTATATCAACAAAAATTGACAAACTCCTATATTTTTGAAATACTTGCACAAAATAGAAAAAATGTTGTAAAACAAGTGAAGATGTAGGGTAATAAACACCACTATATTCCTTTGTGGTATCGAAAAAATATTTTAAAATTTTTTTCACGACAAATGCAAGATTCCATTCCCAGTCTTCCAAATTATATTCGGATCCATATGTATGCCTACCATTATAATATATCGAAATATCTTTATCACAATTTTCACACAAGTGTAACATCAGATATGTAGAGTTCCATCTATGTGATACATCAGTGACAAATGATTTCTCTTCTAAACCATACTCTGCACATAAACTGTTAAATGCTTGCTTTCTTGTTGGTGATATAGTAATAAAATTAATTGCTTGCCTAATTTTATCTAACGGTAATTTTATATGTTCTAATCCATCTTTTACAATCAAATTAATAATGTGGTATGACGTTGATGAAAAAATAAACCTCCAAATGTAGGGTTCAAATCATTAATAAATTTTCGACAACAACTTTGTTTACACTAACATTATCAAAAGTAAAACTTCGAACCATTTCTTGCATACCATATTCTTGTATAATATCTTTTAAAACCATGTATATGTTAGTCGCATTATGAGGATATTCTACACATCTGAATACAATAATTCTTTTGTGCATAATCCATAGGTGATCAATATAATGAGTTGTAGCAGCAATATAACATTTTTTTATTAACACCGGTCTATAAATTAGAGGTAAATGATATAACAGAATTAAAAGATTTTAGACTTTCAATAACAGTGTGTTTTCTTATGTTTATAATTTTATAGTATCAGAATGAAGAGTATTTCTACAATAAGAATGATACTTGGGTTGGAGATAATTCTGCACAAGACGAGTAAAGTGGACTGACTCGATCATCGTTAGTGACATCTCTGCTGCAGCCACGTATGCAGTCATTCCTTCACGAAATATTTCCTGTAAATATACAAAAGTGGAAAGAGTATAACTGGAACCGGTAAATGTTAGTTCGGTCTGTTTCGGGTCAAGACCGACTGGTTTCGCTTTGCAACTTCTTAATATGTGTCTATTTAAATGCGACGTGCTTGAATTAGGCTTCCAACTAAGTTCTTTATCATAATAATTGCAACATACTTTCCAAATATCAATTCAATTTTGAACCCCAACTTTTTTACGAGTAATATGTTGCCAACAATCCCCAGACTCTTTTTTCGACCTTTTAACCTCGACTACTTCCTCCTCTTCGATATCCTCCAAATCAATTGGAACATTTTAAAATGTATCGTATCCCAATGGAGTACTCAAACTACCTTTAAATTGATTAATCTCATCACTAGTAAAATCAATGTGTAAGTATTATAGTAAAGAATATTGAAAAATAGAGTAAAAGAAATTGGAGAATAAAATACTGAATATTGCTTAAAGAAATTTGAGAGTATAATACTGAAATTGAATATTGAGTAAATAAATTCGAGAGATTGATATGGATTTATAAAATTTTTCCCGTATTTATAGACAAAAAAATATATTCGTTTTATCTATATTTAATATAAAAATTTAAATGTTGACAAGACAATTGTATGAAAAAAATTTTATGAATATATTTTTGTGGTTGCGTGTAGACATCTTTAATTTGAAATCAAATTAAATTTTTTTTTAATTGCTTGCTTGACACGGGCTGGCCTGTGTGGCTCGTCGCCGGCTCGGGCTAGGGCCTTTTGGGGCTCGGCCCGAGCCCCCGAGCTTTTTTGCTACCGCTAGGAGAGAGTGGGGAAGAAGATATGTTTTTTTAATTTAATTTATATGGGATTTAATAAAATGATCAAAATATTCAATTTTTACATTTTTTATGTCAACTAACGGTCAAATGGATGATTTCATCCATTTGGAACCCCGTTGTATATTTTTGAAAAGTTACGGACCTTCGTTGACACAAATTAAAGGTCAGTGTAAAGTTTGTAAAAATTGAAAATGTTAGAGACTCCCTATATTTTATTATAAAATGATCATTTTACAAGGATAACATGTTATGTTATCATATATCACTTTTTATATTAAAAAAAAAAATCTACCTTTTATAGAGTAACATGTTTTATTATCACGTGTTACTATCATTACTTATTTAATTTTTTGAATCGTAGAGTGACATATGTTTTATTTGATCTAAGCTCACCTCCAACATCCATATATGTTTTATGGTTAATAGTGTAAATAACTATCTTTAAAATGAAAAATTAAATAACACAATTCACTTTAATCCATCATAATACCATCATTTATTACAGAGTCGGACCTGAGGGTAGGCCCAAGAGGTAGCCGCCTTAGGCCCAGGATATCTGAGGGCCCATTTTCTTTGGGCTTTTTTTTTTTAAATTTATATAATAAAAGGTCAAAACACAGATCACTGCACCTGCACTCCCCGTTTCTCCACTTCCGTGCGCTGTTTCCTCCCCGCCTCCACCGTGCCTCTGCTAGTACGCCGTGACTCGTGAGGGAGAAATAGAAAGAAAACATTGCTCTGAACTGAACTATTACGACATTACCAAACCAGTCAACCTCGTCCTGTCGTCTCGTCTTCTCCGTCCGGCGTCCAGCGTGACAGGGTCCTTTCCGAGTCTTCGTCTCCGAGCCGTTGATTATTGAGTAAGTATTAGGTTTTATTGTATTTTTTACACAGACAGATGTTGAGTGACTTGAGCCATTTAGAGTCCGAGTCGAGAGACACATTCACGGACTCACGGTGATTTGATTTCTTCAGTTCTTCTCCTCGAATCTCGAATTCTCGATTAACCATTGAATTTGATTGAATCATTTTAATCTTTCATTTACAGAAGGTCTGAATGTGCCACTTCAAACTGGTTTATTGTATTTTGTTGAGGAGTATCTGGCCGTCCGGGTATGTTTCTAACTTTCTTGATTCCGGAGACCCGAGATTCTTGTTGTTGTTTCCAACTTTAATAGTTTACTGTATTTTGTTTTGTGATTGAGAATTTGAGTATGGATATTGGATGATGAATGCATGATTAACTGATTACGGATGATAGGGGTTGAACCGTTGAAGTTTGAAATGGGATTTTGTTAACTGAATATGTGATAATGTGATTGAATATGTGTTATTACTTATCTGGATTTGGTGTAATTAAGTGTGAATTTGAATTGGGATTTTGTAAGCTCATGTTAATTGTTATGTTCAATTTTTCAGTAACTGTTAGCTGTTGAGTGATTTGAGAGAAATACCATGGCTCCTAAAAATGCATCTGGAGCTCAAAAAAAGAAGAAGAGAGAAAGAGTAGAGGCATTAATTCGAAGTCAAACTGGAGATATAGATAAATATTTTAATAACAAGAAAAGAAAAGAGAATGAAGGTTTTGAGGAACAACAGAATCAGAATGATAATGATAATGTGGATGGACGGAAAGAGAACGGGGAAATGATTGAACCTGCCAATGTGGATGAACCAAAGCAGAATGATGAAAATAATGTTCAAGATGAAGATTTAAATCAAGCGAATTGCTTTACTTTGAATTTTGAGGATCTTGGAAATATGGAAGGATGTTCATATTGATAAAAAAACAAGGGATTTTTTAGTTGAAATGGGTCCAAAAAAAGTTGATGATATCTTATTTCCCAAAGATAGTCAAGGTAGACATTTTGAATCATCACAATATAAGCGAGTACTTGCAAATGGGCAGACAACCGATAGAAGATGGTTAATGTATTCGATTTCTTTAGATAAGATCTTTTGTTTTTGCTGTAAGCTGTTTAAGACAGAAAAAATGATGAAAAGTATTGGTCAATTGGGTAATGACGGATACAAAGATTGGCATAATGTGTATCGACGCCTTACAACTCATGAAGTATCTAAGGAGCATATAAGTTGCATGACTAGTTGGATGGAACTGAAAAATAGGCTTCAAACAAAACATGTAATTGATGAAAGTGTACAATTGGCCATCAACAAAGAAAGAGAGCATTGGAAACAAGTGTTAAGGAGGATAATTTCTATTGTGAAAAGGCTCGCTAAAAACACTTTGGCATTTCGAGGAGATTGTGGGCAACTTTATGTTGAGAATAATGGACTTTTTTTTTGCAAATGATAGAAATGGTTGCTGAGTTTGATCCAATAATGAAAGAACACATTCGACGTGCTCAAGCACGCGAGATTCAGTATACATACCTTGGTCCTAAAATTCAAAATGAATTGATACAAACTTTGGCAGGCAAGGTCAAAAGTGAAATTATCACAAAAGTGAAACTTGCAAAATATTTTTCTGTCATACTTGATTGTACTCCAGATGCGAGTAATGAGGAGCAAATGTCTCTAGTAATACGATGCATGGACGATGTAACAAACTATTCGATGGGACAAGAATATTGGATTGAATTTTTGAAGGTGGATGATACATCAGGACTTGGTCTTTTCAATGAGCTTAAAAATGTGTTAACGAATCTTGAGCTTGATATTGATAATATAAGAGGTCAAGGGTATGACAATGGAGCTAACATGAGCGGGAGACATAGAGGTGTACAAAAAAGATTACTTGAAATTAATCCTAGAGCTTTCTATACTCCATGTGGTTGTCATAGCCTTAATCTAGCAATATGAGATATGGCAAGTTGTTGTTCTAAAGCTATGTCTTTCTTTGGAGTGGTACAACGTATCTACACATTGTTCTCTTCTTTTCCCAAACGATGGAAACTTTTTAAAGATAAGGTTGAAGGTCTTACACTTAAGCCATTGTCACAAACACGTTGGGAAAATCATGTGGAAAGTGTTAAGCCGATAAAGGAGCAATGTGTACGAATAAGAGACGCCTTACTTGACTTGGCATACATTACTGAAGATGCTAAAACGAAGAGTGAAGCTGAATCCTTAGCAACATATGAACTTGAGAATTTTGAGTTCTTGCTTGGCATGGTAATTTGGTATAAGTTGTTGTATGCTATCAATACCGTGAGTAAATTTCTTCAAGCTGAAAACATGGATATTGATGAAGCCTCAAACTTTTACAAGCGCTTATTTTGTTTCTCGAAAATTATAGAGAATTTGGATTTGCTAGTGCCATGGATGAAGCTAAATAAATGGCAACTGAAATGGGCATTGAAGCTGTTTTTCGAGAGAAACGTAGCATTCGAAGAAAGAGGCATTTTGATGAAAGTGGTAGTGAAAAGGTAACACAATCGGCTGAAGAATATTTTCGAGTTGATTATTTTCTCTTTATAATTGATCAAGCTTGATCTTCACTTCAAACTCGCTTTGAACAATTTAAACATTATGAAGAGACATTTGGATTCTTATTTAATTTGGAGAGGTTAAAAACTATGCATTTTGATAGTTTGTTGAAATCTTGTATGAATCTTGAGCAATATCTGAACCATAATAGACATTCAGACATTATTGGTGATGACTTCTGTACGGAGTTGTTAGTTTTGAAGTGCTATTTACCTGAAGAAACAAAAAGAGCTATTGATGTGCTAAATTACTTGAAGAAAATGGATGGTTGTTTTCCAAATGCTAGCATTGCTTACAAAATTTTGCTCACTATACCAGGTACGGTTGCATCAGCAGAAAGAAGCTTCTCCAAGTTGAAATTGATCAAGATTTATCTCCGTTCAACTATGTCGCAAGAAAGATTGAATGGATTTGCCATGTTATCCATTGAAAAAGAAATGGTTGAACAACTTGACTATACAAAATTGATTGATATTTTTGTCTCGAAAACTGCAAGATGAGTTATATTTAAGTGATCAATTAAAAAATTTTCGTATTGTTACTTGATTGCAAAATAAATATTTTGAATATTTTAGTTTTATTTGTTGCTTTATTGTTAAATTTAAGTTATCAAATTTAGTTCCGTAATACTCTTTTAAAAGAAAAAGGGGATTGTCTTTTATGACTTGGGGGGCCCAAATTTTAAAGTTCGCCTCAGGCCACACGAAACACAGGTACGGCCCTGATGTATTACTATCTATTACAATTTGGTACTAATTTCCTTATACAGCCTAATGTAATGTGCCAAACGTAGACTAAATATTTGGTTAAAATGTTTAATTATCATTAAGAATAAAAAAAATGATGTATATATTTAACCCTCCACTTTGATACAAATTTATAAAAGATTTATAAATTAAATCAAAACTAAACATTAATTTCAACTATACGTTCATAAATACTCATTATTATCCACATATTTTGTGAGTATCATTACTATTCCACTTACCATTTATCTTTATAAATCATTTATAAAATTTTCAAACGGAGGCTAAGGCCTACTAGGAGTTTTTGGGTATTAGTTATCAGGTTTTTTTTTTTTTTTCTAAATATTAGTTTTGGGTAGGGATGGCAACGGTTCGGTTCGGGGGTCGGTTCGGCCAAAACCATAACCGCACCACCAAATTTTTGGCCATACCATAACCACACCATAACCACGAAAGTCGGTTCGATTCGGCTTGCTTCGTATCTCGATTTGGTTCGATTAATAACCACGAAAATAAATTATTTTTTATAAGTCCAAACTCCTACCGTTAAATTGAAAAAAAAAAAAAAATTATGAAGCGAAGTCAATAAAAACAAAAATACAATAATAAATCAATTAACAAACAATATCACAAATGAAAATGCAAACAATATCCTAACTTTCAAATGAAAAATTCGAATTTGACAAACAATATTATCAACATAGGTGAAGACTCTTACTAGTAAGGGTCAATCTTCATTCTTTCCCACAACTTTTACTAGCATAGGTCAAGACTCACGACTCAAAGTTTATTCCTATATAGTAAATAAGAAATGTAATTAATTGTCTTAGGTTAATTTTGAATCTTTGATTCGTGTTGAGTGTTGACGCCTGACAGAAGTGTTAGGACATTAGGTTAATTGTTACTGGGTAATGGTAATGGTTATTGGGCAGTGAGCTCAATTATAGGATCCTAATTACTGGGCTCAATTATAGGACCCGAATTACTACATGAATTGTTATTTATTAATTTATATTTCTTGTTATTTTTCACTAGCCTATTTAATACTTAAGCTAGATACTTGAATATGTTATTACGTTATTCATTTTAATGTTAATTTATTATGTTTTAAATATTTTATTATCGTGTTTCAATCTTATTCTTTCTTTCTTTCACATACCTATTTAATTATTTTATGGGTTTGTCAAAAAAAAAAAAATTAAAATTAAAATTATCCAATTAAATTTATTTTTTTTAGCGCGTAATCGGTTCGAGGCGGGGCACCGTTATTAAATACCATAGCCGCCCCACAACGAATCGGGGTCATTAAAATCAAAACCATAACCACCCCATTGCACCATCAGTTCGATTTTTTTCGCCTCATTTGGTTCGGTTAACCGCGATTTTCGATTTTCACAGTTCGAATTGCCATCCCTAGTTTTGGGTGTGATTTTTAAAATAGTTTAATCCATACTTATGAGTTTATTATCTAGTGATTCTAATTAATAAAAAAAAATAAATTACATATATAGATAAAAAAAAAAGAGTAGGTATGTGTAAACATAAATTTGTATGTTACTCTTTACAATTCAATATGTCTCTACGTAATTTAACCAATCATTTTCTGTTGTGCATAGACTTTTGGACTAATCATGTCAATAATTTTCAAATAATTCTACTTGTATATTAAAAAATGTACATAATGGTGTACACCCCCCTCACTTTGAGGTGGGACCCACTTGTATAAAATATTTTTTTATTCAACCAGGTCCCACCTTCATGTGAGGGGGGTGTATACCCCTATGTATATGGTGATGTACCATTAGCAAAACCGATAATTTTCATGAGCAGGTACATGTAACCTCTTTCTGTTAAATTCTTTTTAAGGGATGTCATTCAAATTTTTTTCTTTTTACATGGAGAAAATTTCAATTTATAATTTCTTGTACTAAATATTTTTTTTTTTTTTACTCATAAGTGATATTTTACATTTAAGTAATTTTTTTCATATAAGTTAATTTTGACATAAAAAGTGAAATATTTACCTATAATTAGATTTTCAAGTTATAAGTAAATTTTATAGTTATAAATTAATTTTGTACTTATAAGCAATTTTTTACGCAAATGGATTTTTGTTTTTCAGTAGTTTTTTTTTTTAATTTATAAGCTTTTTTTTTTCCTTAAAAGTGAACTTTATCTTATAAATTTTTACTTATAAGGAAGCTTTTTAGTTAAAAAAAAAAAGTATTTTTTACTTATAAGTAAATTTTTATTATTGTATTTTTTTATTTATAAGCAAATTATTCATATAATTAATTTTTTGTTTTGTAAGTAATTTTTAAAATATTTCTTAGGGGATCCATCAATTTTGAACAAATGTGTGGGTTTCAAATAATTATTTTAGATATGAAAAAATTAGAATAAATTCTGAAAAATGTAAAAATCATCAATTTTGTGGGTTGAAAAATATAGCCTACATTAAACTACATTTTAGCCCCTGTTTGGCACCCATTTTTTTCTCATTCTCATTCTCATTCTTTTTCTCTTTCTTCATTTCAACCACACATTCTATCAATAAAATAATACTACACATAAACCTAAAAATTCTCTTTACTTTTTAACCACACATTCTTCCATTAATCACTATTCAAAAACTAATTTTTCTATTAAAATGGGTGTCAAACACCCCCTTAGATGGTTTTTAAAACCCCCCATGGGGGTCCTGCGGGCAAGTGCCCCCAACTTTTGAGTTTTTTTTATTTAATAAAATTGTGTTTGGTATCGATTAAATTTTAATTTAAATTAAAGTTAACAATTAATTTTAATAATATATTTCATGGAATCAATAACTGTTTAACTTTGATCAAAATTTACTAAATATTTGATTTTAATCTCCACCAAATAGGGGCAAAATCACAATAAATTTGAATTTCGATAATATGCTAATTTTAAAAATTCTCCGACGATCGTACGCTAATCGAAATCTACAAATTGTTTATGTCATCTCAAAGCTTATTTCGTGAACTATATTATGGGCATATCGAATAGTCAAAACAGATATCGATAATAGTTAAAAATGCATTAAACGCGAGTCTTAAAAAAAGACGTCTAACTCGCATTTTTAAAAAAATTCAATTATTTCATTAGCATTTATTATTTTTGCGATACAAATTTCTCAATGTAATTTTCATTATTAGGAAATTTTATATGGAATATGATATCAAAACTTTTCGAAATTTTACATCCAAAAAAGTCATATCCCATGTAAATTTTCGGATATAAAATTACATAGGGTATGATTTTTTTGAACGTAAATTTTCGATTGTAAAATTTCTCTCAACTTCTTTGTAAGTTCGATTATGCCCCCTAACTTTTAAGGTTTGTGTCCCCCCAAATCAAGTGTCCTAAAAAACTATCAAGCATTAATGTTCCTAATCTCTCATAAACTAATAATAGTGCCACCCAAAAAGAGTAAAAAAGAAGGAAAAACTGACAAACAAGGCTCAAGTGTTTTTATGAAAATGGTGTTCTGGGTTAAATTTTCAATTACAATAATCAAGATCCTAATTGAAAAGGATTATATTTGGGAAAAATACATAACTATCAACCTTAAAAGATACACTTTCAAATTTGACAACTTTTGAAACTCTTTCAAAAATCAGGTGGTATTAATTAAATATGTTTTATTAAGCCTTAGTTTTGAGCCCCATTTTCCAATAATGCATTTTTCTCCTAACACATTTTCAATCCCATATTTTCTTAATAACATAATATTACAGTCAAATCTAAAACTTTTTTATACTTTTTAATCGTATATTTTTCAAAAAAATCACTATTCCAAAATATATTTTTACTAAATAATAGGGTTCAAACAAGGGTTAAATAAATATGTAATAAAATAGGTTAACGTCACAATAACATAAAATATACAGTCACAATTACGTACTATTGCCTGCACCCCCCACCCCACATCCACCGCATTGCACTACCACTACCACTACCATTACCATTCTTGTACACACCACCACGCTACCATTGCAGACACAACAACAATGCATCGCACACAAATCTGCGCACATCACTGCACGCCCTGCATCTCTCACATAGATCTGTACATCCACAACCCACCACTACATAACCACTAACATACATAACATCCACCGCAACTACTACACAATGGCCAGCACACCACAACATCCACTGCATCACCACCACCACACATAGATCTCTACACTGAAATCATCGACTGGAGATATAACTTCATATTCAATATATGAAAATCTGGATACATTGGTGATCAGAGTTGGTGCCGGCTACAGATCAGGCCTTTCCGACACACTCAATCCCAACCAATCACACAATTTCTCCTTTGCAATGCTGCTAGCAACCACCACGCCATCGCCAGCCACCTTTGTCAAACCTTAGATAACATATTATCGGTGATGTGACAGTTTATATGGAATAATGATAGATAATGAGTTGTCATATTACCGATATTCTATCATCGTGATTTATCTATTACTAAAAAATACTATTCAAAAACTTTGTTTTTCCTAAATAATATTTGTAATCCGAGGGCTAAGAGTTCTTGCTAGCCTTTTTTTTTTTTTCATGTTATTACACTATCAATACTGTCCTATGAATAATTTAATCACAACAAAAACATGGAAGGGAACTATATTCTTGTTTATGATATAATAAGAGAATTGTATGCCTCCTTTTGCTTGAAAATGTTGAGGCTGTTGCCATAACCAAAAATATTCATCCAAATTTTGAACCATCTCGTATAGCAATAGCCTTCCATATTCATCCAATCCCATTATTCCATATAAACTGTCATATCACTGATATTTCGTCATCATAATGATAAATAAAAATGATAAGAAGAATTATGGGTAGGAGGAAACGAAGAGAAATTAGAGGGAGAATCGAAAACGGCTGAATGATGTGTGATGTAAATAGAGAAAGTGATAAGAGAGGAGAGATGAGAAAAAGTGTGAGTGAAGAGAGAAAATAGAAAGATATATAATTGTAATTAATGAGTGGTTATTAATAATATAGTTATTAATATATGTTAAATAAATAATTATAACCTGATTTATGAAATATTAAACTTAAAATCTAACTAGTGAAATGTAAACTTTAAGAACAGTCTAGGTGTTAATATAATTTGCATGGAACAACCAGGAAGCGCCAACAAGTAGGTATTGGACCTATATGGGCCCAAATTCAGTTCGGGGAAAATTACATTACACCAGGTCTTTTGTTTCACATTTTAAAAAATCAGATTTTGCCTTTATTTTTTCACTTTCCAGGTTTTTATCATTTTAATCTATCCAAACCCTAAATCTATCCATTTCTCTCCACTCTCTCACCTCTCTCCACAACACCGCCTCCTCCATTTCTCTGCATCCTCCCACACCACCTCCTCCTCCTCCCTCCCCCTATTTAATTCTGCTGCTGCAATAAACTGCGGAGTCTGTAGAGACAGTGGTGGCGGCGGTGGTGTAAAAGTCATCTGAGAAGCTTGAACGGGTGATGTCTTGACTGGTGCTGGATACTAAATTATCTGGGTATGGTGCATAGGGGATCCTGATTTAAGATCTGACTCCTGTAAAGGTTTAGGCTTCGAGTCTAATATAGGTTTCATGTGTGTGGACAAGGATTTCATGTTCGATTCTAAACGGCAGCGTCAACAGTTCCAAAATCATTTTTCTGAACAAACGCCCACAGCCAAGGCCTGGTAAAGGCGTCACCAATACTTGCCAAGTCTGTGAGCGTAGCCTCCTCGATTCCTTCAATATCTGCTCACTTGGCTGCAAGGTATCATTTATCTATTCACCTCCTTTCTTTTTCGTGAAAAACGATTCATTTTCCGGCCCTTATGAATCTATGATGTGATTGATGAAATGATCAGATTGCAGGACATTGAATAAGTTTGAAAAGATGAAGCAAATGTGGGAGTGGGATGAATCCATAGCCGGCGGCGCTACAAAAAGGCATAATAAACTGATGAAGAACAGAATCCAACCGGAGGAATTATTATAGAATACTAATAATGGGTGGTGGGTGTTGGTGGTGTTATTGTTGGTGGGCGGCGGCGGCGGCGGGTAGATGGGATGAAAAGTGTTTGTGACCAACTATTTGGTCGATCTGTGACCAAGCATTGGTGATGTACTGAGATTGGGAAACGGGTGTTTGGATGTACATGACCAACTATGTGGTCCGTGACCTTATAATTTGTTAATCTGTGACTCAAAAATATAATCTGTGACCAACAAATTTGGAAATATGTGATCTCTGTGACCTATAATTTTTTTAACTTGTGACAAATTAAAAATCTGTAACCTATAATTTTTTTGATCAGTGACCAATGAAAAAACTGTGACCTCGAAATAATCTGACCTACAAAAATTTTTATCTGTGACCTATAAAAAAATTAATCTGGGACCTCGAAATATAATCTGTGACCTATAAATTTTTTCATCTGTAGCCTCGAAATAATCCGAGACCAATTAATTTGATAAACTGTGACCTGAAATTAATTTTTAACTAATTAATAAGATATACGCTATCAAATTACACAATTAAATATTTAATTAATTAATAAAAAGTAGAAACATGATTTTTACAATTTTAAAGTTTAGCACCTAATTTTTTCAAATGTCAAACTAAATACTTGGGCCATAAATTTTTCCCTTCAGTTCGAACAAATTGGCCCATTGGAATATTGAACGCCCAATGGCTATAGGGCTAAAAGTCCTAGAATCTATTGGCCTCCAGTTTGCTTTAGGCACAATTAGGGAGACTACGCCCCTTGCACAACATGACTATGGAGAACAATTTTTAAAAAGGAAGAGCGAAAGACCGATAAGATCGTCCAAACACACACATGTTTCTCCAATATACTTTCGACTAATTTTAAATTGCGAGTTCGAGAGGTTGTCGCCTTAAATTACTCCCAACACACCACCTAACACTTGATTCATGAACAAGTTCAAGTTGAAGGAATATCTCAATCACTATTTCAACATTAATATGATGGGTGAATCTAACTTACCACAAGAATCCAAATGCGAGATGGTAAAAGTAAAGGAAGAATTGAAAAGTGTGATAAGTATATCAAAATCATAAAAATTATAGAAAATGAAGTCTTGAAAAAATAATAAAATTATGTCTTGGATCGAGACTCGAGTCATGACCAAGATTGAGTTAAACGGGACTTTGGGGTTCCTAAAGGGCATGCAGGCCTTATTCGGTATATTTTGATCATTTGACTTTTCCTTCTTTGTTTTTGATTTTAACAGCCACTAGGAATGGCTTTTTTGAAATACAATTTGTCATCTTTATTCCATTATCTGATTTTAAATTATGCATACGTCTTTTCTCATTATCTAGCTATTTCCTTTGACATGTTCCAATGGATATCCATCACTTGTTTTTATTTATTTTGAAATTAAACCGTTTATAAATTCATCCCAAACGAAGGGACTGACCTGTAATTGATAGTAAACTAATGTCAGTTAGTCTATATTGAATTTCAAATATTATTGTTTTATTCTTTATATGTCCAATATCTAATTTCACAAGGGTGTAATTATTGTAGTGCCTTTGACTTGCCAATGATTACTCACTTTTTTCATTCTTGCGATATGTTTGGATATGTACAACTGCTATAATTTAAGGCATACTATTGAGAATGTTCATTGAATGAGCAATTTTCTCAATAAATTTAAAATTGAGTAACCCGCAACATTGTTTAAATTAGATCAGCAACAAAATTAACTACAGCTAATAAACGATTCTTGGTTGGATAGTCCAAAACAAACTAATCAATTTTTTTTGATCGGTAAATGTAAAATATATTGAACAAAAATCATGTACAATTACATCGGGGTATCCCCGGACAAACAAAGATCATGTAAATACAAGTACTCCGAGCATACCCGTGCAAACAAAGTGAGAAGATGTACAAACGAGTAGATCTAACGACCTAGCGCATAGACTCGAAATGAATTAAAATATGCGGATACAAAGAAAACATAACTTTGCATACATGTATTTTAATTCGTCTAACAATACTATCTTCGTGTGCTCTAAGATCTTCAAAAATATTCTTGTTCTGTGCCATCCATAAGTGGTAAACCATGCTAGCAAGAGCAAATCTCTTAGCCTTACTTTGCCAATATGTCCCCCGGGCCTCCTTTTTAATCCACTTCAATGCACTCGGTAATGTAGACATAGATCGCCTAATGTCACGCTGATGAGTGTAAATCACTCATTAAATTAATACATTTAAAACATAGTTTTCGACTTGTTCTTGAACACTTATGAGCGTTTTGATGTGTTTGTTTATGTTGTTTTGTAGTTTAATTACATTGGAGAAAATGATGTATTTTGGAGCTTGAGATGGAGCCACGTGTTATTATAAAAGTGGACTTGAAGAGGAGGTGAAACAAGAAAAAATGAAGTAAAAAAAAAGAGTCGAAAATGAAGGCAAATAAATTAGTGCAGAGACTTGGGTACCACAGCGCCCAAGAAACAAAGGAAATTTAACGGAGAGTTGGCGCCGCAGGCGCTACAGTGCCCAGCTTGTTGATATCTATTTTATAATTTTTTTGGTTCGGCCTAACTCCAATCTATGTTGATATCTTGAGAGGATATAAATACAAACTTGAAGACCTAATTGAGGAGGAGAAAAAGGGCTTAGAAGACAAGGAAAATTAGCAGAGCAAAAAGGGCAAAGAATTAGAGAAGAATTCAAGCGGCAAAACAATTTTTCTTATTCTTTTCTTCTCCATGTTCTTTAATTCAGAATTTTATATGTCGTTTTTAGTAGTTATGAACTAATTTCAATATCTAGGGTTTGATGTAACTGAACTTGAGACATGTTTGGATTCTTTATTAGTTAATTCACTTGATTTTTCTGTTAATTCATTTGTGTTAATTCTTGTGCATTGATTTCAATTACCTGATCAATAATTGAATGATTTGATGAATTAAATTTTGGTACTCGAGAGAGGAAAATTTAGGCGTGATCTAAGAATAACATAACCTAGGAAATTATAGGTTTCGAGAGAAAGTATAATTCATTTGAGACTTATTTCATTTAAGAATCCTGTGTATATAATTTCTATAGCATTAATTTGAAATAAAGATATTTGAATTAAAATATAGAAATAAGTTCTATTTAGTACTCGAGAGAGGGAATATAATTTAACTTATGATTCTTGCCCATGAATTCAGGAAAAATCGATAGAGTAACTATAGAAGTTAAAAAAACATTGTTGATAGAGGTGAAATCAATCTCTATGTTTTCTCACATTGATAATTCTCCTAGAAATTGTTTTCATTTCATTTGAATTATTACACATTCATATTATTTTAGGATAAAAACATTGAATTACGATTTGATTCTTCTAGATAAACAAAAGATTGAAATAATTATAATACTTGGTAGGAATTAAATTACAATCCCTGTGGATTCGACACTTAACTCTACTACTATATTACAAAACTTGACACTGTACATTTGCTGCATAAATCACGATATAAAAAACGTATGATAAGTTTTTGGCACCGTTGCCAAAAATTTTTTTCATTTGATTTCTATTGATATTATTACAAATTAGCTTTTACTTTAATTTAGATTATTTTTTTATTTTCATATAATTCTTCTCCATCTCTAATAGTTATTTGGTTTTTATTTTCAGCTTTGTATGTAAAAAGCTAGGAATCTTGAATTATTGCCTGTTGATCCTGAACCAGACACATTTCACTTTCTCAGGGGTACATAGAAAAACGAATGTGATGCAATGGCAGAACAAGAAGCAAGAGCAGTTAATGAAAATAACCAACAACGTGCTATTCGAGACTACGTCAAGCCAGTGGTCAATGACAACTATTCCGGTATTGCACGCCTGGCTATTGCCGTAAATAATTTTGAATTTAAGTCGGGATTGATACACATAGTACAACAGAATCAGTTTGGGGGAGCTCCAATAGAAGACCCAAATGTCCATCTGGGCTCTTTTCTGGAAATTTGTAATACAGTGAAGGTGAATGGAGTTATTGAAGAGGCAATTAAACTTCAACTTTTCTCATTCTCCTTGAAGGATAAAGCCAAGGTTTGGTTCCAGTCACTACCATATGGTTCTATTATTACTTGGGATGAACTACCTCAGAAATTCCTCAAGAAGTACTTTCCGCCTTCTAAATTAGCTCAACTTCGGAGCGAAATTGGTCAATTCAGACAATTTGACTTCGAGCCATTTTATGAAGCGTGGGAGAGATTCAAAGACCTACTTAGAAGATGTCTTCAACATGGTTTTCAGAATTAGATGCAGATTGAGATCTTTTACAACGGGTTAAACGGGCAAACAAGAACAATAGTGGATATAGCTGCAGGAGGTATATTAATGGCTAAAGCAGCAGCTGCTGCATATGCTCTATTGGATGACAGCTACAAACAGTTACCAATGGCTGAGTGAGAGATCAAGCATAAAGAGAGTAGCGGTTCTATATGAAGTGGATCCTATTACTGCACTAGCAGCCCATGTTTCAACATTTACTAATCAGATAGCTACACTTACCACTCAGAGTAATCAACAGAAGTCAGATTAGATTATGGCTGCTTTCGTAGCACATCAGGAGACTGAAATAGCAAATGACAGGCTCAGTATGTCAACAACAGGAATTACAACCAAAGAGGAAACTACTCTTCTAATCACTACCATCTGGGGTTTCGAAATCACGAGAATTTGTCATATGGAAATAACATGGATGTACTTCAACCTCCTCCCGATTTCAACACTCAACAGTTAGAACGGAAAACATCATTAAAAGACCTCCTGTGAACTTTTATTTATGAAGTAAGATCGCAGTTCAACAAAGATGAATCATGCTTGGATAATATTGAGACTCACATGACCAATATGGGAGCTACAATGAAGAATCTTGAAGTTCAGATTGGTCAGTTGGCTACATTAATGAAATCTCAACAACATGGGAAGTTTCCAAGTAATACAGAGGTGAATACAAAGGAACACTGCAAAGCTATTACCTTGAGGATCGGCAAGGAAGTTGGAGAGAACACGCCAATAGTATCATCAACCTCTACACCTGACCAGAGCGAAAAACAGACAGTTACAGAGCAAGAAAATCAAGTAAACCAATCAAGGTATAATTACAAGCCTAACTCTATATCTTTTTCGGTCAACCCACCAATCATCAAGCCAAGACTTCCATTTCTATAGAGATTCCAGAAGAAGAAATTTGATGCATAGTTTGTCAAGTTCTTGGATAATTTCAAGAAAATTCATATTAATATCCCATTTGTAGATGCATTAGAACAGATGCCAAACTACGCTAAGTTCATGAAAGAGGTAATGTCGAAGAAAATAAAACTGGAAGAATATGAGACGATGAAGTTGACAGAGGAATGTAGCGCAATCCTCCAAAAGATGCTCCATCAGAAAAGAAAAGATCCGGGTAGCTTCACTATTCCATACACTATTGGAGGCTCCTCTTTTGATAAAGCCCTTTGCGACCTTGGAGCAAGCACCAACTTGATGCCTTTATCAGTGTTCAAGAAGTTAGGCCTTGGGGAGGTAAAACTAACAACGATTACCTTACAACTACCTAACGGTCCCTCACATACCCACGAGGAATTATTGAGGATGTTTTAGTAAAGGTTGATAAATTTATCTTCCCAACTGACTTCGTGGTATTGGATATGGAAGAAGATTAAGAGATTCCATTGATTCTGGGTAGGCCATTCTTAGCAACTGGAAGAGTCTTAATCGATGTACAAGGCATGCAACTGACTTTGAGAATAAATGAAGAAGAAGTGATGTTCAATATCTACCAAGCAATGAGATTTTCAGATGACACCGATACTTGCCATATAATTGACTTCATTAAGTCTGTCATGAAGTAAGAGAAAGTATTCATTGAAGACCCCTTAGAACATTGTATGATATTTAGTGCAACAAAGGATGATATTGACAATTCTGGGGGTTATACAGGAAACAAGGACTTAGTTGGTTACATATTAGCTCTTGAATCATCGCTAATTGAAGATATTCAGCATGCTGTGGGCTCAGATGACATCAAGGGTGATGAAAGCAGTAAATCTGAACTGAAACAACTTCCAGAGCACCTTCGATATACGTTTTTGGAGGAAAACTCTACATCTCCCGTGATCATTTCTTCTTCACCGACCAAGGATGAAGAGGATAAGCTACTAAAAGTATTAAGAGAACACAAAGCTGCTTGGGTTGGTCTAAAGCTGATATTAAGGGCATAAGTCCTACAGTATGTATGCACAAAATCCTTATGGAAGACTCTTACAAGCTGTCTATTGAACATCAAATGAGACTAAATCCAGCTATGAAAGAAGTGGTGAAGGCAGAGATACTCAAGCTACTGAAAGTAGGGACTATATTTTCTATTTTAGATAGTACATGGTTAGTCCAGTACAGGTGATACCAAAGAAAGGTGGAATAACTGTGGTCAAGAACAACAACAATGAGTTGATACCTACAAGAACATTGACTGGTTGGAGGGTTTGCATTGATTACAGAAAGTTGAACAAAGCAACTCGAAAAAATCACTTTCCACTTCCATTCATTGATCAAATGCTGGACATACTAGCATGCTACTTTTATTATTGTTTTCTTGATGGCTATTCTGGCTACAATTAGATTGCAACAACACCAGAGGATCAGGAGAAGACGAAATTCACATGCCCATATTGGACCTTTGCTTATAGACAGATTCCATTTAGATTATGCAATGCTCCAGCCGCTTTTATGAGATGTATGATGGCTATCTTCGCAGACATGGTAGAGGAAATCATGGAGGTATTTATGGATAATTTTTCTGTTTTTGGTATGTCTTTTGATAATTACCTCACAATCTTTCTTTTTGCAACGCTGTAAAGAAAAGAATTTAGTTCTCAATTGAGAGAAATGCCATTTCATGGTACAAGAAGGAATTGTGTTAGGCCACCATGTTTCAGTAGAGGGATTAGAAGTCAACAGAGCTAAGATAGATACAATAGCAAGGCTACCACCACCTACTAATGTCAAAGGAATTCGGAATTTCTTGGGTCACGCTGGGTTCTATAGGAGGTTAATTAAAGATTTCTCAAAAATTGCTAAACCCCTTTGCAACCTTTCGGAGAAAGACGCAACCTTTATCTTTGATGATGACTGGCTCAAAGCATTTGAAGCAATAAAGAAGAAATTGGTTACAACTCCAGTTATGATAGCGCCAAATTGGGATCAACCATTTGAAGTTATGTGTGACGCCAGTGATTATGCAGTATAAGCAGTTTTGGGACAACGATGTGCAAATACTTTTTGATTAATTCACTATGCTAGCAAAACCTTGAATGGAGCTCAATTAAACTATACCACAACAGAGAAAGAGATGTTAGCAGTTGTTTTTGCATGTGACAAATTCAGATCTTATCTAATTAGTACCATGATGTTCATCTACATAGATCATGCATTGATCTGATATCTATTTGAAAAGAAAGATGCTAAGCCTCGCTTAATTTGGTGGGTTTCGTTGTTACAAAAATTTGATGTGGAAATTCGGGATAAGAAAGGTAGAGAGAATGTAATTGCTAATCATCTTTTAAGGTTGGAGAATGAATAGGTGATAGATAATACTCAAATTCAAGAATCTTTTCCCGATGAGCTTCTGTTAGCAGTTTCATCAAGAATTCCGTGGTATGCTGATTTTGTAAACTACTTGGCTTGTGGAAGGATGTCACCTGACTTGAATTCTCACCAAAAGAAGAAATTCTTACATGATATCAAGTCATATCTGTGGGATGATCCCCTTCTCTTCAGAAAATGCACGGATATGATGATTTGGAGGTGTGTCCTAGTGGAGAAGACAAAATCGATCATGGAACATTGTCATTCCTCACCTTATGGAGGTCACTTCTGTCCTATATGTACTGCCTCTATGGTATTACAGTCAAGATTCTATTGGCTAACTCTTTTCAAGGACTGCTACACATTTGTGAAGACCTGTGACCGTTGTCAACGTACTGAGAATATCTCAAGGCGTCATGAGCTTCCATTGACTAATATGCTTGAGGTGGAATTATTTGATGTATGGGATATAGACTTCATGGGTTCGATTCCACCGTCCTTCAGCTAGTTATATATCTTTCTTGCAGTCAATTATGTCTCCAAATAGGTTGAGGCCATTGCTACACCAATAAACGATGCAAAGGTAGTTGTGAAGTTTCTGCAGAAAACATCTTCACGCGGTTTGGCACGCCTAGTGCAATAGTAAGTGATGAAGGTACACATTTCAGTAACAAACTTTCCAATTTCCTTTTGGCTAAATACAATGTCACGCACAAACTAGCACTTGGTTATCATCCTCAATCTAATGGACAAACGGAAGTCTCCAATATGGAGATTAAACAGATATTAGAGAAAATAGTGAACACCAACTGGAAGGACTGGGCTCATAAACTTGACGAAGCACTGTGGGCATATCGAATAGCTTTCAAAATACCAATTGGAATGTCACCTTATCGTTTGGTATTTGGAAAAGCATGTCATTTTCTAGTAAAATTGGAACATTGAGCCTATTGGGCTGTGAAGAAATTGAACATGGATATGACAGTAGCAGGTGCACAACACTTATTTCAGCTCGATAAGCTTGATGAATTTCAGAACGAAGTATATGAACATGCGAAATTATACAAGGAGTGAACAAAGCTGTGGCACGACAAGAGGATTTTACGAAGGGAATTCAAACCAGGAGAACGGGTTCTTCTGTTCAACTCTCGCTTGAAACTTTTTCTGGGCAAGTTGCGATCACGGTGGTTGGGATCATTCGTAGTCCATAAGGTGTTTTCCTTTGGTTTGGTAGAATTGGTAAGCAAGGATGAAGCTATATTTAAGGCGAGTGGTCAACGAATCAAACATTATTACGGTGAAAAAGATTGGGATGTGGAAGAAATTGCCCTTGGAGAGTCAACTTAGATCCACATCATCGTCAAGCTAATGACATTAAAGAAGCGCTTTTTGGAAAGCAACCCAAATTCTATACCTCCATTTTAGTTTTCAATTCTTAAGATTTTCCCATTTTGGTTAGGTTAATAACGTTGTGAGTGTGTTTTTATAGGCACATTCTCATGTGAGGAGCATCAGACTTAGATGACTATAGGAAAGGGCCACGATAGAGCTTGCAGGTAAAAAAAAATTTTTTTGCGAATTTTTTTTAATAGTAAGCTGAGCTTTGCGGTGCCCATATTGGACGCTGCAACGTCGTTTTTTTCAAAATTTTTTTTTACAGAGAGGCGGGCGCTGCAGCGCCTGTTTTTTAATAAAAGGAGGGAGGGGAAAGCCCCCTTATCCCCCTTTTTATCTTTTTTTTTTTCCTTCTTCTCTCATCTCTATTCCTTTCTCCTATTCCCATTAATCATCTCATCTCTTTCTTCTCCATTTTGCCTTTTCATCTTCTTTAAGTTTCCACTCTTTTTTTCTTCCCCTCATATCACACTTCCCTTCTACTTACATAACTATTTAGTAATCCTAGTTCGTTTTTCTTTTAGTCCTCTTTCAATTTACTTGATAGCTTCTTCCATGGCCGACTCTTGCACCTTCATTGGTGAACTTGAGTAAGTCCTTGGATGTTTGAGGGTGAGTTGTCATTTGGGTTTTGGTGCATTGAGGGTTTGGTGTGTGGTTTTTTAGTAGGGGTAGTCCTTTTTGTGTGCTATTGCGGTGCTTTCATCAGGGTTCTTGGAATTATAATTTGGAATTAGGTGTTCAGTGTTGTCTAACTTGGCGGAGAAGGATATCTTAGGCTTGACTTAGGCGGTATACTTTCGCTTGCCTTCAGTCTTATTGAGCGCTTTTGTGGATTTTTACATCATGCCTCCCTGGAAGAAATCTAAAACCATGGCATCCTCATCTACCACTTCTTATGATCGGTGGCATTTTGTGATCCCCGAGGCGGAAGAACGTTTTAAACAGATGGTGATATATCGAAACTGCATTCCGAAGCGAAGTTTTGAACATTTATTGCCCAAGAAAATACAGAGTCTGGGATGGGACACTTTTGCTATGGAACTCAGGCCGGCTTCCATTCCTTTGGTGAAGAGTTTTATGCGAATGCGAAGCAGCACGAGAACTTCAAAGTATTTGTTCGGGATCACTGGATCCGTTTTGATAGTATTTCCATCAATTCCTTCTACCACACACAGGATATTCTAGATGATGATTACTCAAGGTTGCGAGATGAGGGGGTTAACCCTGCGGTATTAATTCGGTTGCTTACTCGCCCTTCGCAGAAGATTGTAACATAAATGCACGTGAATTGAATATGGTGTTGGACAAGAATAAGTTGATACTTTGAAGAGCAATTTTGTGTTGGATGAATATGTAAAACCCAGATACTTTGAAGTAATAAAAAATTAGCAACGATTTTCATACACGTAGGGGTTCTACACTCATAATTTCTACATTGATGAGCACTTTCATAACATAGAGTGAACATAGCTCAATAAACAAGTAATTCAAAGACGTGCATTGTGAATTCTTACTGAAACTAACTAACAACAATATCCTCATCCAGCCTTTAAGCTAATGATATTCGGTGAAAACTAGGATTAAACTTGATCAAACCCCTAATCCAATTTTTAATGATGGACATTTCTCAAACGAAGGAAGAAATTGCATGAGCTCCAAAATAAATTAACCACACAAAATTTCTTTCTTGGGGCAGATTCATTAAAACAGATCATAGATGCAACATAAGCAGCATATCTTCAATAGAAATTGCATGAGCTCCCAAATAAATTATCTTCTAATAGCATAGAGTTTGTCAAGAAGTAAAGAAACAACTCAAATGACAATTCCATTCCGAATAGTACAACATAAGATAATAAGTCAAAAATTGTTACTAGGAATAGCAACGACAATTTTATGCAAAACTGGGTCAGTTAGTGATAGGAATATAAAAAACACATTTTGCATCTTTATTTAATGTGCTCATATGACTATTTTATGCCTAAATGTACTTAGTATTCTCATATTTTGGTTTAGGTGGCAAGTTGATGGATATAGCGTAATTTGGAAGAAATATGTGAAAATGGACCAAAGTGAAAGGAAATGAAAGTTCAAGGACTAGCGTGCAAATACACAAAAGTTGTGTCAAACCAAACAATGAAGATTTGAGAGTCAATTACTTGAAAGAAGACGTCAAATGGATGAAATATCGTCAAAGTATGATCACACATCAATTTCCAATCGAAAAGTTATACACCGATTTTCAGCCTCATATTGAGACCCATTTTCGACATGGAAACGATCGAATTGGAAGATCATATCTAAATAAAAGTTGTATCCCTTTGAGTTATCTTTCCAACACATCTTGAATCGCCTCAATTGGATATCGGGAAAAGAAGATACGACCAAAACACTGAAAGCTGTCCGGAGGAAATTTCGTAAAACCATGCGGCCGCATAGACCGTTACCGAGAGTTTGAAGGTTGAGTTCATTTGTTCCTTGTGGCCGCAAGCCTCTAAACCATGCGGCCGCATGGTTCATTTCTGATACGAAAATTCTGGTTTTCTAATTTAAGTCAACTACCTATGGAAACAACTATAAATACATCTTTTAAAAACCTAGAACGGATCAGAACGCCTCCAACCTATTTTCTCTCTATTTTTCTTAGATATATCATGTGTAATTAAACTTCTACGCTTGGTCGAAGGAAATTGAAGCCTCGGAACCACATATTGTGAGATCTAAATAGTTTTCTTATTGTTTGATTTATATTTTGCGTATTGAATGTTCTTCTGCATTTATTTCTATTATTTGTTGCGTTTAATTGCTAGAGGGCCTGCTAGTTTATTGATTGTAACAACCTACCGCTAAGTTAAACATCAAATCCGTAATTGTTTGATCCCTTTAACTTGTGAAGCACTAGGATTTGATAATTATCTGCGATAGAGGTTATTGAATCTTAAGAAGAATGTTTAAATAGATTGAATGCAACCGCTGGTGTTTGTGTTATCTAGTTCATCGATTTCTCTACTGTGTAAAACTGTTATTAAATTGAATCTTGAGTGCTGGTCTGGGGTTATTTAATAATTAGGGTTAATTAGAACGCTGGTTTCTAATTAACTAAAATTAAGGAGAAATATGAATCAATTCCAACGATGAATATTCAAAATATGAATTGAATTATTCTTGTATCTATGATCAATTGTGGATTTTCGATGGTGGATGTGGATTTAGATCAAGGTTAGTCTTTTGATTGTTTTCGTTAATTTAATTGGCATTGTTATTAATTGAGTTATTTACAATTATTTGAATGCAAATCCCCCCCAATCATTGTACGAAGCATAAATATTGAATTACACGCTCTTCGTGGGATCGACCCTTACTTCCATTACTACATTAGTTTTAGAGGTTTAAGGACTATTTTTGGGTGTCTACGACAGCACGCCAGTTAGCAAAGTTATGATATAGTGAATCAAAAATATTTTGAACTTATAAAATTCGCAAAGTTAGCAAAGTTATGATGCTGATTATTCAAGACATCTTTGATAGAATCACTCAAAGCCTTACTTTTAACAAGCCAATTTCAAGAAGCCAAATCCCAGAAATCATTATTGCACACATCTAAAAGTTGCCAAATATTTTAAAAGCCACCTTTCAAATGAAGCAAAACACATAGCCAAGCAAGAAATTATTAACCAATATCTCGAGACCTTTAGAAAACATACTTAATCAAACAAGTCTAATACTGCTCTTTGGCCAAGCGACAGTACTTCCCATGGCTTCACTAAGAGTCCGAAATTCATCTGTAGGTTTGTATAAGGTCAAATTATCCATATATACTTCCTCAACCCAAACCTTCCAACAGTCTAGATCGAGTGGCAGGTGATGCACCTTTGCAATTGGGTCTGTTGTTGCAATCTTTCCTTCTACTACGACTTCTTTCTCATCAAACATGTACCAATGCAACAGTTGACATTTTGCATTTGTCATAGGTACAGTACTTCCAAATTGTGACTAAAAATTCATAGTAGACAGAAAATTATTTTTTTAAAATTACAATGCTACAACCTGGATATCTTTCTATATATAAAAAGTGCCTATTTAACGGAATTTGTTGGTTTAACGGAAAAACTAACGAAATTTGTTGTTTTAACGGATTATGTAACTGAATTTCTTGTTTTAAACAGGCAGCTGCACCTTCTTTCAATATTTTTATTATAACTTTGTATTTTGATGTCCGATTGAGGCGATTCAAAAGGAGTTGGAAAGCTAACTCATCTGACTACAACTTTGATTTAGACATGATTCTCCAATTCGATCATGTTCTATGCCAAAAATATGTCTCAATATAACAGATTATGTAACATAATTTCTTGTTTTAACAGGCAGCTGTACCTTCCTTCAATGTTTTTATCATAACTTTGTATTCCGATATCCGATTGAGGTAATTCAAAATACGTTGGAAATCTAACTCATTTGGTTACAACTTTGGTTCAGACATCATTCTCCAATTCGACCACTCTATATGCCAACAATATGTCTCAATATAACGGACTATGTAACGGAATTTCTTGTTTTAAACAGGCAGCTGCACCTTCTTTCAGTGTTTTTATCATAACTTTGTATTCCAACATCCTATTGAGGCGATACAAAATGCGTTGGAAAGCTAACCCATCTGGATACAACTTTAATTTAGACATCATTCTCCAATTCGATCACTTCCTATGCCAAAAATAGGTCTCAATATGAGACTAAAACACCGGAGCATAACTTTTCGGTTGGAAATTGATTTGTGATCATCTTTTGACTAAATTTGATCCCTTTAACATCTTCCTTTATCCAATTGACTCCAAGCACTCTCAAATCTTCATCGTGAGATTCGGCACATCTTTTAAGTATTTACATTTTAACCCCCGAACTTTGGATCTCTTACAATTTAGCACTTTCTCCAAATTTGTCTACTTTTGCTTATTTTCTTCAATCTCACCAACCTACATCACAATATCAAAATCACACATCTAATTATTTATCAATTACATAAACATTAAATCATTAATTATTTATAGGGTGTCTGTTTCTGCTTTTCAGCAGAAATCAAGCCGTTGGCAACACAATTCATGCCTTCGGGAGCCGCAATTTTGGACCAATTCTCTTACTGTAGGGTTGTAGGTTTGAAAAAAAAAAAACGGTAATATAATCAATTTTCCTTCCTCCTTGCAGTGCACCCAGACACGCCCTTAATTAACCAAAAAAAATTACATCTTTATTAATAACAAATTAATTATTAAACAAAAATATTAAATATAAACTAAGTAAACGTGCATTGCACATTGCTTGCACCTAGTATATTGAATAAACATTTAATAATGTATGACACAAAAAACCTGAAGAGTAATAGCATATGAATTCCTATCCTCTACATTCTGTAAAATAATACAAAAATTACAAAAGTTATTCTACATGTAATTAACTATATTAAGATATATTATTATATTATATATAAAGGGTAACTACTTATATCTGTTGAGATAATTTCAGAAGTGCTTCCACCTTTTCTTCTAGTGCCTCCATCCTTTGTGATTGAGTCTGTAATTGACTTTCAAATTATCTAACCCTCCTACTACTTTGTATTTGTCCATCCACCTTTAATGGTACAACTTCAAATTCGAGTCCCCTAACTCTCCCATGACGTTCGGGGACCTAAAATTCGAGCGTCAGCATCGTCGCGAATGGAATCTTTGGCGGGTGTATCAGAAATTGGTACGGAACAATCTGCAATCCTTCTCTGCACTTATGGAACTCAAATTTTATACAACTAATAAATCAAATTGCAGCGGTCAAACATTGAAAATGCTACACATACCAAAGTATCAGCAATGTATTCATTTATTGGTTTTCCATCTTTCCTAAGATGTCCATAAGTCCATACTCTTGTTCGTAACCCTTTTAAATCTGGATTTTTTTCTCTACAGTACAAATTTAGTTATTACATATATTGGAATAGTACAATTCATGTAAGACAAGATATGTTTCTCAGATGTATGATTTCATGAGCCACATGTGGATAACCCTTTCGACCCATAGTATGGAGATACTTCTGATTAGTTCTCATGTTTCCGAACTTGTAACTTTTTTCCTATTAAAAAAGCAAAAAAGTATAAACACCAATAATTATAAAAATGTAAGCTTCATATGCAAATTATACTTACATGAAAATCAACAAAAAGAGTATACCGACAAATTTTACCCAACTTCTTTAGAGTTGACATTCTTTGGTCTAAGAAGGGTAATAGTGCATTTTCTATTCACATATGATTCAACTTGAGCTCTAATTTCTTTTCTCAATGTAGATTTGAATGTCCTACATGACTTTCCCATACATTGAAGTGTCATTTTTTGATGACAATCACTAACTTTGAACATTTGCTGTATTTGTGTACAAACATAAAGTTGAGACTTATGGGAATGGAGTCATTAAGAAGGAAAAATGAACAACGTAATAATATTTAAACATAGATTCGAAATAGTACCTATGTGAAAGCCCAAAGCTCCATTTTCTTCTTTGATCCACCATATGCCAATCATTAATTACTACATGCACATGTTCTCGAACTATGGCCCCAACTGTACTAGCAAAGTTTTCCGAGTTCTGGCCAACAACTTGGCCGTATTCATTGAATTCGAGATCCATCTTCTGATAATTATGTTTCGGAATCATTTTCACTTGTGTTGGACCTCTTTTCTTCTTCGAAGCATTTGTAGTTGTTGGCAACATGGTTTGCTCATCATTAGTTGGGCTAGTTATACTATCTCCGTGTTCACTGGAATATCTTAGCCTCTTACTGGTCTCTCGAATTGCATTAGCAATTGCGACTCTTCCTTTTTTTAGAACTCTTGGAATTTTGTTTAGTTGACTTTGAGAATACAACATGAAAACAAAAGATAAGAGCAATTATTTTCAAAACTTAGCATATACCTCATGTATTATAAGAAAACACAATTACCTGAGCCTTATCGTACAAAATATATTTCTCACTGCAAAGAATCCCTAGAGTTAGAACAACAACCTGCAACATTAAAATAAATTATAGTTAAAGATCTTAATAAATCCAAAGCATTCAACATTTCATCGCAATATGAATACATAGATAAATCACGCAATAAAAAATAGTAGAACAAAATTGATCATTACGTAAAAAGTACATTATCTACAAATAAGTGAGTTACCAAACTACTCTAAGTATCACAAAATATGCCAACAACATTTATCCTTGCATAATTCTCATCATCATCATGGTTGTCTGTAATAGGCTGTGATATATCTAGTAGAATAGTTGCCTCATTATTATAATCTTCGTCCATGCGTGATGTATCAAAGTCTCTTTGTGGAACAACATACCAACTAGATGTTTCATTTTTCCTAGAATAAAAGACTTGTTTCGTCTGTGTTACCAAGATGAAAGGATCATTTTCAAATTGCCTGTGTCCCTCGTTAAGTTTAACCAAAGTAAATCCATCTTCCTTTTTTATTCCATTGACGATATTTACCCAATCACACTTGAATATTGGAACATGAAACGTATTATAATCAAGCACTATAACATCACACAAAACTCCATAATAAAGAACTTGCTCAACCATTTGCGCATTATCTTTTGCACTAGATTTACATATGGTCGTTGCTTCAACTAAAACGCCACTGTTTTGGCGAGATTTTTCTGCATCTTTAGTGTGAAATCGAAGATCATTTATGACAAATCTAGACTATGACATAGATTGATATCTAGAACCACGTGCAAGCCACTTCAAATTGTTCGATACTTTGTCCATCAATAGATGACCTTTATTCTGTTATTATTTTAAAAATGTTAGAAATAAAAGAATAAATAGCACAACTAGATATTTATTATTTGATGTGTATTCCAACCTTATCATCCAACCAGGCAGCATCAATGTGCTTCGTATGCAATAAAGTCTCATTTCTTTCCAAGCGTCCATCAACACTCTTGAGTTCATCCATATGTATCCTAAAGTGAATACAATATATTAAAAAGTGAATATGGTTGAACTACTTAAAATTTTTGGAACTCGGTATTTAATAAACGTATTCTATATATGGTTGAACTTCTGTAATATTCAGTAACACGTAGTGATGAGCAACTTTCAACATCTCACTAGCTAGTACAATTGCCTTCCTTTTAGAAAGTGTACGCCTTGCAACTAAGAAATCGGTCTCATATTCTTCATTGCGTACATGCTTAGAGCCTATTTCAGATGCTTGTTTTAAGTATTTGCTACAAAACTTCGCATTTTCTTCAATAAAATATTGCTCAGCTATGCACCCTTCAGGCCGTGTACGATTTATAACATATCCTTTCAACACTTTTATATATCTCTCAAATGGGTACATCCAACGATATTATACTGGTCTACACAGACGAACTTCTCTCCCAATATGGATTGTCAATGAACCATTATATCAAAAAAAGAAGATGAGAAATACCTTTCCAACATGTATAAAGTTTCAAAAATGTCCTCCTCTAATTGTTCAACCTTATTTCTATCTACAATTCCTTGACATATTTCCTTGAAAAATGAACTCAATCTAAAAATGGAGTTCCTTGGTCCTTTAGGTAGAAGTCTTCTCAATGAAACTGATAATAATTGTTGCATTAAAATGTGACAATCATGAGACTTCAACCCAACTATCTTACATTCTTGCACTGATATGCAATTTCCAATATTAGATCCATAACCATAGGGTAATCTCTAGTCAGCAAGCCTCCTACAAAAAAATTGTTTGTTTGCTTTTGATAAGGTGTGAAGAGTAGCTGGTAGGTAAATTTTATTTCCTCTACTATGAGGATGTAAATCATGCCTAATGTTCATTTCTTCCATATCCTTATGAGAGTTAATGCCATCTTTAGATTTTCCTTTGACATCCAAAAGTATACTAATGATGCTATCAAATATTTTTCTCCACATGCACCGCATCCAAATTATGACGTATAAGTAAAGTCTGCAAATCAAACATCAATGGAGTCATGAAAAACTACACGCAATTAGAAGTGTTAAATAAAAATGAACGAACTATTACAAAAATTACCTTCCAATATGGTAGATCGAAAAATATTGACTTTTTCTTCCACGTTACATTAGATTGAGTTGTATTCTTCTTGCTCTTTCGTTTACCACTTTTCCCCCAATCATTTGTAATTTTATCAACTTCAATAAAATCCTCTTCACCCTTTTTTATCTTCGGCATAATACCATGTTTAATGTGTCCATTAAACCAGTCATTTTTCATGCGAAATTGATGATCAAAAGCGAGAAATCTTCTATGTCCCATGTATGCAAACTTCCTACCATGATTCAACCATAGTGAACATGTATTTTCATGACATATAGGGCGTTCAATTTTTCCTTTAACGAGCCACCCATATATATTTTCATATACAGGAAAGTTATGTATTGTCCGCATCAAATAGCTTTTAAGTTGAATGTAGACTTTGTAATTGCATCATACATATCAACTCCATCACTCCACATCAACATTAAGTCGTCTACAAGTGGTGCCAAATAAACATCTATGTCATTACCTGGCTGTTTCGGACCCGGGATCAATAAACTCAATATCAAACTTTCCTTTGACATGCAAATTGAGGGGGGCAAGTTGTATATAGTTAAGATCAAATGGCCAACAACTGTATTTAGAGTTAAGATCTTTCAAAAGATTAAATCCATCAGTAGCAAGATCTAATCTAATATTTCGAGGATCGGATGCAAAATGTGGCCACCTTCTATTAATCATTTCCCAACTCAATGAATCAACCGGATGCCTAATCTTACCGTCTGAACTTTTATTACTTGAGTGCCATCTAAGTTGTGTTGACATCTCATATATGAAACTAACACAAGACTTTTGTTGGGATATTTTTCTGAATTTTTTTTATTCCGTTGGTTAATTTTTCAACTCGAGCAACTACATTTTTGGCATAATTCAGTATGTTCAAACTCCTTTCTATATAGACAACAATCGTTAAGGCAAGCATGTATCTTTTCATAGCCAAGATCAAATGTATTAACAAGTTTTTTCATCTCATAAAATGAGTTAGTAAGTGTATTATTCTCTGGCAGCATGTCTCAAACAGGATTTATAAGTTCATCGAAACCATTGTCTGATAAGCCAGTGAAGCTCTATGTTTAAACATAGCAACCAAAGCTGACATCTTTGTAAATGCCTTACAACAAGGATATAAAGGAGTTTCAGCATTATTATCTAAACTTTCAATCTCTTTGTTTCTTCCATCAGGATGGTTTTCAGGATCTACATCATGTTCTGCATAGAAATCCTTAAACAACCTACTCGACTCAGGCATTTCTACGTCGTCCAAATTTGATTCACTTGGTTGCTCTCCATGAAATAACCAAACAGTATATGTAGGATCCATACCTTTAATAACCAGATGTTCATGGACTGTATCATAATGATGATGTATTAGATTTCTACAATTAACGCAAGGGCATGCTATCATTTCTGAATTGCAATTTTCACGAGCTCTTTTAACAAAATTCTATGCTCCATCTCGATATTGTTCTGAAAATCTACAAATTAAACTTTATGATCATTATACGTTAATTTCTTTATTGGACAACTAGGTTTATAAGATAAGTTTCAGATGATAACCTTGATAAGTGCAGCCACTCTTTGTCCATTATAGGCAGTGGCAGACCTTAGAGTGATAAACGCTTTGAATTCCTGCAGCTCTAAATTTAAGAGATATATCCATTATAGGTTGTCCAACATCTATAGTCAAGCCAACATTTCTAATGTTATAAACTAGCCAAACCACATTAGCAGATCACAACAATTCCCATTTCTTAAAAGTGTTAACACATCAAAAAACAATTCCCATTTCTTGGGCTAGTGAACGCATCTTTCGGTGTGCGATGTTCGCGTCTATAATTTTATCTTCAACAAATAAAGAAAAGTTCGATTCATATCGTCCCAAGATAGTTTGACTGCATGTGCCCAACGAACCTTTACTTTGATGCCAAAAAACCTTTGTACCGAAAGCCTATGTTTCTTTGACCAACTTCTGTGACATCTTATCCTTATTTGCAAGTAAGCATATAAAAATCAACATCTCCTCAGCTAAAGACCTTGAAGTTGATTCATAAAAATCTTTTGTTCTAGTTTACCATGAAAAAAAAGCATTTTTTACATCAAAATGTTCAAATTCTCAGTCAAGATATGCAACTAATAAAAGCATGACCCTAACGGTAGTATACTTAAAAATTGGTGAAAATATTTTTTATAATCTAATCTATTCATTCTGTGTGTACCCCTTAGTTAATAATATAGCTTTAAATATTAACAGTAAACCTTAGTGATACCCTTCTTGACCTTAAAACCTACTGAAAATCAATTATTGATTTGTTATTAGGTTTAAGGACTAATTCTCATGTTTGATTCTTAGCTAGAGAACTCATCTCCTCCTTCATCGCTTTCATCCACTTCAATGATTGTTCACTATCCATATCCTCCTCATATGTGTTTGGCTCTCTATTAACTAGTTCCTTATAACCAGCATAGGCAAATGTGAAATTCAGGTTCATAACTAAACATTTGAGTTCCCTATGCTGTCTCCTCTATTTCTCTCTCTCTAACTAGTAGTTCACTAAAGGATTTAAATGTATCGGGTGTTCTTCTACCACTATCTCACCTCTAGCACTACCTTGCTATTTTTCTCTCAATCGATCAAAATCATGTACCAAAACATGGCATTTCAGCTTAATTATATGTGACATCTTTACTCACAATGATTTTACCTCCATTGTGGCTTTCATCCCACAACATATAGCCCTCAAATCGCTTAAGGTATCCTAGAGAAACACATTTCCCAACTCTAGGCTCAAGATTTTCCTTATTCTAATACGATAGAAACACCACCAAAAGTCCTAAGCACAAAACAATAAACATGTCTGCTGTTTACAAGAAATATATATTTTTAATGAATAAAAGTGCTTATGAATCGATATCATCTTTTAAGGATTAATGACTTTATCATTGAATAAAGAAAGAGATTTATTGGACGAATATCACATAGCTATTTCAATCTATCATTTTTCGTTGCGAAAAAGAATTAGACTCCCACACCTGAAGAGGGAGATACCTAACGATGCTTATCAAGAGCACATTGATAAAATAAATGCATATTAGACACATTCTTTTCCAAGAACACCTCTATGATGCTTAACACACACATAATGATCACATAGAAGTATAGTAGACATACAATTTGTTGGAAATTTACTTACTGATGCACAGCAAAAAATAAAACAGATTTCAATTCCTACCAAGAATCTGCTTTGTATTTAGATTGAAATTACGTTTAGAATAATACCTTTAGTTAATCCCGCAAACTCTTTAGTGATCTTGGAACACGTATAATCACGATCTCTGCAATCCACAACTGTCCAGCCTCCAACAAAGATCCACACAGGGAACATGAATGACAGAATTATGATTTCTCTTCTTGTGCTAGCAAAATAATGAATTGTGTTATATTTCTCTGAAATCCTAATAACTTATTAACACAAGTCCAAGTGTGCTTAGCACATCTTTTAAACTTAACCAAGTCCAATATTTTATTAATTAAATTTGATCTATAAATTAATTAATCCAATTAATTAATTCAGACCTATTAACAAACAACTCAATTAATTAATTGTCCAACACTTGTTAATTAATTAATTGGTGAAAAATAGAAATCATAGCCTTTGAAATGCATACAATCATTTTATTAGACTTTGAATTACTTGATAGACTATATAAAAGGTTACCATCGCCATGAAATGATATGATTAGAAATGATATAGAATTAACACCTGGGATAAAATGAAAAATTATAGTGCTACTATAAAATTTATAATTGATAATTTAAAAGAATATTACATAGAAGAAGTAGCTAAAAAGCAAATAAAGAAATTAAATTATCCTTTTTGTTCAAATTTATATACACCACATACCTATGATTATAGAAGAAGAAAGAAAAAATTGTCTAAAAAAAAAAAACTATAAATATAAAAGAAAATATTGAAACAATAAAAAATATAATATTAGACCAAGTAGGACAAATTATAAAAATAAAAGATCCAATTATAATATATATGTTAAAAATTTAAAAGTAGAAAAGACTATAAATGTTACATTTATGGAGATCCTAGACATTTTGCTAATAAATGTCCTAATAAAAATAAAAACATAGAAACTTTAAATAAATTTATGATAATTGAAGAAATACAATGTAATATTATATAATTACCTGATAATGAATTTTTAGTTCAGTATATAGTATTTGCACAGATGAAGAACCGAAAATTTTAGAAAAAACAAATAGTTCAGAAGACACTTCTAGTAGTTTAGAATAATTGCATTTTCAATTCTTATAGAAACACGAAGAACATAGAGCAAGAATGTGTCCATGAATGGATTAGAGGACAATTGTCAATGATGGATAAAAGTAGAATATTTAAAATATACCTAGACAAAAATATAAATCAATGTAAAAATTGTTTTATTAGAAATTCAATGCAATAATTGTTTAGGAATAAAAGAAGAAGTTCATAATAAACCAAAAGTCTATAGCGAAATTATAGAAAGATTCGAAGATAGAATTATTAATACAAATAAAAGAATAGATAAAATATATGAAAAATTATGGGAAATATAATATAGAATTAGAGATTTTGAAACAAAGAGAAAGCCTATAGATAATCACACAACAAATAATTATCTAGAAACAGAAAATCAAGAAGAAATAATATGTCAAATATTTAGAATAAAGCCTACTAAAAGTATTAGAATGCCTATAGAAGTAGATATAAATAAAATGATTAAATTTAATTTAATAGCTTCAAGAGATTAATGATGTACATTTAATACAATTTAAAAAAAAAAAAAAAAGTTCCAGGGACTATAGGTAGAAACTAGAATATTAAATAATATGAAGTCAAATGGGTAGTAATAAAATGGACTTTGAAGAAAGATTTTTTTATAACTGTAAGATTATATTATAAGAAAGACAATATAACTTAATAGCCACATTGGTTAGAAAACTAATTAAAGATGAATTTGTTATAGGCATAAAACTTTGGGACAAATTCATAATTCAGGTATATGGTTTATACCAATTCAAAAGTCAGGTAGATAGTTTAACAATTCAAAACTCAGGTATTAGGTAATTAATTAAAAATATTTATTAATTAGTTTACAATTATACAATTAATGGTCACAGATACATAATTATAGGTCACAATTTATTTATTGGTTACATATTATCAAATTAGTTAGTCACGGATGATTTCGAGGTTACAAATTCAAAAAATTACAGGTCACAGTTAATTTCATTGGTCATATATTTTCAAATTTATTGGTCACAAATTATTTTTCAGTCACATATAGTCAAATTTTTAGGTCACAGTTAAATACTTGGTCACAGATAACCAAATACTTGGTCACATACCACGACACTATTTCAGCCACCACCACCACCACGCACAGCCACAAAACAAAGCACGGCCACCACCCCAACCGCCGATCCATCACCACAGACGCCACCACACAAAACACCGCAGATCTCACCAGATCCCCGCCGATCCAACAAAACAGATGGTCGCACGGCGCCACCATCTCCTGCACGACCACCACCTTCGCGACTGCCACCATCTGCAAAAATATCCAACCCACAACCTCACCAACATAACCTTCTCCACCGTCGACACAACTACTGGTAGAAACCATCACAACCACTAGGACTACGACCACCGCCAAATCCGCCATAGCCACCAACACAACTACCTGCATAACCAATAAAAATCACCTAAAAACCCCCCAACAACACCAAAACACCACCACAATAACACCACCAACACCACAACCACACCCAACCACCACAACACCGCACACAACACCATGCCCAACCGCATAAAAAAAAAGACGAAAAAGAAGAATAATGGATCGCATCGTGTCGTCGTTGCTCAGGGAGTGTGCCTTCACTTGTTGGTCGGCGACCGCAAGTGTTGTAGGGAGTTCCGCCGGCACTGTATTGGTCTCCGGCGACGGTGGTTGAAGAAAAGAGACAGGAGCGATGAGAGGAAGAAGAGAGAGGCGAGAGAGAAAGAGAGAGAGAGAGAGAGACGGGAGAAGGGGAAAAATGAAAAATTAGGGTTTTAAATTTTTAATATTAATATATTTATTAAAATATAAAATTATTAACCTAATACCTGAATTATGACTAAAAAACTTTAGCACCCGACCTTTGTACTGTGAACTTTAAACACCTGATTTTTTATAATTTTCCTAAAACTTTTATCAAGTACAAATGGAAGCCTAGCAGTTACTCATGATGCGATAATTTTTGGTAAAGATATTTATATTATGTAGACAGTAGACATATCACAGTTGCGAGCTAAGCGAGGTGAACCTTACTTTTCAAAATTCAAAACCAAAAAAATTATAATTTAGATGAAAATCTAGAAAACTTAGAATGTTTAAGTAGCCTGTCAAAGAATTATTATTTTTTAATAAAACTCTTCTAAAATAGATAGTGTAGATATAATTTAAGAATTAGCCGAACAAATTCAAATAATAGGAGAAGACCCTATAAGACATTGTGATAAAAAATAAGATACAAGCTAAATTAGAAATAATAAATGAAAACATAAAGATTACAACAACAGAAACCAAACATAAAAATCAGGACATAGAAAATTTTAATATACAGATTAAAGAATTATTAGATTTAAAAATAATAAAACCTTCTAGTATATAGCATAGATCAACATGTTTAATGGTTAGGAATCATAGTAAAACTAAAAGAAGTAAAGCTAGAATGGTTATAAATTACAAAGACTAAATGATAATAGTGTTAAAGAATGGATATAGTATTCCAAACAAATATATGTTAATAAATAAAATACACATAGTATAATATTTTCAAAATTGGACTTTAAATCTAGATTTGGGCAAATAAAAATGATGAAAGACTCTTTCAATTGGACATATTTTACTACTCCATAAGGTCATTATGAAGGTTAGTCTCTTATTAGGTAAAGATCTTGGATTCGACTCTTAGAGTACGCGATAGAAAGTTGTGAGGGGTAAGATGGATTTAGGCACTATCAAAGCGAATATTACATATGATATAACGGCTTAGGCGCGAGACTCGAGTCGTTATATTATTATCCAAGTTGAAGCTTGGAAGTTGAGACACTCAAACTTAGGGAGATTCATTACATATTGAGATAGTAACTTTCATTAGTGAAACCTAATTAAACTTGAGTGGGAAAGGAAAGAGTGTCGTGTAATCAACTTTAGATTAAAAACCATGAGTATGTGATTGAAAAACATGTTGGGGGGTATGCATGTCACGAGAAAGAGAAATTATTTGACTATTAAAGGTAGGGAAATAACCAACTTAGAAGTTTATAATGATTAGTTTGACTATGTAAACACATATCGCTCAATCATGAGATAAATAAATAATTAGTTTTACTTGCATTACTTATGAAATTTTATGAATTGTCAAATGATTTCAAATATGTGATGCAAGTTTGGCTAAGTATCTAATGCTTTATATTTTTGTTTGCATGTGTATTTAGTAGATAATCTTGTTCGGAACGGACAATAGTTTAAGTTTGAAAGTATTTGATAAGTGCATTTTATGCGCTTGTATGGGCTTCAATTTTTGTTTTTTTTTTCCCATTTTCATACCAATTCAAGATATTTTATTGAGCGAATATTTACTTAATTTAGGTTAATTTATGTTTGATTTAGGTAAAATTCAGATTGTGAGTTTGGATGAAATTGGATTGAATATGCACAAAATTGAAGAATTGGAGACCAATAACTAAGTTTTGAAGATGAGGACCTGTCATGCAAATAAGAGGACATGGGATGCACAAGAATTTAATATGGAGGACCAAAGTGCACTACTAAACTAACTGAAATTTCAGCTTTTCTTGGATTCCTAATTACACTCAAATTCTACATGGTGATGATTTATGACTCTTTTTATAGTTATTCTAGACTTATATAGAAGTGGGTGCGATTTGGTTCGGTCTGGTTCTAAAGGGAATCGAATCGAATCGAATATCAACGAGAATCTTAAAAATGGAATAATTGGTTTCATATCAATTATAGAACCGAACCGAACCGGAATCGAACCAACCTGTTCTGATTCGATCCGGTTCTTTATATTGAAAAAAATTTATAAAAATAAAGTATGAAATTACTTGTTAAATTGAAAATAGAAAAAAAAAAAAAAAGAAGTGTGAAATCACTGTCATTCTTGTAATTTAACAATATAAACAATCTATTAAACGAGGCAACAAACAAAAATCCACTCCAAAGTTCAATATCAACTTTTAAAGGCGAAAAAATGATAATCTATTAAACATAGCATAAACGGTAAAATCTCGATTGAAAATTATTTCTTAAGAATATTCATATAATAATAGCCTGATTATTTTAGTAATTCTTAAGGATCGTAATTCTTGATGGCCGATCATTTTAAAAACAACGATAAATTTGAATTATTATGAAATAGTAAACTAAAAATATATTTTTCCTATTGTGTTACATTGAAACTATGAATTTGTAAAATATTTATAAAATTATGTAGGCTTAAATTTCGATTACCAATTAAAGGAAGGAGGAAGAGACATATGGGAAATGAAATTTTAGCGTGAAATAATTTTGGAGTCTAGTGTTTAAAGATGTAGTACATCTTGGTTCAAGTAAAAAGAGAAATTCGGGAGAACCGAATTCACTATTGGTTCTCAAGGCAGTACCAAGAATCGACCTAAATCGATTGGTTCTCGATGTGTGGTCTCAAAATCGATCTATTTAGTAGAGGAATCGCAGCCAAGCCGATCGATTTTATTTGGTTTCGGTCCGGTTCCATCGGTTCCCGGAAAAAATGCCCACCCCTACTTTTATATATAGTTTTAATTGTTCTTTTTAGGAGACATATAATTTTAGAGAGAAAAACACATAGAATGCCAAGATCAAAGAGTAAAAAACTATAGTTCCAAGATTTTTGGAATTAAAAAAGATTCTCGACGCAAGATCAAATTCTTTCCTTCGTCAAGGTTTCAGATCCCGATTATGAACTCTATACCTTTTTATTGTTTTCCTTTAATTAGTGTGAGTAACTAGATCATCAGTTAGGATAAATAATGTAATTTATGTTTTATTAAATTCTTAAGATTCTATTAGTTTAATTTTAAATGTATTGATTTTATTTATGAAATTTAATGCTATGAATTATTGGACCAATAATTCAATGATATGTGAATCTATAGTGAATATAGAGTTAAATTATAGATTTAGACCTCATAATAAAATATGGTAACTTGTATAAAAGTGTAGAGATACATTTTTCAATTAGTGCTGTTGTTGCATGAATTTTTAAAGATTTAAGGTATTTAATTATGGTGTATCCGGCCGGATTCACTTAGAGATATGACATTGACTTAGTTAAATAGAATTAATTCGTCCTCGAGAGAGATAATTGAATAAGTTAGAAGAATTCGACCAAGCACAACATTAAGTAAATAATCTTGATCAATAATTAAAGGTGATCACTACATGAAATTATAAGTCCTAAGGCTAGGCATATTACTTACCCGACCAGATCCATTTGAGTCGATTTTGCAGAAAATTCAAGTTCGTTTATAGTTTTAGGGGTTGGCTCGGGTCCAACCAGGAAACATCGATTAGGGTGAAGTTTTTTCTTTTTTTATAAAAAAATTGATTTTTTCATAGATAAATTACCCATGAAATCGACAACTGGAGCTGACTTGAGTCGATTTGGGTCAATTTCATGGATTTTCGAGGTTCAATTTTCATCGAATTTCATCCAACCCTACCCCGTGTTCACCCTTAGTCTATCGAGACTCGAGAGTAGCATTGTGATCCTAAGGCAGGTGATAGAGCGATACAACTTGTGGTGTTGGGAAAATCTAATAATGGTCAATTAGGATTTATGATCGACACCTTTTTGTTATGGACATTCATTTGTGTCATAGAAGATACTTAGGAGCTTGTTATCTTGATATATATTATTGAGCACTCAGGGTAGAATAGAAAGCCGTAAAGGTCCATACTTATGCATATTCATTGCACTTTTAAGATACTACATGTTTGAACTTGAATTATTTTTCATCTCTCTTGTTCCTTCCTGTCTAGATCATGTGGACAACAACGTGAGTCTCCTCGTGAGGCTAGATGTTGTTGAGTGACGGTGCATGATATATGCACGTTACCAATGTGGCTACTTGGAGCTATTATATTTGATACCCTGGGCTCTTACATTTCTGGGAGACTTACTATCACGTGGAACACTACTGAGTACTTATTTACTTACCACACAACACCAAAGTAGCCTTTTGCAACAATAAAAAAAGGTTGCGAAAGACCTTTCTCAACATATGGGAGTATGTTATAGGCTTCAATGTTGCCGTAGAATATAAGGATACAACAACGTTCAAGCATTGTTGCAAAAGGCCTTCAGTGAACATTGTCTTTTATTTTTTGCAACTTTCATTGAATGTTATTTTTAATCTATTTGTAACTTTTTTGAATGTTGTCTTTTAACCTGTTTGTAAGTTTTTTTGAATGTTGTCTTTAATATATTTGCAATATTTTCTGAACATTGTCGTTCTTTTACTTCACTTTTTTGCAATGTTTTTGGACTATTGCCTTATTTTTCAAAAATGTAAATTGAATAGCAAAATTGAAGATAGACTCCTTATGAATTTTTTTTGAAACTGCATAAAATTGATAATTTCATTACAAATTTTTGAATCTATATACTTAAACATTAAAACTGATACAAATGAGCGACTGCCTTAGCCACCTCTTGACTTTTTGTGAAGATATAAGCTAGACAGCCCCAAAAGAAGATGAAAATACAGATAGAACCAATCCAATGGCTAACGATGTTAAAATGTCACAATATCGTTAACAATGTCACAATGATTGAAAACTTCGCAGCTTTTGAGTTCCCAAAATGGTTTCTCTCTCTCTCTCTCTCTCTCTCTCTCTCTCTCTCTCTCTCACTCACACACACACACACACATCCACAGCTATTGCTCATGTATCCTATGGAAAATCGTTGTATTCTTATATTTTAAAGAGAGTCCTCATATAAGACTGGTAATTTGGTGAAAATGATGAACCTAATTAATCCTGTTTGGAAACTGAAAGGCATTTTGATGCCTTTAGAAATTACTTTATACCCTATTTATATAATTGGAAAAACTATTTTAGGAGATCTTCACTGGTCCTACTTGTAAGTGTTATGCCCTAGATCCAATCGATTTAGGTTTTAAAGAATTTTAATATGTTTAATGCATTTATTTTGACAAGATCTATTATTTATTTGAATTACTATTTTAATAAATTATATTAAATAATAGAGTTCATAGATTTAAGTTTTAGTAATTTTTTAATCACAAGAAGTTGTGATTATGATATACAAATTACAATATGACTAAATTTTAAATCATTCGTAAGTAATAAGGAGTCTGCAATCTTTGCTGCAGTGGCAAGCGCTGCAGCAATAGCGCAACCGTGACACAACAGCGCTTTCATGTTGTTGTAGGCGACGGCTCCCGCCGTAGGTGCCGCCGCAGGTAAAGGAGTCTGCGGCTTGGGACTTGAGGACGCTACCAAGGGGAAGGAGAAGGCGTTTTTAGGATTAGTGTTTTCGGTTTTGGGGACGGGGCTTCCCAGCAGTTTATAAAATTTTGGGGACCCTCCTGCAATTAAAGGAAACAGGGTCATTTTGCAATTTTAAAAAAGGGACATGTTCTGCAATTTGTTAGATTGGAAGGGTCTTCTAATTATAGTTTTAAAATTGGGTCAGATTGCAATTTTAGAAAGAGGTCTTGTATGCAATTTTCAAAAGAGTTTTAAATTGATTTTGGAAATGTTTTAACCTATATTATCATTTTTGACCCAAATTAAAACTTTATTTAAAATTGACGAATTTTTATATTTTCGTTAAAATTGAATTTTAACTTAAAAATTAAACTTTGACCCTAAATTGAATTTTATCTTAAATTAAAATGTTAATTCCATAACAATTAGAGTTGGAATTTAATTTGATATTTAATTAATCAAATTTTCCCACCGTAAAATTTTAAGGAATTAGAGTTGGACTCTAATTTGATATTTAATTTTAATTAAAGAATTCCGGTTTATAAGTGTAGAATTAGAGTTGGAATCTAATTTGATATTCAATTAGAATCAAATTTTAATTAAATAGATCCGCTAATTAATTTAATTGATTAATTAATTATTTTCAATTCATTTATCTAAATAAGTTTAGACGACTATTATTGCTAGATTCTTAAAACATGCTTGCATATAATATTAGATATTACATAGGAATACAATTTATGTGATGGATGTATCCTTAGTGGGTGATTATGGACTCGACTATGCGGGTGTGTTGAATGTTTAATTTTATTCTTGTCGTTTATGGGCATGCGAGCTCTTAATTTATTTTGGACTTGCGTGTCTGTTATTATTGTAATTATTATGGGCATGCGCGTCCAATTTCATTTAAGCACGCGTGTCAATTAGTATATGATACAGGTTTAGCTGGATTAATTGAAGATACGAGAAGATGAGGAAACCATGCAGATGGTGCATTAATACTAATTCAATGCAATACCCCCTAGGAGTTGACCAACTAGTTTTTCTTTTGACTCGGAAAGGCTAGATAGAATTAGTCCATAATTATTTACACTATGATATGTATATTTATTTGCATGTTTGATGCATAATGAAAAATATATGAATGATTAAACTGAAAAGACCTTTGCATGATAAACCCCTCACTAAAATATTAAGTCAGAATTATTATTTGTTTTCCATCATTATAGTGAAAAACGAGAGTTCTCAATCAATCTTAACTTGTTGAGTATACTTAAGCCTGATCTATTAGGGATATATATTTAACACTATGAAATATTTGATATTTCTGAATGATGGGTTCGACTTAACTAAAATTTATATTTTGTTGAGTACACTTAAGAAGATAAATTTTAGAGACATGTTAGCTAACACATAAGATGTGAGAATACAAAGAGTTGTCAGTTTAATGATTTGGGAATTGTATAGAAATACAATTGATAATAATATCTATCCAAATGTTTTATTAAGGTTTGTTGAGTACACTCAAGGTCTTAAAATAACAAATGAGATCTCAGCCCATTGGAAATCAAGTATGGATTCTATTAATTTATGTATGAGAGTCATAAATTTATTTTAAATAATGAGAGCACATTTAATTTAGTTAAAGTCCATATTAAATTTATGCAATGCATTTTAATATATATTAATTCTTTACTTTTTCTCATTTACAGTTTTTTAAATAATGAGTAACCATATGAATTTGTGAGACATATTGGATTCCACAAATTGATCGGGCCAAATTTTCTCAATTGACACCGCAATTTGATAATTGTTCTCAAGCATGAGGAAATTGATTATGTCTTCGAGCAACCCTTTCCAGAGGTACCTACTGAGGACTCGATTGAGAAAGAGATGGATGCTTACAATAAACACAATAATGACGATAATATTGCAACATGGGTGATACTTCCGGCTATGTCACCTGAGTTGCAAAAGCAACATGATGGTATGTATGCTTATACCATGATTTTTCATCTCAAAGAGTTGTATGATGAACAATCACGTGTTGAAGGATATGAGACTTCCAAGCAACTGTACCGGTGCAAAATGGCAAAATGATCTCCAGCCAATGTTCATGTGCTGAAGATTATTAGTTTTATTAAGAAGTTGCCTCAATTGGGTTCAATAATGGACCATGAACTAAGTGTTGACTTGGTTCTGCAATCTCTACCATAGAGTTATTCACAATTTATCATGAATTTCAACATGAGTAATCTCGAGTGCACACTACCTGAGTTGCTGAACATGGTTAAGACTGTTAGGACCAATGTCTAAGCTAGTAGTAGGCATGTCTTAGCCATTCAATCCTCCAAGGTCACTAAGAGGAAGACTAAAGGAAGTTTTAAGAAAACATCCAAAAAGGCTAAGAGAAATAACAAAATAGCCAAAGTAAATAAGGACAATACCAAGTTTGATGACCCATGCTATCACTGTAGAGTAAAAAGTCATTGGAAGAGGAACTGCAAGGCTTACCTTGCAAGCTTGAAGGGAAAGTAGTCTTCTGAAACTTCATCTTTAGGTATTTTTTTATTGAGGTTAATGTGTTCATTAGCTTTTTGGATATTAGATACTGGATGTGGATCTTATATTTGTATAAGTAGACCACTGTAGAAAAAAGAAGTTGACTTGCGCGTGGGGAATGAAGCAAGAATTGCTACTTTAGCTGTAGGAACATATTTTTTACCATTACCTTCGGGCTTAGTATTAGAATGAGAAAATTGCTATTTTGTTCTTGTCTTTACTAAAAACATTATTTCTATTTTATGTTTAGACATGAATTTTTTTCAATTAGTCTTAAGAACAATCGTTTTTTTTTATTGATATGAGATCTTTTATGGTTATGGTGTATTACAAAATGACATTTATATTCTTGATACTGAGTCATTTATTATGGGTATAGAAAATAAAAGCATAAAATTGATGATTTAAATAATACATATTTTTGGCATTGCAGATAAGTTATATAAATGAGAAATGCATTTTCAAATTACATAGAGATGTATACTTGGGGTCAAATGATTTTAAATCATTTGACAAATGCAAATCATGTCTACTAAGCAATATGACCGAATTTCCTTTTACTAGAAAAGGAGAAAGAGCTGCACAATTATTGGGCCTAATACATACTAATGTATGTGGATCCAAGTCAATCAGCGCTAGAGGTGATTTCTCTTACTTCATCACATTTATTGATGATCATTCTAGATATGGTTATGTGTGTCTGATGAAGTTCAAGCATGAAACACTTGAAACGTTCAAGGAATTCAAACTTGAAGTAGAAAAACAAATCGGTAAAGATATTCTCATACTAAGATCAGATTGATGTGGAGAATATCTAAAAGGAGAATTTTTAGATTATCTAAAAGAGAATGAGATTCTGTGGCAGTGGATTCCGCCATATACACCCTAGCATAATGGTGCATCTGAACGAAGAAACCGCACTTTATTAGATATGGTGCGATCAATGATGAACCATGCAAACTTCACAAAATCATTTTGGGTTCATGTACTAATTGCTGCGTGTTACACAGTAAATCGTGTCACATCTAAATTGGTTGACAAAACTCCATATGAGTTATGGAAAGGCAAAAGACCCCCAACTTATTTCATATGAAAGTTTGGGGTTGTGACGCTTATATGAAGCGCACTGAATGGGATACATTTGAGACTAAATCTGATACATGTATATTTGTAGGGTATCCAAAAGAGGCAATTATATATCAATTCTATAATTTCGTTAAGAAGAAGGTGTTCATCTCAAGACATGTCATATTCCCAGAGAAAGAGTTTATTCTATGAAAGGATAGTGAGAGCAAATTAGAACTCGAAGAAGTTCATAAATCTACAGATACTATTGACCAATTAGATAAACCCGAGTCTGATCTCACACCTATTGGGGGACAAACTTTTGATTATGACATATAGACTCCTGAGGACACTCCGACTCAGTGTAAATCAAGTGGGACCATTTGACCTCCTAGAAGCTACGAATTCACGATTACTAATCAAGTATTATTAATCGAGATGATGAACCTACTAATTACATAGAAGCAAAGTCAAGTGTTGACTTAAGGAGATGGCAGGAAGCCATGAAATTCGAAATGAACTCAATGTATGAAAACAAGTTTTGGACCTTGGTCACCCTCTTGATGGGATAAAACACATAGATTGTAAATGAGTTTACAAGAATATGTCAATGTGGACAGAAACATCGATACATACAAAGCAAGGCTAATACTAAAAGGTTATAAACAAAGATAAGGTATTGACTTTGATAAAACTTTTTCTCTTGTAGCCATGCTAAAATCCATTTGGATTTTTCTTGCAATAACTGCATATCAATATTATGATATATGTCAAATGGATGTCAAAATTGCTTTCCTTAACAAGAATTTGCAAGAGGAAGTGTATATGACACAACCTAAATATTTTGAATACAAAGAAGCCAACAAGATATGTAAGTTTGATCGATCAATTTATGGATATTAGCAAGTCTTAAGGAGCTAGAATCTTTGGTTTGATGAGACAATTAAAATGTTTGATTTTATCAAAAAAAATGAAGATAAATCGTGTGTTTACAAGAAGATAAGTAAAAACCCTGTTTTATTCCTAATCTTATATATGTAGATGACATATTATTAATGAAAAATGACATCCTAATGCTTCGATCGGTAAAATTGTGGTTGTCAAAAAAAATTTCCATGAAAGATATGGGAGAAACAACTTATATTTTTGGAATTAAGATCGATTTTTATAGATCTAAAAGATTGCTTGGCTTATCTCAATCTTCGTACATAGATAAAATCTTGAGAATATTTAACATGGAAGAATCCAAAAGAGAATTGTGTCCCATATTATATGAGATTTATCTCTCAAAAGATATATCCCAAAACACGTGATGAAAAGAATCGCATGGATAACATTCCTTATGCATTAGCAATATAGTTTATCATGTATGCGATGCTATGTACGATACCGGATGTTTCATATGCTCTAAGTGTCACAAGAAGATTTTAAGCAAACTCTGGTGAGAAATACCGGATAGTAGTTAAGAACATTTTCAAGTACTTTAGAATGACTAAATATGTGTTCTTAATATATGGAGGAGATGAACTAAGAGTTCATGGATATACTAATGTTAGCTTCCAGTTTGACAAGGATGATAGGAAATCCCAATCTGGATATATGTTTACTCTCAACAACAGAGCTATTAGTTGGAAAAGTTCTAAACAAGAGACTATTGCTAATCCAACAACAGAAGTCAAGTACATTGCTGCTTCTGAAGTAGCAAAGGAAGCTGTCAGGATCAAGAAATTCATTAATGAATTTAGAGTTGTTCCTAGCATTATTGATCACATAACTCTGTACAGTGATAACAATGGAACCATCGTGTAGGCAAATGAACCAATGTCTCATCAATGATCCAAGCATCTACTAAGTCGGTACCATTTCATTAGGGATATTATACAATGAAATGATGTAAAGATAGAGCGATTTCCTACAAATAATAATATAGTAGATCCATTAACAAAGTCATTATCCCAATATAAGCATGATCGTCATATAGACTCTTGTGGTATTAGATACATAAGTGATTGTATTTAGTACAAGTGGGAGTTTGTAAATGTTATACCCTAGATCCAATCGATTTAGATTGTAAACACCTTTAATGTGTTTAATGCATTTATTTTGACAATGTCTATTATTTATTTGAATTACTATTCTAATAAATTATATTAAATAATAGAGTCCATAAATTTAAGTTTTAGTAATTTTTTAAATACAAGGAGTTGTGATTGTCATATACAAATTACAATATGACTAAATCTTAAATCATTCGTCGTCATAAGTAACAATGAGATAGAGATATCATTATTACGGACAGACCGTCACGTGTAGCATTTTTTACTGTGAAGTAAGTAGTTGATCTCACAAGTTAAAGTGTGATTACACTTAAATGAACACGTGAATATTTTATTATAGAACAAAGAATTGGATACTTGTCTAAAGATTTCATATGAATAACTATTTGAGTGTCAGTAGTTAATCTTTAACGTTTGATAGTGAAATTGATCATTTGACTTGAGGTCATTATAGTGACTTATATGAGAGAGTCATATTTTGGTGATATTGAATGTTGCTTTGCAAATGGTCGCTAATACGACATCGTTCGGAGATATCAAAAATCATATGAAGGTTATTAATAGAGGAATCGTCACTCTTAGATAGTAAGAGATTATGATCTACATTTTATTCAGTTAAGTTGATAATGAAATCTCTCGTCAATGTGTACTCATAAGTTGAAATTGACATAATAATGGGATGGAATATATGATCGATAATTGAGATTGACACATATACATATCTCGTGATTGATTGAATCATATTAACAAAATGATTATAATTTTATGGTAAACGAACAAGTCTGATTTTGTTATACCACATGACATTTCCCATTGGATGTATTGTCCTGACATGCTAGATGTCAATATGGGATGACAAATGTGAATTAGTGATAAATTAAAAATGAGTATTTTAATTTATTAATTTTAATTAGATCAAAATAATAATTCATGTCGTTAGATATCGTGATCGACAACCTAATATGTCACACACAAAAGGAGAACTAAAAGAATGATATTAACCAGTTAATTAATTAACAAATGTTTGAGAATTAATTAATTCGATTGCTTGTTAATAGGTCGAATTAATTCATTGAACTAATTAATTCATGGACCAAATTTAATTAATTAAGCATTGGACCGTGTTAAGTTTAAGAAATTGGCTTAACCTACTTGGACTTCTATTAATATGCTGCTAAAGTTTGAAAACAAAAATACAATTTATTATTTCTGTTAGCACGAGAAAAGAAAACCCTAATTCTATCAATCTTGTTCCCTGTGTGAATTTTCATTGGAGGCTAGACAATTGGACAGCTGTGAATTGTAGATCACAACAGTTCTTCAAGGAATTCATCAAATGTATAACTTTCTACCACAGCTTTTGTATAAACACAAAAAAGATGGGAATTAAAAATTTTGTTTAAATTTTGTTGTGCATGTAATGTAAATTCCGAATACTATTTCTACTTTATCTGCTTCTTACTACAAGGTTCCCTGCTAATGAACTTTTGACTTATTTAAAAAAATTGAAGAGGAAAGAGGTTATTCCTTTATATAGAGAGTATTTTTTTTTTTTTTTTGGTTTTTGGTCATGAGATTAAATTGATGCTAAAATGAATTTGTTGACATAAAAAAAATGAGGCCCAATTAAATCGTCCAAGGAATAAAGTCCAATTAAGAAATTCGAAGGATGGACCCAAACGGGACCATATAAAAACCCAAAACGGAGTTATGTAATGGAGACCCATTCTTGCTCAAGCCTACGAGACGCTCAGAGGCCCAAGATCTGGGCGAGCCAGTCATCGCTCAAGTCTGTGTGACACCCAAGATTTGGGCTAATATAGTGTTTTGGTTAATATTCAGAGCAACAGTTATTGAAACAGTTAATAGGTAATCTTATCACATTCCATGATCCAAGAATTTCGGTTGCAATGAGTTAAATGATGGGAGTAATGGCAGCAGTTGAAAACAGTAATTTTTTAACAAGTCATCCATGATGGATAAAGTGGATAGTTACAGGACGATGGGCAGTTTCCAGTCAAACGGTTTTACAAGAGAAACTGTCGAAGGAGTATAAAAGAGAAACAAGAATTTACAAGTGGAAAAAGATAAAAGCGACTCTCAATAGAGAATTATGTAATTTCATTTATTTTCTTCTAGTTAACCTTCAATTACTTTGTGTGCTTTACCCCTTAGAGGTATTTCGCTTTGTCCATATTGTAATCTTCATTAATAAAACACCCATCGTTGGGACTTTGTTTCGAGAGGTTATTGTTCCTTACACAATCGTCTGAACCATCTTCTAATTGTTAGCAAGGCTCAATTTCCACACGAAATAATTTGGCACGCCCGGTTGGACATTTGGTGTTTGAAGATATGAAAAGTGAAAGCAATATGCCTCATAAAAACTCTGACAAGGAGCCAGAAAGCCAACGAATAGTCCAGTCTGTAATCGAACGATATGAAGAGCAGTAAAGTGCTTCACGAACAGAGGGACATTGTCAAAGTTATTACAAGCCAATGACAGAGTTGAGTCCTCGAATCATGCGTACATTGCTTGGGAACTCACACACGATGTTGTTGAACAGGTAAATTTACAGAATGTTCATAAAATGGAAAGGTTTGCTCAAAATAGAAATGTACACTATGACAACATGGCCAAACAACTGAACACTTTGAATGAAATCATGAATAAGTTAGTAGGCCAAATTTGTCAACTAGTTATGCCAGTATAGGGAACCACTTTCAAGCCAGGACGATTATAGGAAATAGTTCCCCAGTCCTGGGTGCAAATCAAGGGGTAGAACCACCTTTTGGCCCATCTACTTCAAACCAGGGGGTAGTGGAATAGCAAATTTGAATATTGGTAATGGAATGTCAAACCTTGGGGGTAACCCAAATGCAAGAGATAATGTCCAAGCCAAAGGACAGAACACCCCGTGTGTTAATGATGGTGGAAATACTCAGGTTAATGGCAATAATGGCTTAAATAACGGTGCTTTTACCACAAACCAAGGACCAAACGTTAGGCCTCAAGTAATTCCACCAATAAATCAACCTATATGAGTTCAATATGATCTCAAAGTTATGTTGATGAATCAAATTATGGAGATAGTACATGATCAAATAGCTTGTAGGACACGTCCTTTTATCAGGCCGACTTACACAAAGCTATATCCTGATTGGGTAAATCAGGCATATCCGTGGCCTAGAGGGTACAAAGTAATAGAATTTTCACTATTTACCGGTCTGGGAGAAGTTTCTACTCTAGAACATATAGGACGGTTCACACTGCAAAGTGTGAAGTAATCGATTATCATAAAATGAGACTGTTCCCTGTTTCATTAACAGGATTAACTTTCTCATGGTTCATTAATTTGCCAGCAAACTCTGTCCAAACATGGCAACAACTAGAACAATTGTTCACGCTCAGTTTTACAAAATTGAATCTGAAGTTACTTTGGCCGACTTGGCGAATTTACGTCAAATGCCAAATGAATGGGCAGAAAGTTTCCTTAAGAGGTTTAAGACAGTTAGGAGCAAATGTTTTGTTCATCTGCCCGAAAAAGAATTCGTCAAAATCGCTCAAAATTGCTTGAGTTTCAATTTAAAAAAGAAATTCCAAGACAGAGAATTTCTTAACATTTTCCAATTGAGTTCTAACGTGATTAGATATGAACGTCTGATAAGAGAAGAAGAAGAAATGAAAAACTCTAGCAAATGGACTTATTATAGAGACCCAAACTTCGATATTCACATTGTTAATGACGAATACTACAATTAGACAGAAGTATGTCTAGCCGAATTGATTAAGGAAGATGCATATGCTTGTCCTATAATGGGAAAATTTAGAACATCGGGTAAGGATGAGTCTGTAAAAAATGAAAACTGAAAGGATAGGATATTCTCATTTGATGTAACTAAGGCTAACCTTATATTCGATAAATTGTATAAGGACAAGCAGATAAAATTGAGTGACAAGCATAAATTGGCAAACCTGAACAAGTTAAGGGTAAAAAATATTGTAAATGGCATAATGCATGGTCACATATGACTAATAATTGCCTGGTTTTCCGTTATGTGTTACAGGATGCCATCGAGTTAGGGCAAATCACATTCGAAGCTAAGAAGAAAATGACGGTGGATGAAAATCCTTTCTCACAGCCACTTGGGTGAATATGGTGATGAATGGTTTCAAAAATAAGTTGTCAAGATTCAAGTTGGTTGTAGATGATGGAGAAGAATATTCTAGGTCACATCCCAATATTTTTGAACGTATCAAAGGGAAGGAGCCTAGAGAGGAAGGGAGCATCCTGTGTGCGAGATGCAAGGGAGAAGTGAATGCAAACATGGAAAGATCAAGAATGTGGAGATATCACCATCGTCTTGATATTGTCCCAAATTTCCGCCTAGTGGAGGATGGAATGTGTCATTTTATAGGGGACCGTCTTTTGAGAAGCAGTTCAGGCCGATAAATAATGGGATAACATTCAGGCCACAACCTCGCCAACCAAATGTATGGCATTCATTCTAGTATAATGTAGGAAGGGTTGTACCTTTCAACGAGATGACCAGAACCCAACAAAGGCGTTTTAAATGGAACTATGGACGAATGATTAGACAACAACATGGATTACCACATCCTAAGGCACCTAAGTTCCTTAATGTGGCTAACATAAAGGTTCTTGAAGATAATAAAGAGGTCGGCATGGGCGAATCAATGGAAGAGTTACTAGAAAGTTCTTCCGGGGGATCAAAATTTGAGCGTTGGAAGAAAGATGACGAAGATCCAGAGCAACCCCTCACTATTCAGTTCGATACATTACCTCATGTTATGGCTAATAATTATTTACTAGTCAATGAATTCAAAAATAAAGAAAATGAAGAGAAGGAAATGGAGGATAACGAGAAAGAAGCATGTGTGCTTGAATGTGAAGAAGGCCAAACATCTTGGGAGGTATATGATGAAGAAGATGATGATGACATGATGGACATTGAAGATGAAATTGATTTAGAAGCAGAGAGAAAAAAGAGGAGAGTGTCGCGCAATACTTTATTGAAGCAACTGCATCGGGAAGGTATCTGCGAGGTGGATTTGTTGGGAGAACCCTCTGGGCGTTCTTTTGACAACTATGTATTATATGGGATGCTTAAGAGAAAGGTGATAGTACCTCGTTCTGAGAAGTATGGGTCACCTCCAAGAATATTACCTTCCCCTACAGGTTGGATAACTGAAGATGAAGCTTTAGAAGAAAAAAATGAGGAAATCCAAGAAGTAGAAACTCAAGGTGAAATATTGTATGTTGACTTGTTACAAGGAAATAATTCAACGGAGGATAAACAGCAAGTGGAAATAGATGCAGCCGAAAAGGTCATCTTTAAGAGACCAACTATGAAGTTGACCAAACACTTGAGGCCATTGTACGTGAAGGCCTTAGTCAATGGTATACATGTGGCAAAAGTGCTCATCAACAACAGAGCAGCTATAAATACCATTCCGTCTAGAATGATGAGAAAATTTGCAAAGACAGAAAGCGATATGATCCCAATATAAGCCATTCTCACAAGTTTCAATGGGGGAGCAACTTCAGCTAAAGGGATAATGCCACTGGACATAACTGTGGGAACGACTACTAGGACCACAGTCTTCTTGGTGATAGATGGTCTTACTAGTTACAATGTGCTACTAGGAAGTGACTGGATTCATGGTAGTTATTGCATACCTTCATCGTTCCACTACTGCTTGATTTTCTAGAATGACAAAGGGGAAGCAGAAGTGGTGCAAACAGATCATAGATCCTTTGTCGCAGAAGTAAACTCAGTAGAAATATTCACGTACGAAGGAAATTATAGACCTGTCAGGGTAGTTCAGAATGGGGAAGAGACTCAAATTGTCGCAAAAGTGAAGAGTCATTTTCAGTAGATGCACTTACTGAAATGTTCAATCAAATGAGGCCAAACATAGTGGTCCTTGAAGAGCCAGTAATTGCCAAAAAGAGAATTAAGGAACTTTAAATGAGTTGTCAGTAATAAGAAAATATGGCAGATATTCAGGCCTTCAAAGCCAAATTAATGGCTTTCAATAAGGAATGTAAAGAGAAGACAAAAGAAGAAGCGGCATTAAAGATGTTGAGAAACAAAGTAGCAGTGTTCGAATTGGAGCGGAATATTGGCCGAGAAGTCAACAAAGTGGAATTTTTAGAAGAGGAAGTGCCTACAAGGAATCTAGATGATGAAGTAATGAGGATCACAAAATCGAGACATGTTCAAGCACAAGACCCTTTGATAAAAGTGAATATTGGCGATGAATGAGAAGATCGCCCAACATATGTCAGCCAGATGCTTAACCAGGAGGTAAGTAATAAATTAATCGCTTTATTAAAGGAATACAATGATTGCTTTGCTTGGGAATATGAACACATTCCTGGTTTAGATAAGAATTTGGTATAACATATGTTACCAACTAAACCAAATTTTAAACCACATAAACAACGTCCTAGGCGTTTTGCCCATAATGTATTGTCTGAGGTGAAGAAAGAAATAGAGCGATTGCTAAAAGCAGGTTTTATTAGAACAACCCAATATGTTGAGTGGTTATCTAATATCGTCCCAGTGTTAAAAAAGAATGGTAATATAAAAGTGTGCATAGATTTTTGAAATTTAAATTTAGCAACACCCAAAAATGAATATCCAATGCCTAGGTGGATTCTTTAGTAGATTCAACTGCTGGACACGTAACATATTCTTTCATGGATGGATATTCAGGATATAACCAAATTTACATAGTTGAAAAAGATGTACATAAAACTGCCTTTAGGTGCCATGGGACTTTAGAATATTTTGAATGGGTAGTTATGCCTTTCGACCTGAAAAATGTAGGGGCAACCTATTAAAGGGTAATGAACTTAATTTTTCATGACATGATATGTAAATTTGTTGAAATATATGTAGATGACATAGTGGTCAAATCTATTAAAGAATAAGACAATTTTGAACAATTAAAATGCTCATTTGGGCGAATTAGGCAGTACAAACTAAAATTGAATCCTTTGAAATGTGCATTTAGTGTTAATGTAGGGAATTTCCTTGATTTTCTAGTGTATGGAAGAGGAATTGAACTTGGTAAAAATAAGGTAAATGCCATTTTAGAGGTTAAACCGTCGGTAATAAGAAAGAATTGCAAAGGTTTCTAGGCCAAGTAAACTTTTTGAGACGCTTTATTTCTAATTGTGTAGGGCAAACGAAAGATTTTTCGCCTCTTTTAAAATTGAAAAATCATACGAATTCGTTTGGAAAGAAGAACATCAAAAGGCTTTTGATAGCCTGCAGACATATTTGTCAAGTCCGCTAGTATTAGTATTATCTATCCAAGGACGGTCAATGAAGGTGTATGTATCGGCTGAACAAGAATCAATAGCCCTGAATGGTTGCGCAAGAAGACCAATTTGGTGAAAAAATGACGATTTACTATTTGAGTAGACGGTTAACAAAATGTGAATGTAATTATTCTACTATTGAAAAGTTGTGTCTTGCTTTGTATTTCACATGTACAAAACTAAGGGTTTATTTACGGCCTATGACTGTTTACTTAGTTTATATAGTAAATTTAGTTAAATATATGTTTTCTCGTCTTATTTTACACCAAATGATAGGCCTTTGGACTTGGCATTATCGGAGTTTGAGATACAATATGTACCCCAAAAGGCAGTTAAAAATCAAGTTTTGGCCAACTTTTTGATCGATTATCTATGCCTTGACATGCCTAAAGAAATTGAATTGGAAATTGATTCATTCGAATTAAAACCTTGGGTTTTGTACTTTGATGGATCAAAAACTTCTAGAAGCCCAGGGGTAGGGATAGTTTTAATAAATTCCATAGGGATTTGTTATAAATTTGCTTTCACTTTGGATAGAATTTGTACTAATAATCAAGCCGAATACGAAACATTGATCATAGGCCTACAGCAATTAATGGAAATGGGAATAAAGAATGTAATTATTAGGCGATTCTCAATTAGTGATTTACCAATTAATTGGTGATTTTAAATGCCAAAGTGATTCTGTCATAAGTCAATATGAAATTGTCCAAGAATTATTGGAAGAGTTTGATCAAGCGGAGCTTCAATACATTAACATGATGTATAACGATCTAGCAAACGAATTAGCCCAAATGGCTTCGGGGTATTCAAATGTGCTAAATTTGGAACCCATTTGTGAATATGGAGTAATATTACCTGTAGTACAAAGGAGGGCGAGAAGGATTGAGATTTATTGCATATAAAATGGAGATGCAACAGATTGGAGGACATAAATAAAAAGATTCTTGAAGAACCTGATAAAGAGAGTAATAGGAAAATGAGGTTATGCTCATTAAATTACATATTGATAGATGAAGAGTTATTTAAGAAACGCTCAGATGGTGTGTTATTAAAATGTGTGAGTTCGCAAGAGACCAAAACGATCATGGCTGAAGTACATGAAGGAATATGTGGAGCCCATCAAGTTGGCCAAAGGATGAGATGGTTGATTGTTAGGAATGGATACTTTTGGTTTAAAATGGGAGAATCGTGCGTTCAGTATGCAAAGAGTTGTTTAGCATGCTAAAAGCATGGTCCGATACAAAGAGTACCAGCTAGAGAAACGAAGCCCATTATTAAACTTTGGCTGTTTAAAGGTTGGACGATAAACTTGATAGGGAAGATTTATCCCTCATCATACAAACAACATATACTTATAATAGTTGCGACATATTTCTTCACTAAATGGGTAGAAGCATTACCTTTAAAAGAAATCTCTCAGAAAAGTGTTATAAAATTTATTCGTCACCACATTATTTATATATTTGGGATTCTACAAACTTTAATGATGGATCATGGAACTTCTTTAAATGGAGATCAAGTGAATGAATTTTTGAGCGAGTTTGGAGTTAAGTTAGTAAACTCCACACCTTATTACGCTCAATCTAATGAATATACAGAATCTTTTAATAAGATTCTAAAAAAATATTATAAGGAAAATGATAAATGAAAATACCAGAAATTGGCATGAATGCTTAAATAAAGCCTTATGGACTTACAGGACGTCACCACGTTCAAGTACCAAACTAACTCCTTTTCAACTTACTTATGGACAAGAGGATGTGTTGCCTATGGAAATCAACATGCAGTCGATGAAAGTAGGCTTACAAAATGACTTAGGCGATGACGAGTATGCCAAATCACTAGCCCAAAATTTATTGGAATTTGACGAGTTAAAGTTGGACGTCCTAGATAGATTGCAGGTTCAAAAACGAAAAATGGATAAATTCTATAACAAAAAAGTTATAGCTAAATCTTTTAGCTGGGGCGAGTTGGTTTGGAAAACAACACTCCCTTTGGATAGCAAAAATCAAAAGTATGATAAATGGTCACCCAATTGGGAAAGACCATATAAAGTGAAAAGCGTATTGCCTAATGGAGCTTATCATTTGGAAGCTTAGATGGTACAAAGTATATGAGGTTTATTAATGGTAAATATTTGAAGAAATATGTTCCTTCTATATGGAAAAGTGAACAAAAAGATGCATAAGTAAACAGTCTTATTGGGCGATTATGACCAAATAAAATAAGAACGAAGTATGTTCAAATAAAATCTTTTATTATCAAATATTCTTTACAAACAAGAGGTACAAAATACAAATAAGCTGCAGTTAGAAGCATGCTATTATGGTTCTTCTATCAACTACAAGGAAAAGGGTAAATTGGCCTTAGTCGCCTTCCTAAATGCATTACTACAATTGCAGGCAAATGGTTAAAGAAGCACTCCCAACAAGCAATTGTTTCACGTCCAGATAGTGGTGTCAAATGAGTCGAGCGGCTCGTCGGCTCGCCCGCTCGGCTTGTATTGTTCACGCCCACGAGCCGCTCGGGCTCGTCAAAAAACGAGCCCGAGCACGAGCCGAGCGGGCTGGTGGGCTAGACGAGCCGAGCCCGCTTGGCTCGTACTATTCACGAGCGGCTCGGCGAGCCGCTCGTGAGACGAGCCCATAATATAAAAAAATAAAAAATAAAAATAATTAAATTTCAGTGACCAGAACGGTCACTGATTTCAGTGACCGTTCTGGTCACCAAGTGACCAAACGGTCACTGATTTTCAGTGACCGTTTGGTCACTTAATTTTAATATTTTGTTTTGTTTTTTTTTTCTACTTTTCTCCAATTCTTCTCCTATAAATACCCAACCCATTACAACATTTTTTTCCCACCAAACTTTCATTCTATACTCTCTACTCTACAATTTACAAATCATTATCAACAATATCATTCATTTATTCTATAATTCTCTTCTACATTTTTTTACATTATTATCTTCATTTTACAACTCATTTTATACACTAGCCACTAGTACATAATCTTCATTCACTTCTCATTTCTACATTTCTACATTCTATTTCAACAATTCACAAATGGATCCACGAGCATTTGTTGAAAACTTGTTCGGTATGGAAGGCGAAACACATGCCCAAAATCAATTTGGGAATGAATTTGCCGGTCTCAACCAACTACCAATTCCAGAAGACATTGACGATTTCGACGTCCGTGAAGCCGATCCGATTGATTTGGATGACGTTGATGTTGATCCTAGTGTTCCTATTGATTTGGAACAAGATGAAGAACCTGCACTAAATATTCCTGATGCAAGAGGGAAGAGAAAGGGGAAGAAGCAGGCAAAATGTTGGGACCATTTCAAATTGGTTAACACTGGTCGTGTGATCGATGGACTTCCAGAAATGAAAGCAGTATGTAAATATTGTCAACAACGACTGGCATGGCAAAAAAGCATTGGAACCACTCACCTCAACCGTCATTACAAAGCATGTGCGGCCAAACATGGGCTTCTTGAACGTGGACAAACGCAACTACAGTTTGGTACTAGTAGAACCGGTGCTACTACTACGCCACTTTCTACGTGGATGTATTCGGAGGAGGAAGCACGAAAGGAAATGGTGAAGTTCGTTGCCGCGGCGGAGCTGCCACTAGCAATAGTGGGCAACGAACATTTCCTAAACTACGTCAAACAATATCTTCAACCAAGGTACGTTGGGGTAAGTCGAAATACTCTTCGTTCTAATACAATTGAATATTTTCTTAATGCAAAGCAATTATTGATTGGGGATTTAGAAAAATACGGGGGTGTCATATCTTTAATTTCGGATTTATGGGAAGGGATTAATAAGAGAGGTTATATAGCTGCAACTGCACACTATATAGACCCACTTTGGGTTATGCATAAAAAAATTATTGCTTTTAAAATTGTCGAGTATCCTCATAATGCTAACACTATATTTAATGCAATTATGTTAATAATTAAAGAATATAAATGCGAGAGTAAAATTCGTTCTTTTACTTTTGACAATGCTTCTGTAAATAAAGTAGTTATCGATAAATTGCATAGAGTACTTCAACCCGATTTTGGTGGTTATTTATTCCATATTCGATGTGTGTGCCATATTTTTAATTTAATTGTACAAGACGGTTTAAAACATGTGAAGGATGAAATTAGTCGAATTAGAAATGCACTTATGTATATTACGATTACACCTAGTAGAAAACAAGCATTTGAAGAATTTTGTGAACAAGCTGGGAACTCTAATACGAAAACTTTTATTACTGACGTATGTCATAGGTGGAATTCAACTTACTTATTATTAAAATCATGTGAAGGTTTTGAACCATTTATCACTGAATTTTATAACAATAGGCATATTAGAGACGACGACGATGATATCTTAAATGAATCTCATTGAAATACAGTTTTTAAAATTAAGAAATTTTTGGAAAGTTTTTATACGTCTATGAATATATTGTCTGGTGTTTATTATCCAACTAGTTGCATGATTCTTGAACGTCTTTATATAACTACTAGGGCTTTTAATAGATATCAAAATGACCCTGATTTGCATGCGATTATATATGCTATGGAATTAAAATTTAGAAAATATTGGGAAGAATTACCTATGTTATTTCCTTTAACATGCGTCATGGACCCCCGATATAATTTATCGGGTACTAAATTTATAATTGACCAAATTTCAAATACTTTAACTTTTAATATGCCTATTACTTATAGGAATTTGGAACAAACGTTAACTGAGATGTATGAATTATATGCTTCAAGAATAGGTACACAAGTTACTCGTATACCTACTCCTCCTCCCACTAATATAAACGATGACGACGCTGAAGTAATTAATTTATTAGAAAACATAGACTCAATTAGATATGATTCAACTGCATATGCATATGGTTCCTCTAGTAGTAGTAGTATGTCTTCCACTGCATGTACTCAAACTTCGAGTAGTAATCCAAATGCGTTGCCATCTGAATTAATTGATTACTTTCGTTATACTACGCCTAGTAACAAATCAGTTAAGAAAAGTTCAGAAGATGTAATCGAATTCTGGCGAAATAATGAACGTCGATGGCCAATTGTTTCTACAATTGCAAAAGATCTACTAACACCTCCGGTTAGCACTGTAGTTTCGGAGTCTGCTTTTAGTGCAGGGAAGAGGGTTCTCTCTGATATTCGAAGTCGACTAAAAGAAGATATTTTGGAAGCATTAATGTGCGTGAAGGATTGGGAAGACGCTAATTATCGAATACAACATAAATATGCCGAAATTGCATGTAATCAAGTAAGTGATATTTAATTTCAATACATTCATTACAAAATTTTATTTTCATACATTTATAATTTTTTAAAAAAATTGTACACGTAAAAAAATTTTCGTGTACAATTTTAACTCCGCCTACACGAAATTGAAGTAGCCGGTCCCAAGCCCGGATAAAGGAGGAGGGTTTCTCTTTTTTTTTTTAAAAATAAATGTATATTTACTATTTTAAAAATTATAAATGTTTTGACTTTTGACGAGCCCCGATAAATGTTTTGAAAAATATACATTTAAAAAAAATAGACTTGTAGTACTAGTAGCGTTATTTATTATTATTAAAAGAAAAAAAAATTTACGCGAGCCGGCGAGCAGAGCTTAAGCTCGGCTCGCCGAGCCGCTCGTTTTGGGCGAGCTCGGGCACGAGCCGAGCTCGCCCAAATGGTAACGAGCCGAGCTTGAGCTCGGCTCGTGCGAGCACGAGCTGAGCTCGTGAGACAATGGGCCGAGCCGGCTCGGCTTGGCCCATTGACACCACTACGTCCAGAAAGGGGTGTTGAGAAGACCTTCATTGACCAAAGAATATTTCTTATATCTCCTATACCAAAGAAAATATCAGGACAGATGGAGAAATTGGGAGAAGGTTAAGTTCATCTCTGTTGAAAAAAGGAATAATTGATCAATCATTTGAATGCCAGATGATGGCAACAAACTGGTTTTGTAGAGAATAAAGACGAAGATGATGAATGTGTAACAAAGACGCAACTTTATAGAGGCTTGAAGGTGAAGGGACGGAAGGCGAACAGTCATATACACGCATAGTAACCGAAATTGAAGGTCCAAATCTTGGAGAACTAAATCGGAATACCAAAAGTTTTATTCCATATAAAGATCCCACAATAGGAAATGTGCATGAATACAGCACAAGGTGAGTAATTAAATGTTTGGGGATGTTGATCATGCTATTTCAGAAATCTATGCAAAGGCCATCACACAAGTAAGTAAAATGGTTATTCCATTAATGAACTTGGTTGTCCTTACATTGTAGCTAATAGTGGCCGTTATCACAAAATTAAAAGAACCAGTGTGAGACGTAATCGTCCTACAAGAAAGCTCAAAATATAATTATGGTTTACCCCAAAGAGAATGCATTTGTTCTCTAAGCTTCTCCCATTCATCGTGCTGCTCATTGGAAACAGTAGATAGTTCGGTCATATGCCCTTCGTCAACTTCCAGCTTTGAGTAACGCTCAAACAAAGTTTGCTTCGCTCAGCCTTATGGGAAATAATGTGCTTCTTAGCAGCCAATCTTACCTTATAGTCATCCATTCTTACTTGAAGTGCCTTCATCTTTGCAGCCAGACTCAACATCAAAGAGTCTTCAACCATAACTTCGGAGGAGATTTCATGTAAGTTGCTCTTGGTCTTCTCAATCTCCTGAAGCAAAGACTCTTTTTCTGTTACAACACGGAGATACTAAGTCTTTTGGGCCATTAACTCAACATTTCTGGCTAGCAAAGAGCTTATCTCTGAATGGATGATCTTCAACGTCAGCCTAAAGTCGGATGAAATTGTAAGCAAATGAAGCTTTAGTGCTTAAGCTATTTTGGCACTTAGAAGATCAAAAATTTCTCTTTGGCTAGAAGCACTAGCCTTGTTAATATTCACATCCATGAACAAAACATATTCAAGCACTGATTGCTTGAGAATGTTCATGTTTTCCTCTGAGAGTGCAGCAGATGAAACAGAAGGACGATTGTCCGAAAAGGAACGAGAAGCTACGCTTATCCTTACTTGTTCCCAGGAAGTAAACACGTCATGAATTGTCATCAATATCCTGTAAAGGAACATGCAAGTATTTAGCATCTTCACTACAGTGAACAGGTAAAAATGAAAGATAAAACAAAGGCTACCTTATCATTAGTTTTGGAAAATTGAGACACATCACTGGTTGACACTTGTGGAGACTTCTCTTTGTCCAAATGAGCAGACTCTTCCACGATGGGCAGTTCTAGGGATGTCTCTGCCAGAATCAAGTGATAATGAATTAAAGGCTAATAACACATACAAAGGAAAAAAAATCACAAAACATGTATTACATGCTCATTCAGGGCATGGGGGGTCAACTTCTTGGGAAGGTGGAAGTTCTCCGGTTGGCTGCGCGACCAAAGACTCTGAGACCATGGCCTTCTCCTTAGGCAAAGCCCCTTCGTCAGATGACTTGGATGAGGTAGCTTTGGTGGAAGATGGTGGAACAGAGGCCGGTAAAGCTAGAGCCTTTGAAGGAGAAGTTGAGCTTTTTTGAAAAATTCAGGATTCCAAGTATTGCCAGAAAATACAAAGGAAGAATATGGCAAAAATTAATGATTGATATTAATGTGCCATATTGGGGAGTAATTGTTGACCTACAAAAAATGAAGCTCAATTAATGGTTCAAAGAATAAAGTCTAGTTAAGAAATTCGAATGATGGACCTAAACGGGACCATATAAAAACCAAAGACGGAGTTATGTAATGGATGCCCATCCTCGCTCAAGCCTACGAAACGCCCAGACGCCCAAGATATGGGCGAGCCTGTCATCGCTCAAACTTGTGTGACGCCCAAGATCTAGGCGAATATAGTGTTTTGGTTACCATTCGGAGCAACGGTTATTGAAACAGTTAATGGGTAATCTTATCACATTCCATGATCCAAGAATCTTGGCTGTAAGGAGTTAAATGATGGGAGTAATGGCAGTGGTTGAAAATGGTAATTTCTTGACAAGTCATCCATGATGGAGAAAGTGGGTAGTTACAGGCCGATGGGCAGTTTCCAGGAGATTTCAAACGGTTTTACAAGAGAAACAGTCAAAAGAGTATAAAAGAGAAAGAATAATTTACAAGTGGAAAAAGATAAAACGACTCTCAAATAGAGAATTATGTAATTTCATTTGTTTTCTTCTAGTTAACCTTCAATTACCTTATGTGCTTGTGCTCTTTGGAGGCATTTCGTTTTGTCCATATTGTAATCTTCATCAATAAAACACCACTCGTTGGGACTTTGTCTCGAGATGTTGTTGTTCCTTACAATCGTCTAAACCATCTTCTAATCGTTAGCGAAACTCGATTTCCACGCGAAACAGAATGGACAGATGCAATCTCAGACTGTTATGATTTTTTCTCTCTTTTTCATCACAGTAACTTGACACTTTTAATAGGATCGTTGTTTTCAGTTTTCAGACGGTACCATTGTCTTATAGGAAGATGGACTTTGAAGAGTTCTGTGCAATTGCAACCAATACGTATCAATTGGAGGCCCTTGACAAATGGGAGCAAATTACATCTATGACATTTGAGTATTTCGAACAAGAGGCATCTACATTTATGGCTTTACGAGTTTTGTATAGCTTGATGGTAATTCTTGATTTATACATATATTGATTAAAGAGGTCTTCAGTTTCTACCCTATATATGCAGGAGTTGAATGTGGGCCACACTGCTTGTGCTCAAAGACTTTTTGTTTTTTTGAAAACACTTGTGCTCAAAGACTCTCTTTGTTTTTTTTTAAACAAACGCTGCTTAGAAAGGTAATGGGGGATTTTTAAAAGTTATTTAGGAGATATTTAGTTGAGAGAAGATAGACTGTGTTTTAATCTATTTGAATTTAATAGTTCAGCTCCCCTTAAATTATTATGCAAAATCTATGTTTCTATATAAAAATCAATAGAATATGCCTTCGTAGAGTTTAAAACCATAGTTTTAGTAGATTTTGATAAAAGTTGATAGAATGTGTGTTTGGAAAGTTGTGGATCCTATAAAATATGTGGTTAAACTTAATAATGTTATTCGCAGTCGCTCATTACGATAATCGTCCTACGTCATATACGCATGATAGATGGTTATTTGGCCCCTGTTTGACACACATTCTTTTAAAATACCTTATTTCAAAACACATTTTCAACCACACATTTTTCATCACATCAATAATTTTTTCTTTTTAACCATATATTTCTCATCATATTACCATTTAAAATACATTCTTTTTTCAGTAATATCCATCAAACACACCCTTGATGTATGAGTCAATAAAAAAACTAACACACTAATGTATCAAATAACTATTTGTCATATTTATGTCACGTATGACGACTATCGTAATGAGCGACTACAAATAATATTACTCTAAAATTAATAGTTGATTTTAACTTATATTTTAATCAGATTTTAGTGATATCAAACATGGATGTTCGCATATGAACATTGCTACTTGTACATAATAATATGTACATCAAGGTGTCCACCCCCTCACATGGGGGTGGGGCCCACTTGGAGATAATATTTTTTATTCAAGTGGGTCCTACCCTCATGTGAGAGGGTGGACACCTTGATGTACATATTATTATGTACAAGTAGACAATTCCGTTCGCATATACTATATATTTTATTTCATTTTTACTTACGTGGGACTTTCCCCATATATTACTCTTTTCTCATAAGTTTTTTTTTCATAGTCCATGAAGGATTCGTCTTTACCTTTTGGTGTAACCCACGTAAGAAACGGTTAAGATTTACAGAATCCTATTAAGTACTTGCGGAACTGCAATTCCCGCCACCTCTACTCCTAGAATAGAATTCCAAAAGAACTCGTCTCAAAATCTCTCTCAAAACCCTAGTTTTTAGTTTCAAATCATCAAAGAAGAAAGCATGGAAAAACCATCCAAAGACGCGGCGAAAAACAAGAAATCACCATTATCATCATCACGGTCAAGCATAATTTCTTTAAGCAGCAGTGGTATTAGTAATTGTGATAGTTTTTATTCTAATGAATCCGATTTGGACGGTTGGGATATTGAAGGAAACATAAGGAAGAAGCAGAGGATCGAAACCGTACTGCCTGTCAGTTTTCTTGACCCGCTTACACCCGAAGAACGCTCTTCCATTCAAAAGGAAATCGCTACATCATCGACCATTGGAAATAATAATGATTCTTTTTTGGGGTTGTCCAATGTACCGATTGTTGTAAAACAGGAGAGTTTTAAGAATTCGGATAATGCTTGTAAGGATAAAGCAGTTAGTGCTCCTGCAGTTCGCAGTTGTAAGCAGTTCTGGAAAGCAAGCGATTACGAGGGCAAGAAAGATAATGATTCGAGTTCAAGAATGGGCAATTAATGGGTGCCTTTTTCCTTGAATTTTGTCTTTTGATTCCTTCTCGTGTTAATTTTTGATATTGAGTTGGTTTATTTCTTGTTTTTAGTGTTTGGAAATTTGAATTTTGAAGATTTTGGAAATCAGAATTTGATATTTGAACTAAAAATTTGATATTTATGTCAATCGATTGCTGGTATTATATTACTGTGTGCCTTTATTCATGATTATTACTTTTTGGAAAATATCTTTGACTGCATTGCAGTTGAGTCTTGTAGTGGTAACCATGAGAACATACATGGAAGAATTATTTCGGCAAATCATTTAATGGAGGGGGTACTTTTCAAATTGCCCAAGTCAAACTTGCCATTTTCCATTTTGACCAAAATTTTTTACCATTCACCACAATAGCCTTCCAAAACTGAAAAGTCGAAATTACCCTTAAAATGTTATATAAATTACAAAAAAAAAATGGTATTATTTAAAAGACAATAATACCCCTTTTTTAAGTTATAAAAAATTCCAACACTTTCCACTTAAAATTTCGAAACCACTTTCTTTATCTGTTTACTCCAACACAGATAAAAATTGTTTCATTTTTCCTCTACTTCAAACTTGAAAATAGATAAATTTATCAAACGTTTGATAAAGAAATATTATTTACAGCCATCAGTGAAATCGGCAATTATATTTACGTATTTTAATTTTCGTTCGGTAAAATTAGTACAGTTTTTTAATGTTTAAATCTTATTTCGACATAGGTATATAAAAATTTTACGATCTTAGATGAATCTATAATCATTTTTTAACAAAAACGAGAAAAAAATTCATCTGTATAAATAATTTCAGACAAATTTACGATCGGTTGTAAAATGGTCAACTAGACATCCAGATAAATTCAGCCGGCCCGGACTGCCCGGACGTCCGGGCCGTCTGGGTCCAGCACACCTTGCAGTATTTTTGTGTCATAACTTTCTCTCCTAATATCCGATTAAGGTGATTCAAGATGCGTTGAAAAGCTAACTCAGAGGTCTACAACTTTGCTTCAGATACCATCTTCGAATTCGATCGTTTTCCATGTCAAAAATTGGTCTCAATATGAGGCTGAAAACCGATACAAAACTTTTCAACATTTTTGGGCAATAACTTTCTCTCCTAATGTCCGATTGAGATGATTCAAGATGCGTTAGAAAGCTAACTCAAAGGGTTACAACTTCACTTCAGATACCATCTTCGAATTCGATCTTTTTCCATGTCAAAAATTGGTCTCAATATGAGGCTGAAAATCGGTGCAAAACTTTTCAGCTTGAAAGTTAATATGTGATAATGTTTTGGCTATATTTCATCCATTTGACTCATTTTTCATCCAATTGACCTCCAACACTCTCGACTCTTCATTACAAAGTTATAAATAAGTTTAGAATATTTGCACTTTAATCCATAAACTATCACTTTCCTCAATTTTGGATATTTTCGCTCTTTTCTTCTAATTTCTATTGTATTCGTTCATTTGCAGCAGCTAAACCAAAATGCAAGAGTACTTAGAATATTTAGGCGCCTATAAATCATGAAAATACAATTATTAATGGATGAAAAACGTGATAATTGCACTATTATCACCGCCTATTCTGACAAATTTCCGCCAATTCACCATTTTTCACTTCATTTCTTTTTTGTTTCACCTCCTCTTCGAGTCCAATTTTTATGATCACGCACGGCTTCATCTAAGTCTCCAAAATACGTCATTTTCTCCAATGTATTTAAACTACAAAACGACATGAACACACATCAAAACGCTCAAAAGTGCTAAAGAACAAACTAAAAACTACGATTTAAAGGTATTTGTTTAATGAGTTAATTGCACTCATCAGTATATTATTAATTATAATTTGTATGTTGCATAATTATTGTCGTTAAATATTCAATTATAATTAAATTGCTTATTTTAATTGTTTATATAATATTTAATTATAATTAATAGAATATTAAATGAACAATTTAAATATAAAATATAAATAAATAATTTAAATCGAGTATTTTAATTGTTTGCTCATATTTAATTGTAAAAGAAGAATTTATAATTAAATTGCCTATTTTAATTTTTTATACAATATTTAATTATAATTAATAGTATATTAAATTAGCAATTGAAATATAAAATTTAAATAAACAATTAAATGAAATAATTTAAATCGTGTATTTGAATTGTTTACTTAATATTTAATTGTAAAAGAATAATTTATAATTAAATTGCCTATTTTAATTGTGTATATAATATTTAATTATAATTAAAAGAATTTTAAATAAACAATCGAATATTTGTTTAATGAGTTAATTGCACTCATCAGTATATTATTAATTAGAATTTGTATGTTGAATATTCAATTATAATTAAATTGCTTATTTTAATTGTTTATATAATATTTAATTATAATTAATAGAATATTAAATGAACAATTGAAATATAAAATATAAATAAACAATTCAAATAAACAATTAAATGAAATAATTTATTTTAAATAAATAATTCAAATCGCATATTTTAATTGTTTACTCATATTTAATTGTAAAAGAAGAATTTATAATTAAATTGCCCATTTTAATTGTTTATACAATATTTAATTATAATTAATAGTATATTAAATTAGCAATTTAAATATAAAATTTAAATAAACAATTAAATGAAATAATTTAAATCGTGTATTTGAATTGTTTACTTAATATTTAATTGTAAAAGAATAATTTATAATTAAATTGCCTATGTTAATTGCGTATATAATATTTAATTATAATTAAAAGAATATTAAATAAACAATCGAATATTTAATATTTTATTATTTATAACTAAATAGTATTTTATTATTTTTTGTTTTAATTGTTAACCGATTATTTCATTATTTTAATTGAATATTTTATTTATTGTTTATAAATAATAGAAAATTAAATAAACAATCGAATATTTGTTTAATGAGTTAATTGCACTCATCAGTATATTATTAATTATAATTTGTATGTTGCATAATTATTGTCGTTAAATATTCAATTATAATTAAATTGCTTATTTTAATTGTTTATATAATATTTAATTATAATTAATAGAATATTAAATGAACAATTCAAATATAAAATATAAATAAAAAATTAAATGAAATAATTTATTTCAAATAAATAATTTAAATAGCATATTTTAATTGTTTACTCATATTTAATTGTAAAAGAAGAATTTATAATTAAATTACCCATTTTAATTGTTTATACAATATTTAAACATAATTAAAAGTACATTAAATTAGCAATTGAAATATAAAATTTAAATACACAATTAAATGAAATAATTTAAATCGTGTATTTGAATTGTTTACTTAATATTTAATTGTAAAAGAATAATTTATAATTAAATTGCCTATTTTAATTGTGTATATAATATTTAATTATAATTTGGGGAAAAAAAAAAGAAGAAGGGCCGTCTGGCAGTGGCCCAGTAAACTGAGCAAGCTCTCGAGGATAAGTTTGACCGCATCATCTAAATGGAAATCCATCCTGCAACATTTCAAATGTTAGAATCTTGTGCAAGATATAATAGATAAAACATAATATGAGAAAATTAAACTAGCCGAATGATAATAACTACTATCTGCAAGAATTAATAGATAATGGAACAATAAATAATGCAATAATGGAATAAACGAATGACATTAGACTCCTTTTGTAATTAAATATTAAACAAACTATTAAAATAAACAATTAAATTAAATAATTTATTTCAATTATAATTGTTTATATAATATTTAATTATAATTAATAGAATATTAAATAAACAATCAAATATTTCAAGAAGAATTTTTAATTAAATTCCTTATTTTAATTGTTTGTATAACATTTAATTATAATTATTAGAATATTAAATAAACAATTCAAAGAAGCAATTTATTTTGAAATTGTTTATAAACAATTTCAATATAGAAATTATTTAATTATAATTATTAGAATATTATAATTATTTTGAAATTGTTTATAAACAATTTATTTTGAAATTATTAGAATTTATTATAATATTTCAATATAGAAATTATTAGAATATTATAAACAATTTATTTTGAAATTGTTTATTTAATTATAATTATTAGAATATTAAAATATAGAAATTAAATGAAATAATTTATTTTAAATTGTTTATAAACAATTTCAATAAGTAGTTTAAAATATAATCGATTATTTTTATTCTTTGTAATCAAATTAAATACGTTATTATATTTTATTTTTTAATTGTTGAAAAACAAAAAAAAACAAAAAAATAAAAAAAATAACTGGGCCCAGAAGTCTGGGCGGCCCAGACACCCAGAAGGGCCGTCTTGGCAGATCTCCTCCGACAGAGATCGCCGGAAAACGCCATTTCCGACGATCTCCAACCCCCAAATCTCACCCAAATTACATTTCATCTATTAATAATTGATTCTACAACAATTTCTTCGAAAATAATCAGCAAAAATTCGAAAACATGATTTATTTATTCAATTATTTCAACCATGCTTTGTAAAATGACATATAATGGTTTTCAAAACTCACCTTGTTCAAGGGAAATGGCGATTCCGGTCTGAGTCGTCGGTTTTTTGGTCCCCCTTGCACGTTGATTGAGTTTTTTTTTTCTTTCCCAACTTTCTTCCAAGGCACTTGTGAGGGTAAAAATGGGAAAATGCTAAACTTTGAAGTTTTTTTTAGTTTTTCCTTTTTTTTTTAGCCATTCAACGGCTATTTTGAAAAATTGGTCGGGTGACCCGTGTATTTCCCACTATTTCCTCTTTAATGGAGTCATTGTGGATAATGTGTCAAACTCAATTGTAGATAGGATAATTGATTATACGCCTCTCCGCAGTTAGACAGGCTATAATGACACAATGAGATGAGAGAAAATTGGTTTAGATGGAATTTTTATCAAAGTATGGAAGTGTCTGGATATTTTATAGTTCACAAAATTGTTCAATGAGATGTTAAAGAGTAAAAAAGAAGTCAAATAAATGGAGGAAGAGTCTATTAATTTATCAAAATTTACTGAAAATCTGATTTTAATCCCTACCAAATAGGAGCTATAAGAGGGAGAGAAATCCAAAACTAACATAACATATTTTAATGTTGAAGGATTTAATTGCATTGGGTTGAGAATAAGACTTGGTTTGTTAGAGCATTTTGATCCAGTCGAGTTAGAGATGCACAGTAGAAATGACTTGCTTGCACGTTAAATAAACGTGATTCTCAGATAGCCTCCTTGCTTATTATCTATATTCTTAATTCATCCTGTAGATGGGCATTGATCATGTCAGGATTCATCCGAAATTCTTGCATTCAAATGCAACTAGCCATAAGTGGGCTTTGGGAGGTAAATATTAATTCAACCACGTCAGCTTTGTTTTGCTATAATTATGCAAAGCTTTATTTGTAAAATATTTTTTCTGACCATGGTTTCTACTTTTTAGCTTTTGCTGAGCTTCTAGACAACGCCTTAGATGAGGTACTTGACTTTGATCTTGAAGGCTAATGCATTTTTTTCTTTTTAATTTTATGGGTTGCCGACCATTTAATCTTGTATTGTTGTCAGACTTGCAATGGAGCAACCTATGTCCATGTAGATGTGCTCAATAATAGGAAGGACAATTGTAAAATGTTGTCAATTGAAGGTTAATTAATCACTTTTAGTTACTCTTTTTCCAATGTCCATTTTATTTACCACTATTCAATTCTTTTTTGTTTTCAAATTTTTAAGGGGTGCGGGAGGTTTTACCTCTTTTTCCCTCACAAAAAAATGCCAACTAAAAATTAGTATTTTTGTAAATCCTAGTTCATATTGCATCTTCATTCAATTAATATCTACATTGCTGATTACAGATAATGGAGGTGGCATGAATCCTGATAAGTTGCGGAAGTGCATGTCTTTAGGGTTTTCTATGAAAAGCAAAATTCCCAACACTATTGGGCAATGTGAGCTATTACATTATGTAGAAATCGTATGCCTCACATTCTGGTTGTTAATGGTATTTATCATTTTTAAAATTTTCAACAGATGGTAATGGTTTCAAGACTAGTACTATGAGGCTTGGGGCAGATGTCATTGTGTTCTCGCGTTGTCGGGGGACAGATGTGTTGGGAATTTACTTAACATACACAGCGGAAATTAAACAATTTTCAATTCTCAAACGAGGATCTGCAATGTGTTTAGATAGAAACTGTGATGAGAATGATACTTTTGATGAATTCCACAAACTCTTTTGCTTTTTCTTGAACTCCAATGATCACGATCTGCAATCCAAGCTGTCCAATTGTCCAGCCTCCAATGGTGATCCACACAGAGAATAAGAATGACGGCTAGGGTTTTCTTTTCTTGTGCTAGCAAGAATAATGAAAATTCCATACAGTTTACAAACCCTAACAGCTTATTAATATAAGCCCAAGTGGGCTTGGCCCATCTCTAAACTTAACCCGGTCCGATATTTAACTAATCAAATTAATTAAATCCGGTCCATGAATTAATTAATCCAATTAATTAATTCGGGCCTATTAATAAACAACCCAATTAATTAATTATCCAACACTTGTCAATTAATTAATTGATAAATCTCATTCTTCTGATTCTCTTTTGTGTGTGACCCATTAGGTTCCCGATCACGATGCCGAACGACGTGAATTATTATTTTGATCTAATCAAAATCGATAAATTAAAACGCCCCTTTTAATTTATCACTAATTCATTTTCGTTGTCCCGGATTGACATCTAGCAATGTATCAGGGCAATACATGTGACGGGAAATATCACGTAGCATGACAAAACCAAACTTGTTCGTTTACCGTGAAACTATAATCCTTTCGTCAATATGATCCGATCAATTATGAGATATGGATATGTGTCAATCTCAATTATCGATCATATCTTTTATCCCACTGTTAAGTCAATGTACGTCGAAAACTCTTTTCCGACTTATGAGTTCACCTTGGCCAAGGATTTCATTATTAACTTAACTGGATAAAATGTAGATCATAATCTCTTACTATCTAAGAGTGACGAATCCTCCATTGATCATTCACTACCTTCATATGATTCTTGACATACCCGAACGATGCTGTATTAGCGACCCTTGACAGAGCAACATCCAACACCACTAAAGTATGACTGCCCTCATATAAGGTACTATGATGACCTCAAGTCAAAGGACCAATTCCACTACCGAACGTTAGAGATTAACCACTAACACTTAGATAGTTATCCATGTGGAATCTCTCAGCGGGTCTCCAATGTTTTGTTCTATAACAAAACATCCACGTGTTCATTCAAGTGTCACCACACTTTAACTTGTGAGATCAGCTACTTACTTCACAAGTAAGAATGCCACACGCGATAGTCTATCCGTAATAACGATATCCGTATCTCGTTATTACTTCGACCACTGACATTTAAGATTCAGTCATATGTAATTTGTATCTCACAATCACAACTCCTTGTGATTAACAAATCACCAAGACTTGAATCTACGGATTCTATTATTTAATTTATTAGAATATTAATTCAATTAAATAATAAATATTGCCATACATATGCATTGATTATATATATTCAAAGTGTTTATATCCAAAGTTGATTGGACCTAGGGCATAACACTTACAAACTCCCACTTGCACTAGATCCAATCACTTATGTATCTTATACCATAAGAGTCTACATGACGATCATGTTTATGCTGCGACAACTCTTTGTCAGTGGATCTGCAATTTAATAACTTGTGGGAATTAGTTCTTTATCTACGTCATTTCATTGTATTATCTTTCCAATGAGATAACAATGCCTTAACATATGTTTGGATCATTGATGAGACCTTAGTTCCTTCGCTTGCACGATGACTCTATTGTTATCACAATGCATAAGCGTGTGATCAACAATGTTAGGAACTACTCTAAGTTCAGTAATGAACTTCCTGATCCAGACCACAACTTTTGTTGCTTTGTAAAGCAATGATGTATAAGGCTTCCATTATTGAATCAACGGTTATTTGGAACATTTTCAACACACCGCTTAAGAGTAAACCAATATCCTATTTGAGATGTGCTATTATTCCAGTCTGACTAGAAGCTAGCATCATTCTATCCATGAACTCTCAGTTCATTTTCTCCATATAAAATCTTCTCGAGATTTTATCTGTATAGATTGGGAACTCTCAGTTCATTTTCTCCATATAAAATCTTCTCGAGATTTTATCTGTATAGATTGGGATGAGTTAAGCAATCTTCTGGATCTATCTCTATAGATCAACTTGCTTCTCCCACATCCATCACGGAGAAATTATTTGACAACCATAATTTCAACAATTGAAATATAGAGACGTCGTTTCCTATAATATGTCTCATACATATAATATCAGGAATGCGACAATGCTCCCACTATCTTCTTGTAAATGCACATTTCGTCTTCATTTTTGATAAAATCAAACATTTTGACTTTTTGCATCAAATCGAAGATTTCAGCTCCAAAAGGTTTGTTTCAATCCATATTGACATTTTCTTGTAAACTCATTTACAACCTATGGGTTCTAATCCATTAGGCAAGTCGACCAAGGTCAAACCTCGGTTACATACAACAAGTCCATCTCTTTAAGTCAACACTTGACTTTATTTCTATGTAATTAGTAGGTTCATTATCCTTGATTAGTAATCATGGATTCGTACCTTCTAGGAGGTCAAATGATCCTACAAGATTTACACTGAGCTAACGTGTCCTCAGAAGTCTCCACTTCCTGATCAAGAGTATGTCCCTCAGCTGGTGTGGGATAAGACTCAGGTTCATCTATTCGGCCAATTATATCCGTGGACTCTTGAACTCTTTCAAGATTTATTCTACTCCCACTGTCTCTCTTAGAGTAAACACTTTCTCTAAGAGTATGACATGTTTTGAGATGAACATCTTCTTCTCAACGAGATTATAGAATTGATATCCAATTATCTCTTGGATATCCACAAATATATAATTATCGGATTTAGTCTCAAACTTATCCGATTCAGTGCGCTTCACATGAGCGTCATAGCCCAAACGTTCATATGAGATATGTTGGGCCATTCCATAACTCGTATGGAGTTTTTGTCAACCGATTTAGACGGGGCACGATTTAGTGTGCAGCACGTGGCAATCAGTGCATGATCTCAAAACGATTTTTGAATGCTTGCATGGCTTGTTCTCAATTGCACTATATCTAATAGTGTACTATTCCTCATTTCAGATGCACCATTATGTTGCAATGTATGTAGAGGAATCCACTGCATGAGAATCTAATTCTCTTTTAGATAATCTAAAATTCTCCATTTTAGATATTCTCCACATCGATCAAATCTTAGTGTAAGAATATATTTACCTATTTGTTTCTCTATTTCTAGCTTGAATCCCCTGAACATTTCAAGAATTTCATGCTTGAATTTCATCAAATATACATGATCATTTCTGAAATGGTCATTAGTAAATGTGATGAGATAAGATAAACTTCACCTGACATTAACTGATATGGGTCTACATACATCACTATGTATTAGACTTAATAATTGTGCAGATCATTTTCCTTTTTCAATTAAAAGGAGATTTGGTCACTGTGTCTTACAGACATGATTCGTATTTGACAAATGATTCAAAATCATTTGACCCAAATATACATCTTCATGTAAGTTTGGAATTGCATTCTTATTGATGTGACAAAATCCACAATGCTAGATATATGTGTTATTTAGATTATCATTTTTATACCTTTCAATTTCTATACTCATTATAGAATACTCGATGTTTAGAATATAAATGTCATTTTGTAATTTACCATAACCATTAAGATCTTATCAAGATAAAAAGGAACAACAATTGTCCTTAACATTAAAATAACTCATGTCAAAACATGAAATTTATTTAATACTCTTGGTAATGGTGAGAACAAAATTAACATTTTTCTAATTTTAATATCGAGCCTAAAGGCAATTGCGAGAAATATGCTTCTACAGGCAATGCAGCAACTTTTGCTCATTTTCAACGTGTAGGTCAACTTCTCCCTTCTGCAGCGATCTACTTTTATTTAGTTTCTGCATATTTATACAAATATGGGATCTATATTTAGTATCTAATACCCATGAAACTAATGAAGTAGATTTAAGCCTTGCAATTTCATTTCTAATGACCCATCATTCCAAAATGATAATAAGGATCATCAGATTTGGTATTGTCCTTATTCGCTTTAACTGTCTTAGTCATCTTCGTTGCTTTCCTAAAGCATCCTTTAGACTTCCCTATCAAAGTCTATGACTAAGATTCGTCCACTACAAATATAGATGTTGGATTTAACAGTTTTAAGCATGTTCAGCATCTCAATGAGCGTGTTTCGAGTTTATTCATGTTAAATTCATAATTAGTTATGAATAATTCTCTGACAGAGATTGCAGAACCAAGTCTATACTTAGTTCATTGTTCATGACTGAACGCAATCAAGACAACTTCTCAAAGTAGTCTACATCTTCAGCACACGAGCACCGACTGAAGATTCTTCTGCCATTATGCACCGGTATAGTTGCTAGGAAATATCATATATTTCCTCGTATGATTGTTCATCATTCAACACATTGAGATGAAAGATCATGTGTTAGCATCTATACTCTTATGTTGTTTTATAACTCAGGTGACATAGTCACAAACATCACATATGTTGTAGTACTATCGTCAACACTGTGTTTATTATAGCAGCCACCCCTTCTATTATTGAGTCATCAACAGGTGTCTCTAGAAAGGGCTACTTAAGGACACAACCAATTTGTCATACTTGAGAACAATTCTCAGATTGCGACGTCAATCAAGAAAATTTGCTTTGGTTGTTGGCATACAATATGCTTCTCAAATATATGTGGTTACTCATGATTCAATAAATGTAAACGACGAAAAGTAAAGAAACAATATATATATATATATATATATATATATATATATATATATATATATATATATATAAATATATATATATATATATATATATAATTTAATATGGTCTTTTATTAAATTAATTTTGCTCCCACTGTTTAACTCAAATTTATGACCCTCTCACATAAATTTATGGAATCCGTACTTGATTCCCAGTGGGCTGGGATCCCATTTGTTATATTAAAACCTTGAGTGTACTCAACAAGCCCTAATAAAACATTTGGGTAGATACTATTATCAATTGTATCTCCATACAATTCCCAGATCATTAAGCCGACAACTCTTTGTCTTCACGCATCTTATGTGTTAGCTTAACATGCCTCTAAGATTTATCTCCTTGAGTGTACTCAACAAGAGATAAATAATAGTTAAGTCAAACCCATCATTCAGAAATATCTAATATTTCATAGTGTCAAACATATCCCTAATAGACCAGCCTTGAGTGTACTCAACAAGTTAAGATCGATTTAGAACTCTCGTTTTTCACTATAATGAAGGAAGACGAATATAAATATGACTTAATATTTTAACATGCCTCTAAAATTTATCTTCTTGAGTATACTCAACAAAAGATAAATATTAGTTAAGTCAAACCCATCATTCAGAAATATCTAATATTTCGTAGTGTCAAACATATCCCTAATGGACCAGCCTTGAGTGTACTCAACAAGCTAAGATCGATTTAGGACTCTCGTTTTTCACTATAATGATGGAAGGCAAATAACAAATTGACTTAATTTTTTTTTTTTTTTACCGAGGGGTTTTGCATGCAAAAGGTCTCATCGTAATAATTATATATATTTTATTATACATCTAACATGCAAATAAACATACATATAATAGTGTGGACGATTATGGACTTATACTATCTAGTCTTCCCGAGCCATAAGGAAGACTAGTCGGTCAGTTCCTAGGGGGTATAGCATTGATTCATACAATACTCCATCTCTATGGTCTCCTCCTCTTCTTCTATCTCCAATTAGTCCAGCTGCAACTTGTATCCTATACTAGTTGGCACGCAGGCCTAAATAATATTGGACACGCAGACCCATAATAATAACAACGGACTCGCAGGTCCAAAATAAATAAGAGCTCGCAGGCTCATAAAACAACAAGAATAAAACTAACCATTCAACACATCTACATGGTCGAGTCCATAATCATCCACTAATAAAACATTCATCATATAAATGCATTCCTATAATATCTAATATTATATGCAAACATGTTTCAAGTTTCTAGCAATTAAAGTCGTCTAAACTAATTTAGACAAATGGATCGGAACAATTAAATAATTAATTAATCAAATTAATTAATTAATTTAATTAGCGGACTTATTTAATTAAAATCAAATTTCAATTAAATATCAAATTAGAGTCCAACTCTAATTCTACAATTATAGGGCGGAACTATTTAATTAAAATCAAATTTTAATTAAATACTAAATTAAAGCCCAACTCTAATTATAATCAAATTAATACGATTGAATTTAATTAAAATCAAATTTTAATTAAATACAAAATAAGAGTCAAACTCTAATTCCAAGATATTAGGGCGAACATATTTAATTAAAATCAAATCTTAATTAAATACTAAATTAGAGTCTAACTCTAATTTTAAGAAGCATTTAGGGTGAGACAATTTAATTAAAATCAAATTTCAATTAAATGTCAAATTAGAGTCCAACTCTAATTTCAACAATATACTAGGGTGGATAATTTAATTAAAATTAAATTTTAATTAAATATTAAATTAAAGTCCAACTCTAATTTAAAATGAATTAACATTTTAATTTAGGATAAAACTCCTAAATAAAATAAAATTCAATTTAGGGTCAAAGTTTAATATTTAAGCTAAAATCCAATTTTAACGAAAATATAAAAATCATTAATTTTTAAATAAAATTTTAAACGGGTCAAATTTGAATTTTAAGGTCAAACTATTTGAAATTAAATTCAAAACCATTTTAATATTTAAAATCAAAACCATTTTCAAAATTGCAATTTGACCCTCGGTTTAAAATTAAAACGGAGCCCCCCAATTTCATAAATAGCGGATCAGGCCCTCCAATATTAAATTGCAAACTGACCCAGCAATCTTAATTGCATGCGGGGGCCTGCAATTTCAGAAATTGCACACGAGGCCCCCGCCTCCACCCTTCTCCCGTAATCTGCAAAAAACCCTAAAAATCGATTTTTTTTTTTTAATAACTAGCGACGCCGCATAAGGGGATCGCGACGGGTCGTCGCCGCTGTCGCACAGCGGCGACACCGTCGCGACAATGACGGCTGCTATTCTTCTTGCGACGCTCTTTGTCATAAAATCGCAGCTGACGACAATCGCCGCCGCGCCGTTTGCTTTTGCCATCGGCCATCGATGGCCGCCGTCTGCTGCGCTCGGCGCCACAGTGGCGCCGTCACCCTCTAAGCGTGCGGCGAGCAGCGCCGCAGCTGCTTCGCCCTGCCGCCGGCGTTGGTTGCTGCCGGCGAGTTTCAAATCCAATTTTTTTTTTTTTTTTTGACGAAAAAATTATTTTCATTTTCAAAACAAATTTTTGAAGATGAAAAATAATTTTCTAAACTGCTAGATTCAAGAAACAAAAAATAAACAATTAACTTTTAATTGTTCAATCATGCAAAACAATTTCTAACAAACACAAAGTAGGCTCTGATACCACTGTTGAGAATTTACTTAACATGGACAGCGGAAATTAAACAATTTTCAATTCCCAAACGAGGATCTGCAATGTGTTTAGATAGAAACTGTGATGAGAATGATACCTTTGATGAATTCCACAAACTCTTTTACTTTTTCTTGAACTCCAATGATCACGATCTGCAATCCAAGCTGTCCAATTGTCCAGCCTCCAATGATGATCCACACAGAGAATAAGAATGACGGCTAGGGTTTTCTTTTCTTGTGCTAGCAAGAATAATGAAAATTCCATACAGTTGACAAACCCTAACAGCTTATTAATATAAGCCCAAGTGGGCTTGGCCCATCTCTAAACTTAACCCGGTCCGATATTTAACTAATCAAATTAATTAAATCCAGTCCATGAATTAATTAATCCAATTAATTAATTCGGGCCTATTAATAAACAACCCAATTAATTAATTATCCAACACTTGTCAATTAATTAATTGGTAAATCTCATTCTTCTGATTCTCTTTTGTGTGTGACCCATTAGGTTCCCGATCACGATGCCGAACGACGTGAATTATTATTTTGATCTAATCAAAATCGATAAATTAAAACGCCCCTTTTAATTTATCACTAATTCATTTTCGTTGTCCCAGATTGACATCTAGCAATGTATCAGGGCAATACATGTGACGGGAAATATCACGTAGCATGACAAAACCAAACTTGTTCGTTTACCGTAAAACTATAATCCTTTCGTCAATATGATCCGATCAATTATGAGATATGGATATGTGTCAATCTCAATTATCGATCATATCTTTTATCCCACTGTTAAGTCAATGTACGTCGAAAACTCTTTTCCGACTTATGAGTTCACCTTGGCCAAGGATTTCATTATTAACTTAACTGGATAAAATGTAGATCATAATCTCTTACTATCTAAGAGTGACGAATCCTCCATTGATCATTCACTACCTTCATATGATTCTTGACATACCCGAACGATGCTGTATTAGCGACCCTTGACAGAGCAACATCCAACACCACTAAAGTATGACTGCCCTCATATAAGGTACTATGATGACCTCAAGTCAAAGGACCAATTCCACTACCGAACGTTAGAGATTAACCACTAACACTTAGATAGTTATCCATGTGGAATCTCTCAGCGGGTCTCCAATGTTTTGTTCTATAACAAAACATCCACGTGTTCATTCAAGTGTCACCACACTTTAGCTTGTGAGATCAGCTACTTACTTCACAAGTAAGAATGCCACACGCGATAGTCTATCCGTAATAACGATATCCGTATCTCGTTATTACTTCGACCACGGACGATTTAAGATTCAGTCATATGTAATTTGTATCTCACAATCACAACTCCTTGTAATTAACAAATCACCAAGACTTGAATCTACGGATTCTATTATTTAATTTATTAGAATATTAATTCAATTAAATAATAGATATTGCCATACATATGCATTGATTATATATATTCAAAGTGTTTATGTTCAAAGTTGATTGGACGTAGGGCATAACACTTACAAACAAAGGTAGTTGCTTTATCATTTATGTCAGTTCTGTGTTCGTGGCATTTTTAGCTGCCATTAATGATGCTACAGCTTTCGTCATTCTTCAATCATTTCATTATATTTTCAGAACTGAACACTTCCAAGTTTCACAGTATTGGACTGATTAGATTATTTTATTTTCCTTTGCCTTTAGCACAACACAAAGTATTGGATTTCTATCCTATACATTCTTGATGGAAACCGGAAAGGAAGATACTGTGGTTCCCATGGTATGATTTAAAACTTTAATGAATATATTCGTTATATCATTAGTAGATACAATAAATTGGTGAATGGATGTTGCTTGATCTTCATTATATGCTAATTCTACTAACGTTATACTCGGAGCTTGTCTATGTGTCTATATACTTGCAAATATTTGGGACACTCATTCTTTAACTGTAATAAATAGATTGATTATGAGAAACAAGGTGAGGCCTGGAACAAGATGGTAAGCTTTTCCACAGTTGATTGGGAAAAAAATCTTGGAACCATTGTGCAGTGATCTCCATATGGAAGTGAAAAAGATCTCCTTCAACAGGTAATGTAATAACAAATTTTAATTATTCTGATGCATTAGCATATCTTCTAATTGTTAATGGTTCTTGCTATTGTCCTCTTGTAGTTTAACTCCTTGAAAGATCAAGGAACACGCATTATAATATACAATTTGTGGGAAGATGACCAAGGAGCACCAGAGCTTGATTTTGACACGGATCAACATGTAGGCTTGAGAGTCTCTCGTACAATATATATTTTTACCTGCATATTCGCCCCCATTATACTGATTCTGATATTCTTCTTGTAAGTAATAGCTATTAGTCATAAAAGAAAAAGGAGACTCGTATATTATTTTCCACTTCTTTTTTCAGGATATTCAAATTAGGGGTGTCAGGCGAGATGAGCAAAAGATAGAGATGGCAAAAAGTTATCTGAACTCAAGGCATTTTCTAACTTATCAGCATTCCTTGAGGGTATTTTTTAGTTTCTACTTTATTGCTAATGCATTTTATTTAGCTTCTTTCTTATTTCCTATTTGGTGTGATTGGCGTTTTTGCCATTATTTTTTGAATTGTTGTTGTTATGTTCTCACTTATGCCCACTTTGACAGGTTAACTGAGTATACTTTGGTATAACACGAAGTTAGATAGTGCTTGCATTTTTAGGGGAAAATAAGATTGAAGTCTTCCCTATGCGTCACTGTATATTTTTAATAGTTAGATATCCGTTTAGTTTCTTCTTCTCTAATTATTTCTTTCCTTTACCTGTTTCTGCAGAACTATGCCTCAATTTTGTACCTAAGGATTCCACCTGGTTTCCAAATGATTCTACGGGGAAAAGAAGTTGAGCATCATAATATAGTTAATGATATGATGCAATCTAAGGAGATTACATATAGGCCTACGCCAGACGCAGGGTCGAAGGATCCAAAAAGTGTAAGGCTTCTATGTTGTGATCTCAGCTTTTGCCTCTAAATACACGACACACTTCATTGCATTTTTTGACGGCATGGTTACTCGGTTCTTCTTTTGTCGTTGTTAAAGATGGTAGCAGTCGGGACTATTGGCTTTGTTAAAGATGCTAGACATCATACTGATGTTCAAGGGTTCAATATTTAACATAAGAATCGGCTTATCAAGGTTGTTTTACTAATACGACCCCATTTTTATATTAAATTCTTTTGTTAAGTGTGCTAATCTAAATTCGTTTCATTGTCAGCCTTTCTTGAGGGTCTGGAACGCAGCTGGAAGTGATGGCCGAGGAGTGATAGGTATTATTTTTTGCAAGCAACAGGAATAGCAGTGTTGTTTTTTTTAACTTAGATCCTTTATTTGGATTTCCTGAAGTGATTTTATTTATTTTAGGTGTATTGGAAGCTAATTTTGTCGAACCAGCACATGATAAACAGGGGTTTGAGCACACAGCTGTTCTATCAAGACTTGAGGCTAGGCTCAATTTCATACAGAAAAACTATTGGTTCGTTCTTTTATTCAGAAATTCTGCGTTATGCTCAAAATTTTATAAAATTAGTGATCGAAGTTGTCATATTGTCTTTTAAGTTAGGTCCTCAAACTGCCATTTAGTTGGCTATGCTCCACGCCGACAACCAAAGAAGTCTGTTTCTCCCATGAAAGAAGATCCTGCTACACGCAAATCATGTTCCAGGTCTAAACCAAAGGCACAACCAAAGGAGCGTATCTCTTATGATGGTGCCTCAGTGCTGCAAACAACTAATAATACAGATTATAGATCGCCTGCTGATGCCACTGAAAATGTTGGAGCAACTCCGTCTAAGACACATGCTAGAAATCATAGTAATATATTTTCGATTAATGGAAGCTCTCAGGTAGAACCTGTATCAAACCAAATCACTCAAAACTTAATTGTGAAGGTAAATTACATTAGTTTTTTCATTCATTCATCTGGAAACTTTTTTTCCTTTGCTCTATCACACATGCTTTTAGCTGCATTGGCACTATCTTAAGTTTTTAAGTACTTACTCGTGGTGATTCAATGTCCTGAAGTAGAGGTTGGAGTCCATAATCTATGTATTCTTTCTGATTTTCCCATCGTAAACAGACTGAAGTGGTTAGCAGAGATGCACACGAGGCTTATCCTTGCACAACAGAGATGCTACTTAGTTTGACAGAAGAGAATAATTCTTTGCGAGAGAGGTAGTTAATTTAATTCTCATTTATAGTATTTTCGACAGGATCATATGCTTATTGCTGAATTGTGACTTTGCAGTTTAGAGGAAGTCGTGCAGAATTTGGCGTTTGAAAGGGACAGGAATATATCACATCAAAATCTAGTAAGCACTAATCAAATAAAAACTGATTCATCAATATTTAATAATAACAATAATGCCATATCTTGCTACAGCTTCAAGTTACACAGCAAAAATTGGAAAAGTACGAAGTTTTTGTTAGTGAAGAGAGAAGAAAGCGAGATGAGGAGGAAGTGCGTTTGAGGAAGCGAATAAAGGTCAAGACGGTTTACCTTTGATCATTCGTTCTTCAGATTTCTAAAGTAGTGGAATCATTTGATTTCTTCTTGTTGCAGGAAGCTTCTAAAACCATTGAAGGGTTGCTCCATAAAATCAAGATGCTGGAGAACATAGGCAAAACTGAAATATGACAAAAACTAGTATATTAATTTGACATACAAAAATAATTAGGTCTATTTAATTTCAAGTTATGTACTAAATTGTACTATGAAATAAAAACTTTGTAGACTGATATGATTTAAACTTGCTACTGAAATATTTTGACACGACCTGTCCCGAATCATCTCAGTGGACCCGAAATGTGGATGACAGATATTATAGAAGCCAGATCTACCACCAAGGCTGACTATAGAGCCTATTTGGTGCACATTAAAATGAGAGAATGCATTTTTTTGAAGTGATGTGATGGAGAATATGTGGTTGAAAATGAAGGAAAAGTTATTGATGTGATGAAAAATATTATTTTATTGAAAAACGTGTGGTTGAAAATGAGTAGAAGAATGAGGATGAAAAAAATAATGTAGGTCAAACAGGGGCATAAATTACTACTAAATATGCGCCAAAATCAAATGTTTATGAAAAATATAATGCAATGGACCCAAAATAATTACTTCATGCTTTATCAAATGAATCATATCACTCAATATGTCTTGTGGCCACCACTTTGAAAGAACCAATTGCTACATGTAGGAAAATCGTGGAAAAGTATATGAGTTGATAGCTTAGTGATTAGAAAAATTCTAAAATAATTATACTTTCTCAATTATACATATTTATCGAAAATCGAGTTCATATTATTTAACAATTCACAATATAACATCAGATAATAATAATCAAGACATGAATCATTCTCGTAATACTGGAAAATGTAAACTTGAAATATTTCCATTTGAAACTTTAATTGTTACTGGGCCCTTGACACACCTATTAGGCACAGGATCTCTACGCAATATCAACATCGATATTCAATAATCATCTGGGCATAGTCGAGTGGACCATTCTCCTGTGATCATTAGAGGTACATCCTCTAATTGCCTCCATAATCAACCAAGAGGTATCTTACTCGAGATACCAATAATTACAATATCAATGTCGAGTGGACCATCCTCTTGTGACCATCAGAGGTACATCATATGACGGCCCCCATGGTCACCCAGGTAATATCCCACCCGAGGTACCAATAATCACCATATCACAAGGGTGAGGTTTAGTGGTCAATCCTCCCGTGATTACCAAAGGCACATTCCCTATACACCCTTGCGATCACCCGAAAAGTCTCACTTGTGGCCAATACAATAGCATACCTCGGTGTCCTAATAGTGATCAATAAAACATGTCTTAAATTCTAATTCACAAATAATCCATATACAATTTTTGAAATTTCACATATATCATAATGAAAGAATATTTTCACAATAATCATGTAATTGGACAAATAATTCACATAATTGTTAAAATGTATAATAATATAATTAATTTATCAATACTTGAAAAATAATTTAAATTTTTTCCACTCACGGATCTAGGGATAGAAATCTGGTTAAATTGAGGAGTCTTTCCAAATTTCACATCACTACCTGAAATAACAGTATAATAACTCAAATTAAAACCTGACAAGTAAACTAATGCAAATCCGCCACATAATCCCTCAACTTATATATTTATTCTTACGTCTATACTTCTCTAATTTTCCTTTCTTTAATTATTTACCAACAAATCACCACACATGATCGATCAAATCCATTAAATTACCATACTTTCTAAAAATCACTACCTTGTACATATACAATCTCTATACATAACTTAATCCACTATCTAGACTTCAATATTTATCGTATAACTTCATTCAAACATTTAAAATCTGAAAATCAAAGGTTTGACAAAAATAGCTTTAAAAGTCCACATTATTGAATTTTGGCACCAGTTTCTGGATATTACAATAGTCATCGAAACTATTGACAGAAAAAGCACTTTCTCTGCAGATTTCCAAAAGTAGCACAGGGTGATAATTTGTACTAAAATTGAAGAAAATGAGTTGAAAATACCAAAATCAAACCTAAAATCCATATTCCACTCTAATTCCTCATAAAATCAAGTTTTTTTTTATATAAACACAATAGATTTAAAGATTGAAGTTGTAATTTATAAATCCATTTCATATTTCTTCAACATATATTCAAATCCAATATATATTCTCTCTTCCAAATCTTTAATGTTAAGCCACTAATTACAAATCCAAATTTAACAATATTGAATGACAAATTGTTTTCTTACCTCTTGGAATAGAAGTAATGAAAAATCTTATATTTGAGTCTATATTTCATCTTCTTCAATTACCTCTATTTTTTTTTCCTTCCCTTCCCTTCACTTTTCCTTCTTTTCTTTTCTTCTCTCTCTCTCTTCTCTTCTCGTATGTAAAATTAATCAATTTCATATATTTTAATAGATTAATAGTTTGTAATTGCAAGCCAAGTCCTCAACCTCCATATAATATAACAGTTAGTCATGCCATTTATCATATTGAAAATAAATCCCAAGATTTCTTTTTGGCTAATTAGCACAAAACGTCCCTACCTTTGGGGTGGATTTCGGAAACTGTCCCTACCTTTCATTTCTTGGCATTTATACCCCTACCTTCCACTTTTTGTGCTCTGAACGTCTTTTTCACAACTTTTTGACGATTTTACCCTCCATTCAATTGAAACAAAAAGAAAAGAAAAGAGAAGCTAAAGAATTAATTACAATGATAACCACAAATTTTTAAAACCCACTTTTCAGTCACAAATACTAATTTTTTGCCCCCAACCAGCTGCCAACTTCGGAGCTATTTTCAGCCACCTTTCGACCACCAAAACCACCAGATATTGGCATCAATGGAAAGCTCTTAACCTCCTCTACAATCACCACCCAACAAACTCCCCAAAACACAAAATAATCTTGTCGAAATCGACTCTCAAATTCAGCCACTCGAAAATCTGAAAACTGTTGGAATCTCCTCCTCCGGCCACCACCTTTGATGGTTAAAAACTCTGGCCAACCACCACCAAAACCACCGGACATTAACACTACTAGAAAGTCTTCACTATGCCCTTCAATTCCCACCCAATATCATGCCTCGAACAACCCTAAAATCGCTGAAAATTTGGACAAAAATCGCCTGCTCATTTTGCTAAAACCGATCGACAACTCCTTTTTCGGTGACACCCATGCAAAGCCCAACATTCCAATTGATTCTCCACCTCAAGACGCCCCTGTCCATTGTCCCCAACCGTCCCTATTGCTCAGAATCAACACTATCATGTGGTAGCTTCGAACACAGTGAAAACGCAACTTTCAGACAGATTTTCTGGCACCGGTGGTACGAACGACGATCGAGAACCACCACCACTAGCACCTACTCCTCAAGGCGCTTCCAACGAGCATATGGATCTTCCTCAATTTGGCCGGGAAACGGCTGTTCATTCAGAAACAGGTTTAGCGCGCGGTGTTGGCTCCATTTTTTAATTTATGTTCACCCACAGCCCCAATCAACAAATTGCAACCACCAACATTCAATTAAAGTTGCTAATACCATGGGTAATGGATCAATTGATTCAATTCATCAACCAATTAAAAGACTTTTGGATTTGGCCAATTTTTTTGGCCACCAACAGTTGGAAGTGGTTGGGGATGTAAAAATTAGTATCTTGTGACTGAAAAGTAAGTTTTAAAAATTTGGGGTTATAGTAGCAATTAATTCTTTAGTTTTTCTTTTCTTTTCTTTTTGTTTTACTTGAATGAGGGGTAAAATCGTCAAAAAGAAGTGAAAAAGACGTCCGGCGCACAGAAACGTTGAAGGTAAGGACGTCCTACGCACAAAATGAAAGGTAGGGATGATTTCCGAAATCCACGCCAAAGGTAGGGATGTTTTGTGCTAATTAGCCATTTCTTTTTATATCATTTCTGGCCCTTTAAATATTAGCAATTACAAATTAGACCCCATGAAAATCATTTATTTAACTTAAGTCCTTATTTGACTTGAGCTTTGACCAGTTGAATTACTTGACTTCAACTAAATAATTTCTTGATTTTGACTTGATTTTGACTATGAATGAGTGGTGTAATTTCGACTTTTTCAATAAATGATTCTATTTGCATTATGGTCAATTAATCATTCAAATTGTTTATAATTGTACTAGAATAAAGATGGGATATTTTCATAAATGTCACTAAATTTGAAAATGCACAAAAAATTTGAATGTGCACTAAATTTGTTCAAAAATGTCACTTTTTTGTTGTCAAAGGTCCAAACTACCCTTGATGTTACCTTTATAAGAGCAATTAATACTTGATTGGAATACCATTAATGATTTGATGTGATGATTACATTTTGATTATTTTATTCATTTTATATATGTACATTTAGAGAAAAAAACATATTTTCTTCCAAAAAATAAGTAAAAGAAATTCAAAACCTATTAATGTTCCCAAACCCTAAGTCCTACATCCTCCTTCATTAACACATAGTTTCTTCCAATAATTTCATCTTCTTCATTCATTCTTCAAGAACACATGAGTATTTAATTGGTCATCAATTTGAAGAGGTTAGCTATTACAAATTGTTTGTAATTTCATCTCTTAACTCATTATTTCGTAAATGTTAAATACAACATGGTGATAATAAACTATTACTCGTTGATTTCTTTGGTTTTTTAAATTTGTTTTCATGGTAAAAATATTTGGAATCGTTCATTAAATGTGATCGATTACATATTTAATGGAGCATTGACGTAGTTATTTTGAAAAGACATTGTGTTGTTGAATGAGAATTAATTATCACCATTAATGTTCAACATTAATGTTCAACATTAATGTCATCCTAAAAATTTCTACAGTAACTGTTTTGAAACCAACTGAATGTTCGTACTTAACTGGTTGAATATAGTGTTTCAAACCGTTGGGCCCCGATAGTTAAACTGTCGAATTCGACAGTTTACAAACTGTCGGGATATACAATTCAACTGTCGATTTCGACACTTGAGAACTGTTAAAAATCTTGATTAGTAGTTTTCCACATTAGATGGTATTCAATGTCGTTATATTGATTGTTCAGACTTCTTACAGTTGCAATCTCAACATTTCAGGTATGAGTGATGATTTGAGATTCATCGTCTCTTACAGGGAAATTTCGCAAATGTGGAGGACGAATAGAAGTGGAGAGGGAACAAAACCACTTCTATTTTAGTGCCGAGCTAGACTTGCTTTACGGTTGAAGGAAAAACTCGGTATTGTTGATCCCCCGCAGTGAAATTGAAATCAATTTCAAAGTCTCGAACTTGAATATACCTCCAGCTGAAATACGAGAAGACGAAGAGCTCAGTTGGTACATATCGGTTCATAAGGAAACTGCAATCTGCGTGATGTTAACACTTGTGTATGACAATTGGTGTGATGTTAACAGTACTTGAAGTGTACTTAAATTTATAATTACAATTTACTCCATAATTAATTACCATTGCATTTGTTACATGATAAGTTGTAGACGCGAATGACATTTTAAGTAATAAGTTGTTTTTCTCGATGTCATTATTTTCATAATATACGATTGAATTCTCATTGCCGTACTTACGAGCTCCACCTATCCGTTATGACTCGTAAGTCAAATAATCTATAGTTACCTAAGTGGACCATAAAGTAATCGCTGCAACAAAAATGATGGTATTCAATGTTAATGTACGGATAATGTATTGTTTGCCATATGTGACGAAATGTCTGAAACAATTCATAAAATTACAGCAATTTCTAAATAAACTTAAATACAAAGTTTAATGTGCTATTAACCAGGATCAACATTACAAAACTATCTTCCACACATATTCGTGAAGAAGAGGAGCAATGTGCAGTTCCAACTTACGAATTGCTCTCAAATGTCTGAAACATAACAGTATCGTATGGATGAGTTAGGCAGAGAATTAGATGTCTGGAATGTCGGCCAAGAAGCCAAGGGATGACTCGCGGAAGTTGTGGTGCTGCTATTCGTCTAAGTGCTCCAACACCCTTTGCATGTACTTGATGTTACTTCGCTGGGATATGCGTGCACGCAACCTTGCATTTTTTGGAACCAAGAATTCGAACTCCATGGACTCTGCAATGAATAAGAAGGTAAAATCAGCTAATCACATGTCATAAATGTCGAAGCCAATACAAACGGATACGAACAGATAGTAATCAACATATGTATGTCAATCATATAACGACATGAAACTACTAACACAATGCAACATGAACAATTTGTAAAAGGACATGTGACGAAGATTTAACAAGAAATAGAACATATATGCTTCACATTATTTCATAAGGCAGCCATCTGTAGAGAATTACTGCGTCCAACTGTCGGGATCGACAGTTGACCTGTACCAAATTTACTCAACTGTCGAGAATGTTTGAGGCTAACTGTCGGGAACGATAGTTCGCCTATCCCTATTTTACCCAACTGTTGAGAATGATCGGGACGACAGAACACATGTTCACAAGTCACCCATATGCAGATAATTTTCTGAGGTAAACTATTGCATACAAAGTGTTGATACATACCAACATGGTAGAAGGTTTACAAGCAAGTAGGATTTACATTCAAAACCCCTAATTTAAAATCTAATGTCTCTTTAAGCAACATAACAATTAAGCTAGAAATAAATTTTAATTAATTCATTCATTAATACAACATCAAAATGTAAAAGATGAAAATGAATGAGACTGAATTTTGATTAATTAATTCATCAATACAACATCAAAATCTAGCAGAATGTAACAACAAACATATTGAAAATTGAAACATGAAAGAAAGATCAGAGGAAAAGACAACCCATATTAAAGAACATTAAAACAAAAATAAAGTAGCAAAAACAGAGACCCAAATCCAAATTAACCTTAATTTCCATTTATATAACAAAAAGGCAAAAATCCATAAAAAAAGAGAGAGTAATTAAACATACATGTAATATGAGAGCTGCTTCTTTAGACTCATGAACACTGAATTCAGGAGTCCTCATGTACATAATTTCACCATCAGATTTTGCACCAAAATCTCTATTATTTTCTACAGATAAAACTCCTTCCCACATTGAAATCAACTCCACAGCTTTTAATATTTTCTAGTCTTTTTTCCCCCACATTCTCTCCTTATTGCAAATCCATATTTCTTCTCATTGCAATATGTCCTCCACACTCAGCAGTAGAAGGCTGAATTTCAAGGCAGAAGGGTTTTCCAAGGTTTCTTCAAATGGATTTTGCAGAAGTTTTGCTACGTGAGTGTTGGGTCTAAATGCAAAAAAAAAAAAAAAAAAATGAAAATGATTTCCCCCAATATTTTTTTCTTGTTTTCTTTTTGGTTATGACAACTTGTACAAGTTCTATATGTAATCAAATCTCAATTAATGCAAGATATGTTAGGTATTTAAAATATGCAGAGGGGTAAAAATGTCCAATTTTGACAATCTTGCAACTAATTTAAAAATGTGACATTTTGGTAATTACATGATAGCAAAATGACATCTAGTGTAATTTCCTCAATAAAGATTTATAAGCAATGGTTGGTTAGTAGAAATATTAAGCTCCTGTTTGACATCCATTTTTTCTCTTTTTTCATTTCAACCACACATTCTATCAATAAAATAATATTATACGTAAACCAAAAAATTCTCATCACTTTTTAACCACATAATCTTCCATCAATCACTCTTCCAAAAAATATTTTTCAAAAAAAAATTGTGTCAAACAGGGGCTTAAAGGGTACAAAATAAAATTTTAATTTCATTTTTTCAGTATTCCTATACAAATCCATGAGTTGTACAATTTGAATGATATTTATGTATTATTTCATGAGTTGCATGTTACGAGTGGTTATCGGTTGTCATTATTTTTTTTATTTTTTTATTTTTTGATATCCAGGTATCCTAACTTACACTAGACTATGTCCTGGACCACCCATCCCCGGCCTCTCAGTAATGGGTGGAGGTTAATCGCGGGATATGTCCAAATTGACCAGGGTCTGTGCACCCTTTATACTCCTGGCCCCAAGGGAGCCTTCCTTCATGGATATTACATCACCAATCTGCTTCACCCAAATTGAGTATTACAACACTCTATCGGTTGTCATTATTTGGTTACATGTTCTATTGTGTCTCGATTGCATTCGATTTTGTAAAACACACAAAATTTATTTGGTTTGATATTTTTTAAAATGCATTTTTGAAAATAAAATTAAATTTATAACATAAAATTCAAAATATATTTTTGAAATTTTGAGCGTGAAAACTCATGAAACTCTCCATGGAGATGATGAAAATTCATGAAGACTCCGATGAGACTCTCTTGTAATTCTCCATATAGAAATTTTGCTTACAATATTGGGCGGCCAATCTAGAGCTTTTAAATTTATTTTAGTTTTTTTGCTTCATTCTCTATACATAGGATTTGCTCAGAGTTACATCAGCACCCAATTAGAATTTTTTAATAACACTAACGGATTAACAACTCCCAAGAAAGAGTTAGCCAAAAATAAGAGAAGACTAAAATGACTTCTAAATAGAGGGCTTGATATCAATAAACTAAAATAGAACCAAAACCTCTTCTTTGTTTTTTTCCCCCTCCCTACGAAACTGAAAAACGACCATTAAAGCCAGAGAGCTCCAGCTTCTTTCAGCAGTGGAACCAAGGTTCCATTAATATGTGATGCCATAACTCTATCCATAGCACCAACAAGCTTACCGCCGATGAACACCACCGGCACGGCGGAGCCACCACCAAGCAGCCTCATGAGTGCCCTTTCAATTTCTTTCCCTCTAGGATCCAGGTCCAGCTCATAAACAGTTGGGTTCACTCCCATGCCACAGAAGAGCCTCTTCACTGCATGGCACATACAACATGTACTAAGGCTGAATATCACCACTGCACTGCCGGATGCTAGCCGCACCACCCTCTCTAAAGGGTCCACCGCCGCGCTCTGCCGCACTGTAGAAGCATAGTAATTCCCATATGACTCTGCATGATAATGCATTTTCTTCAAAAAGTTACAATAGACTGATTTTCAGATGATGATGAAATTGAAGACTGATCTGTGTGTATATATATATGTGTGTGTGTGTGTTGTGTATAGTGGGGTGTGGTGGGGTAGAGGCAAGGGTGTTGTCTGATGTTTGTCGCAACGCGTGCTAAGAGTATCTACGTAGTTTTTGCTTTAAAAGGATGGAAAAATATGTAGGCACAAACTGTGGACAGCACAGAGACATACTCTGAAAGTGTAAATCGGCTATTGCTATATTAGATACTAATGTGTTGTTAAAGAATAGATAGATGAGACATTTTAGGACCTGAAAAGGAATGATTTTCTTACACCCAAAATCTCTGTATTACGTTTGTATGTATAGAGTCTATAGACGACGGCTGAGACCGTCCTTATTGTCGGGTTCTTACCAAAGAAGTTAATGCACATGTTGTCTCCTCTTTAATCCATCATTCAATATGTATGACAAAAATTCTATATTAAGGCACCGTTTGGTAACCATTATTCTAGAAAAAAATGTATTCTTTGTGTCAAATCACACCTTTTTTGTGGTTGAAAATGAAGGAAAAGTTATTGATGTGATGGAAAATATTATTTTATTGATGAATGTGTGGTTGAAAATTAGTAGAAGAATGAGAATGAAAAAAAGAATGGATACCAAACAGAGGCTAACATTCATTTCAATATTTTGGCAGACATTCCATGATATTTAAAAAAATTGGCTATTAATTTGAGAATAAGTGTTAATAAAAAGGCAGGGTCAGATTGTCTATCACATCATAAAATGTCGACAAAACTGTCAGTGTATCAAAACTCTATTTATAATATACCAACATTACTACACCTATTAGTAAAAAGTAAGAGTCAGCACTATCGAGTTTAAGGACTGTATTCATGCTTGCTCAATTAATGAGTCCGTACACGGGGACGGATTTAGGATTTGATTAAAAAAAAAAATTTAAGCAGAGCTAATATGAAAAAAAAATGCACACAAAAAAATTTACTTATATATGAAAAAAAAAAAATTACACTTGAAAAATTGAAAAGGGTTGGAATGAGGCCTAAATCCGCCCTGGTCTTTTGAACATAATCTTGATCTGACACTGATAAAATACATTCATAACTTTTCAGATGCCTATGCTCCATAGAATTCATCTACGTCAATGTAGAATTTTCAGCGATATAATAATATATATGATAAAGTCCGCATGATGGCTTAAATTTTTCAAATTTCTCGAGAAGTGACTTATGTGCGGAAATTATGTAATCAGTTAATAAAGTGGCTTTGTTTGAGTAGAAATTTAAGGCACTTTGAGGCAGCAAATTGAATGTTGCTTTCATTATTTATGTGCTTAGGTATCAAAAATAGTAAGAATTTTAATTTTGTGCTTGCATCGTTAAGGTAAAAGGGAAGTAGAATTAATAAAGTGATGGTGCAATGTCTTTATTGGAATTGCTTAAATGAGATGACATGAAGTTTATACATCATCGAATCTTTCGAAAATGATGCATGCTCGTGTCTTTGTATGATGTCATATCCTTTAAAAATTGCACGTAGGACACCCCCAAAAAGCTAAAGCAAATACTTATGGTTTCCACATCCCCCTGTCCACCTTTGTACTTGACACAATGTAATAAGTCATATTAAAAGCATTAGATAAAATTGCATTGTTGATCCTAATATAACGACCAACAAATTTATATCGAATCATTAATATTACGGGTGCCCTGAATTGGAATTTTAATGAATTTTTATTAAGTCCTTATAAATTTAAATGTAGAAACCTATTCAAATTCATAAAATTTATAATATTTTAAAATCTCAATTGAGGACAGCTTTTAGTCTGCAATTTTTCGTTATGGTTACATGATCATTCTACAAATAAAGTTATCATTTGACACTCCATTTCGAATCACCTTATTGGACGCCTAATATGACATGCATGTTAGGTAGACGTGAGACTCCATCAATGCTAACTTCGACCTCTCTTAGACTAAATCTAACTTTAAAATCAATAAAAATTCAAAAGTGGTGGTGGTTTCATAAGATTTAACCAAATTATCAGAAATAGTTTTTTCTTTTAGCAATCTGTTGAGTTCAATTCGAATTAAAGTTAAACTGGTTTCATGTCCTAGAATTGAAAACTAATATGATTCTTCAATCCATCGTAACAACTGAAATTTAATCGAACAATAGATTGAGGCCCAATAATGCAATTTTAGTAAAGCATCAGCAAGAAAAAGATAATGGTCAAATAGTATTAGTGTCCACCTAAAGCGACAACAGGGTGGCAGTTTCCCATTAGAAAAGAAAGAAGGTTGCGCGTGCACTGAAGCGGTGGCAGAGGGGGTGGAGTTGGGCGGCGGGTAAAGTACGGATGCGGCGAAAACCGGCGAGAATCCATCAACTTCCGACCAGAAACTAACTCTACGTGTCTTTGTTGTCTCCCCTCACTTTTTTGCTTTTTTCACTTTTACTCGTAATCGTGGTAAGCATAAGCAGGCACGTATTCTTAACTCTGAGGGGTTGACCGAATTTAAGGAAAAGAAGGGCTCTTCATTCCATGTTCTGCTCACAATCTTGTACTTTCATATATATATATTTGACCAATAAAGCCTGTAATAAAGAAGCATGGACATAGTAGCACTTGCATTGTCTCCCTTTTTTTTTTTTTTTTTTTAAATAAGTTCGTGACCAACTTGCCATGATTTATGTAGAACTCATTATTCAATTCTAATCCCGTTTGACACCAATTCTTTCAAAATTCATTTTAAATCACATATTTTTTAATAAAATAATATTTTTCACCACATCAATAACCGTTCTTCACTTTTTAACCACATATTTCTAATCATATCATTATTTAAAATACATTATCTTCTTAATAATATTCATCAAACACATCCAGATCTATTTTGAAAAATGATTTTGAAACTATTCTAGTAGTGTAAAATTAGTGAATGCATCTAGTTGTTTGAAGACGACTAGTCAAATGTAAGCTCATTCATGATTTGGCTTCAACATGATAATAATATGTGCTTGATTTTGGTGGACTATAGTTATTAGCATGTGTGAACTCGTGATTTTCTTAATATCTCACTTTAGTTTCCTAAAAGACATCTTTTTAATTAATTAGACTTGCATTTGGTTGATCGGAGTGTAAACATGACGTAGCGGAAGATTATAGAAAAGATGAATAACCTCACAAAGATGAGAAAAACTCACGAGAAATTTTATTCAATTCAATAAACGGTGGCCTCAAAGGGCTTACAATACTTTAAATAGTAAAATCGTAGCAAAATCCGGAAATAAATAATAAAAAATGGAAAAATTCGATATAACAACTTAAATTGAAACTCCTAAAATTTAGGATCGTCCTCTAACAAACGGAATGCGAATTCGAATTTTATTGAATGAAATATTACCAAAATAAAAATTATCATAAACAGCAAAAACGCTTAATTGAGGGTCTAAACGACGGAATTTGCCCAAAATTCGACGTATGTCAGGGCCAAAGGTGCTAAGTTATGATCATTAGTCCATTTCCAATCGAATTAGACTAGCAATTCGTAAAAAATGGATAAACCCAAAATTATCATGAAATCATTATTTTGCCTTGCGATTCTACTTCATCATAAACTCTAATTACTTATGCACTTCATTAGAACGCAACATTGCAAGTACTCCGATGTCCCAATGGCTAAACATTCAAATGTTTGCTTCTGGCTTACAATAGTTCATGTTTGGAAAGTGATTAGAATTAGTTAAATTATAAACAAACATAAATACTTAAGAATATCATGAAATGTGCAGATAAAAGTAAGTTTCGTCTATTATAAATAGCCTAAAAAACTAGATTCGACTAGAATGGTACTCGGCCAAACCTATACAACAATATTACATCTTGTAATGGTTGGTTCATAGTTGACACCACAGTCAACGCCATCAATCGAAAATCTCAGCAGTGTCAACGAGTACAACATTATATTTACTGGAATAATTGAAACAACCACTGTATGTGTGTCCATTATATTAGTACGTACATCACTTAGAATCAATAAGAATTTTCAATGAAATAAACAGTAGAAGATATTTGAATCAAGAAGTCTTAAATGACAACAAAATCGACGCGATTAATGTTATGTTAGTATCAACAATTTATCTTTTCTAATTAAAACGATACAACAAATGCAATATATTCAATGTTTATTTCTTTATAATATTACAAAAAAATACTTTTTATGTGAAAGTAAAAGCTAGCATAAACATGGCTGTTTGTTTGCATACGGGAAAAATTGGACTATTACTCTCAGTGGACTCCTATGCCTAAAAACCAGCTTACAAGATTGTTTTCTTCTAAACTTACATGTTCTTCCTCCGAATTATTTCCGCCATTATTGTTTTGAAAGAGCTCAAATTGCGCCACTGTTGCTGAAGTTCTTGAACTTGTCTTCTCAATTCTTCATTTTCGATATTATAAACATCTATTTCTCTAGCTGGACGTGCATCAATATTTCCATCACGGCAGCAACGATCAACCATGATAACTAAAGCTCTGATACCAATTTGATACCAGGTTGACAGGAAGTTTGATAAAGTAAAGGAACGAGGGATGAAAGTACGAACATTAATGGACTTTAATTAACTAGTTTAGTCCAATTGGCAATAGGGGTGGGGTAACTATATTATTAACGGTGGGAGTATGAGCAGTCCAACCATTCTGAACGCTCACCCAAACCTGCTTATCCATAAACTTAAGAAAATCTCTCATCCTAACATTTCAATAGGCATAATTGCTCCCATTAATGTAGGGAGGAACAGATAATGACTAACTCATCTAGACAAAATATAGGATCAATTAATGATCAAAATTAGGCCCTAATACCACTTGAAAGTACGCCGGTTAATCAATTTTAATCAACTCGTTTAGACCTTATGTGATAAGCAACGTGATTATTAAATAAGCAATTAACAAACAACAAGTCACTTTTAATTGTTTTTTGGTGATAAGTTAATCAAGTTCAATTACCCTATGATTTGAATGCCACACAATTAATAACTAAAGTAATAAAGAATATCAAAGATGATCACGGAGAAACCTCAACTGGTAAAAACTTTGGGTACTTTGCCGTCAGTAATTCACTATAAACTGAAATAAACTTATAGTATGATCGAGACTCGCCTACCCTGTAAAATTTCTGACCTCTATTCCTCCAGTCTCCCTTGATCCTACTAGATGTGTGCTCCTTCAAAATAAATCTTGACCCCTGATTTATACCTTATCCCTCCAGACTGCATGCTCCGACTCTAGATTCCGACTCCTGGTGCCTCACTTTAGTCCTCCTCATTGACGATTTTGGAAGATTTAAGTGATATATATATAGAGCAAAATTGTAGTTTGAGAGTTTATCTTTGGAATGACACAATGAGTGTGTTTTTACATTAGAAGATGATGAATATGAACCGTTGGATGAAGAAACACAGGGCCTCATTCGGATGGCTGAATTTTGTAGCGTTTATCACTGAATTTTATAATAATATGCATATTAGAGACGAAGACGATACTATCTTAAATAAATCCGATTGGACTATAGTTTTTAGAATTAAAAATTTTTTGGCAAGTTTTTATGAGTCTACAAATATATTGTCTGGTGTTTATTATCCCACTAGTTGCGTGATTCTTGAACGTTTTTATATAACTGCTAGGGCTTTTAAGAGATATCAAAATGATCCCGATTTTCATTCGATTATATATTCCATGGAATTAAAATTTAAAAAATATTGAAAAGAATTACCTATGTTATTTTCTTTATCAAGCGTCATGAATCACCGAAAATATTGGGAAGAATTACCTATGTTATTGGGAAGAATTACTCTAGTAGTAGTAGTAGTAGTTTGTCTTCCATTGCATGTACTCAAATTTCGAGTACTAGTCCAAATGTGTTGCCATCTGAATTAATTGATTACTTTAGTCATACTTTACCTAGTAACAAATCAATTAGGAAAAGTTCAGAAGATGACATTGAATTTTGGCGAAATAACGAACGCCGATGGCTAATAGTTTCTGCAATTGCAAAAAATCTATTAATACTTCCGGTTAGCATTGTAAATTCGGAGTCTGCTTTTAGTGTAGGGAAGAGGGTTCTCTCTAAGATCCGAAATCGACTAAAAGAAGATATTTTGGAAGTGTTAATGTGCGTGAAGGAATGGGAAGACGCTAATTATCGAATTCAATATAAATATGCTGAAATTGCATATAAACAAGTAAGTGATATTTAATTTCAATACATTCATTAGAAAATTTTATTTTCATACCTTTATAATTTTTTTTAAAAAATTGTATACGTAACAAGTTGTTCGTGTACAATTTTAACTCCGCCTACTTGAAATTGAAGTAGCCGATCCTAAGCCTAGATAAATGAAGAGGTTTTATTTTTTTTTAAATAAAATTTTTTTAGAAAATGTATATTTATTATTTTAAAAATTATAAATGTTTTGAAAAATGTATATTTAAAAAAAATAGAAAATGTGTATATATATATTTTTTGAATTTAAAATTTAGTTAATTAGTTATAGTGGTGTTAAAAACAAAAACGTCGTCAAAATGATGAGCCGGTGAGCCGAGCGGCTCGTTTTGGGCGAGCTCGGGTACGAGCCGAGGTCGCCCAAAAACCATAAGCTCAGCTCGTTGGCAACGAGCCACGAGCTCGGTTCGGCCCATTGCCACTACTATTGGCCCTTGTTTGGGCTCCATTTTTTTTTCAAGAAAATGCATTTTGGAATAATAAAAAGTTGGAGAATGTGTGGTTAAAAAAAGTAATAATTTTCGATTTGCGTTTAAAAATATTTTATAAGAGAATGTATGGTTGAAAATAATTATTGAAAAAAATGATTTTTTAAAATAAAAATAGAGTCCAAACACGGGCTTGGTAGTGGTGCAAGTGGCGTTGGTGGTGAAATGAAATTCAATTGGTGTCGATGGAATGGCGTTTGGTGCAGTGAGATGGGATAAAAAGAGTTTGTGATTAATTATTAGAACATGTGACCAATAAAATGATTAATTTGCGAGCAATAAATAAAATGTGATTGATAAAATATATAATTTATTATCAATAAATAATATGTAACCTAAAAAAATGAAATTGCGACTAAATTTGTAATCATGATTCATAATTTATTAAATTGTGACCAATTAATTTGATAATTTATAATCAAGAAATGACGTGCGATCAATTAATTTGATAATTTGTAATCTTAAAATAAGATGTGACCTATTAAATTTGTGATTTGTGATTAAGAAATAATATGTAACCTAGTAATTTGATAATTTGTGATCAATAAATAAATTATGATTTATAAAATTTGTGATTGTAAAATAAGTTGTGATCGACAAATAATTTGTGATCTATAAAATTTGTGATTTGTTATCAAGAAATATTGTGTGATCAATTATTTTAATAATTTGTGACGAATAAATAGGACGTGACATGAAATTTGTGATTTGTGACTGCGTCATTTTCTTACTGTGACTAGTAAGTAATTGGGATCATAAATTGTATAATATATTTAATTAATAAAATATATTTAATGATATATTTAATTAATTAAATTTAATTTAATTATGACCTAGTTTTTGAAACTTTAAAACATATTCGTTAATTTTGAAATTGTGTTTTCTAACTACCTTAACTTTTTACTGTTCTTAATTCAATCCCTGTTTGATGTACATTTTGGGGGCAAGAATGTATTTTTTTGATTGATTTGATGGAGAATATGTGATTGAAAAAGAAGAAAAAATTATTGATGTGATGAAAATATTATTTTACTGAAAAATCTGTGGTTGAAAATGAGTAAAAAAATTAGAATGAAAAAAATAAAGTGGTTCAAACAGGGGCTCAATGTGTTATCATGCTCTTGAGCATACCGTTGTAGTGGGTCAGGGTACTTTTCAGTTTAGCCATGTCAAATGTGCCATTTTCCACTTTGCCCAAAAATTTTAACCATTCACCACAATAGCCTTCCAACGATGAAAGGACGAAATTACCCTTAAAATGTTATACAAATTACAAAAAATGGTATTGTTTAAAAGACAATAATACCCTTTTTTATGTTATAAAAAATTCCAGACGATTGGTTGTAAAAGGGTTAACCAGACGGCCCGGACGGACCAGACGTCCCGGTAGTCTGGGCCCGGACGTCCCGGACCTCCGGGCAGTCCGGGTAGTCTGGGCCCGGACTGCCCAGACGTCCGGGCAGTCTGGGCCCGGACGTCCGGGCCGTCCGGGCCGGTCCGGGTCCGACGCACCTTGCAGTATTTTTGGGCCATAACTTTCTCTCCTAATATCCGATTGAGGTGATTCAAAATGCGTTGAAAAGCTAACTCAGAGGGCTACAACTTTGCTTCAAATACCATCGTCGAATTCGATCTTTTTCCATGTCAAAAACTGGTCTCAATATGAGGCTGAAAACCGATGGAAAACTTTTCAACATTTTTGGGCAATAACTTTCTCTCCTAATGCCCGATTGAGATGATTCAAGATGCGTTAGAAAGCCAACTCAAAGGGTTACAACTTTACTTCAAATACCATCTTCAAATTCGATCGTTTTCCATGTCAAAAATTGGTCTCAATATGAGACTGAAAATCGGTGTAAAACTTTTCAGGTTGAAAGCTAATATGTGATAATGTTTTGGCTATATTTCATCCATTTGACTCATTTTTCATCCAATTGACCTCCAACACTCTCGTCTCTTCATCGTAAGGTTATAAACAAGTTTAGAATATTTGCACTTTAATCCATAAACTATCACTTTCCTCAATTTTGGACATTTTCGCTCTTCTCTTCTAATTTCTATCGTATTCGTTCATTTGCAACCTAAACTAAAATGAAAGTGTGCTTAGAATATTTAGGCGCCTATAAATCATGAAAATACAATTATTAGTGGATGAAAAATGTGATAACTGCACTATTATCACCGCCTATTCTGACAAATCTCCGCCAATTCACCATTTTTTACTTCATTTCTTTTTTGTTTCACCTCCTCTTCGAGTCCAATTTTTATGATCACGCACGGCTTCATCTAAGGCTCCAAAATACGTCATTTTCTCCAATGTATTTAAACTACAAAACGACATAAACACACATTTATACGCTCAAAAGTGTTCAAGAACAAATTAAAAATTACTATTTAAAGGTATTTGTTTAATGAGTTAATTGCACTCATCAGTATATTATTAATTATAATTTGTATGTTACATAATTATTATCGTTAAATATTCAATTATAATTAAATAACTTATTTTAATTGTTTATAAAATATTTAATTATAATTAGTAGAATATTAAATAAACAATTGAAATATAAAATTTAAATAAACAATTCAAATAAACAATTAAATAAAATAATTCATTTTAAATAAATAAGTTAAATCGTGTATTTTCATTGTTTGCTCAATATTTAATTGTAAAAGAAGAATTTATAATTAAATTGCATATTTTAATTGTTTATATAATATTTAATTATAATTAATAGTATATTAAATTAGCAATTTAAATAAACAATTCAAATAAACAATTAAATGAAATAATCTATTTCAAATAAATAATTTAAATCGTGTATTTGAATTTTTTTACTTAATATTTAATTGTAAAAGAAGAATTTATAATTAAATTGCCTATTTTAATTGTGTATTTATTATTTAATTATAATTAATAGAAAATTAAATAAATATTTTAATACTTAATATTTTATTATTTATAACTAAATTATATTTAATTTTAATTGTTAATAGATTATTTCATTATTTCTTATTTTAATTGTGAATTCAATATTTTATTTATTGTTTATAATTAATTTAATTATAATTAATAGAATATTAAATAAACAATCGAATATTTCATATTTTATTATTTATAACTAAATAAATTTTTTTATTTTTTATTTTAATTGTTGATTGATTATTTCATTATTTCTTATTTTAATTGTCAATTCAATATTTCATTTATTGTGTTTATAATATTTAATTATAATTAATAGAAAATTAGATAAATATTCGAATACTTAATATTTTATTATTTATAACTAAATTATATTTTATTTTTAAATAAACTATTTATTGTAACTAAATATTAAAATAAACAAATTAAATGAAATAATTTATTTTAAATCGTTTATTTAATGCTTTGTAAACAAATTAAATAAGTAATTTAAAAATAAATATTTTAATTGTTTGCTTGACATTTCATTGAAAAATAAAAATTTATAATTAAATTCCTTATTTTAATAGTTTATATAATATGTAATTATAATTAATGGAATATTAAATAAACAATCGAAATATAAAATTTCAATAAACAATTCCAAGAAACAATTTATTTTTTTTATTTAATATTTTATTATTTATAAATAAATAATATTTTATTTTTAAATAAACTATTTATTGTAACTAAATATTAGACAAACTATTAAAATATGGAAATTAAATGAAATCAGTTATTTAATTTTTCATTTTTATTCTTTGTAAACAAATTAAATAAGTAATTTAAAATAATTTTTTTAATTATTTACAAACGAATATTTAATAATTTATTATTTATAACTAGATAATATTTTTTTACAAACTCTTTTGTCGTGCATTTTTCAAGTTGTTTACAAAATAAATTTAATTGTTTATTTAAATTTTTTTATTTTCATCGCTAAATAAGTTAATTATTGATTTAAATTAAATATTATTAATTTTGAATTCAATATTTTATTTATTGTTTATAATTAATTTAATTATAATTAATAGAATATTAAATAAACAATCGAATATTTAATATTTATTATTTATAACTAAATAATATTTAATTGTTAATTGAATATTTCATTATTTATTTAAATTTTTTATTCAATATTAATTTGTTTATTTAACATTTCATTGTTTTTGTACTTGTTTACTTTAATTGTTAATTATTTATTTCAATTAAATATTAACTAAAGAATTAAAATAATTAATTTAAGATTGAATAAAGAATTAAGATAAAGAATTAAATAAAATATTTATTTAATATTCAAAATTAAAATTTCATTAAACAGTTAAATAACTAATTTGGGGGAAAAAAAGGGTCGTCTGAGCCATCTGGCAGTGACCCAGTAATTGAGCACGCTATCGAGGATAAGTCTGACCGCATCATCTAAATGGTAATCCAACCTACAACATTTCAAATGTTAGAATCTTGTACAAGATATAATAGATAAAACATAATATGAGAAAATTAAACTAACCGAATGACAATAACTACTATCCGCAAGAATTAATAGATAATTGAACAACAAATAATGCAATAATAAAATAACTGAACGACATTAACTACTACACTCTTTTTTTGTAATTAAATATAAATATTAAACAATTATTTCAATTATTAAATAAATAATTTATTTTGTTTATTTAATTTTTTATTATTTATAACTAAATAATTAAATGAAATAATTTATTTTAAATTGTTTATTTATAATTTATAATATTAAATAAATAATCGAATATTTAATAGTTTATATTTATAACTCAATAATATTTTATTTTTTATAAACTCTTTTTTCGTGAATTTTTCAAGTTGTTTACAAAAAAAAAATTTAATTGTTTGTGCAATATTTATATTAATTTTCTATTTTAATAGTTAAATAATTTAATTATTTATTTCAATTAAATATTAAATACGTAATTAAAAATTCAAGACGGTCTGGGCGAAAATGCCCGGACCGTCTGGGCATTTTTGCCCGGACCGTCGGGGCGAAAATGCCCGAACCGTCCGGGCATTTTTACCCGGACCGCCCGGACCGTCCGAGCGAAAATGCCCGGACCGTCCGGGCGAAAAGCCGGCGGCGTAGATCGCCATTTCCGGCGATCTCCACCTCCCAAGCACTCCAAAAACAACATTTATTCAATAATTCATAGATCCACAACAAATTCTATAAAGATAATCAACAAATCCTACATTTAATGTTTTATATATCCGCTTAAAATACAATCATCATTTGTAAAAAATTCATATTATTGTTCCCAACACTCACCTTCTTCAACTGAAAATGGTGATTTCGGCGTCCAGGTCGTCGGTGAAGGTACATGAGGAAGGGCCTCGTCCGGGTTTTTCTTCGTTCTCTCCTCTCTCTCACTCTGTAAACTTTACAAGGGTAATTTAGGGAAACAAATGTCTTTCCTTGTTTTTTATTTTTCCCCTTTTTTTTTTTACTTGGTCAACGGCTATTTTGCAAAAATGGACGGGTCATCCGGGTATTTGCCACCATTTCCTCAATACAATGACGGGCCGGGTACGCCAGTCCAATTGTTTAAATAGGGAAATTAACACAAATAGCACTAAACAGTGCACTTTAACGAGTTTACGCTTCGATCTTCTCACCTATTTGGTCTCCATTTGGCAAAATTTATAAATGATTATTTTTTTTTATCAATCATTTTAATTGATTCACAAGTACTATTTATTTATTAATCACTAATTTCTATCTACAATAGGAGGTATTTGATGAATATTATTCAGGAAAAGAATGTATTTTAATTGTTTATATAATATTTAATTATAATTATTAGAATATTAAAGAAACAATTCAAATAAACAATTTATTTTGTTTATTTAGTTTTTCTATTATTTATAACTAAACAATTAAATGAAATAATTTATTTAAAATTATTGATTATGATTTAAAATAAATTATTTCATTTAATTGTTCACTTAATATTTCAAATTAATAGAAGAATTTATAATTAAATTTCTTATTTTATAACTAAACAATTAAATGAAATAATTTATTTAAAATAATATATTTAATGTTTTTTGAACAATTTCAATAAGTAATTAAAATAAATAATTTTATAATAAATATTTTACTTGTTCACTTAATATTTCGTTGTAAAAGAAGAATTTTTAAATAAATTCATTATTTTAATTGTTTATATAATATTTAATTATTATTAATTAAAATATTATAATTTTAAAATATTATAATTAAATATTTATTTTAAGTGAACAAGTAAAATATTTATTATAAAATATTAAAATAATTTTTTAATAAATATTTAATTTTTTATTAATTAATAATAATTAAATAAAAAATTAAATAAACAATCGAAATATAAAATTGAAATAAACAATTCAAAGAAACAATTTATTTTGTTTATTTAATATTTTATAATTTATTAAATAATATTTTATAATTTATTAATTCGTTTCATATTTTAATTTAAATAAAAGGCAAAAAAAAATGCTTCGGGCACGGGCGCGTGGGCCCAGAAGCCCAGACGTATGGGCGTATGGGCAGAAGATTCTGGGCTTCGGGCCCGAGAATCTGGCTCGGGCCCCGGGGACAGATGCAGGCACGCCAGTCCGGGCTTGGTCCCGGACCCCAGTCCGGGCCCGAAGCCAGGACACGTGCGTGCCCAGAAAGGGGGCGTCTGCCCCCTTCTTCTCCGACGGAGATTGTCGGAAAACGCCATTTCCGGTGATCTCCAACCTCCAAATGGCTCCCAATCATCAAATCATCGATATTAATTGATTCTATAACAATTTTTTCGAAAATAATCAACAAAAATTCGCAAATATGCATAATATAGAATGATTTCAACCATACTTTTTGTAAAATAATATAGAATGGTTTTCAAAAGCTCACCTTCTTCAAGAGAAATGGCGATTCCGGTCTGGGCGTCGGTTTTTGGGTCGGGCACCACACCGTCGGTTTTTCTCTCCCAACTCTCTTCCAAGTCACGTGAGGGTAAAAATGGCAAAATGCTTCAATGTTAAGCTTTTTTTAGTTTTTCCTTTTTTTTTTTTAACAGTCAACGGCTATTTTGGAAAAGTGACCGGGTCAACCGGACATTTCCCACTATTTCCTCGTAGTGGGTCCTGCCATAGGGTCATTTTCAAAATCTAGTACACATTGGTTATTCTATGGGCTTAGTCACTGTGTGAATTGGGCTTATTGTTATGAGAAAATTAGAGGACCCATGTTTTTAAGTTTTCATTATAGAAATTAAGTATTGTATTTTTTTTATTCAAAAATCAAGTATTTTGTTTTAAGAAATATTTTTATATGCATTTTATTTTGTTAACAATCATGTTAATTGTTGAAAATTTTGAATTTACTTGCAAAATATTTTTATATCACAAATTATTAAGCCACAATTTTACACTCACTTAAATAGAATCACATTAATATCGATGTCAGAATTTCGCATGTCTCATATATCACAATTATACAGTTTTGTGAACAATATGAACTATGCAAAAATTCTATTTTATAGAATAATTTGTCACATATTACTTTAAGTATCGATAGTCACATAAAACTTTTAATATGAATCTTATACCATTCACAAGAAGATACAAACATAGATTTATGAATTTCAATTTTCAAACGCCTTCCTATCGCGAGCAAAATGATTGTTGTGACCTAGTGTAACATGTAAAATAGTAATGA